>OX454417.1:16088345-17565784 GCA_949715475.1 Microchrysa polita | reverse complement strand
ATGACCGGTCGTTCAAGGAATATCAATAGACCAGGCAATGAAGAACTTGACAGCCATGATAACAATTTCTCACTACAGGCCGACATAGACTATGGGATTAATTGAACAATCAAATATCATTTCTGCAGAGAAATCTCATTTTTTAGGTTCCACTACCGAATTCGCTAGAGAAAATGAGGTTTCTCCCGCGACGATGTGCTTTCCCCACAGAAATGAGCTTTGATTGGTGAATCGATTGGATAATGTATGCCTACTCTACGATCTAAAATCAATTCTTCGAAACAAGCACAGCACAGCCGCCACGAAATAATCATCGCAACAGAATCCGAAGATCTGACAGCTCTCATGAAAACTCGACTCCTTTTCCAAAAGTTTCCGGGCACGGACTGCCAACGTTTCGCGGACTCAATGCTCCTAAAAGGCGAACGGAGCATATTCACATATACATAAGAGTTACAAAATCGCCGGATTTCGCCTAATCAGCCACTCAATTTAGTTAATTTTCCATACATTTCCATGATGGAATTTTCTACAAATCCAAATCCTAATGAATGAAATTCAGCATGCACACACCCTAATTTTCGCTATGGCGTGGTGGTCAGCTCGTGAGATGGCAGGTTGAAGGTGCCACCATTACGGGAATTGCTCACAGTACCTCTCCGCGGTGGCCGCTAGAAACTTCACTCCGGTGAAGGCCGGTGATCGTGGCACCTCTTTTCAGACAAGACTTGCTATGCAAGTAAATGTGTATTTAGGTGCATTGTGAGTCGGCAAGTCGGGTTCCCAAAATCATTGTGTACACCTGACGTTGCCAGGATCTGTAATCATACTGTATGTGATAACGTCAATGGTGTTAGATATTCCTAAATCACAGGGGTGTCAGGCGACATGTGCCCACCGGGGGAAGGTGATCAGGGCGTAAATGATCATCATTAACGGAGCTCCTTGAATACCGGGTATCTAAGTAGCTAAGACCTTACCGGAGTAAAGCGGGGCACTGCTTCGGTGGAGCCTTTTTTTCCCAGCTACTCGTGGGATCAACATGAATAGTTACAAGCAAAACAAAAACACACAGCACACCCGAAGCCAAGGTGACATTCTCTGCTACGAGTGACTCCTCTATGGAAAAAGGAAAGGCAGGCACTTCAGAACAGCCACGGGATGGCACCAATCAAGCCACCCAACGTAGTGTCCTTGATAAGCTCTACATCTCGGGCATTGACGAGCCCAGACCAGGGCCATCGCGCTATAAAAAGTAGAATCCTACGTGAAGGTGGCCTCAAATACCAGTGTCGCTATAATCTCCCTCAACCCAGCGGAACTACTAACGTCAGAGCGAAAGGCGTCTCTCCAAAATGTGCTACTGGCGGAGATCCTTTCCTAGCGCCAAAGAGGTAAAGCCGAAGTTCGCCGAAATAAGATTCAGGCCATCCCTCAGGCAATACTGGGCAGCGATATTCCGCGCAACCAGATTGCCAACGTGTTGTTCCCGCACACCACGGAGTGCAATGCGGCAATAAAGGCTGAATTCAGTCTTAATTATACATTTAGCAGGGTCACCCTCCAACCCAAGACTTGTAACCGGGTTAAGCCAAGTAATAAATCAGCTGCAAAACCTCCAGTCGGAATTGAGAGCTCAGCAGCATCAAGTAGCCTACGACTACTCCCAGTGAGCAGGAGATTGCTGCAGCACCAGCAGTCAACAAGCTCGATTGTGTTGAGGACGATGATGTTCAATCCCCTCTCACAGAAACCGTGATACATATGGAGACTGAGAAAGGGGATCCAGCACCAGAGGGTCTCAAGCCAGTGGACGACTCCGATGAACCCGACGACTAGCGGATCCCTGGGCATGCCAACCTGCATTACGGCACTACAGCCTCGGATAAGGTAGTGGCCAGGTTTACCAGGGAAAGCCTGGGAATGGCGCTCATTCAGGAACCCTGACAATTACGCGGAGAAATTAAACGACCTCATTCATATATGATACAAGTTCGAGCAGACCACGGCGAGGATGTATACTAATCAGAAATATCATAAAGTTTATATATCTTACAGAATTCAGCAACGGAGTCTGCGTCACGCACCAACACGAAGCTCGTGGTGGTGTCAGCTTACTTCCCATGTGACGAGGTAGTTCTAGAAACACGACCTAAAAATAGCTTTGATAACACAACCTACAATTTCATAATGTATCATCTACTCGTATAAGAGACTATTAGTTGCCAGAGGAGCCAAGGCTTAACATAGTTCGAGTTACTTATGAGAAGTTAGCCCTCCCACATTCTCAAATTACGCTTGTAACCGTTTGTTCGGTGGCGGCTACGTTTATTCGTCAATTAAAATCGTTTGTTCGTCTCTAATTATTTAATAATTGCAACTGACAAGGTCTTATTGTCAGATGGGGATTTCTCCATCCGGCGCATGCACACATGCGCACATGCATGCACATCCCAGGCTCGTTGGACCTGTGACTACGAGCCTGTGTAGACACGTAGCGCTGCTTTTCACATCCAGGTGGCCCCTTCAGTTTACTAGTCAGCAATGCGACTCGGGCAGTGTGGTCATCAATCCACAAACTAGTTAGATATAGGCGCGTAGGCATTTACCACCAAGGCCGTTCTCCCTAACTAGCCCCTTCAAGGACACCGACCCCCCTGCGGGTAAAATAAGGGGACACCTACATAATCCCGAAAAACAAAATCCCGCTTGTTTATAATCCCGCTTTTTACCGTTTAATATTATCCCGATATTACTAAATCCCGCCACATAAAAGTCCCGCCATTATAAAATCCCGCCTACTAAAAACCCCGCTGTTTTAGAATCCCGCTAGTGGAGAGTGAAATAATCCCGCCAAAATACCGCCAAAAATTATTTTAATTGCTAAGAAAAAATATCAATATCAAAGCAGTTAATGCGATACTTTCTCTTAACATAAATCCAGGGGCGGCGCATAAGGGCCCGCAGGGCCCTCTTCGCGGGGGGGGGCACGAGATTTAGGGGCCCAGAAGCCACATGAAAGATTCCTCGAACCACAAAAAACCAGGATTGCGAGAAACAATACTCCGACGTATATATTTTTTTTTTTGTAGACAGAGAAATACACTTTCGAAGCAAAACCAAATACTAAATTTATTGTTGCTCTTTCACCAGGTCCTTTAGATAAGCCTCTGCCCCCAAAAAAGTTCATATTGTCCTAAAATTTATTGGACAATCCGGATCCTAAAATTTTCACAAAAAAAAACTCTTTTATGGTTGAAAAAAGTTTCTCTATATCTTTAAGTCCCACTATAAATAAGCTATCTTTAAACATATTTGAAGATTGTTCCTTTTCTAAAGGGTGTTTTTACCAGAAGTAAATTCATATCCACTTAGTCATCAACTGTCAAACTCGAACAAAATTGTTCGCCAGTGGTACTAAACTAAGTTCAAACTTAGTACGGCTTGTAAGCTCGTTGAAGACTCAAATATTTTATCTTGCTTGCGGTATATACACAATCATTAGGTCTGCGGTGCTTAGGCCACATTTGATTTGAATGGAGATTTGCCAATATTGTTGTAATGTATTTAATAAATAAGAACAAAGTTCTTAAAAATGAAGGATTTCAATTAGAGCACACTTAAATTTAAAGGTATGTATACTATGTTCACCGAGGAAAATACTTGCATTTATGTCTCCCGTGAAAAATATGCCGTGGGGACATGCCTTTTATTCAACCAATGATAAATGTGCACTTGCGGCCCGATTGATTGTTGATGGCACCTTTTCCCTGCGAAATAAAGTGCAACTGCGAATTTCGTTAGGGAAATGTCTAATGCCGGTGTGGAAACGTGTAGTTTTTTGAATTGTATAGTCTTGCTCGTGCGCTCGTCTGTTCCCGGGGTCGAATACAACTTTAAGGCCTGGATAGACCTCAGGCGGAATCAGAATGAAATGTTTGTCCGCTGGGAATTTCTCAATGAAAATGCATACTTACTGCCGTGGAATATGTGGAAAATGCTAGCGAATTCCGTAAGCTTATAATCTGAAAACGGTTCAATATTTTTTTCGGCCATTTTGTGTATTATTTTTCGATAATTTCATCGTGGAAAATATCTAATGACCGGGAAATCGAAAAATAGTGCATAAAATTGCCGAGAAAAATTTTGGAACCATTTTCAGATTGTAGCTTATGGAATTCCCCAGCATTTGCGACATGTTTCACGAGTATGTATTTTAATTGAGAAAATCGCAGTGGACAAAAATTTCATTCTCATTCCGCCCGAGGTCTATCCAGACCTTTAGGTATTTTATTATGCTTTTAGGAGCGTAATGAGGTAAATCTGAATGTCACCAATACCTAGAAAGGTCAATGCTGGGCTGTGTGATCTTTTTTAGTTAAAAAAAAAAATATTGATGAAATCATTAAATTAATAAACGGTATAAAACATGGACACCATTCTCAATGTAAGAATGCAAAGAGTTAAAGCAGCTCTTAACAAAGTTATTTTAAGTACGATTTAATTTTAGTAGTAACACTCTAGCGTCAAAATCATGTTTTAAAAGAGTAGATTCAATCGTGTTTTCAATTAATTGCACTCAGAATTTCTCTTAGTGTAGGGGGCCCATTCAAGAAGTTGGCGGGAGGGCCCCGAATAAAGTTGTTCCGCCACTGCATAAATCCATCGGAATATTTGATAAAATAGACAATTTAGCACCTACAGAACAAGACGCTCATACATGGAATACGCAAGTCTCGACTAACGAAAGACCAGATCAGCTTTTTTTTTTTTCAAATTAAGTCACACGATTCGTGGGTCTCCGAGAATTAAGTGTCCCTATGCGAGGGGACCAATTATTTTAACGGTAAATGTGGTGGCGCTTTTTAATACCCCTACATGGAAGATGAGTATTATTTTATAAATCGCGCGCGCGATTTTTGAAAGAATACTTACCTTCTATGACGGGATATTAAAAAGCGGGATGAAAAGCGGTATTTTGAATTAGCGGGTTATTGAAATGGCGGGATATTAAATTGGCGGGATTTCGATTAGACGGGATTTCAATTGAGCGAGATTTTAAACTGGCGGGATATTGAAATGGCGGGATAATGAATGTCGGGATTGTGAAAAACGGGAATATGATTGGCGGGATATGGTACCCAACCCAAAATAAGGAGTGTGAACTTATCCCGCCATCATTAAATATGGTCGGATAAATATAAATTTGGTATCAATCGAAAATCTGTTAGTTGTTTTGGACATTTTTTCGTCCTGGAAACGCAAGGATTCAGGAGTAATTAACGAAAAACAGAAGACGAGACACAAACCATTGCTGGTTTTTTATATTCAAATTAGTTGAATTGGAATATTCAAACTAGTTGAATTGGAATATGAAAAACACGCAACGGTTTGTGTCTGGTCTTCTGTTTTTTCTTAATTAGTCCTGAAACCTTGCGTTTCTAGGACGAACAAACGTCTGGCTTTCGATTGATGCCAGATTTATACCTATCCGACCAAATTTACAGATGGCGGGCTGAGTTGACAGTCCTTTTTTTAAAGTTACTATTATTAAATAATTAGAGACGAACAAACGAAAATAATTGACGAATGATCACGAACAAACGTAGCCGCCGGCGAGCAAACGATTACGAGCGTAATTTGAGTATGTGGGAGGGCTAACTTACTTATGTGAAGTTAGTATACCTACTAACCAGTTTACCTAAAGGCGGCCCCAGACCGACCGGAGTGTGGCAAACACCGCACAAAAGATTGATACGAAAAATCGTGCAGCAGTGTGGTTGGGCGACTCCAAGCTATCATTCTTGGAACCGGTCTTTTGTGCGGTGTGTGCCACACTCCGGTCGGTCTGGGCCGCCTTAACATTTTTCCACGGAGAAGTATGTACTAGTTTTCACCTCGTACAAAAGGGAGACGAAAATCGACATGGACCTAATAAATCAAACTTGCAAAGAAAAGCACCAACTTTGAGTTTACGAATTACACTTACGTAGATCTAATCACTAACTATTACTGACATACATTATATGTATGACTAGCGCTCAAAGCAGCCTTACCTAATTTGTCAAATACATACAAATCGCATTTTATAATTTATCCAAAATCTGCTTAAGAAAAAAATAAATCCTGAATGAAAGGCCTATTAGACGGCATTCTCCAGTGTCCAGTCTCAACTCTAGCCGTACTTTATTCATAGATGATTTGCCATTCTGCTACTCTTTTTTTTTGCCACCCCTTTTCATTATACTGGATTACCTACTACCTACATATGAGCAACAGCGGCAAGATCTTTCAACACACAAACGTGTCAGACGACGGCGAATTGGTTGTGCATCCGCAGTCAACCGTCTAGAAAGACACTCGAATCTAATATATCAAAATTGTCAGAATTGTTTTATATTTGAAAATTGAATCCAAGAAATGCCCATCGTAGATATGTACCCAGATCTCCAACATCTCATATTTCCTCTGTTAGGACGTTTCATTCTATTATTTCTTAGGAAATATGTACAAATATGAATATACAAGAGTAAAAGTACGTAACGGTATTCCTACATGTCCAGAGGTGAAAAAGCGATGCTGTCAAGTGAACACTCAGGAATGCTCTCAAATTTCAAACAAAAAAAGATCATCCTCCAATAGAACATTTTTCAACAGTCTGTATAAAAGTTGAAAAGCACGCAGTGGCGTAACGTTTCCAAAATTTCTTGTGTTCGTAATTGAAATGGGGGCCCATACGTACCATTTTTTTTATCAGGAAATATTGACAGAATGCGCAATCATCTAAAGCAATAATCAACAAATGAGCCAGAGCAATATCAATCTTCTGTTTTAGCAACATTTTCCAAAGTTCTCATTAGTTCTAGTTAAAACAAAAAAACTTCTGACTTCGGACCTTGTTGAACAATCTCTTTATCGTAGAATCTGCAGCTGGCCTGAGTGTTTTTTTTTTTTGCCCAATAATAATACACTGAGCTTCAATGTAACCGGGCCAAACGGTAAGCGCGAACTCTAACCAAAACAGGCATTGTGTTTGTTGCGTGAGTTAACGGTACTTCAGATAAAAATCATAGTCATTTGAATTGCCATTAAATGCACGTTCTGTAGATATAACTTTCATAGTTGTATAGTTGTAAGTTTCTTACTTTTTGAGAAAGTTGAATTGAAAGTGGCGAGTGGTCCGATTTTTGTGAAGTCGAGTGTAGTCAATGCACTAAAAAGAGCAGGTATTTTAGGTATTCTACAGCTTTAGGGGCACCTGTAGCCTCTGGGGGCCGTGTTCCACTGAACACTTGGAACACCGTTAGTTACGCCACTGAGGATACGCGAGGAAGATACTTGCGTGTCTATACGTGAGCGACTGTGCGTGTTAAATTTAGCATAACAGCGTGAGAATGCTATTATGTATGTTTGCTACTGTTTCACAGAACACCGAAGAAGAAAATGTCACAATGACAGTTTGTACGTATATGCACATGAATACAAAATATCCTGACATCATAATTTATTGCTTGTTATACATTTCAAGATGTTCGCTGGACCGAAAAACACTTTTCTGAATCAACAATTTCATTTTGGTCCTTTTCTTTTCGCCTCCGGAGTAGGGTATGGGTCGGGTCGTTCACGGAGGAGGACAGGACATCCAAATAAACGAATTGTCGACACACAAGGACGCAGAGACTTTTTTTATGAATTTATGTACCTTACGAACGCGTGTATACTGATAGTTCGTACGTATGAATAAGACAAGAAATTGGGTGAAGAGAACAAAATCAGTTTCGTAGAATAATGCCATGTTGAATTTCGTTTGTAACCTTTATCGATACATGCATTCATAAATAATTGAGAACAAACAACTTTAATTCGAATTCGACAATATTGAAAGCAATTGGTATAGATACTTGTTCTCGTATAGAATGACAGATAAAAGATGAATTACTGCACGAAGGTGTAAGTTGAATTTTTCATATGTGGTACATTAGTCTAAGAAAAATGGCATATTTGGTCGGCAAAAATCCTACATCGGAAATTTTTTTGTATTATGGTTGGGAATGGTCCCCAGATTATGGCATTAAAAGTCCCAACCGATCGGGGGTCCGCAACCTTAAAAAAAAGGATGGTGGGAAGGGGGGCATTTTTTCGGTTTTTTGCGATTATTTCAAAAACGGCAGAGATACAGAAAAATGGTCTGACGACGAAAAAAACTACATAAAATTATCTTTGCAATGCTATATAAGACATTAGAGTTTAAATGAATATTTCGGCGTTAGAATAGAACATAAATTAGAATATTTTCATTTTAGACTTTTTTTAAAACCTCCATAACTTTTGAAAGAACGCTAGTTCAGCCGTAAAATTTTGTATAAGTATTCACAACAAGTTTAAGATAATTTAAACGTAAACATTGAGTCGCTGCGGTCAAGGACCTCCATTATCCCCCCATTTAAATTTTTCAAAACGGCATATCCATAACTCCCCCCAAAATTGGAGCAGAGTGCTAAATTTTGGTTTGTTGTGATTGGAGGTCATAGTCACCACACCCACCAAAAATCAGCTCATTCGGATAAAAACTAAGGGTACCTCCCATACAAAGTGACCAATCAGGAGTTTGTTCTACGTACTACTCAATTTATAAACTGTAGAACAAAGTTTTCATGGGTCACTTTGTATGGGAGGTACCCTTAGTTTTTATCCGAATGAGCTGATTTTTGGTGGGTGGGGTGACCATGACCTCCAATCGCAACAAACCAAAATTTAGCACTCTGCTCCAATTTTGGGGGGAGTTATGGACATGCCGTTTTGAGAAATTTAAATGGGGGGATAATGGGGGTCCTTGACCGGAGCGACTCAGTGTTTACGTTAAAATTATCTTAAACTTGTTGTGAATACTTGTTTAAAATTTTACGGCTGAACTAACATTCTTTCAAAAGTTATGGAGCTTTTAAAAAAGGTTTAAAATGAATATATTCTAATTTATATTCTATTCTAACGTCGAAATATTCAATTAAACGCTAATGTGTTACCTATATATCATTGCAAAGATAATTTTATGTAGTTTTTTTTCGTCTTCAAACCATTTTTCTGTATCTCTTACCGTTTTTGAAATAATCGCAAAAACAAAAACCCTTTTTTAAGGTTGCGGACCCCCGATCGGTTGGGACTTTCTATGCCATCATCTCGGGACCATCCCCAACCATGATCAAAAAAAAATTCCGATGTAGGATTTTTGCCGTTCGATGGCCATATTTTGGTCCAATTTTCTTAGACTACATGTGAATTGTCAGGGAAAGAGAAACGAAAAAGGCTTCGCACTCATGATCTCTGCCCGGGTCGATATTTCAATGTTCATTTGTTAATAACTTAGGCCGTGTTTTGTCAACAGCTAACCGACACTACATGGGGTAATTTTCACAGAAATGCTAACCCGTAGCTTAGCAATTCAAACCCGAATGGGTGAATTCACATTGTAAGACGAAACCGGACGGGTAAACTTGCAAGAAAAGAACCAGCGTTCTAACAATGTGAAATGCACAAGCTTGTCTGCTGGCCACTACAAAAGCTCTCGCCGTCCGTTTATTAGCACAAACAAACGGACGGCGAGAGCTTTTGTAGTGGCCAGCAGACAAGCATTATGCATTTCAGATTGTAAGAACGATGGTTCTTGTCTTGCAAGTTTACCCGTCCGGTTTCGTCTTACAATTTGAATTCACCCATTATATCGATACTTAACTGATTCACCTCCTAGGATGTGAAAAGACACTACTATTTAGTGGCAGAGCAAAAAGCAGCAACAAAGGTCAGTGTTTTTTAGGGTTTTTTTAGATTTTACAAAAAAAAAACCCTTATGAAATCGAATTTGTCCGTCCGTCTGTTCACTAAATAACTCGCGAACGGCTTAACCGATCGTCATGAAATTTGGTAGGAATGTGTAGAATGGTAACAGTCTTTGGCACGAAATACTTAAAAGTTGGTAGGACAAAAATAACAGGGTGTCCCGGACATTTGAAAATTTGTTCACTAAATAACTCGCGACCGGCTTAACCATTGAATTTATAGAACATGGAATACCTACGCTTAGACCAATTAAAAAGGGTCCCAACATCTCGGTAAACTTTTTTTGGTCTAAATTCTACAGTGCAATGTCCAATCAATGAAAGTTCAATGAAACTATGTCATTTACTAGTCTAAATATCCGAGATTTCAGATTGACAATTCTGGGCTGTCAGTGATTTTTTTTTTGGTTTTGGACGTAGTCGCGGCTCACGTTTCGTCGTCATTCTCGCCTATAAGGGATGGATAGACCTCGCGAGTGAAATTTTTGTCCGCTGCGATTTTCGCAATGAAAAAGTATACTTAGTGTCGTGGAATATGTATCAATTGCTGGGAAACTCCATAAGCATCAATTCGAAAAGAGTTCCGTATTTTTGATTCCCCGGTCATAAGATATTTTCAACGATGAAGTGAAACGTTTTCGGATAGTAGCTTCTGAAATTCAGATTCTTCAGCATTTGCCACATATTCTACGACAGTAAGTATACATTTTCATTTACAAAATCGCAGTGGACAAAAATTTCACTCGTGAGGTCTATTCATCCTTATAGTCTCAAGTGACAAGAACGTAGCAGCTGCAATAGTCCCAAAACGCCCTCAGAGTGTGGATAGTGGGTGCTGCGGGGCACCGGAATAGGTGGTCCACTTTGCGGGGCGCACCACCGCAGCCCGGACAAATGTTCTGAATTTCCGGGTCTATTAGAGATAGAAATTGAGGCACGAACAAAATTTCGACCTAAGTTGCGGGCTAGTGTCGCTCTTGTGGCTCTCAGGAGTCGGGAGCCTAGTCTCCTCAGTCGATAGGGGTGGTGGGGCGCTAAGCGGACTCCATTTGTACCTAATCTCGTAAAACGGAAACAAATTATGTCACGCCATAACAGATTGCCCTACATGCCAAAATTGCTGTTGAGTAATCTCCTTCGGGAACTTGCGAGTCTTGTGCCTGAATCCTGAATAAAACTTTTTTACTATCGAATTTTACATATAAATTCAATGTGAGACCGCGCGACCGTCATCGCTAATTGCTCGACTTTTCACCGTAAAATAGTCCATAAAACCACTATTTTAAAAGTGAATGCTAGAAATGACGCTAATATGACAAATGACATTAAATCTGACGAATTTCTGATAGTGACATTAAACAACTCGCTAACTAGTATACATTTGAAAATCTGGTCTAAATATTCAAAAAGTTTACCCAGATGTTGGAGCCACTTTTTGATGACATATCCATATTGTATGCGCATTCCATGTACTAGAAATTCAATGGGCTTAACGGATCGTCATGAAATTTGGTAGGAATGTGTAGAATGGTAACAGTCTTTGGCATGAAATACCTAAAAATTGGTATGGCCAAGATAAAAGGGGGTCCCGGACATTTATAAATTTGTTCACTAACCGATCGTTATGAAATTTGGTAGGAATGTGTTGAATCGTAACAGTCTTTAGCACGAAATACTTAGACGTTGGTAGGACAAAACAAACAGGGTGTCCCGGAGATTTGAAAAAGTCGACTTTTTTAGTTTTTATCAAATCAAAGAACTCGATGGGTACATTTCATATCAGTCGCTTTTTTCCAGTTTGGAGTCATGGTAACGGCATTACAGCTAATAAATCCAGTTAATATGTGCAGCCATGATACATAGTAAATCTATTTTTGGATTGGTCTAACTAAAAAGTGTTACAGAATGAAAGGCGTTCTGGAACGCCCATGACTTACGAGAAGCAATTCATTAACATTGTGCATAATTCTTATTTATTACCTATAAAACATATGTGCAAAATTATCCACTATGTATGTATCCAAAATCTAAAAAAACGTCGTATTGCGGGCGCAGCCCTCTGTACGCCGGTATTTTTTGTGGTATGGATTTGAGAATTTCTTTTTCTCTTGCATCACACAAATATAGCTGTGAGGGCTGCTTATTAAAAATTGATTGCACAACAATAATTTTGTTGTCCAAATTATTTGTTGTTATAGCGACTCGAGGGATTTATTCCATCTTAACCCTCAGATGACCGACAACTTTTCCAACGGTTAAATCCCAACAAGGTCCCCAGGGACTACACTATACAATGATGCTTATAACAGTTTAATTTGTGAATATTAACTGAATTATCATTTTTTGGATTGAATATTCAATGCTTAGCAGTATAAAATATAGTGAGCAGTTTGAATTAAAGAAAATACAATTTTTCTCCTTTTTTATATTTATATACATACGAGTAGTAAACAAAATGCTCGGTACTTCCCGAGACCGGTCCTTTAAGAAATCACATGGCACAAACGTTTTGTTGCTTTAAACTATCTCAATAAAGGCCAGCTCTTTGTATTTAAGCTGCAATGCCAACTCCAATGTCGTGAAAAAAATATCGGCGTATATAATTCGTCCACTTCTATCATAGCGATGACCCAACCCTAAGACCACCAAATGTGTATCGCTCCATAATTCTTTTAGAGGCTCCTAATTCGACTGATGGCCACCCGAATACATCGAAATCCCTGAATATGCGTGAAATTCATTGAGGGTCAAGGGAGTCCATTGCCACGGTTTTGCATTTAGGTTTTTGGAATTTCACTTTGATGCGCTTTCATTCCATTTCCTATTTGTCTCGCTGATAATGATGTAAGCGATCTCATCAGTGCTGATTGACTTGAGGATTCCTAAAGGATCAGCAACCGTTCCAGCAGCAGGCCCTGGACGACATTGGCTATAGTTTACGACGTTATGAGTTCGAATGCGGCCACTAGCTGGTTGATTAGCGTACCACTTCTGGAAATAAAATGAGGCCCTTTATTAGGAATTGCAGCTGCAAAGGCTGTAGGGTTTTCAAACAGATACTCATCGTCCGATGAATCTGAATAATCAACCACTTCAACCTGCGGAATACTCATCATCAGTGTACTAATCGGCAAAGGGATCATTTTCATCATCCTGTTCCAAGTATCTGGTCAAATACTCCACGGCTGCATCTTGGTCAGTGGCAGTCAGGCATTGAAAACGCGTTCGCCGGTTTGTCACCAGGTCTATTTTATCCCATGCACTCATTTTTTCCAACAGTTTTTATTTTCTTACAATGGCTTTGATATTGAGGGAGCTTTTAGCGCTATGGTGCGTTGTAATAGTAGCACACACATAACTCAATGAATGCAGATGCAGCGAGGTCTTCTTTATATACCTTAATCACAAGAACTTCCCAGAATTCAGCGGTTCTTAGAAACAAAATCGAATTGGTAAAATCCCATGTGTAGCCATTACACCCTGCAGGGGGGTCGGTGTCTTTGTGACATCAGCCAGAAATGGCTGTATGTAGTGGGACAAAGATCTTTGGTGAGTTGCGCCATCACGGACCTAGCAGCGCAAGGGGGCCCCTGGTACAGTTGATACGCCATGGCAGGATCTGTACAAAGACCATTCGGGCGGTAACGTTCCCGAGCTCCTGAGTTATGTACGGGTGGCTCATGGCGTGACCTACCTCCTCCCATGACTTACGGGAGGGAAGTCACTAAAGGCCAAGCACGATTATGGTGTCCTCTGGTGGGGGAGTGCATCGTATGGTAAATCGTGTGAGCTTCGGACTTGACGGCTTCGCATGACCCGAATCCTGAAGGGGCTAGTTAGGGAGAACGGCCTTGGTGGTAAATGCCTACGCGCCGATATCTAACTAGTTTGTGGATTAATGACCACACTGCCCGAGTCGCATTGCTGACTAGTAAACTGATGGGGCCACCTGGATGTGAAAAGCAGCGCTACGAGTCTGCACAACGAGCCTGGGATGTGCACATCTGAATTCTCACGTGAGGCTTAACCAATAGGGGGCCGAAGAAGGATCACACCTGCTATAGAGAAGTCTATAGCGAATAGTGAACTACGGGGATGGGTGTGCCCAGGGGACCATGGTCCTTTCCCATCAAGGAGTTGGCTTCGTAGTGGCTGACTGTTACCCAAGTCATCCAGCTAGTGATGCAACCCCGGGGTTGGGTTCCTGAAGGTGAGTGCATTCGCCGGATGGAGAAATACCCGTCTGGCAACAACATCGTGTCAGTAAAAAGCCGAAGGTCCAAATATTTAGCGGGACCGGGAGATAAAGGCCGAAAGGCTAGGTGCTCCCCTGGCGGTATACCTCGTAGATGGTTTGCTTGTGTAGCCATTACAAACACACAAATAACAAAAGTTGCCACTGATTACAAGAAAATGTAGCGACGATTTTTGTTTTTATTACCTTTTTCAATTGAATTTGCCAGAAACTAATGGTTTTTACCAATAAAATTGAAATGAAAAACTTCTTATCGTGCTCACTACCAATGAATTCGCAAATAAAGTGTAAACAATTGCTCTTAATACATGAAGGTCCCAGTGGACCTAGTTGGGCTTCACCGCCATATATCACTTTAGCTGGCTGGTTATGACAGAAAATTGTAAGGAAATAATTTGAAACACATTCCATTTGCTTCTAAACATATTGATTGGAGAAGTCAAGGGAGCTGAGCCGGTTCGATTGAACCATATTCAAATGGCTCAAAATTGAAAACGCCATAGGTCCCCAGGGACCTTGTTGGTCATCTAAGGGTTAAATCAAAAGGAGTTTCGGCAGTTGTTGGACGTTATAACAATGGGTAGCTCCGGAACGATTTGCATGGACCAATTTGGACACATCAACATATACATCCATGGTCACATTGGGGTGGAACCTACGCACCGGCAACTTATAGAGATAGAGTTTCATCTCTACCACTGAGCCACCGAATGCCCTTTGAGGAAAGATTCAAAAATACATATTTGAAACAAAGTAATAATTGAGGAACAGAAGGCAGCCATTTCTGCGAAGACTATTCTATAAATAAAGAATAAATAAATAACTGGCGTGACAATCCAACCACATTCAACATTGGACTAAGGCCGCAGGTTCTTATGGATTGTATATAAAATAAATCGAAAACTCAGTATGACTGTATGAAGAAAGGGCCCCGCTTTTATTTCGAACACATCAAATTTGAAAAATGTTACGCCGCTGGTCATGTCTAACGATAAGATTAACCACCAGCCGACAGGTACTATGTAGATAAGATGTACCAGAAATTAAACCAAAGTCACGTAAATCACGACATTACTTTCCAATTAGAACCGAGTACTTGCAGCGCCCGCTCTAAGGGGGGGCAAGCCGGGCGGCTTTTTGGCCAGCACTGAAAGAAAAAAATCAATATCAACTTCGATTAAGTGGAAAGGCCGCGGTTCCCTTTCTACAGATGAAATAAAAAGGGGGCGAAATAAAATAAATATATAAAGTTTAAAGTTGTGTTTTGAAAATGTATATTCCTTGTGAAGCTATCAAGAGCCCACCATTGATACGAAGTAGTGCTGCATTTAGAATCCTAAAATGCTAAATAAGCCGCGAATTCAATTAAACGTTATAAAAACTTTAAATTCGCCATATAGCAGTTTTCGGTGCACATTACCGTTATAGAGATATTCACTAAAAACTGCTTATTTCGATGTTTGGACCCTCATAACTTCCCTAGGGGGGCTCCCATCGCTGGGGACTTTTGATGTCACTCTAACAGCCACACGAGCTACAAATTTGCCTCAGATAGGTTCCCTCTAGAGGTTCCCGTTATAAAAAAATTTCCGAGAAACGGTATTTTGCTCGCTTAGATGAGTTGTTTTGACATTTGAATTTGAAGTTACAGAAGCAACAAATTGTTACAAGCTTCCGGAATGCGTTCCCGTTATGAAGAAATCCACGAAAACAACGAAAAAACACCGTTATTGTACGGTTCAAACCCTCATAGCGCCCTTAGTATTGCACGCATCAATCTGAAATTCATACATTTAATTAACCGTTATATAAGCTACACATTTGCCGTATAACAGCTTTCGGTGCACGTTATCGTAATAGAGATATTCCCCAAAAACTGCTTAATTGAATGTTTGGACCCTCATAACTTCGTTAGGGGGGCTTCCATCTTTGGGGACTTTTGGCGTCTTACTACCAGCCACAGAAGCTACAAATTTCTCCTAGAACACCTTAGAGCGCACTCCCTCGTCTTAGCACCATTTACGAAAAACCCCAAAAAACACGTTTTTTTTTAAGGTTTGAACCCCCATAGCGCCCTTAAGGTTGTACACATTAATATGAAATTTGGTCACTTCCTTTAAAACCTCATAGGCTATAAACTTTCCATACAAAAGTTTTTAGTACGAGTTACCGTTATAGAGATAGTGTGAAACCTTGTTAAAAATACCGTTAGACTTCCTGGCGCCCTTACGAGTGCCCAAAAGTATTCGGTCTTTGCATCGTTTATTGAGAGAGCACAAGAGCTTTAAATCTGCCATACACTACCGTTATCGAAATATTCAGAAAAACCTGTTTTCGAGGGTCTTTGACCCTCTGTAGCACCGCTAGCGGCCCTCGTAGGGACGGGGACTTTTAGGGTCTTGTTTAGGACCTCGAAAGGAAGGCTCATGCAAAAATCCAGCTTCCCCTAATTTTTCCGAAGTGAAATGCCAATTTTCCTGGGGTATATGCGATTTGATTTCCGCTAGATGAAGTCTTAAGTTTATGTTTAGTATATTGAGTAACAGGAGAGCAAGTCCACTAAATAAATATTGAACTCCCGAAGAAATTCATATGAAATGAGAAATAAAAATAAATAACAGGCGCGACAATCCAACATTGAACTAAGGCCGCAGGATGTGTTAGTGACATCCTATTTCCATGATCTTAGCTGCGTTTTGTTGAGGTAATGAGATCAGCATCACGCTCAGCAGTGTTATTTATCCCCATAAATGGGTACTCGTTTAACATCTGAGTGAGATCATAGTCCGTCACAAGCTCGTGAGCTCGAAAAACACCATGGCTCACGGTGAGATTCGAGCTCATGACCCTATGCACCGAAGGTGCACGCACTAACCGCTAGACCAGCCAGACTACTGGGAGTCGAATAAACGCTGAAAACATTAAGGCGTTTAAAACAGACTCCTCTGTGAGAAATGTTATTCACAATAATTTTTTTGGAGTTGTTTTCCATAATCTCCATCGACACTTCGCGCAGTTTGCAATTCAACTTCAATTCGCCAAACCTTCGCATGGATCGATTACTTAAGTTGGTTCCCATTGCATTGATTCATCTAGCATTGGAGGGCAAACTACGAACAAGGTGGTTTGAATTTTAGCAAGATGAGGGATCGAACCAGGGAACACATTACCAGAGCTCCCTAATTTGTGTTTGGACATGCTATTATCGGAATTTGGCTATACGCTCAGCCGATTTAACTAGCTCTGACCTTTTTCTCTTTAAAAATTCTGGAGATGACGCATTTGTGAAAATAAGCCATGCACATTGAAAAGTCTAAGGCAATCCGGCTAATTGAAGTTTTTAGGGAATTTATGGAAAACAACTACAGAGCGTTAGTAATGAAAACGAGCACAATTTTTTGGCCAAACATTTTTGAGAGAGTTTTCTAAAAATATATTGAGTATTTTACTGGAAAACTAAATTTCGCATGCATTTTCGATTTAAAGCTTCAACATTTTGAAACTCCAAAGAAACTCTATAAGGCCTTGCTGAACTGGTGGTGGTGCGCTTAAGAGTATGAATGATAGCTGAACGGTGGTTTGAATCTCAATACGATCATGAATTTTTGTGTTGTTTTTTAAAACAATGTTCTTAAGCTAGCTGGTTTCACTAAGTAAATTGTTTTGGAGCAACAACCATGAGTACAAGCACTTGCTTCAAAAGGAAAAACCTCTTTGTATCGATTCTACAACCAACCGTTCTATATATCTAGATCAGTGATTCCCAAGCTGGAGGCGCAGCCCTCCCCCCACCCCCCTAAGGAGGCGCGACGATTAGGGAAGGGGGGTGCGAGCACAACTCTAAGGTTGGTGCCGTTTATGAATTATGGTTTCATTCGACAACAACCATTCTGACTCGAACTTCTTCCGAAACCCACCAGGGGGGATTCGTTGTTGCAAAACGTTGCAAATTGCCAACAATTTTATTTTCTTCGATTAAAAAAAATAGCTGCTACTAAATGCGTTATGATACGGCTAACTGAAATTGACAAAGCTCGCGATTCTAAAAAAAACCGGAACAGTCAGCTAGTTTTTGTATGAATCTTTGGTAAAAATCTTGCGGATTTTGGTCGCTCCGGGTGATTTCATTTGTCGTGCTCGACGTAGCACTGAAGCCATGGTGACGGACGAACTTACGACGAAATTCAGCACGAAATTTAATTAATATATACTTCTTTAATTAATATATACTTCTAAAAGTTTACAGTAGTTACAAAATATTGGCTGAACTAACAACTAAATTTTCAAACAATTTAAAATGCGAAAATAGATCCTGAAATATAAACCTATAAAATTAAAAGCATTGCTTGCCAACGCCAATTTTTTCACACCTATGTTCTTGGGTGGCGCCAGGATCAGTAGACCTCGCAAGAACTGAAAAAGATTGGAACCACTGATCTAGATAGTATGGATAGGGATATCTAGATCAATCTGTTTGGTACAGTTCCTAAGGGGCGCCAATTTGTCCTCTTGCCCGGGGCGGCGTAAGTCCTAGAGCGGGCGCTGGTGCTTGAGAGCCTAAATTTTCCTCGTCGCACCTATCGTCCGTGTTCTCCTGGCCGACCCTTTCCGCAATATTTTTATTTCAATATTTTTATAAAAATATTACAGTGGAAATAGCGTTGACAATTTGCCTAGTGACTCTTGTGAAGTACTACTGAGTGGTGCTGACGCATAGAAGGAGCCCAAGCTGTGTTTTAATCAGTAGAAATAAGCATTACTACATGCCGGAAGGTACGATGCAAGAGATTAATGAAGATGTTCCCCACCTTTATTATACCCTTCGCTTATTAAGCGAAAAAGGGTATATTAACTTTGTCATGAAGTTTGTAACGCATTGAAGGAAGCATCTCCGACCATATAAAATATGTATATATATGATCAGCGTGACGAGCTGAGTCGATTGGACGATGTCCGTCTGTCCGTCTGTCCGTCTGTCTGTCTGTCTGTCTGTTGCGACGCGTTTTGCTCGGCCAATTTAAAAGCTATAGAGCTGAAATTTTGCACATTTGCTTCTTTTTGTTGCAGGCAGTTTGTATGTTTGAATCGCTGAAATCGGACAAGGGGATCGTGGGGCTGCCATACAAACCTACCCCCAAAATTAGGTTCGTCTTAGAAAAACTTTTTTATTTATGCACCAATTCCAATCAAATTTCACACAAAAGTGTTCTAATTGGTGACACACAATATATGTAAAAATCGACCAAATCGGACAATGGGGTCGTGGGGCTGCCATACAAACCTAATCCCCCAAATTAGGTTCTTCTAAGAAAAACTTTTTTATTTTCTCATCGATTTCAATCAAATTTCGCACAAATGTGTTTCTAGTGATACCACAAAACATATGTAAAAATGGATCAAATCGGACCATGGGGTCGTGGGGCTGTCATACAAACCTAGCTCCCCAAATTATGTAAGTTCTTCTAAGAATTTTTTTTTTCTTTAGACATTAATTTCAACCAAACTTCACACAAATGTGTTTATATTGATGACACATAAGATATGTATGAATAGATGGAGTCGGAGCATGTGGTCGTGGGGCTACCATACAAACCTAGCCCCCCAAATCAATTTTTTTCAAGAAAAACGTTTTTATTTGCACACCAATTTCAATCAAACCACCGAAAATTATTATTTATATTGATGCCACATAACAAACGTGAAAATAAATGAAATCGGACTATAGGGTCGTGGGGCTGCCATACAAACTTAACCTCCAAAATAAGGTTCTTCTAAAAAAAAATTTTTAATTTGGACACAAATTTCAACCAAACCTATGGAAATGTATTTTTATTGATGTTACAAAACATATGCAAAATTGAATTAAATTGGACCATGGGGTCATTGGGCTGGCATATAAACCCAACCCCCAAATCAGTTTTTTATTTGTCCACCAATTTCAACCAAATCTCATAGAAATGTGTTTTAATTGATGCCACAAACATACCCTCCCCCCATCTCTTTCTGGTTCTTATAAGAAACCCACGTCCCCCGCTTCCCCCAATAAAACTTCGCCACGGCACTATGTGAAAATTCATGGAAAAGCATGGAAGCGGGGAGGACTGAACACAAGTCATAGGTAC
Source organism: Microchrysa polita (assembly GCA_949715475.1). Lineage (NCBI taxonomy): Eukaryota > Metazoa > Arthropoda > Insecta > Diptera > Stratiomyidae > Microchrysa > Microchrysa polita. The sequence continues at coordinate 17,545,574 of OX454417.1, read as the reverse complement.
GCCCGAAAAAACTTTTAGCTCGAGGGGAGCGAAGGGTATCCAAATTTCGGCCGCGCCCGAAATTAGCCTCGGTCTCGTTTTATTTTTAGTTTTCGTCGGATAGGGCAATGTTGGTATTCATATCAAAGGGGTCTGCGAGGAAATTTCAAATCAGTTATTTTTGTTTTCTCTGATTTGAACTTACGGTAGGTAATGAGTTTATGGTTCGACAAAGTCTAGGTTGCGGTTCTTCTTCCGTTTTTCATTAGCACAGACTTTCCTATGAACACACACACCTACTGTCTTTTTTCTTATTGATTCACTTAAAAGAATGTTGTTGCCAAAGTTCATAGAAATGCGTATTTTTATATGGAGGTCGTTGCGGAACTTGTAAGGCATCTATGGAATATTTGACTTTGATGGTAATTTTTTTTTTTTTTAAGAAATAGTACCGAAACAAAGTTTATTCGTTTCCATAAACATCTCAATTGTCGTGCTCTTGAGGCGTGATCGTTCGGCAGCCACTCTGTGATATATAGAGAACCGAGTTTCCAAACTCGGCATGGCCCGTCGCAAATTTATTATTCAGAAGGCGATAAAAAACATTCTTATCGTTGAATGATAAACTGACAACTGTATCGCACTCCGAATTAAGTTGTCGCTGAAACGTTGAAGACTACACACGGTAGTCGTCAGCGCACCACGCTCCACTAGGAGTTAGGGCAAATAAAGAATAAACATTTTTTAATTAGAGACGTCAATTGTTTTGAAAACGTCATGGGTCCCAAAGGGCTTTGTCGGTCTTCAAAGGGTTAACAAACCTTAAATTTAGGACTTTTCTTCGAAGGTTTTTGTCAGTAGAATTTGTCGAAGGTGCACTTCCTTAATTACACTGGTTCTATGGTTCTATGGTTCTGGCCATTTCGTCCGGAGTTGCGATTTCAAAGAGGCGCATTTGATGCACCAACAAGGACTGGCATAACGTTTCACCACAAACAAACACAAACCACAAAATCGTTCGAATTTAGCTGTGCGGTAATGTTTGAAAATCGAAATTTAGCTACGGAGTACCGATGGAAGCAACATTTCCAGCAGTGAGGTGTGCGAATTAGTAAAAATCAATATCTTTGAAAAGACAACAGAATAACAATTGTTCTCCCCCTGGTTTGTGGGGGCCGTGTTCCGTGGAGCAGCCGTTATTTTTACTAACCAAGAGCTTATGAGCTTATTTCCAAAATTGATTTTCTTTTCTTTTTCTTGTTGAAAGTGCCTGAAATATTTAGATAGATTCCAAAAACTGCTGAGGTATTCTGCACCCTGTACACATATAGTGTCTAACCTTACTCCTTACACCAGTGATAATCAAAGCCAAAGCCTAGACGATCTAAAGGAATTGATTGACTTTTGGGTAGACATGACTTGAGTATCGTCCGTGAAGAAAGCTTGAGATTCTAAATCCTCACATTATGGTTAACTTCCTGTCATGCTAGACACCTTATAGAATCGCCGACAATTGGACAAATATCTCAGTCGAAGTAATTCCCTATTATATTCTCTTAACAAACCAATCAAAATTGATGTCAACTCAAATCCTCCAAAGTCAATCGTTGAATATTAATGAAAATCGTCGCCTAAGTCCTACCTCTATTGTATTTATTGCCTAAGCCGCTCTAATTCCGCTCCTATTGTCTAATGACAGCAGAAAAAAAAATCACAGTGCAAAAATCAGTGTAGACGATAATGGAAATGCCAACAGAGCGCTACACGAAATGCCAAAAATGTAAATACACTGACCTCGTAATGTCGGAGGTGAAATCTTTTGTATTGAACGAAGGCCATTGTCGATTTCGTTCAATTTTCATGTACGAGGATAGTAGATTCCTTCTATACAGTACAGGGCATGTAGACTTGCCTGGCTGCAAGTGGCATTCATGCGCGTTGAAGGTTGTTATTTAACGGCCAAATTGAACGTCTTTTCTACGTGACTATTTTCTGGAAAACATAAGAGTGGAAAAGTAAACAACGGCAAAAAAAAAACTTCTATTTCGTGTCTATTCAAAAAATCATTTTCACAACCATCAGCATGAACCCAAAAGCTCCATAGCAAGTCTTGTGATGGTCTTCAAAATGGGTTTTGCTTCAACCGAATCTGTACCCATTACTCGTTTCAATTAGTTTTCAATACCACTTGTTACACAGAGTGAAACGATTTTTTTTTCGTCCACTCGAAGCAAATCCAGCACAGCATCGGAGTCGATTTCACATACATGCAGAGAATTCTCTTCGTCCTTAATCATTCGTTCGGCGAAAAACACGAATCTAATTTTCTTATGTAAACAATCCACTCTTTTTGGCAGAAATTTCAAATCTATTCTACCATAAAAATGTTTTTCTTCAATCGACAAGGATTCAACAAAAGCAGAAAAAATCTTGAACTGAGCACGTTTTTATTTTCACTTTGTTCTTTCTCTCCCTCTCTCTCTCAATAAAGTTTTGTGCGCTCAATTTCCTGATGCCGCCACAATTTTCATTTATTCAGAGCGCTCGCTTTTGGCGGCCGATTTGTACAAACAGCCTTTGCGCTTTTCCTATCATTCGGACTTACTTTTCTTCTCGCGCTCGCTTTACCATAGCTCACTCCACGTCCACATTGTACAAATATATACGTGGCCTCCGGGAGCGAAAGCTGTTTAAGGCACTACCAAGGTAAATTCATTGGTGGATCCTATATTCTGCCATGCCATATTCTCTTTATTTGTTCGGGGGGCCTACGATAAGATATATCCAAGAATCCTCTTTTCGTTGAAAATGTTTTTGTAATCGTTTTGATTCTCTCTCTTGGCCTACTCCTGGATGCCGAGTACCACACCTACTGCACACGAATCCTTGAAATAATACCCTATTGTTCTTGTCGTGAGCTTTTGCTCCTTTGCACAGCATATACAACACAGGACCTTTTGTTATACTCAGCATAACAACTTGAGGCTATTGATGAATTCTTTAGAAAATTGAGACTGACGTGGCAAAAGTAAAAGATATCCGCTCTCTGGACGAAGCACAGGACGGGGGTGTGAAAACAAGAAAAATGTACACTCGATCACGTAGCCAGTCGACGTTGTTGTTATATTTCTCCAAAGAACATCATCTGCTTCTGATACATACCTGAAAATCGAAAAATGTTCGTAACGGTATGGACGTGGAACGCGAGAAACATGCCCTGGGAAATTTTCAGTGCCAAATGCACAATACTAACAGCGGACAAGATGATCTGATAAGCCTTTGAATGGAAATTGAAATAGGCGAGCGAGCGGCAATTTCGCTTTTGTGAAAATCCTTACAGAAAGTTATGTCTCGTCTCGGCTAAATCGGCAAAGAAACATTGTCGTGTGTATACGACGAGCGAGTTACTTGATTTTATTTCTTATTGTATTTTGAGGATTTTCTGATCTACGAGAATAAAGGTTTGGATTTGGCTTGTGTTTTTCTTTTCGGAACAGCTAAAAAGAGCTTTATGAAACACGCCCGAAGGGCAGGGATTTTATGACAGAGAAATTAAGTGCGGGCGTCTTTGAGAATTTTGATTTTATGAAATAAAATTAAAGGCACTTTGAGTCAAGGAGACAAAGATATTTTGATGATTTAATTTACTTAATTTCAGTTTGATAGTTTTCAAGCTGAAAAAGTTAAGTTTAATTGGGTCTTCATTAATACAGGGTGGCACACAAGAACCAAACATATTTTTAAAAGTTGCTCCTATAGAACTCTCAGCACAATTGAGAATTTTAGATGAAACCACTGTAAAAAATGTCGTTTTAATGAATACGGTAGCCGGTTTCCTCGCCCATATTTTGGTGTCGTTTTCGTTACCTTCCTTCAATTTTTCACAGCAGACCATTTTCGGATGCATTTCCCTTCAATTGCTTACTTCTAGTGGTTGTTTTCAAAATCCCAAATAATAAGGCAACCCTGCGGGACATCCCCGCAATTTACAAGTTTGTCCCGCAAAGGAAAATCGACCCTGTTTGTGCATTTTTTTTTGTCTCACGAAAAATGTACCTTTTGTAATTTGTTATTCCTTGGGTGGCATCTTTGATCGGCTGATCGGACCAGTGGCGGAGATAAGGGAGGGATCAAGGGTCTCTCTCATTTTTTACAGTGAAAGATTTCAATGACTGAGGAGTTGTTCAAGCATCAGTTTTGACGGCGATACAACTACTGTCTAAAAGTTTAGAAAAACGCGAGCAGATCAACAAAAGTTCAAGCTTGGAATGATTTACAATGACAGCGGCTCAGCAAGAATTAGTAAGATTTTGACCAAAGCAAAGTCGTCCCCGCTCTGAACAAAAGAAGTGAATGGCACTTGGGGCGAATTTACTGGCGAGTCTCTGGAGTCTCTCGTTATTACTTAATGGATCCCTATGGGCCCTAGAGGACTTGCATACAAAACCCACGATCGCATATAGTACAGGCTATTGGAAGAGTGATTTCGAATTCTCTATTTATTACTGAGCAGAAGGTTAATATAAATAACAGGCGCGACATTCTAACATTAGTGTTAGTGACACTGCTTTTTTTGTTGAGGTGTTGAGATTAACAGCACGCTCAGCAGTGTTATTTTTCTGCATAAATGGGTACTCCTTTAACACCTGAATGAGATCATAGTTCGTCAAATGGGTCGTGAGTTCGAAAAACACCATAAACTGAATACACGGTGAGTCTCGAAACCATGACCCTGGTGCGCGCAATAACCTTTACACCAGCCAGAATACAAATCAGAAGGTTAGCTGGACAATTAACAGCTTCTCCTCTTACAAGTCTCCAGGATCGACCGATCATGCTTCAGGTAACGCAAGCTCTTGTAGTTCCACGGCTGCTGTTACTTTTAAGAAGCTTTCTGTTACTCAATCACGTCCCGAGTCGTTTCCGTACCTAAAATAGGCTAAAGATTTCAAACCGATTAATTTAACCTTCTCATCCGTACTAATAAAAAATAGAGCGCCTAATAGACTTATATATCCGAGTGCTCTCACTTTTTTGTTCAAAGCAGGCAAGGGATAGCCCACAGAAACGGCTCTCCATGAGGTGGTGTGTCTCGTCGAGCACAACCTTGAATTCTTGCGATTACCTTATCCGCTTTCCTCGACAAAAAGGGTGACTTAAATAATTGAATCTTTTCAATGGAGCCCTCTAAGACTTAGAAGTTAAGCCAGGGCCTGGGAAGTTGGAGATCACGCCCTATCTTTTTTAACTAAATAGGCCAACCTCAGTGGCGTAGAACTTAATCCAGCTAAAACAGAGCTTGTGCTCTTCACTAGGAGACATAGGTACTCTTCCTTCTATTGACCCGCCTACACTACGTGATAGTCCATTAATTTTAGCTGAAAAGGCTAAATTTCTTGGCATCTTGTTAGACCGGAATCTTTGCTGGAGGCCTAACATTCAGAAACGAGTGAATAAAGCAACTATAGCACTCTATACGTGTAGGAAATCCGTAGGGAAAACCTGGGGCCTGAAGTCAAAAGCTTTACATTGGATCTATACTGCTGTTGTCCGTCCTATTCTATAATACGGTGTATGTGCATGGTGGACGCAACTCAGAAAGACAGCCTATAATAACTTGCTGGCGAAGGTACAAAAATGGCTTCTCTTGTCATAACTGGAGCCTTTCGTACGACCCCCTCAGCCGGACTGGATACGCTACTTGACCTGCTACCACTGGGTTTGTTCGGTCAAAATCTGGCTGCTAACACCCCTTTACGTCTGCGTGAAACTAATCAGTGGCGAACGCTTGATTATGGGCATTCGCTTATACTAAGTAATTTTAACCTACCTTTGGAGACTGACTATACTTCTCCTAAATTCCGTCGAGGGATTACTGAGATAACAATATGCCTCGGGACGTTGAGTCATTTGCTATCTACACTCATGGCTCCAAGTCACACGAAGGAGTATGTATTGGCAACCACTCGGATGATCTTGATGTTAACCTGTCATTTCGTCTGCCTAATTACTGTAGCGTAATCATGTCGTCACTGCGAGGGATTTCACTATTTACACTGACAGCCAAGCTGCAATTCGATCTCTCGAATCGGTCCTGACAACATCTAAAGCTGTCGAAACCTGCCGCTCGCCTCTTACAGAGATGGGTCGTTTTTTCAATATTACCCTACCTAGTCATAGTGGATTCACGGGGAACTGTAATGCGGATCGCCTCGCCCGTAATGCGACAAATATTAATTTAGAGGACCATCATAGTAACCTAAAAACGCCGATTTCCTCCTGCAGAGTGGCAGTAGAAGCTGCTGTTTTGCTCCGGGCTAGTGGCAGATGGACTCACGGCAGCACTTGCGCGACAACTAGGTTGATGTGGCCACGACTAGACTCGGCCCGATCAACCATATTATTGTCACTGGACAGGAAACACATTGGTGGGGTGCTCTGTGCTATAACGGGACACTGTCCTATTGGAGAGCATGCAGGGAGACTCCGCATTACCCGTAATGACTAATGCAGAAGTTGTGGTGACGAAGAAGAGGAAGAAAGCGTGCATCACTTTCTCTGTCAGTGTCCGGTCCTGGCCGAAGTACGAAGACGTATTCTTGGTTCTAGGTTTTTCTATGATATGTACGATGTTCGGGATGTGAGTCCAATATTGCTCAATAAGTATATTGCCAGAACGGGCTGGTTTTACAGCAGGACTTAGTACGTACTTTTCTTCTCCCATGGGGTATCACAATGGACCAATCTTTCGGTCTAAGTGGGCTATATGTCAATCTAGTGGCCCTTGCACCTAACCTAACCTAGAGGTGCTACAGAGGGTCAAATACCCCCCAAAATCAGGTTTTTTCGAATATCTCGATAACGGTAATATGTGCTGAAAAGTGGAGTGTGTCGAATGTGTGATTTCAGAATAACATGTCAAAAGTCAATTTTGATTCCAGCATTGCTAACCGTGCCAGGAGGTCTAACGGTATTTTTAACAATGTTTTACAAAAATCTTTATAACAGTAACTCTGGCTAAAAGATGCTGTATGGGTAATTCGTAGCAAATACGGTTCCGAAGAAAGTGGCCGAATTTCTGTTCACCCTTGAGGGTGCTATGGGATTAAAACCTTAAAATACCGAGAATTTTCTGGTTTTTCTCGTGAATGCCTCTGTAACGGTGGTGTATACTGTAAAGTCATCTATGACATATTTGTAGCTTCTGTGGCTGCAAATAAAATGCCAAAAGCCCCATCGATGGGTGGGCACCCAAGGAAGTTATAAGGGGCCAAAAGGCAAAATTAACCGTTTTTGGGGGATATCTCTATAACGGTATTTTTAACAATGTTTTACAAAAATCTTTATAACAGTAACTCTGGCTAAAATATGCTGTATGAGTAATTCGTAGCAAATACGGTTCTGAAGAAAGTGGCCGAATTTCTGTTCACCCTTGAGGGAACTATGGGATTAAAACCTTAGAATACCGATAATTTTCTGGTTTTTCTCGTGAATGCCTCTGAAACGGTGGTGTATGCTGTAAAGTCATCTATGACATATTTGTAGCTTCTGTGGCTGCAAATAAAATGCCAAAAGCCCCATCGATGGGTGGGCACCCAAGGAAGTTATAAGGAGCCAAAAGGCAAAATTAACCGTTTTTGAGGGATATCTCTATAACGGTAATGTTCACTAAAACGAGTTATATCACGAATTTGTACAACGCCTAAGTTAATACTAAAAAATTCAGATCGATACGTACAATTGCAAGGTCGCAATGATGGTTCAAGCCATAAAAAACGCAATTTTTTGTTAATTTCATGAATATCTTAGTAACGGTAACTTATGCGGAAAGGTGGACGACAATGAATATGTTTCTTCAATATATCTAAATACAATGCCAAAACACCCGATCTGTACCTGCCCCCCAATGGGAGCTACGTGGAGTCAAACTTAAAAAAAAAAAGTTTTCCCGGGGATTGTTCTATCTAAAAGGGTAGCACTCGTAGCGTCCTGAAACTATCGCATAAACGCACCAAAAAATTATTCCTTATGTGATTTCCAGCAAAAAAAAAATGCATCGAACACACCCCGATTTTTAACCCTTTAGCAGCGACAGGCATTTGAAGATTTTTGAAAAATTAATTTTCTTACACGAAAATTGTTAAATTGCAGCGACTGCAATGCGCGGGACATGTACAAAGGATGAACGACGATCACATGCCCAAAAAAGTTGATGAACGCGCAACGAGTGGACGGAGCCAGATTGCGTCGACAACCGAGAGCCCGATGGGAGCATTCTGTATGTGAGGACGCTCACCAGATGCTAGGCTTTCGGAACTGGAGGACAAGGTCGCTCAACCGCGACAATTGTAGGTCATCAATCCAGGCGGCCAAGGCCCGACGGTCGGGCTATCGTGCCATAAAAAGAAGAAGAATTTTCTTACACGACTTAAACCTTAATATATCCTAAACTAGAGTATAGCAAGAGTAACGAAATAAAATCACTCTCACTGCTAGGAAACTTACCTGAACAACCAAACAGTAAAGCATTAAAATCGGATGAGTGGTTTCGGTTTTACTGATCTGCAAAGTAAAATTTTTCTGATTTCACCCAAAAACAAATGATTTTTCATCTCAATTTTCTCCAACTTTTGCCAAGGGAGGTGCTCGTACGATTCTTTTAGAAATTGGCCCATAGTCTTTCAATCATATCTTTCATATAGCGTTTTATTCTAGCTTCGATAATTCTAACACACTTATTGCCTTAAAAGCAGAAAACTAGGGTTAATTTTGGCTCGATTTTATCATAATTAGTATAAATTTTTCCATATTGCAGTACATTAGGGCAGTTTGAATGAATTTGAGCTAAAAGTAGCCGCAGTTTTCTGCACTTAAAGCGTTAAAACTTTAGAAAAACTGAAGCTAGAATAAAATGATATGAAAATACAATCGTAAGATTATGCGCAAATTTCTAGAACAATCGTACGAGCAACTCACCTTGGCAGAACTTGGAAAAAATTGAGGTATGAAAATAATTTGATTTTGGGTTCTACACAAAAATTTTACTTTAAAGCTCAGTACAAATGAAACCACTTATCTCATTTTAGTGCGGTTAGTTGTTTTCGATTAGGTCAATTTGTTGGCAGTGAGAATGATCTTATTTCGTTACTTTTATGCTGCTCTAGTTTATCAGATATTATGTAAGGTTTAAGTCGTGTAAGAAAATTAATTTTTCAAAAATATTCAGGTGATCTTCACATGTTTCGCCTTCGCCCCCCATAACTTCCTTAGGTGCCTACCGGTCGAAGGGACTTTTGGCTATTTGTTTACAGGCCCAGGACCTTTAAAGTCGTCGTAGACAACTCACAGCATACTCCCCCGTTACAGAGATATTCACGAAAAAAAACAAAAAACCCGTTTCTCGAAGTTTAGAGCCCCCGTAGCAACCTTGAGGGTGTACGTATTGATAAAAAATTTGCCCACTTTCTTCGAAACCGTAAGGGCTACAAATTCGCCATAATTTTTTTTGCCGGAGTTACCGTTGTAAAGATTTTCCAAAATTTTTATAAAAAAAAAACCGTTAGACACCGCTATGAGTAGTTGAATCACAATCTACCTTTGACATTTTATTCACGAACCACAAGAGCAATAAATTTTCCATACAACACTTTTTTAGTACCTACATATTATCGTTATCAAGATATTCAGAAAAGCTGTTTTTGAGGGTTTTCGACCCTCCGTGCAACCGCTAGCAGCACTCGTCCAGACGGGGACCTTTGGGGTCTTGTGTAGAGCCTCGAAAGGAAGGGTCATGAAAAAATTCAGCATTCCCCTAATTTTTCCGAAGTTCGCCCACATTTTTTTTTTTTTTTCAAATTTCCTGGGGTATGAACCACGTATCGATATCGTCAAATTTACTGCCCGTTATTACGGGCCACTGGTCAATAGGGCACCACGCTACAATCCGAACTGCCGCAGTTGCAAAAACGTAGACGAGAGAGAAACTCTGATTCATTTTCTGTATGAATACCCGGGTCCCATCAGAACCCGCTATCGCACGCTTGACAGGGCTTTACTGGGAAGTTTGGGGGATGCCGCGGAGATGAAAATAGGAAACATGATTTACTCTTAAATAATACTCGGGCTGGTTCAGGGCACCTCTCCATTCCTAAATGCTATATCGAAGCTATAACTTATAATATAAGTTAACCTTCACGATTTTTGTGGTTTCAAAATGGTGCTTTATGCGCTAATTGGGTTTTTGGCTCGTTCTGCATCAGCCACCACTTTCACCAACCAACCAACCGAAACCCCACAAGAAAATTTAGCAATTACTTAGAGTCAGAATTTTCTGTCCACTTCACTACTACTTTTCGTTGGTAAGTTCATTCAAACTAGTCACTCTGTTCTGTTAGCCTTGCAGCACTTATACTAGTTATACCTACTAGCTTGTTCGGAGAGGCGGTTCACCACTACTTGATTTAATACTTTCCCTGTGTGAAAAAAATAAGTTCTGTTCTGACAGATCGCCTACCCTTTGAAAATCTCTCTACGCCACTGACGCGGACAGTTACGACTCTAAAATTCCCGTTAGGGTTTGGTTCCCCTTAGCGATTTGGGTGTCCTTGGGTGGCACTTTTGAACGGATGTAACTTTTCAACGCAGACAACTAGTACTCTGACATTTTTAGTAAAATGTGCAACGCCCCAGCGAACATTCTGAATTCATACTGAAATGAATTCAGTGAAAATTAAGTTCATAGTGAACCCATTTCATGAAGTGAATTCACTTGAACTTCATTTATGCTTAAGTTTGATATCACATCGGATTCACCTACGTATGAAAATTTGTAAGCCGAAAGGAAATAATTAAGTGGATTCAGAATGTATTCAGTAGATGAATCCCAAATTAAACCATAAGGTGACTTCAAAACTACTTCAGATTTCAGATACTACTACTACTCTGTTATTTTTTTTTGTGTGTGTTGAAAATCGACGGCGTTTGCACTCGTTCCTTCATTTGTGATTTTTTGTAAGCTGTAAACGCACGCAGCTAGGACTCTAAAATTTCGCTATTTGCTTCAACATGCTCTACATCTCCATCCTGCAGCGCCTCTATCGTATTTTTTTTTAAATTGACCCCGTTTGCGCTTGTTTCCCCCTATATGATTTTGTTGTCCTTAGGCCGGATGAAAAATTGATCCCGTTTGAGCTTGGTCCGTTTTGTGTTTCTGTTCTACGACAACTCCGCTGATATGCATGTTTATGTTGTTGTTGTAGCGCACAGTGGGATTCGAACCCAAGCTACCGGCAACTCAGAGATAAGGTGGTATCTCTACCACTGAACCACCGAATGCTGATATGCATCGTTGATGATAGTGATACTGAACATAAGTTTTTATTTTTCTGTTGTTTTAGCTATACGCCCCGGGCCCCGGGCCCCGCACTGGCTATTGAAAAAATTGGTCTCCTTACCTAAGGAACTTAACTCGAAGCTGGTGAAGTCGGGAGACTCGGTGTCGATAAATTTCGATATGACCCTGCCACCATTCATTGAAATATATTTTTTTTAAAGGCAGTGTCATCAAAAATCCTCAATTATCCTGAGTGTTCTAGCAGCAAAAAATATAGGATGTATTTTCGATTTTTTAGGGCGTTTCAAAATTTATCAGATTTCTGTGAGCCACCCTGTAAGAGACCATTTTAATAATTATTGTGTCGCTTTTACCTATTCGTATATATTAACCTATATATTTACTTCGCCACGCCATTCCTTTTCTTTTTCATCAAATCAAATCACTAAAACGGTAAATGCCAATTAAATTTGATTTAAATTTTCCTAACAATGAAACTGAGTAAAATCAAAATTTATATTTTGAGACTCGATGATCTCTTTGCATCAATCAAGACAAGGACAATCAAATCGGCTTCAATGCTCGTGCCTTTCAATCAATTCTAAGCGACTGTCAAATCAAAACGCAATTATTCATACATCTTTTGTCTTTCCCTCCCACCCTCCCATTCTTTCGTCGTTACGTATATTTCCCTATAGAAAATTTATGGTTTCCCGCCCTCACAATGTCAGCACATGGCCAAACCAACCTGTTATCGACCCCAACCAGCCCATCTAACCTTAAAAAAAAACTCTGTGAAAGCTAAACGTGACACCGCGTGATCTGATTAGAAAATTTCCGGTGTCCTATACCGACCGCCGAACGCTTATATTGCACGAACGAATTTAATAAAATGAAATACATTTACACACACACCACAAGTTATATTGCGCGAAAGAGGCGCGAGAGGATTCCTGTCATAAATTCAATTTTCAAAAGGTTGGAAATGTGGCGAATGAAAATTGTCTCGCTTTCTCTCACTCTCTGTCTCTGTCAAAAATGTCAGGTTCTCTGGTAGATAATTCAATTTATTTGCTCGATTGATGTTTTTCGAGATTCGAACTCTGGCTGGAGTGAAAGGTGGTGGTGGTGGTTTCCGGGTAAAAGGCTTATGATTCGGTTCGCCGATAATATCAATAATAATAATAATTTGACGAAATGTATTGAAAGGTAAAGTGCGGCTTAGTCGGTAGGTAGGAAAATGAAACGATTCATATTGACATCGTTCTGCCGAGTTGTAAGTATACAAAATTGAATTTTCAAGGATTTCCATCGAAATCACAGACATTGAGTGTCATGTGTAAAATTACCGTGGAGGCAAGAGTTCACTTTAACTCTTAATTATTGAATTAACCAATGAAATTTGCCGAAGGTAAGTAGTTAACTAAATTTTTTTGAATTTTAAGTTCCATTAACCCTTCAGTGGGCGCGCGGGCTACGATTGTAGCCCACACTTTTTTAAATGGCGATCATTTTCGGGATATAAACCGAATTCATTTGAACTGCTCAGTAGCTGTTAAAATGTTGCTTCTTAATCGAATAAGAATATTTTTTATATTTATTGAGCCTAGAAAATAATATTTTTTTGCGATGAAAGTCCACTGGGCTACAAGTGTAGCCCGTGCGCCCAATCATGTTACTTTTTTGGTAATCATACATATCCATTAACCCTCCGTCGGGCGCACCCTGCCTGACAGGCCAGCAAAACCGTTTCTGCTCTGCTGCACGCTAGTAGAGGGGCCCACAACTTTTTAGCTTCGTTTACTCGTCTAACTTTAAGAATCTCACACAATGCCTACCTATATTTTTCCATGGTCCTTTAGACAGTTGTGTGGTAAGGGCTCTGGCTTCACAGGCCGGGTGCGCCTGATCGCGTCATAATTTAGAATGTGCCTAAGCTACGCGAAAGCGCTGCATCAAAGATGATTTTCCACATTTAATTTGGAGCATAAAGAACATTTTCAAGTAACGATTATCAATTTAAACTGCCTGCCTTTCATTAATTTCAATTTTTCTAACCAACAACGGATGCGGCATTTTTCATAAAATTTTCTCTCTTGGTTTTTTCTGGTAAATCGATAATTTTATTTCTGTATTATACTGTTTAGTAAATATGTTTCTTAGCACTATATTTAGTTTAATTACATCCCTTAGATACTAATAACTTAATTTCCGAAAAGTATCTGAAATTTAGAGTAACATATAAAGAAAAAAGGACCCAAATAGATAGGTGGCCTCTCAGGCCGAGTGCGCCCGATCTTGTTTTGATTTGAGGTGCGACCGACGGAGGGTTAAAATAAAAATATTATTACAAAACATAGTAGAAAATAGGAACAGTAAAATTTTTGACAAAAAAAAGGGTTTCCAGATAAATGTACAAAAATTAGATTACTATTTTAACGAAAAACCTGGAGTTCAAGTCAAAGTCATTTCTTACAGCGTGGATATGTTACCTGTTACTAACATTACTTAGTTTCTGGGTGAAATGTTTATCAATTCTAGCGTAAATATTGCGAGAACAGTTAATATGAATATTATGAGTAAAATTCAATCAGTTTGACTTACTATATATTTAGCTTTCTAGCAAGAAACGGTACTCCCAGTTTAAAAAATTGTGAATATTGGGTACCCAAAAATGAGCTAAGTTTGGAATTCCACAAACTGGGCATTTTTAACTGCATTCTCTCGCTCAGTTTTCCATTTCGAAGATTTTTTGTTGATTTCTGAGAATATAAACTTTTTTGGGGTTTTCATTTTGAAAAGTAACTATTTTGTTCACCTACGTAAGTTAATGTGAAAAAAGACTAAAAATAGGACTAATCTGCATTTTGCCCTCTTTTATTATATATATTTTAATAAAAAATTAAGGATTTTGTATTTTTTAATCTGTACAGTAATCAAGAGACCACAGACCGAGCAAGAAAAAAAAATAAAATTGAACAATATTTTTTATATAATTTTAAATTTGGACTACAACTGTAGCCCGCGCGCCTAACCACGTGACAAATGAGTGCGCGCCTAACGAAGGGTTAATAATTACATGTACCTAACTATTTAAAAATAATTTAAGCTTGTAAAGGGTGTTTTTTTTTTAAAGAATGATAGAACTTCAAATTGAAAAAAAAAAACACAAAATATTACATTTGAATCAATTTGCTGCTGAAGAGTCCAGTGGCACACATATTTCGCAATGTGTATGTATACTAAGATGCCCCGAATTGCTTACCATTGTCGGTGCTATGGATTGCCGCTTTTATTGAAAAGGTAAGCCGAAAAATTCTGGCTTATGGACTGATGTTAATGAATGTTTAGAATACGGAGGCATTTAAATAGATTCTGCAACTGAGCAGTGTTCTGCATATTGCCGGTTATAGAGGGATGCCTGCTTATATAAAAAGTTGATTCATATGCGAAAAACGATAGTAATAATTGCGTTTTGATTATGACGAGTTCTGGTGTGGTGTGAAGATAGAGATAATACCCAAGTGGAGTGTAGATCTGATTGATAGTTGCATGCTGAAAGGTATTGAACTATTACCTTACGGTCAAAAGTATCGACTCAACCTAATAGCGCGTGTATTTGTACGTGTTTTTTGGAAAGTATGATAGTTATTCATAAAAGTCGTATGTCGTTTAAAAGTTCGAAACCTTAGCTACCTGTTGGTACCCTTTCTATCAGCATTTGCTTTGCACTTTTTAAATTATTGCCACTTGTAACAAAAAACCCAGAAAAATTGAAGTTTCAGGTAAAGGTCAGGTCAGGTAAACTACCCCTATAAAAGCGCCCGTAATCGGTTTCTCATTATCAGTTGCATCAGGAAAGTTAGGTAACTTACATCTGAAGTAATTTCAGTCACTGTTTGGTCATCAATGGATACGACGCCAGAACAGGCGGCACAAGTTGTAGCCCTATTGTCGGAAAATCACAGTCAGCGAACCGTCGCTCGCCGTCTTGGAATGAGTCATTCTGCTGTCTCGAGAGTTCGCAGGAGATTTCGAGAGACTGGTAGCTTTAATTCGAGACCAAGAACGGGCCGCCCTCGATCCACTTCAGAGAGAGACGACCGTTTCATTGTAACAAGTACGTTACGAAATCGTTTCCTCACGGGTGTTGCTGCGCAGCGGAACCTGAGGCGTGTTCGCGGAGTAGCTGTCAGTGACCGCACGGTAAGGAGACGACTAAGGGAAGCGAATATCACTCCAAGACGGCCTGCCAGGGGCCCCAAATTGACTGCACGACACCGACAAGCGCGCCTCTTATTTGCTCGTAATCATCTTACTTGGAGCGATACGGAATGGAGCTCAGTATTGTTCACTGACGAGTCGAGAATGTGTCTGCATGGCAGTGACAGAAGATGTCGAGTCTACAGGCGTCCAACTGAGCGATTTCCGCAGTGCTGTTTCACTGAAACGGTTGCATACCGCGGCGGTTCCTGTATGATGTGGGCTGGCATTTCATTGGAGGGAAAACGGATCTCGTATTCGTGCCCGCAGGAGGCCGAGGAGGAGGGCTGACAGCTGAGCGATACGTTACCGATATTCTCCGTGTCCACGTTGTGCCCTATGCAGCATTTATTGGCGAGAACTTTACTTTGATGCACGACAATGCCCGGTGTCATGCGTCGCGCCTCACTCGGCAGTTCTTGAATGAAGCCAATATGTCGTCACTTAACTGGCCTGCGCGCAGTCCCGACATCAATCCCATTGAACACTTATGGGACGAACTCAAGAGAAGAGTCCGAGCCAGAAATCCAGTCCCTTCGTCCACTGAAGAATTGAAGGCAGCCCTATTAGAGGAGTGGAACGGTATTCCTCAAGATACCATCAGCAACTTGATCAAATCAATGCTGAATCGACTGGAAGCTGTCATTAGAGCAAGAGGAGGAAATACCAAATACTAAAATAATAAATACCTACTTAACTTATTTTCCAACAGTTTTTGTTTTATTTGCAAAAAACCTAACCAAAATCCATTTTCATATTTGCTCATTTTCGCTACGTTTTCGTTCAAAGAGCATCAATTTTAAAAGTGCTCACCAAATATTGGTTAAAATGGTACCAACGTAAAGCTGAGGCCTTAAGCTTTTCAATGACATACGATTTTTATGGATAACTACTATACTTTTCGAAAAACACGTACAAATACACGCGCTTTTAGGTTGAGCCGATACTTTTGACCGTAAGTGTATTTACGATATTTGAAGATGTAGGAAATTTAGGAAAAGTAAGTTTTTGCTTGTTTGAATTTTTAATTAAAAAATGTATTTAATGAAACAAGAAAAATGTAAATGAATTTGCTCGAATTCAATCCTCTCTAAGTATTATTCATTATTTTTATGGTAATTATTTTTAAATTTGATGCCTGCAAAGTTGAAATAGATGCAATACCTTAAAAATGCATTATCTAGAATATGACAAGATCCCAAATAAATGATATTTTATGTTTCAATTAAGTTTTAAAATTTCGGGCTTCCCTGGAGTGGTGAATCACGCCTCGCCACTGACACACACACAAGGTTTGTTCACTTTCAACAGACTCTGTCCGGGTGTCAGTGGCGTAGACAGCTTTTCGGAGAGGAGGGGGATCATTTTGCAAGATTACTTATACTTTTACGGCTCTCAAATGCTGAGTTTCAGAATAACAATTTCTGTATTTTATTTGGAGCAAATTTTGGTATAGCAATTTTGCCATACGATCAAAATTTTCGCTTTTTTCAAAACACACCTGTTAACTTTAGACATAATTAGCTTTTCTGCTCTTACACTTTTCCTTTCCTGTTCCATAAAGCTTCTTATTTTGGACCGTTGTATCAAGAATTTTCTTTTGTCAATGGCAATTAGCCTAGTTTCGTTGAGGACCCCCAAGTAGAGTTCAACGATTGTGTAAAGGATTAGGCCTTTTATTTAAAAACGAATCTGGCGGCAAACAGTTTCTGCTAAATTACGAAAACTTACAAAATGAAGCAAATTAAAAATAGAAATGGGAAATAATATAAAAAAGCGAATTTTAAGCATACATTGATACCGGAGATCGTAGATATGAACAAAATTGTTTATTTGTACCGAGGAACGCGCACATAATAAGTGCGTTCTTAATTACTTACTGAATTTTAACTGAACGTTTGTTCTAAACTTCAGGAAAAGAGTTCAGTCGTCAATATGGAATCGACCTTCATTTTCCGCCATTCGGTGGAATTGATAAGGGAATGTATGCTTCCAAAAATTGTGTTCACCAGTTTGGCCTAATCTCTCACAGGAGCGTGGATTTTTACCTTGAGCAGAGATTCGAACTGAAATGCTCAATTTTGTGTTCTTGTTCCGAACCACTGATAAGAATTTCTTTTTGAAATATAAAATGACGAGCTCAACAAATAATATGCAGATAAGTTTCAATCACCAGTGCTTAAATAAGTTTAAGAATAAAAATAAAAAAGGCCTGAGCTCTTCCCTAGTTCAGAATAAGAGACAACCAAAGAGAGATTTGAAGAATATTCAGCAAATTAGTTGCTGTTGAGGTGAACATAATCTATACTTTAAATACCTCTTGTCCTTATGAAACTGTATCATTAACTGAAAAGTGACGAATTTGGAGTGTGACCGTCTTTTTGCCTACGTGAGATATTGTTAATTTTTTGACTTAGGATGCATTTTCCTAGAACCAATTAGCGTCCTTAGTCGAGGTATGCCTGTACTTCCTTTTCTATTTCAGATAGTGGGAAGTTGTAAAAGAAAATCGGTCGAGTCTCTGATGCTGGTCAAATATTTTACAGTTAAGTTGATTTCTGGTGCTGTGTAACAGATTAAGTTTGGGACATTTAAAACTTACAAAAAAAATTTCGTATGGATTGTTTGTTGTCCTAAGCTTTTTCTACATTTTTCCCATTTTTGTGATATCTTCGCGAAACCCTTGAGATATTTTCACGGAACGCTAAGGTACCGCGGAACGCCGTTTGTTTCTTTGTTATTTTGTTTTCGAATTACTGCATAAGACTATATATCTTTCAATTTTGGAATTTTCTACAATTTTTTTTTAAAGAAGATTTTGTTAAAAAAATATTCATGGTTATAGCTTTGAGAGTTCGTATTAAATTCAATAAAATTGCGAATAACTAGAAAAAGTCAAGACTTGCTTTGCCCTGCTATAAACGATAAAACCTTTCGTCAAATTTTAACTTAAAAAAAAGAGAAGAAAATAATGTTGATAAACTAAATCAATGAAGGATGCTGAAAAATAGGGAACAGTTTTGCAGCGCTTTCTCTTCATTTGTTAGATTTTCCGGCAACGCATTTTCAATCAGTGCTTACATTTAATTTTTCTAGCAGCAATTCTAGATTACTTCAGTAGGGCTTGCCTGTGCGAAACTCCAGATACAATGTTACTTTTGCTTTGTTTTACATATACCTAAAGTAATAATAAAAAATGTGTGACCAAAGGGGGGGGGGATTGATCCCCTTGATCACCCCCTTATCTACGCCACGGCCGGGTGTTACCATCCGCGGGGATATTCCAACAAACAATGGATTAAATTCTTGCATGAATACCTCATGTAATCACATATTTTGACGATATTTTGTTTGGTTATTACCCAAAGTCTTGCAGAGCAGACGTTCACGTTGAAAGTAGTTTCAAGCGCCTCCAGTCATTCAATATGCGAGAGCGTCTTCAAAAATTGAACTTTTTCAAATGTGAGCTTCGATACTTGGGAGTAATTTGAAACGAAAGCGGACAGAAGCCTGATCCGGAGAAGATTGAGGCTATCAAGTCAATGCCTCCACCACAGATTGTAACTCATCTTCGTTCGTACTTGGGAGCCATTACATTCTAAGCTAGATTCATTAATTCCATGAGCTCACTACGTTCTCCATTAGATCAGCTTCTTAAAAAAGCCGTTGAGTTCAAATGAATACCAGGAAACGTTCGACAGATTCAAGAAAATTCTTTCATCAGATTTACTCTTGACTCACTATGATCCGAGTCTTCCGATCGTCATAGCGACCGACGCTTCACGAACAGGTATTGGAGGAGTGGTTTATTACACACTACCGGACGGATGGATGAAAGCGTTTTCCACGTTTCGAGACGATTAACGCCAGCTGAATCACGGTATTCTCTGATAGATGCCATTATATTTTCGGTTACCAAGTTCAACAAATATATTTTCGGCAGAAAATTGACTTTTTACACGGATTATCGACCGCTTTTGTCAACATTTGGTTCATCAAAAGGCATTCCAACGCATGTAACTAATCGAATTCAACGGTGGGCTCTCATTCCTTAACCTTAAAGCGGGCGCGCGGGCGGTAATTTACCGCCCTGATCATCTAAACACGCATAGCTTTTCTCCCGTTGGCCGGATCGTGGTGGGAGAAGTATGTATTCTTAAGTCATACTGTTATACATACGATACAATAAAATATTGGGTAAATTTTACCTTCCATACCTTTCCAGCGGTCATCAAACGTTTAGGGATGGTATATTTTGGTATATAGTTGTGTTCAAAATGTGTGTGCTCTGTGTAATATCACTGAAGTGACGTGCTTCGCTAAAACTGCAGAACTTGTTTCATTGCTCACCAGATAATAGTTATTATGATGATAACTTATTTGGGACATACTCTTCTTTCAATTTACCATAATTATGAGAATGGATGTTGGGCGGTCGAACGCAAATGGAGGGGAAAATATGAGGGCGTTAAATTACCGCCGCACGCCCGATTATGTTACAAAATGATGCGCGCCCGCTTGAAGGTTAAGCTTACGATTTTAATATCAAGTACACGAAAACAGATGAGTTTGGACATGCTAATGTTTTCTCCAGGCTCATTTCCCAACAAAAGCGGGAGGATGAGGATTTCGTCATTGCATCAATCAACACAGAGGCCAAAATATACCAAGTCTTCGTTTATTAACAGATGTTTACCGATTAAATTCTCTCAAATTCAGGAGGCCACAGTTAGCGATACAACTTTACAATCGGTTGGTTTTAACTTTCGGGCGGGCGCAATGCATCTGACAGATTAAGTGGCCAGTTTTTGTTGCGCCAACCAGCGATTCGAAAAGGGAGAGATCTGAAACTCACAGTAGCTTAATCTTTATCGATCAACTATCCAAAGCAGTTTTCAGTTTCTATCTACCATATGTCTGAGGGGCGGGAGGGGATGAAATAATCTCTGAGATGTATTGCGCCCGATTGTGTTATTTTCGCCTTTTCTATGAAAATTTCCACATGTTATACTCTTCACATTGCGTAATAACGTTGTGTTGACTTTTAGGTTCACCAAATCGTTCAATAGTGTGTTTTTAGTAAAATAAACTCACGTTTTTTAAGCGGTCGAGTTGTTGGAGGTTTTTTAAATATTGAAGCTATTGAAAGCGGAATATTCTTAGAAAATTTAAAATGTGAAGGGTATCAAACTTTGTGAGTCAGTTTTTGTTTTTAAAATTACGTAGAACTGTTTCGAAAAGACAATGCAATAATAAATAAGAGTCTAAAATATACAGAAACTTAGTTTCATTTCTTTTTCTGGACTTAATCTGTCAGATGCATTGCGCCCGATCGTGTTAGGATTAGTATTGCGCCCGCCGGAAGGTTAAATGGTTTTAATAAGAATTCAACGACGACGGGATTTTGCTCATATAATAATCATTTCAGGAAATATAACACAGCCCTATCGTATCGTTTGATTCCATCTGTTTTTACATTTTTTATGTTACATCAATAGGGATCCATTTACATGAAGTTTGGTTAAGATAGATTCATAAACAAAAAAGATCTTCTTAGAAGAACTTAAAATTGGTTTGGCTAACATACAAGCAGCCTGCAACATAAATAAACATGTGTGCGAAATTTCAGCTCAGCTTTAACAGCGGTCGAGAAAAACGCTCTGCAACAGACGGACAGACAGACAGACGGACATCGCCCAATCGACTCACCAAGTCAAGATCAGCATCATATATGTATACTTTTTATATGGTCGGAGATGCTTCCTTCAATGCGTTACAAACTTCATGACAAAGTCTTTCTATGAGCGAAGAGTATAAAACAAGAATCGTTCAAGCACCTCTCCTTGGCGGATGTTGGAGAAAATTGAGGTGAAAAAAAGTTGGATTTTGGCAATGACAAACATTTTATATTAAAGCTGCTGTAGTTTTAGTTTTTAAGATTAATTTTAGTGAGAAAATGCATTTTTGATATAGGTACCTGGGGCATTTAAAGGGTTAAGAGGTAAGCCCATTAATTTTTTTTTTTGCTGAAAATCACATGAGGAATCATTTTCTCGTGCACGTCAGGATCATCAGTAGTTTCCGAACACCGTGTATATTCCGTGGAGCTTTCTATAGAACCAGAAAAACCCTTACGCCATATCATTTTGCGAGTAAATACTAAAATTTTGCATTTCAATTAACTATAATATGAAAGACCAAATTAATTACTGCATTGCGTTTGGAAACTACTTTTCTACGTACATTAACATACTACACTCTTCGCTCTTATAAGTAGGATGCGATTACAATTAGCTAACAAGAGTCGCTCTATAGTTTCACATCCTCGACCGCAAATAACAGTGTAGTACACCCTAGCACAAATGTTGATGAGTATGTGAGCGAATGTGCTCCTGCTCAACATTTGTCTGTTCATTTGATTCATATCGATTATCTTTTTAAATCGAATTAATGCAATTCAATTAGCACAAGGTGATACCCTACAGACATCCGTTTATTTTAATGAGAGTTCAATTAGGTGTAATAATGTGGAAGAGTGCCTATGCCTATTTTGTCGGTATGGTAAATGGTACAAGTACAGACGTAAATATACCTATGGAAAGGAGGATTTATGTAATTAAATACCTGGTAATACTTTGCACTTTTAAGTAAAGGAGAACACAAGCATACGGATACTTCACGGCAAAGAGGATGTTCGGATTCGGATGTTGCCCCCTACAAAATTTGTAACAAACATAAAGAAGGAAAAAGTGGTAGGAGGGTATAATATAATACTTATTGGAAAGAATTTATCCTTACCTAGGTGATAGGAATGTATGTATATTTTTGGTAGTTGTTCCTAAGAATAACTAATGCCTAACGGCAGCAAGCAGTTCAAATACGCAGCCTATCATGTCTGCCCTCCTTTTATTTCAAAAAATAAGCAAATAAATAATAATTTGCGCTGCAAATTAGATTAAGCTTAATTTACTTACCATAGCAAATCAGACTCCTTGATTAATTTATACACCTGAAAATAAAACGAAAAGTTTGAGAATTAGTTTTTTTTTATTTACTTAAAAATATAATTTTATTGAATTACTAGCCGCAACTAGAACTCGCAACGCTCGCCTTATTCACTTCAAGAACAACTTATTTATAACCAAAGTAAAGGTACGTTTTCCTCGACACGGCCCCAGCGGCTCTAGCGACTGCGGCTCGCCCATTGGCCATTGCATACAAAAACGAGTTCTAATCGTGCGAATAGCACGATGAGTGTATACCCTATACCCATGTACAGACCTAGAAGGCACGCAAAACCCAAAATATTCGATTTCATATTTTTTGTGGGGGAGGGAGGGGTAGATGGGTCGGACCTGACACATCTTTATTATCTTGGCAAGACATCCAACGGCTACCATTTGATACTAATTTGAAGTTTTTCGTGACATTCTATCAAAAGATATGACTGAATATAACTTTGTAGGGGAAGTAGGGGTAGGGGTAGTCGGACCTACTCCACTTTCCATCAACTCAAAGTATATGTCACAATGAGACATTGATCAAAATGTCAAGTCGATAGCGATATTCTACCGAAAGTTATGGCCGAATTAAAATATCAAGGAGGGGTAGTTTGTATGTGGGGTAGGGGAACCCGTGGTCCGATTTGGCCCATTTTCAATACCGTCCAAGATTTTAGCAAAACAAACATTTGACCACAATTTCAAACCGCTAGCTTCATTATTTCGGGATTTATCGTGCTAACAGACAGACACACGGACAGACAGACAGACAGACATGGCTTATTCGATTCAGGGACCGACCCTGATCATTTATATATATACTTTGCCATACCTCCGGTGGCTCCTTTGAGGTGTTACATAATATCGGCGTAACAAAAACAATATACCCTATACCATCTTATGGGTATAGGGTATAACTAGTTTTTAGTTGATAATCGGTTGGAATAGCTCCACAATGAATGAGCCGCGCGGCTCTTGTATATAATGCCCGCATGAGTGGTGAACGTGGTGCACTCGCTTGTTTGTGGGCTTCGGGCGACGGCTGCTTGGGGTAGGGTAGTTGTTTCGCACAACGGTCGTATTCGCTCGGCCGATATACGAGTAGCATGTATATAAAAAGCAGTCGCGCGGCTCTTGTTGTACATAATGCATGCACGAATGCTGAACGTGGTGCATTTGCTTGTTTGTTAGCTTCGGGCGACGGCTGCTTGGGGTAGGGTAGTTATTTCGCAAAATAGTCGTACTGATTCGGCTGATACACGAATCTGTCTGTATATAGAAAACAGTCGCGGGGTCTTGTTGTACATAATGTATGCACGAATGGTGAACGTGGTGCACTTGCTTGTTTGTGGATCTTTGGGCGACGGCTGCTTGGGGTAGGGAACTTGCTCTAGAGCCGCTGGAGTCGCTAGAGTCGCTGCAGCCGTATCGAGGACAACGTACCTTAATAATTAAAAATGAAAATCATTCCTCCATATCAACAAAAATCGTTTATTAAAGCCTTTTCACAAAATTTTACAAAATATAAAATAAAATAAAATTATAACAACTGAGCAAAGCAAAATTTATAGATAAAGGAAGTACGGCTTTATGCTAACCTAGATTATTTCGATAAATACATATAATGGAAAATAAAAATTGTTATTCCATATCAACAAAATGCGTTCATAAAGGGTGCTTAAATATAACAATTTTAAAAATAAATGAACACAACAAAGTAAGGGCCACCAAACTTCTTCTTCTTCCTTGCCCCGTTATTTATACCGTTCCATGGTTTCGCGTTGCTCGTCCTGCAGTGTAGGCATATCGCCGGTTTTGGCGGTAATATCTCAGGCAGCTCTATCTTGTGTCATCGCCGAGACCAATGCGTTGTTGTTGCATTGGGCCACCAAAGTTATTCTCCTTTAAACTCATTTTCTATTCATTAGCGAACAGGCGACTATAGTTTCAATGAATTTTATACGATTTACAAGAGTGCTTTATTTTAAGGGCGTTTGTATTTCGTATTTGGTTATGTTATCGAAAGTCTACCTTCAAAAGGATACCAGAATGCAGGGTTATAACTAGAGCCCGGATTCTCGTGCAATTGCACGTTAATGCACAAAATTTGTACTTTTCAGGGCATATTGCATGAAATTGCACGTTTTGAGGTTTTTGCATGAAAGCGAACATTTGCAGTTTTAACCCTGTTTCATAACAATTTTTCGCAGAAATTATGCAATGTGCATAATGTGAAATTATGCAATGTGCAATGATAGACAGAGAGTAGAATAAAAGTATTGAGAAAGAAAACTTTTTACTTTTTAGAGCACATATTCAATTTTTTTCAATTTTTGCCTGCATCCACTGCTCCAAAGCCTAACATTCTAAAAGCTAAAAAAAATTACTTGATTCATATTGCACGGAAAATGCACATTCGTCCACATTCGGACATATTGCACGATTTTGCACGTTTCGGGACTTTTACTGCCCGTTTTTAAATTTTTTACTGCACGAACATCCGGGCTCTAGTTATAACATTGAAACATACAGACGAATCCTGATTCGTAAATAGGATATAATGACTTCTTGCATTGGATTTTGCCAAATTACAGTTGAAATATTATGTCACACGTTAAAATCTAAAACCAACCGCGCCCATTTCGGAAGTTGAATAAGCTACAGTCAAACTCATCTATAAATTGTCTCTTTCACACTCGATTTTCTCCAACTTCTGCCAAGGTGAGGTGCTTGTGCAATTTTTAAAAAATTGGTGCATTGTCTTGCAATCATATCTTACTTACATCATTTTATTTTAGCTCCATTATCTCTAACAGTTTTGATACGTTAAGTGTAGAAAACTCGGGTTACTTTTAGCTAATTGAGCCAAAATTAACCCTAGTTTACTGCACTGAAGGCATTAAAACTGTTAGAAATAATACAGATTAAAATCTTTGGACATATTGAGGTTTAAGTCGTTCAAGAAAATGATTTTTTTAAAAATATTCAAGTGCCTATGGCAGCTAAAGGGTTAAAAATTAGGGGTGTGTTTGTTACAACTTTTTTTGCGGGAAATTACATGAGTAATCATATTCCGGTGCGTTTATGCGGTAGTATCCGGACACCCTGTGTAATGAATAAGTTACTTTCAGTGTAAAAATCCATTTTCTTATATAGTGTGGCGGTATAAATTAAAATTGAAATATGGAGTCTTCAAGTTTGCTAAATGATTTGGAGTTTGGTTATTAAGAGATTTGATGAAATGTGGGGGGGGGGGGTGCGCCTTGATCAAAATTTTTCCCCGGGTGCCAAATTGTCTTTGCACGGCTCTGTGTGTCAGTGACATCCTATTTACAAGATCTTATCTGCTTTTTTTGTTGAGGTAATGAGATCAGCATTACGCTCAGCAGTGTTATTTATCCCCATAAATAGATACTCGTCTAACATCTGAGTGAGATCATAGTCCGTCACAAGGTCGTGAGTTCGAAAAACACAATGGCTAACGGTGAGATTCGAACTCATGACCCTGTACACTGACGGTGCGCACACTAACCGTTAGACCAGCCAGACTACCGCTTCAAAGCATAAGGGCGTAATATGCAAGCTATGCCTAGGAAAAAATAGAGGCTCGCGCCGGCCCTGGACATGAGCTTTGCAGATTTCTTTTTATACACCTAAAGCGGAATATAGAATATCAGATTGTGGCAAAACCAAATCCTTTTGATTAGCGTTTAGCATCCGAGTGAGATCATATAGTCATGTGTCGTGAGCTCGAAAAACACCATAAACTGAATTCGTTCACGGTGAGTCTCGAACTCATGACCCTGTGCACCGAGAGTGCGCGCACTAACCACTACACCAGCCAGAGACGCATTTGCTTCATTCGTCAAGCACATTAATCGCTCAGAGATATGGTCGCCTTAGTATAATTAATATGACTAAACTCTGTTTAGTTATCAACTTTTCACAAAGCACATAACAACCTTTTTTCTGCCCTTTGCAAAGTTATGATGACATTGAACTGAAATTCGACTTTAAGTTACATACGAACTTTATGTGTATCTGCAAAAGTCTCGTCGCAATCAACAAAAAAACAAGCATACCAAGGAAAAAAACTTAAAATCAACAAAAAGAAGTAAAACCCATCGAACTTTTGAAACTTCTCTCACTTCTGTACATTATATACTCTCAAAAAGGACATAATTTATTTAGTCCTGTAGAGCGCGCCCACGTTTAATAATTCACGCTACAGCAAATTTCGAAATTTTTCTCAAGTTTAATTATCGCAATTTAAATTTAAAAGAAAATTTCTAAATATGATGTAAGGTAAAACGATTTTCTTTATATGTATAGAGAACGGTGGCGGTGTCTGGCCATTTGGATAATTTGCATCAGATTTGTATACGCCTTAGAATTATTGGGTGCGGGAGAGAAGGTGTACAGCTGAGGAGAAAAACAGAACGAGCGAGAATACATTGAAGCTACTTTTCGTGTGACAGCACACGCTCTAGGTCCTTATGTTTATAATAACCTTGCAAAAGAAATGTCTACACGAGTACTAGTACCTTTCATTGTCGTATCATTTGCGCTTTTCATCAAGCCATCTGCATATCCATCTACTTCGTATGAAATTAAACATTCCTTGTCAAAGGACTTTTCCCGATCCTATGCCATATCTCTTTTTTTTTCTTTTCTCGCACGCCACTAAGCGTAATTACATTTATAAGGGAAAAAATTCTGAGATACAGTGTTTGTCAAAAGAAAATTTCACGCTAGAATTTGTTGCATCCGCAGTTCAGCAACAAAAAGAAAAGGATTTAATCCTTCTACTTGATGGCTTTGCCAAGCAAAACAACACCGGCAGGAAGTGGCGTATTAAACAACTTTTCGCTTCAACTAGTCACTAATTTAGGATGGCGAGATGGGAGCAAATTTGCAAGCGACTTAGTCGAGCGTTATATGTTTTAGACAAATTGCAAGGACCATGCCGATGTCGGTCGAAATTTTGCACGGTAAATAAAAAATTCCTGGAGGCAAGAGTTACCTGATGTATAAGCGACGGGGTTCTTTCTTCCTGAACGTGTGGCGTTCGTTCCACCAGGACTTAGGAGTACGAGATTAATAATATTTTCCGAGGCCATATCCCGGACATACATGTGTATATGCAGGCTTTCGCTTGTAACCATAGTCCAAACTTGACACGATTTCACGAGCTGATACAGCGACAGGAACTCATTAAAAGGCTCATTACGGTAAATTATACGCTTTATCTTCCTGAAACAGAGACCGTCAGGATGACTTTGGGTTGCAAAATTTATTTTGCAAATGCTGTGGAATGTTGATAGACGTAACAGCATCAGCTAGCAGCAACATGTTTTTTTTCCTTTGCTTTTTCGTGCGCTGTCGCTCCAAATGTTCTTGTGTTATCCTGGTATCACCTTTCGCGCCACGATGAATGAAAGAACGACTTTTTAAGATCAAGGATTTGCCACTTGAATTCCAGGTGTTGTACATCGAGCTTTTCTATCGGGATGTACGATGATGGTGACAGGACCGACGTTTGGATATGACGGTGACGACGTCGACATGCTATTGCAGCAAACTGATGCAAAACAGTACAAAAGAGTGTAGCATGAAGTGTGTCGTGCCTTCGTTTTCATCTTCGAAATTTTCTTGTTGCCTGAGACACATGATATATGGTTGAGTGCCTATCTAGACCTGCTTAGACCACGGAATTAAGTGTCATCATTTCACCATCATGGTATGATGGTGAACGGAAAATGTTTTCTTTTTCGGTCGTATGATCACATTAAAGATGAAATGGGAATTCATAGCAGGGAAATTTGCAATGTGACCCAGTTTCGGAGAGCGTCGTTAATACTAGCAAACAATGATCATTTTGAGAAAATAAAATTTAACGTGCAGATTCCTCTTTCTATAAAGTTCCTCACAAATTTCAACATAGGTGAGTATAAAACGAGACCGAGGCTAATTTCGGCCGCGGACGAAATTTGGATACCGTTCGCTCTCCTCGGGCTAAAAGTTTTTTTCGGGCGTATCTACGACTTGTATTTAATCCCCCCCCCATTCTATTCCTTCCATCTTCACAAAAGAAACAATATTTGTGTGGGGTTTGGTTGGAATTAGTGGACAAATAAAAATATTTACTCAAAAAAATTTTATTGCAGGATGTGGGAGCATGGCCCCATATTACGATTCCATTTATTTCGTCCTTTTTTGTTGTTTGGATAAAGACACATAAATTCAAGGTTTTGTAAAATTGGCGTAAAAAAAGTTTCTTAAGGCGTGTTCAGACTATATGGCAACCTACCATATATTTGCTGCCATACTATTGCCATACCCGTGTGAACACTTAGCTTCAGCTCATCGCGCTCGGTAGGTACCACCAACAAAGAAACGGAAAAGCCAGGTTTCGATCAACGATATCCTGGAGCAGGAAATGGTGGAGAAAGCAATGGCTGTCATTAACAAACTTACACAGCCTAGGAAAGAGTTGCCGTCTCCCAAGAAAAACAATTATCAATTCTATGTTATAACATCGCGGGTCTAAAAAATAAAAATTTATTTAACGATTTCTACGAATATTTAAACAATTTCGAAGTAATATTCTTGTTAGAAACATTTGTTATGGATGACTTCCAAATGTACGAGAATAAATTGAAAAAATTGAACTAAAATGGATTCCTGCTGTGAGAAGAAACGCTAGAGGAAGAGCTAGTGAGGGATTTCTTTTTGGATTGAAAAAGAACTAAACTTCAATGATGATATCTTTAAGTTTAATATGATTGATAACTGGATTTATTTGTCAATTAAGAACAGAAGTACGCAGCTTATCCTACTCCCCATCTACCTTAACTGCAATGACTGGACACAAAACTTTAATAAATTAGTGGACATAATAATGCAAATGGACAGCAGCAATATTATTATAATGGGTGACGCAAATGCCAGAGTGGGAGCAGAAATGCCGCATGCGAATATGATCGACACGAAAAACGAAAGATGCAACTATTAATGCCTGTGGACGAAAAATGCTCGAGTTGATGGACTCGTTCAACTTGAAACTGCTGAATGGCTGTTCGAAGGGTGATAGTAATGGCGAGTGTACGTATATAGGATATAACGGGCATACAGTAATTGATCTTTGCCTGGCCGGAGAGGACTGGTTGCCTCTCATCGCGGACTTCAGGGAGGATGAAAAAACCTTCTCCGATCATCTCCCAATTATAACAACGATTGGGCTAGATATCATATATGCCAACAAAGAATATAAAGTAGCATGCAGGGAGAGTAAACGAAGGTTTTATCAACAACAAGCAGAATCTCTATCGCATTGTACAAATCAAAAGGATTTTTGGAAACTAGCGAAGCAGTTGAAGGGAGAAAATACGTTCAAGATTGGAAACAAAATTAACCCTTCTGTCGGCACAAAGGTTTGGCCAGACCTTTGGCACTATATTTTGGTCAAAAAGTATAGAAGATGAAATCGCAGCGACTTCATATTTCATGGTATCCTAGAATAATATGTTTACAAGCACTTTGCAAAAATTTGAAAAAATCGGTTGAAGTTTTGAGTATGTTTTTGATGATTTTCAATTTATAGTGCTTTTTGATACCCAATAGGTCTGGCCAGACCTATAGTTTTTCCCCCGATTCTTCTCTTAAGGTAAAAAGTGCAAATATGAAATTCACCTAAAATTCTCCTATTTGTGATGTAACAATGTCATTAAGATTAAATTTTAAGTATAAACGATAAAAATTTCTCAGATTTTTCTTTGAAAAGCCGTGAAGCTCGGGAAATAAGTATGCCTAATTTCATCACGTTTCATAACATCACCTAATCAACTGAGATTTGATTCAATGAAATTCAAACCAGTTTTATTTCCTTGCTGACTAAATATGAACGAACGAACGTCTTTCTAAATAGATTTGATCAAGAAATTTACGAAAAATTTAGAATGAAATGATTTTCGCGCCTGAAAATTCCCTATTTCTTTCCACCTGCTTCCCTAAATCTGCAGGCTAATATCGAGGTAAAATCTACTTACAAAGCGCTAAATATTTGATCGAAGATATTGGTATTGAAAAATGCGAACAAACTTTCTACTAGATATACGACATAAAAATAGAGAAGCAAAAAGAGATGAAAATAAGGGAAAAACATGTTTACAATAATACCACCCCAAAATATGTCCACTTAAAAATGTTACTAGTGTATCTAAAAAAATGATTTTTTATTGTTAAAAAATGGCAGTAAAGAATCGATAGAATGATTCTACCGATAACAATTTAAATTTTTCTAAAAAATAGAATATTTTGCTCAGTAGGTCCAGTCAGACCTATTGGGTATAGAATATGCATATTGTAGTAGGTGCCGACAGAACGGTTAATATAAATTTACTACAAATTCACTTCAGCAGAATCCTACAAAGTGGTAACAGCGAGACTTCGATACAATATGCTAAACCCAATTGGAATGAGCCAATACTGGATGAAGGCATAACTGCCGATGAAGTACTCCAAGCTGTGCAAATGTGCAAAGACGGTATCTGGATATGGTCGTGTTCCAGTTGAATTTTTTAAATATGCTACGCAGAACCTAATAAAGATTCTCACTGGGGAATTTAATCGAATTTTTGACAACGGAAACGTACCTAATGAATTCAAAGAGTCTGTAATATTCCCTGTTTTTAAAAAAGGCGACGCGAATGATCCAGAATGCTACATAGCGATTTTTTTTCTGAATGCAACAGGCAAAATTTTCGCAACTCTTTTACAAAAAAGGTTTGCTACATGGCTTAATGCGAAAAACATCATATCGGAGAATCAAGCTGGCTTCAGAAAGGGATTTTCAACGAATGATCATATCTTCGTACTTCACAACTGGGCTCACCATTTCATGGAAAACCAACGCAAACTCTACGTACTGTTTGTAGACTTCATAGCGGCATCCGATACAGTGGATCGACAGAGGCTCATCTATAAGCTATATAATAGTGGAATGTCTTATAAATTTGGAAGGATTTTTGAAAAACTGTATCACGGCACAAAAGCGATGATATGGAATGGGGATCAACTCTCTAAGACATTCGATACAAATGTTGGAGTGCGGCAAGGCTGCAAACTAAGCCCTGATGCTTTTTAAGTATACATAAATGACATCCTAGACGATATAGATACCTGGCGGTGCGCAAGCATTTGATATCACCTTAAAAGGCTTACTTTACGCAGACGACATTGCATTATTTGCACAGTCACCAAAAGATCTCCAAAAAATGGTTGATCATCTGGAAATGTATTGCAGAACGTGGAAGTTGACCATAAATCTGGGCAAAATGAAAATAATGGTGTTTAAAAAGCGTTTTATTCTTTCGCAAGACGAAAAGTGGTTATACGCTGGACGGAATATTGAAGTGGTGAAAACTTATAAGTACCTTGGGATACATTTTGCAATTAATCTGTCACTGGAACCCCACCTCAAGGAAAAGCTCAAAGAGGCTAAAAGGGCAATGAATGTGATTTGGAAGGGCTGCTTTAATAACGATCATATATGTCACACGTCGAAATATAACATATTCAGAGCAATATCCAAATCAATATTAATGTACGGTGCACAAATCTGGGGAGGAAAGGAGTACGAAGACGTCGAAAAATTACTACGTTTTTACTTAAAGAGAGTTTTTTATCTACCAAACGCAACCCCGAACTATATGCTCCTACAGGAAACAAGCTTGGCGCCTTATTTGCGGACACACTACAAACGCACGTAAATTACTTGCAACGGGTGGCGAATATGAGCAACGATAGGCTGCCGAAAAGACTTCTACTCCACGCTGTGGCGACAAGGTATGTATTCTACAACGACTTACACACACTGGCAAGCGAGCACGGGACCTCTTGTAGCTGGAATGATACACCTGAATCAGCGCACGTGTTGCACAGGATGGCTGCCGATATTAAACAAACATTAGCGCAAAAAACAGCTGAAAGTGCCTTGTCGTCGCAACACCGAGTTACCTATCCACGACTGAATCACAACCTGCAGAAAAATACACATTTCCAGAATCAATATAGTGCCAAGAAAATATCCTTAATTTTTCGTGCCCATTGAGAATTATTACCATTGAATTATGTGCCACATCGTCCGGATCTACCATCGACATGCTCTTTGTGCAACATGATGGCTCGAGAGGATACCCGTCATTTCATTGGTACGTGTCCGGTTTTGAAGGAGACTAGGAGAAGCTGATTTGGAAAGAATGCCCTCACCGACATAGAAGTAGTATATATTCTGAATGGATCCAACTGGGACGACCTATACAACTATTGTGAAACAGCATTGAAATATCGCCAACGTATAATTGATTGTAATTTCTAGATGATCGAAAAGGTGGGATAGCTGGGTAGACGAACATGCAGAATCTGGAGTTGTGTGAACTTCGTCACCCAGTTTTCTCACCAATTTGTGAAATAAAAGCAAACTTAAAATTTATATAAAAAGAATATATAATATCTATAATCATTAAATTAATATAATATTATAATCATTAAAAAAAATCAACAAATGAATAATGAACTAAACAACTATAACATAAGTCTAACATAATACATTAACACATTCAATATTGAATAACACACATCTATCTATCTATCTATCTTAACAAGACATCGGATTCGGCTCAAATATTCGGCGATTTTGTAGCCAATTGACGGATAATACTGCCGAAGCAACAAAAACAAAAATTATGAAGCTTCTCTTAGATGCAAGCGAGATGCAATAATAAATAATATAGATAGCACTGTACACCTCAGGAATAATTAGCGATATTGTGTTTTTGGGTATGCTAAATAGGACACTCAAACTGGCGTAGCTGTCACCTTTGCAAACACTTGTTTCAAATTTGACTTAGGTACTTGGAGCTTGGAACCAATATCAAAAACACTCACCGGTTGCCAAGAATCTCAGCGTCAATGTTAAATGTTCACTTGCAGATATTGCTTTTCTCATTTGTGTGTTTTGTTTATTTAACCAAGGTGAGACAAGGTTCAAAAGATAGTCAAAGTCAATCGGTGACATACGAATGAAATTCCGGTATATCGCATCGTCTTCTGCTCTTTATTCTCGCAATAAAGTCGAATCAAAACCTTCCGCATTGCGTCGAGATATCCATTTCCTCACCCAGATTCGCTAGCTTTTGACTTGATTTTGCTGCTTCTTTCTTCTTTTCTCTCTTAATTTTAACGATCACCACAACAGCAGCCGCAATGACTGCTTGCATCGACATCTTAGAAGTGACTAACGTTTGCCGTTCGTATGGCACCATACAAAAAGTGAAAACAGGCCAGGTGAACGCCCGCCATTTTTGCTACCATATATATGTTACATTTGCAACTAGTAACGAAGCTGCCATACCAAAAACTGCCATATGTGGCAGTCAGTGTGCATGGCAGGAAGTTGCCATACGTATGGCAGCAAATATATGGTAGGTTGCCATATAGTCTAAACACGCCTTTAGAAGAACCTAAATGGGAGGGGGAGGGGTTGTATGGCAGTCTCATGACCCCATGGTCTGATTTGATCCATTCTTACATCAATAGAAACACATTTGTGTGAAATTTGGTTGAAATTGGTGCACAAATAAAAAAGTTTTCCTTAGAAGAACCTAATTTGGGTTAGGTTTGTATGGCAGCCCCATGACCCCATTGTCTGATTTTACTGATTCAAACGTACAAACTGCCTGCAGCAAAAAGAAGCATTTGTGCATAATTTCAGCTTCAATTCAAAAATTCAAAAATTTCAAAAATATCAAAGTTCAAAAATTTAAAAATTCAAAAATTCAAAAGTTTAAAAATCCAAAAATTTAAAAATTCAAAAACTGTAAAACTTAAAAATTGTAAAACTCAACGAGACCGAGTTCTACTCGTGCGAATTGCACGATGAGTATATACCTATGTACAGACCTAGAAGGCGCGCAAAGCCCAAAATATTCAATTTCATATTTTTTGTAGGGGAGGGAGGGGTAGATGGGCCGGACCTGGCACATCTTTAATATCTTATCAAGGCATCCACGAGATACCATTTGATACTAGTTTGAAGTTTTTCGCGGCATTCTATCAAAAGATATGTCGGAATATTGCTTTGTAGGGGATGTAGGGGTAGGGGAAGTCAGACCTTCCCCACTTTCCACCAACTTCAAGCATATGTCACAATTAGGCATTGATGAAAATTTCAGGTCGCAAGCGATATTCTGTCGAAAAATATGACCGAATTAAACTATCACGGAGGGGTCATTTGTATGGGAGGTAGGGGAACCCTTGTTCCTCCGGTGGCTCCTTTGAGGTGTTACATAAATCGTCGTAACAAAAACAATATACCCTATACCATCTTATGGGTATAGGGTATAAAAATGTTAAAACTAACAAAATTTAAATTTTGAGAAAGAGGTTAATAAGTGGAACCTTTTCGATATAGAAACATACAGATTCGCCATTGATTCACACTGGAGAAGTCTATCGGGCTATGACGCGAGAGATCAGTAGATTATGCTCCCGAGAGACATTAGATCAACTTTGGTCGGCCTTTGTTTGCGCCAGAAGTCTCGTTCTCGCATAGATCGAAACACTTAAACATCTGCTCAGACTGCGCTGGAGCGCCTCATGAAGTTGGCAATTTATTTGCAATGCTGCGCTGTGGGCCTCCGCAATTCGCATCGCAGCATCTAAGGTTTCGCCGCTGGAGACCACGAATCAGAACGATGACGAACTACAATTTAATTCACCGGTGGCGCGGCGTAACCATCCGTTAAGGAAATGAGGAAAGTAAAAATTTAAAAATTAAATATGTAGCAATAAATTTCTTTACAGATTCGCACAAGTTTGAGGTAATTTGATCAAACAAAATTTTTTTTATATATTTTCCCCGCTCCACCTTTCTCGTAAAGCGTTGTGAGGTGGTGTCTCTCTTTCTGCATTGACAGAATAGAAGAAGAAGCACATGAAAACGGCAAACGAAACTATAGTGACCAACCTGGCGTTACGGTTATTAACGGAGCGACGATCAGAGAGGGTCCACAAAGACAGTGAGAATGAGGAACACGGCAAAGTGCAATTACATAGTGTCGTTACTGGGTAATAGCACTATTGCCCGCAGCTTGCGGCAGCATCCTTAAGTACCTAGTAATATTTATGGCCTTAGCCCCCTCCAGGACACGATCCTCGTTGCGTCACGGAAATCCAAAGAGCCTGACTTACAATATTTTAAAAATGTAATTAGAAATAATACTCACAAGTCAGTAAGAAGCTACCACCCCATTTCGTTGACATTGCCAAGATTAGCCATGGAGCCGGTTAGTATAAAGTGACCAGACATACAGCATTTTCCTGTCCTGTACAGCATTTCGATCTGTCGTACAGCATTGGGTAATGTACAGCTAAATATCAAGAGACGCGAGAGCGTCTCGCCCGCCAAAGGAAAAAGAAAAACGAAAGCGAACAAGTCTATGATTACCGGAGACAACTTGCTTTTTTGTTTGACCAGGCTACAGCCTTCCAGGCAACAGCCCCCAAAAAATTTTTTTTACCAAAATATTCCACATATCCTGTTCTAGTGCCTTTCCAAATAAAATCTTCGATCGGCACAATAACGGGTAAGATATATACAATAAACGGTGAAATTTTCATCCTCACAGACTTAAGCGAGTAACCCAATTTCAGAATGAAGTCTACAGTTGCAGAAAGACTTGCTTCTACTATCTCTCTTCGTGATGGGATTTTTATGAAATTTGGAACGAATGATCCTCTGGTGGTCCTTCTAAAGTATCAATATCTTCCATTTAGATAAGTGGATGGAATAACGGTAAATTAATAGGTAAAGTTAACAAAAGATTTCCAACAATTGCGTCTATCGGCTCATCGCATTGACCATTTTTTAAAACACACTGCGGCATTGGGACACCGGGAGACTGAAAGACTAGGATCTTGGGGTAGTGGGATATTAGGAAATTGGGACATTAGGTTCTTGGGACATTGGAACATTGGGGCATTAGGCACAATGGGGAAACAGGGACGTGGGGACATCGGGATATTGGGGCATTGGGACATCGGGATATTGGGGCATTGGGACATGAGGGCATTGGGACATCAGGATATTGGGACAATGGGACATTGGGACATTGGGATATTGGGACATTAGGACACAGGGAGACTGGGACATTAGGACATTGGGATATTAGGACATTGGGATATTATGACCTTGGGACAATCGGACATTGAGACACTGGTACATAGGGGCAATGGACCACTGAGACATCGGAATGTTGTGACATTGGGACAAGCATACCATCTACGAGGTTACTGTCTAAGGGTCACCTAGCCTAGTGGCTTTATACCCTGGTCCTAGCTTATGCGGTTTGGACCTCCAGCTTGTTTACTGACCCGGATCTGTAGTCAGATGGGGATTTCTCCATCCGGTGAATGCATTCACCTTCAGGAACCCAACCCCGGGGCTGCATCACCAGCTCGATGTCTTGCTTAACAACCGACAGCCCCCTCGAGACCAACTCCAAGATGGGAAGGGACCATGGTCCCCTGGGCTCACCCATCCCCGAGGTACACTATTCGCTATGGACTTCTCCATAGCAGGTGTGATCCTCCTTCGGCCCCCTATTGGTTAAGCCTTACGGCGAATTCGGGCATGCACACCCCAGGCTCGTTGGACCTGTGACTCCGCGTCTGTGCAGACAACGAAGCGCTGCTTTTCACATCCAGGCGGCCCCTTCAGTTTACTAGTCAGCAATGCGACTCAGGCAGTGTGGTCATCAATCCACAAACTAGCTAGATATAGGCGCGTAGGCATTTTCCACCAAGGCCGTTCTCCCTAGCTAGCCCCTTCTCGACTCGGGTCATGCGGAGCCGTCACCTCCGAAGCTCACACGACTTCCGTATGATGCACCCCCCCACCGGGGGACATCAAAATCGTGCTAGGCCTTTAGTGCTTCCCTCCCGCAAACTATGGGGGGAGGTAGGCACGCCAAGAGCCACCCGTGCATAACTCAGGAGTACGGGACCGTTAGCGCCCGAATGGTCTTTGTACAGATCCTCGCCATGGCGTATCAACTGTACCAGGGGCCCCCTTGCACTGTTAGGTCCGTGGTGTCACAACTCACCAAAGATCTCTGTCCGACTACAAACAGCCTTCCAAGCTGAGTGTCACACGGACACAAACCCTCCTGCGGGGAGACATTGGGACATCGGGATATTCGCACATAGGGGCACTGGGATATAAGAACATGTGAACATTAGGGTCTAGGGCAGACGTGTCAAACTCGCAGCCCGCGGGCCGCATGCGGCCCTTCTCGCGGTTCTGTGCGGCCCGCGGCCATGTCAAAGCAGCACAATCTGTATCATCATAAAAATAGTGAAATTGGTAAGGTGAACAAATTCAGAAGTTGAACTCAAGTCTACAAAAGTTACTAAAACTCGTCAGTGGCTTATGTAAGATTTTTTCTCCAAATAGGTACTACCAACAATTTGAGGCTGGTTATTTGATTTTATAAGACAGCTCACCTGTTTTGTATACAATACTAAGTCTCTTCATGAAACTGTTCTGTCCCGAAACGCAGTTTATAAGAAATTGGTTGGCTCTAACCGAACATGAAATGAGATTTATTTGAAAAACAAAAAATGGCAAAGCTTTAAAAACTACGGAAATCTTGGAATTGGTGACTAAATCATCTGGATGTGAAATTCCATCATAATAATTAGGACCCAAGTGCCTAATTTTTAGACCTGTTCATCAAGCTGTATTGGTGCATGAGTTTGTTTAAAACCATATCACAAACAACTTTTTGTCTCCCTTAACCACGTTTCTGCTGAAATTAATTTATTCTGACTATTTTGCCTCCAAATATTATTTTGGGCGACCTCGGTGCTAAACATTTTTTATCTTCTGTCCAAAATTTGTCGCAAATCATGTAATTGTGGTTACTTGAAGATCAATCATGTTTTCACGTTTTCGCTTCTTGTCTTAATTTTTTAATTTTGTAATCGACTTTCGTAATACTATTACATGAAAGTTTTTTAAATTTTCCTTCTGCGGCCCACCTAAACCTGAGGAGAGTCTTATTTGGCCCGCGCCAGGTTTTGAGTTTGACACCCCTGGTCTAGGGTCATTAGGACATTGGGATATTAGGACATCAACACATTAGGACATTGGGACATTAGGTACACTAGGGAAACTGGGACGTTGGAACATTGGGGCACTGGGACATCGGGGTATTAGAACATTGGGACATTGTAACATTGGGATATTGGAACATTGGAATACTGGGACATTAGGGCACTGAGATACAGGGACATTGGGGCACTGGGATATTAGGACATTAGGCTATTGGGACCTTGGGACACTTTGTATACTTCGACATTGGGCCATTTGGGATATTATCACATTAGGATACTGGGACATTGGGGTACTGGGATATTAGGAAATTGGGGTATTAGGACCTTGGGACATTAGGACAGTTAGACATTGGGATATTAGGACATTAGGTGGGGGACTGGGACATTGGGATATTCCGATACTGGGACATTGGGACACTAGGGTAGTGGGACATTCGGACATTAAACCATTGGGGCACTGTGATATTTGCACATTGGGACAATAGGACCTAAATTGGGACATCAGGATATTGGCACATTAGGATATTAGGACATTGGGACACTGGGATATTAGAACATTGGGACATGAGGACACTGTGACAATGGACCTTAGGGCATTAGGGCATTAGGACATTGGAACATTGGGACACTGTGACATTGGGACAATGTGACATTGGGACACTGGGTCAGGGGGCATTAAGACAGATAAGTAACAGAACGTTAACAAAGCGTTGGCAAGGCAACAACAGAGCGTTAGCAGATCGTTAACAGAGTGTTATTTTTAAAAAAGCTCAGCAACAGCCATTTGTGGCGTATTTGCAATTGCGTTTGCAGTATCTATTTATTTTAAAGAAGACCCTGTGAATATAACTTATGATATTAAATTTATGGAATATGCTGAACAAAAACCTATTGAAACTTTTCCCAAAACAAAAATATTAGTTGGCTATTTAAGTATGCAAAAATATATGATATCTGACCAAAAACAACAAAGTTGTAAAAGTTACCCCGCCAAAGAAAAATTAATCTGCCGCAAAAAGAATACATATCACTCCAATCCGCTGCTCATATCTAATTTTGTTTGCTGGATGTACTTTTGTTTTAGGTGTAAATGCTGGAGAAGTTCAAATGTACAGGACTACTTCTTAAAGTAATTTGGAGGGAGCCGTCAAAGTGGCACTGAATAAAATGTTAAAGCTCCCACCAAATTACTTTAAGAAGTAGTCCTGTACATTTAAACTTCTCCAGCATTTACACCTAAAACAAAAGTACATCCAGCAAACAAAATTAGATATGAGCAGCGGATTGGAGTGATATGTATTCTTTTTGCGGCAGGGGGAGCCCTTATGAGCCCTTCGCACAATTGCAGAGCTATTTGGCGCTCATATTTCCTCCAAATTTAACGGTCCACCTTTTCGCGTTCAGAAACTACAGCTGCCTAAATCGCACTTCTGTGTTTCCTAATCGAAAATTGTGCATTGCTTGGAAATTCATGCGAGGAATCCCGAAATTTGGCATACTTGTAAGGCACGGTAGTGCCCATATTTGGTGAACATTTCAAGAAGTTACAACCGTCAAAATATAAATTTATTTTTCCTATGACAAAACTATAGAAAAATCAGCCACTGTACTCTATCCGCTTCCTTCATCAACCTCTATAGGAACATGCATACTATAGAAAGGACTCGGCCTGGGTTTTAAATATAATTTTTCCCATGTTTAAAATCAATGTAAAACGGCGTTAGGAGCCCAGTGGACGGGCATGGAATCAACCATGGAAAAAATATTACAACCAGGCTTAGATAAGATTTAGACCTCTGGCTCGTCCTTAGGCTCACTTTAATTCGCAGTCTCACTCTTCGCTCCGAATTCAGACCTCACAATAGAGAATTTGCCAGAATTTTTACGACGCAATGCTGTTGCGAAATAGGATAAGGCGAAATGCAAGCGCAGTGAGCCGTTAGCCAATGTAAGGTAATTCGTAAGATTTAGACCTCTGGCTCGTCCATATACATTTACTCAGATGCTCGCTCTTGGCTTCGCTCAGAACTCACTTTGTCTATCATAATTCGCCAGCATCCTTGCAACCAGCGCTGGTAGGAATTGATAAAACGAGGTGCGATCGCAGCAATCGGTGAGTGAATAGAAGGCAATTGGTAAGTTTTAGATATTTGTCTCGTCCTTAGAATTACTCAGATCCTATAGCTCGCCCTTCGCTCCGATCAGACCTCGCTTTCTGTCGCGCTTTTCAGAATTCGCCAACATTTCTGATACGTAGCGCTGCTGGGAATCAGGATAAGGCTAGCGGTGAGCCTATGGACGATAATTCGTAGGACTTAGACGACGTATGGGCGAGCTAGTGTCCATACGTACACTCAGATCCAGTACTTCGCCCTTGTTTAAACCTCTCTCTGTCTGTCGCGTATCAAAGTATTTGCCAATATTTTTGCGACGTAGAACTTGGATCTGGAAACTGGAAGTGGGTATGGAACAGGATTTGCTTCAAAACCGAATTCCGCAAGTATGTGTAACTGGGCATTCCAGAGTCTGGTCACCTTAGTTTTCGTTGATAGCGGCAATATCAACGAAATTGGAAGACAGATTTCCACGAGCTCAAGCGTATTACTTCTTAAATTCTTGCCTTCCACCTATATTACGATGTCAAGCTAATCGATAGTGAATCAAATCCTTCCACATTTCTCTCCATTTCGTGACAAACCATCACCAACCCGAAAATCGGTTGGCTTTTTATCGTAATTCCAATGTCAGTTAGAGTATCTGTCAATCTAACTTCATTTGATGATTTTATCAACCCCCACATCGCAACGAATTTGTGCTTCGTTGGTATCCGACTGATTACTCTCAATTCAACAGCCTCCCTTCTCCCGAAAATGGGCACGAGTCTATTCAATAGACTTTGATGCGTATTGCTCTAAACATATATAAATATAGAACGTGTTGGGTGTCCGGATAAAAGGATGTCAATTCTGCAATCGATGCTCGTTACTCTATACACAACTTTTATGAGCTCAACGGCCGACTTTCGTCGTCAGACATATACAATATTGTATAGCGTTGCCTCGAGTTGCCTTGCAAAACTCATGAGCACAGAGAATAGTAAAAATCGATCGAGAGTAACTTTGTTTGTAGTCATGCCTGACCGAGTTGGTATGACTATAATAGCAAGTTGTGGCCTTGTGACATCCTGATTTACTCCCATTTTCGCCATTGATTTTCGCTATTATGTGGAAAAGCAAGTGCGCGGAATCAGCACAACTAAATACGTTCATGATGCTGTCACACATCATCCCTGCGGCAATTTTGTAGCGTAGTATATTCGCATAACAGTGATACAACGCAGAATATCGCATGATAGACTTGTATACGAGTACTACCAACAAACCATCTAGGGCGTATAGTATTGTTTTGCCAATACAATACAAAACCTCCGTATCGGATGCTCTCCGAAGAAATTCTTCTCGCCGACACGACAAAGAGAATATAAAATTGCGATGAAATTTCAGTTAAGCAGGAGCCTATTGAAGTGGCCGCCTTTGGATGACTTCGGGCAACAGCAACAATCAAAGCCGTATTACGAATTACGTACGTAAGTCCTTTGTACGGATCGAATCACTTCAAAGCGGATCTTGGTGAATTAATTGGTGTGCCTTTGATAAAGTCACTGACATACGAAGCAGAAGGGGCGAAAGATTACCATAGAAGCAGCAAAACAAAGTTCGTCGATTTCGCCCTTTGAAAACTTTCCTATTCGATCGACCTAGTTAAGGACTCCGGCAAGTTTTCCGGTCCTAGGCCAACATCGCATCAACTCTTCGGCTAGTTAGTTTCGTAAACTTTTCTCCCGAAATTCGTATTTTGTGAACTGGGTTACTGCTATATGTGGACCAGCTCAGTGAATTGGCCCGGGTGAACTTTTTCGCTTATTTTGGAGTAGGGGCCGGATATTTATGAATCGTAGCAGAGTCTATATGGAACTGGTTTAAATCTTCCCTTCGAGTTTATTGCCAATATATTTTTGGGAAGACCGGGGGGTCGCTGATTGACAAGCCAAGCTGAACATTAAAAGCACAACAAACATATATATCACGGTCACAACATTGGACCGAGTTTGATGAAGAATAATTTTTTGTTGGCCATGGTGTAAGGATCTAGCGATTGTGTGTGTCAATAAACAAAAAAACGACGCGCGGGAGGTCATACAAATTGATTTTATCGTGCCACAACATTACAACATTTTCGTCAAGTCTGTGCGTGTGGCTGGTATGGTGGGCAGAGGGCACCCCAACTGTCAAAAAAAAAAGTCATGCAAACACCAGGCTTGTCATTTAGTCGGCGCCAGCATATTCACAGACTACAGAAGCTGATTGCGTGGGGTTGTCGCAGAGGGATATGTGCTGTTCTCTATCGTGTAGCCTTGTATTGAAAATGTCATTTGAAATTTAATTATTTTGGCGTACGCATTAATGTCCAAGACAATACGTGGTTCGCCAGATTTTGTTTGTCTTATATGCGTGCTCTGGCTCCATTAATGTATGTTAAGGCAATGTTGGGTTTTCGACACGGCTATGTTGCCGCTCGTCGTATTGTTGAAATATTAATAAGGTTTTGTGGTACTGAACACCGAAGTTTGGTGAATTCAGGTTCAAAGTGTCACGAGGCTGTTTTAGAGGCTCTCTATATGGTAATATTTGGTATGTATCAGCATCAGCGAGAACGTATATGAACGACGACAATAAAGAGGACGAAAATAATCGAATTAATTTTTTTTTTGAGTGATGCAAGTTTAATGCGTTTCATTAACATTTATATTGCTGCTTTAAATTAAGAAACATGATCTTGTTTGTCTGGTTCTTTTTCAATCTTCGGAACTTTTGAAGCCATGGTGCGCCTAACTGGAAATCTTTGCCGCTTTAGGATTGCATCGGTGAGTACTGTGGCAAAATTTGGACACTGTGCTGTCACTGATCCAATTAACTTAAGAAGTAAACACAATTAGCTACTGACAAAAGTATCACATTATGTGAGAAAAAATCCATACACAATGCAACTTAATTTAAGGTCTGCACACATCACATTTTAAGATCGACCACAGACCTCAGTGGCGGTGCGTGTGTTCCAGAGAAAGGGAAGCAGCAAATGGGACATAGATAAAAACCGTCAGAAAACATATTTTTCAAATAAATACCCAAGAGTTAAATGCATTTGTATTTGTATTTCATGATTAATTATTTTTTATTTATTTGTATATATTTATTCATATTTTTTTTTGTTCAACATTATACTTGGGAGTTTTAATATCTAACAGTACGCCATTGTACAGCCAGCCAAAATAGAGTAATTTTTTTATGAAAACGGCGGAGTTGTGAAGGAGACAATGCTTCAGTAACTTCAAATGCATGTGCAATTAAAATGAAAATTTAAATCTTTTAATATTGTCTAAATTTG
The DNA here is from genome assembly GCA_949715475.1 of Microchrysa polita. Classification (NCBI taxonomy): domain Eukaryota; kingdom Metazoa; phylum Arthropoda; class Insecta; order Diptera; family Stratiomyidae; genus Microchrysa; species Microchrysa polita. The sequence continues at coordinate 17,501,378 of OX454417.1, read as the reverse complement.
GTCACCATTGCACGCAGAGCTAAAACGACGAGCCCTATAAAATGGCCAATTATGGTCTTCTCTTTACAAAAAAACACTCTAATTTTCTTCGCTTTGCATTGGTGTACTGATTCAAATAAAAAACTCAATATCTGAATAAAAAAAAAGTGGAAAATTTCTCACAAACAATTCTTTTTTCTTTTCCAATTGGTAACCCAAGTAACAATTTCATTCCTATGATACTTCGTAAAATATTCTCTTCTAACGACAATAGGGGCACTTTACAGGGTATAAACACTGAATAATAGTCCAATAATGGCATCTGGCGCCGTTTAATCTAATAGAACCTTATTGTAGCACTGAATTACGCTTCGAGAAAGACATACATCATGTGTTATGTCATCATTTTCTGTCATTTTCTCGCGATTGCAAAAAAAAAAGAGAAAAAGAAAGAATTCCCGCAGCCAGCGTCGAACCAGCGACTGTCGTACGCCAGTACGATGCTCTAACCACTCGGCCAACCTCACATATAGTTAACATTGCTCGTAAACACTACAAGTGCTCAACACTTCTTTATCGACCCATCTGCAATGCACCTTCTTCTTTATATGTCAATCAGTTCAAGTTGAGTAAATCCACACATTCATCAATAAAATGCAGACATTTTCTGCGCTGACATTATCTTAATTGATTCATAAGTTAACAAGGAGTGAGGAAATGTTGGTTTCATGCAGTATTTCAATGAATTCAATTCAACATACGTGGTATTCCAGAGCACTTCATAAGTGTCAATTCTCAAAACAATCACAAAGTCCATCCTTCTATAAAACTACATAGAACAATTTATTGGATGACCATACGAATGTCACACTATAAAAATGACACCGACTGTGCTAAAGAAGAGTATATGCGTGTGTGTGAGTTAACTTAGAGAGACTATTGCATGTGTGTGCTGTATCATCCAATAAACACAAGAGTGGAGTATTTAAAGGAGTGTCTTTTTTAGGTTAACGTTTTGAGACAGTTTTATCGAAGTTTTATACGACCATCTTTAAATTTATTCCATAATGATGATATAAGCTTTCCGGAAAATACTTTAAGGATGTTTTATCGGAATAAAATATTATTTTAAGCGATGTCACACGATAAATGAATTTCGTGGTACTATATGATTGCTACGGTATGGAGTGCTTCTTTAAAGCAAACAAATTGTTGCTTGGGAATACATATACTTTTTGTCCGCTGCTATGTATATTATACCTACTGATAAAATATAGAAAGAACCTAAAAAAATATACATAAATGTATCAATAAAAAATGCCAAATGCTAATTTTAAAACACTAAGTACGATACAATTTCTCAAATGTATCTTTAAACGCCTGCGTCCAACATCATTACATTACACTTCCCAATGAAACCGTATGCCGACGCAAATAAACCCGAATGCATAGTCAGAACAATACTGCATCGACTGACGGATACGCTACGACCGGGCCAGCGTACTTGACTGCTTACGATTGCATACTAGGCCAGTCAATAAACCGAAAAATAAGGCGTTAGGTCGCAAAAAATTGCTCGGCTCTGGTTTTTTTGGGATATTGTTAGGATAGATACCAGAAGTGTACCACCAAGTTTGCAACTTCGAAAAACCTGTGCTAACCCCGTGACCCTAAAAAAACCTCAAAATTTTCGGACTTTTTTCATATTTTTGTTTGTAATTTCTAAAAGGTGCTTCCTACAAGTAAGTTGTCCACTGCACTGTTAAAGCTAAGAAAATCTTCTTTATTTTGAGTGTAACCCCAGCTTTGTAGGCGCAAAGGATACCAAGATACAGCACTTTAAACATTGTTTTTTGAAAAAAAGTTCGAAATTGTAATTTCAGTCATGTTTCGAGCTGAATGTCGGCTTAAATGCGCATTTTACGGAGAAAGTCATGTGACATGAAGTTATAAAAGAGTTCCTTAGCTGTATATATGTCGGAACGAATGGAATCAGACCATGCAGGGCCGGCTTTAGGGTGGGGCGAGCAGGGCGGTCGCCCCGGGCGGCAGGTTTAGTGGCGCCGAAACCCGTATTTTTAATTTTATTTATTTTTACAAATTTGTATGTTGCTTAAGAAATTATATCTTTTTTAACTGCTGAATTAGTATGATGTAACAATACTAATGCAGGCCATAGTACCCGACCATCCAAGTATGAATGTATATAATGCCATCAATTTCACGCGTGTTCTAATCACAAGTTAACGGGATATTTTTATACAAACGCAGACCTGCGACAAGAATTCTATGTGCAATTCCACAACGTTCACTCACGACACAAAATGGCACCTGTATCTTTATAGAAATCAGCTAAGAATTTAGTTGGGAGCTCATCTCATAATATCAGATTCCCACTTCAGGAATTGACTGCGTTCCAAAGATACATGTAACCTTTAATTAAGAAAAAGCAGTACACAATTCAAATAAGCACATTCGTTTTCGAACCGTCATCATCAATATTTTCTATGTGGAAATGCAATTTCTGGATTATGTTTATGCTTTGGTCGTTATTAAACTTAAGGGCGCCACAAACCTGACGATTTATCGGCCGATCGATTGGGCCCACAATCGATCTGCCGCCCATACAGCACATACATTAGGCAATTTATCGGGCAATCTGAAATTGTCAGTCTCACGGTCCACAAGACCAACCACCAAATAGCGAAAATTATACCATTTTTGGCGATGGAAGATGGACATCCATTGCTACTTTTGATGGAGAATGACCGCCACAACCACAGTATGACGAACGACCACAGGTTTATGTCAAAAATCAGCAACTGAGCAACACATAATTGTCATGACAGCTTGTACGGAAAATTGCACTGGCAATACGTTCCACACGTTAAATCAAAAAAATTTAATCCAATGGTCCCATACACCTTCCGATTTATCTCGCAATCAAAAAATCTGGCCGATCGATCGGAGGGTCTGTGGCGCCACTTACGTTTATTGATATTTATGTATGTAGAAAAGTTTTTGGATTTTTGTAATAACAAACACCTACATATTAATGTATGTAGGTATTGCACTTTAGAGCAAACATTGTTGTCTTTTCTCGCTCAATTAAATTTACAAAAACTGCTTAAAAAATAGAAAAGTTTACAAACGTATTTGCAAAATTATTAACTTAATGAACGTTTAAATGTTGATTCAAAAATGAACCGGTGGTACCTACATAGTGTAACCTGCAGTATTGCAAAAAAGCCAGGTTTCCCGAAAAAAACCATTTCTAACCACGGTTGAAATTACAAAATGAAATGAATTAATGTTTTGAAAAATATGGACTACTATACGTAAAATCGATACTGACTGAATTCGGTACATCCATCAAATTGATGGGATTTGGGATTTGCTATCGTCTTCCCATTCAATATAATGAATGTTTGTGAGCTAAGATGTATGGTTCCTATGTTTCTGCGACGTCAGATTGCCTGTTTTTATTTTTGAACTATTATTAAAATGACAAAGTATTTTGTGGTTTGATTTAAAAATTTAAAAATGAACACTACCGCAAATCCTGCAATAGATCTCTTACTCACACAAAACTTGTTTTTTTTTTTATGATATTAACGAAATAATGATTTTCTAGGACGAATTATGAACAAATGTGAATGGATAGAGGCAAACTTTTCTGTTCGGTTTAAGCAATTGATTGGAAAACAGGGGAAAATTAAGGGGAAGTTAAAAACAGTTAAAGTGGTTAGTTTCAATGGCGGCCGGCGGGGCAATGGAGAAAAATATTTCCATAGAACGTTGAAGTTCAACTTCTATTGCAATTTTTTTCGTGTGTAGAAACCATAAGGAGCGTTCGCCCCGGGCGCCGCTACACCTAAAGGCGGCCCTGAGACCATGGGGTCATAGGGCTGCCCCTGAAAATTAGGTCTAAGAAAAACTTTTTTCTTTATGTACCAATATTAACCAAACTTCACCCAAGTATATGTTCCTGGTTAAGCCTCACAAAAATATCTAGGAACGGATGAAATCGGAACACTACGTTATAGGGCTGTCATACAAACCAACCTCTGGAAATTAGGTTCTTCTAAGAAAAACTTTTTTCTTTATGAACCAATCTTAACCACCCTTCCCCCAAATGTGTTTTTTAGTAAAGCTTCAAAACATATCTAGAAACGGATGAAATCGGAACACTAGGTCATAGGGCTGTCATACAAACCAACCCCTGATAATCAGGTTCTTCTAAGAAAAACTTTTTTCTTCAAAAACCAAACCTCACCCAAATGTGTTCCTAGTAAAGCCTCAAAACATATCTAGGAATAGATGGAATCGGAACATTACGTCATAGGGCTGTCATACAAACCTCCTAAAACACAATTTCGGACTTTTTTTTACAAAAAAAAACACAGTTTTTAAAGTGCTGTATCTTGGGATCCTTTGCACCTACAAAGCTGGAGTTACACTCAAATTAAAGAAGATTTTCTTAGCTTTAAAAGTGCAGTGGACGACTTACTTGTAGGAAGCACCTTTTAGAAATTACAAACAAAAATATGAAAAAAGTCCGAAAATTTTGAGGTGTTTTGTGGGTTACGGGCAAAGCCATCTATATTTCAAAGCCCGGAACCAGAACCCGCTCATATAGTTTTGCGGCAGATCATAGGCTCGATTAGTTGGGAAATTAACATTGCGGTAAAGGCAAATCGGGTTGGCTCGCGGCAAACTTTACACGAAAAGTATTGGTTCCCGGTCGATTTTCGTCGCGAAAAGTGCAATGTGTCGTGAATTGAAGTGTCTATAATGCAGTAAAAGAAAAAAATCCCGATAGTTTTCCACGTGTTTTCGCGGTTTTCATCAGAGCAGACACGGTTTTTTTTACATGCGCTGTGCTTGTGATAGTGCATCGTGCAACGTATATACGATATATTGGAAGTTATTTAGTTTTTAATCACTAAATGAAAACGAAAGTTTTGGGGTCTTGATTTAAGAATGTTTTTATTTTTAAGAAAGGGTTCCTTATTGACCACAAAAATCGAAATAAAAATAAGGTCCACTACAACGTAAAATAAATTAAAAAACATCGCGTTTCACTTATTTTTATAATTTATTATGAATGCATTTCGGTCGTCAACAATGGGACAACCATCATCAGCAGAGCCGAGCAATTTTTTGCGACCTAAAATCGTTAAATGACTGGCCTATACACCAGCCAAGTAAACACTAGAGTCCAACCACACAGTTTCCATACAAATGTGTACCACCGGATATGGCCGAAGACGCTGTTGGTTGCAGTGGCGGCCCGTCTCAGTGGGCCAGGTGGGCCCGGCCCACCCAATCATTCTAGTTGGAATATAAGAAATTTTATTATTTCATTTTTTATATAACTAGTTTCCATCGTTACCAATAATTTTGTATATAGAAGGTTTAATGCACACAATTATCCAATATAAAAATATACATCTACATTATGTACCTTTATAAAGTCTTTTAGTTGCTTGAACACTTTCCACGCATAATCAATTGGCCAATTACTTTAATTCTATTCTACAACCTAATCTCATTGGATTGCATCCCAGCTACACACATATTTGCAAACCGATTTCCAATCCAAATATCTTGTCACAATCTTAATACTGCTTTCAAACTTTTGGGCACTAGCTGATAGTGCATGACCGCTTGCATCGAATTTGTCGGATGCAAGTGATAATTTGTACAGAAAAATTTCGTGCGATATCAGCACAAGATGCTTCGCGTTCGTATGGTTAAGGGGCCGCACAGTGCGTCGAATGTATGGAGAGGGTGGTCAAAAATCAATATCTTAAGAACGCGGTTACCGATTTTTATGAAATTTGGTGGATGTGTTTAGCTAGTTAGGTTCTCAATTCTGTATAAAATTCAAGATGAATAAATGTTGGATTTTCGAGATATTGATAAAAATGTGAGGAAGATAAATGGTATAAAGATAGGCTATAATATAAAAAATCGTAACTTGGTAACCGGATAACCAATTTTCTTGAAACTTGGCTATTATCTGAAGCAAAGAATAAACATTAGTTGGTGAAAAAATTATTATCCGAGAACAACTGAGCTCTGAGATATTTAAGAGGGAAATCTATGAATTTTACCCATTTTTGGGGGCTTTATAAAATGCCTAATATCTTTCAAGAATCCAAATTTAAACTTAATATTTTTTCACTCTGACATTGCTCAAGTGTGACTATTTAAAATATATAAATTTCAAAGAAACGGAGTTTTGCGACTTAGAAATATAGTGTTTCAAAAAATTAAATAATTCATTGATATGCATCCTCCGAAGTCGTGTTTCGATAAAACATTTTTTTTTCGTTTTTTATTTTTTTTATTTTATAGAATAACAATAATATTAACAAAATACATACTTATAATTTATTCTGACTCATCGTCGCTTTTCAAATCCAACAAACTTATATCAAAATTGCCAATGGGAAGTAGAATCTAATTGGTATATATATGAATTGACTTCTGCGTCTATATGATGTTGTTTCTTAATTTTTAGAGCCCGCAGGGACGCTAGGAAAGGGTCCAAGTATAAGAGGAGCATTCGCATTAAATCCTTGTTGGAACTGGTTCTGGAAATCTTACAAGTGTGAGACAATCGATTCCTTCTAACTTCCTTATGCAGTGCCTCCTAGGCATCCTCAGATAAATTTCCAATTGGCAAATGGAAGGAATCAATTACCTCAACTCCGTGCACTAGAACCTTGTGCAAACTATTGAACATGTTGTACCACGGGTATAATTCTAAATATTGGTCTAGAAGGTCCCCAATTTTTTCTTTATTGATGCTTTGACCACTCGCCAGTACCCTTAAAATTATCGAAAAATTTTAATAAATTTGGCTGAATAAAAATACAAATTACATTAAGAAAGCAAAAATAATTGTAGCTACTCTAAATCTTTCTATGCTTTTTTTAAAATCTCACTTTGAAAGTTTTTTCGTATTTTATAGATTTTTAACGATTTTTTCAATTAATAACAATTTATTAATATATTATTATAAATATTTTTTACATGATATGGTTTACACTGGACTTCAGAAATCAAATTTCATAGAAAACCATATGCATTATGTATTTATATTTATATTTTTTAGGTATTTTTGAATTAATCGAATTTTTAATATAATTATTTAATTAAAATTTTTTATAATATTTTTTTTTGTCGTGCTTGAAATTTATTGTCTCCTCTATCGCAAAAGTGTGTAAAAGCTTAATATTATGCTAAAATTATTACTTTTAGTGACTTTAGAAATAGCCCAGTTGCCATTTTCCAAGGAACTAGTTCAGTAAAAATGCCAATTGCGTAAAAAAAGGCAAAAAAAGGCAAACCAATACTAGTTTAATTTAAAGTAGACACTTGTATCTTTCTGAAAATATCAACCACCCAAAACGTTTTGAGACGTTTTTTTTTAATCTCAATTTAAAGTTTTTTTTTTATATTTTAATGATTTTTTCACATTTTTTATTCAATTAAAAGATTTTTAGAAAAAAAATTATCTGAAGAGTTTTATTGGAACCTACTTATTCTAAAAAATATCATTATGGTTGCCAAAAACTTGCGAAAAGATCGGAAATCGAAGTTAAAGTACAACCTATTTTTTTGAATTTTTTATATTTTTCAACTTTAGTCCATAAAATTACTAAAGAAACGAAACAATAAAATTTTTTTTTTTACATATTCGGATACTCCAACATGTTCTCTTTGATATTGGCTAACTTTGATTCCGGGGAAAAATAGTCAATTTTTTTATTTTTGCCTATGGAACGACGCACTGTGGGCCGGCCCGTGAGAGTAATCATTTAAAACATGCGATAAAATGTATTGGGATGCAAGTGTTGAAAGTGTTATGCGGCACAATTTGTGGCTTGTAAGAATGCAATTTTTTTAAGCTAGTGCGTGGAAATGATAATAGAATGTGATGTACCAACCAAAACAGACATTCATGCATACGTGTATATCATTAGGGACAAATCGATTTAGGAATGAAAATGTAAGATAATGATATTTGGAGTTTCCTAATATTCATATGATGAATAGCCAAGAAAATATCGTAAAATTAATCGGAGGATAAATTTAAAAATGTGATTTTTATTCAATCCTTCAGTCCATTATTATTTAAGACATATTTTCCGAATTGTGTGTAATATATACAAGAATGAAAGAGGAAGAGTCCGAGGAAATTTTCAAATGTCGCTGAAAATGATATAGTAGAGCGTCGATTATCGGAACTAATGTAGACAAGGGGTGGTTCGGATAATCGAAAGTTCGGTTAATCGAGTTTCCATAGAAAAATTGGAGGATTGCCTAAAAGTTAATATAAGCGACAACCAGGATAAATGAAAAATGACTAGGACTGAACAAAAACAAAAAATTCGAAGCAACTGAGTGCTGCTGATGAAAGGTTGTTTCCTTCAGACACTTGATTTTTTCACTTGATTTTATACATTTCATATGAAAAAAGCCGAGTCCCCGGTTCGGTTAATCGACGTTCGGATAACCGACGCTCTACAATTTTGATTTCATTATAATTTATCTTGGTGCAGGTAATAAAAATTAAATATGCAGATGGATTGCTAAAGGCTTTTAATTAATGTTAGAAAGATGTGGAACCATATAAAATATAGCAAGATTATGTTCCTCTTCGACGAAATAACTTCTTTTTAATTTCAAGTGAATCGCGGTTTTGGATATTTTGACTGTTTTTTATGTGTGTCAAATATCGGTACAATTGATTTCGTTCAACTTGCTTGTTATAATTACGTTTCATTTTACTATTGTTAGTCTCGATGTCGATCAAAATGCATTAATTTGTTATTTACAAAATAAATAATATCTCAACCAAATCTAAATTGATCTTTTAGATTGAATCTTGTTAAAAAAAAAGAAAAGGTTTTTTTTTTAAATAATATCAATATATTTTAGTGTAATTAGCTACATGAGCGAACTAAAAATAAACTAAAATATATTCTTCTTCTCCACAAATAAATTCATTTTTATCTACATCAAGATTGAAAATAGTAAAAAGAAACGTATAACCAGCAAATTTAACAAAATTGGTTGTACTAATATTGGACATCCATAAAAAAACGTAAAACCATCGAAAACCGCGATTCATTTGAATTTAAAACAATTTTTTATTTCATTTAAAACAAAAATAACTAATGCCTATTATCCAGAATCGTACAAAATGGATATTTGTGCATAAAACTGGGATTAATACAAAGTTGGTGGCCCACCCTGTACCGTACGCCACGAGCCGCCACTGGTTGGTTGTATAGTGTCCCCGGGTATTGTACGTCACTATGGTCCTTCCAACGGATAGAAACGCAAGCACTCACTTGCAATGTAAACGCATCGCATTGAACGAGTGAAGCTGAATTTCTTGCCGAGTACAGCGTTGACGTGAAAATTGTATGGGAAATTAGTTGTTTATGGAAGAATAGAAATTTGTGAATAATGTAAAACAAAATTATGAATAATTTATTGATAAGTCGTTGTTGATAACTATATGAATTATTGTATTCGATGAATTGGCGAAAATGTCAAGGGAAGCAGTGCTTCCTTTGCTTTCATGGAAGAACCGCCACTGACAGACCTAGTAACGAAAGTATTCAATACTTGATATATATTATCATATTTTAGAAAGCGCATGCCTGCTATTCTAATTAATCAGGAATAAAACTTCTTTTTCAGAAGTAGTCCCTAAAGTATTTCGCGGACCACTTACGGGTCTTACACGGACCACATTCGGTCCGCGGACCACCTGTTGGGGTTGGGAAACAGTGGTCTAAGGATTGTTGTCGGAAAGATTTTGGATATGAATGCGATGACCTTATGTTACGATATATCAGCGAAGGATGCATGACATGTATTTTTTTTACTCTATGCATCTTCGTCAACTTTAATTGCAATGCAAAATTTAAAGAAGAATTTTTGAGAAGAGAAGATTGTTGAGAAGAAAGCATTTTTCTCTTAATCTTCGCATAGGATTGTGTATCTGTATCTGTATTTCTCTCCTTTCCATCAAGTTGCGGACCGTCTGTACTGTTTTTTCATAATCAGGGGCTGTCCCAAATAATCCTGTAGAAATTGAGAGATAAATGATTTTTGCGATCAAATGTTGTATTTTTCTTCGACTCGTAAAAATGTTGAAACTTGCACAGAACATCGAAATAGGTACCCAGATAATAGTCTATGTTCCAAGAACAAGAATTCAATTTTGTATAAACTACATTTCAATAATATTTTATAAATTAAAAATTCCACCTGAAATCCTTATTTGCATTTATTTTGGGATTGTTTGGAATGGATTTTACGAATTACAAGTCATTAACCCGGGAACACTAATGTGAGTCATTTTGACGCATATTCCACATATTTCCATTTTTCGTAGAAAGGGCGGTTGGCCCATTGGGTTCCGCTACCCATGTATTCTTTAAGAAATATGTTTTCTAATGAATGTCCGAGTAAGCAAACGTTTCCGATTTTATGGTAAGCAGCTATTTGTGTTTTTCTGTGACGGGGTTAGTACTAAACGAACGTTTCTTGTGAGTCAAAATGACTCACGTTAGTAACAACCGTCTAAATTCTTTAGTTGGCATATTTGGTTTCTTGTTGTTTCTACAGTTTATTCGGATATAATGCACAAACTCTTAATATAGCTTGTATAAAATAAGTATTCCGAGGAATTCTGGCACAAGTTTTCATACTCTTCCACTTTAAATATAGCAATTTCCATAGTGAGTCAAAATGACTCATGGTTAGTAACAAGCGCCTGAAATTAAGGTTAGTGTTCCCGGGTTAAATGATGATGTAACTTGAGAATCATCAGGCATGTGGTCGCCAGGATGTAAGTCGCTGTATATACATGGATATATACATACATTTCGACCAACACCGGGTCCTTTGGGATAACTATGACTGCTGCTACACCATCAACAAAACAGTGCAGTACCCACCTTGTATGAAGTCAATATCACGAAATATTCTTAATCAATCAAACGAGCGATTCTTCGCCAGGGTTGCAATGATGAAAAATTCGGGCTTCGTATCTATTCTTCTTTGTTAAATATGCGAAGCACTTCGTATTGACGCGATTTCCCAACACCCTGTATAATCAAATATGCATTCCAGGAGAATCCTTTTCACTTTACCATTACTTCGAGCATATAATTCTTCACGTCGTCGAAAACATGTCAACAAACTTTTTCCCTTAATTTTAATGAAAAACGAAAAAAAAACGCCAGGCTCGACTTTATAATACGTTATTCGTGAATTCCACAAAAAAAAAAAAGAAAAAACTCTAATGGTTACCCACACTCACATAAATTTTAGCCTCGCGTCAACAAAACAAGAAGGACCCCGTCGACGACAACGTTACCTATTATGATGACACCTTGCATTTTTCAGTAACGAGGTCAAGTAGTGTGTTTTATAGGGGTCCGGTCGACACAGAAAAGATGCAGAAAAGTCATATTGTGTCGACGTGGGGCACGAGAACTTGTGCAGGATTTTCCGGTAATTATGTCACATCCATAAATTATGTCGAAATCTAAGATAGAGCACAGGAAGTTAAATGGGATCCTCTGTACAAACACGGAGAGAGAAGCAAAAAAAAATGTACGGAGAATACAATTGCGCTACGCCCCAGTAGGTAGATACTCTTTCTGGGAATCTGTTTTTTCTGCTTTTTTTGGTTTGCCCTGATTCTGATTACATACATACATACATTTTTCTCACATACCAGGGACGTAGGCAGGATGTTGTTTTGGGAGAGGTTCAACACTCAATAGCAGATATATTGCCGTTGTATTCAATTTTTTTAACAGCGAATAAATGAGCTGGAAACAAGTGAACCCAATTTAATAGGAGATGTTCATATGTATATGTAGGCAGGGACGTAGCCAGGAATTTGTTTCGGGAGGGGTCCAAATTTCGATTTCAGAAATTTAATTTTAAATCAATTTTTTTTTGTGTTGCTAATGAAGAACTGTTTTACTGTGTTTTTGATGATACAGAAAAAATACATCACTAAAATTTTTTTTTGACATTCATGCCTTTTTATTCGATGTATACCGATTGATTTCATCCGCTCCAATTACTTAGGGGATTTAAGTAGTTTCTGAATATCTAAACAAATTTAAAAACAAAAGTGGATCAACGTATAAGATCCCTGAGATTCCTGATGTTGGTGGAAATCGATTTAAGTTAGTTAAAGTTATGGTTACAATTACGGAACGGTATTGTCTGGTTATTCTGTTAATGAGGGGCCACCGAAGTGAAAGTTTTTTAGTTTAACTATAGTAAAAGGTTAGATTTAAACTTATGAATCGGTTTGGTAAAGTGGGACCAATTTTTGAGAGAATTTAAGGTGTAATTTTAATATAAGATTTGTAGTAGTACATTTACCTCTGAAAAACCAAAATTATTAGTGGTCGAACTAGAGGTGTAGAGGATGTAACCCTGGTCATCCTCCAGGTCAAATAATTGAAGGATTGACCAGGGAATGCTATTTCGTAGATAAATAATTTGTGGATACCTTATTTTTTTTTCTGCGCTAATTTCTTTAAACAAATCGGAGAAAAATCATCTGGGCTGGTGTCATTAAAGATGTCAAATTAATTTATATATTTTTTTAGAATCTTGGTCTTTTTTAAATTAATCAGAGGGTGAAAAACTTGGAGACTTTGGAACTTAAGAAATTGGAGGAAAATTATGTATATCAGCGAAAAATTAACATATACATAACGTTTTCGTTTCAGTTGGTTAGAAAGAAGAGCGGTCGATCAAACGCCTTGAGAGATAAAACATGAAGCTGTTCTTGAAAACTAATACTTTCAGCAAAATCGGATTCAATGTAGATTTTCTCGGTTTTGTCCTCCGGGCATTGTAGAAATTTAACAAAATTTATCACTGACAAAGGAACAACTTTAGCATATCTAAAATAAATTAACTGTGAGAGAACTAAGAGAAGAGGTTACTTTCCAAAACTGGGTAATTTATTGATAGAGCCAATTAGTACAAGAAAATCTAATGTTAACTGCGCGGTGACTCAAATAAATTCATTCCTAATTTCTAACACACTTCTTTGCAGCTATCGCTTCTAACGTGATTCATAGCCAATATCCCTTAGAAAACGTATTTCCAGCTAACCGAACGTTTTGACATGTTTGTTCATTACACGGAGAGAAAAAATGTAGTAAAAGGTATTAAAACTATAATAAAAACTGTTGCATTTGTAATGATTTTTGACCCTATTGCAACTGATGTAAAAGTTATTACTGCTGTAATGAAAAATGTCATTGCGCTGTAATAAAATTCACAATTGGTTGGTAATAAAATTTGGCAGGAAGATAATTTGGCAATAATACAAAAAAAAAATACAAAAAGTAATTTTTTTATTTTAACTTTTTTTTTATTTTTTACTTTTATTTTATCCTTAACTTCTTTTTCCCTATTTTAACTTTACTTTTTTACAATTTGCTACTACTGGGAATTGAACCGGGGACCTATTGTTTCGTAGTCCTATGTCCTACACCTAAGCTATCTAAGATTACAAGATATGCGAATAAATTGGTCGTTTTTTTTTTGACAGTTTCATAATTATTACGCGCTCTTGTTAATTTCATGTACACCATGCAAAAATTATTATTACAGACAGTGATAAAAATTACCATATACATAATAAATGTTACTACTCATACAAATATCATGCAATGATTTTTGTCATTACACTGCAATCATTTTTACAATAGGCCAGCACCAGTGAAAACAACTGAATTGTAATCAATTTCACTACATTTTAATAATTTTCACTACAAATTTAGTGAAATTGTATGTTGTGAATTTCATTGTATGATTTTGTTGAATTCATTGCACATTTTTCTCTCCGTGTATAACAGTTTTTATGTTATCATCACTGAAATTTCAAAGTCAATTGAAAACATTTCGGGAGGGGTCCGGACCCCATGGACCCCTCCCCTGCCTACGTCCCTGTATGTAGGGGTGCCAAAAGTTGGATAGCCTACTACGGGTAAATGTATAAATCCGCCAGTGAGATTCATTTAAAGAAGTCTATTAGACGAATTCATCTAACCAATAGCGTGAGAAACAACACAAAAGATGTTTAAGGCCACACTCACTACACTGTGATTAATTAAAAATTAAATTGTTGCACGAAATACTATAAATTCGAATGATCCCTGCTCATATTGGACTTTCTGATTAAATACAACAACTTGTTAAAATTTAGTCCAAATAACAACACTTCATAGCAAATTCTTAACTTAACTAACTCAACAATTTTCTAGCAATGATCAGTTCAATTGAAGCAGGTTCCCGACTCAAAAATTATTCATTTTATTCCGCAATAATTCTTTGACAATCCTCAGGACCCGTGAAATGGAAAGCTTAAAGCTGAAAGTGAACAGATCATCCGAGCCTATGGGTATTTCATTATTTTTGTTTAGTGCTGGAAAATCATATAACAGCCAAAAATTTGTGTTTTGTGTTGCTTATCTGCAGGTGGAGCACTTATTAGGTTATTTGCTTCGAGTATAAAAATCTTCGGGCTACAAAACCTAAAGCTGACGCGTTAAGTATCGAGAAAAACGATAAGAAACATTTTTAAAATTGTCCCCTCAGATTAGGGATATATTCAGTAAAGCCCTGGCGGCTCCTTGTCAAAAAAAAGAAACGTCATTAAAAAAAAATAGCAGAACTTTTTCTCTTAAATGAATCTCATTTCAAATCTATAGGTATTTTGCAAATATTTATGGATAACAAAAAATAGTCAAATTTTAATTTTAATGAACGCGCGTCATTTCCGTTATCTTCTTCCTTGCCTCGTTCTTTATACCGCTCCATGGTTCCGCGTTGCTCGACCTGCGGTGTAGGCACATCGCCCGTTTTGGCGATAATTTCTCAGCATATTTCTACAGGCAGCTCTATCTTGGATCGTGTCATCGCCGAGACCAATGCGTTGTTGTTGCTTTTTCATTTGACACATCCAGGTGTTCTTCGGTCTGCCTCTGGCCTTGGGTCCATCAAGTGGAACTTCCATTGATTCCATTATATTATCATTGAAATATAGATGGGTGTAAGAAAAAAGTTCAGGATATCGGATCCGGAACCCTCCCCTGGCTACGTCCCTGTTGTATGCGAATATCAGCTTTGGACACTACGGCAGAATGGGTTCATTTTACAATACTTCATATCTGTGACTGTGTGGTAGCATTGGGCACGATGCGATGTTATCATGCTTCTTCACGCAAATGTAATATGTAACATGAAGAAATATTTTGCTCCTTGACTCCTTTGCCGGTATCCTTCTCTTCTCGTTGCACCGTCCGGGTAAATTTTACCACGGACGAGTAATGCTATTTCCATCAGATTTTTTTCACTACAGGTCAGCGTATAATGTAATGATGATGACGACTTTTATACCTGTTTTTTTTTTCTATTCTAAATAACAAGGGTAATTTTGTGTCATGTTCGTAATACAAAAGGAAAAACTCACGATATATATAATAATGAAGATCTACCGAACAGCGATAAAAATAAAAATGCTTAACTCGTAGTACACTCGTGGGGGACTATGACACACATTTTTTCCTTTGCGCCTTGTGATTCTGTAGGTTATTGGGTATATTTAAAATCATGTCTAGTATCATTTTGCTTATGTGGCTAACTTGTTCCAGAATGTTCCCGTTTCGCCGATTCAAGAAAAAGGCCCTTCCCACCAAATTTCATGTTCATTGTTTGATCCAGTCTCAAGATATGCAGTGGACAAATGCTTAAGACACTACCCTTACCCTGGTATTGTGAAACGCCCTTGCCAAATATTAGATTCGCTATATTTTCGGTTCGGATAAAGCTACTCGAATTAAAATGTATATTCATTATGTCATTTCCTCAAAACCCTCATACAAATTTTCATATTTGCAGACCTAAGAGAGGCTACACACACACAAATTGAAATTTCACAAATTTACTGTTATTTATTTATTTTTTTCTTAGCAAACGTCAACACACTTAGTATTTAACGTATATAAGCTCATAACCAATGTTTGTGCAAAGTTTCATATCGTATTTACTTATAACGGTTTAGAAAAGCCGAGGTGATAAAGTGCCCAAAAAAGGAATATTTTCTTGAGAATCTTTTATTATACTCTTCGCTAGTAGAGTGAAAGGGTATATTAACTTTGTTATGAAGTTTGTAACGCATTGAAGGAAGCATCTCCAACCATATAAAAAGTATACATATGTATATGATCAACATGACTTTGGGAGTCGATTGGGCGATGTCCGTCTGTCTGTCTTTCAGACGGACAGACGGAGAAGCACCCTCGCTCTTGAAGTTCGCGTTTTTTTTCTTTGGTTAATAAATTAACATTAATTTTATCGAGCATGTAGGCTTGTCTGACAGAAAACAAAAACTACTTATACACGACCAAATCGCTTATTCAAATCCCTTTTCTCATCAATCAAGATCAACTCACTTGCTAAACTAGAACTAAACTGATGAATGTTAAAATTGTAAATTCACTTAATGTCTCATTGCGTATCCATTATACTCGTATGTATGTAACTTTTATCTATAACAGGTCATGTGTAAAAAGTTGCTTTTACTTTTTGCTTGATTCGCGAAATATTCCTAGCTTTTAACATTTTATAAAAGTCGCATATCTCTTACGCGCACCCCAAATCAGCATTTTCTATAAAGTATCTGCTAATTAGCAACTCATGGATGTATTGAGGAAAGTCCCTTTTGAAGGACTATCCCGAATTCTCGCAATTAATTATGAAATGTTGTTGGAGCTGAAAAGTTTCGTTGAACGAATTTGTTTAGGAATGTATTAATAAGGATATAATTATTTACGAAACTTATTACTTTTGCATATTACGGTAGAATTTATTGATGTTAATCCCGTTGCCGTTTCAATCAATTACAGGCGAAAGGACAAAAAAAAGAACACTTATAAAAACTGTTTTTGCTATAATTTTTTTGGTACCTTGGGTAAACGTTAAAACCAACAAATATTTACATACTCGTATGTATTAAGATACCGGAGGCCATACGCTACATATCGGTACCTTAGTCCAGTCAAAATATCCCAATTCCGGCCTCCAAATAGAAAAAATAGGGTAAGGCTAATTTTTGTTGTTTTTGAATCAGTGGGCTCCGAGGAATGTAAAATACATTTTGCTAAAAAAATTTGGTCGGAAAGGTCCCAAAAAGGACAAAAAACGATACTCCTTGACCGGAGGTCGGCATGCGGGGTATCACATCAAAGGGGACGTCAAGTACATTACATATCCGGTGTTTGTTTGAAGTTTCCAGGAAATTAAATGGAATAACTCGGGCTTAAATAGAAAATTACGGTTTAGGAAAGATACAGATACGGGAAACACTAAAATTATTCATTTGAGCCTAATTTTCTCCTTTGAGGGTCCTTGAAGCAAGTGACAAACGTGAATATCGAATGTACCCAGGTTCGATCAAGGTGTGTGATAAGTGTCCTTTTATGCCCTTTTTTTAGAGCTTTCCGATACATTTTTTTCTTAGCAAATTAAATTGTAGAATCTTCAGCAACTGTAGATTCTAAAAAGTGAGAAAAATAATGACAACTTTAATTATTCTCTTAGTTATGACTTTGGCCAGATTCACGGGAAACACGATAATTTTCCATTTAAGTTCGATTTATTCCTTTTAGGGCTCTTGAAACACAAAACAAACACCGAATTTGACCTCTGGTCAAGGATTAAAGATTACCTGTTTTGGCACCATCCCGATCAATTTTTTTTAGCAAAATGAGTTTTAGATTCCTGGAAGCCCACTGATTCAAAAACAACAAAAATTAGCCTTACTCTGTTTTTTTTTCTATTTGAAATGCTAATATGACTGGACTATCTGTGGCAAAATATTGACGGTATATATCAGACCTGTGCATAATTAAGTAAAGTATCCGCAAGTCTTCGTCGTCGACGTGAAATAGAGAACAGACAGTAAATGTGTCTTCATTAAAAATGCAGACACATAATGTACGGTGTATGAATAGGCATATTAAATATATTGCGTAAATTTTGAAGAAAACTCGTAATTCTCGCATATTGTTTTTGAAATTGACAGAGAGTATTAAATTCAGCAGCAAGGCTGGATTTCTTATATGGGCGACCTGAGCAACTGCCCGGGCAGTCAATATTGAGGAGTGGCAGTTTTTTAATCGTTTTAAAAGATGCCTTTTGGAAACTCGACATAATTTAAAAAACATCTTAATTACCTCTTTCAAATTTTATTCTCTATGTGTATTCCAGGGAACCTAATCACCCACTTAACTGAAAACAATGTGAAGCTGCGTTCAAAAGCTGCGGCTTATCCTTCCTTATGTTTCACGGAAAATTTTGTTAAAAGCTTTCACTGCGAATGGTCCACTGGCGGGTTAGTCTAGAAGCAAAAAGTATCTTCGTAACGCATTTGCTTTACTTTAAACAAGGGCAAGGATCTACTCGTGCAATATTCTAAAGTGTTAGATTGATCGAAGAATTGACAAAAGCGTGTACACATTTTCAAGTTTTCTATTATCACTTTAGTTTTCCCCTCTTAAAATTAGGTGGGAAGCTGGGAAGTAACACGGACGTAAAATTTCCATCGGGTTAATAGGTTAAAATATTTTTTTCGAAATTTTAATTTGTAAATTGTCGAGCTAGTAATTTTTTATTGAAGATAAAAACGGAAAATTACACTGCTAAATAACTTCAAATGAGTCCTTGCAGTTTCGACATTGTTTACGTTTTTTTACTTAAAAAAAAAGCTCTCGAGAGTGGGCTCTTCTAGATTAATTGCACCATTGTTCAGAAGCCCTAAATAAAGTCAAACAACAACTTGGTCTAACCTGCGGTATATTGGAGTTTCCAATTAAAAAAAAAAAAAAAACAGGAAAATTAAAAAAAATATTATTAAGTGATGCCCACACCGGCGTCGCGCGAATAATTCGCTGAGTACTGTCAGCTGCAATTTTCGTGCACTACATATATCAAAATGTCGCAGCATCTTTTCTTATTATGCAAAAGCGTAAGCGGAAGAAATCGACGTGAAATTCGACATTTTACCCTGTCTATACTAATTCTAAGGATAAAATCATTGTCATGCGCAAATTGATAGAAATATGCAGTGCAGTAAAATCTTGTTATACCGTATCCTAAAAAACTTTGCGGCAGTGTTCGATTTGATTGTTTGAATTGACTATCGCGTACCCGAAAACTCTTACATTTTATCTTGTGCCCGTCGAATGGTTAGTCTTCTCGTATAGAGAAGACACAAAGCTTGAACATTGTTTTGTGGCTGCTTTAAATCGAAAATATGTACATTATATGTTTACTTAGCATGGTTACGCGAAATTTTGCTTGGTTACGCCATCGTATGAAATTGCGTAATCATTTTTAGTAGAATCCTTACGTGATTCCATACGATGGCGTAACCAACCAGAATATGGCGTAACTACGTAATATAAACACTCAATTCAATAGAATATTCAAGCTTAACTAATCTGGGACAAACGCAAGCATCGATCCAGCAACATCGTCATTTCCTATCGTATATACTATTCATGAACGAAACGATTGACCCTGTATTCTTTCGGAAATCCGTTGATATCTCTGCAATGCTTTGGTGTGGCGACACGCTCGAGGTGTTGCTAGACTCACCATAAAATTGCCTAAAGAGTCATTGGATCCTATTCATTTTTCCGGTCAGTGCACATGGTGGTCAGAGATAACCGTCGAACTGGATGTTGGCTACAGCAATTTCACAATCAGCTTCGTACTACTTCGGAAATCCGTCGATATTTTTGGAACCCTTGAGTCCAGCGAAACGAACAAGATGTCGCTGGGCTCGCAATAGAATTCACTAAGGTAACGTCGGAGCATCTTTCCTGCGCAGCTCACAGGGACATCGGGATATCCGAGATAAGTACAATAATTCACAAAACGTATGCTTTTGTTAGTTGTGAACCGAGATGTCGGTCACAGCAGTTTTACGATCAACTTCGTACTATGCACTTTGGAAAATTTTCGATATATCTGCAATTCTTCGGCCAAGGGATACGATCGGTGTTTCGTCGGACTTGCGACAATAGGGAAATTTTTTTGTGTAAGTCCAAACAACGAGTGAGAACCTTCCTTTCTTGGAATTCATGTTTCCGTAAATGTTACTTCTTTTATTCATCGACTGATATCAAAAAACAGTTCATTAAAAACTTAAATGCTCCATCGGTGAATACCTAAACTCATTCCAATTCTGAATCTACATTTTTTTTGGGTACACCAACATCGCGTTGTACTACAATCTACAATGCACCTGTCAAATAAATAATTTGAATAAAATGACATTAGGTAGCGAATATACGCGGCGGAAAAAATACTGCAAGACTGGCGAGTATTCGCGTTGGTGTGGGCATCTCCATGCAACGCAGAGTGTTACAATTTTGACGCCGCGGAAAAATTCGCCGGTGCGGTGTGGGCAGCACTTTAAGGTTTTGCGTCAAATATGGACGCATTCAGCAGAAATCAATTAACTGACAATCTGTCAACTTGCATGGAAAATGACTTCGACTATAACTACTGATGATTGAATAGTGCAGATCGACCTTTACTGATAAAAAATTTAAAATGTTTAAATGTTATCACTTACCCGAGCTGATGTTTTGCTAACCAAATGTGTATGTAACTACTACTATTCCAACCAGTGGCGGAAGGCGACAATTTGTCAACTGCGCATGGGCTCCATATAAACTTAATCCTGCTCTTCGCAGCCGATTCGGCCTACTGTGAGTATCGCCATTTTATTCGAGAAGTATACTGACGCAACTACGAAAATACATCAAATGCAGAATACAACAAAACCAGCAGCAACACCCACTCGAAATGGCGCCCCCTACGATCAAGAAAATATAAGGGCAGATACATGGATCAAAAAATTTGTAACCATTTGCTATAATGACAGTGGCATGGACTTATTTATACAGGGTGTCCCATTCATGGTGGAGGATATTTTAATCGTAGGTAATGTGGCTCATTTGGAGATTTAAAATTTCTTTAAAGTTTGAACGAGTGTATTTCGGAAGATACGAGCAACTTTGTAACTGGCGAGGTGTTGTTTTATTGGAAATTTTATGTACCTATAGTTTCAGAAAGTGAAGTCATATCTCAGATGAAATGTTTGCAAGCCGGGCATTTTGACACAATTTACAAAAAATTCGATTACATTGTAACGGTTAAAAATAGAGGGGTCCCGTTGTACATTTATTTTCCCCAAATGAGCCAGGCTACCTACGATTAAAATATCCTCCATCATGAATGGGACACCCTGTATAGGCCCTTTACGCAATATTTGTACTGAATTAACGAATTAATATCCATCATTTCACACAAGTGTGCCACTTTAATCATACTTTTACCCTACTCCCTTGACAGAGAGACCAAAATGCAACAACAAAAATGTACTGGGATGACAACCAAACTAGATAAACATAAGTGTTCAGGTAGAAAGAGAAGAAGAATCGAGAGAGCTTCACTTTTCGATAGTAAATTTGTACGATAGTATCACCACTTGGGCGCTCCATTTTAAAATGCATTGTCCATTGCTGTGTTTTATATCTTTTGGCTTTTGGATTCTTTTATGTGCAATTTCTGAATTAAAAGTATTTCTGCCGCTAAAATCACAGACTACAGCCACGTCATACTAGACTCAAACCGGAAAGCTTTTCCCGCAAAAGATTATAACCGCACCCTAACTCTGCAAAGCCGCCAAGTTAGTGTAGCTTAGACTTTTTTTGTTTCAAGACGTTAAAACTTAACCTTCCTATACCCGCGTGTTGGTCTGTCAGACCGACAAAACAATTTTTTTCAATTTTTTTAGCTTACATAAAAAGGTAGCGGATCGAGTTTTTTGCTAGCTGCCGGGTTTGTTCCTGACTTTATTTTAGTGCATGTCTTGTGATTACGAGAGACGGGCGTATTGGTGCATTTGGAAAGAATTGTCTGTAATACCGACGCACCCTCCTCACATTTTCAATTTTCATCTTCTTCTTCTTCTTTATGGCAGGATAGCCCGACGTCGGACCTTGGCCGCCTGGATTGAAAACCTCCAATTGTCGCGGTCACGCGACCTTGTCCTCCAGTTCCGAAAGCCCAGCATCTGGTGGGCGTCCTCACATACAGAATGCTCCCATCGGGCTCTCGGTCGTCCACGCAATCTGGCTCCGTTCACTCGTTGCGCGTTCATAACCTTTTTGGCATGCGATCGTCGTTCATCCTTTGTGCATTCCCGCCCATTGCAATCGCTGCAATTTCACGATATTAGACACCTGTAGCTCATCATACAGCTGATACAACTCAAGGTTGTACCGGATGCGCCATTCACCTCGTTCACGAACGGCCCCGAAGATTCTTCGGAGAACCTTTCGCTCGAATGTATCCAACAGGTGTTCAAAGTTTTGGGTTTGGGTCCATGCCTCGCAGCCATAGCATAGCACAGGTCGGATGATGGTTTTATACACGTGGAGCTTCGTTTTCCTGTTTCGATACCAAAGAATTCTGGTATCGATACTTTTCTTTCTATTTTACTCGGTATCGAAACGATTCGATTCAAGTGACCAGATGAGTACTTTTTGAATCTTTGGTATCTGCCCATACACCCACATGCTTTCCGACAATAAATTATTCCGTAAATCGTATCATTATGGCAAAATATAAAGGTGAATGATTTTATACTTGATGTATGTATCATGAAAAACCGATCGGGGAGATGCAGTTCAACATCTCCTCTCACGTTTGAATACTCCATTATTTTTGGAGGCTATATGTTAGTGTGCGGGCAGCTAATATATTCTACATCCTTTTCCCAGTGATTCCCAATGAAAACCATCGCAGACATAAATATATTGTTTCCAATCAATGTGGAAAATAAGGTTGTTTTTCTTTTCTCGAAATAATACGGGCAATATAAAAAAAAGGTTTTTCAAATGAATGAATGCTTTTTTTTTGCATAACCTATTTATAATGTTGCAAGCACTATATATTTCCTATCCGCACATGTACGGAATTTTGGACCACGCCGAGATTCGATCTCCGGACCTCTAAGATTACTAGCATCGTATAATGAGACTCAACCAACCGAGCCACAGAGCGTGGTATAAATATCCGGACTATACAGTCAAAATTGCTGCCGAAATCCGGACTATAGAATACGTAGGGGAAACATTTACTGGTCCGGATTAGCGTGATATCCGGATTAAAGGAGATCCGGATTACCGAGTCAAGACTGTATAACAAAATATTCACTCCCATTTATTTTCATTATGTAAACCATTTTTCTCAAGAAAGTAGATAAGATTTTCTCTTGCAAATTTTGTGTCGCTGTAGTGCGGGTGTGTCGTTTTCGACACATGTCCTGGAAAGGACCCCTGAGGTCATACGAAAAAAATAGTTACAAATTCTGTATCTAGGACCGAAGAGAACATGTTACACCAATTTTCATCAAATAATTCCCAGTGGATCAATACCCGCAAATAATGGGTTAATGCGAATCGCACACATCTGCTCGTTTATGGGTTTGAAGTCGATAACATGCGGCTTAAGTTGATTGTTTACAATGAACGCCACTTCAAACTCCCTGTGGCCCGAAGGCTTTCCACTTGTGAAAATTCTGTACGAATTTCGGTCATCAATCTCGCTACTAAGCCATTTAGTTTCCTGGAGTGCAACAATGCTCAGCCTATATTTTTCGACCTGATCCAAGAGGGCCCTTAAGGCCCCTGGCCTATTCAGGGAGCGTACATTACAGGTTTCTTGACGTAGAATTTTTTCCAAGGATGGGTTGTCGGCCCATCGCGTAACCATGATAGTATTCGTAAAACGAAAGGGGTTCATCTTGGAGAGGCCTCGGAGGTGCTGCTTCAGTGATTGACTATTTGTTTTTTGTCACCCTATTACATTTAGTAACCTGAGACGCTGAAGTTGTTAATACAGCACTCAGGCGCATTTTCATCTGCAGTCGGAAAATTTGACCTCACTAGAAATATGTATGTAGGATTAGGATTTTCGGCATTAATAAATTTACAAAAGAATACCTGTCGATGTTTAAGGAAAGGTATAAACATTTGAAAGTTACAATATTCAAAGTATGTAATTGAGTGTTCTTACAGAGCTATTCGGCATAAAAACATAAAACTAATGTTGATTTAATTTAACTGCAAATTTGGAAGCTCAGGACCTTATCATTATTGACGCCATGAAACTCATTCGCAGTGCAATAAAGTCTTTTAAAGACATTAACAACGACAGGAAAATCAATGCGTTATGCGCTCCATGATTTTCGCAAGACCCCGAATCGGGCTACAAAAACAACACCGAACTCGTCGTGCTCCGAAAAAATTGGAGGAATCATCTCAACCTACAGCCGAAATAGACTTTGCAACATTTTGCCAAAAAAGAGTATAAAATTCTTTTGACGTTTTTACCTCAAAGTCCACAGAAGAATTGGAAAAAAATAGCCAAACTGCTCCACCCATTTCGAAACACATTTCAAATTCCGGCCGATAGAAAAAACTGCAGGATAATCTCAGTAACTGCGATGATAGAAACTTATTTTTGTATTTCAATGGAGATCCCTGAATGCGTTCATGCTGAAATTCAAATTCTTATTGATAATGGCTCCTAGTATCGAAGTTTCGGGGAGATAGCGAGAAAGGCCTTTAAACTAAGGGCCGACAGCTTACAATATTATTCAGCTTATTTTGACATGCCCAGTGACATCAGCTTCGAGCGAACGATCATTTAGTAAATTGGGATTATTAATCAATCATTTACGAACTTCAATTGGGGATGAACGTTTAGACAATTTGATGCTAATGTTTTCTGCGAAGAATATTATCGATAAAATGGATTTACACCGAATTTTAAATCGAAAACTAAGTTACGGCGTGTCACAACTTAACTGGTTGAATCAAATTTCTGTATATTCCTTCGTGTTTCTGGCTTTGTATTTCGAACGCTCAAAAAATATATTATAATTAGAGGTACGGAAATTTCGCAAATAAAAAACAGGAATTTTGGACATTAGAAATTTCGCTGAAATTCGTAGTAATTTGGTGGGAGCCGTCAAAGTGGCACTGAGTAAAATTTTAATGCTCCCAACAAATTTCTTTGGGAAGTAATCCTGTGCATTTAAACTTCTCCAGCATTTACACCTATAACAAAATTACATCCAGCATTTACACCTAAAACAAAATTACTTATAAGCGGCGGATTGGAGTGATATGTATTTTTTTTGGCGGCAGATGAATTTTTCTTTGGCGGGGTAACTTTTACAACTTTGTTGTTTTTGGTCAGATATCATATATTTTTGCATACTTAAATAACCACCTAATATTTTTGTTTTGGTATCCTGATGTCCCAGTGTTTCAATTTCCTAATGCCCTTATGTCCCAATGTCCGAATGTGCAAATATCACAGTGTCCAAATGGCCTAATGTCCGAATGTCCCACTACCCTAGTGTCCCAATGCCCCAGTATCGCAATATCCCAATCTCCCTGTGTCCCAGTGTCCTAGTCTCCCACCTAATGTCCTAATATAACAATGTCCAATTGTCCTACTGTCCCAAGGTCCTAATATCTCAATTTCCTAGTATCCCAGTTCCCAATGTCCCAAATGTCCCAGTATCCTAATGTGATAATATCCCAATGGCCCAATGTCCTAATGTACCAGTGTCCCAATGTACAAATGTCCCAATATCCCAATGATCCAATATCCCGATGTCCCAATGTCGCAGTATATAAAGTGTCCCAAGGTCCCAATAGCCAAATATCCAAATGTACCACTGTCCCAATATCCCTATGTCCCAATTTTCCCAGTGTACCTAATGTCCCAGTATCGAAATGTCCCAGCGTCACAATGTCCTAATGTTCCAGTGACTCAATATCCTAATGTCCCAATATTCCAATGTTCCAATGTCCTAATATCGCAGTGCCCCAATGTAGAAATTACCCAACATCTGGATATCCCAATGTCCCAATAGCTTGATATCTCAGTGGCCCAATGTCCCTATGTACCAGTGTCCCAATGTCCGATTGTCCTATTTTCCCAAGGTCCAATGTCCTAGTATCCCAATTCCCCAACGTCGCAGTCTCCCAGTGTCCCATTGTCCCAATATCCCGATGTCCCAATGCCCCAATATCCCGATGTCCCCACGTCCCAGTGTCCCCAGTGTGCCTAATGCCCCAATGTCTTAATGCCCTAATATCCCAAGACCCTAATGCCCCAATTTCCTAATATCCCACTGCCCCAGGATCCTAGTCTCCCAGCGTCCCAATATCCTAGTGTCCCAATGTCCCCGTGTCCCAATGTCGCAGTGTGTTTTAAAAAATTGTCAATGCGATGAGCCGAAAGACGCAATTGTTGGAAATCTTTTGGTAATTTTACCTATTATTTTACCGTTATTCCATCCACTTATCTAAATGGAAGACATTGATTCTTTAGAAGGACCACCCGAGGATCATTCATTCCCAATTTCATAAAAATCTTATCACGGGGAGAGACAGTAGAAGCAAATCTTTTTGCAACTGTAGACTCCAGTCTGAAATTGGGTTACTCGCTTAAGTCTGTGAGGGTGAAAATTTCACCGTTTATTGCATATATCTTACCCGTTATTGTGCCGATCGAAGATTTTTTTTGGAAAGGCACTAGAACAGGATATGTGGAATATTTTGGTAAAAAAATTTTTTTGGGGGATGTTGCCTGGAAGGCTGTAGCCTTGTCAAACAAAAAAGCAAGTTGTCTCCGGTAATCATAGACTTGTTCGCTTTCGTTTTTTTTTCCTTTGGCGGGCGATACGCTCTCGCGTCTCTTGATTACGGTAAAGTATAATCGGAAGTTCGGTTGTTGTAGTGATTAGCACGGTCGCGATTCGTACATGGGCAGGACAGTCAGATACAGTCGAATCTGACACCTATCCGAAAGTCCGTTAATTTAATCGCACTCACATGTGAAGTCCCCATTTATGAAGAAGAATAACTCGGTAGAGCGTGCAATTGCGATCTCAACACATCTGCCAAAAGTCGTCCTCATCATATGACTCCATATTCATCCGCAAACATTTATCTGCACTGCGGACTATGTCCAATGTTCACCTATTGAACAAGTTATCCTTTGTTTTCTTCATGAGGAAAGAAAAGGCAAATTTCAGTTCAGTACAAAAACATTGATTAAATCCAACAGCATATACTCAGTCTAACCACTGGCGGTCGCAAGACTGAACAAACAATTTCGGTTGTTTGACAAAAGCAAATACACATACAGATTTTTCATTCATACGATCCTCACCCAAAACTCTTTGTGAATTCTTTAATACGTAATAATTTTGAAACAGACTTGTAAGAAAAAAGCATCTACGACGGAGTCTAATAAGAAGAACGCTACTTGCTTCGGATATTCGGCCGCTCGGCAGTTCCCTAGAGATTAACAAAGAGCTAATGATTAGTCATTACTTTATCCAAACATATTCCCTCCAGACGGGAATTAATCCGCAAAGAAATAGAGTCGTAGACTAGTCGTCGTACCCTTTTTTCAAATATTTTTCTACAAGTCCTTTATCAAAAAGCAAAATTTCACTCTGTTCTGTACTCTTTCAATTATTCTCCATCTGCCCTTCTTGATATTTTTTTTTCGATTGAGTTTTCATTCTTTCTCAAATACGCTAGGCAGCCACATCTTTTTGATATCGCATATTTCTCTTTAGCTCGCTGTATGTGTGTGTATGGCATGGAATATCCTTTTTTTCCTGGAGGAGGAAATTTGAAAAATGTTCTGTGATTCCGTCTGAGTCTTTTTATCGTTTCTTCGTATTTTTTGTGTTTTCGTTGTCTCCTAAAATTCTTCAACCTCCCGGCATGCTATAGTACGGGGTAGATGAGACGGCTAAGTCTTTTTTTCTTTCTTTCTGAATGTATGAATGTGTTTAGGACAGAAGAAAAAAACACTCAACCAAGAACCCAATTCAAGGATGACCTTTTTTTGGCTGATTGAACACAACGAATCGTGAGAGAGAAACGCACAAAAAAAAGGAAAAAGAATTCTTAGAATAGTTCCGTTTTAACGGAATTTCAGAGTAGGAAAATTTCTTCATTTTCATTTCATTTTCTTATTTTTTTTTTCATCTGATTTCCATAACTTTTCGTTTGCATCATTTCTCTCTTTGCGTTCGGCGTGCGTAGTTGGGTGATTGGTTGGCTTGCCTTTGCCTTGCATTGTGATCGGGCCAACGAAAGTAAAGTTTTGGGCATTTTTCTCAACAGAATGGTCGAATTCCAGAAGACAAAGTCGGCGAGTTGAATGTCGATTTCCGAAAAGTACAAAGTATTTTTGGAATACATACATATATATTGAGAGTTCGCTGATAATAGGGTGTGAAATATACATCTACGTAGTTTTCCATCTAAGCTTCCATAAGCTGCGAAATGTTCCGGGAGTGGTACCGAAGTGCTAAGCACTTCACTTACAGGATGCGTAGCGATATTTTGGCATTTCTTGGGTAGGGTAATGGACACTCAAGATGGTGTTCAATGGGGATTATATCCATATTATTTTGGCATTTTGCGAATGAGGCGAGGTCATTTGTTTATAATGTACAAGAAATGTACGGAAAAATAAACAGCTGAAACCTATAGCAAAAGTCGCGAAAAACATCAAATTGTACCCATGCCACAATGTTTCAACGTTGTATTCTTGGAGCCTGGCATGTATAAGACGATCTTTTAAAAATGGCTTTGGACCTCACGACCCTACACTTCGAATGCGAGTCCGCTAACCACTACATCATGACTACTGGACAGTCAATTGATATTTCAGATTCCACGAAACATATGAACCTAAACCAGTGCCACGTGGTACAAAATATTTTTTTTAGTAGTTCCTTAGTGTGAGCGGCGACTGCTGCTTTGATACCAAATCCAGCAATCCTTCGTGTCGCCTAGTTCCTCCAATCTACAACCTATCCCTTAGTGAAACCTTGACGATGCTTTCGCAATGATCCCGAGAGAATAGACGAGCTACGAAATAAAAAGCGTAAATCGTAACCGAGTTGCGTTTGATCTAAGCTGGCATTCTGTAAGGCGATAGGCGACAATAAATTTCATATTTTGAGTAGGTTTCTTCTAACTATAATGCTTGCAATATAGTGAATTTGAAATTGCTGTGCATCGCCTCTGATTTTTTATCGGTCCCATCAATCCAAGTCTTGTCAGTTTTAGCGTTAGCACAACCTGACGGCTGCTATGATTGCGCTTTTAGGGCGTACGATAAGGCTCGTAGGACGAAGGGTATATTCATGGTTTTTTTTACCTAACAAAAACTCACCTGGATAGCTCAGAAAAATTGTGCATGCCGAAGCACTCAAAAAATACATCAAATGCATTATCAGGCCATGGGCTATATTATTATGTGATGCAAATATGTACGAGGCTACAAAGAAATATCCTGTCCTATGGCGAAATAATGTTGCGGCTTTAGATTTGAATTCGAAAGTTCATCATAAATTATTTTTCAAATTTGGTTGCTATACTGTACACACACACACACACAACAAAAGGTGTGGTTTCGCTCTATGTAGTCCGCCAGGTTGCTACTACAAGATGGCATATGACTTCCATTGTTATCACCTTTCATACGATTGCCAAGTTTCAGTAAGCTCCTCGGTCGAGAAATCCGACTAACGCAATTCGTCCACACCTTCGTTTTTCGCTAAATGAGCGACGTAAAAACAATAATGCGGCAGCTGAATGTGTCTTCACTAGTGTGGAAAACCTAGCTGAAACAGAAGTAATTCGGCATTTCTGGCCGAAAGACTGATAAGCGCCTATCGTGTTAACGACAAAATTCATTTCGAAGAGGAGGTTCATTCTTTATCTACAGCGAAAACTGACAAATCTATTCCGTACTCCATTCTGTAAGACACTGCTCAAACAGAAACCACCTAGTCGGCTTTTCCTTCCCCATCGTCGGCAGTGGCAACGTCACCACCTGCCATTCACAATTACCTCCCATAATGGGCATTCGGTTGCTCAGTAGAGCCGACACTCTCCTTCTGATTGCCAAAGTGTTTGTTCTAATTCCCCTCTGACCATGGATCTTTGTGTTATCAGGCTTCCACCACAGCCTTTCAATTTTTGAATTTGAGCATGACTGTCACAAATATCATTAATTTAAAATTAATCAAATCAAAGATATTTCCAAAATCCAAAGTTGAGTGAGTTCAAAAATTGGCACGTGTGTGCCTAGGACAAACCATCACATTTTGTTCAGCTCAGAGTAAATCTTAAGAAAATGCATGGAAGAATATCTTCTCCTTCATAAAATTGTTTGGCCCGCCAAAGATTTTCAAACCAACAATGTGGCCCGCGTACAAATTAAGTTTGACAACCCTGGCCTAATCTAATGTTTCAGTATTGCACTCCCTGTGGCATGGGTCACGAATGATGCCACCGCTTTTCCGGGCGTGTCTCGTAGAAGGCGACAAAAAAAAAGGGGCAGGAGAGATGAGAACTCTTACAGTGAAATCCTTTATCCAAGGTGGATCAGCATGCGCCGAGGGATGCATGGTTATAAGAGGGTGCTTGGCCCTAGTATGCTAAGGTAGCAGGCAACCATTACATATGAAGCCTGAGGCACATTTTAACATCAACAAGATATCCCATAGATTAGTGTATGTGTGTGCGTGTATGGGTTGCCGTGCCTGGAGATAGCCGGCGGACGTAAAAGGAAAGTCCGTAAATTTACTTCTTTCCACACACTAGTGCCAAGACACACAAACTTTCTCCAAAAGGTGTAAAAGAATGGAAGGCGTTATGGAAATTCACGCAAATACAAGCAATACCCCGCCGGGCACAACTTCTGCCATGCGGTTGAGTAATCTCGAGGCGAACTTAGTTCGCGCCAGAGCTCGCCGGTTTCCGGGGGCGAGCAATATAAGGCAGTTCAACTACACTGTGGAGAAGCTGAAGGTTGCAATCTGGAATGTAGGTTCCATGACGTCGAAGAGCGAGGAGATTGAGGATATCATGAGGCGGAGGTGGATAGACATTATGTGCGTGCAGGAGACGAAGTGGCGAAATACTCATATCGACAGAGCCCGGTTTCTTACGAACTCCAAGAAGTACAATTTGTACTACTATGGAATCAAAAATCAAAGAAACGGAGTTGGCATTATTCTGGCGTCGTCTTTACTTGGCAGCATAATAAGCGTCACGAAGAGAAGTGATCGCTTGATCAGCATCAAATTGGTTATCTGCGGAAGAGTGTGGAACGTAATAAGTGGCTACGCTCCCCAAGTGGGACTATACCACCAGAAGAAAAAGAGGCCTTTTTGGAACGACGTTGACCCCCTGATTCAGACCATTGCAGATACCGAATTGGTGTTCTTGGGAGGCGATCTAAATGGCCATGTGGGTGAATCAAATTATGATTACGAGGATTGCCATGGTGGAAAGGGTAGCCCTTCAACGGTTAGAAATGACGAAGGTGAAGCTATTCTGACTATGTGCAGATCGCACGGTTTGGTCATCCTAAACACATGGTTTGTGAAAAACGGGAGACACTTGATCACCTACAGTAGTGCACACGGACCACGGAGATAGGAAACACGAAACGCAGATCGATTACCACCTCTGCTTTGATTTTATGAGAAGTTGGGTATAAAACTGCAAAGTGATCTTGGGTGAATCTGTCGTCAGCCAACATCGTTTGCTCCTGTCAGAATTTATTTTGACAGTAGGTGAAGCAAGAAATAGAAGAACTCCCAAGCCAGTCGAAAAAAACAAGTGGTACAATCTCACAAACGACAACTTTGAACCTGCAGTAACTCCATTCAGGGATAAAATGACGGAGTGGTTTCAAAACAACATAAACTGCACCGAGCACAGTCCAACACAAATGTGGAATAGTTTCGCTGAAATGTCAGTAGGGGAGGCGGAAAAGGCACTTGGAGTTTCGAAAGGTCCACTCCACACGAAGAAAGAAACATGGTGGTGGAACACCGAAACTAAGGAAGCAGTGCAAGCCAAATCGAACGCATTTAAGGCATGGACGAAATGTGAGTCAAGCAGTGAAGCCGAACGGGTTCAACTTCGCGAAAATTATATGCAATGCCGAAAGAAACTAAAGCGCTTGGTACCTAACGCAAAGGCGAAGGCAGCTGAGAAATTCTACCAAGAATTAGAAACTCAGACTGCGACCGGAGGACCGTTTTCGCGCGAGACACTCAATCACGACGCCAGGACATTTAGGGTCGCAAAGGAGAAGGAACGCTCGGGAAATACAGGCGCCAAAGTACGTGGAGGACTCGCAAGGAATGTTCCTGATTGACGATACGGCAATTCGTAGCAGAATGTGAGAGTATTTTGACGAACTTCTAAATGAAGAATTTCCTCGAGCAGCTTTTCAAGATGTTGAGCCGAATACCACAAATATTGAAGATATCTCTGAGGAAGAGGTGATGCAGGCAATGCATCAGATGAAACGCGGAAAGGCAGTCGGAGCGGACAAAATCACCGCGGAATTTTGTTTGAAAATGGAAAATGTCGGGCTTAGTTGGGTCACAGTTCTCTTCAACAAAATCAAAGGTGGGCAACCGATGACTGATGCTTTCAGGGAATGTTTTCTTCTTCCTTTCTATAAGAACAAGGGAGACTCACGCAAACTCAACAACTATAGGGCTATAAAGTTAGCACCTCATTCGCTGAAGATCTACGAGCGAGCTGTCTGCAACCGATTGAGAAAGATTTTGCGGTTGAATGACAATCAATGCGGCTTTGTTGAAGGTCGATCTACAGTCGATGTGATTCAGTGCATTCGTATTGCGATGGAAAAGTACAGAGCAGCACGAAAGGACTTGCATTTTGTATTCATCGATTTGGAAAAGACATTCGATAGTACTCTTGATCTGATATGGTTGGCCTTGAGAGCACTTAATGTCCCTGAGGCATACGTCAGGAAGATACGAGCCATGTATGATGGAGCTACGACCAAGGTTAGATGCACAGCCGGTGAATCAGAAGAATTTCCGGTGAAGGTCGGAGTACACCACGGCAGTATATTGAGTCCGTTGCTGTTCAACATTATCATGTGCTACTTACTAACACGTATCACCGACGGCCTAGAAATATCTCTTCTTTTTGCCGATGATAAACTCCTCAGTAGCCCAAACATCGTTGCCTTGCAAGCTGCACTTACAAAATGGTGTGACATTCTGGAGGAGCATGGACTGAGGGTAAGTATAACAAAGACTGAGTTCTTTATGCTGCCCATTGTCAGACCCAGATGCACCGATACCAGATATGTACGTCAAAGGAGACCAGCTTAAGTCTTGTACCAAGTTCAAGTACCTTGGCTCGATGGTGAACAACGTTGCTACATGCGGTGATGACATCAAACATCGCTCAAAGGTCGGGTGGATGACGTGGCGAGAAAACTCCGGAGTTTTCTGCGATAAGAAAATGCCACTGAAGCTGAAGGGCAAGTTGTACAAAACGGTTGTACGTCCCGCACTCATGTATGGATCAGAATGCTGGACCATGTATGACAAATACGCGAAAGAAATGACAGCGGCTGAAATGAAAATGTTACGCATGTCAGTTGGTGTAACCAAAAGGGACCACATCGAGAGTAGCTACATCCGAGGCAGCTTGTCCATAGACCAGCCAATCACCGATAAGCTCGAAGACCGACGAATGGATTGGTATTGCCATGTTCAAAGGCGTCCGCCTGAGAACCCCGCAAAGAGAGCGATATCAATGGAAGTTCCACTTGATAAACCCAAGGCCAGAGGCAGACCGAAGAACACGTGGATGTGTCAAATGAAAAAGCAACAACAACGCATTGATGACACGATCCAAGATAGAGCTGCCTGTAGAAATATGCTGAGATCTTACCGCCAAAACGGGCGATGTGCCAACATCGCAGGTCGAGCAACGCGAAACCATGGAGCGGTATAAAGAACGAAGTAAGGAAGAAGAAGAAGTATTGCACTCCCATGTCCCACTAGAAGAGAACATTAGCTTCCGTAATATAGGCCAGCTAAATCGATACATCTGAAGAAGTCGATTAGACACACATGGCACAATAGAATATCGGTCGCCAGTGTGGTATCTGCCACTAGCGAAAGCCCTCAGAAAAATATAAACTGCCAAGGTGCATAAATGCTATTCTAGAATACTATCAATGTATCGAACTCTTAAGGCATTTGGTCGGAATGGCTTCTTCAGGAGTGTTAAAGATAAGTAGAGACTCAAACGTTTTTCGCACCCATATCCCCAGACATGTGGTAAAACCAGCTAACGAATCATAAAAAAATTTCATTAGTCAAACCCAATTAACCTTCCCCCTCTTTTCTTACTCCATAAAAGAAAGAGCTTCGGCCTTAATGAGTGTCTGGGCCAATAGCAAGTATTGTGTCGTATGAAGTGTAACTACTCCTACCCCCAGCACGCAAGACTCTGCGGAATGAGAACGCAAAAAAAAAAACTGAAGAGAAAAGAAAAATACTTAAGATTCATTATTCATCTTGCAATTTTCACCGACACCATTAGTCTTTCTCGTGTAACATCAGACACTAATCAGATTCCCTGCAGATATACAAGACGAACGTCTCGCTCTCCTCACACACAGTCACACGATAAAAAAAAAGTTTAAAAATTCCACTCACGAAAATGTAATAGAAAGTCAGTTCAGGTTCATGATGTCATTAGTGATTCCAGGCTTAGGTATTGCGGAATGGCTACTCAGGGAATTCTATACATTTTGTACGACCCAGAATGCAGAATTCTACTGGAAAACACTACTCTTACAGTCAGAGAGAGTCCATCGTGTGGTTCTATTATTATCAGCCGAAGTACTCTCTTATTGCAAGAGTCTTTCCACATCCAGAGTCTTACGTATGGCGGCACCCTTATAAAGCCTGGCAATCACTATTCTGTGTATAGCGGTTACTAACTATAGTATTAGGGTGTCCATCCTCCATCGTATCGTACCGAGGGTCATGAATAGTTTCAAAATTGCTAGGGTTCTTGGTGCGGTAGGATACGGAAACATACATATTCTACTTCCACAACGGTAATGTACGAGTACGTCCGTACTTATACCGCATTTGAAACAAGAACTTGAGTTAACCTTTCCGTGAGAGAATTATTTTTCCATGATGGAGATAATTGATGGTCGGTGGGAGCGATGTCACGTCACAAAAAGTGGCTGACTCTCTCTGATTCGGACATGACATTAATTTTGTTTAAGGCAAAACGGACATATAAAATAAATTCGGTGAGGCAATGCCATGTCGGAACAAATCAATCATTGTTCTGTTCTGATGCTATATAGTTTTGTCAAGAAAAAACAAATTGACCAAGTTTTGTGCCGTCATGGATGAAAATTAATAGGAAAAAGTGGCAGGAGATAAGAGTTTTTGGCGTTTTTAAAAGAGGGAGTTTAATGTCTGTAAGTCATTCCATATAATAATTCATACAAAAGACAGTGCTACAGGGGGAAAACTTTGCCCGGTTTCCAGGGAAATAGACGAAGAATTAATAATTTGTCACTGACTACTAGACGAGGTGTCTTTTGTATGATTTGATTTGTTCTTGCGTTTATATTCAAAATTTTTTGTTTTCGACGACTTTTTCAAACTTTATCGTCGGTCAGTATTCATAAGGTTTTCTGATGGTCTCGCCATAATTTAATCGCACAAAAACTTGTTGTGAACTTTGACTGTATTTTATTGTGCTGGGGAATTTGTTGGAAACTTCACGGACTAAAAACGCACAACTTGTTATCAAAAAATCTGAGTCTGGCCAGGCTAGACAGACATTACCTATATACATTTTATGTACAATTAGTTACCGGCTACCCTAGATTCATTAAAAATAGTTTATAGATTGATTGACGAATTCATCAATATTCCGTAGCTAATTGTGGAAATCCTGGCCTATCATTCCATTCCATTCCATTGAAGACGGCTCTCTTTCTCCAACCGCTGTGAATAAAATTAGAAAACTTACAAAAAATATTTGGGTAGGCAAATTCTTTCAAACAAAATACGACCTTGTGTATTTTAGACCAGTTCATTTTTGTTTGTTCTTCTGTTTTTCATTCGAAAACATTAAAAGCAATTTAATTATTATAAATCAAGTCTTGTGTTTGGCCTACAATAAAACTTGTGTATCTGTTTCTATATGGAAACCTTTTGTCTTTCTTCTACCACGCCCACACACATTCCAAAAATTACCACCTCCTATGCGTCCTCACCAAAATATTTAATTCATTTAACGTTGGAATTCAAAATCTGTGTAATTACTTTCGGCATCATATCCCCCGTCTAAACAAGAAGAAATTCCTCTAACAATTATTATAGCCGATGGGACAAAGTCTTCAAAAACGGAAACGCACTTTCTCTCTCTCTCTCTCTAAATTTACTAAGCTATCCTGCCATCATTCCATTTAGCCTCCATCTTCTAGGCACGAGCTAAGAATAATGCTTATAGGACCTTAAGACAGGGCATAAGAAATATATATACAGGGTGTCCCGCATTAGGTTGTCAATACTATAAGGGTTGATAGCACAACTTGTTTCAGCAAGAAAATTACGTAAAAAAAATGCTGATTGTATTAATCGGAATTTTTTTTACCGTTACCTTGTTATCGCTCTTTTTGTGAGTCATCGAAAATCGTGGCTTGTCATCCAAAATCATAATTTGCAGTCCTCCTGATGACTTAATCCAAGATTTGATTTCAGTTTCCGCCAGCGCGCCGGAAGGTTAAGTTTGAGTAACTGTATCTTGAAAGTAGCGATAATGGGTGAGGTTATAAAACACAACGTTCGCGTAACGTTATCTTTCAATTCAACCGGCCGTTACGGATCAGAAACTTCTCCCTACAAACAGAATGTTGGCAACAGGAAAAACTTAAGTTTTTGTGAAATTTTATGTAATTTCTGAAACTGAAATCAAATATTGGATTAAGTCATCAGGAGGGCTGCAAATTAGAAGAACGATAACAAGGTAACGGTAAAAAAATCCGATTGTATTTATTTATTTATTATTCATTGCAAGGGCATGTAACAATTCATATACAATATTATTTGTTTGACTTGAGCTCATTTACAGTGAATTAATCAATACATAATATTAATAATAAAGTCGATTTTTAAATTTAGATTTAAATAGTGTCTGCGAAATATCGAAAAAATCAGTTTTGTCGTTTAACTTATTTCCCTCACAGCAAGAACGATCTATGGTGTTATTTCCAGTATAATTCGCCTGATAAAATTTGACATTGAAGATATTATTTTTGTTATGCCTTAGTAGTACAGTATTTAAAGACACAAAACGGCCGTTTACTTAAAAAAAATACGTAATGGCTGAAATTTGCTGGAGATGTTAGGGGACATGTCTTTTATCTAAAACTGAGTTTTCGTATTCGTGGGGGTGGGGGAAGTTGGAGTATATTGCCTATTTATAGGCGAATTTTGTATTTTTCGTTAATATCATTCTTACTGTTGACCCTACAGTAAAGTGATGTATAGGAGTTTTGTTTCTAATCGAATTATCTATCCAACGGTACCTACATGAATTTCATCGGTCAAGTAGTTCCGTTATAATGACCAGTTAAATGTGAAAATAGTACCAATAATGGGAATATTTTGCTTAAATAAAACATGTAATGACTGAAATTCGGTGGAGTCATTAAGGGATGCGCAAAGCACAAAAATGGTCTCCAGAGATTGTATTTTCTGCGAACGTTGCGCTGGATCAATTTCTCACAAATGAAAATAATAAGCATCGACTTATCCAGTTTTTGAAAAATTATTTTAATGAGGCGGGCATTAGTGTAGTCCAAGCTCCAGGAGACGCTGATTCTGATATCGTCCGAGAAGCATTAAATAAGGCTAGTTCCTATGATTTTGTGAAAATTATGGCCTCCGATATTGATATCCTTGTGTTATTAACGGCACTAGGTAAAGGATATAAAAACGTGTTTTTTGAAAAACCAAGCTCAGGTCGCACTCCAACAAAATTATTTTCGACTTCGAGCTTCAGCTATGGAGAACAAATTAAAGAAAACATTTTATGCTTACATGCTTTTTCTGGGTGTGATACAACATCTGCAACTTACAACGCCGGTAAAATGAAATTTATTTCAACGCTACAGAAAGACCCCGACTTATTACACTCAATTCAACGGTTTCAAAATGAACGTGTGTCTCCATCCGAAATAGCCTCTATTGGGCAATCGTTTTTTTATAAACTGTATGGTGGGAAAAATGAAAATGAAAGCCTTAATTATCTGCGCTTTAGACGTTTCCTTGAGTTCTCGAAAAAAAATAATTTCAGTTTGGCCTCACTACCGCCTACTGAAGATGCCGCCCGCCTACATGCGTTCAGAGTGTATCATCAGGTTCAAGATTGGATTAGTAATCACATGGACCCTGAAGACTGGGGTTGGACAAAAACTTCAAATATGTACCGGCCCATTCCCTGCGAAAAAGAACCAGCCCGCCAAATTTATTGAAAGTTATTTCGTGTGCTTGTAAAACTGGTTGTGGAAAAGCATGTGGGTGTAGGAAAGCAGGATTAAAGTGCTCTCCAATTTGTATGGTTTGTTGTGGAAACGCGTGTAGCAACATACCTGACTTTTCTACTCTTACCGAAAAGGACGACTTCCTCCATAACGATGGGCTTTTTCCATCGAACCCAGAAGGATACGAAGCTGGTCACAATTGTAGCGCAAGCAATAATGAGTCCGAAAGAGAGGAAGAAAATCAATCTAAGAAACCAACATTGAGGTAGTCATATATTTTTAAAAATAAATAACAGGCGCGACAATCCATTTTACATTGGACTAAGGCCGCAGGATGTGTAAGTGACATCCTATTTCCAAGATCTTATCTGCTTTTTGATGAGGTAATGAGATCAGCATCACGCTCAGCAGTGTTATTTATCCCCATAAATGGGTACTCGTTTAACATCTGAGTGAGATCATAGTCCGTCACAAGCTCGTGAGTTCGAAAAACACCATGGAACACGGTGAGATTCGAACTCATGACCCTGTGCACCGAAGGTGTGCGCACTAACCGCTAGACCAGCCAGACTACAACATATATACATATATTTTTAAACCAAAAATGGAAGGTGAAATACTGACCAAAACTTACGGTGCAGGGCCTCGGAAACCCAGTGCCGGCGGCTGTGGGAGTGAGCAAGCGGGCTCCCCGTCGTCGATATCCCTCGACCGCAGTGTTACAGCAGTGGCGCAACTGGCTGCCGTAGCATACAAAGCTACAGGTGTTTATACCATAAACGTGAATACCCATCCGAAAGACGCAGCCTTAGAATCGGATGTAGGTGTAGATGAGGTGGTGGGTACGCCAACAGGAGCAAATCCGTTCAGGAAAAGTTCTAAACTCTCGAGGTCTCCACAACAACAGCCTCTAGTCGTTGTTACGAAAAGCGACACAACGAAAGAGAAGCCAATAGACATGTTCGCAAAACTGGGCGAGCTTATCATCGAAACCATGGAGTTCGTAGAGTCGAAACCCAATATACACGGCGCTGTAAAGGAGAAGCTCAGGAACCTACGCGTCATGTATAGAGGAGCCAAGGACCAAATATATGGCAAAAAGGCCAAAAAGCTCCAAACCGATAAAGAAGTCCAGACTTCACCTCGAGCTCCTAAGAGGCCAGTTCCAGAACGGTTGAAGCGCGGGCGGGACATGAAGGAGACTGCATCTCTTCAAACATCAAAAAGGAAGAAAGCGCAGTCTCCAAAAAAGAGGATAGTGGAACAACAGGAGGAGTCGGTTCAATCAGGAAAGCCCCCTCTTCAAGAAAACCCGATACCATGGACCAGGGTAGAAACGAAACGGGAAAAGAAAAACAAAGTAAAATTCGAGAAGATAAGGACAAGACCTGACACGATGATCATTTCCCAGTCGGAAGCAATGACATACGCCGATATCCTAAAGAGGGTGAAGTCGGAACCACGACTGAAAGAAATGGGAGATAGCGTTTCACGAATCCGTCGAACAAGAAATGGGGAACTCTTGTTCCAACTGAAAACCCGCGGCGGTGATTCAGTGGATGGATATAAGGCAATTGTAACGGATCTGTTGGGATTGAACCCATCTAGCGTCAGAGCCTTGCGGCAGGAGACGAGGATAGAGGTTCTTGATCTCGATGAGGTCACAACAAGGGATGACGTACGGGCGGCGTTCGTAGAGAAATTGGAAGTGGAGATTCCTCTCGACGCCGTGAAGTCGTTGAGGAAGGCATACGGTGGCACGCAAAAAGCAAATATAAGCTTGCCTACAAATGTGGCCAACAAAGTTGTAGAAGTGGGCAAATTGAAGGTGGGATGGACGATCTGTAGGGTAAAATGGCAAATCTCTCCGAAGAGATGCTTTAAGTGTCTGGCATTTGGCCACGTTGCGTGGGACTGTAATAGCCAGCAAGATCGGTCGAACATGTGCTTCAAGTGTGGTGAGGATGGCCACAAAGCGGCATCTTGCGATAAGGAGCCCAAATGCATTTTCTGCAAAGAGGCAGCTAGGGCCAACTACAAGCACCAAACTGGATGCGTCAAATGCCCAGTATATCAGGAGGCCATCAAACTGATCCCTAAATGAGGTTCTTGCAGCTTAACTTGAATCACTGCCAGGCAGCTCAAGACCTGTTGTCACAGACGGTAAAAGAAAAGGAGGTAGACGTTGCAATTATCTGCGACCAATATAAAAATCTACGTAGCTCGGTCTGGATCGCAGACAAGGGCAACGAGGTAGCAATTTGGACTTGTGGACGTTATGCGTTCCAGCAGGGTGTATCGGGAGAGTTAAATGGGGTGATCACAGCTAGGATCAACGGCGTTTACGTGTATAGCTGCTATGCTCCGCCACGGTGGAGTGACACAGAGTTCGAGTGTTTTTTGGACGCACTTGTGCACGACGCAAGTACTCACACACCCGTGATAATTGCGGGAGACTTTAACGCGTGGGCTCGGGAATGGGGCAGCCGCGAAACAAATAAGCGGGGACGGACACTTTTAGACGCTTTCTCCCGGCTCGATATCGTTCTAATGAACTCGGGGAACGTTAACACCTTTAGGAGGGGAAATACGGGGTCCATTATCGACCTTACATTCGTAAGCAGTTCTTTAGTCACAACCACGGAGTGGCAAGTAAGTGAGCACTATACGCACAGCGACCACCAGGCAATTCTATTCTCGATAGCGGATAGATCACACATGAGTACAACGACAGCTCCAACTGAGGGATGGTCTACCAGACGCTTCGATGAAGATTCGTTTATACAAACCCTATCCAGTTTAGGTACAACTAACGGCTCAGCCGAAGAGAAGGCATTGCAATTGATCGACCAACTATCAACAGCATGCGATGCCTCCATGCCAAGAAAAAGTTCGATCACTAATCGCCGAGAGAACTACTGGTGGACCGAGGAGATTGCCAATAAGAGACGTGAATGCTTAAAAGCTCGACGCCTTTGTCAACGCTCCATCAGATCAACGACGTATAATGTTCTACTCGAGGCTTATAAAGCAGTCCGTAGATCACTCAAAAAGGCTATTAAAACTAGCAAACAAAATTGCTTCAGACAGCTTTGTGAGGACGCCGACGCAAATCCTTGGGGAACGGCGTATAGAGTGGTCATGAAGAAGATTGGACAGAGAGCTCCCCAACTCAAATGTCCGGTTCTGCTCGAAGATATTGTCTCCACTTTGTTTCCGCAACATGATTTGGAACCAGCGACACAAGGACTTACATCGAATATCAATATAATTCCACCGATTACAGAGTTAGAACTTTTGATAGCAGCATCAAGGCTTGAGGACGGTAAAGCACCAGGCCCTGATGGTGTCGCTAATAGGGCGTTGAAGGCGGCCATTCGGACGACGCCAGCAAAGTTTATCGACGTCTTTGGAAAATGCCTAGAAGAACGGACTTTCCCACAACCATGGAAAAGACAAAAATTGGTGCTTATTCCAAAGCCCAATAAGCCTGCTGGTGAGCCTAACTCCTACCGCCCTATTTGTTTGCTAGACACAACGGGAAAAGTGCTCGAGCGAATCATATATAACCGATTATCGGATGTAGTGGAAGCACAGGGGCGTTTATCGGACCGCCAATACGGTTTCAGACGAGCACGATCTCCGGTGGACGCAATTACCATGGTAACTGCTATTGCAAGGGAGTCATTACGTAAAAGCACTTGTTGCGCTGTTGTAACTTTAGACATTAAAAATGTATTCAATTCTGCGAGCTGGGTTTGTATCCATGCAGCTCTACAAAGAATGTTTGTTCCCGACTATTTAGCTACTATAATTAGGAGCTACCTCTCGCAACGCGTCTTAAGCTATGACACTAGTGCGGGACGCAAGGAATACGTGGTCACAGCAGGGGTGCCACAGGGATCCGTTCTTGGTCCACTTCTGTGGAACATCATGTATAATGCTATTTTTGAGCTTGCTATGCCAAAAGGTGTGACAGTGGTAGGCTTTGCTGACGACATAGCTGTCGTTTCGGTCGCAAAAGACCCGGAGTTGGTCGAGATATACACGGGCGAGGCGATTACAACTATAAAGCTGTGGCTTCAAACCGTTGGATTAGAGCTCGCTGATCAGAAAACGGAAGCAGTTCTAATTAGCAAGCGGAGAAAAAAGTGTTGAGTCGGAGAGTATGACATAGCCTCTAAGCAAGCCGTTAGGTATTTAGGAATCATGATTGACTCGAGGCTAAGCTTCGGAGAGCACATAAGGTATGTAGGTGACAAGGCGGCGACTGCCACCGCAGCACTAGCACGAATGATGCCAAACATAGGTAGTCCGAGAACAAGTAGGAGGCTGCTACTGTCAAGAGTGGTAACATCTATCATTATATATGCCTCGCCAGTTTGGGCCAGTGCATTACGTTTCGCATGCAATGCAAAACCTCTAAACGCGATATATCGTAGGTGTGTTTTGAGAGTGTGTTGTGCGTACCGTACCACATCGCATGAAGCGGCCTACGTGGTGGCTGGAATGATGCCTTTGCCGATCCTTGTAGACGAGATCAGCAGACTGTATAGCGATCGCCAAGGCGAATCACAGGAGATGCACCCAGGGCGAAGAAACAATGAAAGGGTGGAATCTATGAGAAGATGGCAGGTTCGATGGGATGAGGCATCTACTGGCCGATGGACACATACCCTTATTCCGGACATAGCCATATGGGTTAATCGAAAACACGGAGATGTGAATTTTAACATGACCCAATTTTTAACAGGTCACGGAGGGTACCGACAGTATTTGCATCGGTTTAAGCTGGACGATTCGCCAGATTGCCCGAGTTGCAAGGGAGTTGCGGAAGATGCCAAACACGTTGTGTTTCATTGCTCCAGATTTGGACATATCCGCAGCCAACTAGAAGCAGAACTGGGAGACAACATAAGCCCCCAGAATCTAGTGGCTCTAATGCTACTATCGGCGGATAACTGGGACTCAGTATGCAGTATGCTGTTAGTGCCATTTACATGGAGCTACAGAGAGAGGAACGCAGACGGAAGTCTGGTACCCGGTGATGGCTGATTAGCCGGAATTGGCCGTGTGAAGTAATGCTGAAAGGTTGTCCCGCGGGGTCAAGCGGTGAAAAAGAGGTGTAGGTTTAGTCGGTAGAAATCCGACATAATTGCATGCCGGAGGTTTTCTGCTACGCGGCATGCAGTATCTAAGAAGATTCCCCAGCTCTACCCAGAAAAAAAAATGTATAGGGCACCGAGATCATCTTGTTCTTAAGCAGTTTTAATTGAGGCTGAGTTTAAGAAATACGGAAATATAATAGGCTGACTACTTCGCGTGAATCTGATAATTTTGCATTTTGAAGGATTTAGTTGTAGTTTATTTTCTTCTGACCATCTAGCAACCAGATCCAAATCGTGTTGCAGCTTATGAGCATCCTCATTGGCCCCAATTTCTAGGAAAAGTTTTGCATCATCAGCAGAAATTAAGCATTTACAATATAGAAGCTTAAGATTGATGTCATATATATTGAACAACAATGGTCCCAGGTGTCATCCTTGTGGTACGCCGGATGTAACATTGACTGCAGATGAATTCATGCCATCAATATATGTTTTTGGGAAGTTACTTGTCCGACCGTGCACAAGTAACTTCCCAACCAAAGAAGCATCGGTCCGCCGATCCCATAATATTCTAGTTTATTGATTAGTATTGAGTGGTTCACTTTATCGAAAGTAAATGGCATCTACCTGAACCCCTTTATCAAGAGCATTAGATAAGTAGTCATTAAATAAGGTGAAATTTGAGACCGCTGATTTACCTTCAGAGAAACCGTGTTGTTGATCAATAATAATGGAAGAGAAGGCAGAAGTTAGGTGCTTACAAAGTAGACTTTCAAAAAGTTTGGGGATAGCATTGAGAATCGAAATCGGACGATAATTTGCTACATCGGATATATCACCAGCCTTATGTATTGGAATAATTTTACTCTCCTTACAAATTTTGGGTAATGAGCCGCCGTCAATCAGTGATTTATTGAAAAGAGTGCACAAAGGACGAGTAATTGAGAATAAGCAGTTTTTTAA
Source organism: Microchrysa polita (assembly GCA_949715475.1). Taxonomy (NCBI): domain Eukaryota; kingdom Metazoa; phylum Arthropoda; class Insecta; order Diptera; family Stratiomyidae; genus Microchrysa; species Microchrysa polita. The sequence continues at coordinate 17,456,682 of OX454417.1, read as the reverse complement.
GAATATATTCGGGCGGGCCAGGTCCAGCGTCAGGTTTCAAATTAGTAATTGCAGTGAAAACTTCAGACAAAGTTAGTTGTAGTACGTTTAAATGCACCGCATCAATTGGAGTACGAGATGGAATCATACTAACAGAGGGAGAGAAGACTGACCCGAAATGACAAGAGAACAATTCAGCTTTTATGTTAGGATCACATGTTGCTTCTGAATTAAGATGGACTAAATTTGGTACCGTGTACTTTTCTTTGAGCGAATTAACATATCTCCAAACATTTTTGGTATCCGACTTGATTAAATTCTCGATATTGAGCACGTAGTTTTTATGAAGAAAGTCGACTTTATTTTTACATTTTGAGCGTAATTTTGAGAAAGTCTGGTAATTTGTGTCTGTACGTGAGTTTTTGTAATTCAAATGAGCGATTTTTTCTGAATAATCAAGTGCTTTAGTTCTGAATTGAACCAAGGATAGAAGCTATGAACTTTAGTTCTCTTTTTAGTGACAAACATTTCAATTAATTTGTAAAGGATTTCATAAAAAAATTGAACTGATTTTTCAATATCTAATTTTGTAAAGATTTTATCCCAATCTATGTTGTTCAATTGGAAGTTAATAGCTTCATAGTTAGCACACTTAAAATTATAATGTATCTTATAATCTAAATCATGTGTATTAAAGCTAGGTGAATTAATGTTTAAGGTTAAAGTTAGAGCTGGGTGGTAGATATCAATTGCTAACAGTGGTTCAATAGCGCTCTGTACGGAATAATTCTGTGATTTCGCAAATATTAGATCGAGTAACTGATGATTATAATTTAAATTGGATTAATTTGGATTAAATTTAAATATCCTGTAGCATTTGCGAGAGTTTTAGCTGATTCAACGATCGACGTATTGGCTGCAAGATTTGCTTGAAAGAAGGATCCATATGTGTCATGTGCCCAACCAATGTTTGGGAGGTTATAATCACCAGCAAGCAAGAGCTCATGATCGGGAAAACGAAATTGCAATTCTGTCAAAGAACGAGCGTAGAGTTCATAGTTGGTTACTGGGCTAGATGGTGGCATATATAAAGCTCCCACGATTGCATTAATCGCCTAATAATAATTGAATTCTAATGTAAATTTGTTCCAGTGTTTGACTAGGGATATCTATTTGCGGCGAATTGGTATTGGTAATTTTCTTGCTGAAACAAGTTGTACTATCAACCCTTACAGTATTGACAACCTAATGCGGGACACCCTGTATATGTATATCGAGTGAAGTGAATTTTTCATGGTGGTGGGGTGGACTAAACTGTTCGAGCAACGAATCCACACGTACTCGTGTACATTGCCCTTTTCCCTCTATGTTATTTCTTGAGCCCTTTCTCACCAGGTCCGGATAATAAATAATTGTAGTGCCCGAACGAAAATTTCTATTCACAAGCATGGCAACCACAATTATATTCCGGACAATTGAGTCTCTTTGCTTCCGTCCTAGATATCCGGGAAAAGGGATATCTTTATGCTAAGACGACAACGAAGACGGAGGTTATTTTGTCGGATGTTTTGTACATTTATGTATATGTATAGAGTTGTATATTATGCGTACCGTATGCATATGGTCATCGCACACATTCACATATAACCATGCCACCATGATTTTGTCACATTTATTCTGCTCGTTTGATGAATCCCTTTCTTGAACAAGTGTATACACATCCTATACTTTACTAGGGAGGACTACAATTTCTTGATTTAATTATTTACATACATACATATACAACTTGTACAGGAAATTCGTATCTATGTATTTTATGCAGAGGCTACGAGGACGATAACATGACCATCATAAGGATGGATTTTAGTCAAGTGCTTTTGAGTAGAACTCATGAGCAATTCCCTATGACATGAAATGTGTGTCGTGTGTAGTCATGTCCTTTGAGGCGCGTTCTGCCTCCCAGTTTGTATATATTTGTGTTATTCTGGCTTGTTCTGTATCTGTTGATAATACGACGAGTAAAGAGACACAGTGACAATATTCATTAGAATAAAGTTTAATTAAATGTACAATGTAAATATGCCCGGAAAACATAAATTTTCAAAGAAAATTCAATTGGAGTACTTTCAGTCGGGCTTTAAGGATTTCGTCTTTAAGCATTATATTCAGTATTTTTATACTACTATTTTAACAATCATCTTTCTAGCTTTAGCTTTTACGCAGAATTGAAAGTACCATAGATTTTTAAAATATAGATAGAGTATCAGATCCATAGAGTCATATCTCATAATATATATCCATAATAAATAAGGGAAATGTTCAGATACTGTTTCCCAGAATGTAATACACTTACGGTCAAAAGTATCGACTCAACCTAATAGCGCGTGTATTTGTACGTGTTTTTTGGAAAGTATGATAGTTATTCATAAAAGTCGTATGTCGTTTAAAAGTTCGAAACCTTAGCTACCTGTTGGTACCCTTTTTATCAACATTTGCTTTGCACTTTTTAAATTATTGCCACTTGTAACAAAAAAACCCAGAAAAATTGAAGTTTCAGGTAAAGGTCAGGTAAACTACCCCTATAAAAGCGCCCGTAATCGGTTTCTCATTATCAGTTGCATCAGGAAAGTTAGGTAACTTACCTCTGAAGTAATTTCCATCACTGTTTTCTCATCAATGGATACGACGCCAGATCAGGTGGCACAAGTTGTAGCCCTATTGTCGGAGAATCATAGTCAGCGAACCGTCGCTCGCCGTCTTGGAATGAGTCAGTCTCATTCCTCTTATTTGCTCGAGATCATCTTACTTGGAGCGATACGGAATGGAGCTCAGTATTGTTCACTGACGAGTCGAGAATGTGTCTATATGGCAGTGACAGAAGATGTCGAGTCTACAGGCGTCCAACTGAGCGATTTGCGCAGTGCTGTTTCACTGAAATGGTTGCATACGGCGGCGGTTCCTGCATGATGTGGGCTGGCATTTTCTTTGGGGAAAAAACGGATCTCGCATTCTTGCCCACAGGAGGCCGAAGAGGAGGGCTGACAGCTGAGCGATACGTTACCGATATTCTCCGTGTCCACATTGTGCCCTATGCAGCATCTATTGGCGAGAACTTCACTTTGATGCACGACAATGCCCGGTGTCGTGCATCGCGCCTCACTCGACAGTTCTTGAATGAAGCCAATATGTCGTCACTTAACTGGCCTGCACGCAGCCCCGACATCAATCCCATTGAACACTTATGGGACGAACTCAACAGAAGAGTCCGAGCCAGAAATCCAGTCCCTTCGTCTACTGAAGAATTGAAGGCAGCCCTATTAGAGGAGTGGACCGGTAATCCTCAAGATACAATCAGCAACTTGATCAGATCAATGCAGAATCGACTGGAAGCTGTCATTAGAGCAAGAGGAGGAAATACCAAATACTAAAATAATAGATGCTTAACTTATTTTCCAACAGTTTTTGGTTTATTTGCAAAAAACGTAACCAAAAACCATTTTCATATTTGCTCATTTTCGCTACGATTTCGCTCAAAGAGCATCAATTTTAAAAGTGCTCACCAAATATTGGTTAAAATGGTACCAACGTAAAGCTAAGGCCTTAAGCTCTTCAATGACATACGATTTTTATGGATAACTGAGTCGATAGTTTTGCGGCCGAGTGTATTTTAACAATCATCTTTCTAGCTTTAGCTTTTACACAGAATTGAAAGTACCAGTGGCGTATTTACAGGGGGCACAGGGGGCACGTGCCCCCCCCTGTGAGCACATCAAACTTTTTTCACACCATACTAAAAATTGCAGTACCAAATGTTCCCTTTTTAATTTGAGCGTTTCTATTATTAAACTTTGTAAATCTTTTGGGAAACATTATCATCACATCATCTTTATACCCTATTTCACATATACCATAAGATGGTATAGGGTATATTGTTTTTGTTACGACGATTTATGTAACACCTCAAACGAACCACCGGAGGTATGGCAAAGTATATATATAAATGATTCGGGTCGGTCCCTGATTCGAATAAGCCATGTCCGTCTGTCTGCCTGTGTGTCTGTCTGTTCGTCCGTGTGTCTGTCAGTTCGCAAGATAACTCCCGAAATGATGAATCTCGCGTTTTCAAATTTTGGTCAGATTATTGTTTTGATAAAAGCTTGAATGGTATTGAAAATGGGCCAAATCGGACCAAGGGTTCCCCTACCTCCCATACGAATGACCCCTCCGTTATAGTTTAATTCGGTCATATTTTTCGACTGAATATAGCTTGCGACCTGAAATTTTCATCAATGCCTAATTGTGACATACGCTTGAAGCTGGTGAAAAGTGGGGAAGGTCTGACTACCCCTACCCTCACATCCCCTACAAAGCAATATTCCGCCATATCTTTTGATAGAATGCCGCGAAAAACTTCAAATTAGTATCAATTGGTAGCTGTTGGACGAATTGATAAAATAATAAAGATATGCCAGGTCCGACTCATCTACCCCTCCCTCCCCTACAAAAAATATGAAATTGAATATTTTGGGTTTTGCGTGCCTTCTAGGTCTGTACATGGGTATAGGGTATATACTCATCGTGCTATTCGCACGATTAGAACTCGGTCTCGTCTCAATTCGCCAGATCTCCTCGTTGATGAATTCTTTCCGTTTTTCGAACGGGTTGAGTTTATTTTCTTAGACGCGTGGTTTCAAGAACAAAAACTCTCAGAGAATAAGTACAAGCTGTGATTATTTCGAGGCAACGAGGTGGTCATAAAACGTTGCCCAATCTCGACATGAATCTGTTCGGAAACAAGGACTGCTATTGAAAGTCTCGTTATGTGTGAAGTGACCCCATCTTATGTTGATATAAGTTGAGGAGATGTTTTTGCGGTATCAATGTCTTGGGAGCCGCTGAATTGATAAATATTTGAAACAATCGGTCTGATTTTTCGATCGGGCTTGTGTATTTTAATTTGGCCGTAAATTCGTGCTGGGCTGCTGTAAAGGTCTTTAAACCAGAAGCTTCTCTTTCTGTTGAAATGCTAAAAATTGAAGTGTTTTGGTGGGAAGGCATTTTTAGCATACATTTTCGAATTCCTACGGCTCGGTGTCTGTGGTGCCCTGCCTGGGGTACTTTCTTCAATGCTTCAATTTTCACGAAGTAAACATCATCGTAGCCATTCCCTCTCATTTCTATTTCGCAATTGATTTGTTAAAGCATGTTGCTTCAGCTTACCATCTAGGACTCGTTTTAATAGGTATTGCAGACACTATAGATTTGAAGCTAGTGTAGTACATATGGAAATCAGAAACAATCATACCTTCCTGCTTACTTTTGTTGCTTCATTTAAATTAATCGATTGATCACTTCCCGGCTCCATGCCACGGATAGTTCCTACACGGCTGAAAATTTTGGTGTAATTTTTAATCCCAATTATGCATTCAAATTCGCTTAAACTTCCCATGGAATTCAAGACCACAATGTCAGCCAAAATTTGTTGTATCAGCTTTTCATTTGTGTTTCTTTCAAAAGTAAGCGGAATTTGGCCGAAATTTGGCAGAATTTTGGACGATGTATGAAATTTCTCTTCCAAAGAAAAGTGTTCCGTCTGGAATCCGTTTTGTCATATGGAAACAGTCTCTTTGGTCATTGCATTAATTCCATAGCCAATTAAGTAGATATTCGCAAAATTCCTTTTCGGCTTCAGGCTCCTTCGAACTACACTACGCAAACTTTTTTAGGCCCTCCGTATTTTGGTTCAGGAAAAGCCAAAAGCAGTTAATGAGTGTTATTCTAAGATCTGTCAGGAAAACTAAACTTTTGGTGTAATAAACCTGAAATGCAAAGGACTCTCAGGCCCGTATTTATAAACATACCTTAACTCAAGGAGACCTTTAGTCAAGGATGATGAAATTAAAATAAATGTAATTTTCCATACTTTTTCATAGAAACCACCTATATTCACGAGAGATTCAGGAGACCTTGAAACCTCACTTGAAGTCAAGCTACCCACCTACCTTGAAATATTATATTTCAAGTCTATTGAAAACTTAAGGTCTCCTTGAGTTTCGCCTTAAATCAAGGATCAGCGATCCCTCAGTCTTGCCAATGTTTTTCCTATGTAGCCGCTCTCGGGTATCCCCACACCAAAGCTTTATGTAAAAAATTAGCCCCGTACTCTGTGCCCCCCCTTTGAGAATTTTCTAAATACGCCACTGGAAAGTACCATCGATTTTTAAAATATAGATAGAGTATCAGATCCATAGAGTCATATCTCATAATATATATCCATAATAAATAAGGGAAATGTTCAGATACTGTTTCTCAGAATGTAATCGACAGAAATATACTTCCCTTAGACAGAAATTCAACGTTTTGACGGTGATATTTCAAGTACAATTTAAATTGCATAATGGAAAAGTTTCATTCTACCCGAAGTTGGACCATATTATATGTTTAAGCCTAGTATTTACCTCGAAAGTGAAATTTTTATCCGCTGCGATTTTTTCAATGAAAATGTATTGTTACTGTCATGAAATACGTGCGGAATGCTGGGGAATTCCATAAGCTACAATCCGGAAACAGTTCCATCGTTTTTTCGGCCGTTTTATGTATTGTTTTTCAATTCCCCGGTCATTTCATCTAAGGTTTTTTGAAAAAATAATTATCAAAAGAATTTATGCAGTATAAAATTTTTAACTGTATAAAATGCTCATTCGCGAGTTTTTGAGTGAAAAAAATGTTCACCTATATTTTACCTCATTTTAAAAACAATTAAGTACGTCACCCCCATATCATAAAATTGAACAAAACGATGAAATTTACTTTTCATTTCGTACATTTTTATAATCGTAGCGAATGTTCTGACAGATGACAGATGATACCCAGCCAGCATTGGCGTCATATATCTTAAAAATAGTCAAAAATAAACTTCACTTCGTGCATCACGAGTCGACGTGCTGTATCTATAGGACACATTGAAAGTGAAACTCATGATAGCCAGCTGAAGGAAATGCCATAAATCAGTATGTGTGCTTGCATATGGAAAATATTATAATAATAAGTATAATGGACTTATCCATAGAGGTGGGCACTGCTACCTTAAATGTATATTGTGCCATAGTCCTTTAATTTAGTAGGTCATCAACCCGTTTGAAATAGGCTAGAAGATCCTTCAGAGAGGAGCACCCAATCATACTAGTGCTGAGTAAATCACGTCCAAGGAGTGCTTCTCCTGGATCTGGCGATCGCCGGGCATTGTTGGTTAGTGGTAAGATATTGACCTGGTTGTCAACAACGAGCGCCTCCCGAGGGCGGTCCACTGACCTGTCGTAAATCAACCGTTGATAATGTTTAGTCCACAATTGCGGCCCTTGGCCACCCATGGTTCCTATAACAGCGCTATCGAGGCTGTGTTTGCGGCGAAGGTCCTGCACAAGATGGCCGATGCTCCCTTGGCATGGTGCAGGTTCGCCTAGAGTACCTTGATGGTACTCAGTTATTGTTGAGGGAGCGGTTTACAAGGCTGCTGCGTTTGCCTTGTCGAGGCCACCCGCCTCGTTCGTCCTTGCCGCGCTTAGGGCAGCGGTATTCGGAAGCGCTTTTTCCACGACATTGGACCTTAGTCCACTGTGGTGTTTCCGTGCCGTTTTGTTGTGGTTTACCGGGTCTGTAGAACGTGAGCCCCGGAAAGGTGGAGGAGCATGCCCTCTTGAATCGCCAGACTTCTTTCGGGAGGCGCAGGTTTGATTTTACCAGATAGAGCTACTGATGCTGAGGCTGAAATACCCTGAGCATACGGGGCTTGTTCGCGGCTGGTAGAGGGAACTGGGCTCTTGCTGGTACTTAGGCGGCTTGTGCTCTGTATCGGGTTTTGACAACGACTCTTGATAGTGTGCTCGTGCGCCGGCCTTTTTGATATCGTTTGATGAGGTCCTGATGCTGAGCTTCCCTGAGCATACGGGTCATGTTTAAGGCAACGTAGAGGGAACTGGGCTCTTGCTGGTATTTGGGGCGGACCCTCGGCTTGTGCTCGGTGTTGGATCATGGCAACGGCTCTTGGTAGCGTGCTCGCTGGCCTTTTTGATGTCGTTGTCGCATTACGAGGTCGAGCCAGAGTTTTGTCGCGGCGGCTTTTTCCGTCGAGTAGCATCGTGACGTGGGAGAACTCGTAGCTGATGCTCTAATTTAGCCGTTTCAACTTCGTGAAGGATACCTCGTCGATTCCAAGTACGAGGTAGACCGCGTGACCGGAGTTACTCCGATTGTGAACAATCTTTGATGGACGACAGAATATCTTCCGTCTTTTGCTCACCGCTTCTGGGGAAGTACCCCTCGATGGTGTGCAATTTGGGAAAATGACTTTCCTCAACCAAAGTAAAGTCAAACGTACATTTCGCACGAATGTGATTATTATTTGCTCTAACCCACTCTGCAGTGGGATAGTCTTTGCAGGATAAAACTAACCATCCTGATCTTGCGACACAGGATAGGTGCTCTCTGGGACAATGCTCACCGGTCACCTGCAGTATAACCTTCTGTATGTGGACCATCTGATCATTTGAGAGAGGGTTCTCAAAATTGAGCGGGCTGAAACTCAGCTTTATTGAAGAAACAGCCTGGCTAAACGTGGGGACTCTAGGCGCGCCTGTCCACTCCTTAAGCCGAGACAGAAGCAGGAGAGTGTTTTCTTTTGCGTGGGGGTCTAGGAGCCTTACCAGCCAAAGCAGACTCTACAGCCAGTTCTGTGGTGGCACCTTCGGCAATGGCTTTTCTATATCTGCCATTTTGCGCAGAGGAAAAACACAGGAGCTTGTGAAGTCCATGCGATTCACGGCTGCACGGACAGAAGAGACCCTGGAGTTGTCAGAGTCCCCACCATAGACGTCCGAGTCAGTACAATAGATAACTGTACCTGCGTCGTCAGGGCTGCTGCAGTCATACGACGAAATAGACGGAGACTGTCTCCGACTATCCAATGGATTGGCAGTACATTTCTGCACGCCACTAATGTCCACAACTGTTAGTGGATTGGATTTATTCTCATCCGGGGTTGGCTCTACAGTCTCCACTGAAGACTTTTCTAACATGGAAGTTACGGTGGTGGATGTGCTAGGTACAACATACGAAGGTTCTGTTTTTTGTTATCATTCATAGGGATCCCACGAGTGTCCGGGAAAAGCAGTCACCGACGACTTCACCCGGTTGCCGCCGGAAGTCTAGATTAAACCTGAAGGTCGACTGGTATTCATAAATAACACTGCTGAGCTGATTGATGAGTTGATTTTTTTTAATAAATCATTCATTGATTTCGCGTAAGTCGTGAATATTTTTTAAAAGCGATGCATTGAATATATACGATACACAACTATTACACCATCTTTATGAGTAACGATTTTGTAATCTTTATCCGTAATAAGGCGCAAAGGCATGTATAGATGATATAGGGGGACGCCAAATACTATTTGTATGAAAACGTGATAAATTACAAAAATTTCTCAACTGACGCGTGGTGCATGAATGATAGGTCACACATGTGTTTTTTGCTGGCTGGGTATATACATATATGTTTTTGTAATCGCAGTTTTTCCGAATTTTTCTATTGTGTTGTTAGTTAGAGAAATAATTGTAGCGTATATTCACTTGCCAGTAGAATTGAACATATCACACACACTCTTGGTGACGAACGTCGTAACAACGCGTAGTCACCCATTTATATGACACTGTTTCGTTGTTGACGTCATCGTCGTCACCGTGGAGATTTCTTCGCTGCCCTAGTAGCTAGTAACAAGTAGCGTCTGACTGTAGTTTAAAGGACGCATTGAAAGTGAAAGCTGTAGCAAATGCCATTAATCAGTATAAGTGCATTCATATGGAAAATACAATGGTCCTTTTCTCCTAAAAAATGATTCGTACACTTGTCGAATTCTTCTTATTAGCGTTACGCACTGCGACAACTTGGCTGCCACACCACACCTCTGCAGACAACAAATATTTTTATAAGCGTAGCTTGGAATTTTTGTTGTTTGCAAAAATGTCAACAGGTCGCCCTCCAGAAATTGGACGTTGGGACCGCTTTGAAGCCATTCCTCCTCATTTATACAAATTTAAATAATCATTTTGACGTGGGATTCATATGTACTTATTTCGCGGTGTGCATTTTTTATTCATCACGAATGATGCATCATTCATTCATTTCGCATAAGTCATGAATATTTTTCACGAGCGATGCATTAAACATATGTTACATAGCTATTACATCATAGTTATCGGTAACGATTTTGAAGAATTTATTCGTAATAAGGCGCGAAGGCGTGTACAGATGACACAGGGGGACATCGTCATATACTGTTTACGGACCGACGTGTAGGTCACACATGTGTCTTTTGCTGGCTGGGTACATATTCGTGTGCACTAAAGATATAATATTGGTCAGTAAAATCGATTGAGCGATGTCCATCTGCCTGTCCACCTGATTCCATCCGCACTAACCACTACACCAACCGGTGTACTTCATGGTTTTAGTAATGCAGAAATTTTTAAATACGACGTGACGTAAACTTCGACTTCACAAGGCCTGACTAGGCCTGCCTAGACAAGACTGGTCCCGAAGCTGAGTCAAACGAATTTCAAAACAAAGTTTTGAGTTCAGAAATCTTTTGTTAAGAGGTACTTTGCTATTCCATTGCATTGTATGGATACGGAATCAACAACAATTTTTCATCGAAACAGGCCCTGTCACTTGAAAGTTTTTTGACCGTTGTAAAAGTTATCATTTATCTTTTGAAAATGTCGAATCCAAATAATTATTTCTCGGTTCAGCACTCACTTCTTCCACAATTATAAGAAGATATTCGACGCGCAATTTCTTTCAATCGTATTGTCATATAACTAAATCCCCACCGACGGCATTTTCTCTCTTTATCCTTTGCCCAATCTACAATCGGACGAAACATAAAAAGAGAATGTATTCTACACCGATCATTTATATTGCTTTTTCGTCCATAACCTACCGCCATGGAGTAAAATTCAATCGTCCTTGGCCAACTCTCGCCATATCTACACCGCCTACAGTCGTCGGAGCGATTCTTTTCATCAAACACTTTCAATCGATCAATCAATCAATTTCGTCGTAATTTATCAGAATTAAAATTCGTAGTGCCGAATGAGAGGACTATGGTCTGGTGCAGAGAGATGAAAGGAAAGGGCGATGCGATGATACAATGAAAATACAGAAAAAAAAATAGGGACGAAACAGGTGGGTGTGGGTCTGAAGACTTCAAAGCTCTGCAAACTGTCTAGAGTTGGAAAATAAATTATGAACGTGACAAAACCTGCGCTATACGAGTAACCTGAGTAGCCCGTTATTCAAGCAAGCCTATAGTACCAGGCCTTTCAGACTCACCTGTTCGACTTGACAGTTGCTTTTTCAGCTGACATCTTTGCAAAATTTATAGATGTGGTGACCGTTCCTGTACAGTTGGCCTACATTCTTATAGGTACAATCGCACATAATACGTACATTGCGGATGGAAGGTCGAACTAGGATGAAAGGGACGAATGACGACAACGACGACGCCTGAATGTGATATCTTTCATTCTTAAGATTGATGAACATTGGCCGAACCTGCTCGACTGTTTCGGATATTAAGTCGGCGAAGGACGTTGATAAAAGTTAACTATTATGAAGTCCTTTTGAATTCAAGAGAGAGTAATGAGGGGATAAACGGTATAAGCCTGTAATTATGTCAGTGTAAAATAAAGGATTTTTTTCGCAAGTAGAACTTGTCACTCGTTTTTGCCAATATTTGATCTCACGTGGCTAAAATTAAGTCGCAGAAATATGATTCAATAAAGTCGGATTCATATCCAATTCCCTTAACTTTCAAAATATGCAATCAATATAAGCTTATTTTCGTTCTTGCATACTCGCAATCAGCGAATGGATTTTCTTTTCAACAGCATCAATCCATGGTTTGCAAATACAAAAAAAAATCTTTCCATTAAAACTTCCCTAAAAAAAGTGCTTTATGTCAATAGCCGTTCTTAACGAGGCATTGCATTTCATCAGGAAAATAGAGGAAAAGCTAATGGAGAGAGAAAGAGAGGGAGCTCTCTCTCTCTCTCCATATCTTTTCCTCTATCCCTGGCTCTGGAGTCAAACAAAAAACTTGTGTCAGCTCAACTTAATTAGTTATGACAGTATAGTTAGTTAGCTTCCGCTTTCATTCATTTTTCCTCGTTTAAAATTACTTTTCCGTCTCTTCCGTATATCCGTTGATGTAAATTTGAATCTTAAAAAGCAATTTTGCGATTAATAAAGTTAAAATAAACTTTTGTCTGAACCCGATTATACTCGCGCTCGTTGGTGTTTGATAAGCTAGCCGTCGACGCCGTCATGACGGATAAAACATAAAAAAAAAAACTATTTTAGTAAGAGAACTGTGCCATAGGACCAAGACCAAGTATCTTTTGTTTGTGTTGGACACAGAAATGGGTTTCAGGATGAAGATATAAAAGAGATAATTGCACTTTTGATTATTGTAATTATAAGTTGTCCATAAAGTTGTTTGGCTTGCGGGCATTAGTTTTTTTTTTTTTTTAAAGAAAACCCTGGACAGGATAATTTGGATTTTCAATGTCAACATTTCAACGTGATGAAAATATACATCAATCAACGTACGATACGATCAAGTCAATATGAGACTTTTTTCTCTTGTCATCCTATAATTAAATTTTCGATATCGTAAAATGAAAATCTCATAAAATTTGTTTCATTTTCGGCAATGTCATGACAAGGAATTAATGTGACATATCCTATCACCATATTAGATTTATCTGAATATTCACTACGTTATGTTATGCGAGCGACAACTCATGAATTACGAGGAATAAGAAAACATGTATGTACCTAGAAGACGTTACGTTCTGCGCGTGTTGAATTTTTTTTATGAGCCTTGTCGTGTTTGTCATCAAATATAGGTATCACGCTCAGGGTAACAAATTGTGATTTTTTTTTGCTTTTATAAGATCGTAAGAATTACAGTCGAGAACGGATAAGTGCAATCGTCTCTGGCAGCAAGAAAACTTGCGTTTTTTTCACTTATCCGTTTTCGGACAGTTTCAGAAATAAAAACGTAATTTCAGATTGAAGGATTTTAAGCGTCCAAAAAGAATTAAAGTAGGTATGTGTTACGCTGAGTAGTTCTTAATCTTTAGTAAATTACTCTCTTCAACATTTTCAACATCTAAATTGCTTTCAGCTGTAGTAAAGCTGGGACTACTTAATTACATTAGATTCACCATACTATGAGTGGTAAATTTATCGACACTATGGAATATTTTCTTTTTGTCGCCTTTTAATCTCAAAGTATAAATCCTGGAGACGCCACATAATTGAAAAACGACAACTTTAACAGGGAGAACAAGAGAGAAGAAAATATAAATAAAAAGTGGTTCCGTGGCACGAAGAACAATGTTAAAATTAGGCATCGAAGATAATATATACAACAGGATTATTAAAAGATTCTTACAAAGAAGGTTTACTAACAACAACAAAAAAGGACATACTTCGCCCAATACAAGATAGACAACAACAACTAAGCTAGATTACGGTTAACTAGAAAGAAGCCGTTCGTGAACGAGGTGAATGGCGCATCCGGTACAACCTTGAGTTGTATCAGCTGTATGATGAGCTACAGGTGTCGAAGATCGTGAAATTGCAGCGATTGCAATGGGCGGGTTATGTACAAAGGATGAACGACGATCGCATGCCCAAAAAGGTGATGAACGCGCAACGAGTGGACGGAGCCAGATTGCGTGGACGACCGAGAGCCCGATGGGAGCATTCTGTATGTGAGGACGCCCACCAGATGCTAGGCTTTCGGAATTGGAGGACAAGGTCGCGTGACCGCGACAATTGGAGGTTTTCAATACAGGCGGCCAAGGCCCGATGTCGGGCTATCGTGCCATAAAGAAAAAGAAAAGAAAGAACCTTTCAAGGCCATCAATGATTTTCAGTCATGTTCTTCGTACGGATGCAACTGCTTGTCCTTGGGAAGAAATGCATTCTGCAAATTCCATTTTTTTTTCAGTGGTAGAAATAACGCGAAACATTTAACTGCGTATCCCAAGGCGAATATAGTAAAGATACAGTATTTGATTGCATATCATACAGATCCACATGTAAGATTCTCCTATGATGCAAATTATGTTGCACCAATCGCCGCCGCCGCCGCACCGAATCAGAAGTTATCGGGATTATTTTCGACTAGGAAACAAGATAAAGCGCCCATGAATTTACCCCTTCAGATTAAAACTTTTCGATAGAAATATACTAGGGATGTAACGGATGTGGTTTAGCGGATGCGGATCAATGAAAATATAAATTTGCGGATGCGGATGCGGATGTCAAAAAATTTGCAAATGCGGATGCGGATGCGGATTAGTTAAAAAATATATCAAATGAATTTTACTAATATGTACCGAAAATCAGATACTATTCAGTTTTCAGGAATATTCGACATATTAGAAGTAAAAGTACAAGGAAGGGCCAGCTTAGCAAAATGTGCAATCCTTTTGAGTGCTGGACAAAGTCATTAGCTTCATTAAAATGCAGTGTCATAGTGAAAAGCCTTTCCTTTCCATTAAATATTTTCATTTTGGACCTTTTTAGGGTTTTTTAGAAAATATTTTTTCAAAAAACCCTTATGAAATCGATTTTGTCCGTCCGTCCGTCTGTCTGTAGCGAGTAAAAGGTTTGGAATAAAACAAGTCGAGAGATACTTTTCGGACACGTCGACTTTCCACGACGGTCTATAACCAAAAGGGAAGATTTATTCAGCCGATTCGTATAAGTACATAGATGTTATACAAAAGTCGTATTGCCTGATGGGCGAGTGGGCGCGTTTACATAACAACACCCCAACTCATTGGACAAAAATGTTTCATTTAAATCAAAAATAAAAATCTAACAAAAATTTCAATTCAAATTCAATCAGTATTCGGAATTAATAGGTACTCTACTTTAAAGTTCCATAAAAAATAATATTAAATGATAATCAATTTGGACCAATGCCTAAAACGCGCAATGCAGTTTGAATTACAATACGGGATACACTCTTCGTAAGTGCATCAGCTGCGTTCTTTTGCGATTCCACAAAATTCAATACAATGGTTCCATCGTTGATTTTATCGCGTAAGTGATGATGACGTACGTCGATATGCTTCGATCGATTCCTAAACTGATCATCGTTGGCCAAGGAAATTGCACTTTGGTTGTCGCACTTGATAATCAGCGGTCCGCTAATATCTTTCAGCGACGCAGCAAACTGATGTAGCCAAATTGCCTCCTTCGTGGCTTCCGAGAGCGCCATATACTCAGCCTCTGTCGACGAAAGTGCGATGGTATGCTGTCGTGAACTGTTCCAAGAAACAGCGCCATCGCTTAGAGTGAATATGTAACCAGTACACGAGCGTCTTTGATCGATATCTGACGCCCAATCGGAGTCCGAGTAGCCATGTAGCTGGTTGCCACCATAGCGATACTTGATGCGATAATTAGATGTTCCGCGAAGGTAGCGCATGATGCGCTTAACAGCCGTCCAATGTACCTCGCCATATCTGATGTTAAATCTGCTCACGTCACACACAGCGAAAGCTATGTCTGGTCTCGTACCCTGAACCAGATACAATAGGCTACCTACAGCCTCCTGGTATGGAATGTTTGAGACATCCTCGTTGGGCTTCAACATAGCTAATGAAAGTTTTTGGTTCGGGTCGCTCGGCGTTGATGCAGTCTTACAATAAATTCGTCATCCCGAATCGTTCAAGCACCTTCTCGACATAACGCGTCTGGTTGATGGATATGCCTTCTGCATCATAAGTAATTTGCATCCCGACACATTGCTCGGCTCGACCAAGATCCTTCATCTTAAAAGTAGCGCAAAGGTGTTCTTTTACTGCTCCAAGTTTCTGGCAATCTTTATAAAAAATAAGAAGGTCATCAACATATATGGCAACGATTACCTCATTTTCAGGCGATGTGTAGATGCACGGGTCGAGTTTTGACTTTGTCAAACCAAACTTTATCAATGCCCCGTCAAGTTTCTGATTCCACATACGTCCAGCCTGTTTAAGACCATACATGGCTCGGTTCAGTTTACAAACAAGTCCTGATCCGTCGTCCTAGTTCTCCGGCTGCTCGATGAAGATGTCCTCTTTCAACTCGCCTTGCAAAAAAGCGGTAACTGCATCCATATGATCAATGCTCATTCGATGTCTGGCGGCATACGCAATCAATAGACGAACAGACTGATACCGCACAACAGGCGAGAAGGTTTCTACATAATCAATCCCATATTTTTGGGAGCAACCTTTCGCCACAAGTCTCGCCTTATAGCGAGCAATTTTCCCGTCAGCTCCGACTTTAGCCTTAAATATCCACTTCGTTTTTATGGTTTTACGACCAGGGGGCAAGCTCACCAAGCTCCACGTTCCATTCTGAGCATGCGCCATCAGTTCCGCGTTCATAGCAGCAATCCATTTGTGTTTGTCGCTTGACTCCAACCATATACAAATAATACATATATGTCCAAAGCTCACTCAAAATCGGGTACACATTTTTTTGGCCATGTAGTCCGATCGGCACCCAATGTCACAAAAACGACAATACAGATACACGTATACAGGCTATTAAAGCTATTTGCTCTTTTGCTACACAGTTCAACTTGAAGAGAGTTTAGATACTCTGCCAGACCAGGTTTTCGTGCATTTGTCGACTTCATGAGTGTATCTTCTTCCACTGTCCCATGCCATGGGTCGGGGTGGCTTACGCAAAAGTATCTGCGCCTGCGAAAACTGCGTATTGAAAAAAGATGAAAGATGATTTGATCACAATGCATTTCTTGAGGTTGCGGAACAGGTAGCCATGCGTTCATTGACCTCATTAGTGCATTTCGTAAGTTGCATGCCGCGCTGTTAATGCAATGCGGTGGTAGCATGCGGTAGAGTGAGTGGATTTAGTGCAGGAGAAGGTAACACAACTTCCATACACATTTGAAAAGAGTTATATTTCTATACAGAACATCAACTGAAAATTTGTATGCAGGTTGTTCTGTCTGGTTCTGTACTCGATTCAATTAGAGGGATATGAGAACGAGAATGAGTTGAGTATTGATCAAATAAAAATACGATATTTGATCGGCAAAAATCGTATATCGCTGGATTTTTGCAGGATGGTTGGTGATGCTGATGGCGTCCTGATTATGGAAAAAAACTCCCCAACGATTGGAGGGCTCCAACCTTGGAAAAAGGGGATAGGGGAGTATTTTTTTACTTTTTAGCAAACATTTCAAAACCGACAAAATACATATACAGAAAAATGGTCTGAGAACGAAAAAAAAACACATAAAATTACCCTTGCAATTGTATATAATACATTAGGATTTTAGTGAAAAATTTGTCGCTAGACTAAAAAATAAATTAGAATATTTTCATTTTAGACTCTTTTAAAAACCTCCAACCTCTGAAAACGCAAGTACGCCTCCCTCCTTTTCAAGGCTGCAAACCTATAATCTGTTGGGACTCCCCATAATCAGGAGGCCATCCCCAAAAATCCATCAATGTAAGATTTTTGTCGTTCGACGTCCATATTTTTTTTTCTTCGGCTATAATAAGATCATATTGATTAAATTGTTTGAAACAAATCAGAATGCCCACTTTAGTATGAAAGTTTGTTAACGAAATTTGTATCAGAAGTCTGAAAACGCAAAAGTCTCTATTGGAGAGTAAGGAATATATGAGTTTCAATTTTGGATTGATTTTGATATAATTTGAATAAATTTTACCAAATTGCAGATCTTTAGGGGCAGTTTCAATTGAATTGAAATAGAGCTAAAATTAACCCTAGTTTTCTGCACTTAAAGGTCCATCTAGATTAGTCGCCAAATGGCGACACGTACAGCCAAATGGCTGTTGTAATTCCATCCAAGCTAGTCGCCATTTGGCTATGCGTCCAGTTTTGATATTCAATATGGCAACTCAACCAACCGCTTGTCAATTTCAAAGTGACAATTTTACAACTTTTGTTCGATCTTTTGTGTGAAATTGAATAATTATTGAATGGCCATGTAATAATTCAAACGCGCAGAGTCCGATTTTGATAATTAAATTTTTAAAAATCACCCAAATGAAATTTTGGTTATGTCATTTCCTGTCTCCATTTGGCTGCTACAGTGTGGCTGCTAAGGAGCAGCCAAATGGCTGCACGCGATGCCAGTTTTTGGACGCGCAGCCATTTGGCTGCTAGTGTAGATGGACCGCAAGGCATTAAAACTGTTAGAAATAACAAAATTAAAATAAAATGATGTAAGAAATAAATGATCTTTAGACTATGCGCCAATTTTTAAAAGAATCGTACAAGCACCTCACCTTGGCAGAAGTTGGAGAAAATTGAGATGTAAATATATTTTGTTATTGGGTCAAATCACAAAAATTTGACTTTGAAGTTCCGTAAAAACCAAACCTCTTATCCGCTTTTAGTGCGGTTAGTTTCATTTTTTGGGTAATAATCATCTGTACCTAATAATCATCTTATTTTGCTATGCTACCTAGTCTAGCTTTTGAGATAATGACGTTTTAGTCGTAAAAGAAAATGATTTTTTCAAAAATCTTCAAATGCCTGTGTCAGCTAAAGGGTTAAGCTAAGAGGGTATGTTCCGTACAACTTTTTTGCTGGAAATCACAAGAGGAAGCACAATCCGGTTCGTTTATGCGGCAGTTTCCGGGCACCCTGTAAATTTTCTTAACTTACAACTAATAAAAAAAAGCTATCGGAAAATTGGTTTTGATACCGAAATTTATACTTTTAGGCCCGTATTTATAGACATATGTATGTCCCTTAACTCAAGGCGACCTTTAGTCAAGTATGCCAAAATTCTAAAATTAGATGTCATTTTCAGTAGTTTTTCATTGAAATAATTTATATTTAGAAGTCAATGCATCCTTGATTTAAGGCGAAACTCAAGGAGACCTTAAGCTTTTAATACAAGTGTAATATAATAATAACTCAAGGTAGGTAACTAGCTACATTGACTTCAAGTGAGGTTGACTATTGCAAAATTTCAAAGTGTCCTTGAAATCGCCTTAAGTCAAGGATGCATTGTCTCGAGAAAATAAATTATTTCAATGAAAACTAATGGAAATGGCATTTATTTTAAGGTAAGGTATGTTTATAAATACGGGTTTTCGTTTTGGCTAATTCTTGCTATGCTTGTTGCGGCCGGCATATCAAGAAACAATACTATGTATACTATAAATTGAAAAATCTAGAGCTGTTTAGACGGGATCGCATAAATGCAAATTTAGAGAAGGTATTGAATAAAGTGGTCGCAACATGTAGGAACAGCTTCTTCCAAAAATAATATGTGCAAAATTTGAACTTCCATTATTCTGTCACAAGTTATGGAGTGAGTAAAATGCCCGAAGGGACTAACAAAGAAGGTATTTTTTCAGAAACTCCATGTCTTTGACCCTAAAACTCACCTACATTTATATTAATTATCGTCTCCAATAGAGACTTTTCATTTTGACATCGGCTCAGATAATCTGAACCTCAAAATATAGATGCACGTGCCACAGACGAATTTTAAATGGTCCACTTATCTTGCGCGCGCCGCGCCGCGGTGCCATACATCGCACACCACACAAGACGCGGGCGGGACGTGGCAGTGAATGAATTTCATAATCATTTCTGTGTTCATAACATAACATATTGTCCGCAACGGCAAGTTGCTCTCTTCCTCGGACCCACTCGGTCCACTTGTCATGCGTCACGGAGTACGGAGATATCCATCACACACCACGGAAGTCGCAGGCAATGGCAAGCGATGAGTGATTCTTAAAAGATACTATAAAAAGAGTCTCTTGACTCTCTTGAACTGGAAAACGTTATCTCAAATTCACACGCACACAGGCTCATGCGATTCACTTGAAAGCTCTAGGAAATTTCAGATACATTTTCATAGGAACAACATTTTGTACCAATTTGGACATATATGTATTATTTGTATATGCTCCAACGCTTCACTCAAGGTAAGAGGTTCAGCTACTTCTGCGATGCATGCCATTAGTGATTCCCCAGCTTGCTTAGCAATCCTTTGCGACTTCCTAGGTGTATCAGTCGACGCGACAACTCGATAAGGCGGTACATAATCTACGTCATCAGGATTATCCATGATTGTGACATCTCCATTTTCAGTGTCATCTAATGTCCTTGTCGCGGGGCTACCACTCTCGGATTGCGTCCCCAACTCAATCGAAATATCGTCAGGTTGAACGGGCGTTGAAGCGTCACTATCATCCATGGGGGCTTCTTGCTTCACCGCATCCACTAAAATGATATCGTCAGATAAAATAACATTTTGATTTACCTTGGTCCCAGGTGAATCCAAAAATTTGACGTCTCGGCTAATCACAAGGTCGTTTGTCTCCAGGTCGAAACATCTCCACCCCTCCTGGTTCGCTGCAATGCCAACAAAAATCATGGATTTGGATTTCGCGTCCCACTTGCAGCGTTTTTCTTTTGGCACATGCACCATCACTTTAGTGCCGAAGATGCGAAGATTTGAGATATCAACTTTACATTCTGACCACACTTGTTCAGGAACTCGGGCTCCTAGCGTTCGATTTATAGTACGGTTCGTAACATAGGCAGCATAGTTGATGGCTTCAGCCCACATAGCTTTGCTTAACTCGGCATCGAACATCATGCATTTCGCCTTCTCAACTAAAGTGCGATTCGTTCGTTCAGCCACTCCATTTTGCTGTGGCGTATACGCGCAACTGGTCTGATGGATAATGCCACTATCCTTACAAATTTGATCAAATTTCCCACGATATTCACCGAAGTTGTCGGAACGTATAGTTTTCAATCTGGCGCCAGTTTGGTTTTCCACCATTCGCTTCCATTCGAGAAACAATTGTGGGATGTCACTTTTCCTTTTCGCGAAGTAAACGAAAACTTTTCGCGAAAAGTCATCCACGAATGTCACAAAATAAACGGCACCTCCTACTGAGCGATTCTCCATTGGGCCGCAAACATCAGTGTGCACAAGCTCTAGTATGCGTTGAGATTTAATTATTGCATCGGCTCGATGAAATGGCGCACGACTGTGTTTTCCTTTCAAACATGCCACACAATTTGACCATTCGGTTTGGCTACCCGCGATGTTTAAGCCACTAACGATGTTCTTGAGCTTCGACAAATCATTGTATGACAAGTGACCAAGTCGGCGATGCCAAGTCAACATGTCGATTCCGTTGGACGCCATATTACACACATCTGTGTTTAATTTGTACGTACCGTTCGAGGATTTTACCGATACTATAACTTTTCCGTCTCGCTTATCGCGCACCGTACAGCCGTCGTCATCAAACTCCACACGATTTCCCGATTTGACAATCCGAGATACTGACAAAAGATTGGTCGTCAAGCCCGGTACATGCAAAACGTTCTTCACGTTGATTTTTTGATGATCCACGTACAAATCTACGGAACCGCTTCCGAGAACCTTCAAATGAGTGTTGTTAGCCGTAGAAATGTCGGCATATGACGATTTAACACTGAAATCTTTCAATAGATCTCTATTGCCGGTCATGTGTTGACTCGCGCCACTGTCCACGTACCATACATCTTTAGAGTTGTCGACATCTGTAGCCACCATTGCATGAAAAACGGAATCGTTGCAAACCGCGCCAAGAAATGCTTTTTCCATTTCACCAGACTCGCTGCGCTTGGCATCACCGATTTTCGTGTTCGCCGGGCAATCGCGACGCATGTGGCCAGTTTTGTGGCAATTGAAACATCTGAATTTAAACACTCGTTCGTTCGCGCCGTTGTTGCGCGCACTATTGCCGGGTTTTGTTTTATAGCTTGTCGAAGCTTTGAATACACTGCCTGTTGCACTAATTTCGCCCATCGCTAATTTAGCCCTTTCCGTGTCAATAAGTCGGCGTTTCAAAATAGTTGAGGTTACTGACACGATCTTTTTCTCTTTGTCACCGCACAACATGCCGCCATCCAGACCCGTGACGAACGATTCGTACTGCGGAGTGAGACCGAACAAAATGATACCGCAAATCACCTGATCTTGCATAGTTAGACCCAATTCGCTCAAAACTCTCGTTGCAGTCGTGATTTTGCCTAGATAATCCTCCATCGACGACGACGTTTCCAGTCGCGATGTCACAAGATCTCCTATCGGCCGCGCCAGCCGAATCCAGCTATTGTCGTCGTACATGTCCTTGCACTTTTCCCAAACCTCCTTAGCAGTCGGCAAGTCGCCAATTTCATCATATAATGACCGGTCGATGTTGCTGAGAATTTTCGCGCGAGCCTTCTTGAGTTTCACTGAATCACTGATGGTTACTGGATCTGCAATTGCTCCGTCCAAGTCGTACCACTCCAGCTCGACTTTAATCTCACGTCGCCATGTCGAATAATTTGATGCACCCACAAGTTTTTGGATGCGACCTTCTTCTTTCGACTCCATTATAAAATCGACTATATTCGTATACGGTGAAAATTATATATTCAGACGACTATTCGGCAAGTAGGCACGCCTGGGCCCATAACCTGTAGCGAGTAAAAGGTTTGGAATAAAACAAGTCGAGAGATACTTTTCGGACACGTCGACTTTCCACGACGGTCTATAACCAAAAGGGAAGATTTATTCAGCCGATTCGTATAAGTACATAGATGTTATACAAAAGTCGTATTGCCTGATGGGCGAGTGGGCGCGTTTACATAACAACACTGTCCGTCTGTCCGTCTGTTCACTAAATAACTCGCGAACGGCTCAACCGATTGTCATGAAATTTGGTAGAAATGTGTAGAATGGTTACAGTCTTTGGCACAAATACCTTAGAAGTTGGTAGGAAGAAGTTAACAGGGTGTCCCGAACGTTTGAAAAAAGTCGACTTTGTTAGTTTTCATCGGAGATTGACTTATGGGTATTTAACCCATTTTGTACCGGTACCAGAAATACATTTTTTATGACGATATCCTTGATGTATATTGTCTATAAACACACTCTGATGACGATTCCGAAGAAAATTTTTTTTTTCGATTTGTTGTTTTTGTGTTCTGAGGTGGTTCGAAAACGAACCGTTGGTAAGTAAGCGACATGGTATCTGTTGTATGCAATAAGGAAGTTGTGGTGTGGGTTTACATAACAAAATACCTTTTTTGTGAAATTTTATATTTATTTTTGGGGTTTAAGGGTTTTTTAGAAATTTTTTCAAAAAAAAAAACACTCATAAAATCGATTTGTTTCCGTCCGTCTGTCCGTTTGTCCGTCTGTCCGTCCGTTCGACTGTTCACTAAATAACTCGCGAACCACTTAACCGATCGACATGAAATTTGTTAGGTATGTGTAGAATGATCGCAGTCTTTGTCTCGAATACCTTAAAACTTGTTAGGACGAAAATAACAGGGTGTCCCCGAAGGGATGAAAAAAGGAGACTTTTTTATTTATTTTTATCGTAGATAGGCGTGTGTGTACTCAAATCAAAGGGTACGTCGAGTAAATTTCATATCAGTTTCTTTTTTCCGGTTTTGAGTAAAAGTAACGGAGTTATTGGTCGTTAAAGTTGAGTAACGTGACAACATTTAGATACACCATGTACCAGCGGTTCGTTTTCGAACCACCCAAATATAGAAGCTCATAAACTAAAAACTTCTTGTTATTCTTTTCAAATTATAATTTCAATAGAAAAATACAGGCTTTTACTTATTGACTGGAATCATTTCAATAAATTTCATGGATTTTATATATACTTTTTTTAATTTTGAAAAATGGTCGAAAAAAGAAGGTCAACCAATTTTTCAAAAATATAATATTTTTAATAACATATATATCTGCAAATGACTCAAATCGATAGACGACAGTTTAACAGTGCTGATAACATCAAAATAAAGTTAAAAATATAAATTATTCTATATAAAAAAAAATATTGAAAATGGTGGTTCGAAAACGAACCACCAGTACAAAATGGGTTAAATCAAAGATCTAAACGATTACATTTCATATCAGTTAAAAAATTTCAGTTTGGAGTAACGGTAAAAAAGTTATTGGCGTTTATAGTTAAACTTCATTTTCGACCTGCGTTTTTCTAAACCGTTATAGAGATCGATATGAAACTTTGCACAAATATTGGTAAGTATGGCCTTATATACGTTAAATATTAAGACTGTTTACTTTTGCTAAGGAAAAATAAATAACAGTAAATTTGTAAAATTTCAATTTGTTCGTGTGTAGCCCATCTTATGTTTTCAAATATGAAAATCCTGCTAAGGGTTTTTAGAAAATTACATAGGGAATATGTCTACAAATTTTCATTCGAATAACTGTATCCAAACCGGAAATATAGCCAAGTAAGTATTTAGTAAGGGCCTTTCACAATGCAAGGGAAGCCTCCTAAGCATTTCTTCAATGCATATCTTTCAACTTGATGAAACAATGAACATGGAATTTAGTGGAAATGCATAGAATGGTTATAGTGTTTGCCACAAATATTTTTGAAGTTTGTAGGACCAAGATACAGGGTGTCCCTGAATAGCTGCACAAGAATACGTGTTCAATACTCATAGGAAAGCTTACGTGGGCTCTTATGTCAGAGGACACAATGGAATCATTTCATGTAAGTTGCTTTTCCTTGATTAAAAAAACAGTAACAGTAGATTTACAGCTAATAATTCAGTTCATATATACAGCTCAAAGGTCATCAGAAATCTTAAATCGAAGAATGCCTGTAGATTTGGCTTGGAGTACGTTTATACAAACTGGGTAAATAGTAAAACTATAGCGCCTTTCATTCTGTTCCACCTTTAATTAGACCAATCCAAAAATAGATTTACAGGAAGCATTTCATTAATGCTGTGCACAATTCTTATCTATTGCTTATAAAATATATGTACAAAAAATATTCACTATGCATCAAAATTCTAAAAAAACCCTCGTATTGCGGGCGCAGCCCTCTGTACCCCGGTATTTTTTAAATAAGCTCCATAACTTTTTAAAGAATGCTATTTCAGCCGTAAAATTTTGTATACGTTTCACAATAAGTTCAAGATCATTTTAAGGTAAACATTGAGTCGCTCCGGTCAAGGACACCTATTATCCCCCTATTTGTATTTGTCAAAACGGCATGTCCATAACTCCCCCAAAAATTAGATCAGAGTGCTAAATTTTGGTTTGTTGCGTTTGGTATGGTCATAGTCACCCCACCCACCAAAAATCAGTTCATTCGGATAAAAACTGAGGGTATCTCCCATATACAAAGTGAGTAAGTGACCCATCAGCAGTTTGTTCTACGTACTACCCATTTTATAATCTGTAGACAAAGTTGTCTTGGGTCACTAATAATTTGATGTAGTTTTTTTCGTCCTCAGACCATTTTTCTGTATCTCTTGCCGCTTTTGAAATAAACGCAAAAAACCGAAAAAATGCCCCCCTTTCACACATTTTTTTAGGGTTTCGGACCTCCAATCGGTTGGGACTTTTAATGCCATAATCTGGGGACCATCTCCAACCATAATAAAAAAAAATTCCGATTTAGGATTTTTTGCCGTTCGATGGCCATAATTTGGCCCAATTTTCTTAGATTAATTTCTACATGCATTAGATTTTGTTTCTTGCAATTGCTATCAATTCTCTATTATATGAGTGGTTTAGAATGTAGATGTTAGATGGGAAATTTGTTTTTTATTGATATCCGCATCATATCCGCATACAAAAATGCGGATTGCGGATGCGGATGTCAACATGAGGATGCGGATGAGGATGTCAACATGAGGATGCGGATGCGGATGTAGAATTTGATGCGGATTATCCGCAGTTGCGGTGCGGAAAGGTTGTCATTTCGATCGAAAATCGCGAATATTCAGTTTTTTTTTAAAGGGAGCTCGGGTAGGTCCGTGATTAGTTTCCCATTCCTTATTGAAATTTGTACCGATGTCTATTTGTGACAAAGGTATCCTGGAAGTTGATGGAAAGTGGAGTAGGTCTTACTACCCCTACATCCTCTACAAACCTAAATTTAGCCATATCTTTTGATAGAATGTCGCGAAAAACTTCAAATGTGTGTCAAGTGGTGGCTGTTGGATGTCCTTGTTAAACATTGAAAGTGCGCCAGATCCGACTCATATACCCCTTCCTCGCCTACAAAAAAACATGGAATTGATTATTTTGGGTTTTGCGTGCCGTCTAGCTCTGTGCACTTAATATGCTATTAGAGCGATTAGAACTCGGTCTCTATAAAATAAATCATTTATATAATAGTTCGTTACAAACATGTTCCACTGTTAAACGTATATTTCGAGACTTCTTTTGACTGATCATAGCTCATGGGATCTTGATAATGAAAAGTATATAGATTGGATTGACTTTGCTAGGATATGAATATGGAAATGAACTGCTGGCTGCTTTATAGCCCAAATTTGTGCAGATCCCTGGACCTGTCCACAAGAATTACATCCATGTAACTTTTTGTTTATCGAATGTGATACTCCACATAGTCTTCCCAGTGGCGTAACTAGGGGGGGTTTGGGTGTAAAAAAAAATGTAAAAGTTATAAGAAAAAAGGCAAAAGGAAAAATCTGACAAATTGCACATTTTCGTGTCTTTAGAACCCATTTAAAATAGAAAAACCATATTTATCTGTTCGATCTTCACTATAACAATTAATTATAGTCGTTTTTTTAATATTTGGGTTTCATAATTTTTTCAACTAAAATCACTATACTAAAATATTCTGTGGAGAGCGTGGGTTATCCCTTCGTGGTGATCAGGGTTCCGGCGCTGTACTAAGAGAAGAGGAACGATATAATGCATCGAAACAGAGAGTCGGGAATTTTAGGGCACTTCTCCGCTATGCTTGCAAATCTGGCGACACTCTGCTGGAAAACCAGCTGAAAGAATACTATGTATACTAGTCCAAAAGTTCAGAATGTTATAATTAGTGAGTGTTTCTCTATAATTACTGCTAAAATAGTTGATAAGGTTAACAAGGCAGGAGCCTTTACAGTCCTTGCTGATGAGACAACCGACAGAAGTGGTATTGAGCAGCTTACCTTATGTGTTACATATGTTTTTGAAAATACTTTGGATGAAGAATTTTTAGCGTTTATTGATGTTAGGGATATGTATGGGAAAGGCCTTGGTGCTGCAATTGTTAAGGGTCTCAGGGATGAAGGTATATAAACTCCAAATATGTGCGGGCAAGGTTATGATGGTGAGAGTAATATGAAAGGGAAATTCAGGGGCGCACAGTCATTCGACAAGCAACTTGCAGAAGCCCCTCTAGCTCTATATTTACTTACATTGTGAGTCTCGTAGTGTTAATTTAGCTGAATCCAGTGCATGTGACATCAGGGAAATCAGCCGTTGCTTAGCAATTGTTAATTCTATTCAAGTCTTCTTGAAGACCCCGAAACGAAAAAAAAAGCTACTGATGGCGAATCTCGAGTTCGACGACTTATCCCATATAATCCCATAAAATTTATTGAAAGGCACACGTCAATTACGCGTTTCTGGGACCAGTTCGCCCCCCACCTTGACATCTCTGTCGGTGATAAGGGAATGGGATAATTACATGCCACGAATGACCGGTCGTCAGACTCACAGAAACAACGTCCCAGCTGATAAGGCTGAAGATTTTTACAGACGATCAGTGTATTTGCCATGTCTGTCTTCAGCAATAGTTGAAATTCTAGAACGGCTCACTGCTCATCGCACTGTATTGCCATGCTTTTCTTCAATTCTCCAGGGAGAAGGGCTTGTTACAGATGACAAACAATTTATCGGAGCAGTGCCTAAAAGAGGGTAAAGTTCTGTTTGAAACCTACCAATCTGCAGGTTTCTTGAAACTTAACTCTACTCATCTAGGAAAATAACGACAAATTTCCCAGGAATTAGATAGTTTAATATAAAGACAATTAAGCAAAGCTAAATACGTATGCTAATTCGCCCATCTCTCCTTCCCGTATAAGAAAGTTCCTTATCACACCGCCTTATCATACCACTGCCCTCTTAGGCATTCCTCCCAACATGTATACCAATTGACCAAAACCCCCCCCCTTGGATGTCCTCTAGCTACGCGCCTGAGTCTTCCATATGGAATGGTTGACCCTAGCAGCATATTTTTTGAGGATCCTGACCGTGAACTTCCAAGACAATACTTGTCATAATCAAATGGTTTATGAAATTGGATATCAAGGCGCAGCTGTTTGAGTCCTGGTGAAAGTCCAAGCATTTTACGAAGATGTTAAACACGGAAGCTCGGTTTTTAGTGGAGTGTCCTAAGGACAAAACAAATGATGTTTACAATTTTTCAGTATGCTTGCCAGCTAAAAAGACTGGGATTATAAGAAGCAGCTACAGAAAAATGACAAAAACGATCGTTCCAAATCAACTACGACAGCTCCGTTTTCGATCCTGAGCAGGACTGATTAACCTAGCTTTCATAAAAAAATGGCAGTAAATGTCCTGGAAAAATGGATCGGTGGCATAATTTGTATGAAAATTTAAATTATTTGGGCCCAATAAAACGCACCATAATGTTGAAAGAGCTGATAATTAAAATGTTATGAGCATATCCTACCCTTCCCAATACTAAAGGAGAATAATTTCATCGGCTAAGAACGATCGGAATGTATGTATAGATATTTCCGAATATGCCCCAATGCATGGTGTACCATATATGGTACGTCGCAAAATTGGTGCAAAAAATACCTTTGGTGACTTTTTTTGTTCGAAATCTCAAAAGAACCTCAAGAACACATTCCAATTTACTCACCAGTATTTTTCCTTTTCCAAATATCGGTAAATTTCGCCAATTTTTTTAGCTCTAAAGAATAGCTTTTAAAATTTCACAAAAAATAACATTCGTCCACTTTTACGGCACACTGGCAATTCAGAGAAAGCTTCGGGAAGCCAAAATTTAATTTATGTGAAAGCTTGTTTTGTCTTCTTCGTGAAAAAGTAAAAAAAAAAATTAAAAATTTGATAATCCCTTGACTTTTACAGGAAAGTAGCCATGTACCATATATGGTACGCTATGCATTTAAGGGTTAATTTTAATTAGTCCCACGAGAACAGCAAATTTTACAAATTTTTCACTATGTTTGAGCAAAAATAATTAAGGTTAATAGTCAAGCAAAGCTGAATAAATCATAACGTAACTTTCATTAAAATGCAATCGATTTTATGTCAAAATCGAGACGGAAAAAGCTCCAATTTCGAATTAAGTCAATGAATTGCAATCATCAATGATAATCAGAGCTTGGCGCCGCATAATGAAATCTGAAGAGTTCAAAACAAAAGTATAACTACTTAAACCTTAACAATATTTCCATTTTTCAAAGAGGCATATGCAAATAATAATTTACCACGCTTTCTTCTATTTTTCTGTAACTCGTTCGAATTTAGTTATTTTTGGGGTGTCTTTGTATCAATAAATTTGCCACTCATAGTATGTACACATCATGTTTTATCCAGCCGATAGGCACTAGTATTTGCGAGTTTTTATTTTAATTTTCTTGTTAAATTTACAGTGGTCCCCATTTTTTAACTCTGAAGTAGACAGAACCTTCAGAAAAACAAATCGCATCAATATCCAGGAGGAAAAAATACAATTTTATCCTTAAACGAATGCACGACATCGAAAATAGAAACTTGCACTTATCCGTTGCAGTTTACGTGTGCGTATGCTTCACCTTTCATACATTTTCGTTGCACTTAAGTGAAATTTGCACTTATGCGTTTTGCACGTAAGAAGACAATTTCATATGAAAACCATGTGAAAAATCATGGGGCTTTAAAAAATTTTGCAAAAATGCGTTTTTTGCACTTAAGCGTTTTGCGTTCTCGACTGTATATATTTTTTTTAATTTTAAATTTTTCAGGATATCTACATACATAATAAAGAGGAACATATAAAAAATGATTTTCTTACAGCATGATACAAAAACTCTTTCAGGAATTCTTTTAAGAATAATATGAACGCAAAACATAATTTTTTATTTGAACTTATTAAATTAAAGGAAGACTAAGGACAAGACTTTCTAGGCATCTCAAATAGTGTCGTAACATTCAACTACTGAAATACGATATTTTTTTAGTGACAAAAATAATTGCTTTTGACATTCAGACGTGCTTTTGATTTGACGAAGGTTACACCGCAATATCTATCTATCCCATCTCAAATTCTAAATTTACACACTAGTTGTTGAGGATAATTTAAAAATTTTCTCCAGGATATTTATTTTGAGATGTTAAATCATAACGCAGATAGTGTCTACATAAATATTTGTGACTATATTTTCCTCACACTTACTCAAGCAAGCAAGAGAAGATTGGGATCGGGAGTGTATGTAAAAGGATTACTCAACCCTCATCAAATGCAGATAATATTTATCCATGTGAACTTATTTCTCATCTGACATTTTGTGTCTGCTCTATGTTCATAACATACCATATGCTCTACCGGAACATCAAAAATGAATGAACCAAGTTGATAAAGCTTAAATAAGATCTAACGCCTTATAAAATTGAATTGACATCGAATTAACAAAA
The DNA here is from genome assembly GCA_949715475.1 of Microchrysa polita. Classification (NCBI taxonomy): domain Eukaryota; kingdom Metazoa; phylum Arthropoda; class Insecta; order Diptera; family Stratiomyidae; genus Microchrysa; species Microchrysa polita. Next base: position 17,426,086 of record OX454417.1, on the reverse strand, counting down.
TTAAGGCCGTGTTTTTTAAACAGCTAACCTACACTATACGGGGTAATTTTCATACAAACGCTAACCTGTGAAGCCCTTTCGTGGCTTGGGTTATGCGAAGCCGCCAACTCCGTGACTGGACACGTACGCTTATAATGTGTTTCTCCCCTACGAGGAAGCACTGCGAAGTGTGTATCGTGTGAGCTTGTATGGCTGACTTTTCGAAGGAATAGGGAAATAGTCAGCCATGCTGTGCAGTGATGTCAACTTTAGTCAAATTTCAGTAATCGGTTATATTCGTTACATTTGTTTCGAGTATTCGTTACTTTGTACTCGTTACTTAGTAATCGTTGCTTTTAAAGAAACACATAAAAAACTACAAAGACTGCAACGACAACCTACTCTGATGCGATAGTCCTCTTATTCACGGTTCGTCGCCGACATAATAGAGATGGTAGGAGCGCTTGTACTCAGCTTTTGCACTGTTTTACACAATTAAATTGCGAGACACAGGGGCGGATTTCCCATATGGGCAACCTGGGCAACTGCCCGGGGCGCCAAATTTTTAGAGGCGGCATATTTCATATTTTCATAGCTTTGATTAATTTTTACTTTTAAAATACACATTTCGAGATATCTCAACTGAAACGGATGAAAACGATTGCTTTTTTCAGTACCAGATTTACATATTATGCTGCTAGTAGTTTTAGTTTAAGCTATACCCATAGTCAAGGCCGGATTTCCCATATGGGGGGCGGCAATACAAAGATCGGTAAATTTTTGAAAATTTGGATCAGCTGACATTAATCATAAAAACGGTTCATTCATTCCGGTAAGTTGTATATTTCAATGCGTCCAACAGAATCCTCATCTCAAATTGTAATGTAACTCCGCTTTCAAAAGATTATTCTTAAAGCAAAATTAGAGGATTATAAAGCATCTTCGTAACGCATTTGCTTCACTTTAACCAAGGGCACAAATATGTCATATGCTTCTATGTCTATTTTTATAGGAAGCCTAGAGGAGCGTTTAGGCGTAACAATCAGAGAACTCCTGAACATACATTAAATATGGGACATGTTTTTTTTTTGAATACATGATTATTTGGCCATGACCCGCTAATTTCCCAACTACAAGCCTCCTTAAATTCCCCCAGATTGGAACAAATGAAATCGATGCTTCTGTAGTATGATTATTTCGAGCTTATACGATTTTTCAGAACTTCCGAGGTGACAACAAAAGGATTAGTTTCCTCAATCAAATCATTTTTGAGAACTCACGTATTTCAAGCAGTTATTTAGAGGGTATTGAAGCTTATGCTAAAGAAGCTCTACACTGGCCGCCTCACTATTAGGCTGAACACATACGGCCAATCCAATCCAATCCAATCGTTTGAAAATTTCTGACAATTGGATGGCTTTTTTTTTGTGTTTTCTATTACTACTTTAGTTTTTTCTCCATTTTGAATTTGCTGGAAAGGAAGCATTTGCATTTTCAATAACATGTTTCCATCATGCCAAATTTTTTAAATTTTTAACCAATTTTTAAGTTTGAATTATCAAAGTTTTCATATTTTTTGCAGAGAAAAACTGAAAACTCCATGGCCAAAAAAATCATTTAAAATTTATGCGTCGAATGACATTGATATATGACACAATTATATTCTTCAATGAGGCATTTTTTTTAGGTTTTTCTCTTTTCGGTCTTTTTTTCACCGAAAAAAAAAATCTCTCGAACTCGAGGTCAGGCTGATACTAAATTTTTCGAAAGCCCAACATGAAGTCAAACTGTTCTATTCCAAATCCGCCTTAATCTTTCGTTTAATCGAGTATTTGCGTCAAATCGCAATTTTTTTTGTTGAGTTTATTTGTTAGATCGACAACGAAACAATCACCTCAGAAATTTAAGTTTTAATAATAAGTGTGCATCGCAATGATATTTATGATGTTGCCTTTGGTATTCCAGGCCGCTCCCCTGGGGAAGGAACATATTTTCAAGCGAACAGAATTTATCGATTCCTGGTAAAAAAAAAGCACTCGCGTACGCTTCCTATTTACTAGCTACTTTTAAGGTTTACCAGTAGCGAAGGGCGGCGATTCTGGGTACTGCCCAGGGGCGCCAAAGAGGCTAAATCCGGCCCTGGCGAGACAGGCGGAAACCTAATCGGATCGATTGCAAATTGTACAGATATCGAGCATTTTCTAATGTGCATGGTACGAAGTTAATCGTAAATTGCTGTGGTCCGCATCTTGGCTGACGGTTATATCTGACTGCACTAACGGGCAAAAGGCTTCGACAACTCTAGGCAAATGTATTGGCAATCCGCTGACATATCGCTCGTGTCGCTCCACCAAAACATTGCAGAGATATCGCTGGATCTCCGAAGTAGTACGAAGTTGACTGTATGGAATTGCTGTTGCTAATATTCGGGTTGACGGCTATCTCTTACCAACCTGTACACTAATCGAAAAACAGGCTTCGACACCATTTAGGCAATTTTGTACCGAGTCAAGCAGCACCTCGATCGTGTCGCTCCCCTAAAGGATTGCAGAGATATCGAGGTATTTCCGCACGAATACGAAGTCGATCTTAAAATTGCTGTGGCCAACATCTAGGTTGACAAGAGCATACGTTTTGTGAATTATTGTACTTTGACGGTTATCCCTGACACCCCTGTGAGCTGCGTGGGGAAAATGCTCCCTTAGAGAATTTTGTTGCGAGTCCAGCGACACCTTGATCGTGGCGATCAGCTCAAGGATTTCAAAGATATGGTCGTATTTCGGAAGTAGTACGAAGCTGATTGTGAAATTGCTGTGTGCCAATATCCAGTTTGACAGTTATTTCTGACCCCCCTGCGCACTGACCAAAAAAGAGTATCCGTTGACCCATTAGACAATTTTGTGGTGAGTCCAACGACACCTTTATCGTGTCGCCAAGTCAAAGGATTGCAGAGATATCGACGGATTTTCGAAGAATACGAGGTCAATCGTCTCGTTCATTAATAGTATGCGATAGAAAATCGTGCTGGCTCGATACTTACCACTTGCGCACTGCGCTTCTACCTACTACTCGCACTCGGTCTGCTCGATTACTCGGAGTGCTCGATTACTGGGTCTACTCGATGCTTGATTATTCAGAGAATGTAGATATAAGACAGTGTACTACTCGATTCTTGCGCTTGTACTATTCGGCGAGCAGCACACGTTGCGATTTCTATTCTCAGGTAGAAGCGCAAGTATCGAGCAGACCGAATAGTGGGAGAAGCACAATGCGCAAGTATCGAGCCAGCACGATTTCCTAGCGCATACTATGAACGAAACCGCGTAATCTTTCGCAAATCCGTCGATATCTCTGCAATCCTTTGGCGGTGCGACACGATCGAGGTGTCGCTGGACTCGCTACAAAATTGTCTAACGGTTTGACGTATCCTCTATTTCGGTCAGTACACAGGGGCGTCAGAAATAACTGTCAAATTGCATATTGGCACACAACAATTTCATAATCAGCTTCGTACTTCTTCCGAAATCCGTCGATATCTTTGGAATCCTTGAGCTCATTGACACGATCAAGGTATCACTGGACTCGCAACAACATTCTCTAAGGGAGCATCTACCCCGCGTAGCTCACAGGGATGTTGGCGATAACCATCATGCTTAGATATCAGACTGTATACTACTTGGTATGCTCGATTCTTGTATTTGTGCCTGGGTACATTACATACGAGATTGGTTTTTTTGTTTGTTGTTCGGTACATATGTAACGACTACTTTTTGTACTCGGTAGTCGTTACTTCCGATATTTATTAGTAACGGATATTTATTTATTTATTTATAATACATATTTTACAACAGGTATAAAAATACCGAAAGCGTAACTTAAGATAAAGCAAAATGAAGTATAATAGGGAAAATAAGCAAAAAAAAAACACAATTAGAAAGCAAAGATAATTCAATAAAAACATAATGGAAAGAAAAAAATACTAAAAATTCAATTATAGGAAAGAAAAGATTAATAATTCAATAAAAGCAGGAAAAAAGAAAAAATATTTAAACTCTAAACTAAAGTTTTATAAAAAAAACTAACAATTAAAAGCAAATTATATGTTAAGAATTAAATAGAAGAACCCAGTTTTTGAAGTAAAGTTTGTTTAAAAGAAAAAAAGGAAGAGGATAACGCACAAAGCTCTAAACGATCGAAGTCTCGCATAAATCTTTGAAGTGGAGAATTGATGAAAGTAGCTAGCGAAGAAATTGGAGGGTCAAAAACCGCATTAGAACGAGTATTGTATTAAGAGAACCGAAACCTTACATCTGCAATCAGTGTAGAATCGACAAGACCATTGCATAGTTTGAATAGGAAGCATTAATCAAGAAATGTTCTGCGTTTTTCCAAAGGAAGAAGATTTAGTAGTGATAGACGTTCAACATATATGGACGACTTGGCAAGTTATATCGATATATTAGATTTCGAGAACTTTCTTTGTACTTTCTCTAAAGCTTTAACAGAATTATCATAATTAGGAGACCAAACCACAGAGGCGAACTCCAATATACTGCGGACTAACGATATAAATAAGCTAACAGAAGTAGGAATCGACCGAAAATTACACGAGCAACGAATTATGAAACCATATAATTTAGACGCCCTGGTGACTACGTCAGAGACGTGTTCAGAGAATCGAAGCTTTGGATCAAAAATGAAGCCTAGGTCAATCTTATCTGACACCACTTGTAGGGGAACAGAATTAATATGGTATAAATAAGAAATCGGATCGGGTTTCAATGAGTAAACCATCACAGAGCACTTGGATACATTCAGTCTTAACTGGTTAGAGCTACACCAAAGAGCCAATAAATTTAAATTTGATTGTAAAGCATTGCAATCGGCCAGGCATGAAATTGTTGAGAAAATTTTGCTGTCGTCTGCATACAGCAGAGATGGGCAGCTAAGGCAAGAGGGCAAGTCATTCACGAAGAGTGTGAATAATAATGGGCCAAGAATAGAGCCCTGAGGCACACCAGACGGCTGACCGAAAGGAGACAAGATAGAGTTTAGGAAAGCTATTTTCGCAGTACGCTCATGGAGGTAGGAACATATCCATTTGATAACCAGTGATGGTATGCCAAGATTAGTTAGCTTCCTTAACAAAATATCGTGGTTGACCGTGTCAAAAGCCTTAGCAAAATCGGTATAGATGACATGTACATCATCTTGCTTATTAAAGGATTTGGCAGTAAAGTTAGTAAATTCAACCAGGTTAGTTATTACTGATTTTTTTTTTGCAAAAACCATGTTGTTCGGGACAAATAAGGTCACCGAAGTTGTTGTAAATATAATCATAAACAATCTTCTCCAGGATCTTAGAAATAGATGGCAAGAGGGATATAGGTCTGTAGTTAGTCACATCGGTAGAATCACCCTTTTTAGGTATAGGCACAACCAAGGAGGATTTCCATTGGTTGGGAAAAATACCTTCACGGAGGCTCTTGGTAAAAAACGACTACTTAAGTAACGGGTAGTTACTTTTTTGACATCTCTAATGCTGTGTCACCCATACATGACTATAGGGAGCTCGAGAACGTCATCGCCCGGAGGTCTTTGTTCAGAGCCACGCCATGGCGTATCAACCATACCAGGGGCCTCCCTGCGCTGCTCAGGTTCGTGGTGACGCAACTTACCAAAGGCCAGTGTCGCGAGGATACCGACCCTCTTGCGGGGCGGAAAGACAGACAGACGGACAGACTGACATCGCCCAATCGACTCCCCAAATCATGCTGATCATATATGTATTCTTTTTAAATGGCCGGAGATGCTTCCTTCAATGCGTTACAAATTTCATGACAAAGTTAACATACCCTTTCACTCTATGTGCGAAGGGTATAAAAATCGTTTATACCTCACAGCTCACACGCAGCTTGTTTTATTCCATTCCATCCATCAACATCTACCCGTAGAAATTGAAAAACCCTATACATGCCGTTGAAAATAGAGATGGTCACAATATTAAAGTTAAATGTGCGCGGTATAAACATAATTGTTGACTTTTTAATTCTTCCATTGACACCCATTGATGTTGTGAACATTCTGCCATATGGCGCGCGGGGGAAATAAATTAATTGCTTCAGTAATTCGTTCGATAACCGCAGAGTTTCTGCTACGTAACTCTTCTTTATACGAGTACAATTTAACCCTATTTAATTATTTTCTGTGGGTATCTACATGGTAAAATGCGTACGCCGATAAAAAGAATCAGCTATTTTTTGAAAAAGCATCGTTCAATACATTGTTGCAGAAATAGAGCATGATTTAGTATACAATAAGTAAGAAAATTGGTACTCTAGATGAATAACAGTACGTACGCGCGAATCCTAGCGGCTATTTGATAAACAACGTGATTAAGATTCTGATTAGGCATAATTATATTAACTATACAATTATTAACTTTGCCATGAAGTTTGCATTACACAGAAGGAAGTATATACATCATTGATAAGTGTGACACGAGAAATCGATTGTGCGATGTCCGGCTGTCTGTCTGTCCGTCTGCTGCAATGCAAACTAGTCCCTCAGTTTTAAAGCTATCGACCTGGAATTTTGTATACAAGTTTCTTTTTAGTGTACAAACACAGCTTCATAGGACTGCCATATAAGCCAACCCCTGAAAATTAGATTCTTCTAAAAAAAACTTTTTTGTACATAAACCAATCCACAGACAATCTATTAATATGTTATTAATATGTGACCAATCTTAACATAACTTCACCCTAGAGTTTTCCTAATTAAGCCTCAAAAGATATCTAGGAACGAATGGAATCAGAACACTGCGTCATGGGACCGTCATACAAACCAACCGCCGAAAATTAAATTCTTGTAAGAAAAAACTGTTTCTTTGAAACCAATGTTAACCAAGTGTGTTCCAGTAAAGCCTAAAACCATACCCAGGAACAGAGGGACTCGGAGTACGTGATAGGGGTGCGGTAGAAATTATTAACACAAAAGAACGTTAAGTTTCATTTCATTCAAATGTGAGGTGTATTGAAATTTTAGCCACGCCCGAAATAAGCCTCGGTCTCGTTTTAATTTAAAGTTGTGTATGCATTGAAATAAAACTCCCCTTATATTATATATTATATTATATTATATTACAAATGCCTTACAGTGGAAGGTGTGAGTATGCAATACATACCAATACAGTATGGCCAGTGAAAAGTATAGAGTATAAATCATTCATACCAGTGCTACATATATCCTTTTCATTTCTAATTTAAGGTCTCACCATCCAAAAGCCAAGGATTCATTTGCCGCGAGCCTGCAATCAGGGCAATTTTCCCAACCACCATCCGAAATCCCCAAGTGAATATTTCCATTAAAATAAAAACCTCTAGATAAAACTTTTGAAATATGTTCCGAAATTTTTTTCAAATCTTTTTTTTTTTATTCCACACACAAAAAGTAGGGATTCCCAATTTTCTTTCGCAACCAGTCATTTATTTGGATTGCATTCCACACTTTGCCCTCCATTTCGATGCGGTTAATTTTCCAGGGGAGTTCCAAACGGTCGTCGGGTCTGTCTGTACAACGAACTGAATGCCGCATATAAAAGAATTCCCTATAGATATTTTGCCATCTTTTCGTGCAGCGTCTCTAGAACAACGAAATCGCTCAAATCCCGACCACGATCATGTGGAAAATTGCAATTTCTTTAAGACAGTGGACGAGTCAGTATATAACTCGAATCTTCTGCTCTTCCATATAGAAATTTTAATACTTTTCCATCAGAATGAATTAACTGCACGATACGAAAAAAAACAGAAGTTGAAGAAGCGAAAAACCTAGCATTAGCAGCGTTTGGATGATAAGGAAAGAAATTTTCTAAGTATTTAGTGAGACGAGAAATTAGAAAGGATCCATGAATTTTTCATATTATATACGTAATTCGATTAACGATAGAATCCTTTTTATATTTCAAACTTATCCTCGTCCGTTGGATGAAATATCGCCACGAAGAATGTCTTCGTATACACTTTATCTCGTCGTATTTCTTAGTGTGCATAAAAAAGTGTGGAAATCTTAAGGAAAAACCTAAATGTCAGTTGTGGATTTTCTCATCTCTTTTTGCCTTTCCATTCGTCTTGTCTCCGCGTATACGAGCATTATGATGGAAGAACTCAAGGACTAGTGTATGTATATGTGCAGAGCAAAATGAGCCTCACATCAGTTCTGCCGCTCGGCATTACCATTCCCCGTGCGACGGCTTCCGTCTTTGCTCATTCGTGACGAGACCCATTAATTGGGTTGCCTATAATTACGAATTAATTAGTATCCCAACAGATGAAACGAGCGAAACATGGATAGAATCTTTTATTTCCGAAAAAAAGGGTATGTGCGGCTGCCGCAGTTTCCACTCGGGAACGGGCGGGAACTGATTGAATCAGCCCGGAAAATTTTGTGGCTTCGACTAACTGAGAATATTTGAGTGTAGAGCGAGCGCCCCACCGACGAAAAGTGCCGAAGGATGTTGAATATTCTTTGTGGGTGTGTGTATAAAGAAATTCATTTAGCTGATGGAAAAGTTTCTGAGTGAAACGATAGGGTTTCGTCTATTTTCTTCATACCATTTCTTAGGTTTTTAATTCAGAGAAAATTTTAAAAGTTTCACTGGAATAGGGGTAAACAGTCAATTTATTGTTAGGAAAAATGATTTTTGGGAAAGAGCTTTCAAAATACTCTGAACTGTTCCTTGAATCTCAGATTTATGATACAAACATTCTAGAATTAAATTTTTGTAATTTAAAAATTAAGTCGAAAAGGAAAAATGTTCATTCAACTTATGGATACAAATTTCCACTCATTCGCTTTCAATATTTATGTCCTTGTAACAGTTTTGACATGAAACTAAACTGCCATATACTCAGACATTGACAAATGAAGCTGCCATCATTTGACAATGTCACCAACCATATTCAGTAATAATATTGAAAATTAAAAGAATAAAATCAAATCAACGCACGTCGAGACTAAAAGAATTATCTCCAGCGACAGCATAAAAGACTCGATTGGAATCTCTAAATTTTTTTTTGTGTCCTTCTTTCTGTATACTTTTTGTGCCTTAACTTTGGCAGTCGGGATGTAATTCGAACATAATAACAAAATCACTCTCTCCCACTCAATATGACGTCCATTGATCAGAAATCATTGAATGGCAATGAATCTTTTTTCTTTCTGTCGTTCTTTTTTCGTGTGCCGAACAGATGGTTATTTGAAATTGCTTTTGCAGGATTTATTCATCGTAAGGCGTTATGATGACGGGTGGCGTACTCTGTTATAGAGCAGAGTCCTGTCGCGGCGTCAGCGGCTTACTTTTCAAAAGCGACAAAATGAAAGGTATACGACGAAGATTATTGTGGACAAGCGGGAGAATGTCAAGAAGAGTCCTTTTAGGTCATTGATATTGTATGGGAGCATGTAGGAGAGTTGTACAGTGTATTAAGAGAAGATTTATTAAAAGAAGGCTCTGACAATGTACGCGCGTATTTTGATTTTATCTAACGGCTTTGTAAGTGAGATTCGATCGGATTTGTCTGTCTAGATATTTAGAGATTTTCGTTTAAGAATTCCTAGCAAAATCGGGGATTGGAATCCAAATGGAAAAAGAGGTGTCTGGGTGAAAAAAAAAACACTTGTTGTTCGATTTGTATGAGATAAAATAAATCAGTTTATGCTAAGGTAACACACACGAGCCTCGGATACAACGGACTGATTTACCGGCAACGACCTTTGGCTACAAACAACGGACCACGATTGGTTTTTGGAACGTTCGAGCGATGTGGGGCGAGTGCATTAGTACGAGACTCACTGAAGTCGAACGGGAAATGACCGCATACAGAATTTCGTTATTAGGACTGAGCGAAACAAGATGGACCGGTTCAGGAATGACCCTATCACCTAGTTCCAAAACTGTGCTGCTTTACTCTGGTAGTGAAATTGAACGCTCTCTCAAAATGGCCGGAGTCAGTATCCTTTTGAACAAGGAAGCTCGCCAATCTCTTATAGAGTGGAGGCCTATTTCCGACCGAATAATACCAGCCAGATTCAAGTCCAGAGTACGAAACACTACTATAGTTCAGTGCTACGCCCGACTGAGTCACCCGACCAGCATGCTAAAGACGCCTTTCACCACCTGCTTGGCGACACCTCTGGGAGCCTTCAGAGGTGACGTACAAATTATTATGTGGGATCTCATTGCAAAATTAGGGTCCGACAATGTTGGATTAGGACATCTAATGGGTAATCACGGTCTGGTTGTTAGGAACGACAATGGTGAGTTGTTCGTGGAGTTCTGTATCTCTCGTCAGCTTGTAATAGGTCAAACCTTGCCATTCAGCAACCTGGATATCTCCAGATGGCCGAACGGCAAACCAGATTGACCAAATAGCCATTTCCAAAACATGGAGAAATGGTCTCATGGACGTTAGGGCTAAGCGTGGTGCTGATGTAGGCAGCGATCACCAACTTGTCATCGCCAAAATTCGCTTGCGGACCGATTTTATATCGTGCGGTGAAACGTTTTTGGGCAGACTTCAGCGAGGTAGGAGACAATTTTTATCAGCGACTATAAGTGGTCTCTGATTACTCCACGGAAGAGAATTAACGAGCAATTAATCTCGGCTACTGACAGTACAGTCAAGCAATAACTGAGAATCCAGTACAGTTCTCTTCAAAAAAGCGTGAAGAGAAGCGGAAGACGTGATAAACGCAACAAAACCAACTGGTTAGCGTTGGTGGCAGAAGATGCGGCTTACCGTGGTGACAAGTATACCATCTACGGGTTTACCGTCAGGCTAGTTGGACTACTCTCTACTCGTCTACTTAAAGCAGACTCGTAGCGCTGCTTTTCTTATCCGGGCAGCCCTTCAATTTACTAGTTAGCAATACGATTCGGGCCGTGGTGTTGTCATCAATCTACAAACTAGTTAGATATAGGCGCGTAGGTATTTCCCACCAAGGCCGTTCTCCCTAACTAGCCCCTTCGAGGCTCGGGTTATGCGAAGCCGCCAACAAAGCTCACACGATTAACCGTATGGTGACCCTCCTCATCAAGGAATCACCGTTTATCGTGCTCGGCCTATATATGACTTCCCTCTCCCGCAAGTTATGGGAGGAGGTCAGTCATGTCAAGAGCTACCCGTACATAACTAGGGAGCTCGGGAACGTTTTCATCCGTATGGTTTTTATACAGATCCACGCCATGGCTTATCAACCATATAATACCTACCTGCGCTGCTCAGGTACGTGCGGTGGCGCAACCCACCAAAGATCTCTATCATACTACGCAGCCTTTTGCCATGCCACAGGGACCCGGAGCCACCCTCCCCAAATGCGGGGTTATCGTGGTGATAGTGGGACCCTCTGCGGTTCTGTAGGCGAACTTAAAAGTAAGGGTATCAGGTGGAAATTATCTAATTACCTTCAGCACTTGGACTACGACGACGACATTCGCCTTCTGTAAAACACATCAAATCATCTGGCTCAAATGACGGATGATTTGCATCGTGAAAGTCGAAGTGCTGCCTTGTGGTCTTACGGCAACTGCCTCTACGGGGCGGACCACACCCGTTTTGTATTGCAAAACGGCCAAAAGCTGCCAATATGCCTTCCTGGCAAGAGCCCCGGTAGGAGCCCTGAAGGTTCGATGCAGGAAGGTTGTGTTTGTCTGTGTATATGTGTGGGTACGATATATGTGTTTTTTCGTCATATTGGGAGCATTACATCTCGGCGCGGCTGCTCTCAATTTTACTAATTCGCGCCGGTGTTGAAACAAATCCAGGCCCAGAGGTATGGATTTGTAGTGTCTGCAACCAACGTACGTTCGAATGCCAGATCAGTGCAGTGTAATTGCTGCAGGGAATGGGTTCACTTTAGGTGTTCAGGGTTACGAAGACAAGGTCAACACTCCTTAGCATATGTTGCGCCAGGTTGTATGAATTCCGGGCAACCCAGGGCTGCTCCCAGCCCACCTTCCCCACCACTGCCCCCTACACCGCCAAACAATATGATAAGGAATGCCAGACCCAGTCTTACGCCTGGCCCTCCTCCTCCAGCAGTTTTCACTGCACTATCTATATTACAGTTTAACTGTAATGGCATTCACCGAAAAATCGCTGAGATCACACACTTCTTGAGTTCCAACAGAATTCTCATCGCCGCCATCCAAGAGACGTTGCTTCACGCAAACTCGTCTCTAAGCGTCCATAGCGAATATGTTATACTGCGGAAAGATAGACCGGCCGCCACGGATGATTCTCACCCCGGAAGTGGACTTGCCTTCCTAATACACAAGTCCGTACATTACTGTGTATTAGATGTAGTTGCTGACGGTACGGCGGAAATTCAAGCCATCTCAGTTCCATCAGGAAGTACTAATATCTAAATTTTTAATATATATGTACCAATTCATTCTAGTTGCCCTTCTGGCTATCGTTTCGATATTGGTCCTCTCCTTTCCGGAAAGCACAGGGTCATCCTTGGCGACTTTAATGCGCACCATGAGCTCTGGCATTCGGACCTCAACAACAATGCCAGGGGTATAACTATCGCCGAATCACTTGACGCCTCAGAATTCTGTTCACTTAATGAAGACTCGCCGACTAGAGTCGTGGGCACTTGCAGTAGTTCTCCTGACATAACTATTGTCAGTGCCAGCCTAATTGCTGCTTCCTGATGGGAAGTACGTACCACCCTTAGATCAGATCACCTCCCAATCATTATAAAAATTTACAAACCAGCGAACATGACTAAGTCTGAGAAGCGAACGTTCGTCAATCACAAGAAAGCCGATTGGGATGGTTTCAAAACTTACTCGTCGGCGAAGTTCATCGAGCTAACATCACCTATCAACATTCATGAGGCCGAGAAAAATATTAGGAACGTCATTACCACAGCCGCGGCAGGTTTTATTCCGGCAGGACGTATCCCGAAAGTTCGGCCTAACTTCCCCCCGCCAGATTAGCCGATGAACGTGATCAGATCAGAAGCGCTCACCCTGATGATCCCAGAATTCAGGAGCTTAACTCCGAAATTGACCGACAAGTTAAAGACTATAGGAGGGCGAAATGGAATCAGCACCTCGATGAATGTAACCTCAACGAAGGTGTCAGCAAATTATGGTCTACCGTCCGCGCCCTTTCCAATCCTCGGAAAGAAAAGGGCAACAACGCCATTGAATTTGGCAACACAAAAACCTGCGATCCTCTTCAGTGTGCTAGCCTGTTCAAAAAACAGTTTATTGAACATCGCAAGTCTGACGGCCTCAAGCGCAAAATTAGAAGACGGATTCGCAGCCGGAATGTTGACACCATACCATCAGGTTAAAAAAGTCATCGAGAATGCTAAAAACTCCAAGGCCCTCGGACCAGATGGCATTTCGATGACCATGTTGAAACATCTCGACCTTCCAGCCATTGAGTATCTCACGGCCGCCTTTAACTTGTCGATGTCCACGCTTGTCATCCCTGAAATCTGGAAAACAGGTCGAATTGTTCCCTGTCTTAAGCCAGGGAAGAGCGCAAATCTCGGGGAATCCTACCGCCCCATTACGATACTTTCTCCTGTCGCAAAGACGCTGGAGGCCCTTATTCACCCCACTCTTGTTGCACATGCGAAGCTAGAACCTCACCAGCATGGCTTCAGGAAGATGCATAGTACCACCACTGCCCTCGATGCGATCACTACACGCATTCGTGATGGGCTAAATCAACGCAGTCGTTGTCACAGAACTATTCTGGTGGCAATAGACCTATCAAGCGCATTCGATAAGGTCAATCATTCAATGCTTCTAGCAAACCTGTTGAATATGCATCTTCCTGCACAAGAAATCCGTTGGATTGCCAATTATCTAGCTGGTCGGCACTCCTTCACCGAGTTTCGAGGCAAACGTTCTAAGCTTAGGAAAATCAAATTAGGTGTTCCACAGGGAGGGGTACTCTCCCCCACTCTGTTCAACATCTACATGTCCGGCCTTCCCACACCACCTGAAGGAATCGAGGTGATTTCCTATGCTGACGATTGCACCGTACTCGCCACAGGGAATGATAAGGATGAAATGCGCCTCCGAATTAATCGCTATCTAGGACGATTACAGGCATTTTTCCAAAGCCGAAACCTCACCATCTCTGCGTCCAAATCCTCTGCGACTTTTCTAACCACTTGGTGGGAGAACATCAGATGGGAGATGGATATACGTATTGGCAACAATTCTGTTCCTACTGTTAAAAACCCCAGAATTATCGGGCTTCACCTAGAGAACATGATGACGTCTGCGAATCACGCAGCTTCAGTCTGTGAAAAAATGCGCAGTAGGAACAACATCCTAAAAGCTCTAGCTGGTAGCACCTGGGGCAAAGATAAAGAAACCATGCTAGCTACTTATAAAGCGGTGGGTCGAGCGGCCGCTGATTATGCAGCCCCAGTTTGGACACATAGTCTATGTGACACAAACTGGTCCAAAGTTCAGGTCTGCCAAAATGCCGCTCTACGCATCGCGACAGGTTGCCTTCTGATGTCTGCCCAGGATCACTTACATCAGGAGACAAAATTGATGCCAATACGTGATCACAATCTCCTACTCTGAAAACAGTATCTTGTTGGTTGCTACCGTGAGGATCATCCCAATAATCATCTCATGGACCGAATTCCTTCACCACGACATGTCAGGCGTGGTTTACGAGACCTTGAGAGAGAGGTTCAGGGATACAAACGGGACCCTTACGATGAAGTTACATACCGAGCCGCCATTGCAGCGATCCACACTGAAGAAGTGAATCGGTCTATCGCGAGTTTAGGTGCGAATAGAGTCCTCTCAGAGCGCCCACCACCAATTTCGCCTGAGGAGATTAGGCTCCCGAGAGCCACTAGAGTAACACTAGCTCAACTTCGGTCGGGCTTTTGTTCACGCCTTAATTCGTACCTTTCTCGCATAAACCCGGACATCCAAAACATCTGTCCAAACTGCAATGGTACTCCTCATGATGTGGGCCACTTGTTTCAATGCCCCGCTGCGCCCACTGATCTTACCCCTATATCGCTGTGGGAAAACCCTATCGCAGCAGCTATGTTTTTGTCCTTAGACCTCACGGACACAAACATTGACGAACCATAAATCGTACCCACATAGATGCACAGAGGTTACACACCTTTCTGCACCGCTACAAGAAGAAGAAGTGCTGCCTTAAATTTTTAAAGCCGCTAAGACTAAATACCTGAGCTTGTCATCAGGAGTACAAATCACCATAGAAGAAGTCGAGAACTTTGCTCATCTTGGAAACGTTTGACAGCGGATGGTGGGGCTGATGCCGATGTAGAGTCACGCATAAATAAAGCCCGAGCAGTATTTTTCAGTTTGACTCCTCTCTGAAAAAAAAACCCCAACATCTCCAGAAACACCAACCTCCGGATCTTGGAAAGCAATGTAAAATCTATGCTTTTATATTGGTGTTTCGCGTGGAAGATGACCAACTGCAAACTTTCGTGCAATTTTCGTGCCTACGACGACGCATCCTACGAATTCGCTGGCCTGAGGTAATACCTAGCGATGACCTCCTCAAAATTACTCGCCAAAATAGGATAGGCATCGATATCAAAAGGCGAAAGTGCAAGTGGATAGGTCACACACTTCGAAAAGAACAAAAAAACATTGCAAAACAGGCTCTAAACTGGAATCCTCAGGGAACTAATGCAAGCCGCCGCAACGTGTGGGACGACCCAAAAATACATGAAGTAGATCTGTTGAGACAGAAGGAAAATCTATATGCAAATCGTGGGACCAGCTGAAGGCGAGTGCTGCTAATAGGCAGAAGTGAAAAAGAAGCGTAGTCAATGCCCTATGCCCCACTAGGGAGTAAAAGGAACCAGCGAGAGAGAGAGAGAGAACACACACACACATACATTAAACGTAATGCCCATTCCGAAAGAGTAAATTTGTATTTTATAGTAGAAGTCAGTAAGAAACCGTGTGAGATTCTCAATAATTTGACCAACTCCGCTGCACTCCATGAACATTTCAGCCGGTTCCTACAGCGATTCGGTCTATGTCCCGGAACTACCCATGCATCAGGTAGGGCCTAGAATCGCTATCACCCCTACAAACAAACTTTACTTATGCATGCCGGCATCAAATGTAGTCCTGGTCCATGGATGTGCTGGGTCTGTGGTTAAAGGATTTACACAGACGTCCATACCCCCACCATTGTAGAAACTGTGGACAACCATCATCATCGACATCCCAGCAACAAACAAATCCAAGTGCACAACAGCCATCACCAGTCACCCCGACGGTTTCTACTTGAGCCACAACTGAACACCCGCACCACCACAACTAGTCGTTACGTTATGTTGCGAACCACGACATGACCTACGAAAAATTCGCATTATCCGTCGTCAATATTGCACAGGCAATGCAAATCATACCAACAACAGTACTGTACTTGTAGACATGGGCGTAGCCAGGGGGGGGCAGGGAGGGGCGGTCGCCTCCCCCCCCCCCCCCGTGTCGGTGAAGATGGAAAAAATTCTTACCGATGTAGTAAAAAAATCGCTGCACTATACAACATTTTCAAAAATTTTCTGCTGCTAGCGCAGCAGTTGCCTTTTCCACCACTCCAAGTGCTGCCGGAGAAGCCATGATCGGGACAGTTAGAAGTCAGGAGGCACATACAAATAGATGACAGCGAGTGGCCTCTCGTAACTGACGGGGGCTGCGTTCCAGCACACACATTTCACTTGTTAGTGTGCTACTGTGGCTGCGTGGATCCCATATTTCCGGTTTCATTTCATGGCTTCTGAGCTGGAGTAAACAATTTCGGGAAGGTAGTGAAATTCAACTTATTTTCATCTGAAAGGGGACAAATAGTATGGTTTTTTAGGGACCTGGTAAAGAACGGACATCATATTTCAGTGCCTTTCAAGTTATTTAATCAAAATTTATTTTCTAGCTGACTCATGCCAGCAATAAAATGTAGCCACTGATACTACTTTGAGAAATTTAGAAGAAATCTTAATTAAACCGTTATAGTATAGTTACTAGGTGATTTCAGATTGCAAAGTGTGGTGGAGAAATTTTTCTTTTGCTTCCTATGTTTTTTGGGGTGCTGAGCTCGAATCTGGAGATTCTCACCAAAATTTCGTTGCGGATAAGGGTCAAAACTGCGAAAAAAATCCAAATTTTCGGAGTTTTCCCGTTTTTTTGCTTATAACTCCGAAAGTGAATATTTTTCCGAAAACTTGTCCATGAAAATATTAGAGAAAACATAATTGCGGTTCCAACGCGCCATTAATTATTAAAATGTGAAGCGGTATATCTACAATTGATAGTCATTTTTTGGCGTTTTTTGCAATTTTGGCCCTGTTTTGCAACGAAATTTTGGTGGAAAGTTTCGGATTCAGGTTCTTCACCCCAAACTACATAACGTACAAGAAAAATGCAACTTTTGCAACCAAATATGAAAAACCGTTCCAACTCAAAAATTTTATTCATAATTATGGAACTATGTTAAAAATGGCAAATTTAAATTATCAATTGTAGTAATACCGCTCAACGGATTTGTAATATTTATGTCTCTTTGGAAGCGCTATTTTGTGCTGACTAAAATATCCATGGATAGTTTTTCGCAGAAATAAATAGTTTCGGAGTTAGGGGCCAAATAACGGAAAAACAGCAAAAATTTTAGGGTTTTTCGCGATTTTGACTCCACAACATTTTGCAATCTGATGTACTAGGTTTAGCTCGTAGTAACTACACTATTATCCATATTTTAAGCCATAAAGGATTTATAAATATGCTGATGATGCTAGTTTGATAAGATGAAAGTGACAGACGAAACAAACTGATTCCGCAAGTGGAATATGCAGTCCATATACAAGAATTGCACTGAAAATACGCTTTAAAAGGCAAAAGAAAACAATTCTCATCACCTTTTTTAAATTTGGCTCTAAAATTAGCAAAAAAAAGAAATGACATGCGTGACAGTCCACCAGTAAGCTACGACCGCAGATGTATAAGATAACTGTAACTTCCAAGATCTAAACTGCTGTTTTGTTGAGGTCACGCCCAGCAATATTATTTATCCCCATAAATGGATACATACTTGTTTACAATCTGAGCGACATCATAGTCCGTTACTTAAGTCGTGAGTTCTAAAAACACCATAAAATGAATTCGTTCGCGGTGAGTCTGGAATCCATGACCCTGTGCACCAATCCAACCACAAGCCAGGCTACTCTAAAATTTGCTAACAATATTTCTGCGACCGAAACTCCTAAGAAAATCATGATGTTGAAAAAATTTTGGGCTTGCCCCCCCCCCCCCCCCCCTGACCGAAATCCTGGCTACGCCCATGCTTGTAGATATGTATGTACGAACAATTTGATTTGATACAAATCTCATGTACATGCTGCTGCTGATATGATTTGCAATAGCAAGCGATGATGACGATAGATGGTGTGTATGCATCTACAATGCAATGCTGGTGATGTTCGTAAGCGATCGGTGGGACGATCTACATGCTTTGTGGATTGATGCATTTTTTTTTTTTCGGATGCAATGCAGCCGTTACTTTGGGTGAATTGACCTTTAATGCTGCATTGCTACCAAAAATATGTAATGTAAACGGGAGTGGATTCGGCATTTTGGTAGCGGGCGGATGGGACGTTGTCCCAGAAGCGCCGTGTCGCGCTCTGACCCACAATATTTTTTAGTGGTTGCCGTGTCCTTTAATTTTTGGATATTTGTTTTTTTGTCGATAGTTGCGGCATTAATTTTATCGATCTGAAAAGAAAGTTGCGATAATGGGCCGTATGTGGTTTAAACAGACTATAACGGATTGTGGACAAAAAAAAAACAATACAGTAGTGGAAAAGAAACATGTGACCGGTGCTTTTAAAGTGGATATTTAGTGGATACACTTAAATTATAAAAAAAAGAATTATATTCTTTGCAGAATAAAAAAAATTCTGTGATCCACCCGGTGCATTCAATTTATACCAAAATAAACGAATGAAAGTGGTTAGACTGTTTTTCCATCTATTTTATATAATTGAAGTCCATCATTAAGACAAAAGAAAAAAAAAGTGAACGATATTATGTCGAAAAAAAAAACAGCATAAAAGACTGGAACGAAGAAGTGGTATTGTGGAACGAGCATTACGATTGATCATGAGAGGAAGATGACCGAGACCATGAATCGTATTTGGAGTCATAGTTTTTTTTAAAGGAGTTCTTTTTTTTTCTGGGCGTTGTTTTATTTTGTTTTTTTTTTGTAGTATGGATGAGGCGTCACGATCGATCGTCGATTGCGGATTTCAAGTAAGTTTTTTTTTCTATTTTTCCATTTTTTGTTATTACTATTCCTTTTTTTTAATTCTTTACTTAATTAAATTTAGTTTGCATTCTTTTTCACTTTATCTATTTGATTTTTGAATTATTGATAATGCGTTTTTAAATCCCCTGAATTTCTTTATGTATTTTTTTTATTTCAATAATTTAGTTTTCTTAATACATTTGTAAAATTAATTTAAATTAATCTTTTTATATGCGCTCTCCTGTGTCTCGAAGGATGGACACATCCTTTCAATTTCCCATTCCTTCTCCTTAATTCTCATAATTTCATGGTGGCTTAGCTAGGACCGGGATGCGAGACCCAAAAACCTACGACTTTCCGATGACCTCGCCGGGTAATATGCCACCGGGTCACTCGCGTCTCGGTTATTTTTTTTTTGTTGCAGTGACGACGGCTCGACACTAGCCGTGGTCCGCGACAGTTAACAGGGCCGAACTTACCATATGGGCAACCTGGGCAGCCGCCCGGAGGTGTACTTACGAACCCGTGTTCAGAACGAGGCATGATTGCCTCTACCTCCACAATGAGTTTGCAAATAAACCCATGGTACTCTGGGTTTACACGGCGGTGGTACGACCAATCCTAACATACGGGTCACTCGTCTGGCTGCCAGCGCTCAGTAAAGGCTACAATGTAACAAAGCTTGGTAGAGTACAGAGATCGCCTTGCCTTAGCATCACAGGGGGCATGCGAACATGCCCCAGGGATGCGCTGAATGTAATCCTTCATCTTCTACCCATCGACCTTTTTATCAACCAACTGGCAGAATGTAGCGCAGTCATGCTCAAAGCGTTAAGCTGCTGGAGTGCTAGGCCATACCACCACAGCTCCCACAAGACGTACGCAACGTTGTAGCGGATCTCAAAGTGCCCAAAGTAAGCTTTGGGAAGAACTTTGATTTCAAATTCGCAACTAGAGGTGAGTGGAAAGATAGTTAGGTGGTCAAGGATTTTGTCACCACATTCGTCACCGATGGGTCAAAAATGGACTGTGGCGTGGATGTCGGAATATTCTGCAGATCACTAAGTAACCGTCTTCCTGATCATGCCAGCATTTTTCAAGCCGAAATGCTTGCAATCATGAAGGCCTGTCATGCACTGAGGAACACACAAAACAACCAGAGTATCGTCATGTGCTCAGATAGTCAGGCTGCGATAATGGCATTGCAAGCGGTGAAGACGACCTCCAAACTTGTTCAAGTATGTGAGGAAGCGTAAACCAGCCTTGGCACATGACAAATAATCACCCTACTGTAGGTACCCAGACAGACTAGCCAAAATGGGTGCCACTCTTGACAGCTCTCATTTGTCCCGATGGCATCTGTTAGGAGTAAGAGCTCCACCCACTATATAAGGGCTGCGCTAATTGCAACTGGCGTTCTATAAAGGAAGATGTGGCCCTCCTGCGACTGGAAAAGAACGTTTGAGATAATGAGTAAGCCGCGCTGTTATCACGGGGCACTGGCCAATTGGGCTCCACGCTGCCAGGCTTAGCATCCCCTGTGGTAATGTAGATGAGAGAGGAACCCTAATTCACTTTCTGCGTGAATGCCCGAGTCTTGCCAGAACCCGGTATAGGACGCTCGGTAGGGCTTTTCTGGCAGGCTTGTAGGATGCAGCAAATGTGAAAGTAGGGGAGCTGCTGTACTTCGTAAATAACACTGGCTGGTTCAAGGCACCTCCCCAATCCTAAATTCATTACCTAACCTTCATCATATACACTAATTAAACTTCACGGAGTTTGTGGTTTCAACACGGCGCTTTATGCGCTAATTGGGTTTTTGGTTAGCTTCTGCATTAGCCACCACTTTTACCAACCAACCCATGCGGAGTTGGAAGCATTCATTCCTCGAAGTGAACACGGGTTCGTAAATACGCCGCCCGGGGCGGTAACTTTTGACCAGCGACTTATTTCTGAAAATTTCATCTTTTCCATTGACAAAAGTTCTGTGAAATACATATTTCCAAAGTCTCAAAGGGGGGTTTACATAATTAGAAAAAAATGAGTTAAATTCTACAAAATGATTCGGTTTAGGCAGAGGTAGATATGTATGAACTCATTTCGGCTAGTTCATCATCATCAATCTGGCACGATAGCCCGACGTCGGGCTTTGGCCGCCTGAATCGTTGACCTCCAATTGTCGCGGTTACGTGACCTTGTTCTCCAGTTTCGGAAGTTCAGCAGCTGGTGGGCGTCTTCACCTACGGAGTTTTCCTAGCGAGCTCTCGGTCGTCCACGCAACCTCGCTCCGTCAATTCGTTGTGCGTTCGTCACTTTCTTTGGCATGCGATTTCGGCTAGTTAGGATTTTGAAATTGGCCGCTCTGCCGATTTTTACAATTTTAAACTCAGCGGATCCCATAGAAATTGTAACGGTCTGCATAACAAACTCGCTGAACTAACAGATTTGATTGAGAGACACCACATGAAGGCGTTCAGGAAACCAAGCTAAATGTCAATTCAGCGCTCAACTTCCCCGTAAATTATAAAATCATTTGAAACGATCGCACTTCAGACGCAGGAGGACCCCTTACTTTCCTAATACACAATACAATATCATTGACGCCATCGAATTAAAGGCAATATCCATAATTTTAGGAACTGTTGGCATTGAAATCTTCAATACCTATATACCTCCAGCTGGATTTCAAGACAACATTATCCGCTACCTTCTAGACAATATCACTTATCACTGGGTGACTTCAATGCATATTACGATTAATCACATACAAACCTCAACAACGACATTAAATTCCTCTGAGTTTCCACCATCAATCAGACTTCTGTCCTTTAAATGACGACATGCGAGCCTGTGTTGTAGGATGTTACTCCAGCTCACCCGTTATCTCTCTCTATTGCCAGTCCAGCAATCATCAACAGCACCACATGGGAACCTTTCCTTCCCTTCACGTTCCACCATCTGCCAATGATCCATACACTAGACGGAGAAGAAAATGTACACAAACTACGATAAAAAAAGTCTGGGGCGGCTTTCGAATGTACAAACAACAAAGTCTTTTCTACTCTACCACCTCCAACTGATGTACGACTAGCCGGAAAAAAAAATTTAATCGATCAGCTAATTAGAATCCGCCACACGACAATACAGCAGCATGTAACTTTTCTTTTATATGATGCGTAATAAAACACAAAAGCAAGCGGCATGCAGCTTTCGCACTCAACAGGTGGAGCAACGGATATCTATAAATGCGAGCCACAACGACTAGTCGACAGCATTCTAGTCTCGGCACCGAAGCATCTACAACTGGTGGTCTGCAACAAGACTCGAATCACCATATCTACGCCTGCATTAACTGTGCACTGTAAATTGAAAATACATTGCTATTGTAAATGAACAAACCGGCTGACATGAACAGAACTAAGAATATCACATTGACAAAAATTACAATTTATCCAGTCGTTAACATAATTCAAGTACTGCTAAATTGTAACGATGTTAGTTTTTTTTCCTGCATTACATAAATAAATGTACACTAATCTTGAATAATAGATATACATTTTGTAAAAAGCTAATCACAATGACGGCAGCAGCAAGATGACTACAAAAGCTTTCAACCCATACTCATTCGCCCCGAAAAGCATAAAACGTACTAATTACCCCCGATGAGTTTGAGAGTGGGATATTGTAAAATTAAGAACCAGATTCCGACTTTAATTACAACAAGAGCCTTTGATTTACTTTGAACACAGTTGAAATTATATTTTACTTCACAAGTGTCCTTCTCCTGGCCTATTCGAATCTCCATTTTCACTTGAACCTCATTGTGTGTACCTGTATACACCACCTCATCATGCTCTTTCCACTTCATAATTAATTATTACGTCGTTCCTGGTCAGGAGCTATACTAATATATACCAACATCAAGCCTGTGTGGGCCTGAAGAGAAGAGGCAGTTGCTCTTACCTGTAGCAAATTCAAGTAGCAGAGGAATGAACTTCTTTTATTCTCTGTAGCGCTTTGTATTATGGACTTTGTACTCTTATACGTAAGTACACTCAAATTATAATGCTTTGAAATAAATGAAAATATGCTGAAAATAGGCCAAGTATACAAATAATGCGGAACGGAGGGACGACAACTGGTGGTAATTTGTCCTGTTTTTCTCTTTTTCTTCTGAAAAAAAAATTAAAGAAACGAGGGAATAAAAGCGAAATAAAATCTAAAGAAAAACAGCATAAAACTCACCTTAAACTGGTGAAGATTAAAAGTCGGACGTTCCTACCTACTTTGTATTTCTCCGCCATTTGCCGGGAATATGGAGTGAGGCGGAAGAAAACTGAAATCGTAATAATTAATGCTATAAGAATCGTTTGAATTGCCTAATTAACATCTCTTGCGCGATGTAACTGAATTTGTAATGGAATCAAGGTGGCTGTGAAAATGATTTTTTAAGAGCCACCGTACACCGGAACGGAACCACTTATTCTATACATATAGGTAGAACAAGAAGTGCTAATTAAATTCAGACGCCCGCCATGGCGATGCGAGATTTCGTTCAAAACTAATCTTGAAAAAAAAATGTCTTTAGGAATTTAAGGTGTTCCTGAAAAGTGTCCTGTGCCTTTGAGACAAAAAAGAATATCAACTTCAAGTGCAAGTTAAGGCACATAGGTGCCGCAGGAAAAACGAGAAAAAAAATTTAAAGCAGCGGCATGTTGTCTCTGAATATTTCAGTACTATAGTCATTACCTTAACATCCGCTATCAAACCCCATTTAGGGAAATTTCAAACAACTCGAAAAGATTCGTGTATCCGTGAATAGAATTGCTGGATGTTGACATGTATTAGCTGGAAAATTCCAATCAGCTTACGAGCACCCTTTACCGCATTATTTATGAATGACGCAATCTTCTGTTTTACAGAATAAACAACATTATCACGTCTCCATAAAACCTTTCACCAAATGAAAATTATTTTTAGAAAGTCCTTGATACGATAGGCCCAAAAATACACACATACTTATACCTGCAACTTTATCATAATATCTCACTACTATAGTCATAAAGTGAGGATAATTGTCTGCTATGGCTTTAGAAGCAAGATCAAATATCCCCGGGGTGGATTATTTCATTTCAAAAGTTTAGCCTTCACCGTTAGCGTGTAACGTCATCCTATCATCATTATTATTTGTTTGAGTGCGTTTGAAAAAAAAGGGCTCCCACCCACAAGCTATAGTATAATGGCATGTAATGGTCCGCATGCAGTTCTAATGGGAAACTTGTTGATTGATGTGACCTATTTCAGTATGCGCTTTATATGCACCTACTGCACGAATAATCCCTTATATCGTCAAGCCGTACCATAACCTTCATCAGGACTAAAAAAGATATACAACAACCGCACTACATACATACATATATCCATACACAATTCGCAACCACAGTCCTGTAATTTTCGTTCTCATTTTTTAAGCTCAACTGAAAAGTCCTAGTCCTAGTCCGTTTTAATCTCTCACTAATGAACATGGAAGCTCAGCTCTATCACGCGCTACATATAAGAATGGTTAGATAGGGTTGCATATGGCTGCCGACCGAAACCTTCCTGGCGTCCTGTCGCATTGCATACCGAACCACGTGCCGGCTCGTTACATATAACGGAATATTTGCAGTCGATTAGCTATGTGAAGAATTAAAATGGCGGCGGCCAAAGTGGCCGGATATGGCACGGACTACATGTACAGGATTTACCAAATTATTTGCAATATTCTGTAACGAGGTCGAGTAATTAATTGGAAATTTGTTCGATGATGGTTTTGCATATATCCGGGATTTTGTGGTTGAAATTTTTCAGAGCGCTCCGGTCGTATGTTTGTTTTTTGGAGTTTTCATAAAGGCTAATGAGTTACTTGAGCTTGTGCTTTCATAAATATGAGATCCTGGCGTAGTGGGCGAAACGGGAATATCGATTTACATATATTCAATTTTAGCGATTTTCATAGGCTCATGTTTTTGGTAACTCGTTCAAATAGAGTAAAAATACAACAAAATAATTCATAATTAACCGATTTTCAGTTGTTAATGAGATAATATTGAAATTTTTGTGGTCTCAAATATTTATTATACCCTTCGCTTTCCAAGCGAAAGGGGTATATTAACTTTGTCATGAAGTGTGTAACGCATTGAAGGAAGCATTTCCGACCATATAAAATATGTGTGTGTGTGTGATCAGCATGACAACGGGAGTCGATTGGGCGATGTCCGTCTGTCTATCTGTCCGTCTGTTACTACGCGTTTTACTCGGCCAGTTTAAAAGCTATGGAGCTGAAATTTTGCACACGTGCGTCCTCATTTATTGCAGACAGTTCGTATGTTTGAATCGCTAAAATCGGACAATGGGGTAATGGGGCTACCATACAAACTCAACTCCCAGTTTAGGTTCTTCTAAGAAAAACTTTTTTATTTGTGCATCAATTTCAACGATACCCAACGTGAATGTACTTCTTTTGATGCCACAAATCATATGTAAAAATGGATATCATCGAACCATGGGGTCATGGGGCTTGTATACAATCCCCCAATTTGATTCTAACGGATAACCTTGTCTAGCAAGGGGTGAGATGCTTCCACTGAATTATTTACCCCATCGTAATAATCTGCCAGTCATATGTGACTTATGCAACCTGAAGAAAAGAGAGGATTCCATGCATTTCATCGGTATGTGCCCCATCTTCAAAGAAGTTCGACGGACCAGTCTAGGCAAGGATTATCTGAGCGAAATGGAAGTAATATGTCTACTAAATGGAGCCAATTGGAATCATCTTTACGAATTCTGCATATGGTGCAATGGTGAATTATAATAATTGTCAGTATAACATAAAGCGGGGCGGTTAGAGGAGGTAGGTGAACATGCAGAATCTGGAGTTGCGTGAACTTCACCACCAA
The DNA here is from genome assembly GCA_949715475.1 of Microchrysa polita. NCBI lineage: Eukaryota > Metazoa > Arthropoda > Insecta > Diptera > Stratiomyidae > Microchrysa > Microchrysa polita. The sequence goes on along the minus strand of OX454417.1, from coordinate 17,399,814 downwards.
CCTCTAATTAGCCACGCCTAATAATATGAATAACAAATGTGTCAAAGCAACAACTAAAAATTAAATACAAATATAACTCGGAAAAATTTTAATAAAAAAGAATTAAACAAAAAGTGAACTAAACTCATATACATTTACATTTATATAAATAAAGTAAACAAATTTAATTACATAAATCAATCAATTCAGGCAGACGGCTATTATATGCCATCTGGTTTAAAATTTATATTATAATGGATTTGTAATTTTTGAATTTAATAAACTATCTATCTATCTATCTATCTCTATCTATCTCTAAAAAATCAAAACAAACTACAAGTCACCCAAAACAAAATTTTAAAACAAATAACTGGTAAATCATTCTACTACTCGACGGAAAGACTCCATCATGAAACTAGAATACAAAAAATAAATGATCTAGCCGAAAGAAGGAACTCTAAATTCTTAGCATCCAGCTTAAATATAGATAATGTAACACCATCGACTAAATTCGACAGAGGCAACCCTACACTCAACACAAGCTTACACGGCAAAACTGAAACAGCGATAACCGTTTCATCAGCGCACAGCCAAGGCACAGCACGAGAGTATAAAAGGCGAGCCACAGCCCCGAGAAGTAAGCATTCTACTCTTGGCATCAGTGCATCCAACATCATTGGAACACAGGAACGGGAGCCGAACAGTCATAGTCCATGCTGCATCGGATGCTACCATCCGGACAGCGTGTTTGACGGTCGTTGTCATTTGTTAGACATATAATTAAATAAATATTCTATTGTTGTTGTATTTGAATAGTCTGTTATAAATAAAATATCATCAGAATTATTGACTACATTGTTTTCACTTTGGAAGGCTCTACGAATAAAGCAATAAATAAATCAACCAGGGTCGACGTTACAAATTGTCGTCCATCTTGAGGCTCCGTTACAATTGGCGCCCAACGTGGAGCTACGTTATAATAACAATTCAATAAGAACCTTGCACTCAACATAATTTAATAAGCAAATCGAAAATTTTATGTGCAGATTTAAGATGCAGATTAAGAATTAGATTAAGACTTTTCTTGTATACTTTTTTTATACAGGGTGTCCGGAAACTGCCGCATAAACGCACCGGATTATGATTCCTCAGTTGATTTCCAGCAAAAAAGTTGTACGGAACATACCCCCTCAGCTCAACCTTTTAGCTGCCACAGGCATTTAAAGATTTTTGAAAAAATCATTTTCTTGCACGACTTAAAGCCTAATATCTCCAAAGCTAGATCAGCTAGAATAGTGAAATAAAATGATTATTACAGCCAACAAATGTACCTGTAAAATAAAACTAACGACACTATAATCGGATAAGAGGCTTGGTTTTTACAGAGCTTCAAAGTCAAATTTGCGTGTTTTGACCCAAAAACAATCTTTTTTTCCATCTCAATTTTCTCCAACTTCTGCCAAGGTGAGGTGCTTGTACGATTCTTTTAAAAATTGGCGCATAGTCGTAGGATCATATCTTTATTGCATAATTTTATTCTAGCTCCATTATTTCTAACAGTTTTAGTACCTTAAATGCAGAAAACTAGGGTTAATTTTGGCTCGATTTCGATATACTTTCAATAGATTTTACCAATTGCAGATCTTTAGGGTCAGTGTGAATTGAATTGTATTGAATTCGAGCTAAAATTAAACCTAGTTATCTACACTTAACGTATAAAAACTGTTGGAAATAGTAGAGCTAGAATAAAATGATGTAAAAAAGATATGATCGTAAGACAATGCGCCAATTTTTAAAGGAATCGTACAAGCACCTCACCTTGGCAGAAGTTGGAGAAAATTGAGATGGAAAAAAAGATTGTTTATGGGTAAAATCACGCAAATTTGGCTTTGAAGCTCTGTAAAAACCAAACCTCTTATCCGATTTTAGTGTGGTTAGTTTTATTTTACAGGTAAATTTGTTGGCTGTAATAATCATTTTATTACACTATTCTAGCTGGTCTAGCTTTGGAGATATTAGGCTTTAAGTCGTGCAAGAAAATGATTTTTTCAAAAGTCTTTAAATGCCTGTGGCAGCTAAAGGGTTTAGCTGAGGGGGTATGTTCGTACAACTTTTTTGCTGAAAATCAACTGAGGAATCATAATCCGGTGCGTTTATGCGGCAGTTTCCGGACACCCTGTATAAATAAGTAAGGTTTTTAAATCATTTTTTGAGCATGTCACATCTACCGTCCAACAACAATTTGTTTTTGCTGTTTTTTGTTGAAGTAAGGTTTTGTTCTTAACCCTTCGTTAGGCGCGCACCTATTTGTCACGTGGTTAGGCGCGCGGGCTACAATTGTAGCCCAAATAAAAAATAATATAAAAAATATGGTTCAATTTGAATTTTTTTCCTGCTCGGTCTGCGGTCTGGTGATTGTTGTACAGAATAAAAAATATAAAATCCTTAATTTTCCAATAAAATAAATATAATTAAAGAAGGCAAAGTACCAATTAGTCTCATTTTTAGTGTTTTTTCACATTAACTTACTTAGGTGGAGAAAATAGTTACTTTTTAAAATGAAAAGTAAAAAAAGTTTATATTCGCAGAATTCAAAAAAAAATCTTCGAAATGGATCATTGAGCGAGAGAATGCAGTTAAAAATGCCCAGTTTGTGGAATTTCAAACTTAGCCTATTTTTGGGTACCCTATATTCACACTTTTTTACACTGGGAGTGCAGTTTCTTGCTAGAAAGCTAAATATATTGTAAGTCAAACTGATTGAATTTCTGCTTACAATATTCAGATTAAGTGTTCTCACAATATTTACGCCACAATTGATAAAAAATTCATCTAGAAACTAAGTTATGTTAACAACATGTAACAGATGCACGCTGTAAGAAATTTTGACTTCGACTCCAGGTTTTTCGTGAAGATAGTAATCTATTTTTTGTACATTTATCTTGAAACCGTTTTTTTTTTTTCAAACATTTTACTGTTGCTATTTTCTACAATGTTAAACTTAATAATATTTTTATTTTAATGGATATCTATGAGTACCAAAAAAGTTATATGAATGGGCGCGCGGGCTACACTTGTAGCCCAGTGGACTTTGATCGCAAAAGAATATTAGTTTCTAGGCTCAAAAAATATTAAAAACATTCTTATTCGATTAAGAAGCAGCATTTTAACAGCTACTGAGCAGTTCGAATGAATTCGGGTCATATCCTGAAAATGGTTGCCATTTAAAAAAGTGTGGGCTACAATTGTAGCCCGCGCGCCCACTGAAGGGTTAATTTTTTCCTTCAAATCATATATATACTTATTCCAAATTACCTGAACTGAATAAGCAAAGTAAAACTAATATAGAGTTAAGGCACTAGCCGGTATCAATATTAAGAAAATTGTTTAATCATGTAACTATAATGAGATAAATAAATTTGAATTTGATTTGAAGGAATTAGTTAATTTTATTTGTATTAAAAACAAATTTTTAAAAGAAATTATTTTCATGAATTTCCGTATTAGTATATTTTGTTGTTATACCCTTCGCTCATAGAGTGAAAGGGTATATTCACTTTGTCATGAAGTTTGTAACGCAGTGAAGGAAGTATCTCCGACATATATAAAAAGTATACATATATGATCAGATGTCCGTCTGTCTGTCTGTTGCGACGCGCTTTACTCGGCCAATTTAAAAGCTATGAAGCTGAAATTTTGCACAAATACTTCTTTTTGATGCAGGCAGTTTGTATGTTTGAATCGGTAAAATCGGACAATGGGGTCATTACCCAAATTAGGTTCTTCTAAGAAAAACTTTTTTATTTGTGCACCAATTTCAACAAAATTTCACACAAATGTGTTTCTATTGATAACACAAAACATATGTAAGAATGGATGAAATCAGACTATGGGGTCATGGGGCTGCCATACAAACCTAACCTCCCAAATTAGGTTCTTCTAAGAAAAACTTTTTGATTTGTGCACCAATTTCAACCAAATTACACACAAACGTGTTTCTCTTGATGACACAATACATATCTAAGAATTGATCAAATCTGACCATGGGATCATGGGGTGGCCATACAAACCCAACGCCCATTTTGGTTCTTCTAAGAAACATTTTTTGCACCAATTTCACAAAACCTTGAATTAATATGTCGTTACCAAAGCAACAAAAAAGTTAAAAACGAATTGAATCGTACTTTGGGGTCATGCTCCCGCAGCCCCAATAAAATTTTCCGAGTAAATATTTTTATTTGCCCACTTATTTCAACCAAGCACAAAACTTTTGTCAAGACGGAAGAAAAAGAATGAGGAGGGGGATTGCCCAAGCGAAGGGTATCTAAATTTCGGCCGCGCCCGAAATTAGCCTCCGCCCCGGGGGTTGGCGAGCGAAGCCCCCTAGTTTTCAATTTTATTTTAACGATCTGCTAGAGTTTACACTCGATTGATTTATTAGCCAATAGCCACATATGCATAGTAAGTAAAGTGATGCCGAGAAGCCAAGTCCCGGGACAAAAGTTTCTCTGAGGCACAACAAAAACAATTTTTTTTTTATTTTCACAAACGGTAAACTGCAAACTTGGCAATTTAAACAACGGTAACAGTGGTAAGAAATAGTTTTAATCCTATTAAACGATGGAAACGAAATTCATGGAAAAATTAAGGTAATGCAGTATTCCTAATATCGACAGATGGACGCTTACCAACCACCCCCCCCCCCCCCCTCCCAAACAAAAAGGTGACTACGTCCCTGAACCGGAGAGTTTCACTGTCTTTAGAAATAACCAGAAAATCCGAAACCGGGTGTCGAGATATCATTAGGTTAGTATTCAGTCATTTTATACGGGCAATTAAATTTGATTATTTTTAACAAAACACACTTTGATACAAAACTGATATTTGCCACATATGTATAAACACACAAATTCATATTTACAAGCAAGTAACAGAATAATAATTATGAACCAGCCAATTAATTAAGATCTTTTGACAGAATTATTGTGAACAACCCAACTAACAATTTTGCTCTTATAACAGTCTACAAGATTCTTATAAGAGCCAACATCAAGACATCAACTCTTGAAATTTAACTCTTGAAGAGTACTATAAGAATCTTATAAGAGTCTTATAAGTATTAAATGAACCACTTTACAAGAGTTAAATTGATCTTATAGCTAAACTTCAACTCTGTTTATAAGAATTACACATGTCTTATAAGAAGATTTTAAGGCTTCTTATCAGAGTAAGAGTCTACTCTTGTAAGAGTCTCATAAAGGGTTACAAGCTCTCATTATAAGTGAAGCTAGAAAGAGTGAATGTGATATTGAAACATACGCTGTCTTTGTTTGTCAAATGTAAATATACGACCTTACGAGAACTTCTATTTTCGTGTGTTATTATTTTGACAACAACTTAGACAACATTTTTGAATGAGGGATATATTAACTTGTCAAACGATGATTTTCCCACAAATATGAGTCAACATTTTAATGCGATCAAAATTTTATTGTTGAATATAACTATTTTGCTTCGAAAAATGACAAAGCCCTCTGAAAATAATCTATTTTTAATTTTTTTATAAGTTTTTCTGGAAATATAATTATTATCTAACGACGATATCTTGTATAAAACTTAATTGAATAACATTCGTCAGTTTAAAAAATCACAATCCTTTCAATTTGGTATATGCAATAACTCATAAATTCAAATTTAATTTTCCCCTAATGCAATTTTGTCTGAAAAAAAAGATGGCATCTATCCATTAAATCTTCATACAAAGCCAGAACTCTGATAACAGGAGGGCGGCTCTTTTTACTATAACTAAATTCTTCATATTAGTCTAAATCTCTTATTTCAAGAGGATGGCTCTTTTTATAATAACTAAAGTCTCACTATGAGAATTAAGCTCTATTCAATAAAATTAAACTCTCCTTATGAAGCTTAAAGTCTCACAATAAGGATTCTATTCTCCATAAGAGAGCATAAGTTTCAGTATGAGCGTAAATTTGACGTTTATTTATTATTTCTGTGCGTCGCATAAGTGCGTGTTCCATATTTAACAAAACTAACAGAAAGTGGTAATTACTATATCCAGCGGAGAAGGATTCGGTGGCAGGTAGTTCTTATAGCATTTTTAGTGTTTCTCTATGGTTTTTCCAGTGAATTTTGTTACGCTCATTGAGTCGACTATATTATTCCGTCCATTTTCTTCGTCGAAAAAAAGTTGCTATATATAATCCGGGTCGGTTATGCTGCGTTAAATTTCTTGTGTGATTATAGTGACAGATTGCTTAGCTTCTATGAAATCAATCGTGCACTCACAACACTCTTCTTATAGGTGTTCTTACAAAAGTATTGTAATAAGATGTTAAAGACTAAAGCATTTATAAAGCTCTCATTATAAGACTCATAAGAATAAACCTCTTGTAACAACATTTTTATAAGAGTTTAAGTCCTGAAGAGTTAAACTCTCACTACAAAGACTCTATGAGAGCCCAAGGCAACAAATTATGAACTTGTAACAAGAATACGACTCTCCAAGAGTAATAATCTTATAATAAATGTACTTAAAGAGTTTATTTGAAACTTGCTACTAGATCTACATTATAAGAGTTGTAAGAGCCTTACTAGAGTCTTATGAGAGCTTATTCCACTTCCCAAGAGCCAAGCTCTCAAGAGTTTGTTAGTTGGGAAATACATTTCCGATATTACATAATAATGTTATTTTTAGCTTTCAACGAATTTCACTTGTTCAAATAAAATGCTAAACAAATTAACGAAATCACATGTACATATTACTCGTAGAAAGCATAATGAAACAAAGTGGGTACATTGTGTATCACTACAGTCATGACTCGATACTTCAGATCAATTATTATTGCTAGGAGTGCTCCTGACTGGCGGAATTTCGGAACTGGACCAATCATATCTTCAATAATTAAGAAATGCATTTTTTACTTGAAATTTTGAAATTATTTAGCATCATATTATTAGAGAGTTTTACACTGACGTATAAAAAAACGTATACGTAATTCCCGATTTCCAAAGAAAAATTACCGCCCGAATTGTACGTAAAACTTATACGAGAGTTTTCAACTAATTTGACAACAGCTAAACATCGCGACCCGACAATTTTGACTGTTTAAAGACGTCAAATACACGGAAATATGTCCATGCCTCCTTAGGACATATGCTAAATTATGAAATACTGTTTCGTATACGGTAAGCAAGCGAATTTTTATATGGAATGTCAAATTATGTCGTATTATTTCCAACGACTTGCTAAAACTCTCTATTGACTAAACCTACAGAAAATACCGAGAATTCGGATTATACAGTCAAAATTCCTGTAATAAAATATGATATTTATAAAATGCACATAGTGAAAATATTTAGTGGTTCGAATTAGCATGATATCCAGATTCAAGTTGATCCAGATTATCGAGTGAAGACTGTATATGGTAGTCATGATACAAACAAAAGCAAAAATATTAAATGCATCGTTTATGTTAAGTTCAAAGTAACAAGGTTGAAATATTTAATAAATTCACTATTAAGTAAATAAACACATAAGTATAAACGTAAATTTGAGGTGAAAGTGAGAAGCGTTCGTCAAAAAGTTTATTCGTTACAAACAAAGAGAGATTTTTGTTGTATACAAACGAACAAAATACCTTTTTATGATTTTCATGATTTATTCAAAATGCTTTGGATATTCCGGATTAATAATCCCACTTTCAGTTTTCAGTTTAGCTCTCTCTCATCCCATTTTAGGCCGCTGTTCGAAAAATCGAACAGCAAATTTGCTCATTTTCAATCTAAAAATTTTCTATAGCGAGTATCTGAACTTGTTAATGTTTGGGGTTTATTTAATAGAGTATTTTGTTGGCTTTCAAAAAATGTGCTATGTACCTCGCCACCGACCCCCCGTGACCCCCAAAGGGGGTGACGAAAAGTACCTTGCAAATAGACCTTTTTTTAATCAATGAAAGTAATAATTTGTTTTTTTAGTTCCTCTCTAAAAGTCATTTGTTTTTAAAGACAAAGGTTCAAAATAACTAATAAAATAACTATCACTTATATTTTGCATTTTTAAAAGCATTCACGAGTCATGCAAAAATGACTGTTCGATTTTTCGAACAATGGCCATACTCCTGTAAACCAGTTGTGTCTAATCGTGTGCGTTGCAATAAATATTTTCCGGCTCTTGTTTCGTTCTGTGGTGACAAATTACATTTGATTTATTATTAGTCGTAGACCAGCGTGTGTGTATGGGACAATTTGATATTTGTAGCCAAAAGTTATTTAGGAAATTGGAATACATATATGGAAAGTAAGTATAATTGTGCTCCTTACGTGTAACACAGGAATATACAGAATGTATGCATTAGGATATATTTCTGTTATTGATGACGCAGTTATCATGAGTGCCAGCCATTCCACCGACGACTACCCGATTCGCCGCCGCAAGGCCCTGACTATAAGTGAGATCTTAGAAGAATTAGAGAAAACCAATGACGACGAAATTAACACCGTTGCCGCGATTCCTCCCGAGAAGTTCGATGGCCTGACTGATGAGGAGGATATTGACGATGAGGAGTTGGCCATAGAAGAAGAACTTAATAAGGATATGGCTGGAACCTTCGAGTTTGAAACAGAAAGGGACAGACAAGGACTAACCGATTTTGACGATAGCGCTCCTTCTGTTAGCCAAAGGCGGTCAGATCGAACGAGTGACACGAGGAATGAGCCACCTCAAAAATTATTAAAGTTATCATCAGCGTCTGCGGCTAATTTGAAAAACGTCGCCAAAGAATCTGTTTTGCCGTTTGGGCTTATGAACAGACCCGAAGAATTAGAAGAGCTGCGGAACAATATCAAAAATCAGCTAAAGTACAAATCTCCTTCGGACATTTTTGGTCTCTTGTTCGATAGCCAAGTCCTCGACCTTATCGTCAGAGAAACGAAACGGTACGCGATGCAGCACAACGATGTCCAGTTTGCCGAAATGTTTGACGTGGCATTGCTGAAAAGGTTTATCGGCATTTTAATATTATCGGGGTACAATAAGCTGCCACAAATGAATTGTTATTGGTCCCAGAATCCAACCCTTGGGTCACCGATTGTGCAGCAAACAATGCCTTGCTCAGTCTTTCGAAAAATCAAACAGTACCTGCATTTTCAGGATAATGATAATCTTGACCGCACGGATAAATACACCAAGATCCGAAACTTATATAATTTACTGAACACCAAGTTTATGCAGTTTGGCTTTGGCGTCTTTGAGGAGCATTTGTCCGTTGACGAACAAATGCTGCCTTATTTTGGACGCCATAGCTGCAAAATGTATATGCGGAACAGGCCCATAAAATTTGGCTACAAGACTTGGTGCATGGCAGGAGCCAATGGTTATGTCTTTCGCATTCAACCATACGGAGGAGCGTGTGACCATTATGATAAATCACTAGGATTAGGTGCATCTGTCGTCAAGGATATGGTGAATCAGTTAGAGTTTCCGGAAAGACATCAACTCTATTTTGACAACTTTTTCACGTCACATTTCCTGATGTGCTTGCTACGTGAGAAACGTATTTGCGCGACAGTGAGGAACAATCGTTTGGGGAAGCCTAGCCCTGATCTTAAAAGCGGTAAAAGTCTGCCTAAAGGTAATATGAGTATTACTTACCATTTATTTCCGAAAATTACTTATTGATTATTCTTTTTTTTTATATAACAGGAGAATTCGATGCAAAATATGACCGAGCTAATAACTTCATATGCTGTCGTTGGCAAGATAAAAAAGAAGTACGTTGTTGTCCAACTTCAACGGAGTGTCTCCTTTGATAACTACCAAACGAAGACAGCGAGGCGACAATAATCAACCCACACAAATTATTGTGCAACAGCCCAACATGATCTGCAACAACTCTTTTATGGGCGGGGTTGATTTGCATGATAATGCAGTTGCCAATTACCGAATTGGCATCCGCTCCAAGAAATTGTGGTGGCCACTTTGGTTGGGGATCTTGGAAACGGCTATCGTTAATGTGTGGAAACTGGACTGCCTTGTAAAGAAGGGCTTGAATCAGCCTAGAGTTCCACAGCTGACTTTCAGGGTTGATCTGGCTACGTCACTTTTGCTGACTCCCGACATCAAGGAACACTCTTCAACTGAAGAATCAGAAGAAGATACAGCATGTAGTAAGACTTCAAATTTTGCGCGTGTGTCGGGACAACATCATCTTGTTTCACAGCCGGAAGGAAAAGCTAGGCGCTGTAAAGTTTGCCATAAGCCGACAATTAAAATGTGCAGGAAGTGCCAAGTGCATTTGCACGTGAATAATTGTTTTGCTGCCCACCATAATTGGAAGGAATAGTTATAAGAATAGCATGTAAGCGTTAGCGTAAGTAAAAAATCGGAATAAAAATTAAAAATTCAATTGTATTTTCACAATGCCTCTGTTATGTTTTTTTTTATTTCTACGCAGGTCATTATGCCAAGATTCCAATTTGTGCCGACACATGTATAGTGTGTTTGTATATTTTTGCCTAAGAACAATACATTTTTCATATTCACCGATGATATATTGACCTCTGAGTTATAAATTTCGTCTGATCACCAGTGATTATATAAGTACACATCGTGAAATGGCAATATGTATTAAATATTTAGCTATGAAGCTCGCTACGTACATGTTTGTGTAGCACAAATCAATTAAGTCGTTAGGTGCAAATGACATTACGGCGAACGGCCATTGTTCGAATAATCGAACAGTCGATTCTGGCTAAACTAGCAAAGATAGAAAAATTTGGACTTCAGATTTGAATTTATTGGGTCCTAATTACCTAAGTAATCATATTTTCATCAGTAAATTCGAACATTTTTTTCTCGCGGCCTGAAATGGGTTAAAGGATTAATGATACTCGCAATAAAATTAATATTTTCGGAAAAATAAAGGAATTTCCAGAAATTCTTCGTACATGATAGTACGCATAGAGAAATGTGTACAATTAACTTGAAAGGTAGTCATACCATTTGAAACAGCAGTCTGGTTAGTGTTGTGCTTAGAGCGCACGCCTTCGATGCACAGGGTCTTGGGTTCGAGTCTCACCATGAACCAATTCAGTTTATGGTATTTTTCGAACTCATGACCCATATGACGGACTATGCTCTCACTCAGAGTAGGTAGGTACCCATTTCCGGAGATAAATAACACTGCTGAGCGTGTTGTTGATCTCAACACCTGTAAGCAGTTAAGATCTTGGAAATTTGATGTCACTAACACATACCTTAGTCCAATGTTTGACAGTCGCGCCGGTTAGTTATTTATTTATTTTAATTTGAAATACATATGTATGTATGCAAAAGGCAAAAACCATGCACATCTATTCAGAATCTAGCAATACACGAGTACGCTAAATATTCTTTGAATCGCCAGGTGAACGTAAAACGATTTTTGAGAAAATCACTATATGTACAATGCCAATCTAAGCGCTAGTCCTTTAATATTCTTTCACTAATACCTATGTATATCAAAATAAAAGAGTAAAATCGCAAAGAATTTTCAACACTAATGAAAAAACTTTTTCCGATAAATGATTCTGATTTTTTCTTCTATTTATTTATATACCTACATACATCCTTATATCCTGCGCTGACATGGGCGTAGCCAGGGGGGCACGGAGGGGCGGTCGATGAAGATGGTGAAAAAATACTTATCGATGTAGTAAAAAAATCGCTGCACCATACAACATTTTCAAAAATTTTCTGAAACCTTTTTAGCACTCCAAGTGCTGCCGGAGAAGTCATGATCGGGACAGTTTGCAGTCAGGAGGCGCATACAAATAGATGACAGCGAGTGGCCTCTCGTAACTGACGGAGGCTGCGTACCAGCACACACATTTCACTTGTGAGTGTGCTACTGTGGCTGCGTGGATCCCATTTTTCCTGTTTCATTTCATGGCTTCTGAGCTGGAATACACAATTTCAACCGTTAGGTCCCTTCGGGAAGTTAGTGGAATTCAACTTATTTTCGTCTGAAAGGGTGATAAATGGTATACAGCTTTGCTAGCCCCGGAAGGTCATGCTTCGTCGAATCGACTACGCATCATCAAATTTATCCCATTTTTCGTGACAATTCTCATTATTTGGAGCTGAGTTTTCGTACAGCACTTACCGTGCCGATGTACTTGCCGGGTACATTGCGGCTAGACGAAGTAAGCAGGGTAAGTTGGATTTTTGGAAATTGGTGTCGTCGAAACGACGAAGGATGAACTGTGTAACTCTTAGAACTCCAGTATTTCTTACGTATGGTTGTCAATTTGACGATAAGTCTGTGTCCATACAACTAGCACATAACAAATATGTTTATTTTTGAAATGTGGAACCTATTTTTTCAAAAATTATGGAAAAAATATTTACTAGGACAAAAATAGGACAAATCAGGAAAATGGTTCAAAATTCTTCCTCATTTTAAGAAGATTGCATTACGAACTCATAAAAATCGGCTCCCTCCATGGCACTCAATGTCAAAATTAGACATCGTACATAGAATTAATCAAGGGAACTCGGGGAGAAGATATTCCAAAATTTACTGTAAATAATTCTACAATCCACTGTAAAAACCGCATTAGGTGAAGTGAAAGAAAACCCGTGTTGGGACCCCAAAATGGATCGCTGTGCCTTTTGTATACATGAGCTTTTCATTCATTAACCTTCGGGCGGGCGCAATGCATCTGACAGATTAAGTGGCCAGTTTTTGTTGCGTCAATCAGCGATATGAAAAGGGAGAGATCTGAAACTCACAGTAGCTTAATCTTTATCGATCAACTATCCAAAGCAGTTTTCAGTTTTTATCTACCATATGTCTGAGGGGCGGGAGGGGATGAAATAATCTCTAAGATGTATTGCGCCCGATTGTGTTATTTTCTCCTTTTCTATGAAAATTTCCACATGTTATACTCTTCACATTGCGTAATAACGTTGTGTTGACTTTTAGGTTCACCAAATCGTTCAATAGTGTGTTTTTAGTAAAATCAGCTCACATTTTTTAAGCGGTCGAGTTGAGGTTTTTTAAATATTGAAGCTATTGAAAGCGGAATGTTCTTAGAAAATTTAAAATGTGAAGGGTATCAAACTTTGTGAGCCAGTTTTTGTTTCTAAAATTACGTAGAACTGTTTCAAAAAGACAATGCAACAATAAACAAGAGTGTAAAATATACAGAAACTTAGTTTCATCCCTTTTTCTGCACTTAATCTGTCAGATGCATTGCGCCCGATCGTGTTAGGATTAGTATTGCGCCCGCCGGAAGGTTAAACCCAATTTTCTAGTACGTTTAGAATATTTTTTTATGATTCGAGCACATTTTTTGAATTATATCAACGTTAAGTTTTTATTTATCTCATTTTTAAATTTAGTGTTTTATATTTCGGGCGAAATAACATTGAATTAAGAAAATTTCATTTGTAAATCAATTTCCGTACAAAATTACTCAAAATCGATGTCTTTCCATTCTAAATAAACTGATGATTGAAAATTTGCCAAATTTTATAAATATTTTAAGAAAGGGTGATTTGTATGAAGCGTCAAAGTTGAGGGTCGTCAAATCGACGAAGCATGACCTTTCCGTACTAAAAATAAGCATGACCTTCCAGGGTTAACGACCTCTTATTTCAGTGTCTTTCAAGTTCTTCTTTTTCTTCTCAGTACCGTATAGCCCCTTGTGGGGCCATGGTGCGTTAACTCAGCCGTTTATAGGCAATTTCGAATCAACATTACGTTGCATATCATTTCGGAGTGTATAAATATAATGTTGTAAGCACTATATATTTAAATTCACATGTACGGAAATTTTGGACCACGCCGAGATTCGATCTCCGGACCTCTAGATTACTAGCATCGTAAAGTGCGACTCAACCAAGTGAGCCACAGAGCGGGTCTTTCAAGTTATTAAATCAAAATCATACCAGCAATAAAATTTAGCCACTGTTAATACTTTGATAAATTTTGATGAAATCTTATTAAAACCGTTAACCATATTTCAATCAATAAAGGACTTATAAATATTCTGACGATGCTGCTTTGCAAAGATGAAAGTGACAGACGAAACAAACTGATTTCACAAGTGGAATATACAGTCCGAGATACAAAAATCAAAATGCACTGAAAATAGACAAACTTCGCTCTAAAAGGCAGATATTGGAGGCCAGTTGAATGTAATCAGAATGCAGAAGAAAATCATTCTCATCTCCATTTTAAAAATTTTACTTTAAAATTAGCAAACAAAAAGAAATAACATGCGTGGCAGTGCACCAGTAAACTAGGGCGGCAGATGTGTGAGTGACATCCAATTTCCAAGAACTGCTGTTTTGTTGAGGTGTTGAGATCAACAGCACGCCCAGCATTGTTATTTATCCCCATAAATGGATACTTGTTTACAATCTGAGCGACATCATAGTCCGTCACGTAGGTCGTGAGTTCGAAAAACACCATAAATTGAATTCGTTCACGGTGAGTCTGGAATCCATGACCCTCTGCATCAATCCAACCACAAGCCAGGCTACTCTAAAATTTGCTAACAATATTTTTGCGACCGGAAATTTCAGCTTCTAAGAAAATCATGATGTTAAAAAATGTTGGGCTTGCCCCTTCCTGACCGAAATCCTGGCTACGCCCATGTGCGCTGATATAAATATATATGTATGTACAAACCATTCGCGCTTAAAACATGACTTTTCAGTTCTTGCTCAACTCGATGGACTCTGCAATTCAAAATTAATTTTTAATTTGTTCCGACGTAGGTACGAGTACCTTGAGCAAAGAAATAGACGAACAAACAAATTGGAAAAACTTAGTTCTTTTTTCCCTACTCGGACAAGTATAGAAGTGCAAGTTTTCCGTTTTCCGTTATATTCTACTTCCGGACATATAGTAGTAACTCAAACCTTGTCGAAAAGTTCAGTCTTAGGTTTTCATTGCAAGTACGATTTTTTTTTTCATACCATTTTCTGTGTCCTGTCGAACTTTTCCATCATCATCTTTTCGGTTCCATACAATGCTAGTCGCTAGTCGATTCCTTATAGAAGAAGAATACTCACAATTCAATATAAGGTTGTCGTCAACGATGTCGTAGTAAGTTGTCGTCATTCAACTAATGTTTTCGAATGAGACGACGAAGAGGACGTGTATTGGCCATTGGAAATCAGAAGAGGATATTGAACGCTGATTGGTAAGTAAAAAAGGAGCCCCGGAGAAAATGAGTAAAGGGAAAAATTCACATAGAAGCTGCTGAAGATTAAATCAGTGAAAAAAGCTGTATTAACTCACAAGTTTTTTTTTTGACAGCGTATTCAAATAAATCATGATTTGTAATGAGTTTTTTTTTTAAGAAGATCTTTTCCATGTCGAATTGCGGCGTTTTGAATTTCGGAATCAATGAGTTTTTATCAAAGCCGCCACATCCCTTAATTTTGATTCACTATAAGAATTCAAGGATGACGAATTGTAAGGTCATTGACATACTAGGCATTTGTTGAAATGGAGTAGGCTTTTGAGCATTATCATTGTGCTGATTATCTTGGTGGGAGGCTTCAGCTGGGAATTGGAATTAAATCTGAAAATCTGCTTATTAAGGTCGACAAACTTTAAAATTAAATGGACTAGAACTCGCAACGAATATATAAACTTAATTCGAACACAAAATTTCGATTTTAATTCAATTCTAGTAATTTATAACTAAAAATTTATTTTATTTTGAAACTTCGTGTTATAAGTAGGTAAGAACACCTTTAGATACCTTGTGGAATTATCGGCATTACGTCCAAACCCATCACCATATCTCAACAAAGTGTAAAATTCATATTTCAAAATAAGCCGTTGAAACCCTTCTCTCTCTCAATTTACCATTAACAATGTCAAGGTCATCGTGGTTCCACGAAACTTCACTCACGCAAAGACTATCATAAACACAATTCAAAAGCAGAAAAGCCCACCTTGCAACCCTTACAATCCACCCACTACCTAATGACCTTTCATCATTATTAGCCTATTAATAATCTTTCGAAAATTATCCGTTCGATTTAATAGCTCTATAATAGACATACATACACCGAAAAACATATTCAATCTAAGTCGAGAAGGCTATCAATTAACTCCATTGAATCGAGACAAAATGCAAGTATGGTGTGGAATATTAAACAGGGAGTCTCTCTCTCTATTATCATCGGCCTCTGATACTCTCTTATTGGTACGCTAAGGTTAAGACTAAGGCTAAGGGTACTCACCAGCAGCAGCAATGATGATGATGATTTGACGATGTGAAAACGTGTCGGACTATTTCGCACTGACTTCCACCTCTCCACTCAGTGTCTCTCTCCGGGAAATTACACTGAAATTGAGAAGAAATCGAAATAATGATTTATAAGTCTAAAATAGGAGTGAGATGAATGTAAATTGTATAAGGAATCAGTGGAATTTGATTCGATCGAAATGAATTGACTCAGGTCAGGTCAAGATGGTGGCGGCGCTGGTGTTGGCGGTGGAGATGTTAAGTTGAGAGGATAATAAAATGATAGGTTGATAGATTTAGAAGTGGAAATGGGTTATTAAAGATTTTTGAAGTTTCACGAGTTTTACGTTATTCAAGAGAAATATTGAATATTTGAACTTTTATTCTAAAGATGTAATCCAAGTGAGAACAACGTATCGCCTGCAATAGGGTTGATTCATAGTGCGATCAAAGTGAGACCTGTACGCAGATGGGCACCGGCAAAAATGCTCTCTTCCATAAGGCACACCACCGCAGCTTGGACAAATATAATGGATGAGTAGCCTGACCTAAGTTTGGCAAGTAGTTATTGCGGCTCTCGGGGCCCAGTCTCCTCAGGCGATATAGTTTGTGAGGAAGCTGAGAAGACCTTATTTATATACTTCTTATTGACTGATTTAGAGTAGTACGGTAAATATCTGCGAAGGGCGCATAGCATGGATTCCAGTACTTGTGACAACAGAATTTGGGCCAATATGCAAGCGTCGGCTTACGGCACATGCTGCGTTCAATGTATTAATAATAATACAAACGTTCAATTCCTTTGTTTTAATACTGCCTTCTGAGAAAATAAGAATCAGGTGCTGTGAAGAAGGAATTGTGCTCTTTGTAAATGTTCTTTGGAGACCTCAAAAGAGTTTGTTTGCTTGCTCTTTGACAATTTGAATAGTCTTGAAAAGGATTGTTGTTTGTTTGCTCTTTGGTAGTTTATTTAATAATCCTGAAAAGGGCTGTTGTTAAAGCGACAAAAGTTTCAACATAGTTTTAGGACATTTATAGGTAGGTATATATGATGGATTTTTTTTTTGTGATGGGGAGGGCGCTTACTTTCAACCCATGGCTGCACAATTCGCAAATGAAACATACCAAGCTCTTCTAAAATAAATTAATGACTCAATTTCAACCGTTTTCTACTTTCTGTTTGTAAATTAATTTCAGACTTATAATATGTTCAGAGTGGTCGAAGACTGATTAGTTTTTCCGTACGTTTTCAGAAATCATCGAAATACGTTCACAACTTATTTGGTCGATTCGAACTGATCATTCATTCTCTGAAATTTTGCATACTCACTTCTTTTTATTGCAGGCTGTTTGTGTGGTTTGTGTGTTTGATTCGCGGAAATCGGGCAATGGGGTCATGGGGCTGCCATACAAACCCAACCTCCAAATTAGGTTCTTCTAAGAAATTTTTTTTTTTAATTTGTGCACCAATTTCAACCAAGTTTCACACCCGGGCGCCATCTGGCAGGGGGCGCCGAGAACGCGAGTCGTAATATAGGCCCCACTTCTGGTTCAAAACAGTGCCTCGTGTTTTTTATTGTTTAGAAATAAATAAAATGTTTATACCCAATACCCATAAGATATAAGATATAGGGTATATTGTTTTTTTTAGGCCGATATTATGTAACACCTCAAAGGAGCCACCGAAGGTATGGCAAAGTATATATATGTATAAATCATCAGGGTAGGTCCCTGAATCGAATAAACCATGTCTGTTTGTCTGTCCGTGTATCTGTCTGCTAGCAGAATAACTCCTGAAATAATGAAGCTAGCGGTTTGAAATTGGTCAAATGTTTGTTTTGCTAAAATCTTGGACGGTATTGAAAATGGGCCAAATCGGACCACGGGTTCCCCTACTTACCATACAAACTACCCCTCCTTGATATTTGAATTCGGCCATAACTTTCGGTACAATATCGATATCGACTTGAAATTTTGATCAATGTTTCATTCTGATATATACTTTGAGTTGATGGAAAGCGGAGTAAGTCTGACTACCTCTACTCCTACCTCCCCTACAAAGCTACACTCGGCTTCACAATTGGGCCACTCGCCACTTTCGAACTCAAATTCAATTTTCTTAAAAAGTTTGAAACTTACAACTATGAAAGTTATATCTACAGAAAAATGGCAATTCAAATGACTGTGATTTTTATCTGAAGTACCGATAACTCACGCAACAAACACAATGCCTGTTTTGATTAGAGTTCGCGCTTACCGTGTGACCCGTTTGATAGAATGTCGCGAAGAACTTCACATAGTATAAAATGGTAGCCATTGGATGCCTTGATAGCACGATTAGAACTCGGTCTCGTTAAATCTAATTTCATTCAACCAGTTTAAAGGAAAAAACTTCCTGGACCTGGACTGAGATTCATGATGGTGGGACAACGTAGGGAAGCAGTAGAGTTGCGATCGCCGCAGGAACAGTAAGCTTACTATGACCCCACGGTTGATTGACGGAATTGTGGCATGCAATCGCAAATCCATCGTTTTTAGGGTCGTTATATGGCCTTATCGCCTTGCGGTCTTTTGCATTTACAGTAAGATCCAGTTGGAATCAGCGTCCGCTCTAGCACTTATACCGCCCCGGGCAAGATTTCAAATTGCCGCCCCTATTTTTTTTGCTTTGAAAGGGATCATGGGATGCATTGACTTCATTTGCAGGATTTGCCACACTTTAAATTTAAAATTCATTACGAAATATGTGTTCCGTTCCTTAGATTCGATACTAAAACAGGAGAGAGACTGAGACTGCAATCTCGAAGACTAGACTTCCAGGAGTCATTATGTAATATCCTTCGATATAAGATCCTAAAATACCGCGTTTGACCTAATCATTCAAATCTGAAATCTTTCTCTTAGCGAGACTCTGAGATATTGTTCTCGCGAGAGTTTTAAAAGCCAAAGTAATGAGTATATACAAGTATCCGAGTTGAATGCAGTTGCCGTACCGTTCCGTTACCATTTATCGTTCAAGGTAAAAAAAGGTCATTCTCAATTGTCCTTTCTTAAATTTGGCTTTACAATTTTTAAAACTTTTTAGGTCAATATTTTTTGCGATCGAAACCCTAATTGGTGTCGTCGAGTTAAATAACATTCTCCAACCCCCTAAAAAAATCTTAGCTAAGATCAGTAGCCTAACGTTTCCCAAATTTCTTGTGTTCGAAATCGACATGGAGGGCCTCCATGTCAAACGTTCAATTTTTTTTTTCATCAGGAAACATGACCCTCGAAACTGTCTAAACTAAAAGCGATTGTCTTAGATATGAGGATCACATCAACTAGCTGAAGAGTTTTGACGATTCTGATTCTGAATTTCACGCAAGAACATTCAAGAGAGGCACTCTTTCTAGCAAATTGAACATTTATTTCTTTTCAATATTCTTGAGCAAAAACAACGAGTAAGCTGATAAGCTAAGCTAAGCTCCTAACGCTTGCTTGTCAACTCTATTACAAAAGTTGAGATGAAAGACAAGCACGCAAGCATGCCATTTTATGGGTTTAGGTTTCTAAGTCCCTGTTTACCTGAAGACAAGTCTTCTCGACAGCTGTGTTGTTGTTGCGTAGTAGCGCTTCAAGAGTTTTTATTCTTGAATCGAGAGGGCTTGGCAGCTCTTGGTCGGTGTAAAAACAAAGCCATAGGAGCATTTTTTAAAGACAATACAAACATTCACGGTCACTGCGAGACTCAAATCCACGCTCCGCCAACTTAGAGATAGAGTGAGAGTGCCATTTCTCACTGAGCCTACGAAGGCTCGAAATAGCTGAGTCATTCACCTTCACGGTACCCTTAGGCTTCATCTCCTCGTCCACATTTCACATTTGGTATCCATCGTGAGGCTTTTTGATCATTTTCTGTCCTTATACCAATTTAGGGGAAAGATTATCATTTTGGGGGAAAATCAAGTTTGGTTTAGGGGGAAGTCACGAGGCCTATCGAGCAACACTGCTAGAATTTATGAAATAATTTGTTTTTATGTTTTCGGATTTGGGGATCCCTCTGGCTTGGGGGCCAGTGTTCCGCTGAACACATGGAACACCGTACGTTACGCCACTGGCTAAGATAAATGAAGTTAAAAGAATTCAGGGCTACCCCCTCTAAAATCCTGGCTACGCCCATGAGCAGATCCCCTAAGCTCTGGGACGCTTTCTTAATCTTCTGCTGATTGGTGCAAATTTATGAAGATACATTTTTAAAGTTTCAGCATGTCACAGACTGAGAACGTCAATTTATCTAGAGGACGTGTTGGTGCTGGTGTCGTTAAGAACTCAAGAAACAGAGTAGCACTATTTTCTGTAGTTTTTGTCAGATAGTTACACAATTAGTTTACTATAGACGAAACTCGGTTATTAAATTTTTCGCGTAGGTTTAACTCCGTTATGCGTTGTGCTACGACTAAGTCGTTAGTGAAAAATATATTCTGGCCGACGAAATGATGAATTACTGGATAATTCCCGCAAGATAGTACGTCATTATGGTCTAAGAAATGCATGTCTGAGCAAAACTCACTCTGTAGCACCTTAGCATTGGTAATTTTACCGGTTACTTCTGAGTGAGATAAAATTAAGAGATGACGAAATGTGACTCTACTTAGATGGAACCAGGCTATGCCAAGTAGACTCTGAGTAAACCAAATACATATATGTATATGTAGATATTGTTGAATGATGGACAACTGATCAGCTCGGGTTTTATTATTATTATTATAGTTCGCTGTGCTGAGGTAAATTAAGGCTTAAGGCCTATACCATAGTGATTTCCTTCGGGTGCTTTGTTTTACGAAAAATGAATTCTGAATATAAAAAAAGCAAAATTGTCGGCATAAAAGTTACCTTTTACGTGAACTGAATCAAAGATGTCTATCGGTACTGTTGACGTAAATATCTGAAAAGTGCAACGTTCGGGGCTCGGTTTGATAAATTATACAACACATTATAACACTGAGTAGGTATACCTAACACGTTGGTGTCAGTATTCTTCTTTGCTGTAATCCTGGAAATAATAAAGTTGCAGTCCCTTATCATTAGCAAAAGATAAACTCCACACACTGGTTTGTTTCCATTTTCCAAACATGAGTTTCATTTGCCACTTTTCTTATAGTTTTATTTCTATGAAGTGCTGATCAAAATGCCGCCCCAAAAATTTTGCGCCCCTGGCGACCGCCCGGCTTGCCCCCCCTTAGAGCGGGCGCTGGTTGGAATACTAAAATACTTGATGAAATATTCACCAATCCAGATAACAATAGTACATAAATTGTTCTATGAAATTATTCAATCGTTTTGTCTGCAATCAGTGTTCATTGGGGTTAGAATCTCCCCGGGCTTAACGTTAGTTGCCTGTCTTCTGAAGAAGTACACCTGAGTAGTGTATCCGTTAGAAGTTGCTGGTATAGTCTAAGAAAATTGGGCCAAAATATGGCCATCGAACGGCGAAAATTCTACATCGGAATTTTTTTTCGACTATAGTTGGGAATGGTCCCCAGATGATGGCATGAAAAGCCTCAACCGATTGGGGGTCGGAAACCTTTAACAAAGGCGGGAATGGGGGCATTTTTTCGTTTTTTTTGCGATTATTTCCAAAACGGTAAGAGATACAGAAAAATGGTCTGAGAAAAAAAACTACATAAAATTATCTTTGCAATGATATATAAGACATTAGAGTTTGATTGAATATTTCTGCGTTAGACTAGAAACGAAATTAGAATATTTTGAATTTAGAGCTTTTTTAAAAGATCCATAACTTGTGAAAGAATACTATGTACTTTCTACTTTGTATTTTGTATAAGTATACACATAGGCGCCCGCAGAGGGGGGCAAAGGAGGGCACTTGCCCCTCCCTGGAATTTGCAAGTTTTTTTTTAATTTTTCGGACACTTTCTGGAAAAAAAATGTTGAACCTTTTATTCAAATTCTAATGCTACAATTCATGAATTTGATATCGGTAATTTCGTGAATCATGCAAAAATATCGGACGGACTTATTATTAGGGCCTTCAATGAGCCGTTGACATGACTAGCAAGCAGAGTAACCAATGATGTCGTATTCTGCCAAATTGAAAGGAATTCTGTGCCGTAGCTGGGTCCTTTTCAAGCCCAATGTTGATTGTGGAGTACAAGGTCGTTTTATTGCGACAGCATTCACAAAGTATAAAGACTTCCACGGTAGTGTGAAAGAACACTTACAATCCAAATGGCATTGCGAATCGACAGTGAAAGCCACATAATTTTCACGAGTAATTGAAAGGGCAAAAAACTCTTGTTGAGTTGATGGATTCTGCACTCCAACAAACTATTTAAATAAACAGGAAAAAATTATTGTCTATTTAGAAATCCATAATATTCTGCACAACGAACAATATTCCTTTAAGAGGAAAAACTGATGAAACAGAAACGTTCGACGTTCTTATTTTAAAAGATAACTTGGCAAAATCTGCCCTAAATTCGACGTACATTTCACACCGCCTCCAAAACGAAATTATCGATATCTGCAATGCAATTTTGAGGGAAAATTTTATCAAGGATGTAAGAAAAGCTCGTTCTTTTCAGTTATTGCCGATGAGTCAAGTGACATATCTGGCACAAGGCACACAACAGCTTTCGATAGGCGTACGATTCCTATTCAAAGCTGAAGATGGAAACTTCTCTGTTAGGGAAGAATTTCTGGGATTTGTACCGCTTTCCAGTTTCGATGCAGCTAACCCCTGCAGTTTTCAAATTTCAAGCTAAACCGTTCTTGCCCCAAACATTTTTATACCCGTCACTATGTGAAAGGGTATATTAACTTTGTCATGATGTTTGCAACGCATAGAAGGAAGCATCTCCGACTATATAAAGTATATATATTAATGATCAGTGTGACGAGGGAAATCGATTGAGCCATGTCCGTCTGTCTGTCTGTCTGTCTGTCTGTCTGTCTGTCTGTCCGTCTGTCCGTCTGTCTGTCTGTCCGTCTGTCCGTCTGTCCGTCTGTCCGTCTGCCCGTCTGCCCGTCTGCCCGTCTGCCCGTCTGTTGCAACGCAAACTAGTCTCTCAGTTTTGAAGCTATCTGGCTGAAATTTTGTATACAAGTCTCTTTTTAGTGTACGCTGTATATATGTCGGAACGAATGGAATCGGACCATGGGGTCATGGGGCTGCCATACAAACTAACTCCTGAGAATCAGGTTCTTCTAAGAAAAACTTTTCTCTTTATGTACCAATCTCAACCAAACTTCACCCAAATGTGTTCCTAGTAAAGCGTCAAAACATATCTAGGAACGGATGGAATCGGAACATTACGTCGTAGGGCTACCATACAAACTAACGCCTGAAAATTAAGTTCTGCTAAGAAAAACTTTTTCGTTTTGAATCCAACCTTAACCAAACTTTCCCCAAATGTGTTCCTAGCAAAGCCTTAAAACATATCTAGGAATGGATAGAATCAGAACACTACGTCATAGGGCTGTCATACAAACAAATACCTGGAAATTAGGATCTTCTAAGGAAAACTTATTTCTTTATCAACCAATCATAACCAAACTTCTCCCAAATGTGTTTCTAGCAAAGCCTTAACATATCTAGGAATTGATGGAATCAAATATGTATTATGTAATAGGCTATCATATAAACCAACCTCCAAATATATGGTTCATTCAAAAGAAGTTTTGTTTCTTTTGAGTTTTAACCAAAACTTATCCTTGACTTGCCTCAACGCATCTAGGAACAAATGGAATCGGAACACGTAATAAGGGCCGCGCCCGAAATTAGCCTCGGTCTCGTTTTCTTTTACTTTTTCATAATAATAAAAAATAGTAGAAATATAAAGAATGAATGAAAAAGCAAGAAACGCTGGAGATTTTGTCGATTTTTGAATGAATATGGATTATGAATAAACTTTATTTTATTTTTTCCCGAAAGCCTTTTTTAAAAGCAAAAGAACAATAATTAATTCTTGTTTCACTGGCATCTGTTTGCTTGCTTTGTACCAGATCATGCATCACTTTGCAAGAAAATTGCCATATTTTGCCTGGTACGTATAATTTTTTGTGTGAAATCTTAAAAAAAAATAAAAAATAAAAAAAGTGTTCGATGTTGACCCCCCCTGGAAATATTTCTGCGGGCGCCTATGAGTATACACAATAAGTTCAAGATCATTATACCCTTCGCTCATAGAGTGAAAGGGTATATTAACTTTGTCATGAAGTTTGTAACGCATTGAAGGAAGCATCTCCGACCATATAAAATATGTATATATATGATCAGCGTGACGAGCTGAGTCGATTGGACGATGTCCGTCTGTCCGTCTGTCTGTCTGTTGCGACGCGTTTTGCTCGGCCAGTTTAAAAGCTATGGAGCTGAAACTTTGCACACATGCTTCTTTTTGTTGCAGGCAGTTTGTATGTTTGAATCGCTGAAATCCGACAAGGAGGTCGTGGGGCTGCCATACAAACCTACCCCCCAAAATTAGGTTCTTCTTAGAAAAACTTTTTTATTTATGCATCAATTTCAATAAAATTTCACACAAATGTGTTTTTATTGCTGACACACAATATATGTAAAAATCGACCAAATTGGACAATGGGGTCGTGGGGCTGCCATACAAACCTAGACCCCCAAATTAGGTTCTTCTAAGAAAAACTTTTTTATTTTCTCATCGATTTCAATCAAATTTCGCACAAATGTGTTTCAAGTTATATCACAAAACATATGTAAAAATTGACCAAATCAGACCATGGGGTCATGGTGCTGTCATACAAACCTAGCTCCCCAAATTAAGTTCTTCAAAGAAATTTTTTGTTATTTATACACCAATTTCAACAAAACTTCACACAAATGTGTTTCTATTGATGACACAAAACATATGTATGAATAGATGGAGTCGGACCATGTGGTCATGGGGCTACCATACAAACCTAGCCCCCCAAATCAAATTTTTCAAAGAAAAAACGTTTTTATTTGCACACCAATTTCAATCAAACCTCAGAAAATTATATTTTTATTGATGCCACATAACAAACGTGGAAATAAATGAAATCGGACTGTGGCGTCGTGGGGCTGGCATATAAACCCAACCCCAAAATTAGGTTCTTCGAAGAAAAACTTTTTTATGTAGGTATCCACCATTTTCAACCAAATCTCATAGAAATGTGTTTTAATTGATGCCACAAACATACGTAAAAATTTATGGAAAGGCCATGCGTTCGTAGGGCTGCCGTACAACCCCATCCCCCGCTTCTCCCATTAAATCTTCGCCACGGCACTTATGTGAAAATTCAAGGAAAAGCATGGAAGCGGGGAGTACTAAACACAAGTCATAGATACGCCCCAAAAAACTTTTAGCCCGAGGGGAGCGAAGGGTATCCAAATTTCGGCCGCGCCCGAAATTAGCCTCGGTCTCGTTTTAAAGTAAACATTGAGTCGCTCCGGTCAAGGACTCCCATTATCCCCCCATTTGAATTTGTAAAAACGACATGTGCATAACTCCCCCCGAAATTGGAGGTCATAGTCACCCAACCCACCAAATATCAGCTCATTCGGATAAAAACTAAGGGTATCTCCCATACAAAGTGACTCCAATTTTGGGAGGGGGGTCCGTTTAGTAATAATAAATAAATAAATAATTTTTTTTCGATCGATGCAGAATGCGTTGACTGAAATATGCTTCACTTCAATATATGATACCCTATTCAAATTACTGCATTAATTCTTGCCTTCCAACGATGAACGCTTCTTTCGCGACGGAATTTATGAATTACCAGCAAGATGGGCAAAACTAGTGGCGAGCGATGGACGATTTATTTTCATTCAAATAAATTTATTTTTTGAAGCAAAACCGGACCGACTTATGTTGTACACCTTATAATAAATATCAGCAAAAAGGGGTACTTTTTAGCTTAGTTTTTTTTTTACGTGGAAAAAAAATATCTTAAAATCAGATCCTAGGTTATTTGCATTACGCAATGGAAACCAGATGAGTCCAAGTATCCCCTTAAAGCTTTGCCGTATGTTTACATAAAATTGGAGTCTCTGACGGAAAACTAATCAGGAAAATACATTTTTCTTTTAGGTATAATGTCAATAGTTAATTTTATTTGTTAAGGTTGTCCGTTCATGATTTTCAAAATTATTCACAATTAAAAAAACAACCTTAAAATTTTAAATGATATTTACAAAACATTTTGAACGCATTCTGAAGAAAATGTACAACCGTGCATGATTTCTGTGTTCTTGTTGTCAGCATATTTGCAAAAAAAAATCAGATCCCACTTCGAATGGGTTAATAATGAAAAGGAATCTTAATATCTTAAAATAATTTGCCTTAACAATAAAACAAGTTTAGTATTGCCGGTATGTATATGCGAGCCAACTGCTATATATAGGCCGTCGTATAAGTTTATTTTGGACTGAGCCCTGGTAGCCAATCCTATTCCGTTGGCCTACTTTTCGGCACAATTCAATCGATTCAGTTTGCATAAAGCCATCAATAAATTTAAAATATAAACGGTGTAAGTTGTCGTACCTTTATTTCAAATCCTATTGGGTTTAAACCTGCATAAACACAAAAAGGACCGAACCTTATAATATTCACCTAAAACCAAAAATCAATAAGAAAAGGTCTCCTCGAATTACTTTCGTCATATTTCCATTATCATCATCGTCATCATCATGAAGTGAAGATCCGCACAGCCCGAAAAAGTCAAAATGCAAAACTTGAAAACCGCTCATTTCGGCTCATCTCTCGCTCTCTGTGAAAGGGATATACACTCAGGATAATTCAGAGTATGGTATACGATAAATCCAATCATTTCATTCAAATTGTGTGACCTACATTATGTCCCTGTACAATGTTTAGCATATAGTCAGGGGACTGACTACTACATTTATATCCTTTTGGGGATATCGACTTTTCTGTGTAAGTATACATACACATGCGGCGAAATAGATACGATGTCGGGTTGAGTTGAATAAAATCTTTTTTTTTTCTGTTGAATAGCAATTTTATCCATCCCATTCGTCGCGACTTCTTTTTTCATATTGTAAAAATGCAGAAAATTGTAATACGGTACGTACTCCATGCGCGATGAATGACATCCGCACGGAAAATAAGTGTCATCTGAAGTGAATGTCGCGGAAATGTGAATAGTGTGTGTAGTAGGATTTCTCGTTTTTCTCGTGTTCCTACTACAGATTGCACTTGAAAAATTACATACGCTCATAATACGCTGCGCCTAATATATCTGGGCGGATAATGCTTATTCGTTTTGTAGTATGTCCTTGATTAAACATCTATAATGTAGGGCGTGTGTAATAGTCATACGCCTTTTTGTCAATTTTAAACTAGGGGGCTTCGTCCCCTGCTCGCTACGCTCGCCAACCCCCGGGGCCGAGGCTAATTTCGGGCGCAGCCGAAATTTGGATACCCTTCGCTCTCCTTGGGCTAAAACTTTTTTCGGGCGTATATATGACTTGTATTTAATCCTTTAAAATGGCCAAGAAAAATGTTGGAACCATATTCGCATTGTAGCTTATGGAATTCCCCATCATTTCCGACATATTCCACTACAGTAAGCATGCATCTTCATTGAGAAAATCGCAGCGGACAAAAATTTCATTTTCATTCCGCCCGATATCTATCCAGACCTTAAGATGGAGTCAATGAGTCTATGGTTTAAACAGAAAACATTCATCCAAAAGTATTCTTTGCGCTTTCATCATCATCATCATCATCATCATCAATGTGGCACGATAGTCCGACGTCGGGATTTGGCCGCCTTCGCGCTTTCAGTGAACGCAAATTCAGGAAAAGCAGACTATCGGGGTAGTTAGCATTAGGTAAGGCAAATTTGTAAAAAAAAACTCTTCTTTCTACAGCCTCAATGTCGTTTGTGTGATATTTAGCTGTAAGGAGACCAGACTACACTTGAGTACGCAATGGTACATGCTACAAACCAGAGAGCAAAACAGACGGACAGCAGATCGAATGCATTGGAATTGGGAAGAACTACGTAGCACAAAACCAGGAAGTTTGAATGCTCTCACGATGTTCTCATAGTGATCACTAACATTCAATTTCCTGTCGAATTTCACCCCTAAATCTACGAATGAATCCTTTTTGATGGGCACGTTACCAATAAAAATAACAGGCGCGACAATCCAACATTGGACTAAGGCCGCAGGATGTGTTAGTGACATCCTATTTTCAAGATCTTATCTGCTTTTTGTTGAGGTAATGAGATCAGCATCACGCTCATTATTAATAGTGTAGGGGAAAAACAAAGGAGAATGCTTAAGCGAAAATATCATAAAAAAAACATTTAGACAAATTTAGCCGGAGGCCGTTTTCGTGGCACCAGGACGAAAGTAAATCAAGTGCTGATTGTAATTGTAGACAGTCAGTAATAGAAGAAACAGAAAGGTAACACTTAAGATCATCAGCGAAAAGCAGGCTCCGGCATTTTAGGATTGGAGGTAGGTCATTTAGGTATAAAAAAAAAGAGAAGAGTAGAAGAAGAAGAGAAAAACAAAGGACCTAAGATGGATCCTTGAGGGATACCGGATGTTGGAATGAAGGGAGCGGATATTCAACTATGGAAACTAGCTTGTTCAGTGCGGTCTGTAAGGTAGGAATAAACCCATTTAACCAATGAAATTGGAATGTCTAAATCAATTAGTTTAGTCAGAAGTCTGTGATAACATATCGTATCGAATGCCTTCTAGAAATCTGTATAAACTACGTGAACATCTTGGTGACGATCAAACATTTCGGCAACAAATTGTGTGATCTCGAGTAAGTTCGTCGAGTGGTGTTTAAATGCCCAAAATTTAATATCAAAAAGTCATTGACGATATTTTCCAAGACTTTAGCACAAGATGGAAGCAATGAAATGGGTGTATAGTTTGTTGCAGAAGAAATATCGTCGGTGCCTTTCGGGATAGGTAGAATTAACCCTTCGTTAGGCGCGCACATATTCGTCACGTGGTTAGGCGCGCGGGCTACAATTGTAGCCCAAATTAAAAATAATATAAAAAATATGGTTCAATTTTAATTTTTTTTTCCTGCTCGGTCTGCGGTCTGGTGATTGTTGTACAGAATAAAAAATATAAAATCCTTAATTTTCCAATAAAAAATATATAATAAAAGAGGGCAAAGTGCCAATTAGTCATATTTTAGGGTTTTTTCATATTAACTTACTTAGGTGGACAAAATAGTTACTTTTTAAAATGAAAAGTACAAAAAAAGTTTATATTCGCAGAATTCAATAAAACATCTTCGAAATGGAACATTGAACGAGAGAATGCAGTGAAAAATGCCCAGTTTGTGGAATTTCAAACTTAGCCTATCTTTTGGTACCCAATATTCACACTTTTTTACACTGGGAGTACAGTTTCTTGCTAGAAAGCTAAATATATTGTAAGTCAAACTGATTGAATTTCTACTTACAATATTCAGATTAACTGTTATCACAATATTTACGCTACAATTGATAAAAATTTCATCCAGAAACTAATTTATGTTAGCAACATGTAACAGATGCACGCTGTAAGAAATTTTGACTTCGACTCCAGGTTTTTCGTGAAAATAGTAATCTATTTTTTGTACATTTATCTTGCAACCGTTTTTTTTTTGTCAAACATTTTACTGTTGCTATTTTCTACAATGTTTTATAATAATATTTCTATTTTAATAGATATTTTTGAGTACCAAAAAAGTAACATGAATGGGCGCGCGGGCTACACTTGTAGCCCAGTGGACTTTGATCGCAAAAGAATATTAGTTTCTAGGCTAAAAAAATCTTCAAAACATTCTTATTCGATTAAAAAGCAGCATTTCAACAGCTACTGAGCAGTTCGAATGAATTCGATTCATATCCTGAAAATGGTTGCCATTTAAAAGAGTGTGGGCTACAATTCTGTGGTCAAAAGTCAAAACAGCATAACTCGAGTTATGTCAAAATTGAGTTACATATGCCATCTTGTTAAGCATTTTTTGTTTTATTTTGTAAATTTTTTTCGTGCAAATCGGATAACAGGTTCCAAAGTTATTAATAAAACACCTAACAGCATATCTCGCCACGATCAGAATTACAAAAGGTATAACAGCATTATTCCCCATTATGTCGTTATTCCTTTTCGTATTTCGACGAATGAACACTGTTTTACAAGTGGAGGAATAACAGAATAATTGAGGTATGCTTTTATTTCCTAATAGAAAAAAGGTATACCAACTTCACAATTGACTTATGCTATTTTTCCAAAATGTATAATAGTTTATCACTTGGTACAATTTGAATTGTGTCCTTATTCCATCTTGATCTATGTAGCTCGTGCACACATAACTACACTTGTGCTGTTATTCAGATTATAAATTCTCCAACTGAGTACACATATGTGGAGATATGTTATTAGTCAAAATTCACTTTCTGCGAATTCCAATGTGTAACTAGAGTTATGTTTTTAATCCGTGGACAAATCTGCTCCAAAAGAATAAATAGTACTGGAATTATGCTATTATGATATGCTATATCATAGGAGTAACTTTATATTATAAGGTTACGCAGAAAGTTTTCTGTATAATTATTTTTCGACACATGATTTTGATGATATCGACGAAGTAGCGTTCCACTTCTATTCATTTTTCAGGCTCGAATTACGTACCTCAGATCAAGGTTGAATAGCGTCGATATGCCAGTGCATCGCTCTGCTTCAGTCCAGTGCGACTTTAAAATTGGCGAGTGAGTCTATTCTGTCCTCTAACACAGGTCAGACGGCATAAGTCATCCTCACATTCCTCATATTTCCAGCCTACCTGGTACACCAAATTACAGCATTATGTCCTAGAGTGCTATCGATACTCTCCTTCAAACTAATTAGATGCCCCTGTAACACACTCTTCAGCTTATTATCCTTTTTGAGGACTGCGCCAATCTTTCGGGATTACTTTTTCGCTCCATATTTTAAGTAGTAATCTTGTGATTGTTCCACCGTGCTACATCTCATTTGATGGTGTATTTGTTCTTGCGGACTCTGGGACGTCCAAAGTACTGATGTTGTTTAGCATTGCAAACTATTTTTTCTCAAAGGTGGCAGTGTACGTGGCCGCTATGACATCGTTTGTAAAATTGACAACCACCAAGTTTTTGTAAAAATGCTGCACCCGAAGGTCTTCTTCACTAAATAGTGATCAGCTCCGCAGTTCTCTCCTCGATAGGATCGGACATCTAAAATAGTGAAAACCCATCTCATTGTGATAAGTACGTGCTTGATTTGGTTCACGGTGTATTGTCTGGAGATTTAACTGCTTAAGAATGCGTCGATGCGTCGTTTACGACCAGGTTCGCCGCTCGCAAAGTCGATATATCGCTGACCGATGTAAAGGTTTGTCTTCGTAGAGACGACTCTTGAGATGATCGCTTAGCGATTGAAGTTAAACCACGCGCCGGTTTTGAGTACTACGTACTATGTATATTTTCCACACAGACATGTTCCTTTAATTATAAGTCAATACTAGGAAAGTAGCATCATTCAAAAAATATGCAAACATGGATCGAAATTATATGCAAAAATACGATCGTTGAGCGCCCATTACATGAATCGTCTCTACGAACATGTCCTTTAATTGACTCCACCATGGAGGCTATAACCCCCAATAGTTCCTCTATGCTAACTTTCGTTTCCGACTTTGGTTTTAAAATGTCCCAGCAGCAATTTGTCGTCATTTGATGGAAGTGAGTCGAAGAGCGTTTTTAGTTGGTAGTAGAACTCATCCTTAACTGCTTATTCTTTCACTTCGGTAGAGGATGGCACATTAATAAGCCGGAGATTACCGAAACGGGACTAAATGCGGATCGCGCACATATGCGAATCCGAAGACGCGCCCCTTGAGCCGATTATTACTATAAAGGCTACTCGAAACTCTCCGTTACTCTATTCTTTAACACTCAAACTCGCAATTACTGTCGGTAATCTCGCTATTGAGCCTTTTTCCTTCTTGGACTGCAACATGCTTAGTTCGTTTCGTCCGCCCAATCCGAGGCCATCATGGGGATGCGTCAAAAAGCGGCTTCAGTTTTTGATTCTATAGGTTGTCTGTCACCATATTAAGTGAAGTAACCATAGAGACGCTGTAGTCTGGCTGGTCTAGCGGTTAGTGCGCGCACCTTCGGTGCACAGGGTCATGAGTTCGAATCTCACCGTGAGCCATGGTGTATTTCGAACTCACGAGCTTGTGACGGACTATGATCTCACTCAGATGTTAACCCTAGATAACCAACGTTATTCTTTCTACATTGTAACCAATGTTAGTCAATTCGACTAACACCATATTAAAACTCGTTTTTTGAGCCTAGGGATGTATCAAATATATTAAAAGCGGTTCTAACTAGAAATACTATCATTATTTTTACTAAATGTTAGACCAAAAAGTATCAGTGTTTGATGTTTTATTTTATTTTAAAGAAAACTAACTGCCTACTTATTAAAGGCATTTGACCTTATCACTGTAACAAAATAAGGTGCACAGTACAAAATTTGGTCGTTTGGACCTGCAGTACTTTGGTTTAACGATACACACCTCGTTACTAAAGCTGTAAATAGGTATATTGTTGATGATATCGATACTTAACTGATTCACCTCCTAGGATCTGGAAGGACACAACTATTGAGTGGAAGAGCAAAAAGCAACAACTAAATTAAATATCAATGGTAGTCGAAACGACTAACATTGGTCATGCAGGGTTAAACGAGTACCTATTTATGGTTATGGGGATAAATAACACTGCCGAGCGTGATGCTGATCTCATTAGCTCAACAAAAAGCAGATAAGATCTTGGAAATAGGATGTCACTATCACATCCTGCGGCCTTAGTCCAATGTTGGATTGTCGCGCCTGTTATTTTCTTAAACCTGAGACGCTGAAGCTGCTAATACTAATTGTCGTACCAAAAATGATATGACCTAGCCATCTACAGTTTCATCGAGGAAGACAATAAGAGAAGGCCTTTGATTAATTCATATAAATTAGTAAAAAATAAAGTTTTGTGCTATCAAAATCTATGGCGGAATTCATAGTCCCGACTTAAGTAATAAGGAATTTCTTAAGGAATTACGGTTTTCTCTATATAAGTGAGCCTTTCTTTGAGTTTTAAGTATTCATAGACCGCACTTATTAGGGCCTTGCCTAATTTAAAAAACGATTTACTTATTGGGCATATCTGTTGAAAGTGGTAAATATAAAATATAAAAAAATAGCAATTCAAATTCAAAATCTTGAAAAAAATTTCAAAGTGTTTGAATAAGGATATGTCAACAAATATATGAATTGATATAAGGTTACTAGATATGTACCTTAACGAATAAGGGAACTCGTTAGGAAACTCTTAAGCGTTTGCTTATTATGAATAGCGTCAGTCCCTTAAGGGTTCCCTTAAGTGTAAGTGGGGACTATGAATTCCGCCCCTAGTGTTTTATTTTATTTTTCATAATTTAAAAAAACAACCCTTATTCATGAAATCGTGAAAATAGAGTCAAAAACTTTAAATCGCGAGACCGCATAACTCAATTATAAGACACTCTTAAGATATAGCAAAAAAGCATATCTGTACATAAACTGTATGCACTTCAGTTGTAGGATTTGGAAAAACAACTTATGTGTAAATATCGTGATCGTGGCCTGGGATTATGCAATGGAATAATGACATTTATCAAATTACGCTTTAAAATATGTTTTCCCTCAACAAGGAACAACAGCATAAGTCGATTTTTGCGCTATAACTACAAAACTATTATAGTTATCAACAAAATTATTATCCTATAAAAATTTATATTTTTATCACTCTATATATAGGTAAAACACGTCACAAAATATTTATAAACTTTTATCACAGAATTTTTCAAAACTTTAAAATGCTCTCCTGAAAAATCAACAAAACGGACTTATGCTGTTTTACCTTTTGACCACAGAATTGTAGCCCGCGCGCCCACTGAAGGGTTAAAGCTTTTTTCGAGACTGATGGAAAGGTGCCCGCCTGTAGGCTTTTATTAACCTTCAAGCGGGCGCGCGGGCGGTAATTTACCGCCCTGATCATATAAACACCCATAGCTATTCCCCCGTTGGCAGGATCGAGGTGGGAGAAGTATGTATTCTTAAGTCATACTGTTATAGATACAATACAATAAAATTTTGGGTAAATTTTACCTTCCATACCTTTCCAGCGGTCATCAAACGTTTGGGGATTGTATATTTTGGTATATAGTTGTGCTCAAAATGTGTGTAATATCACTGAAGTGACATGCTTTGCTAAAACTGCTGAACTTGTTTTATTGTTCACCAGATAATACTTTTTATGATGATAACTTATTTGGGACATGCTCTTCTTTCAATTTACCATAATTATGAGAATGGAAGTTGTACGGTTGAGCGCAAATGGAGGGAAAAAGACGAGCGCGGTAAATTACCGCCGCGCGCCCGGTAATGTCACAAAAAATGTGCGCCCGCTTGAAGGTTAAATAAAATTGAGAGTGGCAACGATAGGCTTTGGCAGGTGTTTTTCAGGAAAATATTCGGTAGGCCGTGTCGGCTCCCGTTCCGCCTTCGGGTTTTAGTTTGCTAAGAAGTATGTTAACTCATTGCCGGACAAAACGCCAAAATTTGACACGATTTGTACGTCAAATGCTCAAAATTGGACGTCTATAGACGTTCTGTCCGCGAAAGGGTTAACACGGTCAGGAGGAATGGGAGGAAAAAAAAGGTGAAGGAACGAAATAAGAAGGATTCGGATGGGGAAGGTAAATATAAAGTATCAAACAGCTCGCAGATTGGGTCTGTGGCTGTTGTGTTAACCCTCATCTGCTCCAAAAAAAAACTTACATTTCCTTTCCTCGCGTAGATTTCTACGCATATGGAATGTGTAATAAAAACAAACATTATATGCATCGAATTTGATGGATTGAACTTTCAGATTAGTTTGTCAGTAACACATTTAATGCAAACATTTCGATTGTGTTCCGTTTTGCACACTCTTTGAGCGCAGAAGCTGCAAATGGTTTGATGCATATAATTATTTTTGGGCAGATTTTCGTCCAGGCATTGCTGACATTGAGGTTTGCCTTTTACTTGTGTTGGGGTCATTATTTTTCGTCACTTAGCAGGAGTTACAGATGTCGAGGGTTCAAATTCTTTTCTTCTTTCTGGTGGAACTGGACATGGTATTTCAAAGCCGTGATTTTGCTGAAACTAGTCGCGGATTACCAGTTCTTTGTGACATAATGGCCATGCTAGTGCAATTCCGAGCTCATATAGAAAATTTATTCTCATAGTTCGCACCTGATTCGGATACCATTCCAGATTGATGTCTTTATATGTATATTATAAGGCATTCAACAAAAACACCGCCATATGCCATCTGTTTGTCTTCCTTTTTGGTGCTGTAGCAAAAGAACATTTTCTCCACGATGTCAAAACTAAAATCTAAAACCACACCTGTACCTTGTTTCTTTTCGGCTCATAAATCGTCGATCGATTAGTATTTAAATCTAAAAACTTTACTGTAAGTTAGGCAATTCAGATAAAAAATAGAGTGAATAGAGGAGAGAGAGGAGTGAATAGAGGTATAGTACATATAAACCCCAGGCAAAAGCAAAACTCCCATATAAGCCCGAATCATATTTCAAGTTAGTTCAAAGGAATCTCAAATCTGGTTGTTCCAAACTGAAGATTACATTTGCATTACATACATACATTTTCATTCCGCAACCTTCCCGCTGCAAGCAGTAAGGGTTATGGATGCCAAATATTTCCATATTCATGGATTTTGGAAGGAATTTGACCTCATTCTCTTCACTACTTGCACTACTATCTGCATCAGTATATTGCTCATCGTTGATTTCCGAAACATCACTTTCACTTTTACTTCCACTGTCACTGTTACTATCACTGCCTTCCTTTAGTAAGGATTCTTTTTCCATGTATCGCAGGGAACGAACATGCTGATGAGCTGGGACGCATAACTGCATCATTCCCCTTCTGCAGACCTGAATCCTTCTGCAGCATCGCTTCATGTATAGTAAAGAGAACATTCAAAGACCAGGAACGACTCAAGGCAACTGAGCACTCGGATAAGCTACCTGGGCTTAGACAATCTAAACTGTTAGCATAGCAGGGTATTCCCACAAAAGAACGGCTGAGCTGCTTCAACTAAGCAGAGCTAAAGTATGTATCATATGTGGCATTCTCACAGGCCACTCCTGTCTAAGATTACATTTACGCACATTAAGGCTTGTGCAGGACGCGAGCTGTCGATTCTGTGAAGAAGACGACGAGACCTCTTTCCACGTCCTATATGCAAGGTCGATTCACTGGCCCAGCGCCGCTGGTCACAATTTGGAGTGGCCTATCCAGACACGGACGACATAGCATCGACATCTATAAGCGATCTCAACTCCTATCTCAGCACGATCAACCTTGATCATCAGGCATAGTCCTGCCCATCCACGACTAGGGCGATAGCACAATAGGCCCACTGGCTTCAGTGCTGTGAATCCCTTCGAGTTCATGCCCCTCTACAATCTACAATCTGCAAGATAGGACGTCTAGTACCTACCAATTTCACGATCTACCTTTGAACTAGCTTCGATTTAAATAAATGCATGCACAGCTGTCACACGATGTGCAATTCATGACAATTCTATGCAAATCAAGGCCAGACAGTCTGCAATTTCTTATATGCGTAGAAAACTACGCAAAGGGTCTAAAACGTAATTTTTTGAATATGAAGAAAAACTTTTTTTTATGTGTATTGGGAAGCATATTTCCTTGTTTAGAATGGTCATAGTTATAAAGTCAAGAAGTTTCATGAACATTTTCTTAGCGGTTTTTGTAAAAAATTTAAAAAAGTTTTCAGTATGCGTAGATTTCTACGCAAGGAGCAGATTAGGGTTAAGGACATTTTAGAGGGCAGGGACACTGATGAGCGAAGATTTCGAACATATGACCAAAACCGCTTGCTTTCATTGCGTTTGATGGACTCTTCAATACTGATCAAGTATGCAGTTCTAGCTTCAGCGATGAGCTTTTTGGCTTCCGTACGTAATTTTTTGAACAGGTTCAGGTCACAAGGGTTTCGAAAACGCTTATAGGGTAAGCGACAACGGTTCTTTTTACGAAGAACATTGAAGATTTCGGACGTTCACCAGACTGGGCCTTCGCGGGACCTAGAAATGGAAAAGGGAATGAGGTCGGATAAAATATGTATTATAAAAAGTTATCACTGTTGAGTCACAGAGTAATATAGTCCGCTTTACAGAAGTTGAACTTACCATGTTGGCAGGTAGGATACGAAGCTTCAACGTTGTGATCGATATTTCAAGAAGTAACGGTGGATGATGAAAATCAATTCAAATATAAGGAGGTTCGAACAGAAGAATCGAGGACTTATCAATATTAGTAAAAATTAGATCTAGGACGATTGAAAGCGTTCCGAATTTTGTTAATATGTGATACGGAGCAAAGATGCATGAATGAAGTTAAGCCTAAGAGTTGCGACGCAGAGACGGAAGAGACCGGGAAGTCAGAATTGGGGCACCATTGAATGTGAGGGAGATTGAGGTCACCACAGATGACAATGGATGAACATTTCTCATTATTCAATATACGACCAACAGTTGAGTACCACGATTCATAGAGGTGGATAAAGTGGAGTTGGTAGGCATATAAGCGCAAGTTACAAGGAGTGTGGTTAACGAGAATGCACACGATAACACAGTCAAATGTTTCGTGAAAAGAGGCGTACAACAGAGAGCTGTGAGACTCCAACCAAAAGAAAATACTGAAAATAACTAAAATGAAAAAAAAAACTAGGGGGCTTCGCCCCCTGCTCGCTTTGCTCGCCAAACCCGCGGGGCCGAGGCTAATTTCGGGCGCGGCCGAAATTTGGATATCCTACGCTTGGGCTAAAAGTTTTTCCGGGCGTACCTATGACTTGTATTTAATCCCCCTCCTCATTATTTTTCTTCCGTCTTGACAAAAGCTTTGGGCTTGGTTGAAATATGGGCAAATAAAAATATTTACTTGAAAAATTTTATTGGGGTTGCCGGAGGATGACCCCACAGTACGATTCCATTCGTTTTTAACTTTTTAGTTGCTTTGACATTAATTCAAGGTTTTGTGAAATTGGTGTAAAAAAATGTTTCTTAGAAGATTCAATATGGGGGGTTTGGTTTGTATGGCAGCCCCATGACCCCATGGTCCGATTTGATTCAATCTTACATATATTTTGTGTCATCAATAGAAATACATTTGTGTGAAATTTGGTTGATTTTGGTGCACAAATGAAAAACTTTTTCTTAGAAGAACCTAATTTGGGGGTTTGGATTTTTATGGCAGCCCCATGACCCCATGGTCCGTTTTAATCCATTCTTACATAAGTTTTGTGTCAACAATAGAAATACATTTGTGTGACATTTGGTTGAAATTGGTGCACAAATAAAAATTTTTTTTTTAGAAGAACCTAATTTGGGGGGTTAAGTTTGTATGGCAGCCCCATGACCCCATGGTCCGATTTGATCCATTCTTCCATATATTTTGTGTTATCTATAGAAACACATTTGTGTGAAATTTGGTTGAAATTGGTACACAAATAAAAAAGTTTTTCTTAGAAGAACTCAAATTGGGGGGCTAGGTTTGTATGGCAGCCCCATGACCCAGTTATCCAATTTGGGTGAATCAAACATACAAACAGCCTGCAACAATAAGAAGCACGTGTGCAATTTCAGCTTGCTAGCTTCAATACCCGCCGAGTAAAACGCGTCGCAACAGACAGACAGACGGACATGTTCCAATCGACTCCCCAAGTCAAGTGATGCCCACACCGGCGCGTCAGCGAATGTTCGCGGCGAATTTTTCCGCGGCGTCAAAATTGTAACACACTGCGTTGTATGGAAATGCCCACACCAACGCGAATATTCGCCAGTTTTGCAGTATTTTTCCCGGTTCGAATATTTGCTACCTAATGTCATTTTATTCAAATAATTTATTTGACAGGTGCAGTGTAGTACAACTTGATGTTGGTGTACCCGAAAAAGATGTAGATTTGGACTGAGTTGATTAGGTATTGACCGAGCATTTAAGTTTTGAATGTTTTATGGTATCAGTGGATGAGTAAAAGAAGTAACATTTTTGGAAAAATGAATTCCAAGGAAGGATGGTTTTTACTCGTTGTTGTTACACAAATAAATTGCCCTATTGTGGCAAGTCCGGCCAAACCCCGATCGTATCGCTCGGCCGAAGAATTGCAGAGGTATATATCTACGATTTTCCAAAGTGCATAGTACGAAGTTGATCTTGAAATTACTGTGACCGACATCTAGGTTGATAACTAACAAAAGCACACATTTTGTGAATTATTGTACTTATCTCGGTTATCCCCTTGTGAGCTGCGCAGGAAAGATGCTCCGACGCCTCCTTAGAGAATTTTATTGCGAGTCCAGCGAACCCTTGATCGTTTCGCTGGACTCAAGGATTCCAAAGATATCGACTGATTATCGAAGTAGTACGAAGCCGATTGTGAGATTGCTGTATTGCCATCATCCAGGTTGACGGTTATCTCTGACCTCCCTGTGCACTGACCGAAAAAAAAGAGGATCCGATGACCCTTTCGGCAATTTTATGGTGAGTCTAGCGCCACCTCGGTCGTTCTGCCACACCAAAGGATTGCAGAGATATCGACGGATTTCCGAAAGAATACAAGGTCAATCGTTTCATTTATGAATAGCATACGCTAGGAAATGAGAATCCTGGTGGTTCGGTGCTTGCGTTTGTCCCTAGGTAGTTGCATACAAGCTTGAATATTCTATTGTTTACTTTGCATAGTTACGCCATATTTTGCTTGGTTACGCCATCGTAAGGAATCACGTAAGGATTCTACTAAAAGTTATTATGCAACTTCATACGATGGCGTAACCAAGCAAAATATGGCGTAACTATGCAAAGTAAACATTCAATTCAATAAAATATTCAAGCTTGTATGTAACTCCGCATTTTGCATAACCATGCTAAGTAAACAGTTATTCAATTCAAAACAGCCACAAAACAATGAACAATGTTCAAGCTTATTATGTCTTCTCTATACGATAAGACTAACCCATTCGACGGGCACAAGATAAGATGTAAAAGTTTTCGGGTACGCGATAGTCAATTCAAACAATCAAATCGAACACTGCCGCAACTTTTTTTGGGGTACCGTATAACAAGGTTGCACTGCACTGCATATTTCCATCAATTTGCGCATGTCAATGATTTTATCATTAGAATAAGTATAGACATGGAGAGGTAAAATGTCGAATTTCACGTTGATTTCTTCCGTTTACGCTTTTATGTAATAAGTAAAGATGCCGCGACACTTTGATATAGTGCACGAAAATTGCAGCATGATTATAAATGTTAAAATTATTGTATTTGGCCAGTTCTTGCAGTTATTCTCTATCATGTCTAAGTCCCTTTCTTACATAAATCTAATACCTTTTCTATTGTAAAATGGATCGCGTTCCGAAATTTTCTACGATGGGAGCC
Source organism: Microchrysa polita (assembly GCA_949715475.1). NCBI lineage: Eukaryota > Metazoa > Arthropoda > Insecta > Diptera > Stratiomyidae > Microchrysa > Microchrysa polita. The sequence goes on along the minus strand of OX454417.1, from coordinate 17,358,982 downwards.
GGACAGCGGGCTCCGACTAAATTTTTGGCAATTGGGTTCTACAATAACTCTCAGGGCATTGCAGCGGAAAGTTCTGAGCCGCAAGGAAAATGTATTAAAAAATAAAATAAATAAATTCCGAGTGAGTTTATATTCATTTTCTACACTAAGGCCCGTATTTATAAACACACCTTAAGGAAGCCTTAACTCAAGGCGACCTTCGGTCAAGAACGAGTAAATTCAAGGAATGAAATGTCATTTTCAGTATATTTTTTCATCAAAATAATTTATTGTTACGAATATTTTAGTTTCAATATAAATTATTTGTGGGAAAAATATTATTGCTCTCTTAGTGGAAGCAAAGTAAACTGAAAATAGTTGCACTTCTTCTTCTCTGTACCGTAACCCCTTGGGGCATGGTGCGTTCACACAGCCGTTTAGGCTAGTTCGAGTCAACGTTACATTGCATATAATTTCGGACTGTATATAATGATGCAAGCACTTTCCTATCCCCAAAAGTACAGACATTTTCGATCACCCCGAGATTCGATCTCCGGACCTCTAGCTAGCTAAATTACTAGCATCGTAGAGCGCGACTCAACCAAGTGACCCACAGAGCATGATACTCAAAAATATATCTGAATACCATCCTTGACTTAAGTCAATACAGACGACCTTAACTCAAGGCCACCTTAGCCCAAGGTGACCTTAAATCAAGAAACGCCTTGTTGATTATATTATTTAAAAATGTTCACTAATTAGACAAGTTTTATGTTAAACTCTTCTAAAAACATAGTAAATATAAGTGGTATTATCCCAATTTTAACAAGTAAACCGAGACCGAGTTCTAATCGTCCGAATAGCACAGCATAGGTTTGTCATATAGTGCTTGCAACATTTTATACACTCCGAAATAATATGCAATGTAACATTGACTCGAAGTAGCCTATAAACGGCTGAGTGAACGCACCATGCCCCACAAGGGGTTACGGTACAGAGAGAAGAAGAAGAAAAATTGATGTCCCAATAACTTACTTATTGTAACTACAACCATTTCGGAAAATTATATATATGTTATTATCGAAACAATTGAAGTCGGTTTATACTCGAAGGAAGATAATGCAAAAAATATTCGGAAGGACCTTCTTCATTTGAAAGTTAAATTGTAGGTATATTGAAAATTACCATTGAACGTAACATTGAACATATAAAATCTAGAATTCGAATTTGAAAATGGAAAATTCAAAGTTCAAGAAAAAAGTTGAGTCGTTTGGTTAATCGAATCTTCGGATAATCGATGCTATACTTTACATCGATCCAATACCTATAAATGCTGAAAGAATTAATTTTCCCACACTCGATCGGAGAATTATAAAATTCCAGCGTTAGAACTTCTCCTAAACTTAATCCTATCAAATTTGTCCTATTCAATAAGTCAATCAATAACGTCATGTGGCACATTTATAAAAGAAAAACAAAACAAATCCCCAAAATTTGCCTCAAAACTATACCTACACAAAAACCTAAACCACCTTACAAATCCCTCACATCAAAACCGCATGTCATCCAACATGTCGAACGAACATCTTCTTATTTATAGCAACAACGGGACACAATACAAAGCCTCCGATAACTCCCCACAAATAACCTACAACAGCGAAGATCATCCTCAACTATTTACGGGACTAAACCTAAAAACGACCCGAACTCGAGCCTCCTCGGCACGGCAACGTTGCTCCGCCGCTCCATATCCGGGGACCCGATAATTTGTTCGACGACGACGGGTATTAGGATCTCACAAAGTAACATGAACCTCTCATTAATCTTTCGATAACAATTCTAATTAAAAGCGAAAATTTGCCCGACAGGATTTATTTCGTACGCAGAAAGCAGGGACCCGACGGGCAACGACACGGGGACCGACTACGACGACGACGATGAGTGTCTAAATTATAATTTGTATGTAATAGGAGCCGTCGTCGGGGACTCATTCATTGGGCATGTCACATACTTTTGTATAGCACCATCGTCTTGGCGATATAGTGGTCCCAGAAAAACCAAAGAAACGCGAGAGGATTATCGGCAGAGTGTATCGTGTACCTACGAATTATCCGGAATTGTAGGATGAATCGTACACGAGGCTAGGAAATTATTATTGAAAGGTAATATGTAATAACAATTAACTTGAAATGATTAATGGGCTCTAACAAGGAAAATAGATAGGAAAAGTTTGTTTCATAATTGTTGGACGGTTTTTTAGGGCACAAGGACAAAAATGTTGTGTGTGGGTTTAACCAATAGCTTTCTATGATTCATCTCTGTATTGTTAGTCTGGCAATAATTTGTACATCCACTCGTATTGCACTGAATTTTTCCAGTGGGCGGAAAGAATTTCAAGGACCTTATTTTTTCTCCCGGAGTCCATGCCATACAAATTTCCAATTTGCACTCACTCAGAAAAATAACGAATTCCATGTCTCGGACGTCGTCGACGTCGGAAAAAAAATCAAATGCAGACAACAGCAGCATTCGAAAAGCTTGTCGAGGACATAACACTCGTAGAAGACGTACACATTCTTAACGGACGCCAATAACTTCCTCAAGAAGTCCATCATCATCATCATCGTCCTATCCGATGGTTGAGCGCTATTGTAGCAGTAAATATATCAGGAGAGAGAACTCAGAACTCAGAAGTGGCCATCGAGAAAGTTCTGGGCACTTCCGTAAGGATTATATTGGATCAGAAATCAAATTACCCGCTCAATTCTGATAGACAGGAAGGAAAATGGTGAAATAATGATTGTGTGCAACTTTCAATGTCGTTGTTGATGGCTTCGCTTCAGTATGCCATATGCCTATATGTACGTACATACACTCGAAATGAACAACAGGCGCCCTAGCTAGTGGCAGTAGTAGTCCTCTGATTCGAGAGAGTATATCGTCGCTGTAAAACAAAACCGGCATATCTTCAAAATCCATATTTTTACACCAGAGGGTTTTGAAGTTTTTGCCAACGGTATTTTGATATAAACGTCCGTTCGATGCACCACAAAGTCACACAAAATTGGATTAAGTTTATATGCATACTGTTATTATTGAAGTAGTAGTTACAAATAAATTAAAAATGCTTAATTTAGAAGAAATCTGCAGATATGCCAGTTTGGTTTAAAACCAGGGGCACTGTTTGCACTGTTGCACAGTATTCTATAAGGAATATTGTAACATAATTCGGTTTTACTTACAATTATGAACGGTTTTTCTTCGGAAATTTTTAAAGCGATTGGCGTATTGCCCGATAGATCTGTCTTTTACTAAATTGAAGGGCAATTTGCGCCGAAATGAACACCGGCACAACATCATTTGATGTATTTTTACTCAACTATACAATGTGCCGCATGACAGAAAAATAGAAAAAAAAAACAATTTTTTTGATATCATTTGATACCTGTTTTGTTTTATAGCGACGATATAGTAAAGTCAGCCGGAGCTGTGTAGTATATGCTGCTTCTTCTAATGCTATTGTGAGTCGGGAAATCACAAGGCAAGAAAGGTCAAATATGGTGCAAAATATGTATATACAGAATTGATGTAGCAGCCATTGTGGGAGTACCCGAGTGTGTGTATATGTGTTGTAATGTGTTTCTTGCAACCGTCGTCGAACGTTGCCTGTTTCTTATTAAAACAACACTTCATCAATACGTGATTAGAATTATTATTGAGTTACGAAAATTGCTTTGCCACACCAACGATAACACGGTCGTTTCGTTATTCGTTCTCGCTCGATCGAAGGAAAATTATATGTATGAGTATGATATTGTGTGAGCTTCACGAAAATAGGCTACCACCTAATTAATGGATCATGCAATATTTGATGGAATATTAAAGTCCTTGACAGTGAAGTCGAAAAATCGGATTGTTTGTTATGATGCAATGAGATATATGTTTCAACAAAATCATATTTTCGGAGATTTTTTGAGTGAAATATGTTTACAAAAAAAGGTTTTACTTGTATTTGCTATTTGTCTGTCTGTCTGCCACAATAAATTGTTTTAAGAAAAAGCAATAAGCGACCGGTGCCGCTACCTCTCCTAACCGAACATATTTCTTGGTCCAAAATTCTGCATTACAATAGGTAGGTAACCTTTATCTTGGTCTTCAAGTAACCAAACGTAAAATTATCGGACTTCGACCGGATGGGATTTGCGGATTTTTAACAGAAGAATTTCGTACTAAACCCATTCTCGACTCATTATCACTCGTTGTAACATCACCCTTATCAACATAAAACAACACTGCAATGATCAGCGACCAATCCGTCTCACGACAGCTGATCTGCCATATAACGCACGCTACGCCTACTCCCAAACAACACCATCCAACGCGACTGTTTCAGTGACTATATAAAGCAAGCCACATCGACCAGCCAACAACATTCTATTCTTGGCATCAGAGCATTCAACACTATTATTCCAAGGAAGAAGAATGGATTTGCTTAACAGCTGATAGGCTAATTGGAAAGCATGTTAAAATTTGTTCAAGTAGGTACTGTACGACATAATCCTCGCTAATTAAAGCTTAAACAAAAAAAGAGTTTTTCAATTTAGCGGTCAACGTGGGGCCACTGAAACAATGTTATCATTTGTCGCCAAACGTAAGGCTACTCTAAAAATAACAAAGTCTCAACAGTGAAAATCTCCAAAGTCATGTAAGTCATAATCTTCAAAAGTCAACCCTGCATAACATAAGTAAAAGTAATATACCATAGTTTAAAGAAAGAACTACACATTTCACACCCTTTTACGGAATATAAATATTTTCCTCGCTTATGCTGTTCCAATCCACAAATTTCTCTGGAAATAATGCAAAATTCTCCGCAGCTCAAATTCGGCCATTATAAGCCTTTGCTCACTACAGTCCAATCTCTCTAATTTGAATTACGTCTTGCCAAGACAAAATGCTCGAGTGACTCGATTTTCGTATCAAAACTGTTTTCAACCTACCGCCACACAGTAGGGCGATTAGAACAAAAAATCGGAAATAGGCAAATTTAAATATTGCAGATTTGACTTCTATGGTTTTACACTTTAAAGTATAAGCTATTGAAAACCGTTGTTAACAATTTTTTAATTGTAACGGAATTGATTGTATTGTACAGGCATGTTTGTTCAGTAAGAAATGCATTTTTTAGCATTCAACTTCAAATACCCGTACCAACCACCTTACTTAATACAATGGCACATAAATATATTTTCACTTTAGACTTTTGTATAGGAAGGCCTTCTTATGGTATTTGCGTATCTAACAAGGAACATAACGCTAAACTTTAAAGATACTAGCCAAAAATCATGATATTTTTGTTAATTCATCAAAAACAAAAAATGGCCGTAGTTGGCCGGGAAATCAATTAAACCATATTACTCTGCAATTAATGGAGTCAATAAAACCACAGAGTTTGGCTGCGACCCCGGCTATGGTAGCATTTTTATCTACTAACCTCTGTTTTTCATGTTTGACTTTTTGCATAATAACTTCCACTCTGATGCAGCTTCCGACTTTAAATTGTGTTTACATGTTAGCAATGTTATAAGCTTATCTAATTCTGAGAATGGGGTAAATCGGAGCAACAGGTCCCGCACCTCCCCTACAAATTGTATAGAAAATTTATTAAACTAGTAATAACTCATGGCTAAATTATGCTAATTCGGTCAAGTTATTCTAATAAGTTTTTAGTTGAATACCCTTCGACAGGACCAAATACAGGTTCGATTAAATCCAAGGTTCCACCAACTTGTTATAAACTCCTGAAAAGCTTATATAAAAGAGTAACTTTTGTGAATTATTCAGATTTATCCGTTCAAAGTACCGTTATGCACAGCAAAAAATCAGGCGGTGTGAACCAAAAATTTATCCAAAAAGGTTTAATTTTTTTATACCTATGGAGTTAAATACATTTATTTCACTCCGTCCCGAGTATAACATTTTCTTTTTATCCATTATAGTATAGTGATTTTAGCTGAAAAAATGATGAAACCCAAACATCCAAAAAAAGAGCTGACTTTTGATGCCAAATTGTTCTATGGCCTGACCGCATTACGCAGTAAAAAGTTAGACTTTTTTGCGCGTCACATTTGGGGGGGAGGGGGTGGCAAAGGGGTGAAATTATGATTTTTCGCCAATATCTTGTGAACTGTAATATTTACAGCAAAATGTTATGAGGACGATTTAAACTACACAAAATTTCCTTTCTAATGATATATTATATCATATACCTTCTCTTAGCAGATTATATACTAGACCTTAAAACATTTGGTGTAATTTAGATTTTTTGATAGTTACATTTGGCGCTCTAGCTTCTGAAGTAATTTAATTGGAGCCATGGTAATTGGGATAACTATTCCTAACAATATATAGCTGTCCCATACGGAGACTCAGGTTGCCCCGACAAAGCATTCCCCTATACTCCTCATTAACATTTAAAAAAAAGACATGCCTGTAACTTTTCGCCGAATCACAGCAGGCGGGAAAAATTTTGGTAAACGTTAAGGCTAAGTCCCATTAGACCCTCCACCAAATATTACTTCGATCGGATTAAAACAAAGGGTACCTCCCATGCAAATTATTCAAATTCAATGCCACTAGTTTATTAAGAAATAAGGGAACAAGTCAACCAAAATTAAAGTTTTGCTCGTAGGCAATTTTCCGGTCATGTTGTATGGAAGGTACCCTTTGTTTTAATCCGATCAAAGTAATATTTGGTGGAGGGTCTAATGGGACTTAGCCTTAACGTTTACCAAAATTTTTCCCGCCTGCTGTGATTCTGCGAAAAGTTACATGCATGTCTTTTTTTTTAATGTTAATAGGGAGTATAGGGGAATGCTTTGTCGGGGCAGCCTGAGTCTCCGTGTGGGACAGCTATATATTGTTAGGAATAGTTATCCCAATTACCATGGCTCCAATTAAATTACTTCAGGAGCTAGAGCGCCAAATGTAACTATCAAAAAATCTAAATTACACCAAATGTTTTAAGGTCTAGTATATAATCTGCCAAGAGAAGGTATATGATATAATATATCATTAGAAAGGAAATTTTGTGTAGTTTAAACCGTCCTCAGAACATTATGCTGTAAATATTACAGTTAACAAAATATTGGCGAAAAATCATAATTTCACCCCTTTGCCACCCCCTCCCCCCCAAATGTGACGCGCAAAAAAGTCTAAATTTTTACTGCGTAATGCGGTCAGGCCATAGAAGAATTTGGCATCAAAAGTCAGCTCTTTTTTTTGGATGTTTGGGTCTAGAGCTAAAGTCACTATACTATTAGGATAAAACACTCAAAATAAAATTCAGTTGGATAAATAATAACTTTTATTCGAAATTATATCAGTTTTTGTTTATATGGTGTTAAAATTTACTTAAAATTGAGTTAATTCCGCACGTAATATATGGTGCAACTTACGAACGTCATCCCGTATAGTCTGTGTGGTGTAGTAGGTAGGGCGTTAGTCTTCAAATCATAGGATCGCTGGATCGAATCCCACTGTAGGCAGGTAATTTATTATGCATTTTTAGAGCGTAAAGAGGTAAATGAAATGTCGCCAGCACCTATAGAGAGGTAAATGCTAGTTATACAAAACTCATTTATGAGTTAAATATTCTGTGAAACTTGTGTTTTATTTTTATCCCAAAAATATCGAGTATTACTCCTTTTGGTGTAATTGGAAGTACACTTTTGTGTTCATCCATTTGGATAAAACAATATTTTATCCAAACGGAGGGACCCTATTCGACAATTTTCGGAGTTAAATTCACACCGGAATTTTTGCTGTGTGATATTAGCGTGCGTCGCATAAATTTTGTAGTTTTTCGATGTTTGAACTACTATATCTTCGAAATAACAGTGATTTTTTGAACGGGGGAGCAGTGAAATTACAACAAATGTAAATATTTGAAGGACCCTAACCCAAATACTAAATTGCACAAAGCAAGACGGAATAACATTGGGTTTTGTTTGGTGTAACTCTAGCTTTTCTAAAGGTTTCATAAATGTAACGGTAAATGAGATAGCAATATGGCCATATAATATTTTACTCTATATAAGCCGTACTATCTATTAGCATCATTTGTAACATCAGAAAGGAGAAACGGTACATTATCTATACACAGCAAAAAATCCGGTGTGAATTTAACTCCGAAAATTGTCGAATAGGGTCCCTCCGTTTGGATAAAATATTGTTTTATCCAAATGGATGAACACAAAAGTGTACTTCCAATTACACCAAAAGGAGTAATACTCGATATTTTTGGGATAAAAATAAAACACAAGTTTCACAAAACATTTAACTCATAAATGAGTTTTGTATAACTAGCATTTACCTCTCTATAGGTGTTGGCGACATTTCATTTACCTTTTTACGCTCTAAAAATGCATAATAAATTACCTGCCTACAGTGGGATTCGATCCAGCGACCCTATCATTTGAAGACTAACGCCGTACCTACTACACCACACAGACTATACGGGATGACGTTCGTAATTTGCACCATATATTACGTGCGGAATTACCTCCATTTTAAGTAAATTTTAACACCATATAAACAAAAACTGATATACTTTCGAATAAAAGTTATTATTTATCCAAATGAATTTTATTTTGAGTGTTTAATCCTAATGGATAAAAGGAAAATGTTATACTCGGGACGAAGTGAAATAAATGTATTTAACTCCATAGGTATAAAAAAATTAAACCTTTTTGGATAAATTTTGGTTCACACCGCCTGATTTTTTGCTGTGTACCATGGGGTTGGTAAAAGCATCCCTAAAATCTCTACATGTTCTTTCGAACAGGACATATTTGAAAACGGAGTCCACCATTGGATTTAGCACAAACAAATTCAACTAATAGTCCTGTACATGGTGCATTTTGCAACAGGACATCTTCGCAAATATGCGATGTCCGAAAAATCATCGATTTCGCCCAGCCGCCGGACGATTTGGTCTATACAGGGTGTCCCACGACTCATGGTATACGATAATGGGAGATAGTACAGCTCATTTGGGTACAATTAATGTTCTACATGACCCCTCCTATCTTTAATCGTTACAAAGTTATAGCATTTTTTGTAAATAGTGTCTAAAAGGTTGACTTGCCGACCAAAATCATTATTTCCCCCACTCCCAAATACTTAATCCCCGATTCGACTCCAATTTCTGAAACTGCAGAAAATTTTACATAAACTAACTGTTTTGCCAATTAAATAATTTGAAACCCTACCCAGATACAACCATTCAAACTTTAAAGAAATTCGAAAATTGATATTTTCTTGAAAATTGAAATTGTAAAATCGTAACGGAACTTTAAACTGACAAATGTGCAAAGTTGACAAAAGTTGCCTCATAATGTTAGCTTTCGAACAACATATAAAAATTGCATATCTTACGTGTTAAAGGGAAAAAAACGTGATTCCCAGCGAAAACCAAAGTAAACGTTTCCACAATTTTTATACGAGTTTTATTTAGTAAATAAGATTTGTTTAATAAAAAAACAAAGAAAACATGAGGCCGAGGTTAATTTCGGACGCGGCCGAAATTTGGATACCCTTCACTCGTCTCGGGCTAATTTTTTTTTTCCGGCGTACCTATGACTAGTGTTTAACCACCCCCCATTCTTTTACTTCCGTTTTCACATAAGTTTCGTTACCTCGATAAAGCATATTTGTATGAGGTTTGGTTAGAATAACTAAACCAACAGACAAAAAATTTTTTGGTGGGAGGGGCGATGCCTCCATAGTACGAATATATTTGTTTTTACATAGTTTTTGTCCTTTGATAAAGACACAATGTAAAAACAAATATATTCGTACTATGGGGCGATCCCTCTCCCACCAAAAAAAGTTCTCTAAGAATTTTTTTTATCTGTTTGTGCAGTTATTCTAAATTAATCTTGGATTAAATATTTGGGAGTGGGGCAAATAATGATTTTGGTCGGCAAGTCAACCTTTTAGACACTATTTACAAAAATGCTATAACTTTTTAACGGTTAAGGGCTGAATTAAGATCGACAGTAAAATTTTTCCCGCTGCGATTTTATCAATAAAAATGCATACTTACTGTCGTGTAATATGTCACAAACGGTGGGGAACTCCATAAGCTAGGGATGTCAAAAACCGGCCCATAACCCGGTTTTCGGTTTTTTTGCAAAGCCGGTTAGACCGTCCGGTTTTAACCGGGCTCAACGTACCGGTTTTCGGTTAACCGGTTTTTCATTGAATTGCTTAGAATTTTAGCAAAATAATGCATACACACTCGTTAAGCTGATGTTCGTATAGAAATATGACTGTGTAATGGAGCCCTAAAAGAGAAACATGTTGAACTAAAAAGATAATCAAATAATATTGTCAGAAGTATTCATAATGTTTCAAAATTAGTTAACTGAGTTTTATTGGTAGACAATGTATATAGTGCAGTCAAAATATCCCATTTCAGGCCTCCAAATAGAAAAAAAATAAAGTAAGGCTATTTTTTGTGGTTTTTAAATCAGCGAGCTCCCAGGAATCTAAAACTCATTTTGCTAAAAAAAATTTTGATCGGAAATGTCCCAAAAAGGACAAAAAAGGATACTCTTTAATCCTTGGCCGGAGGTCAGCATGTGGGGTATCAAATCAAAGCGGACGTCGAGTACATTACGGTGTTTGTTTCCTGTTTCAAGGACCCTCAACGGAATAAATCGAGATTAAATCGAAAATTATTATATTTTCCGTGTATCTTTCCAAAGCCATAACTACGAGAATAATCCAAGTTGTCACTACGTTTCTCACTTTTGCGTATCTATGATAGGTTAAGATTCTACCATTAAATTTGCTAAAAAAAATATCGGAAAGCTCTGAAAAATGAGTTTTAGATTCCTGGGAGCCCACTGATTGAAAAACCACAAAAATTAACCTTACTCTATTTTTTTTCTATTTGAAATGCTAATATGACTGCACTATGAAGTCTTTGTGGACACGACGGATGTTGAAGTGGACGCGGATATCGATGTGGACGCGGACGTCGTAGCAACTGCCGATTCGTCTTCCTATAACAATGAACTCTAAATGCACTGATCTGATACACATATACATTCACGACGCACAAAAGATACACGTGTGACACGCAACGTAAACAATATCTGCCTTGGAAAGGAAAAATGCAAGGAGCGGTAGTTTGACGAAGCGATGGTTCTTGGAATAATAGCACCAAGGAGAGTGTTCCAAAATACGAAATTTTTCATAGAAGACAAGCAATAGAATTACAGACTGACAAATCAAGAAAATATAAAAATTTTATGAATTTGGAAAAAAAAATTTTCGGTTTTAACCGGATGGGCAAACAACCGTCCGGGTTAAAACCGGGAGGAAGAAAAAACCGAAAAAAAACCGGTTAACCGTTTTCAAAGTAGCGGTTTTCGGACTAACCGTCCGGTTTTTGAATCCATACCATAAGCTACAATCCGAGACCGGTTCCATAATTCTCCTCGGCAATTTTATGTATTTTTTTTTATTCCCCGGTAATTTGACATTTCACGATGAAATAACCGGGGAATAAGAAAAAAATACATAAAATGGCCGATAAAAATTATGGAACTGTTTTTGGATTGTAGTTTATGGAATTCCCCAGCATTCCCGACATATTCCACGACAGTAAGAATACATTTTCATTGAAAAAATCGCAGCGGACAAAAATTTCACTTTCGATGTCAGTACTAGGCTTTAAAGATAGAGGGGTTATAAAAAAAAACATAAAATATTGTTTGAGTGAAAGAGGTTTTCGACTTGCAGAAATTTTATATTCGTTACTGACGGGAACGCCAGTGAAACTCTAAATTTGTTTGAGATAAGGGATAATTCTTCTTGAGGAAGTTTTGACTCAGAGAGATTGGACTGTATTTCAGTGTCCACATTATCAGCTTGTTGGTCCTTTCTATGGATCACTGCATAATTGTCGAAATGTGAAGGTGTAAACTGAAAGAGGTCGTCTTTATTGGAATTCAATAGTGAGTTTTTGGAATACGGAACACTAGCACGGCATTTGTACGTTTGGATTCGGCTCAGAGATTTTGCGGTTTGCATAATTAATTAAGCGCCGTTCGTTGTATATTATCACACGCTTTGCTCAACGACGAGACGCCCTGGGCGACCATCTTTCCGTAGTTGTGTGTTATGTAATGTGCAACATGCGGGCAAATGAGGTTATTGCGGTATTCTACTAATTATTATCGATTGAAATGTTTTCCAGTGAAATTTGCACACACAGAGGTATGGTGTCGAATGTCGATACAATTCCCAGTATCGAGTCAGAGGGCACTACTAGCGTCTGTTGAGAGGTTTAAATTCTATTACCATGTTTGTGATAATCAACGACTATCAAGTTGCTGATGTCTATTCCAGGTACATATTATGAAGCTCAAATCGATAAATGGATCATTGAGAAACTATCTAATTTAGACATTTAAAGCGTAAATGAAGGCACCAGTGCAAGAATCACGTAAGTTTATGATTATAAATTTTCGGGAATTAAAAAAACTCAATTAAAACTAAACGAACTAATTTTAAACATAAAACCGTTTTTTTTTTGTCCAGAGTTACTAAAAACAAGCAATTTAATTGAATATAAAAATGAATTTATGACTTCTTTACATTTAAAACACAAAAAAAAAAGTTTTGGAGTTGTCTTTGGTTTTTGCACCGCAAATCAAAAAGGAGGTTGAAATTTTTCAGTCCGGCTTCTTTAACGCTTCTGTCGGCACCTACTCCAATATGCATATTCTATACCCAATAGGTCTGGCTGGACCTACTGAGAAAAATTTTTTATTTTTTAGAAAAAGTTAAATTTTTATCGGTATAATCATTCTATCCATTCTTTACTGCAATTTTTCAACAATAAAAGCATCAAAATAATTTTTGTAGATATACTGGAAACGTTTTTAAGTAGATATATTTTGAGGTGGTATTAGTACAAACGTGTTTCTCCCTTATTTTCTTCTTTTTTTGCTTCGCTATTTGCATTGTGTTTATCTACTAGATATTTCGATCGAATTTTCTAATTCCAATATCTTTGGGGAAATATTAAGCACTTTGTTGGCAGATTTTACCTCGATATTATTATGCAGATTTAGGGAAATAAGTGGGAAGAAATAGGGAATTTTCAAGGCAAAAATGATTTAATTCTAAATTTTTCGTATATTTTTTGATCAAATCTATTTAGAAAGACGTTTGCAAGTCACTTATTAAGTATAAGTGACTTGCAAACCTTGCTATTACAAAGGAAATAAAACTGGGTTGAATTTCCTAGGATCAAATCTCAGTTGATTAGGTGGTGTTATAAAATGTGACGAAATTAGGCCCCATTTTCCGAACTTCACGGCTTTTTATAGAAAAATCTCAGAAATTTTTATCGTTTATAGTTCAAATTGAGTTTAAATGACATTATTACATCATAAATAACAGAATTTAATATTTGCACTTCTTACTTCAAGAGAAAAATGGGGGGAATAACTATAGGTCTGGCCAGACCTATTGGGTATCAATAAGCACTATAAATTGAAAATCATCAAAAACATATTCAAAACTTCAACCGATTTTTTCAAATTTTTGCAAAATGCTTCCAAACATATTATTCTAGGATATCATGAAATATGAAGTCGCTGCTATTTCATCTTCTATGCTTTTTACACCAAAATATAGTGCCAAAGGTCTGGCCAGACCTTCGTGCCGACAGAAGGGTTAATATTATTTTCCATGTAATCCATGTCCGCTTCGGGAACATATTTGCGGGCCAATAGCTTAATGTCTGCGTACCTACTTTTTAGAGTTCAATGGAAGATCCGAAAAGTATAGATGCGTCCACTGCCATCTACATAGACAGGCCATATTATCAGCTGATCTGTCAGTGGTCATGCAACACAAGTACTGCCATGGTGAGTCATGGTCCGCGCTTAGTACTGCCAAAGTACCGCTCAGTACAATCCACGAATTGTCCACAATCCAAATATCAATGGCTGTCAGCCCGTCATTTCGTGTCACTTGCTATTATGTACACATGCCAGTGCGATGATTTTTTAGAAAAATATGGTAAGTACGATGTTGATGTATATACTATTTTACCACTTGCACATCAAAAACACACTAAAGCAAACTATAACCTTTGTTTCGTAATAAACACTGGGCATATTTAAACTTTTGGATTCAGGAGCACTGGAGTTTGTGAGCTTTAGAAATGTCAACTGTCACTCGTCACGAACGCACTTTGTCCACTCGTGGACGAAAAAATTTCTGCAGTTCGGCCTGTCTATCTAGATGGCAGTGATGCGTCGCCACTTATTTTGTTTTTTTTTTTTTTTAATGGCGCCAAACTACTTTTAAAGTCTCAAATCAATTCTCTAGTGAAGCTAATAACATTTAATTTGGTAGAGCACTTGCTTACTAAGTTTTCCTGTTTCTCTCTCGTAACGAATGCTGCATTCAGAATTAACACGTTGTCTCTTCATTTCACAGTCTTAGAGGATTCCTTTCACGTTTGCAAACTGTTCGGTTTTCTGCCGGAAAGCGTCTCAATGTATGAAGACATTTAGCAAGTGTTCGACATTTAGCAAGTGTTCGACATTTTAAACAATTCGAAAGAAACAAATTAACGCCAAATACGTATCGTATAGACTGTGTGTGCACCACATAGCTAATGTAGACTAAGGAATGCAATGGGTTACTATGTTTCCTCTTAGCATACACCAGACATTTTACTAGGAATCACTAAACTAGCATAAACGATTTTTGAAAGAAAAAAACATCCTTTAACACTTCAAATATATGAGATATACCTATGTTTATTGCAATTTCAACTAGGTACTCGTACATACCACGAAGACGTAATTGCGTTTTCTGTGAATCATATTAAAAACGTCGTCTCTTTCACTAGAATTGTAATTAATTGCAAGGATAAATTCAAATGGCAAAAGTTCATCCTTCGAGCTTTACAGTTAGAAAGAAGAAAATCGCGACGCATTTTGTACCAAGAGAAAAGGACATCTTATTTATTACTGGGAATCTTTATCTCTTTGAAAACACACACACACCTAAGAATTAAAGATCAAAGCTTTCGAATATTAAAGTAAATAAAAACATCATAACATCACATTCACTTTCTAAATACCAGGAATACCCCGATTTAAGTCGCGTTCGATTTAAGCTGTTTCGGATTAATTAATTGTTTAATAATTCCCATTTTACAACTCAATTTACTACAATTTTGCTTCGCACTTACGTGACTACGGCTCAGCACCCTAAAAACATAAGAAAGAAAAAACAAATTATCCACCACATTTTGCGATCTCATGTAGATTTGTCACACTATACTACATGGTTCAAAATTCTCCCTATGATTTTGACCGTATACTCTTGTAAAATTGTATTATCTACATACACTGTCCAATCAATTGTACAATCATTTTTATCGTCAGATCGATCGGATGGTGTACGTGACGACCCAATCCAATTTGTTACGCTCGCGCTACGACTATGAGTGAAGATCAAGTGCCGACCGCGCCAGTGCGCAACGTATTGCCATTCGTTTTTGTAGTGAGGGAAGGCGTTAAAAATGCGGAAATTTTTCTGCGATTGCGAAATCAGTTCGGTAGTGAGTGCCTGAGTAGGGCTGCTGTGTTGAAATGGACTAAAGCATTCAAGGATGGCCACGAAACCGTCGAGAATGAGCCACATGATCGTCGACCGCGAACCAGCATCACACTCACACCAGACAACATTCGCTGCGTAGAACAACTCATTTTGTAGTGCTCTAGGATGAATGTTCGAGACATTTGGGTTGAACTCGATATCAGTATTGGTAGTGTAGAGTCTCTCATCCACGAACACCTTCCACCTCAAATGTTGAGCTTCTCAAGGATGACGCGCGTCTTACGTCTTGATACAATATCGGAATTGGGGTGGAAGGTACTGGAACACCCAGGGACGTACCTATCCAGGATCTTATATCGGGAGGAGTCCATCGCTCGATTTCAAAAATGTCAGTAGACATTAGAAAGTAGAATTTGGTGGTGGATTGTGGAGACTATAGTAAAGCAGTTTTGCCATAACTATCCGATGGTACGGGAAAGCTAGAATGGTGCTAAGATTTTGTCCAAGCAAAAGCCTAGAAGCCTCCTATGTCCGATGTAAATAGAAAAGGTTCAGGTTATAAGATAACCTAGGAAAAAACATAAATCTGAAATATTTATCAGCTGGAGATCAAATTCATGGAAGACACTAAAGCAATATTTGTCAACCCGTAATACAAGGGTTTTTTAGATTTTGGATACATACATAGTGAATAATTTTGCACGTATATTTTATAGGTAATAAATAAGAATTATGCGCAATATTAATGAAATGCTGCTTGTAAATCTATTTTTGGGTTGGTCTAAATAACACTTTTAATTTATATTTACTATGAATTATGGCTACACATATTAACTGAATCTATAAGCTGTAAATCCGTTACCTTTTTTCCGAATCAAGAAATAAGATCTTATATGAAATGACTTCGCTGAGCCCGTTGCCCACCCAAAGCTTTCTTATGAGTTTTTGGAAAGTTGACTTTTGAAGCTATTCAGAGAATGTATTTGGTACTACAAACTTCATAAGTGTTTGTGATGGCAAACACTATTACCAATGTTTTCCCACCAAAGTTAATGTTCATTGTTTGGTCCAGTCACAAGATATGCAGTGCACAAATGCTTCCGACGCTGCCCTGGTATTGTGAAACACCTATGCTAAAGGTACGTGTTCGTAGAGACGACTCACGTGAGGATCGCTCAGCGATCGTAGTTTTGCATCAAATTCCGAGCCGTATTTGAATATTTTTTGAATGGTGGTACTTTCCTTGTGTCGACTATGACCCAAAGGAACATGTCTGTATAGAAAATATTAGCATATAGTGATCAGAACCGGTGGTTTAACAGCGATCGCTGAGCGATCATCACATGAGTCGTCTCTACGAACACAAACCTTAAATATTTGATTCCCTATATTTCCCAGTTAGGATAAAGATATTCGAATGAAAATTTTCACGCATATTCCTTATGTAATTTTCATCCCTTTCAGCCCTAGTGGTTTCACCATGAAACCACCTACCTAAACTATGAGTACGTTAAGCCCGAGTGGTTACGGCACACGACCACCGCAAACATTCATCATTCTTATCATAGTCTATCAGATGAAACCGGTTGTTTTTTAAATTTAGTGTCTGAATATCATTCAAGCCGTCTAGAATAGAGTCATTCGAGTGAAAAATTTAAAATTGGTGACAAGCTCATTGTTTCTTTTTGTATTTGATAAAATACTAAGAAAATGGCAGGTAATAATATATATATATCTAGCAGAAACCCATCCATAGAAAATAAACCAATTTTGAAAGTCGTCCAAGTTGCGATGTATTTGTTTTGTTCACGCCGGAAGTTGGTGGTTTCACTGTGTAACCACTCGGACTACAGAGCCCTTTTTTTGTTCTAGGCGCGCGTACGTCGTGGAAATTTTCCGCAATAGAAATTATGTCTTTGGGAGAGTTTCAACAATTCTTTGAGGACATACCTTCCGACAACGAATCATTCACCTCTGCTGTCTCAAATGGCATGAATGATGAGGAAGATAACGACGAGAATCCTTTAGCGCCCAATTTGGATGAAAACTTTCTGGAGCCCCAAATTCAAGAAATTGAATGGGACAGCGAAGAGTATGAAATCTTTTAGGCTAGCCGTGGTAGCCGGATTGGTGGGCGCAGAGTCGGGCACCCGAGCTAGGCGTAAGAGTGTCAGAAAAATGTTCAATTTTCGAGGAAATGTGCCTCAGAAAAAGAGGCTTGACTCTACAGCGCACATGCCCAGACGTAGGACATCGCGCAGATGCGCTCATTGTAGGATAAAAACGCATCCCCTTCGAAAAAGGTGGGCTTGTAACACATGCAACGTTGGATTGTGTTTCACCACAGAAAAAAATTGGTTTGCACAATTTCACACTTAAGCCCTGGTGGTTTCACCATGGAACCACCTCAAAACACCACTTTAGACTGAAATTTTTTTAATCAAATTACAAGAAATGTTTTTTGAATTACATTTTTGTTCATATTTAAATAAAAAATTGAAAAAAATATGCAACGTTTAAATTCAGGGCTCAAAGGGTTAACCTTTATCATAATTTTTCAAATTCGCAGGCTTAACAGGGGCTGCGCATGCACTGATATAAATTTTGCAAATTTACTGTTATTTTCTTTTTTTAGCATAAGTCAACAGTATTAGTATTTAACTTATATAATCTCATGCTTACCAATATTTGTGAAAAGTTCCATAACGGTACCTATAGCGCTTTAGAAAAACGGAGGTGAAAATTAGCTTGAAACGACCATAACTCCGTTACCGTTACTTCAAACTGGAAAAAAGCAACTGATATGAAATGTACCTATCGAGATCTTTGATTATAGCACCCATACGTCCATGTCCGATAAAAACTAAAAAAGTCGACTTTTTCAAATCTCCGTGACCGCCTGTTATCTTTGCCCTTCCAACTTATAAGTATTTCGTTCCAAAGACCGTTACCATTTTACACATTCGTACCAAATTTCATTACGATCGGTTGAGCCGTTCGCGAGCTTTTTAGTGAACAAATTTTCATCTTCCGGAACACCATGTTATCTTTGTCCTACCAACTTCTAAGTATTTCGTGCCAAAGACTGTTACCATTCTACACATTCCAATCAAATCTCATGACAATCGGTTGAGCCGTTCGCGAGTAATTTAGTGTAGAGACGGACGGACAGACGGACGGACAGACGGACGGACAAAATCGATTTCATAAGGGTTTTTTGAAAAATCTAAAAAAACCCTAAAAAGTATATTTGTTTTGAGCTTTCGCTAAAGTCATAATGTATCATCAAAGCGACGTTGATTTTCGAAGCCGAAGAAATAACGGATTATATGATATATGAAGCTGAATTTTTTTTGAATAGGTCGGTGGAAAATTTAAATTTTTACGCAATAATTTTTACAAAAAACGCTAAAGCAGGATAATAAGAAAGTGATACCAATTCTATTGATTGCGTTTTTGCTCAAGGGACTATAAGGCAAAACACTCAGGACTCACGAAGCTGAAAGCTTGAAGCTCATTCGTACTTTTTAATGTGGGAAGGGCAAATTTAAAAGTTATGAGAGGTATCTAAATAAAGGATATCCCCAATATTATTGCAAAGATTTCATTCATCTCTCTGTTTCTCTTTTTTTTTGTGAATTAATTTAAAAAATAATAGGCACCTGAATCAATTTGACGTTGACATTATAATAATTTTTCGTCTATATGACAACTGTTATACTGGGTGAAATATTAGTAAAAACCTCGGAAAGTTACCACCAAAAGATACTATCATTTAATTAATGCACTTGGGACCGTTTGCGGAAACAGCTCTCAATTCTGCCCAGCTGATTAAAATTAGCACACGGCAACCGGACAGGCTTTCGCTTCTTTAGTGAAGAGAAGGTAGTTGCTTCAAAAAGTTTTTATTAAATTTTTTTTAAGGTCAAGCAGTGAATGAACGAATACCCTGAGTTGGACGAGCGAAGAATACCTCTTGAGAATTTCATCAAACGGGGTCACAAATCAAATTAATCTTTCGAATATGAACTTTATTAAATGCATATTTCCTTACGGAGCCCCTGGACCCATCCCCTGGCTACGTCCCTGGGAATACCCCGCCCCCTACAGTTCGGATTTATCACCTTAGGACTACCATATGTTTGGACCACTGAAAGAGGTCAAAAATTCAACACCCACGATGAGGTAGAAGTGTTTATGCGCACATGGCTGTCCGAGTTGCTCAAGCAATTTTTCGATACCGGCATCAAAAATCTTCCGGAGAGGTGAAGTTTTATAATATGGGGAGGGGGAGGTGCATGAAGTGATCTAAACAATAGAGGCGGTGCGCGGCAAAACTCGCTCCTTCCATTTTTCGTAATTTTTCAGAAACCGAAAAAAACGTTTAGCAAGATGAAAAATTATTGTACCATATTTGTTTTGCAATTAAACGGAAGCTATATGCACTAAGATTGATTTGTAAAGCAGAAAAGTGATATTTAATAATAATTTTGCCGTCAATTTCGAATTATACATTGAAACGAACGAGTTTTGATGAGTCCTGGTGGAACAACATGGTTTTTCACCAAGTTGGTGGTGTATTTAGTCCAATTTGGTCCAAGAAAGTGTCTAAGGACGAAAGCAATAAGTCCTAACCTAATAATATTAATGATAATGCAATAATTTCCATTTTTAGTAATACAAATTTTTACCGGAAAGAGACAGTTTTGATGAGTTCGCTATGGCAAGAAAAGAGTTTTGATCAAAATGGATGGAAGGAAAGAGTTTTGATGGGTACCATTACCTGGAATAAGTAGATAAGTTTTGCAACGAACTGCAAATTTCAAAGCCTCGAAAAATACGAAAGAAATGTGTTTGGAAAAAAACTAAGCTCACTACTGTGTAGAGCAGGAACAATAATTTTGAATGCAATTCATAACTCAATTTCGTAAAAAAGTGGAAGAAGCAAGTTTTGCCGCGCACCGCCTCTAATATTCCAAGTTTACCTAAAATAAAAAAAAAAACATCCGTGGGGTACTAGCTGCTTCCCTGCATATCACACGCGAAAACGGGAAAATCCTATGAATCAGTTGCCAAATTTTTTTTCCAGAAATAGAAAACTCAACAAAAACAGTGGAAAGACAAGCAAAAATGTTTAGTTGCCTGCCTTTTTTCTCAACTGTGTTCCTTGTCAGAAGGGTTTCACGAAGGGACTTAATATTTTCTGCACAGAAGCCAGTTTGAGTTTTGTATAGTCTGGTTGGTGTTGTGGTAATTGTGCATATCTTCGGTACACAGGGTCGTGGGTTCGAGTTTCAACGTGAACCAATTCAGTTTATGATGTTTTTCGAACTCACGACTAGGGATGTCAAAAACCGGCCCATAACCCGGTTGTCGGTTTTTCGGTGTTTTTGCAAAGCCGGTTGGACCGTCCGGTTTTAACCGGACTCCAAGTACCGGTTTTCCGGTTAACCGGTTCTTTTCATTGATTTGCCTAGAATTTTTCTAAAAATGCTTACAATGCTTACACACTTTGCAATTGCTGGTGTTCGTATCGTATGCAAAATCAACTTAAAATTCACGTACATGATGTAGTAAGACAGCTAATTTAAAAGAAAAACATGTTGAACCAAAAAGACAATCAAATAAAATTGTCAGATGTGATTTAATTATTTTATTAAGTTTTGAAAATAAAATTTCAAACATTTACAACAGGGGCCAATCTTTTAGGGACACGATCATACGCGAAATGCACTGATATACAGGGTGTCCGGAAACTGCCGCATAAACGCACCGGATTGTGATTCCTCATATGATTTCCATCAATAAAGTTGTACTGAACATACCCCCTTAGTTTGATTTTTGAAAGAATCGTTTTCTTGTACGACTAAAACTTCAATATCTCAAAACCTAGACTAGCTAGAATCGCACAATAAGATGATTATTACAGCCAACAAATTTTCCTAAAAAATTAAACTAAAGCCACTAAAATCGGATAAGAGGATTGGTTTTTACAGAACTTTAAAGTCAATTTTTTGTGATTTGACCCAAAAACAATATGTTTTGCCATCTCAATTTTCTCCAACTTCTGCCAAGGTGAGGTGCTCGTAAGATTCTTTGAAAAATTGGCGCATAGTCTAACTATCATTCCTTTCTTACATCATTTTATTCTAGATTTGTTATTTCTAACAGTTTTAATGCCTTAAGTGCAAAAACTAGGGTTAATTTTAGCTCGATTTCGCCATACTTTGAATAGATTTTACCAATTGAAGATCTTTAGGAGCAGTGTGAATTGAATTGTATTGAACTCGAGCTAAAATTAACCCTAGTTTTCAACACTTAACGTATAAAAACTGTTAGAAATAATGGAGCTAGAATAAAATGTTGTGAGAAAGAAATGATAGCTAGACTATGCGGCAATTTTTAAAAGAATCGTACAAACAGCTCTCCTTGGCAGAAGTTGTAGAAAAGTGAGATGTAAAAATATACTGTTTTTGGGTCAAATCACACAAATTTGACTTTGAAGTTCTGTAAAAACCAAACCTCTTATCGGATTTTAGCGTGGTTAGTTTTATTTTATAGGTAAATTTGTTGGCTGTAATAATCATTTTGTTTCGAGCTTTGAGGATATTGAGCTTTAAGTCGTGCAAGAAAATGATTTTTTAAAAAATCTTCAAAGCCCTGCCCTGGCAGCTAAGGGGTTAAGATAAGGGGGTATGTGCCATACAACTTTTTCGAATGGAAATCATATGCGAAATCACAATCCGGTGCGTTTATGCGGCAGTTTCCGGACACCCTGTATTATACACGAATATTAATTCACTTTCATGTTGTACAACCAAGATACATGTGAAACGCTGTGCTAACATAAACAATATCTGCCTTGGAAGAGATAGGATACAAGAGGTAATTTGATGAAACGATTGTTCTACGAGTAATAGCAAAAAAAAAGAGCGTTCGACCATTGTTAAAGGGCTGAAATTTGAAAACGATTTTTTTTCCATAGTAATATAAGTAATAGTCTGGCTGGTCTAGCGGTTAGTGCGCGCACCTTCGGTGAGTTCGAATCTCACCGTGTTCCATGGTGTTTTTCGAACTCACGAGCTTGTGACGGACTATGATCTCACTCAGATGTTAAACGAGTACCCATTTATGGGGATAAATAACACTGCTGAGCATGATGCTGATCTCATTACCTCAACAAAAAAGCAGATAAGATCTCGGAAATAGGATGTCACTAACACATCCTGCGGCCTTAGTCCAATGTTGGATTGTCGCGCCTGTTATTTTTATTTTAATATAAGTAATAGAATTGCAGGCTGAAAAATCAAGAAAACATAAAAAATTGTATGAATTTTGAAATAATTTTTTTCCGGTTTTAACCGGATGGACCAACAACCGTCCGGGTTAAAACCGGGAGGAGAAAAAAACCGAAAAAAACCGGTTAACCGTTCTGAAAGTACCGGTTTTCGGACTAACCGTCCGGTTTTTGACATCCCTACTCACGACCCATGCTACTGACTATGATCTCATTCCGATGTTAAACGAGTACCCATTTACGGGGATAAATAACAATCCTGAGAGTGCTGTTGATCTCAACACCTCAACAACAAAAAACAGCTAAGGCTTTGGAAATTGGATATCATTAACATATCTGCGGCCTTAGTCCAATTTCGGACTGTCGCGCCTGTTATTTATTTTTTTTTTGAATATTTAGAAGATGCCTACAAGACGTAGATTTCGCTTGTATAAGTCACCGACTTCTTGTCGACTTTTACTGATTTTGTTATACTTTGGAGGCTATTCAAGGGAAATATTTTTAATATTTTAACAAACGCCACATAATATTAAATTGTATTCCTATTCATGCCGAATTATTGTCGCGACACAATCTTATATCTTTCATCTACTAAACTCCAGTTTGACAGCCCAAAGTTTTCTCAGAAGTCATGAAGAAAACGACCCAAAAGAGCAGATAAAAAACAAAGACTTTCATTTATGAACTTGTCGCGAATGGTGGTCGCGCAATTCTCCTTTTTCACCATACTAAACACTCCCCCGCGAAGTTTCAACAACAACATTCATTTCGACCCAATAAATTACTCTGCAATTACTTTATAGCCCAGCAGAAATGTATAGTGTACGGGAACAACCATGATAAGGGTATCTAACTTTACAGCAGAAACAGCAAAGCCCACAAAATGTTTTTTGGTTTCAGGAGGAGCAGGAGGTCAAATGAGACCGAATGGCGTCTTTATGGTCGCATCTTGTTCCAAATAAAACTATGTACAATATACAAAATGAAGTCCAGTACAGTACAGTGCATGTATGGATGTATGTAACATACAAAAGACGAAAGTATGAGCGCGAAAACTGCGTTGTTGACCTTCAACTTTTACACAGCCTAAGGCAATTTTGGTAATAAAATCCCCGCCAACATGACCACGAAGTGGTGGTAAGTTTGGAGGATTAGAGCGCCTTATTGTGTAGCTATGTACATATTATGTAGAAGTAGAATGAAGAAATTTCAAGAGAATGTCATGCGGGTCAGCAAAACCTGTAGCTTATAAGGTAAAACATTTTGGAAATTCTCTTATAAATCCCAGAGATAAATTTTCGTTCTGAAAGAACTTTCA
The DNA here is from genome assembly GCA_949715475.1 of Microchrysa polita. Classification (NCBI taxonomy): domain Eukaryota; kingdom Metazoa; phylum Arthropoda; class Insecta; order Diptera; family Stratiomyidae; genus Microchrysa; species Microchrysa polita. Next base: position 17,334,725 of record OX454417.1, on the reverse strand, counting down.
GGTCAGTTGAATTACATTCATAAGATTAGGATCAGAAAGAAATTGCTTCAGCCGATGGGAAAAAAGGCAAAGTGACGTGTATGTTGGTACATGTTTGTCTTGTGATGAAAATGCACCAAAGAAACTGACAGCTCCATAATAACCTCAAGGAATCCATCAGATCAAATAAGTATGTAATGTTGTACAAAGATTTTTTTCTTAATCTGTATCACGCATAGACTAACTAATCTTCGACCCTGAAAAATTACTTGTGTTTTTCACTCTGTCAGACATCTGTTCGTCGGAAATTAATTTGTAATCATGTGTCATTGTTTCTCGTTTATAATAAACGAAATTAGTAACAACCGCGTCTCACTCAACTGCGCGAAATTCACCAATTCGTATTGTTCGTGCTAACGACTCACGGCCATACGACGACGTTGCTCATAATTTCAACACTCTGAATAGAAATTCTAAGATGGCAGCAATCAAGGATACATTTACGACACGACAAGGTCTTATTACAATCAGGGCAGGGGCTCAGTTCGCTCCTTGGCAATCATGATTGCAACATCGATAGACGACACGTGGCCATAGTCCTGTAGGTGCGATCTGCGATGTGAAACCAAGCTATACGGTTACACTTACGACAACGAGTTTTTCTACCAATTGTTTTCACTTCTGGCCAAAACAGGCGGGGAATTTAATTGTAAATTACTTCCCGCACAGTAATAAGGCTATGCGATGTTTTGTGGGCTTCTGTGCGCGTGCGGCGAGGTATGGTAATGAGGTGACACAACATGACATGGTATGTCCTTTTACCACAAATATTGATGCTGAGAAATTTGAAATTCGGCAATTTATTGTGACGAACAAAAGAGGTATGTCAAGAGAAGAAAAAAATATAGGTAATGGGTTTTTGGGAAGAGGAACATGGTGTTCTATTGTTAATTATTGGAATTGCTTTTAAGGACTTTCGTATATTAATAAGTTTGTCGTTCAAATTGTGATTTAAGTAAATTGTGTTAATTAATTTACCATCTCAACTATAAGATTTCAATTTTTGTTTTTAAAAATTATTCCCCTTTATGTAACCGGTTCATGTAATGGTCAAATGTATTTTTAGTTGAGTCCTATAAGTGAAAACAATAGTGTACCTATGCTCAACACACGCTGTGCTAATGGTCTACGTTTGTACGCATTCGACTTGTTCCTGAGTTCCAGTTGTTGATGCTTCGATGCCAAGACTAGAATGCTGATGACGCGTGGAGTGGGTCGCCTTTTATACTGTTCGAGCTTGCTGAGTGGGGATACTGCAGGTTGTTGATTGTTGGTTTGTGCTTGCAATGTACGGCGCGTGTTGTGCTACCGTGAAGACGGTTCCCAGCTGATTTGCTGAAAATTTATGATATGTCTTTTTTCAGAAAAAATTAAATTGCTTTTTTAATACCCCCATAAAGAGAAACTCTCCAAAATGGTAAATCCACAACCTTCATATCCTTACATTAGCTATCGATTTGATACATACATATAAAAAACTAAGCGAATCTTTATGTGATGTTCAATGATCTTTCTCCAAAAATACACCTTCAACCGATACACATTATATTTTTACGCCCTACGGCCATATAAACATGAAAAATGTATTGATTGCTATTTTTTTCTTCGAAAAGCAAATTTACATAATGCTCATATATCGGCAAGAAATGAACTTAAACCATAACTCTCGTCGTGTCGATACAGTGCCTACACAAAACCGTTTCCCCGGGTGTTTAATCGAAACGACACGACGAGTGTTGAATCAAGCTCTTAGTGATACAACACAAAACTGCAATACTAAGCATCTGTGACTCTATCGTGTTCAGCACAGGTGATATTGATACTCTCATCGATTCTGCAAAACACGCCCGTCTCGTCGTCACAATGTCTTCCATCGTGTCGTCTTCATCATCCCAAAAACAACAACTCGACACAAGACATCTACTATCCGTTCTCATACTACGTACATCCATCCATTTCTCGAGCCTTTAGGCACAAAATACAAATTTGATTACTACGGAATAACGATTCTTATGATGGTTGCCAATCCCCGGGATTCTCGTCTTGCACGTCCCTCGATTTAGTACACACACACACACACACACACAAACAAACCCTCACAAATTCATAGGACGAAAGCGGCATAGCATGGAAATCGTGAAAATTGTGAAATGGATACGCCAACTATACTATACAGACACATAGTGATGTACAGGACCTACTCGTGTACAGAACAAAAGCGAAAACACAATAAATGGAGTAAAATTCAATATCCTAGATTCCCAACTGATTTTTTTTTTTCGTTTCTGTGTCATGTTCAACTTTTATCCGATTTTTAGAAAGTCCTGCACAAGAATGGTATATAACCTGAAGAATGGGTCGTTGGTCGAGAAAGGGATGTTTTTGCATTTTCTTACAAAGGAGTATGGAAGATATTATGTACGAATGCTTTTGCCAGAATTTCACCCAGCGGGGAGTTTTAAGGAAACAGTAGAAAGAATATTTTCACGAATAAAGGGCCATACTAAGATTTTGATTGTAGATATTGTATATGACAAAATAAGGACACAAATTAATAAAATGTAATATTTAAATGTAAAATTTTTGTTTTATTGATACGTTGGGCTGCATCCCAACCTAATTTGGACGCGGACGCCTAGTTACAGTTTGTGAATGCTACAACTATATACCTAGCTTTAAAAAAAACTTGGCATCTGGTCCTTAAAAAATATTCTCACGTAAATTACGAATAATGAAGCAATTGTGATATCATTAAATGCGCAAACAGGCTTTGAAAATAACTTGCCGCAACAACGCCTTGATGCCACTTTTTCACAGTAAAGTTATTCGAGCCCGGACGAAATATAGAGGTTGACTTTTCGTTTAATTTCTCTCAAAACTCAAAGAGTATTTTATTTTTTCGGGTTGGGTTGCAGTATATTAAGGCCATTGCAATTTGTGGCCTTTACAGCACAAAAAGAAAATTTTAGAAACAATAAGATTTGTGGTTGCAGCGGATGAAAAAAGACAGCAGATCTGAAAGGTTATTCCGGCGCTATAGTCACATTCGTTCAGTAATTTTTCATTCCAACCAAGGCCTTGAAAGGGTAAAGTTCTGCAAATTAGCAGATAGGGGCCCAGCCAGCGTATTTGCTGCTTCGCTTACCACCACACTTCAGTGCTATTGATTTTCGTACATATTTTAAGAATTATTTGACAACTCTGGAATATATTCTGTGCATCGAAAATTCTAAAATTTACAAATTTCAATGCGCTTCGTCATTATACCTACCCGTCACTATATGAAAGGGTATATTAACTTTGTCATGAAGTTTTAAACGCACAGAAGGAAGCCCTTCCGACTATATAAAGTATACATCCCAGCGAACATTCTGAATTCATACTGAAATCAAAGTGAATTCATTTCATGAACGTGAATTCACTTGAGCTTCATTTAGGATTCAGTTTGATATCACATCGGATTCACCTAAGTATGAAAATTTTTACGCCGAAATGAAATCATTTGGTGGATTCAGAATGAATTCAGTGGATGAATCCCAACTGAAACCATAGGGTGGTTTCAAAACGAATTCAGAATATGAGTCCTAAATGAAATCGTAAGGCTTCAGAGTGAGTTCAGTAGATGAAAGGCAAGTGAAATCATTAGGTGGTTTCAGTAAGAATTCAGTAAATGGGTGTTTTCAGAACGGATTCAGTAGATGATTTTAAATTCAAATTAATAGTAAGCTATCAAAAGGCTAGTTTTTAATGCATCATTGGGTTTGAAAAATTCACAATTTACTATTACGCATAAAAAAAAATATTAATACACTATTTTACCAGTCGCTCATTGGCATATTGGAAATGCCTTTTTATGTGCTTTTCTATTAAAGCTTCTGTCGAGTTGGGCACTGCTGCCATACACGCTCCTAAATATAAATTAATTTTTAAAAATTGTATAAGGTAGCGTAGTGTAGTCCAAAACACTTGAGAACAAAAAAACGGAAGCATTCCATTTACTCCAAGGTAAATGTCGAATTTGACTGGCCTAGATTGGACACCTTTTAAAAGTTGCTTTTAGTACAATTCTTCAAAATTACTTTCAGTTTAACTTCACTTCACAGCACAGCTAATTATACTCGATTGACACTTTTATAAAAATTATTCAATATAGCATTCCAACGATTGCTACGGGTATTATTATAGGTTTCAGTTGCCTTTCACTTCATGAAGCCTAAGTGAAATCATTTCCTAAAAGAATTCTGAATACATTCAGTAACTATTCAGCTGATGAAGATTAAGTGAATGCATTCACCCAGCTTTCATTTCCCGAAAGAAAAGGGAATACGTTCATTAATTGTTCACTAAGTGAAGCTCAAGTGAACTGTACATTCAGTATGTGATTTCAGATCGGTTTCAACTAGTGAATGTTCACTAAAATGTTGGCTGGGCTTCAGTTTGATATCACATCGGATTCACCTACGTATGAACATTTTTACGTCGAAATGAAATCATTTAGTGATTTCACTTTGAACTCATGTACTGAATTCTTACTGAAACCACCTAATGATTTCACTTACCTTTCATCTACTGAACTCACTCTGAAGCCACCTAATGATTTCATTTAGGACTCATTTTCTGAATTCGTTTTGAAACCATCCTATGGTTTCAGTTTGGATTCATCTACTGAACTCATTCTGAATCCACTAAATGATTTCATTTCGGCGTAAAAATTTTCATACGTGTGAATCCGATGTGATATCAAACTGAAGCCTAAATGAAGCTCAAGTGAATTCACGTTCATGAAATGAATTCACTTTGATTTCAGTATGAATTCAGAATGTTCGCTGGGAGGTTACTAAACTGAATAAACTGAATTATACATAACAACAACAGGTAGAACCAAGAAAGGCAAATGGGGATCAAAGAGATCAACTATCATACGATCATTAAAACTTAACACAAATTGCTCGTTTAGTGGCTAAAGCTCAAAGCCTCCAGTATATCCATGGACAATATTTTTTTGTCGGACTACAGTAGTGTCGCTACCATTATCAGCTTAAATGAACTAGGGACACACGACCCGAGTATGTACTTATGATTTTATGGTAAAATTGGCAGATCAAATCCAACTTGAATAAACACTTGTCGAAATTAAGGAGAAGCTGGTCAGAGAGAGACAATACATTAAGCATTTGTTTTGACGTCAGAAGTGTCACAGTCCAAGTGTACCATCCACAGGACATACTAAATAATATTTCCCACAGGATAACCGAAAAAGTAGATACGCTAAAAATTTTAGTTATTTTAAATTAGTTTAAGATTAATGAATAAATATACACTTACGGTCAAAAGTATCGACTCAACCTGAAAGCGCGTGTACGTGTTTTTCGAAAAGTATAGCAGTTATCCATAAAAAGCTTAAGGCCTCAGCTTTACGTTGGTACCATTTTAACCAATATTTGGTGAGCACTTTTAAAATTTATGCTCTTTGAACGAAAACGTAGCGAAAATGAGCAAATATGAAAATGGATTTTGGTTAGGTTTTTTGCAAATAAAACAAAAACAGTTGGAAAATAAGTTAAGTATTTATTATTTTAGTATTTGGTATTTCCTCCTCTTGCTCTAATGACAGCTTCCAGTCGATTCTGCATTGATTTGATCAAGTTGCTGATGGTATCTTGAGGAATACCGTTCCACTCCTCTAATAGGGCTGCCTTCAATTCTTCAGTGGACGAAGGGACTGGATTTCTGGCTCGGACTCTTCTCTTGAGTTCGTCCCATAAGTGTTCAATGGGATTGATGTCGGGACTGCGCGCAGGCCAGTTAAGTGACGACATATTGGCTTCATTCAAGAACTGCCGAGTAGAAATGTCAAAAACCGGACGGTTAGTCCGAAAACCGGTACTTTCAGAACGGTTAACCGGTTTTTTCCGGTTTTCCCATTCTCCCGGTTTTAACCCGGACGGTTGTTTGCCCATCTGGTTAAAACCGAAAAAAAAACTTTCCAAATTCATAAAATTTTTATATTTTCTTGATTTGTCAGTATGTAATCTATTGCTTGTCTTCTATGAAACATTTCGTATTTCCGAACACTCTCTCTAGTGCTATTATTCCAAGAACTATCGCTTCGTCAAACTACCACTCCTTGCATGTTTCCTTTCCAAGGCAGATTGTTTACGTTGCGTGTCACACCCCAATAGGCAAAAGAGCGCTTCAGAAGGGCAAAAGGTGCATTCCTCTTCATGTACTTTTTAACATTGCATATCCGCGGAGGCAAGCTCTTTAAGATGCGCTCCAGAAGCGCTTCTAGAGAAGTGAGTTGTAAGCGTTTCTAGAGAAGTGAGTGGTAAGCATTTCTGGAGCAAAGTGCTATAAGCGCTCCAAAAGAATTTCACATTTCACTCATTTAAGTGAATGAAATGCGCTTTTAGAGGATTAAATGCGAAAACCGAACATGATTCATTGTATAAAAAATAAATTGATATAAGTGAAATTTTCAAATTTTTTAGAAAAATATGTTCATGCGCTTCTTTTTTCAAATTAAGAGTAGGTATGATGCAAAAAATCACGACTTGAACACTTTAAATTTAACAAGACGAATAACGTTCACTTTTCACGTTATGAAATTATCTAGAACAACGGCGAATATTCGACTTGTGCTGCAATCGTCGCAAAGAGTCGAAGCTTTTCTAGTATGTGCTTCCTCGCCATTCGTAAATATGCTTCTGTGAAAGCGATTTCTCCGAAGCACATTTGGAAATGGTGAGGAAGCGCTTCTATTTTTCCTATTGGGACGTGTATCTTTTGTGCGTCGTGAATGTATATGTGTATCAGATCAGTGCATTTGGAGTTCATATTGTTATAGGAAGACGAATCGGCAGTTGCTACGACGTCCGCGTCCACATCGATATCCGCGTCCACTTCAACATCCGTCGTGTCCTCAAAGACATCTACATCATCTTCATTGTCTAGCAATGTTACTCAGTTAACTATTTTTGAAACATTATGAATACTTCTGACAATTTTATTTGATTATCTTTTTTGTTCAACATGTTTCTCTTTTAGGGCTCCATTACACAGTCATATTTCTATATTCATTTCTATTATGGATGTCATATCCTTAAGCCTACTCAATTCATTTGGAATTTGGTTCAAGTTTTCCCACATGCAGTAAACAAAATCAAGTAGGCTTAAGCATATGACATACATATGATATTAGAAATATCCTATATTTATGACTTATGAGTAATATAGCCCTTACTTTATCATTGATTTTGCATACAATACGAACATCAGCTTAACGAGTGTGTATGCATTATTTTGCTAAAATATTAAGCAATTCAATGAAAAACCGGTTAACCGAAAACCGGTACTTTGAGCCCGGTTAAAACCGGACGGTCTAACCGGGTTTGCAAAAAAACCGAAAAAACCGAAAACCGGGTTATGGGCCGGTTTTTGACATCCCTACTGCCGAGTGAGGCGCGACGCATGACACCGGGCATTGTCGTGCATCAAAGTAAAGTTCTCGCCAATAAATGCTGCATAGGGCACAACGTGGACACGGAGAACATCGGTAACGTATCGCTCAGCTGTCAGCCCTCCTCCTCGGCCTCCTGCGGGCACGAATACGAGGTCCGTTTTTCCCTCCAATGAGATGCCAGCCCACATCATACAGGAACCGCCGCCGTATGCAACCGTTTCAGTGAAACAGCACTGCGCAAATCGCTCAGTTGGACGCCTGTAGACTCGACATCTTCTGTCACTGCCATGCAGACACATTCTCGACTCGTCAGTGAACAATACTGAGCTCCATTCCGTATCGCTCCAAGTAAGATGATTACGAGCAAATAAGAGGCGCGCTTGTCGGTGTCGTGCAGTCAATTTGGGGCCCCTGGCAGGCCGTCTTGGAGTGATATTCGCTTCCCTTAATCGTCTCCTTACCGTGCGGTCACTGACAGCTACTCCGCGAACACGCCTCAGGTTCCGCTGCGCAGCAACACCCGTGAGGAAACGATTTCCTAACGTACTTGTTACAATGAAACGGTCGTCTCTCTCTGAAGTGGATCGATGGCGGCCCGTTCTTGGTCTCGAATTGAAGCTACCAGTCTCTCGAAATCTCCTGCTAACTCTCGAGTCAGCAGACTGACTCATTCCAAGACGACGAGCGACGGTTCGCTGACTATGATTTTCCGACAATAGGGCTACAACTTGTGCCGCCTCTTCTGGCGTCGTATCCATTGATGACCAAACAGTGACTGAAATTACTTCAGATGTAAGTTACCTAACTTTCCTGATGCAACTGATAATGAGAAACCGATTACGGGCGCTTTTATAGGGGTAGTTTACCTGACCTGACCTTTACCTGAAACTTCAATTTTTCTGGGTTTTTTGTTACAAGTGGCAATAATTTAAAAAGTGCAAAGCAAATGTTGATAAAAAGGGTACCAACAGGTAACTAAGGTTTCGAACTTTTAAACGACATACGACTTTTATGAATAACTATAATACTTTCCAAAAAACACGTACAAATACACGCGCTATTAGGTTGAGTCGATACTTTTGACCGTAAGTGTAGATGCGAGTGTTAAATTTTGTGTTGATTTTGGCAGACGTTTTTAGTTGGACTAATCGAGGTTCCAGTGTACTCCAGACAGAGGCGGTGCATGATGGCCCAGTCCCGCGTGGCTGAGGACCCACGAGAATTAGGGCCCTAAAGCCAAAGCCACAAGAATGATTTTTGTAATCGAGAGATGTTCCTATTCTTCTTCTCCTATAGGTATAGCTAACCCTATACGTCTAGAGAACTTAATTTTATCCCAAAATACTTAAAAAAAAAATCTTATGGAAAAAAAATTCTTAACTTGTTCCATAAAAATGAAGGATTTTACATAAGCCCTTTTCCCCGAAATTTGAGAAGGGTCATACTATACGAAAAAGCCTAGAATAATCCATTTAAATCGAAAACTGACCAGACCAGGGCCCTTTTGCACCAACCACTTTTCACTCAACAATTATCGAATTTTAAATTTTTCTGCTAAATTTATGTTGCACTAAATCGCCAAATGCTATAGTCTGGCTGGTCTAGCGGTTAGTGCGCGCACCTTCGGTGCACAGGCTCATGAGTTCGAATCTCACCGTGTTCCATGGTGTTTTTCGAACTCACGAGCTTGTGACGGACTATGATCTCACTCAGATGTTCAACGAGTACCCATTTATGGGGATAAATAACACTGCTGAGCGTGATGCTGATCTCATTACCTCAACAAAAAGCAGATAAGATCTTGGAAATAGGATGTCACTAACACATCCTGCGGCCTTAGTCCAATGCTGGATTGTCGCGCTTGTTATTTATTTTTTTAAATCGCCAAATGAAAAGCACTCCAGTGATTTTTGAAAAGGTAAAAAATACTCATAGAGACTATTTCTGTTGCACCAACGCGAGAATGCGTAAATTATTATTTTCAAACTGTAAGCGAAAACTTAATCATTTCCTCGAGTCGTTTGCAAATTGTTGTCGCATCAATAACTTTTAGTTATCAAATTACCGTTTGCGTTTGATAATTTAGCCAAATTTTTAGTAAGAAAAATTTGGCTTACAGTTTAGTGGTGCTAGTGCGCTAAACAAGTAGATATATAGTGAAAAACTGTTGCGTTTCAAACAACTTTTTGAAGAAAATTCTGTTGAACGAGTTGTTTCGCCGCGTATTAACTATAATTTGGACTTAGGCACTCTCGAATATTTTCGCCTAACCAAAACCGAAATTGAGTATGTGTTGTCAAGAGTTGGGGGCGGTTGGCATTTCCGACTTCACGGAACAATGCTTTTAGCCCTATTCATCAGCTGTTAACCACTCTGGACTGGATGCCAGATACCATGGCATTGGGTGGGGTTCCAAAACGGAACAGTTGCTTATGTTCTGCAAACATATTTGCCATTCTGATCCCCTAACTCCCATTTTGCCGATCAGAAATCATCTCTAGTTCTTTTCGTTAACATATTTCACAAAGGCAGACAAAGGAAAAGGACCGGAGACAATTCCTGATCCGCAAAATTCCAGGTATACGATAAGAATGGCAAACATGTTTGCGGAACATATACGTAATTGTTGCGTATTAGAACCCCACCCTTTTGGAACTATGCACGGAGTGCATTAATCAACGGTTTGCAGGACATTGCACCGAGTAACAGACGCTATTGTTACGGAAATGTTGGGCGATACTATCTGTTGGCCCGTAGAAAGGTGTTCCGAGAAAGCTTCCAAATTTCTACGTCTTGGCGGCTTTCCTTTAACTGGCTGTGTGGACGGGACAATAATTAAAATGGATGCTCCAGTTCAAAATGAAGAGCATTATGTCGATCGAAACGGCAACCATTCGTTAAATGTGATGTTGGTGTGCGGAGCGGACCCGATAGAAGCTTTTATGCTGTTAACGCAAGCTGTCACGGAAGTGTGCATGATTCCAGGGTACTGAGAAACTCCGCAGTTTTCAGTAACTTTGAAGGAGGATATCGACCATTTCCCGGTGCTATTATTTTAGGCGAACTTGAACATGAAGTTGAATGCACCTAGTCCTATATAGAACTCCAACTGTGTATAGTTGAATTTGCTTGTGTCTCCCTTGTTCTTTTAAAAAAGGAAGAAGCAAGCGTCAGGCATTGAAGAGAACTGTAAGCCAAAGAAGCCCGATTTTTTAAATTTTCAGCCAACATTGTCCCATCCGACTGCCCTTCCGCGGTTCAGTTGATGCATTGCCATCACCTCTTCCTCTGAGATATCTTCAATATTTGTAGTATTGGGCGCAATATCTGCTCGAGGAAATTCTTCATTTACAACTTTATCAAAATCCTTTCGCATCCTGCTTCAAATTGCCTTATCGCCAGCCAACAATATTCCTTACGAGTCCTCGACCTACTTTAGCGACTGTTTTTCCCAACCGTTTCTTCTACTTTGGGGTACAACTTTAAATATTCTACAATTTTAAACGCAAAAAAAATATATATTGGCATACTATCTACATCACATTCAGTTTTAGCCAACTTAAAAAATAAACCTTTTCAAATCAGACGTTGTGAACGCCCAAATATCACAAAACTACATAATTTGCATTACAATGAAAATGTAACTCGTCATTTTCCTGCTAAGTTTTATTTTTATTGAAGAAACGCAAATCATATTTACATATCAAACAAACTGACAATTTTGTAAGTGATAAGTTCGATTTGAGTGAAACTTTGGTGCAACGGAATCCACTTACACTTTTCAAAAATTTACTCTTCGAGAATTCGATAAGTCGTAAGTGAAAAGTGTTTGGTGCAATAGGGCCCAGCTCCCTAAAACCATGATAAGAGCGCCTGTCCTAGTGCATTTGCGGTGATAGCGTGTTGTGGCGCGAAGAATTATGTCCATCGATGTGCTCATGCTTTTGATTTTTAACCATTAAACGATGAATTTGTCTTTAGTTTGAAATATCGTTTCATCCCCGTTGAAAGTTGTGTTGGTTGCGTTGTTGCGGCTGGCCGGTATACTCTAACTTCTAACATAACATAATTTTGTTAAATTTATGCTTTCTAACCACATGGCACATACGGTTTTTTTTTCATGGTACAGTCGTCTCTCGTTAATTCGAACCTCGGTAATACGAATTTTTCGATAATCCGAACTAGTCAACCTATCCCTTCGATACAGCGAAAAAAAGAGACAAGTTTGTATGGATTTGTATACACTCGATAAAGCAAAATGATTTCGTTCAACTGAGAGATCGCTAACATTTTATAATTCGAAATTTGCATTTAGAAACTCTTTATAATACGAATTTTTCCTGAAATGTTTCTGTTGCTGTCTTTTTGCAGCTAATTCCCAAAGATTACAGATTTTCTTCAGTTTATTGTTAACTTTCAAGTGAAAATGAGTTCGAAAAAGTACACGACCATATCCTTAGATGTGAAAAGACAAATTATCGCGGCAGTAGAAAATGGTGATAAAAAAAGATGTGGCAACGAATTTCAGTATCTATACACTACTATTTTAAGACAAATAATAAAAAAAAAATTTGGAAACCACATTACATTAAAAGAATGCGATAAGGTATGCTATTTTCTCATTAAATTAAGTGTATCTCCAGTCGATCACGAAAGAAGGACAAGAATTGTTTCGATATTTTTTTTATAAATTAACATTAATTTGACTATTTAATCCCATCATTCGTTTAGGATCTACCCAGTGCTGAAAAATAGCTTTCGCTTTATGTTGGAACAAAATTTAATTTCAGGTAAAAGCCCACTATTGAAGGAAATCCTTTGAAAATATGGTTGAGGCAGTGCCGCGAAAAAAAAAATCCGGTTGGAGGAGCTTTGCTGAATTGTAAAATAAATTATTTTATTTACATAGTCCATTTTCTCGATAATTCGAACACTCAATAATTCGAAATTTTTTCGTTGTCCCTTGGGCTTCGAATTATCAAGAGTCGACTGTATATGAAAAACTACCACGCTAAGGATTAATTTATAATCAGGACTCCAACTTACTGGATATCGTGGAGTCGTGACCAATCTGGCTGGGTAAATACCTAATACAAAATTTACCGAACTGTTCCCAAAGAATTCGACGGTATTCCAATTTTAATAATAATAGTTAAACTTAATTTCGAATACTATAAGCATTCTTATCAAAAAAGTTAAATCAGGCCCCCCCCCCTCACGAAGTTCGCAGGAGGGTCCCGAATAAAGTTGTTCCGCCATTGACTCCAGACATGGGCACCTAATGCGAATCTAGGGTCCCCGTTCTTTACTCTTGCCACGGGCCCCGCGCTTGCTTAATTCGGCACTGGGTCGAGTGTAAGGTGGTAACCCTGACTACGCATCGAGACGTACGTCGTCCCCTACGAGAATATGAATTATTTAGTCAGTCTACAATCAGCAGCAAAGCAGTCAAGCCGTAAATAGCAGTGGTGTAATTTTTGAATTGTCAACATAATATCCTAAAATACTACAAATAATTGTATCCAATTTTCAATTAGAATCAAACAAATAATTAACAAACATTCTATAAAAATAAACATTTATCATCACAAATATTTCCTGGACCACGCCGAGATTCGATCTCCGGACGTCTAGATTACTAGCATTGTAGAGTGCGACTCAACCATAGTGAGGCACAGAGCGTGATTTAAATTTCAGCTTTCCGATGTAGGTTTTTCATAAAGCGAAATTTAAATATTTGACAATACCAACGTTGGACAATATAAATCTCTTATTTCTCCCATAACTCTAACAAATAAGAGACACAATGCTACTACAACGATTGGCTACATACATACATATGTATGTATATGCAACAAAGAAGATCATAATACAATAATCAATTCCTTATTGTTGACTCTATGGATACCAGTCATTATTTGACAAACTGACATTCAGCCAATTCATCCTACAATTCTCCAAATAGGATGACATACTCTAGTTAAATATTTAACTAAATTACAAACGCTCCACTCCTGTCACGAATGTCTCAATCAATGAACAGGATTGCTATGTAGTATTTATGGATTCATTCAATATTAATGGCACTACAGTAAGCGAAAGTATACTTAATGCATAGTATATGTACACAATCCTTCACCCACCCACGTCGGTGGATTGACATGACACCAGGACATGCAATCAGTATAGCACCCGGACAAAATTGTTATCATTTCACCATAATGACACAATAAACGCCCTCTATTACGACAGTTTCAATGACTCTTGTTTTCTTTTTTTTTGTATATTTCTATTTGTTTGATTTGTTTTGTATAGTGATTATTTTTTTGTACGTCAATATTATCCTGAAATTTATATGATTTCAAATGATATTGATGTGAGTGGGGGTTGTGTTCAACATACCTTCACATGGATAATGGAAGTTGTTGAGTGAATTATTATGATTTATTGATCACCTGTGCTAATGGGGTGATAAACGATTGATTCTATTTGCTTTGACTCTTTGAAATCAATTTCATTATACAATTTGACGCGACACAATTTATGACACGCATCACGCATGTTTACTCCTGCAGGCAGACACAGCACACATTCCTTCCAGAGTAAAAATTTTGAATTGAAGAAAAAACAATCAAAATGTCGAGTCTAGAATGTGTTTAGAGTGATGGCGATTTTAGAATGGGTCTAAATTAGGGCTGTCGAACTTAATTTTTATGTGGGCCACATTGTTGGTTTGAAAATCGATGACAAGCCAAACATTTAAATAAAGGAGACAGTGGCGTAACGTACTTTGTTCCTTGTGTTCTGTCGAACACAGACCTCATGTTACACTTTGATTACTTTATTACTTTATTTTAGCCATTGTGATCCAGATCGGTGATTGTTGGAATCTTGAAAAGATGGACGGCTGCTGAATTAAGAAAAATATTTTCGCAATTTTATAAATTTCCTAAAGCATTTATCTTTGGAGGAACTATCATGAAATTGATGTCAGCTGATTTGTCTCAGAAAATTTAAAAAACAGAAGATTTTCGTTGTTCATCATTGTTGACTGTTGTAAAAGCGTGTTTTTTTTAATGTTTCTTAGTTAAAAAATCGAACGTGAGGGGCTCCCGTTACGTTACGCCACTGGAAGGTAAAAACATTTTTTCCTGCCTTTTTGTTTGGAAACATTTATGAAGCTAAAATTTACCGCTACTTGAATAATATGTATAAAGCTTCGTGTAAATACAAGTCGCCATGTGTCGGCCCAATCCAACACCGTTTTAAAGTTCTTTTTTCGGCGCCTGTTCACTTAACACCGAATTAGCTGAATATCGGTGTTTGGTTGGTGAGTTAAAGTGGTGGCTTAGACAGAGGTTAGCTAAAAGCCCAATTAGCGCGTAAAGCGCCGTTTTGAAACCACAAACTCCGTGAAGTTGAACTAGTGCATATAATAAGGGTTAGGCGATGAATTTAGGAGTGGAGAGATGCCTTGAACCAACCAGTGGTGTTTAGGAAGTACAGTAGCTCCCCTAATTTCCCATTAGCTGCATTCTCCAAGCTTCCTAGAAAAAGCCTTGCCGAACGTCCTATACCGGGCTCTGGCAAGTTTGGGCACTTTGAAATCCGTTACAACGGACTCCAGCAGTTTAACGCTTTAAGCCTGACTGCACTACATGCTGCCAGTTGGTTAATGTTCGCATGCCTCCTATGATGCTCCTGTTTAGTTTGACACCCCATTTCTCACTAAATACTGTCTTGCAGGCGCAAAAAGCAATACAAGCTTTTTTAACGTTCAACTTCCAGTTGAGCTTTGAGTCCAGAATATTAGAATGTCAGATCACATCTTTTTTCATCAGTTTAGACTTTAAATGTTTAGACTTTAATTATTCATTTACATATTGGGTGGTTTCACATTGCAAGACGAAACCGGACGGCTAATAAACGGACGGCGAGAGCTTTTGTAGTGGCCAGCAGACAAGCATTGTGCATTTCACATTGTAAGAACGCGTCTTACGAAAGAAAAAAATCGTGACATGATTGTTTTTCTTTCGTAAGAATCGTACGATCGATTCGTAAAAAATGTACGACCGATAAGACGATTGCATCTACCGATAGTTCAGGCGTTCTGCGACGACAATTAGCGCGTGATTTACTTGCATTTAAATCTTGTCGACTCGTCACTTCATTGTACACTAACTTTGGAGCGTGTATGGCAACATTTATACATACTTGCTGTGTGATTATTGTTCACTCGTCCGTGTTTTGATAGTGTGAAATGAACGTACGTTTGATTCTTGTCGTGCAAGTTTACCCGTACGGTCGTTTTCTTACAATCTGAAACGGTCCATTTAGTAATTTTAGATCGCTGATTCGGAATTTGGCGCCAAAACTAAAAACATTTTCAGTTTGGGCGCCTGTTCCCAGAAGGATACCCCCATTTTATCGAGAAAAATCGTCGAATGGGCGCAGTACAAACACTAAAGCAAATTTTGTGTCACTGATTCCAAATTTAAGGTTTGTTTTGTTTTTTTTTGTTACTTTCAAAATGTGTTTTCACAAAATTTTGGGATCTAAATGGCAAAAGTAAGATATCGTAAGAACGCCAAAAAACCGTGGTATGTTTTGTGAACTTTGTAGATTTGACAGTTCAAAGTACCGTTATAAAATTATTGTTTGAAATTTCAATGAAAAATCGAATTTAAAATTGGCTTGCATTGACCTCTAATATGTAGGTAATTGCATCCTTTGTATCACGGGTAAATGATCCCTCAAAAGAATTTTACCCAGTTCAATACAATTCAAGAAAACGATATGCCAAAGTAAACTCTTTACAAAAAATTAATGTACGATCCTTATATGTAAATCAACTATGACAGCTCCGCTTCCTTGGATCCTAATCAGGACTAATTAACCTAGTTTCCATAAAAAATGGCAGTAAATGTCCTGAAAAAATGGATCGGTGACAAAATTTGTATGAAAAGTTAGGTTATTTGGACCAGAATATTTGAATTCGCGATCACCTACAATAAAATTCACGATTGAAACCGAGTCGAACTCATCGCTACCTTTTCTCGACATACGAATAAATCGCAAGCAAAATGGAAAGGTTAATTTTTCGGTATGTAGAAAACCATCGAGTACACCGAATTACATTCCAAGCGACTCTCACTGCCCAATGGCACACAAAAAAGCGGCTTTCCATAGTATGGTTTTTAGACTGTGCAGATTGCCCCTCAACATTAATGATTTTATGGATGAATTGAAGCACATTAAGTACATCGCTATACTAAATGGATACAGTGAAAAAATGGTTGAAGACTTGGTTTCCCTTCACTCTAGAAAAATAAGTCGACTCAAGAAAACCAAACTGGTTCCAGAAAAACGTCAAGAAAAAAGAGTTGCGCTTACATACGTCCCTGAAGTGACAAACAAATTGAAACATGTCTTCAAAAAACACCATCTCAAGATAGTCCATAGTAGTAAGGGAAAGTTACAAAACCAAATTGTCAATATCAAGGACAAAACTGAAACAATTGAGAAATCGGGAATCTATGAAATTTCATGTAATGATTGTGAGTTTACCTACATTGGACAAACGAAAAGGACAATTCGAACACGTTTCAAAGAATATTTAAATGCGATCAACAAGAACATGGTCCAAAAATCAGCAGTTGCTCTTCATGCCGCGGAAAACGAACACAATCACTGGAGCCTCGATAATGTAAAGCTAAAAAAGCAGGTGAATCAACAAGCGAAGCTAGATGCATACGAAAGTATATACATGCATTTAAACAGGAGAGCACTAATGAATACCATCGATGCACCGATACGATCGCCACTTTTCAATTGCATCAAATAATTTTTTCATTTCAATTTATTATAATGTTTGCATATAATACAGTAATGTTCATCTCACAAAAACAACTGTGTTGTAACAGGTGTCCGCCAAATAAAAAGTCATCAACCGCAAAAAGGATTGATATAAATACAATCCCGCCAAAATACTCGCATCTTGCCTCAATGATGGTGGTGAAGCAAATTTTTTTCAACGCTTATTGGCGGGGAGCTTACTGAGGGTACTATTTGCTGCTATGTTCTTTTCTTGATCAAATTTAATTTTGAAGCTTCCAGTCTTATAGAAAATAAAAATGCGTTTTAGAACATTATTTTGCTTTCCTTTGTATGGAACTCGTTTTTTTCTATACGATAAAAGTTCTTTCATAAATTTCTTAACATTGATTTTATTCTGTTATTAACCTTATTCATGCTCCCCGCCAAATAGCGTTGAAAAAAATTTGCTCCACCATCCACCATCATTGAGACAAGATGCGAGTATTTTGGCGGGATTGTATTTATATCAATCCTTTTTGCGGCTGATGACTTTTTCTTTGGCGGACACCTTTTACAACACAGTTGTTTTTGTGAGATATCATATCTTTTTGCAGTTTTCGACTTACAAAATTCGTAAAAAAATTATGAAGACGATATTCATTGCCCTATTGTCACGAATTGGTTTAAGAACAATAATAATTATAAGAATGATAAACCCCTTGCTAACCTTTGTCTCCTTGGTCCCCCTGGTAACCTTGCTCGCCTTGGTAATCTTAGTAACCATAGTACACTTGACAACTTTGGTGATCTTGCAAACCCTTAGTAACCCCGATGGCCTTGGTAGCCCAAGTAACCTCGCTAACCTTGGTATCTTTATACATCGCATTAAACTTAATGATAACCCTAACTTTGACCATAACCCTGGCCTATAACTAAACATCAAACTCAGACTCAACCTTAACCCAAACCCTATCCTTACATTTAACCCTAATAATAACGTTAACTGCGACGTAACAAAAACTTTAACCCTATCCTTAGTCCTAAATTGAATCTAAACCTTTACTTCATCTCTATCACATTCATCTTAATCTTAAATCTTAATTTTTAATGTAACCATTACGCCTAACTGTGTACTCAATATGTGATTCAAATTACATCCATATTTCCTAAGTTCCACATTGCGCCTATTGACACCAAACGGTTAAGACACAAGTCCCGTTACTACAGACCCAAGACTGTCCTTATATCCAGTTTCCATCATTCTCCCTTCCAAAATACCCCTATCTACTACTTTTGGCTTTTTGATCTTCATCGTCGTTGCTACGTTGCATTACGTTACGCTCGTTAGTTACGACATAAAATGTATATCATACCATAGAGAAAGACATGTACATGTGAAAATATCCTTTTATCCCTCATCAAAGGTCCCGAAAACCTGTTGAGTCCTGACTAGCATTGCTTTTACAATAATAAAGTGGTTTCATGGCCAGGAATCAGGGATAGCTAAGAAATTCACTATATAACTAACAGTACCCTGTTTGCCTACCACAACAGGATCAAAACGGGTGGAATTACAAGAATAAATCTACATGGCAAATTCTGTTAAAATTAACTCATCAGGAATTCCTTGAAAAATCGATTTTCCAAATGCCATCATCACGTAACTCTGGTTTGAACACAACAGAATACACCGTCTAGACAAAACCGATTTGGTGTCCCAGCGCCATATTTGCTTCCACCAAACCAGCGCAGAACGTTAGCGGTACGTGTCAGAATGTATGAAATAGTTTCCGCCGCGGTACACCACGGAGTACTTGTCAATTCTTGTGGTGTGTGTGTTGTGTGTACCGCGTACCGTTACCGCGCTGATTTGGTGGAAGCTTTAGGATCTTCGGGATGAATGAAACACTACGTATGAATCGCACTATATGCTCATCCAATATTAAATTAATATGTACCTAGGTACTCGTATATATGAGACGAACCAAAACAGGAACTTTGACCCGCCCCGCTCTTGCAGACGATCTAAAACTGAACATTTTGGATACAAAAGATTGATCGGTCCTACCAACTATACTATACTATTCGATTCTTTTCTAGGCTTTTTTCGGGCCTATCCCCGACTTTTACAAAATGCTTCTATTAAAACATATAAAAAGACTTAAGCGAGAAACTCGATGCATTTTTTCCACATTTTTCGCTGTATCTTTTTTTCTACCGCACGGATCGGAGCAAATGATAGCCTATGCACACCTTCCAGGACAGACTCTATCAATGGAAAAAGAGAGCGAGGCCCGCCCGAGATGCTCTCTACGAGGCTGTAGCCCTGTCAATAAACAACAAGAACAACGAGAACGACGAGAACAACGAGAACAAGATTTTTGAAAAAAGGCGATTTTCAAACTCTTATATCTCCAGTGTTTTTTAACGTATCCTCTTGAAATTTTCTACACTTTGTAAGACGGGGCGAGCGGCAACGCTTACCGAATTTGAAGACTCAGGACCAACCAGGGTCCGAGCTACAGAGGTCCGAAAACCCGTACTTGTTCCGTCGTGTAAACATAGACTTAGTCGCTTCTCACTTTTTATTTGTTCAAATTTCTTCCTTTTTCTTTGGCGTGCGGGACGCTCCCGCGTCCCTAGATACTCGTACATACATTAAATTAGAACTACCAATTTGTGAATACCATGTTAACAGTAGAGTCCCATTTTTTTAATTATTGAAAAGATAACTTTTGGATTTTAGTAAATTTAGTTTAAATGTACTCGCTGGAGATGACGGTTTTTTTGTCGAAATGCATTCGAACCCATGAAAAGTTTGTTTTAAACGATTAAATTTTATGATAAACTTTTTTAAAAAGCAAAATCAATAAGGTGGCTTTTAAATTTAAAAAAATTCTATTTGGACCAGTTCTGAGTTCCATAAAACGCACCATCATGGTAAAAGAGCTGATAATTAAAATTTTATGAACATATCCTACTCTACCCCTAAAGCCTAAAGGAGAATAATTTCATCAACTAACAACGATCGGAATGAATGTATAGATATTTCTGAATATGCATTTTGTACCATATATGGTACGTTGCAAAATTAGTGCAAACAATACCTTTGGTGCCTTTTTTTGGTCAAAATCTCAAAAGAATCTCAAAAACACATTCCAATTTACTCACCAGTATTTTTCCTTTTCCAAATAACGGTAAATTTCGCCGATTTCTTTTAGCTCTAAAGAATAGCTTTTAAAATTTCACAAAAAATAACGTTCGTCCACTTTGACGACGCACCAACAATTCAAGGAAAGCTTCGGGAAGCCAAAATATAATTTATGTGAAAGCCTGTTTTGTCTACTTTGGGAAAAAGTAAAAAAAAAATCAAAAAGTTAATAATTGCTAGACTTTTACAGGAATCCGATCCCGATCGCATTTCTAATGGTCGAACAAGTACCGAACGATACATCGATCTACTGGAAAATGTGATGGTTGATGCCGCAGAAAATATTATTGGACCAAATTTCATTTTCCAGCAAAACAACGCGGTCATTCACACTGCTAGGGTGGTTAAGGGAATGGTTTCGAAGAAAGGAAGTACCGATTTTGGATTGACCGGCCAAAAACCCTGACATCATCCCAATTGAGAATCTACGGAGGATACTAGTCAGAAGGGTTTATGCAAATGGGCGTCAGTTTTCTAATGTTTTAGAATTGTAAAAGGCGCTCCTTCGAATAGCGAAAATTAGATCCAGATATCCTGCGAAATCTAGTTCACTCGATGCCTTGAGCTACAGTCACATTTGGCGAGCTACTAGTACTAGTAAAGATGCATTCAAGAAATCACCATAGGCGACGACATGTATCTAATAAACAACGAAAACAGTGTCATGTAAATGGGTGACTATGCGTTGTTACGACGTCGTCACCGAAAGTGTGATGCAACTAGACGCGCAACTAGTCACCCTATGTACAGGAGTTAGTTGCAAACGAGAAATTACTACGGTGACGACGTCGTAAACAATCAACAAACTGTTGTGCAATTTTACTAGTAGCTAGTCAGTAGACACATTTCCTAGATACTAGTGGAATAGGACATGTTCAATTCGACTAGCACCCACCCAGCGAGTGAATATACGCTACAATTATTTTTCGGTGGATTTCGAGTTAACTGCTCAACTGATCGACACGAAATTCAGTGTGAATGTGTAAAATGGTAGGGTATTTGCTACGAATGCCTTTGAGATTACGAAATGGTAACAGGGTGTCCGAGACGAGGTGCGAAAGTCGATTATTCTAGTTGTCATCGGAAAAGGGTGTATATATCGACAAGAAATTTTTTTTCATTTTTTTTTTCATTTTATTTCATTATATACAGGTTTTATAAGTTATTCTCTTAAACTAATCTTAAATAATTTAATTTCTGTATGAAGCGCCTCCCAAAAGCAATGGTAGGTTATTTGCTACAAATAACCTTCGACGAAAATGCACAGCAAAAAGTCACTTTTTGTAAATGTTTTCTGTAACCGCAGGTTTTTCGAATTTTTGTATTGTGTTGTTAGCTGTTGGGTATGCTGATTATGACAACCACTTTTGCACCTCGTTTGAGAGACCCTGATAACATTTCCCGACTACAAAGGTATTCGTAGCAAATATCCTACCATTCTACACATTCATACTAAATGTATTGCCGATTATTATCTACTTTTGCACCTCGTTTAGGACACCCTGTTAGCATTTCCCAATCTCAAAGGTATTTGTAGCAAATATCCTACCATTCGACATATTTACACTGAATTTCATGTCGATATACACCCTTTTCCGATGACAAATAAAATGATCTACTTTTGCACCTCTTTTGGGACACCCTGTTAAAATTTTACTATTCCACTATTCATGGTGTTTTTCGAACTCACGAGCTTGTGACGGACTATGATCTCACTCAGTTGTTAAACGAGTACCCATTTATGGGGATAAATAACACTGCTGAGCGTGATGCTGATCTCATTACCTCAACAAAAAAGCAGATAAGATCTTGGAAATAGGATGTCACTAACACATCCTGCGGCCTTAGTCCAATGCTGGATTGTCGCGCCTGTTATTTATTTTTATTCCACTACATTTTGCTACTTACTAGTAAAATTGCATAACATTTTTTTGATTGTTTACGACGTCGCGTCGTCACCGTGGTAATCTCGCGCATACAACTAATTCCTAGGTAGAAAGGGTGACTATTCACGCGTCTAGTTGCACACACTCTCGGTAACGAACGTCGTAACAACGCGTAGTCACCCATTTATATGACACTGTTTCGTTGTTGACGTCGTCGTCACCGTAGAGATTTCTTGTATGCATGCACTAGTAGCTAGTAACTAGCACGGTCTGACTGTAGCTTAATAGTATACTGATTTTAACTGGAAAAATTATGAAACCCAAACATCCAAAAAAAGAGCTGACTTTTGATGCCAAATTATTCTATTGTCTGACCGCATTACGCAGTAAAAAGTTACACTCATTTGTGCATCACATTTGGGGGGGGAGGGGGTCGCAAATGGTGAAATTATGATTTTTCGCAAATATCTTGTTAACTGTAATATTTACAGCAAAATGTTCTGAGAACAATTTAAACTACACAAAATTCTCTTTCCAATTATATCTAATACTGTATACCTTCTTTCGGCAGATTATATACTAGACCTAAAAACATCCGATGTAATTCCGATTTTTTGATAGTTACATTTGTCTCTCTAGCTCCTGAACTAATTTAATTGAAGTCATGGTCATTGGAATAACTATTCCTATCAATATATAGCTGGCCCACACGGAGACTCAGGCTGCTCCGACAAAGCATACCCATATTTCTCCCATTAATATTTTTCAACAAGACATGCCTGTAACTTACCTCCAAATCACACTAGGCTCGAAAAAATTTGGCAAACGTTAAGGCTAAGTTCCATTAGACCCTCCACCAAATAATTAACACAAAGGGTACCTCCCATACAAATTATTCAAATTCAATGCCACTAGTTTATTAAGAAATAAGGGAACAAGTAACCAAAATTTTTTTTCTTTTATTGCACACACACTTGGTTGAAATAAAACATTTTCCTGAAGTTACACCCTTCTCGGACCGGATTGTGGCACGCGGGCCGTATGTTGGGCAGGCCTGTTCTAGAGGGGTGACCATTTGAATCAAATTTAATTTCAGATAAAATATTTACAATATTTTCAAAAAAAAAAAAATATCTAAAGGCACCGCAACAATCAAAATACGCATGCTAGTTCCATATTTTTGATCGAATTTTATGCATTAGATTATAAAAAGTAAATAAATCAATTAATTACCTGAGCGAAAACATTCTAAACAATAGTAGCGCATAAGTTTCACAATCTTACCTGGAATAAATCGAGAAAATTATTGTTAAGAAACAAATCATCAAATAAATTGAAGTTAATGAATATGTTAAATAGCATCACTTCAATTTGACCAAACCAAATTAGAAATATGCCAATTTCAAATTGTAGGGTGAAATCAATAAATTAAATTCGAACAATTAATTTTGCATTTTCATTTTATTTTATACGAATTTTAATTTTATCTATCTCATTTTTATTGAGGTAGAATTGTAGTATAACAAAAAATAATACATATTTTCAAAATTAGTTTGAGACTCGAGCAACATTATAGTGGTATCATTGCATTTCTAAAAATGTAATTGTGTTTAATTAAACGTGGTTGTTTCGCATTTAATTTTTAGCCTTAAATTTCACTGTCCCTGTCCTACTTCCTTCTTGTCCAGGACGAAGTACGTCACCAGTTAAATTAGAGATTAATAAAATTTTCATAAATACACAAAATAAAATAAATGCGCAAACATGCACAACGATAGCATAACTTTATGTTTGTGAAATTATCATGTTGTGGTGTCCAGCTAGGCCACTATTATTCCAGTACATTTTTGAATGAGTCTATCCATTTCCAAAAATGTACTGAAACCAACTCCTTTCATACACACACACACATTACATATCTGCCTTTGAATGTTGAATGTTTATACCGAATAAATTTCATTTTGGCAAAAACCATGGAAAGTTTATGTTAATCCGACAAGATGTGAGTTTGTTGAAATGTTACGTGCATGGCCTTTCAAAATACACAAACACGCAAACCCAGCACAAATACACTCGCTTCAGCTACATATATGTACATGTGTACTCTCTCATATGGGTTTTGACGTAAACCAATGAATCTTTTATGTGGTTTCACTTGAAAACCAACTCTGCACAACATTTTCTCGAAAAAAGAAACGGGAGGAACTTTTTGTTAGTAGAGCACTCTACCAGAACCATAGTTAATGGTGAGACCAAAAATATACGAGCATCCTATACCGAACGTGTATGAAGTCTGTACTTTTCTTTCTTTGTTTTTTTTTTCGCTTTTACTGCCTGTAAAGAAATTAAGCTATCTATAAAATTTCCTGTCCGAGATAAAAGGATCGTTTATACGTACGTAGGTACCAAATGCACATTTTCAGTTCAGCCGGGCCACTTGAATTTTATTTTGCCCAGACAAGTTGACTACATATAAATGAAAAGTTTTCGTCTGTTATGCATTTTTATAAAGGACAATACAACACTTTGAACCGCAACAAAAGACTGGTATGTACGTGTAAAGAGGGCCTTAGAGCTGTTCTGTTCTGGTTGAATTATTTGCTAACTCTTCTCGATTCCAGGCGTTAAATTAAGAGATGTATAGGTATGCAGCAGCAGATACGAGAACACGGAGAGTACGATGTTTATGGTTATTTATGAATGTGAAGCCAGGATATTATTTTAGGTACATTATAATAGTGGTCGGAGTGAAATAAACATTTTCATTTTCGTGGAAAATTTCATATTACGAATATATAAATGTACGTTCATATACCTACACAGAATCTTTATTTATTTTGCGGTCATAAAGCTGAAAAGAAGATTTGTATAGGCTGAATTCCTCTGTAGGATATAACAAGCTCTTTGCCGCAGAGAGGCAGTTATCATTATTCACGATTTGTAGCAATTATAATGAAATGTAAATTGCGTATTTTTTTTGGAAGAAAAGTGCAGGGAAATTATGCAAAAGGAAATAGTTCCAGAAAATTTACTTTATGTGAAGCACGCAATTGTCTAAATAGGTAGGGTAGGGGTCTGTGAGATTTTAAAAGTCAAGCGAGTAAAGTGAATGGAAAAACTTGCCATTTTGGTATCCCTATAGCGAACATACTCAAGCATCATTGGACAATGGACATGCATGACATTCTCTATACGGATTGGAAGCTGGTATAAATCATGAAAATCATAAAGAAGTCAAGTATAACACTTTGGCTGTCAATGCATCACCGGTGAACGCGGCAAGTGTCATTCCCCAGGGGCCAATGCATCACCGCACCGAACAAGGCAAGTGTCATTCCCCAGGTCAAATGCATCACCGGTGATGCATAGTTAAATTTTTAAATTGTTTGTCCTTACGGGTTTGAAAAATATAACATTATAATAAAACTGGCAGAATACTTTCAGTATCTTTTTTCGTATCACACTTTAATTAGAAAAAACTCGCATATTTGCCAAGGAAAAAAACAATACCTTCAAAATGCGTAGCTCCATAGAAGCCGAAAAACGTCTTTTTTATTTTTATTAGTAGAAAAGTAAAAATTAACAAAAATATAGTTAAGCGAAACTTATTCATGGTTCTGTAATCCAAAACAAACGAACAAATGATGGTTCACAAGCTTAGTTCAGCTTTAATGAAAATCTTGAAAATGTTTCAGGCACATATAGGGTTGGCTTGATCGCATTAAGGAGTAAGTGTCTACTTGTCGGGCTTTTTTCCTTGCCAATTTTGGATCAGATGCCGACAGCTCACCGTAGTATTTTGTGCAGCGGAGCAGCTTCCGCCTACCATTAGGGATGTCAAAAACCGGCCCATAACCCGGTTGTCGGTTTCTTCGTTTTTTTTTTTGCAAAACCGGTTAGACCGTCCGGTTTAAACCGGGCTCCAAGTACCGGTTTTCCGGTTAACCGGGTGTTTTCATTGATTTGCCTAGAATTTTAGTAAAAAATGCTTACACACTCGTATTGCTGGCAGGGCCGGATTTAGCCTCTAAGGCGCCCCTGGGCAGTAACGAATTTGCCGCCCTCCGCCACCACATAACGTAAGCTTGAAGGTATAGCAGTTGTCAGCTCAAAAAGGAAATGTAGGCAAAACGTTAGCGGGCGTGTGTGACAAAATTGAAAATTAAATATTTTTTACCAGTATGCGTATTTTGTTTGCTTGAAATTTTTTTATGTTGCTTCCCAGGGGAGGAATCCAGGTGTGTGTGCACCTCCCAAAATTGTTTTAGGAATGATTGAAACTCCAATGATAACAATGAAAACTGTACAATTCTTCTTACCCCAACAAATGAAATTTCCTATATTAGCATAATATTTAACCAGAAAACGTCATACCGAAAACACCCAAAATTAAGAAAGCTTACGGTAAATTTTGAACACACCTTGACCTAATTTGTTTTCGGTGATAAAGATAACGAAAACGAATTGGGAAAGAATTTACTGATGCTATTCAGCAAAAGTCATTCGGTGCCTAATAATAATAATAAGCAATTGGACTTAACCATAGAGGTGGGCACTACTACCTGCAAGGTATATTGGGCCATAGTCCTTTAGTT
Source organism: Microchrysa polita (assembly GCA_949715475.1). Classification (NCBI taxonomy): domain Eukaryota; kingdom Metazoa; phylum Arthropoda; class Insecta; order Diptera; family Stratiomyidae; genus Microchrysa; species Microchrysa polita. Next base: position 17,307,716 of record OX454417.1, on the reverse strand, counting down.
TAGAAGGTCATCAACCCGTTTGATAAACGCTAGAAGATCCTTCAGAGAGGAGCACCTAATCATACTAGTGCTGAGTAAATCACGCCCAAGGAGTGATCTCCTGGACCTGGCGATCGCCGGGCATTCCAGTAATAAATGAATAGAGGTTTCGTCTTCCTCCAGGCAAAGGCGACATTGGGTATCCCTTGATAGACCTATTTTATGAAGGTGGTAGCTGAGCCCAAAGTGCCCCGTAAGAAAGCCTATTAATAGTCTGAGCTCGGTATGCCTCAGGTCCGAGGACCAGTTACCAATTACGCCTCTAGCAGCTTTCCAGCTAATTCCACAGAAGGGCTCAGGACAAATGAGTGTTGAAGATGAGCCCTCTCTTGCTAATTCGTCCGCGTATTCATTTCCTTCAACGCCTCTGTGACCCGGAACCCAATAGATGGAAACAGAGTTACGGCTGGAGAGCCTCTGAAGGAGGTCAAAGCACTTGATGACCATTTTCGAGGTAAACTTGTGTGAAGTTAGCGCCTTAATTGCTGCCTGGCTGTCAGTGAAGATGGCGATGTGTGCACCACGGAGACCACGTCCCAGGATCTCCTTGGCACATATTTCGATGGCATGAATTTCGGCTTGGAAGACACTAGGCCATTTGCCCATTGCAAACCGAGATCCTGGTATTGGGTCCAAAGACTCCAGCACCTACACTGTGATCGGTCTTAGAGCCATCGGTAAAACAAGTGATGCTTCTACACCCAGAGAAAAACATCCCATAACCTGTTAATGGGACTCCTATTAACTTTTCGCCTCGGCTGTTTTAAACAAGTTAATAGTTTTATCCTATTAGTTTAATGAGATTATAAACCATTGAATTTCTAATAGGACGTACATTTTAGACTAATGGGATTATCTAATAAGATTGATTCAGATTTACAGTTAGTTGCCAATATTTTAAAACGTATGCTTATGCATTATAATTAGAGGTACGGATATTTCGCAAAAAAATGAAATTTCGCATAAAAAATTTCTGAATATTTTCTCTTAACTGATTTTTTGAAAGAAAATTAACTTTTTCGTGGAAAAAGTACAAATGGGTGGATTTCGCATTTATTTTTTAAAACAGCAATTTTCGCTGAATTCGCTATTTTGTAAATTTGAAATAGATGCGAATTCGGGACTTAATTATGATTTTCATTTTCATACTCCCGTGTATTTATATACAATTTTATATGTACAGTGATGGAAAAAAATATTGTTCACCTAAATTTTATTTCAAAAGACCGCGTATACTATTTTAAAATGGCGTAAGATTTTGTTAGACTGGTTTATTAGTTCAATTCACACATGTAGTGATTTTTTTTATTTTATTTATTTAATAATGGTCCATTTTTGAACACTGGATTCCAACTTGTTTTTACTAACGTTCATCCTTTTCCTATTTAAACCCATTTCTTCACTGATATGAATATTCAACATCTCTCCTGTCGTGTTATTGAGGTAACGGTATTTTCAGAGGGACATCCTATAAAATTTATATGAAATAACTATTGTCCTAACAAGAAAAAAATATTGTTTTAATAGGGTGCCCCATTATCCATATTATAGGATAAACTATAATTTCAATGGGAAAATCATATTAATTTAATGGGATGTCCTTATATTGAGGCAATAGGATAACATGATTGCATTAATAGGATATCGTTTAACATTAATAATATAATATCACTTTGATTTAATAGTTCGATCTAATTATTTTAATGATGTTCCATCCCATTGAATTAATGGTATCCTATTAACCCAATAATGGGATTTTCCCATTGACTAAATCCAATGGGATAAAATGGCTAATTCCTATTGGTTTAATGGGATTTTTTTTCTCAGTGTAGGATCCATACAAGTGTTGCCATTAGCCCATTCCGCCCGACCTGGGATGTGAAGGGCGAATTTCCTGTCGAAGCGCAGTTCCGTGATCATGTAATCTGAAACCTGGCAGATTTATAGGCCAGGAACTTGCTGTAGGATACGCATGTGTCCCCGATCACTGACACGAGTATCAGCTGATAGGTTGATTTTCAAAGCACTCAATGCTGCACTTTCCTGTATGAAAATATGCAGTGGCGTCATTCTCCATATATGTAGCTTCAATGGCTAGGGTAGATGTAGTGCATTCGGTGCCTAAAGAGTTCTAGATTTTCCTGATTTCAACTATTTTAAATTATTTTTTATTTTCGGTGGAATTTCCCGTTATTCTCTGAAAAAAATTGCAAATCCGAAAATTTAAGCGTAAAAATTCTTAAAAATTTAGTTAAACCCGATAGAAATTAAAAAAATTGATAGCCAATGCCGCATTTCTAATATCGAGATCTCTCCCGAAACCAAATCCTTGCTTCCCAGCGAATTTGATGTGTGGACAAATTTAAGAAGTAATTGAACACACGAAAATGTGTGGTTAGATGAGTTACTTGCTTGGGGGCGTTTTGAACTTTCCAAAGGATTGCTATCACCAAAAATATTTTTCCTTTTTTTTTCTCAAGTCTGGGGCAATTTTAGAGGCTTGAAAACAGGAGCTGGCAGCTAAGTACTAGCGTACTTATACATATCATTTAATGTGGCTTCAGGCTTAATGTTTAAAGTGAAGCCAAAGATGATGTATACTCCTACTCTCCGCCACGCCATTCAGAGTGAGTGAGTGTATGCTTCCAGCAAAACTTTTGAGTAGTCCTAATTTTTAGAGGCGGAATCACATTATAATTTGAGTTGAGGTTGCGATTAGGTGCTTTGAATTAAGACGAATATGTACATCTAACTAGAATAAATTAAAAAAGTAAAACATTTTCTACAATTATGTTTGAATTTTCAAAATCCATTTTTCCCATAATTTGAGACCAATGAAAAAATTTAAGAATTTGCCGCCCCTCAAATTCTGCCGCCCCGGGCAGTAGCCCAGGTTGCCCATATGGGAAATCCGGCCCTGATTGCTGGTGTTCGTGTCGTATGCAAAATCAACTTAAAACGCACGTACATGATGTAGTAAGACAGCTAATTTAAAAGAGAAACATGTTGAACAAAAAAAAAAAACAATCAAATAAAATTGTCAGATGTGATTTAATTATTTTATTAGTTTTTGAAAAAAAAAATCCAAACATTTACAACAGGGGCCACCCTAATTTCTCTTGCGGAATACGAAATTTTTTAGCGACACGATGATACGCGAAATGCACTGATATACTATACACGAATATCAATTCACATTCACGTTGTACAACCAAGATACATGCAGGGCCGGATTTCCCATATGGGCAGCTGCCCGGGGCGGCAGATTTTAGGGGCGGAAAATTTTTGAAACTTGTTTTTTCGCGACAATATTAGCATCCACAACTCGAAAAAAGTGGAGAATTGAAGATATCATAGTTGGCAGTGAAAATGTTATTTGGCTGTTTTATTTCTATACTACCTTGTCTTATCTTATGATGAGCTATTATGCATCCAGGACAGGATTTCTCATATTCCAACAATTTTAAAGGCGGCATATTTCTAAAACTTTCATCCATTGAATTAATGTTGTGTGAAATATACACATTTCGATATTTTAGGATAATAAATAAAAAAAGGAAAAAATTGGCATCCCTTCACATTCACCGACTGTAGAGTCGTTGTCTGAACACTTCACATCCTGAAATGGCTATAGAATTGGCGCCTTTCCTGATCTAGCCTTTTTAGACCTCGTATATGTCTGGTATATGAGCTCGATGAGTTTTGTGGCACAAAACTACCTCACAGTACACTTTTGAGCGGGAGATAATGTTAGAGGAACGTGATATAGCCATCGTGCGGCTTTAAAAAGCCGAACGCAAAAAAGTGAAAAGGAATGAAATTTTTCGATATTTCTTTAGAAGGCGTTCGACTTTTGTCGGCTTTCGATCGAATCATATGTACATTACTATAGTATGTAAGCTTGATACTAGCAGCATGAAGCTCCAATCTTCATTTTTGGCAGCACTGGCAGAGGAGTCAAATACAATAGCTTCACCGAAAAAAGTTGTCGAAACTCATGACTGGTGTCCCTCCCGCTTAATTTGTTCTGGAATGCTTACAAATAATTGATTTATTGATGATATAAATTTTCATTGAAATATTATCATGAGCGAGGAGATGAGGCCCGCTTCTGGACTAATAAATCGCATCAAATAAAATAGTCGAATTTTGAACGCAATAATGAGATCACACACATAAGATAGCGTCAAGGCTGGATGTGCGTTTTTGGTTAGTCGTCTCATCGGTCCATATGTCACATTACCCATTTCCCATTCTACATGAGCGATTTGGGGATGGATCACGTGGAGGTGATGCAAGTTCGTACGATTGAACTCTGTTAGACTTCTTCTTGGGAGATTTTCGTAAGTCGCAGGTCTATGCGAATAAGTTACAGAGGCTCTCGAAAACAACATAACCCATGTCAAACTCAGCTTTGCGGCGGATTCAAGGCAACTTGGGCATTCATTGCAAAAGTCGTTCCGTTGGTCAGTATGGCGGACTTACATATCTGATGTCAGTAGGCGTTTCGAATTCTGCCGCCCTACCGAGCTTGTCCCTTATTTTTGCAATCCAAGGATTGATCGATTGATCCTCGACTAAAAAAATTTATCTATTAGGCTGGCTAATGAATTAAGCAGACACTTCTAAAATTGGAATAAAGTCTGATCACTGAACTATTTTTTTTAATCTGTGCACGGGGCGTTAAAAATGCCGCCGTAGGGTTCAGCCTGCCAGTTCACCACTATCTTCTTCTTCTTCTTCTTGTTTTTACCGAAACCCCTTGTGGGGCATGGTGCGTTCACTCAGCCGTTTATAGTCTACTTCGAGCAATGGCGCAACCAGGATCTTGTCCTGGAGGGGGCTAAGGCTAGCCATATTACTGAAACTTTCATTTTCATGTTCGTGATTTTTGTGGATTTTCTAGTCCTAGTACCATCATTCGATTCCGCAATCATCGCTCTGAAAAATACCGTAAGAGCGAATGGTTTTCTTTAATTTTGGCTTACATTTTTGTTTCCCATTTTGATCTTCCTACGTTGGTGAGTTCAGTGCAGAAAGAGTGAAAACACCGTGAATCTGGATTATCTAAGGATTGTTCTGGGTATCACTAGTGATGCGCAGGAATAAATGTAAATTCCAGAGGGTTCAGAAGGGTATTGGAAGAAATTGCCACCGCAAACAGAGCAGAATTTGTGAATGCTCGCAAACAAAAACCGAACCGAAGTTGGGCTAGTACCTTTCTAATGGGTTCAGGCAACCTTAACTTTTCAGGGTTGAACTAGACAGTGATTTCGCATGTGAATTGCACCGATGACTGTTCTTAATGTTACTCTTGTATCTGGTTAAATTTTCTTTACTATATAATGCTTCTTGTACAGCAATGATAATATTTATATTTTTGCGAAATTTCATAGAGAAATAGGTTTTACCTATGCCTTCTACTTTTTACTTTAATACCGTACAGCAAGCTACCTACTAGTTATGAACAAGTAAAATTAATTTATCGTCTAGATACCTATACCCTCTTTTGAAGCGCAAAGTCTCAAAAACTTAAATATCACTGAAAAAATAAAATCTTGAGTTGATTTGCTTTTTTACAATGTCTGCGATGAAAAATATTTAGAGCTCGGTGAAAATGAATAAAGAAGCAGGCGGCAACAATTCTTTTTAATCACCTCAAACCAGTGCGCTTGTGTGTACACGGAGAGGTTTCTAAAATTCTGGTAATGGTGTTGTAGCCGGCATAGACCATCGACGACACTGGTGAAGAGCCAACAACACAATTTTTTTGAAAATCTGCAACGAAAAGCCTGGTCTCAAATTTCATTTTAGAGTTTTTCCTTTCATAATTTATTGGTCTGGGAGTGGCTTTACATTGCATATAGAGGAGTGTATATAATGTTGCAAGCACTATATCTTTCCGGGATTCGAGATTCGATCTCCGGACCTCTCGAATACTAGCATCGTAGAGTGCGACTCAACACAGTGAGCCACAGAGCGTGGGAGAAGTAACATACATTTGGAAACAAGAACACAGGAAACTTTTACTTTTTTTTAATTCTACCCTATTATAACGAAACGTTTTGACCACATTGACCCCCAATAAACGGATCTGTTCCCTGGATCCATTTTTTTCCTGGTACATATAGCATATCCACCTCCTTCTCCCGGAAACTGCAATTTCGGGCTGGTTTCATTAAGTATTTAAAACTGCCATTTCTGGGGCTACAGCTGGAGAATGGTTGTGACTAAGAGAAAAAGCACTTAATATTCATTATTTGGGAGTCGAGACCTTTCAATTGACTTCAATTTCACTAAACATTACGGAAACTCATCCCGTACTGAAAACAATCAATTTAGTGGGCTGTAGCGGGAGAACGGACTCTAAGGACTATTCGCTCCTCCACAGAGTTGTTCGAGTTTTTTACTTTACATTTTTTACGTAGTTTTTTACATGTAAAAAATTCAATTTTTTACATGAAGAGTTTTTTACATTATGTAAAAAATTGAAATGTAAAAAACTACATCGAATACCTATTTTTTCACTGTCTTTTATCGAAATCGGACATACAAATTCGTCACCGATTTGAAGAGTTATTGATTATTATTTGTAATTTATATGCACCAGACATATATGACTTAGCATAATGGCGGCGTTTTATTCGATCGAATACAGAACAAGATAGCATAACTATCGTTAAAATTTGCAGTTAAATATATATAGAACAACTCGTATTCAACTTTATGATCAAATTATTATAGAAATTGTGCCATACTGATTTGATCGCGGATCTAATAAAATACAGTTCATATTTCTTGCCTACAATTTCGAATTGTTCTTATAATTTGTATATTTGTTATTTCTTATGAAATCAAAAATTGTAAATAAATTACAGAATGTAAACTGTTGTAGGCTATGAAAGAAAATTAAAGAAACACAATTAAATAACAAAATAATATTTATTTCATGTCAAAAACAGAACAAAAGTGAAACAAATGCTTAATCCTATTATAAATTAAATATCACAATTCATAGTAACGAAAAAAAAAACTTCAAAGTGGATTAAAAATAATAGTTACGGCGTTCCATAAGCCAAACCAAATCAACATTTATATGAATTCTGATAAGAATGTATGTGGAATGAAATTATACTTCATGAATCATCCTCGTCATCACAATCGAACATATTGTAAGTTTCAGGCTTCGTATTTAATGAAAAATACACATGCATAAGTTTTTTGGAACGTTCGAAAGTGAGTCGATTTCTTAATGGAGTGTGAATGTTATTCCAGCTTGAAAACACTCTTTCGAGTTGGGCTGAAGATGCTGGTATATTTAACAGCTTCAAAGCCAACTCGGCCAAATTCGGATGTTGAAATTTTGCCGTACTCCAGAATACATGCGCTTTTGTTATCCCCTTTGCATATAGAGTTTCGAATATTCCACTTTTTTCTCTAAAGTGATGCAAGTCTTCAAGGCCTGATGCACTTAAATTTTTTAAGAGAAAATGGCTAATTTCATTGAATTGCGTTGTACTTAAAAATGATTTGTTATAAAAAGGGTGTAAATAAAACGCAGAGAGTGCGATAGTGTTAAGAGCCATTTCTCGCCGGGCTGCCAGTTTTGTTAAAAACGGACTGTCGAAATTTTGATCAGCCTCGAATGAAAGCCACATATGGGCAGCATCTGCCAGAGATACATCCATATTTTGGCAATTGTTTATGAGGACGCAAATTGGGTTTAAGGTATCTCTATGTGACCTTACACTCTCAATGAACTCCTCATCAAATACAAGTTTTGTTACAGAAACCTTTATTTTTCGTGGTTTTGCATCTGTAATGATTTGCTTAAAAATTTGTAAATTCGTTAGTAGACTCTCAAAAGCATCCCTATACGAGCACCAACGAGTCTCGCAGGCTAGCTTGATTCTTCTGCCACCTTTAACAACAATAGAATGTTCAAGCTCAGAACTCTTGAACTCTTTCAAGACCATGTTGACATTCTCTATCAATTTCTTGTCGGTAACATCTTTAGCCAACAAGTTTCCAATATGGCTGTTACATCTGGAATGCCATAAGACATATTCTACGTTTTTCCCCATTCTTACCATGGTGCTAGCATTGTCAGAAACTACGGCATAAAATGTTGTATTAAACATTTTTTTCCCGAGATCTATAGACTCATATAAGATGTCAGACAACTTGTCCGCTGTTTCTCCTTCACCACTTAAATCCCACGCGTTCAAAAATGCGATTTTTCCTTTGGCGTTGTGAAGCATGGTAACAACCGTTTTGGTATTAGAGGATGAATTTTTCCATCCATCTATAAGTAGAACCGATTCCTGATGTTCGGAATATCGGAACTGACTTAAACAGTTTTCATAGGCTTCATCCAGTAGCTTATTGGATAAAACCTTCCGCTTTGGTATTAGATTTGTATATGATGGTCTTAGTTTGGAAACCATATTCTTAAAGTGTTCCGACTCTACAGTATGAAGAGGAATATTGCAACCATAAAAAAAATCTGCTACCGCCTTGTCAATTTCTCTTTGCTCACTCGTCTTCATTGTATCGACAAAATTTGACAATGGGCCTGTCTTTGTGGATTTCTTCTTTTTGCGTACAGGCTCGTCCGAAGCTGCCAAAGTTAATGAAGATGAAGAGCTTTGCTGACTTGCATCTATTACAAGGACTGCATCGGCTCCAACATCGGTACTGGGAATCAACTGGAACTAAGAAAGCATCATGTTAGATACTTCACATAATAAATTCATAAGTGCGACCCACAAATCATTGCAGGCATTCTGAAGATATTACGTATGTATGTATGTACTACATTAATGATAAAAAATATACTCGCGACAAAAAATATGCAACTTCAGTGGTTGTTGAAATTAAAAATGTAAATTCGATTATACAACAAGCGCCCTATATATATAATAATAAGTGAATCAAATCTTTTAATTCAGCAAGCATCTATGTCAAAATCGCGAACTCTTCCAAATTTCAGAAATCGATAAATTCTGATCTTACTTAATTTGATTAACAAAGGTCAATCCTTACCACTTTAAGGGTGGATTACTTATACATTTTATCCAATGAATAAGCTTAAAGCATTCGTCAGCCAGTGTAAATTGCCATGCTTCAAGCATGTTTTAAGCTCATCTTATGGATAAGTACGTACGAGTAACCGGCACAAACTATTTTTTCAAAAGTTAGATTTCACTTCCTTTGAATAGACTTCTACATACACTGTTTTAGCTATGCAGCCGGGAGTTACTTTTTTTTTATCGTGTGTGCATACATATGTATGTATATAAAAGTATATGCCTTTATGCCTGCTCGGAACGTGAGCAATAGACAGCCTAAAGTCAAACAAATTACCGGAATCAAATCGGCTTCGGAAGTTTCCACAATGTTTTCGTTTCCAGTTTGCAGACTCCGTTCTCGGCCCCCTCCCGCCTCTTCAGTGTCTATGCAACGATTTCTGAATAAAAATTCGGCATTATTTTCGGCTAACAAACAAACAAAAATATGAGTTTACCTATATGTAGACAGCCGAGAATTTGCGGTGTTTTGCAATATTTTGTGGCAAATATTGCATAGAGCCAAATACTTTTTACCTTCATGCTTCAAAGTAAAATTCAACTCTTTGAATTTGGTTGTGGACGGTCTTCCTGGATTCATTTTTGCACAATATTTAGCACAGACACAAACGGCAGCTTCACGCACAATAATACGACTGAAACTGTATCACGTAGTGACAGTTCCAAGAAGCAAAATATGATTTTTACATATTTTTACATTTTTTACATTTTTTACGTGTTTTTTACATTTTTTTACATATTTTACCTATTTTTTACATTTTTTACAGTAAAAATGTAAAAAATTGTTTTTTTACATGGAAACGAACATCTCTGCTCCTCCATGAGCATACACTCAGAGAAATATTCACTAATATTGAACGAAATATATTTAATTCAAACGATTTGCGCTTTTGATTCGGCTCCACACGCAAATGCGTTTAATTCTAACGAGTGACGTTTCTTTTAAAAGCATAATGAGTTGTAAAAAAGCGTTTGAATTAAAAGAATTTACGTTTACCTGGAAAGAAGGAGCCAGTCGATTTAAACGTATTTTTTATTGAAATAAACTCTTATTCTTTTATTGTAAACGGGTAAAACATTTTAAATAAATGAAAGGCAATTGTATCAAACGTCGTCGTTTTTATATTGAACGTTTTTGTTATTTAAAATAAACGAAACATTCTTTTTAATGAAACGGTATGTATTTCGAAAGTAACGCATTCCGTTTTCATTTCATAGAAATTACCCCATTCAAAATACTTGAGTTTTACATGGAATTAAAAGCAAATTCTGCTGAAATAAAATAATACATTCCGTTTGATTGTCTATTCTCCATTCGATTAGATACTTACTGTTACCTGGGTTGACAAATCAATAAAGAATAAAACTTATGAAAACTTCAGAAAAACACTTTATTTTTTATTTAGGTCTAATTTTAATATGATTAATACATTACACTTTTATTCTAACACACACTAAACTTAAATTGCACGTGTGCCAGCGTCCATTCCTCCAGATGAATGCAGTGCATTATCGAAAACACTCTTAACATCGACGAAGATTCTAATACGCGTTTGTTGTTAGACACTACACATTTGTTTGATGAACAAATGAGAACACGTGAGACTCATCGGACCGGCCAGAAGTATTAACTACCTGTTGTGCTACGTTGATATTTTGGCATCGCGTCCTTTAGGTATGTGTATTTGTTACGTAAAGGAATGTATACACATTGTAATGCGGAATCTTTTGATTTAAAAGACCGTCGTTTGCGGTTTAGCTGCTCTTTTGTTTTAAAAGAAATTCTCTTAGCGTAAATGAGAACTCGTTCAAATCAAACGAAATATTTCAAACGAATACTGCGTTCAATATAAATGTGGAGCTTTTAATATGAATGTGCGTTTTTTTCTCTGAGTGTATATATATATATTTCTGAACTCTAGCTTTGGTTAGAAGTTCAATCCAAATACCTTTCTAAGAATTAAATTAACTGCAATTTTCACTGAAATTCTGCAACTTCCAGAAACGCCGGAAGGAAACCAACGTACATACGTTAAACAAAATTGTACACCTCCCATGAATGCGACTGATCTTATTTCAGCTTAAACTAGTGACGAAGGGCGGCAACTCGACTACTGCCCGGGGCGCTACAGAGGCTAAATCCGGCCCTGGTACATGTGAAACGCAGTGTAAACATAATCAATATCTGCCTTGGAAGAGATAAGATACAAGCAGAGGTAATTTGAAGAACCGATTGTTCTACGAGTAATAGCAAAAAGAAGAGTGTTCGGCAATTGTTAAAGGGCTTTTCCATAGAGGATAAGTAGTAGAATTGAATACTGAAAAATCAAAAAAACATAAAAAAATGTATGAAAAGATTTTTTTCCGGTTTTAACCGGATGGACCAACAACCGTCCGGGTTAAAACCGGGAGGAGGAAAAAACCGGTTAACCGTTCTGAAAGTACCGGTTTTCGGACTAACCGTCCGGTTTTTGACATCCCTACCTACCATCCTTTGTTACTCCTAAAGATTTTAGCAACATATTTTTTGCGGTTCCAGTTCTTACAGGATTCGATTCGCTTGTAGCGCATTTTCGGGTTTTTTTCGTTGTAAGCATTCACAACTGCTGTATTAAGTAATAATTCAAAACGCACCTTGTGGTAGGTACCATCTAATGGTTTTCCTTAAAGGAAATCGCTTGGCGGCTAATCAGACACATCTATTCCTAAATGAAAAAAAAAATATTATTTTAGCGTCATAATCTAAAACATTATTATTTCGTACCTTGTCTACATTTGTTGTACTCCAAAATAATGTCTGGTTTTTTTATTTGTTCGCCGCTCCTATTTCTCTTTGCAACTTCCGTCAAAGCTCCAATATTTTTCTTCTTCTTCTCAGTACCGTATAGCCCCATGTGGGGCCATGGTGCGTTAACTCAGCCGTTTATAGGCAATTTCGACTCAACGTTACATTGCATATCATTTCGGAGTGTATATGATGTTGCAAGCACTATATATTTCGTAACGGCACATGTACGGACATTTTGGGACCACGCCGAGATTCGATCTCCGGGCCTCTAGATTACTAGCATCGTAGAGTGCGACTCAACCAAGTGAGCCACAATATTTTTGGTGTACAAAAATTTCACCACCCTTTTGTCTTTCCAATTTCTGAGAACAATACCATTCTTTTCGTACACAGCAAAAAAAATGCCGGGTATTCGAGCAAGAAAATCTGATAGGATAAAAAAGCAAAAATATTTCGGAGTAAACATGCTCAAAATAACACCGCTATCAGGGATTTTATTAGAAAAGAATCCGAAACGGACGAAACTCCTAAATTAAAACCTTTTTCGGACAAATTGCAAGGAATATCCCATTTGGTATTGACTATTACACCTATCGGATTAATTTCGCAACATGTTCAATCAAGTTATTGTGCTGGGGCTAATTTCATCCGATTTAGGTATTTTGTATCAACCAATCAGAGTGAATTTGGTGGTAAAGCGACATCACATGTTGTATAAATTACAAACTCCATGAGATAGTCTGGTTGGCTTAGTAGGTAGGGCGTTCGTCTACAAATCATAGGATCCCGGGATCGAATCCCACTATAGGTAAGAAAATTTATTATGCATTTTACGGTGTAAATATATATAGAGAAATTTTACAAATCTCATTTATGAGTTACATGTTCCTTCCCTGTGAAAATTGTGTTTTTTTTTCTAAAAATATCGAGAATCACTCCTTTCGGTGTTAATGAAAATATTCTTTTGAGTTCAAATTATTACACCAAAAGGATAAAATCATTACATTCGTTCGGAGCCTTTAGCAATACCTTGCTTCGAGTTTTATGCCAATATTATCCGATTCGGATGGACACTATTCGACACCGATTCGGAGTGAAAATCACTCCGATTTTTTTGCTGTGTACGTAATGGATTCTCCCTTTTTAGGTTTCTTATCGAACTCTGGAAGCCTTTCCCTATAAATAGGTTTTTCTGCTCTAACAGCAACCAGTTCCACTGAAGTGTAAAAGTTATCAACTGTAAGTGCTCGGTTTTGCCGAAAATAATCGCTCATCAAATGCAGACAAACATTACTAGACAGAGCGTCCCGTTGTTGTTTCTGACTTTCCTGTGTAGAGTTTTATGTTAAATGTGTATCCCGCTTTCTTCAGCAGTACTTTTGTAACATTTCTCTTATTTCCTCCGAATTCATTTTCACTCACGATGTATTTCTTCGAAGTCTAGAAATCAACTGGACCGCAATCTGTTTAGCCAATCAAGTGTTCACGGGTGATGCACTTGTGTTTATAATAATGACATATACTTTCCCAGTGCCAATGCATCATGGTCGGGAAACCACTTGAATACATGGGCGTAGCCAGGGGGGGGCAGGGAGGGCCCCCCCTGGTAGATGAAGATGGTAAAAAATCCTTATCGATGTAGTAAAAATCTATACAACATTTTCAAAAATTTTCTGTTACTGGCGCAGGTGCCTTTTTCACCACTCCAATTGCTGCCGGAGAAGCCATGATCGGGACAGTTTGCAGTCAGGAGGCGCATACAAATAGATGACAGCGAGTGGCCTCTCGTAACTGATGCGACGGAGGCTGCGTACCAGCAAACACATTTTACTTGTGAGTGTGCTACTGTGGCTGCGTGGATCCCATATTTCCTGTTTCATTTCATGGCTTCTGAGCTGGAGTACACAATTTCAACCGTTAGGCCCCTTCGGCAAGTTAGTGGAATTCAACTTATTTTCATCTCAAAGGGTGACAAATGGTATACAGCTTTGCTTTGTTAGCCTTCCGGCGGGCGCAATACTAATCCTAACACGATCGGGCGCAATGCATCTGACAGATTAGGCGCAGAAAAAGGATAAAACTAAGTTTCTGTATACTTTAGACTCTTATTTATTGTTGCATTGTCTTTTTGAAACAGTTATACGAAATTTTAGAAACAAATACTGGCTCACAAAGTTTGATACCCTTCACATTTTCATTTTTTTTTAAGAATATTCCGCTTTCAACCGCTTCAATATTTAAAAACCTCCAATAACTTGACCGCTTAAAAAATGTGAGCTTATTTTACTAAAAAACACACTATTGAACGATTGGGTGAGCCTAAAAGTCATCACAACGTTATTACGCAATGTGAAGAGTATAACAAGTGGAAATTTTCATAGAAAAGGAGAAAATAACACAATCGGGCGCAATACATCTGAGAGATTAATTCATCCCCTCCCACCTCTCAGACATATGCTAGATAGAAACTGAAAACTGTTTTGGGTAGTTGATCGATAAAGATTAAGCTACTGTGAGTTTCAGAACTCTCCCTTTTCATATCGCTGATTGGCGCAACAAATACTGGTCACTTAATCTGTCAGATGCATTGCGCCCGCCCGAAGGTTAGGGAACATGTAAAGAATGGTTCTCATATTTGGCTTTCAAGTTTTTCTTCCTCTTCTCAGTACCGTTACCGTATAGCCATGCATGCATGCATGACATTTCCTATACGGATTAGAAGCATGTACAAATCATGAAAATCGTAAAGAAGTCAGGTCTAAACGCTGAACGAGTTAAGTTCGAAATTCGAAATTCTATTTCGAACTTAACTAGTTCAGCGAAAATTCCAAATTCATTATAATGGGCGAGTTAATGTCTATATGTCTGTCCTTCCATCTCTTTCAGCGTATGTAAGACATGCTCCGTTCATCGATAGTGCCTTCTGCATGCTAGGTGATTCGATTTCAAAAACGAATAGTCTCCTGAATTAACAAACCAATTGGAACAAAAAGTGAATTATAATGCAACTGTTTCATAAATAAATTATTAATCAACATGGTAGACTTTTAAATGAATGTTGGCATCTAAAAATCCAAATTTCGGTAACGTTGTAAAAGCGGTAAAAGGAAAGCCAGTAATATTTAATTAATATTGTAAGAAGGAGGTTCAAAATAACTCCCCCCCCCCCCCTCTGTGTTACGTCCATGGTATGTGAAATTACGGCGAATACAGGCTATGACCGTACACCGCAGGTCGAGCAGCATAACCCCATTCCCCATGGCCCGGTATATAGAGACGCAAGAAAGAAGAATAAGAATACAATATACAGTTCATATTTAGATACTGCTTTCCTATAGGTTAAAGGCCCCAGCTTTTGGTTATAAATATATTTTATCTTATGTAAGCAGATTGTGCTGTGCAGTCTACTAACGCTTAGACACTTGAACTGTCAGCAGCTTCTTCTAACTATACAAACAGGGATTCCTTACTCATTACGATTATCACAATTGTTGTTCCCAAGTCACCACTAGCAAAATATATTTATGAATTGTCCTTATGCCAACGACAAGCACACATCCTGGTGCAATAAATACAAAACCGCTTTGAAGACACGTGCAACCGTATACCACCGTTACACTACAGAAAGCCAGCGTCATTTCCGTAATGTAGTTGTCTCGGGTTACTGACTCACTCGATTCCCTTCATTCGCAGGATTCAAGACAACAACAACTGCGACGCGCTATGCTCTGTACCCGTAGTCAGCCGTTTTGAAACAGCTCCTGATGTATAAATATCCCTTTGCATCCTTACACGATTCATCCTGGTTGCCTTGTAAAGTTTTTAATTACACTTAGACTTGCCAAGTTTCGGTTTCAGGTAAATTACACCTGAAGGCATTCAGGTGCTAATGTTTCTTGTTTTCCAGTATTGTATATGGATAGGGGTGTGCTGCTGGTGTCTCTATGGGTGCAAAAAACAGAAACGTTCCCCATTAAGTCGACAGCATGGCGGCTCGGGAATCCTTACATCGCATCGCTCTTCGTCGAAACTTAAACAAACGTAAACGTAGACACTTCATACTACTATTATGGCATTCACGGCGGCCTGGTTATAAAACCTCGCGGGGTGCACTTGCTGTTGAATCCTGCTGAATGGCTGCTATGTAAGTGAGGCTCGGAAATGGTTTGTTGAGGCACTTGAGTTGATGGACGCACTTCGTTATCTCTAATGATCATTGCCTGCCGGCTTCACATTAATCCAATTCCTTTTACATTTTGCTATTTGCCATTATGATGATACGCCTCTGCCAGCTTACAGTCTATGCTAAAGTTCAGATAAACATTAATTTGCAAAAGTTAAATATACCGAGAGTTGCCATTTGCCAAGACGAAGTGTAATTGTTCTTATTGTTTTTAGAAATAAATGTGTCTGTTATTAAAAGTCGTAAATTGTATGCTGTGTGGTATGTTTCCTATGTTAAGGGTAAAACTTCGGTTCAAGCCAGATAAACTTTCCACCCTCAAACGACCTATAGGATAATTTTTCAAATCCATTTTTAATCGAAAAGTTCCACATCGAATTTCGGTTAATATTTTAATTTGATTTATCCAGTCGCGCTGACATGCTTGAGTTGCCCAATATCTTTGCCAATAGTTATGCTTATGACAAATAACCCTTTCAGTTGAAATTTATGTCACCGAACCGAACCGCATAAAAGCACTTTCAATGCCAGAGCATCGCGACGCGCCGATATCGTTTCAAATGGCATCCATTTCGCCGATGGATAGTATGATATCCTCGCTCGCCCAAATATCCGTACATTACTCCCTATAATGATTTTGGCTATAAGAAAAGCCAAGATATGGAGCATAAATATCCTCGCAGATGACATCGTTCGTCGTACCGACATTTTAATCCTCTGTAATATTTTCGTCGTGCCAGATTACAAAAGGATAAGACCATGAATACGGAAAAGATTTACGTTTACTTATATGACATATTTTTGTGCCCCGGTACCCATACATATGTATATGAAATTCCGCATGTCGTCCCCTATCGTGCCAGTATGGAGGGTAAAAGGAAAGCGAAAACATTTTGCCTAAGGCTCAGGACTGGGCACTTGTGTAGAGACGTATGCGAGTTGTGCTAAAGGATGCTCTTAGTAACCTTCATAATGTATTAATGTATCGACCGTTGGCGACGGCTAGAGTTACATGAGTAAAACAGGGATTTAGGATAAAAGTGTCAAGAGCACTATAAGCCAAATATGTTGACAAGGATTTCTTGCTTACTGCATAACCGATTATTTATTTTAAGGGGCATCGGTATGGGTATAATACAAAAAAGGATATAGGCAAGCAGGCAAGCGATCGAAAGTTTGGCACAGTTTTTTGTATAGTAATATTTATAAATATTTAACTTTGCTCTGAAGTTTGTAACGCATTGAAGGAAACATCTCCAATTATATTAAAAGTATATACAGGGTGTCCCATAAATCAATGGGTACGGTTCAGAAACGTAGCGGTCGGGTACCTGTCGACAACATGTTCCGTTCTCTTTCAAATCTACCGACAGTTACGGATCAGAAACTTCTCCTTACAAACAGATCCCCTCACCGCCACCATGCGAAGTATACTTTGATTGATTGACAGAAATTTACAATCTGCCGTGAAACCGTGCATTCCCGCCCTCATTTATTTATTAAACTATTTATAATCAAAGTAAAATGTATCTGCATCTCGTTTAAAACTGGAAATTTTAATTTTCGAACAAAACCGTATCAGCTGTGATGTGTCAATTGTCACATTTGTAACTTTCCGAGAGATGGCGGTGAGGCGACCAAATGTGATCCGGATGTATGCGTTTACAGAACAAAATAGGGAACGGTTCGGAAAACGCGGCACGGTATGGCAACATTGTATTTGAGAACCTTACCCAATGTCAATCCGAAAGTAAATGATAGGGCACATGGTACCCGCTACGAAAAAAAATCCAAAAAAATTGGGGTTTTTGTGATTTGACCCAAAAACAATATGTTTTTCCATTTCAATTTTCTCCAAGGAGAGGTACCTGTCCGATTCTTTGAAAAATTGGCGCATAGTCTAACGATCATTTCTTTTTTACATCATTTTATTCTAGCTTCGTTATTTCTAACAGTTTTAATGCCTCAAGTGCAGAAAACTACGGTTAATTTTAGCTCGATTTCAATTCAATTCAATTCAAACTGCCCCTAAAGATCTGCAATTTAGTACAATTTATTCAAATTATATCAAAATCGATCCAAAATTAACCCTAGTTTTCTGCACTTAACGCATTAAAACTATTAGAAATAATGAAGCTAGAATAAAATGATGTAAAAAAGAAATGATCGTTAGACTATGCGCCAATTTTTCAAAGAATCGGACAGGTACCTCTCCTTGGAGAAAATTGAAATGGAAAAACATATTGTTTTTGGGTCAAATCACAAAAACCCCATTTTTTTTGGTTTTTTTTTCGTAGCGGGTACCATGTGCCCTATCATTTACTTTCGGATTGACATTGGGTAAGGTTCTCAAACACAACGTTGCCATACCGTGCCGCGTTTTCCGAACCGTTCCCTATTTTGTTCTGTAAACGCATAGATCCGGATCACATTTGGTCGCCTCACCGCCATCTCTCGGAAAGTTACAAATGTGACAATTGACACATCACAGCTGATACGGTTTTGTTCGAAAATTAAAATTTCCAGTTTTAAACGAGATGCAGATACATTTTACTTTGATTATAAGTAGTTTAATAAATAAGTGAGGGCGGAAATGCACGGTTTCATGGCAGATTGTAAATTTCTGTCAATCAATCAAAGTATACTTCGCATGGTGGCGGTGAGAGGATCTGTTTGTTAGGAGAAGTTCCTGATCCGTAACTGTCGGTAGATTTGAAAGAGAATGGAACATGTTGTCGACAGGTGCCCGACCGGTACGTTTTTACAAAAAGTTTTTACAACTCTCAAGTAAATGTTCAAATTTCAGATCAAAACGTGCAGTACTAAGGGCGCTATGAGGCTCCAAACCTTACAATTTCGGTATTTTTGGTTATTTTCGTGAAAATCTCCTTAACGGTAACGTATACCGGAGGCAGTCTGTAAAAATTTGTTGTTTGTATGGTTCCAAATAAAATGCTCCAGCGATATGAATGCACCTGAGGCAACATACTACACATACCTTCCTCAAAAATTAGTTAGTTTAAACGTTGTAATGCACGTATGGTTGCCTCAGGCGCATTCAAATCGGTGGAGCATTTTATTTGGAACCATTCAAACAACACATTTTTATAGACTGCCTCTGTTATACGTTACCGTTACAGAGAATTTCAGGAAAATAACCAAAAATACCGAAATTGTATGGTTCGGACCCTCATAGCGTCCTTATCATTGTCCGCATCAATCTGAAATTCGAATATTTATTTAAGCGTTGTATAAGCTACAAATTCGACATATAACAGTTTTCGGTGCACATTACCGTTATAGAGATATTCCCAAAAAACTGCATTTTTGGATGTTTGGACCCTCATAACTTCCGTAGGGGGGCTTCCATCGATGGGGACTTTTGGCCAGTTACTAACAACGACATGAGCTACAAATTTATTTCAGATTGGTTCTCTCAAGAGGTTACCGTTATTAAAAAATTTCCAAGAAGCGGTTTTTTGTTATCTCTTTGGCCCCTCATAGCTTCGTTGGGGGTACCCGCATAGATGAGTTGTTTTGGCATTTTAAGTTGAGGTTACAGAAGCAACAAATTGGTACAGGCCTCCCTCCCGAACGCGGTCCCGTTATGAAGATATTCACGAAAAACCGAGAAGTACCGTTATTGTACGGTTTAGACCCTCATAGCGCAGCATTGCACGCATCGATCTGAAATTCGGATATTTAGTTGAGCGTTGTATAAGCTACAAATTTGCATAAAACAGTTTTCCGTGGACGTTACCGTTATAGAGACATCCCCCAAAAACTGCTTAATTGAATCTTTGGACCCTCAAACTTCGTTAGGGGGGCTCCCATCTTTTGGGACTTTTGGCGTCTTACTAACAGCCACAGAATCTACAAATTTCTTCGAGAAGACCATAGAGTAAACTCCCTCGTCTTAGCGCCATTCACGAAAAACCCCAAAAAACACCTTTTTTAAGGTTTGAACCCCCATAGCGCCCTTAAGAATGCACGTATTGATATGAAATTTGACCGCTTTATTCAAAACTACATAGACAACAAATTTTTCTATTCAAAGCTTTTAGTACGAGTTACCGTTATATAGATTTTTGTGAAACATTGTTAAAAATACCGTTAGACCTCCTAGCACCGTTAGAAGTACCCGTACGTATTCGGTATTTCCATTGTTTATTGGAAAAGTACAAGAGCTTAAAATTTGCCATACACGACTTTTCTGTATATGCTACCGTTATCGAGATATTCAGAAAAACCTGTTTTCGGGGTCCTTGACCCTCTGTAGCACCGCTAGCGGCACTCGTAGAGACGGGGACTTTTAGGGTCTTGTTTAGGACCTCGAAAGAAAGGCTCATGCAAAAATCCAGCTTTCCCTTAATTTTTCCGAAGTGAAATGCCAATTTTCCTGGGATATTTGAGGCTCAGTAAAAACCGAACCTCTTATCCGATTTTAGTGCTGTTAGTTAGTTAGGTAGATTTGTTGGCTGTAATAATCATCTAATTTTGCTATTCTAGCTAGTCTAGCTTATGAGATATGTATTGAAGTTTTAGTCATACAATAAAACGATTTTTTCAAAAATCTTCCAATGCCTGTGGCAGCTAAAGGGTTAAGCTGGAAATCACATGAGGAATCAGAATCACAATCCGGTACGTTTATGCGGCAGTTTCCGGACACCCTGATAGAACAAAAGCACTAAAGAAGGTGTCTTTCCAGCAGAGAGGAAAACTTGGAAAACACGTGGTTTCTGTTCCTAAAAAAGGTAACCCGAACTTAGCTTAATACGACCGACGACCGACATTTCGCTCTTATCGGGGTGCTCAAAGCTATTTGAGAGGGTCGTCCTTAATTATATCAATGTAAACCTGGGGCCCATCATCTTTTCAAATCAGCATGGTTTTAGTACAAATAAATTCACAACTACCGATTTCTCGTACATCTTATCTTGTACCTGGCGGATGGCTAGTCTTATAGACAAGACGCACACCATTTTTTGAAAGCTTTTACATTATATTGAATTGAATTTTTGTTTATTTTGCATAGCTGTGTCATATTTTTCTAGGTTACGCTATCATCTGCGAAATTGAAAAAAAAATCGTTACGCAATTTCATACCATGGCGTAACCAAGCAAAATATGGTGTAACTATGCTAAGTAAACAAAAATTCAATTTATTCAGAAAATGGTACGCGTCTTGTCTTTACGATAAGACTAACCAGCCGAAAGGTACTAGATAAGATGTACGAGTAATCCTAAGCCCTAAATCATTCAATCTTACTAAACAAAATGCTACTGTGCTGCTTTTCTAACCACCTAGTATCGTGACTCCCCGCGTATCTTGTCAATCGCTCATCATGCGTCGTCTTTACGACTCCTTTCTGCCCGACACCAGGTGTTCCTCAGGGCTTTATCCTGGGTTTATCCCCTCTTCTTGCTGTTTTTTTGCCAATGACCTTCCACCTCTACTAAGTTACAATTGTTTGCTAGATGCCGACGATTGTAAGCTAGGTCGATGCGTACCGTCTTGAACCTATTCATTTCACTGGTTAGAATCCGTTTAGAGTAAGATTCAGTTGTATGGGCTCCTATCCCAACGGGATAGATTTTTCACATCGGGTGCATCGGATGATCTAAGAATCGGTGCAGCGTAATTTCAGATAATCCTTATTTTTCAAGTTTAAAATTCCCAACCGATCATTCCCTAATGGATTGAAATTTCTCAATATGCGAAAGAAAAAAGTTGATCGGAAAGGTCCCAAAAAGGACAAAAACCGACATTATTTAATCCTTGACCGGAGGTCGTCATCCGGATTATCATGTCAAAGGGGCAGTCGAGTGCATTACATATCCGGTGTTTGTTTCCTGTTTCAAGAACCCTCAACGGAATAAATCTCGTTAAAATGGACAATTTACGCGTTTCCCGTAACTTATCAGCTGTATGTTTCCAAAGCCATAACTACCCGAATAGTAGTCACTACCTTTTCCATGTGTTAGAATCTATAATAGCTGAAGATTCTAGCAATAAATTTTCTAAAAAAATTGTTTGGAAAGCTCTGAAATGAAAATGGGCATGCGGGGTGTCATATCAAAGGGAACATCGAGTACATTCCATATCCGGCATTTGTTGCTTGTTTCAAGGACACTCAAAGGAAAAATTAAGTTACGAGAAACGCGAAAATTTGTCATTTGAGCGCAATTTTTTCCTTTGAGGGTCCTTGGAACAAATAACAAACGTCGGATATGGAATGTATTTAAAATCCTCTTTGATACGACACGCTGCATCCCCACGTTCGATCAAGGATGATTAATTAGTGTCCTTTTATGTCCTTTCTCAGAGCTTTTCAAAACAATTTTTTTCTTAGCAAATTTAATGATAGAATCTTCAGCTATTATAGATTCTAAAAAATGGAAAAGGTAGTGACAACTTGAATTGTTCGCGTATATAGTATTATTACACAATGAAAAATAAATTTTTCTGGGGCATTTCACTGCCGTAAATATGATGGAACACATTGACAGTAACAATGGGAGTTTTGGAACGATTTTGAATGCACCGATGTCACCTACCTTCAAGTTATAATACGACATATAAAGAGTTCTTTCTGGAAACCGTTCTTAATTGAAGGCGTGGAGTATCGGCCCCGTAGGGGGAAAGTTATAGGTTAAAAGACTTTGTTCGATTCCTGTATATTTTTCAGTTTTGGCGAAACTGCGGACCCTTAGCTATGCAGGAGGTGAGTCATAGGCTGAACGGTGCAAACCAATTCCCATGAGTCTCCACAGGACTTCTCTCTCTCTCTCTCTACTCTCAATAATCTCTCATTATCCGAGTAGGCTTTGTGGCATAGGCCTAGAATAGTGCTTCCGCTTTTCCCGGCGGTTCGTAGAAGACGACTAAAGGGACGGGAGAGAATAAAACTCCCCTGGGCCTTCTACCTATCTCTACAATTGTGCCCGCCACGATTGTCTGCGTGCAATTGTTCAGATATGCAGAAAGGCTAACAAAAAATTGACCCCTGTGGTTTTTGGGGTTAGAATTATGCCACAGCGTTCCCGGCTTGTCGTAAAAGGCGACTTGAGGGATAGGGGTTAGGCGACAGAAACCAGAATGGCGAGATGTTTATAGAGTTTTGTAACACTCGTCAGTTCGTCATTGGGGGAACTCTATTTAAAGACAAAACACTTATCAACCTGGACTTCTCCAAATGGCAAAACTGAGAACCAGATAGACCATATTGCTGTTTCCAAAACGTCGAGAAACTGTGTGCTGGACGTTAGGGCAAAACGTGGCGCTGGTATTGGCAGTGACCACTATCTTGTCATCGCAAAAATGCGCTTACGAACGGCAGCAATCCAGCGTCCTAAGCTTGCAAATATTTGTCCTAGATATAATGTACAGAAGCTCAAACTTCCATCAACCAAGCGTGCGTTCTACACCGCTTTGCACGAAAAAGCTAATGCACCACCACCAAATGAGAATCCGACAATTGAAGATAGATGGAAAGTCGCTAAGGATTCATTAATTTCAAGTGGCGAAGAAATTTTAGGACGATTGGATCGCGGTAGGAGACCATTTATTAGCGACTTCACTTGGTCGCTTATCTCAGCACGCAAGAGAGTTGAGGAGCAAATTAACTCAACTTGCGAAGGAGGCAGAGGATGCGGCTCTCCGCGGTGACAATGGAACACTCTTCAAACTTATAAAGCCATTAACTTGCAGATCTTTATTAACGAAACATTATGTAAAAGATAAGGAAGGTGTCCTGCTCGTTACCGAAGAACAACAGCAATCAAAAATGGAGAGAACACTTTTTAGAGGTCCTGAATAGCACTTTCGGGCCTGCAAGTGTATCTTCGTTGCCAGCAGAAGACGTCCCTCAAATAGACGGCATTAGTTCCGGTACACCATCCAAAAAGGAACTAACAGACTCTATCAAATCAATGGACGCCGGTAAAGCCCCGGGGATTGATGGAATTCCAACTGCATTTTTAAGAGCGGATATTAACGCTTCAGCGGATATTCTTCTTCCCTTAATCCGAGAGTGTTGGGAAACTGAAACTCTTCCCAGTGAGTGGAAAAAGGGCCTAATTATTAAAATTCCGAAGAAAGGTGACCTGAAGAATTGTCATAATTGGCGTGGGATCTGTCTACTTCCTGCTATTTCCAAGTTGATGGGTAAAATTGTTTTAGGACGAATCAAGGAAAAAGTCGATGGCACATTGAACGATGAACAGGCTGGATTTCGCGAAGGATTTTCCTGTAGCGACCACATTAACACCCCTCCGTATTTTCATCGAGTAATCCGCGGAGTGGAGATCCCCAAAGCAAAGCGGAATTTGTATTTCGGGACAGGCAGTCGAAAAAGTTGATGAATTTTGCTATCTCGGTAGGGTATTTTACAGCAGATGGTGGAGCCGATGCTGATGTAAAATCATGGATAAACAAGGCTAGGGAGGCTTTCTTCAATTTGACTCCTTTCTGGGTAAACAACAATATTCCCAAAAGCCCCAAACTACGAGTCTTCAATCCCAATGTGAAATCCATTATCTGCTATATGGCTGTTCAACCTGGATGGTGACTAACGAGATTACTGGTAAATTGCAAACTTTTGTTGATCAGTGTCTACGGCGCATCCTATACATATTCGGTGACCGGAGATAATTTCGAACGAGGATCTCCTCACTATAACTGGCCAAGAAAGGATAGGCACTTCGACCAAAATACTTAAGTGGCAATGGGTAGGTCACACCTTCCAAAGAGGGCCCAATAACGTCGCAAAAAAGGCCCTGAACTGGAATCCACAGGATTCCGGAGCAAGACGCCGTGTTGGACGGCCAAGGAACACATGGAGAAGATCGGTAACTAGCGAGGCGAAAACGCTAAATCTGACATGCTTGCAGCTAGCGCCGTTGGCGCAAAACAGAACAAGGTGGAGAGTAGGCGTAGTTAGTGCCCTATGCCCCACAAGGGGTTGACAGGAACTAGAGAGAGAGAGTATCGGCCATTATTTGCATTGCCCAAGACCTACATCATGTTTTGTGTCTTTGATACCAAAGGCAATTATATGAGTTTTAATAAGGATTGGTCTAAAGAAAAGACATTTTGCATTTTGAAATCTGTGTGCTCCCCATATGCTTCTGGTTGCAATTCCAAAGTGATTCAATGCAATTTTATTTAATTCAAAAGAACTTTACACCTTAGTACTCGTATATGAAACTAAAAAGAAAGTTTTAGCAAGTCGTTGAGCACTGTGGTGTACGATTCGGCATTATACGTATTGAAATTGGTGATGGTAAAGCTATGAATCGTTATTGCATCGGGCTCTTCTGGCTTAACTAAAGCAAAACACACCTTTCACGGTATCCTAGGATAATAGGATCAAAGAAGAAATATTTCAATTTAAATTTGACATTTTTAGCATTTTTACGGCTTCCTAAAACTCTCTAATATCAAGTTCAATCCGTTTTTCATAGAACTTCAATTCGAGGATATTATAAGGCTCAATACGGTATTTTCAATAGCAGCTTTTAGACACCACATACACAATAATTCGCACCTATTGTCCAGAGAGGTGAGTTAATCCACAGGCACTTCTAATAATGGTTTTTGATTGTAAAGGATATCCATTAAAGTTTCACCATGTATGGTTAACTTCTTAGTAAAAGGGTCTTACCTACATATATGGATAATATGAGATTAGTCACACGCCATTATTCACTCAGCAAACAAATTCTTGGTATAATTTCAAATCACTAACACGAATTCGCTGAATCCGATGTACATTCGTACGTCAATCGAACACTTAATCGCTACAAATTACGCTTTAACCCGAAAGCCTCGAGGCCGATGGCTAACCCTGTTAGTGTCCTGAATAAACCCAGCGTGTCGTTAAGCAATCCTATATACCGGGACCGAAAACCGTATATGTATCTCTCTAAATTAAATAATCAGGTGAGCAGTTAATTCGACATAAATCCCCACAACCGACTCGCAACTCGTTTCGACTAATTAAATCATTGGAATAGGGACTTAATAAAATAGTAGTAGCCACCACGTTTAGTAGGATCAATTTAACAAGAGCGATGTCAGTCCTGCTTCACGTCTCTCGTTTCGCACTTTACTCAGTATATTTGGCCCTCCAGGGGTTGCATGACGATATAGTTCCGCCATCGTCGACCAGCCAGCATCATAGCAAGCAAACTCGCTGTTCGGGTCATTCCGTTTGAACTCTTGTCTGATGTTCATGTTTTGTTCATCCTAGATCCTGCAACACATATAGCTGTGACCATTTAAAGGAAAATCTCGGACAATAGGACACTCAACATGCAGGGAGAAACACTACACAGCACAACACAACACTGTTTTGGTATATCCGGAATTTGTATCGGATGGGGATATAGACAATCATTGGAAAAGATGTCGGACAGGGACATTTATATAGAGGAGCCACATGGGTGTCACACGGTGACATGTTGTATAGAAAAGGGTTTATCGGAACAAGCTTAACTGCGCTTATGTGGGGAAGAGAATATGCTGTTTAGCCGTTAGGTATAAATATACTTACGGAGGATTCGGCCTCGGCACACTCGACGTTGTTGTTCAATCGTTCGCAGAATTAGCATAAGGATTTATTTGCCTCGGCTCGCTGTGATTTTAATGAGACTATAATGCGAACGTGTAAAATGCTAAGCAGCTCAATGTGGGATGTGTCGATTTTTCAATCAGAGGATTTAGAATGTATGTGTACATACATCTAGCATAGATGACATATTGCCAGGAGTCCGGAAGTATTTTGGAAATAGGTCAATTTGTTAAGCGCGTATTTGCGAGTTGTTCATGTTAAGTTGGGTAAAGCAATTAGCGAAATACGATCGTTCGTCTACTCTAACAACGCACAGACAAATAAAAAAGGATTGGGGAGCCAAAAATGAATTTATGTGAAAGCTTTTTTGTCTCCTTTGGAGTAAAGTAAAGTAAAAAAAATATTGCAAGATTAGCAATTGCTAGACTTGTAGAGGAATTAAGCAACGTAGCATATGGTATACGCTATGCACTTAAGGGTTAATAAAGAGGTCCGAAAGAAAGGAGAGAGAAAGTTTAAAAATTGCAAACCTTGCTTATACTAAAATATAGCTGAATACACTCCTACGAAATAAAACGAATAGGTGAGGTTAACCTTACATTTCAGAAGCATGGACGAAATTACGTAGAGCTCGTATCCAAAAATACAGGAATGCGGGTTGCCCGTATTTCAAAATTCTAAGTTACACTTCTGGTAGTCTGGCTGGTCTAGCGGTTAGTGCGCGCACCTTCGGTGCATAGGGTCGTGAGTTTGAAACTCACCGTGAACCATTGTGTTTTTCGAACTCACGAGCTTGTGACGGACTATGATCTCACTCAAATGTTAAACGAGTACCCATTTATGGGGATAAATAGTACTGCTGAGCGTGATGCTGATCTCATAACCTCAACAAAAAGCAGATAAGATCTTGGAAATAGGATGTCACTCAACACATACTGCGGCCTTGCATGGATGAATATGGGATGGCGCTGAGATAGGTTGGGGTGGTTGCGCCCAATACTGCAGCCTGCTGGCTTATTATTTCCCATCTAAGCGATAAAATATCAGGTTATGAGCTCTGTCCTACGTAAAAGGCTAAGAAGAAATGTAACCAGGTTTACTTTGGGTGCACCCATACTGGTAGCTTGAGCCCCAAAGAAGTTTTGTCTCCAGCTCATAAGAGCGGGACATTCGAAAATAACGTGCGAGGCTGATTCCTCATCTTGGTTGCAGAGGCGGCATAGTGGGTCTTGTGTGTAGATCCCTATTGTATGCAGATGTTTCCGTAGGGTGCAATGACTGGTTATAAGGCCTGTCACTGCCCTGAGGTTCGTTTTACTAAGACTGAGGGCTTCGGTGCAGCTGGTATGCCAGTTAGATTCCAGCATGCGCTTACTATGCCTGAGCCCTTCAGCGAGTCTCCATCGATCTTGGAATTTATCCTCGGTCCATCGTCTAGCAACGGTTCTGGCAGTAGATTTACTGATCCCAATAGCAGGTTCAGGACCAGTTAAGGGTAGTTCGGAACCCTCTCTTGCAAGGGCATCCGCTTTCTCATTTCCTTCGATCCCCTTATGTCCTTTCACCCATTTCAGAGTTACTTTGTTTCGGATAGCTAGGTTTTTGAGATTTTGTTGGCATTCCCAAACCAATTTAGAGGTTGTTTTGGGATTTGCAATTGCTTTTATAGCAGCTTGACTGTCGGAGAGAATATATATGGTCTTATTGGTATATCCCTTTCGAGTACTCTCCTCTGCTGCAAGGTTTATGGCTATAAGTTCTGCCTGGACGACAGTTGTATATTGACCTACGGGTTTGGAGATACTATAGTTGTTGGTTTTAGTATAGACTCCTGTCCCTGTTCCTTCGTCTGTCTTCGACCCATCCGTGTACCACACGATGAGATTTGATAGATGGTTGTCGTTCCATTTACTCCAGTCTTCCCTAACCGTTGAGGTTTGGATGTTGGAGTCGAAGGTGTACATGGCCGGGGTGTAGTCGCTGCTCATATCTAGGATTGGGTTTGCAATGATTTCTGTAATCGTACAGTGTCCTACCCTTTGTGGTGTCCACATGTTCGATGATTGGAGTCTGTACGCTGCGAGTCTTGCCTCTTCTGTGATTTTGAGGTCCAGTGGTGGCAGGTCTAGTAGTTTCTCTAGAGTTAAAGTTGGTGCACTGCGCATGGCGCCGGTTATGCTTGCGCAGGCCAGTCCCTGTACTGATCGCAACTTCGCTGCTGCTGTTTTTTGCTTGATTTTAGTCCACCAGACTATGGAGCCATAGGTCAGACGGGGTTTGACCACAGCTTCGTATATCCAGTGTATCATTCGTGGTTTTAACCCCCACGTTTTCCCTATTGCTCTTTCAGTTGCATATAGGGTATGTTTGCCTTTTGCAATTGTGTTTTGCAGCTGCTTGTTCCACGTGAGTTTGTTATCCAGGGTGACTCCCAGATATTTGACCTCCGTGGTAAACTGCAGTTGTTGGTTGAATAATGTTGGAGCGTTGAGCCCTTCCAAGTTGTATTTGCAGCTGAAGGTTATTAGTGTTGTTTTGGCGAGATTGACCGATAGGCCTACCCTCCTACACCAATCCTCCACTTGGGTTAGAGCTTGTTGCATGAGTTCAGAAATAACTCCTGGAAATTTTCCCCTTGTAAGGATGCTGATGTCATCGGCATATCCTAGGGTATAGAAGCCAGTATTATTTAGCTGGACCAGTAAGCTGTCCACTACAAAGTTCCACAGGAGGGGTGAAAGTATACCCCCCTGTGGGCAACCTTTTAGGACAGCTGTATACATCGTTTCACCGAATAATTTTGCATGGACTTGTCGTCCTTGAAGCATTGATTTTATCCACCGATATAGGGTGTTTTGAACTCCATGACTTGAGGCGCCGTGCACAAGAGATTCAATGGAAGTGTTGTCGAAGGCCCCCTCTATATCTAGGAAGGCCGCGAGCCCTATTTCTTTGATTTCTAATGTGGTCTCAATCTTCCCAACTAGATGGTGTAGTACTGATTCACATGATTTCCCTGCCTGATAAGCATGTTGGTTTGGGTGCAACGGGAAAAGCGACAGGCACCTTTCCCTGATATGTTTATCGACGAGCTTTCCCAATGACTTAAGTAGGAAGGAGGTTAGACTTATTGGTCTATACGATTTCGCCCCGGCTTTGCCAGAAATGCTACGTTTACCTGCTTCCAAGTGATTGGGATGTATCCTAAGGCTATGCTGGCTCTGAATAGTCTTATAGTAAAACCGGAGCCAGGGTCGTAAGACCCTGCTGAAGCAGGGCTGGGTAGACAGCGTCTGGTCCTGGTGATTTGTAGGGTTCGAAAGAGTTGATCGCCCATTTCACCCTATTATAGGCTACTATTTGGTTCGCAATCCGCCAGTCGCCTTTGTTAGCCCTGAGAAATAGGGAGTTGTCATCCAACTGGTCTGTGCGCTCCGCTGTTATGGTTGATCCAGGAAAGTGAGATCCTAGAAGGACTTCCAGGGTCTCCTTACCTGTTTTTGTTTGGTTTCCATCGGAGTTTTTAAGTGTCCCGATGGGGTTTGTTGGATCCTTGGCTAGAATTTTCTGGAGTCTCGCTCCTTCATGCAAGTTTTCTATTACTTCGCAGAACTTCCTCCAGGATGCCCTCTTGGCTTTCCTAATTTCTTTGCTATACTGGGTTAGGGTGCAGCGGTATGTGTCTCAATCCCCAGTTCTTTTGGCTACGTTGAAAAGCTTACGTGTCTTCTTACGCAGGATGTTCAGGTTCGAGTTCCACCATTTGCATTTCGCATTGGTGTGTCGTCTCGTTAACCTGCAACTCTCTTCGAAGGAGGTTTTTATTGCGGCTTGCAGTTGATCAGCTGTAGCCTCCACACAAAGCGTAGTTCTAATGAGTCTGGGAATTTCATTCAGATTGATAGCCAGGCGCTCTCTGTAGAGGTCCCAGTTTGTTTTTCTCGGATTTCGATACAATTCAGTTGGCTTATCTACTTTGTCGATTTCCATACTTATGTATCTGTGGTCCGATAGCGATGGTTCGATGGCCTTAGTCCAATGTTGGATTCTCGCGCCTGTTATTTATTTAAGTTACACTTCCACCTGTGCTGACCTCAATGACATTATGCCGCGATATTCTCTTCTTCTTTATGGCACGATAGCCCGACGTCGGGCGTTGGCAGCCTGGACTGAAGGTCAGGCGACCTTGTCCTCCAATTCCGAAAGCCTAGCATCTTGTGGGCGTCCTCACATACAGAATGCTCCCATCAGGCTCTCGGCCGTCCACCCAATCTGGCTCTGTCCACTCGTTAGGCGTTCATCACATTTTTGGGCATGGGATCGCCTTGATCCTTTGTACATGTCCCGCCCATTGCAGTCGCTGCAATTTCACGATTTTCGACACATATAGCTCAACATACAGCTGATACAACTCATGGTTGTACCAAATTCGCCATTCACCTCGTTCACGAACGGCCCCGAAGAGAACCTTTCTCTCGAATGTGTCCAACAGGTGTTCAGAGTTTTGGGTTAGGGTTCATGCCTCGCAGCCATAGCATAGCACAGGTCGGATTAGGGTTTTATACACGTGGAGCTTCGTGTTCCTGTGCACCAGCTTCGAATTCATAATTTGGAGGACCGCAAAATAACACTGATTAGCTAGTTGTATCCGTCGCTTTATCTCATCTGTTTCGTTGGCGTCTTTTGAGAAATTGCAACCCACGTAAGTGAAGTTGTCTACATACCCTATATTGAATTTACTGGCGTTCTAGTTTTTGATTGCATTATTACCTTGGTTTTAGATTCATTGATATGTAGTCTAACTTCTTTGGCGGCGTTATTTAGATTATGCAGAAGGCTTTCTGCAACACTCAATTTTCGAGACATGATGTTGATGTCGTCTGCGTACGCTACCAGTTGAGTCGACTTAATGGGTAGCGTTCCGCTGCTGTCCAAATTCATGGCTCGAATTACATACTCCGGAGCCAGGTTGAAGAGCGTTGGCGCCAGCCCGTCGCCTTGCTTTGTGTTATGCCAACAGTGGGCTCTAAGCTATGCAGGAGGAGCTTCATAGGGTGAACGGCTCCGGCCAATTCCTATGTTTCTCTACGGGGTGTTACTTTCCCGCATTATCCGAGTAACCGATGCGACTGAGTGCTGCATAACAACTTCAGCGTCTGAGGCTACTAAGCGTAATAGGGTGACAACAACCGAATAGTCAATCGCCGAAGCAGCACCTCCAAGGCCCTTCCATGATGCATCTCTTTCGTTTTACGAATACTATCATGGTCATCGATCGAAGTGTACTGTACAACATTATGCTGAATTTTGGTATACCGGCAAAGTTAGTGCGACTCACAAGGATGACGATGACTAATGCCGTCTCGCAGGTCAGAGTGCAGAACCGACTCACTGACCTATTTGAAACTCGTACTAAACTCAAGCAGGGCGACGGACTGGCGCCGACGCTCTTTAACCTTGCTTTGGATTATGTAATTCGAGCTACGAATATGGACAGCAGCGGAACGCTACTCATCAAGTCGACTCAATTAGTAGCGTACGCCGACAATATCAACATCATGTCTCGTAGGTTAGGTGATGCAGAAAGCCTTCTACATAACCTCAATAACGCCGCAAAAGAAGTTGGAAGCAAAGGGCAACCCCGCATTTTTCGCATACATTATGCGTGAACCCAACACATTTGGGAAATTTGCACCTTATTTTTTTGTCAGACCATTGTGGCCAGTGCCCAATCTGGTCTTGACGGACAGCTTTTGGGGGAACATGCTGCGCAGGTCCCTTGTGTATTTTTGCTTCAATTTCGCTCTGCAATGAACGCCGACTAGATATATTTGGTTTTACACCCATTTTACATTGGGTTACAGCAACCTCCAGGCGAAAATCTGCTGATGACAATATGTTCGACTGAATGTTTTTGCATTCAGCAACTCTTTTATAAAGAATCCAAGCATTGGCCATCGTCAAATCCAGATAATGATAAAAAAGTCGCATGGGCCACCTTTTACTTCGCAAAATTATCTTGTCCATTATACTGTCTAGTAGATCTACCCCACCCATATGACGATTGTATTCTCCCACAACATTGGGTCGGTTTATGTTGACATACCTAAAGAAATGAACATTTATGTACAAGTAAATGCATAAGTAAGAAAACCATACCTTGAATTATGTTTGTCCCATCTTCGAACATCAACTTCAGGTTCTATCCCAACAAAGGTGGAAGCCAAATTGACGATTCTATTGTCCTTCCAAGCGACTGTTGATATAGCAATCCCGTTGACATCAGCTACATATTCTGCCGAATACCCTCGTTTTTTTTTCATCATTATCTTTTCGGCAGAAAGCTTGCAATCTGCTATTCTATTTCTTCAAATAGTCCCGAGACTGAGAATACCTTCTTTAGCCAGATATTCCATTAGCCGAAGAGAAGTAAAGTAGTTATCAAAATATATTTTGAAGTTCTGGTTCCTTGGAATCATGCGCGCTAACCTCATAACAACGTTTGACGAGGCGCCTAATTCTGGTTCCCCTTGTAAAATGACATTTTCTTTGCCTGTTTCGACCTCGGTTTTATAGGCAAAGCCAGAAACTCCACTCAGCACAAAGATCTTATAGCCCCACTTATGCGGTTTATTGGGGCTATACCTCTTCAATGTATTACGTGCTTTTGTCGAGCACATTTGCTCGTCCACACAAAGGTGCTCTTCCAATGGGACTTTACTATATGCCTGGTTCAAGGAATCAACCAGTGGTCGGATTTTATAAATCCGATCACAATTAGGATCACTCCTAGGAAGGTCTTTCGAATTGTCATTGAAATGTAATGTTTGACGATTTTTTTCAAATTTGTTCAACGTCATTGTTTCTTGTATAAGAGGTGTTCCAAGAATTGGACTCCAATGGTTGGTTACTCTAGGCAATTGGATTAGAGACATCAGATACGTCACACCCATGAATTTTCTGACATATTCCTCACTTATGCGAAAAGTGCTATTCGGATCCTTCTGTACCTGATATAAATTAGTCTCCTCAGAAAGTTTACTAATCAATTCATTTGAAAATAGATAGAAGAAAAACTGTTCGGGAGTTTCTAGATCAAGGATATCAGGACTGAATGAATTGTTTCCCATGAACTTCAGCTGATCTGGATTTAGCTCGAGATTCTTGCTTTTCCAGCGTGAATTCAGTTTTTGTGGTTTCTCTTTAGTACACTTTTTAGGGTTTTTTGCTTTGGAGGGTTGATTGATGTCATCTTTCAGTTCAGCTTTAGTACTAGATGAGGGAAGTTCACTGATATTTCCTTGAGCCACGTTAATGTTTTCTAGAGGCTCATCAAGATCAGTGTCATCAAAATCAATGTCTGGATCCTCGTCATCGAAAGTTTCAAGCTCTGGACTGAAATCTGGATCAGTAATGCTGTCATCATCCAAATCAAAGCCGTCTTCACTATCACTATCATTTAAAATAGCAATTATTCTTTCATCGGTAAGAACTCGTTTACGAGACATCCTAAAATATGCAAAATAAACAGTAATCAGCATTACCCCGGTCTGACAAAATTTGGAACTTTTTGCCTGATGTAGCCCACAGGCAACAATCTTTGTTTGCCACTAAAAATAAGGCAAAACGCAATAAGTGCTCAGAATCTTCATTTCATAATGTACTTCAAAAGCTTCCCTCTTTATTTTCTCAGAATAACAAGCTAAACTCAAACTGGAAACTTTCTAATTATTCTTCCGAAATGTTCTCTAACCGGTACTTCTCGCAATTGTCGACAGTCAAAGAAAAAATGCCAATTTCAAGCAAGTAGTGTTACCTAACTGTTTTATTTTGATCATGTTTGTTAGGTCGGTGTGTATATCACAGGCTACAGTGCCCAATGACGTTTCGAAATTTGATTGTATTTATTTTGAGGCACTCTAATGGTATGTTGCCTATACAGTCTACACTATGATACAGAGGGCCCTGTATAGTGAACATTTTTGAAATGGGAAAAATTGACAATGGAATCTCTCTTCTATCCTAGATATCCTCGCGATATTCTCATACGAATTAAATTTGAATCTCCATTCGTTTTTCATGGAACCCTTCTGCATTTTGTAGAAAGATGTTGTTGTCCATTAATGCGCTATTCAAAGATATTTCTCGAAGCGCACTCATCTCATTACCAATTTTGTGAATCTCTCTTTGTCGCAGCAACTAATACTAATAATCTCATCTGCTGAAATTTGCTTTATTCGCTATCAAGAAATTCAAGAATCCTCCGGGGGTAATCTGAAAACCCCATCCTCTTTGTCGCGTTATTGCTTAATTCCAAATATGGTTGGTAATCTCAACACATGTTCACGATAAGCCTTTTGAAACTTTTACCCTTATAATGCTTTAATACTCGTACATACGTAAAGATACGGCAGAGTATTCAATAAAATTTTAATAGGTCGGTAGTTTGAAAATATCCTCAAAACAAGAAGTATGAGTAAAACCGACAAATTGCGGAATACCCTCTGAGATACAGAGAGAAAGTCGTTATTTTCAATCCTTTGAGAGACACGCACATATAGTCGGATCTCATGTGATACAGAGGATAATAAGAGTAATTCAATTATCGCAGATATTTCACTATACATATAGTCGTATATGGTTGCACAAAATCCCTGCTCTTGACGACAGCTAGATCTGTGTGCGCTACGTCTTCTATGTCAATTGATGTTATTCAGATGATAGTACATAATACCTCTTCGCTACTGAATCGAGACGTCGTCGACGATATGACATTACCTTCGACGACAGGATAATTCACTATAAATACTCATCGTCAATCTATGCAGAGGGCTTTTGCTTGATGAAAGTATCTCTGTATGTAATTCTCTTCCCAGCACACAGGTAGGTACAGATGAGACTATATCTTCTATCGAATTACTCTCAAGGACTAAAGGCAAATACAAAATACTCAGATATAACGATAGTGATGCTTGTCGATGCTTGTCGGAACGACATACTAGAATGTCGTTGAATATGTCTTCCAACTTTCATATGCTTATCTGAACTTCTCGGGAAAGAGATAAGTTAGCTCCCTTTTCCATCATTCGTAGTCGTACACGACGTCCTTTTAACGTCGCACTATCGACGTTGTTATCACGCGGAAATGTGCATGAACCTCGGTACATATATGGTTTCGCTACGACCCGGCAATAAGTTCACTTTCATGCAGCCCAGATAGTACAGAACAACTTTTCGCTAGCGGCAATCAAATAACGATTGACGCAAGTCGTAAGGTGAAGCGGGAGTAAGGTGACAAACAAGAAATAAGGTACCTTCAGCATTTGTATCCCTACTGCTGAGTTGCTAGAAAAGGTGCTTATCGAGTCCTTCGGGAATGATACAAACTCGGAATCATATTTCGTTGGATATTGGCAACGTGTCTGACGTGTCTATAATCGTCTCGAGGATTTGCTGTTTGGATGTATGTACTATACTGTCGATTTTTATTTGCTGCGATGCGACGTGAAGATGTATTTCAATTCAATATGTGACGGCAGTGCGCTTATAGGAGAGTAAAGAAATCGTCTTCAAAGGGATCAAAGTAAACGAGACCGAGGATAATTTCGGGCGCGGCCGAAATTTGGATATACCCTTCACTCTCCTCAGGCTAATAGTTTTTTCTAGTGTATCTGTGACTTCGTGTTTAATCCCCCTCCCCTATTCTTTACCTCGCGCTTTCACATAAGTTTCGTTTGGATTTTTTGGTGGGAGGGAAGTGGTGGTAATGGCCGCCATAGTTACACCAGTTATAAATCAAGAACGGCTGGTCCGATCCATGATTTTAGGTTTGTCGGATTAAGCTCTGGCAACATGCGAAAAATGCACAATGAGCAAACAGTCACAATTTACTCTTTTTCACCTATTTTTGCGTGTATTTTTTGAACATAACAGCAGATTTCAGTATTTAAATCAAAGAACTAAACGAGTACATCTCACATCAGTTAAAATTTTCAGTTTCGAGTAACGGTAAAAAAGTTATTGGCGTTCAAAGTTAAACTTCCTTTTCGACCTCCGTTTTTCTAAACCGTTATAGGGATCGATATGAAACTTTGCACAAAGATTGGTTAGTAGGGCTTTATATACGTTAAATATTAAGACTGTTGACTTTTGCTAAGGAAAAGTAAATAACAGTAAATTTGTAAAATTTGAATTTGATCGTGTGTAGCCCCTTTTAGGTTTCCAAATATGAAATTTCTGCTAGGGATTTTTAGAAAATTACATAGGGAATATGTCTACGAATTTTCATTCGAATATCTGTATCCAAACCGGAAATATAGCCAAGTTAGTATTAGGCCTTTCACAATGCAAGGGAAGCATCTTAAGCATTTCTTCAATGCATATCTTTTAACTTTATGAAACAATTAACATGAAATTTGGTGGATATGCATAGAATGGTAATAGTGTTTGCCACAAATATTTTTGAAGTTTGTAGGACCAAGTTAACAGGGTGTCCCTGAATAGCTGCAAAAGTACAATTGTTCAATATCAATACTCATAGGCAAGCTTGCATGGGCTCTTATGTCAGGGGACACAATGGAATAATTTCATATAAGTTGCTTTTCCTTGATTAAAACAAGAGTAACAGTAGTTTTACAGCCAATAATTCAGTTCATATAAAAAGCCAAGCCGGCCTTACGTTTGCCTGAGTTTCTATTTGATCAAAGGCCATCAGAAATCTTCAATCGAAAAATGCCTGTAGATTTGCCTTGGACCTACTTTTATACAAACTGGGTAAATAGTAAATCTATTTTTGGATTGGTCTAATTAAAGGTGGAACGCGTGGGTGATGCAGAAAGCCTTCTGCATAACCTCAATAACGCCGCGAAAGAAGTTGTACTACATATCAACGAAAGCAAAACAA
The DNA here is from genome assembly GCA_949715475.1 of Microchrysa polita. Taxonomy (NCBI): domain Eukaryota; kingdom Metazoa; phylum Arthropoda; class Insecta; order Diptera; family Stratiomyidae; genus Microchrysa; species Microchrysa polita. The sequence goes on along the minus strand of OX454417.1, from coordinate 17,270,140 downwards.
AGGCCATGATGCAATCGAAAACAAGGACGCCAGCAAATTCAAGCATCACAGTGGGGGACCTCAATATCGAGTATGTAGACAACTTATCAAAGGACGCCAACAAAACCGACGAAATTAAGCGACGGATACAACTAGCCAATAAGACATATTTCTCGGTCCTGCCTATAATTAATTCGAAACTTGCGCACAGGAACACGAAGGTCCGCGTGTACAAAACGATCATCCGTGCTATGTTATGGCTGCGAAACATGGACCCTTACCCAAGCCTCCAAAATTTTGCTAGACCGATTCGAACGAAAGGTCCTTCGGCGAATTTTCGGTTCCGTTCGCGAGCGAAATCAATGGCGTATCCGATACATTCAGGAGTTGTATCAATTATTGTACGATGAGCTGGAAGTATCAAAAATCGTGAAGCTTCAACGTTTGCAATGGGCGGGGCATGTACAACGGATGGACGATAATCGCATGCCAAAGAAAGTGATGAACACACAACGATTTGACGGAGCGAGGTTGCGTGGACGACCGAGAACTCCGTAGGTGAAGACGCCACCAGCTGCTGGGCTTCCGAAACTGGAGAACAAGGTCACGTAACCGCGACAATTGGAGGTCAACGATTCAGGCGGCCAAACCCCGAAGTCGGGCTATCGTGCCACATTGATGATGATGATTTAAAAAATAAATTTTTATGGAACATTGATAAGTGCACAAAACGCCCAGTGCGCCTAGTGAACAAAAAAAATCGAGCATTAACGATGTGCATTTATTTATCCGTTTCCACAGTATTTTCAAACAAAAATGTTCCAAAAATAACAAATTTTTTTTCAATTACAATCAAATTCCTCGTCAGCTTACGTTGTGATTCCGTTCTTTTGTTCCAGAAACCTATCAAATATACGGCAGAACACACGAACAATAAACAGGACTCGCGTTTTGCATTTTTTTTCGTCAGTTTCTCCCTAAGCTTTTTACATTCTGATTGATTTCCAACCAGAATAAAGCAAATCACATATTCCATTGTTATTGCTCATCTCCCCGTATCTCTTTGTCACTATATTATTCGCAGGATGTATAGTTTTCAACAGAAGCAGCCTCAGGCAAACGTATCCGTATAACTCGCAGAACAAACGTCGGAAACCGTTATGTATATGAGTGAGGCATGTTGAAAGCTCAACAGACACTGCAACGGCGGTTGGGATATGATATTTGCGCGACAGATGTTCAGTGCATATTGAGCGTTTGTGAATGACAATTAAAGGATCAACTTACAGGGGAATGCTATGGAATTTGTGAATGTTGTTTTCATTCATATATGTATAGGCACACAAAAACACAGGTAGGCATACAGGAAACGAGACCGAGGCTAATTTCGGGCGCGGCCGAAATTTGGATACCCTTAGCTCCCCTCGGGCTTAAAGCTTTTTTCGGGCGTACCTACGACTTGTATTTAATCCCTCCCCCATTATTTTCATTCTATCTTCACAAAAGTTCCGTTGCGTCAGCAAGACAATATTTGTGTGGGGTCTGTTTGGAATAAATGGGCAAATCAAAATATTTACTCAGAAAATTTTATTGGGGGATGCACGATTCCATTTTTTTTGAACTTTTTAGTTGCTTTGATAAATACACATTAATTCAAGGTTTTGTGAAATTGGTGTAAAAAAATGTTTCTTAGAAGAACAAAAATAGGGGTTGGGTTTGTATGGCAGTCCCATGACCTCATGGTCGAACTTGATCCATTCTTACATAGATATGTTTTGTGTCAACAATAGAAATACATTTGTGTAAAATTTGGTTGAAATTGGTACACAAATAAAAAAGTTTTTCTTAGAAGAACCTAATTTGGGAAGTTTGGTTTGTATGGCAGCCCCATGACCCCATAGTCTAAGCTGACCAGACGTACAGCATTTTGCTGTACAGTACAGCATTTTGGCCTGTCGTACAGCACTGAGAAATGTACAGCAAAATGTACAGCATACAGCAGGATGTCACACAATGAAACCTTAATCACTACAAAATAAGCTCCTTGGTGAGGGCTGTAATCTGACTTGCCTGCTTTCAAGGTGTAAAGTTTAATCCCTGTACCTCTTACGATTCATATTCAGCGAGATAATCGCACTTTTATGTTTGGCAACCGTTCATTTCCGATACCTCGGGAACCTTTCCCGATCTCTAAGAAAATTTTGCACACACTTGTTAGCTACACTTGTGTGTTTTCTAATCCGTAACTTGGCAATTCTTAAGCGGAATTTTGAAATTGGGCAAACATGTTAAGCACCGTACGGTCAACATGTGGTGAACATTTGAAGGCTCTAGCTGCCAAGGTTCAGAAGTAACAGCCGCCGAATTGGTTTTTCCCATCACAAAACGATGAAAAACAGCCACTGTACTTCACCATCCGATCCCTTTACCAACCTCTATAGGAAAATGCATACTAAAGAAAGAACTCGGAATGAGTTTTCGATCAACTTTTTTCCCACAACATTGTCTTAGAATTCATTTAAATCCGTGTTAAGAGCCCAGCAGACCGGGATGGCATCATCAATGTAACGACGGAGAAATGCATACTCTCCTCCAGGCATAATGCAATCACACAGAGAGAAATGATTAGTCGATTACAAGAAAAACATTTGTTAATAGTATCGAAAGTCTTCATTAATTTCCGGTCATAGGTGTATTTTTGTTGAAACTGCAAAACGATTTTGTTTGTTTATGCAAAATATCTTTTGAAAAATTATATAAAAATTGTTTTGACATGAACAAAAAGTTTAAATGAAATTGATTGATTCAATTTGAGATTTCAAAAATTTTGTACTAAATATTTGGTTACGGTAAGGAGTTTCCATTGGTGATATTAACTAAAACTTTGTATCAATAACCCAAATCGGCTTTAATTGAAGTTTTTGTTAATTTGACCAATATTTTGGTTGTCATTACCAAATTTCATTTGGCCATAATGTATAATTCTTTGATTAATTTATACAAAACTGTTTTGTGGTTTTATATAAAACCTTTTCGTAGTACCAATCAAACATTTAATTAATGAATTTTATAAATTCATGTTAATCAAAATTTCTCCTAATATTGCTAATAGTGTTCTTACTAATCACTAATTTCAATATATCCTCTATTGAAATTTGGGATTAATAAGAACGCTTTTAGCAAAGTTAGGAGAAAATTTGATTAACACGAATATATAAGTTTTTTTAATTAAATTTGAAACTCATGCGAGTACCACATTTCAGCCTGGAAAAAATCCTTATAAATCACCTTTCACGTCAAGCATTGAATGTGTTAATAAAAGCCACCACTATTTCCACATAATCCTGTTTATTAAAATTTAAATTTTCTTTTTAAAATTAAAAAATTATGAAAATATAATAATCACACAAATGATGCTTTAATGTAACACCTAGTTTAGTTTTATACAAAAACATAGCTTTCCAATGTAGAGGGTAGTGAAGTCAAGCCTCCATCGCCGCCATCGAAAAATGTATGTATAAGCCTTGCCTAGTTTAGTTTTTCTATAAGAATTAACAAACAAATAAGAATTTTATATGAAAAAAACTGTGTTAGTTTGATTTGAGTGTGAAATGTTTTAAGTTATATTATAATTGCAAAAAAAATAGTATATAAATACTGGACTTACATTTCGAACATCAGAAATCGATGAAGATTGAAGATGAAATTTATTACTGCCTGTGTCAATACAGCGTTTAGCTATTTCCAAAATCCTAGCGTTGTGCATTTTTCCCGTCCAATAGTCAAATATAGTTGGCTGCTTTGTTTAAATTGTGTCGGCAAATGTATCTTGTAAAACCGAATGAACAAAAATATTGAATTATCTTATAACACAAGAAAAAATTAGATTTACCTTTTGGAAACGCAACTCGAATAATTAGGCCCGAAATATTATCTGCAGCGCTAATGTTTATTATAATAATCTATATTCTGCCAGAGTCTTACACTTTCTCACAAAATAAATCTTTATTAATTTTTACCGTAGTTATTGAAAATAAATACTTTTTCCACATTTTTAGCACACAGTCAATGCTTTACAACACTCGGGATACAAATATGTCCGTACAGAAGAGCTACTAAAATGAAAATCTTTGATAGTTCCAAATAAATGAATAGCTGGATTGTACAAAGATTTTTTTGCTTTATCCAACCTATAAGAACTGTACCGTTAGACATGGTAAAAATTTCGCATTTCCAACAAAAGATCTAGTTCAGAACATTCTTTTCATCATTGCATATGTTGGATAACAAAAGGTTTTGTTAATATTGCAAAACAGTATGTTATATTGTAAAATGATTTAGCAACATTTTTTTGTTGATTTTCCCCTGGCCAAAAGATTTGTTATGTTCATCAAATGTTATAGTGTTCATTGTCTTCATCATTTGTAGATTTCAGTGCAGCTAAAGTTTTTGTTATTTTAGCCAGGAAATTAATTCGTTCTAAAAGAATATATATTAGTTATCTTAACAAGATTTTGTTTGTCATATCAAACAATCGTGTTATTTAATAGTGCTAGTTTATTTGCAAATTTAAAAAAAGAATTGCCTTAAATTAACAAAACCGGCATCAAACAAACGTAATTTGTTGGTATTGCAAATCTATTTCTCTCTGTGCAGATTTAGGTAAGAATTAGACCTCTGGCTCCTACCTAGTTTTACTTTAATCTTGTGGCTGGCTTCGCTCCACTCAGGTCTCGCACTGTCTGTCGCGCATTAGAGAATTCGCATTTTTGAAGCATTGCTGTTGAGAAAAAGGTGCGAGCGCCGCGAGAGGTTAGTTTATAAAAAGCAATTCGTAAGATTTAAACTACTGGTTTGTCCATACGCTTATCCAGATCCTATGGCTCCACTCTGCCTATCGCGATTTTCATAATTCGCCAATGTCCTTACTATCAGCGCTAATATGAAGCGGATAAAGCGAGGTGCGATCGCAGCCAGCGGTGAGTCGATGGAAGGCAATTCGTAAGAATTCGACCTCTGGCTGTCCTTAGGTTTACTTAAGTCCTGTAGCTAGCCTTGCATTTGGTAAGATTTAGACTCATGCTTAGGTTTATTTAAATCTTGTTTGTCACGCTTTCCAGAATTCGCCCACATTTTCTTTTAAAAAAAAATAAGACGAGCGCTTCGCTCGGTGAGCGGTGAGCCAATGGAAGGCAATTCACAAAGACCACAATTCATATGGTCCTCGGCGTACATACCTTTACTCAAATACTGTGGCTCGCCCTTCGCTACGCTCATACATCGCCCTGTCTGTGACGCTTTTCATAATTCGCCAACATTCTTGCGAACAGCGCTGATGGGAACCGGACAAGGTAAGGAGGGAGCGAAGCGAGCGGTGAGTTGATGGAAGGCGATTCGTAAGATTTAGACTTCTGGTTCGTCCATACGATTACTCAGATCCCGTGGCTCGCTCTTCGCTTCATGCAAGCCTTGCTCTGTCTGTCGCGCTTCTTAAACTTTGCCATTTTTACGACGCAGTGCTGCTACAAAGAGTGGTAGGGCGAGGTGCGAGCGAAGTGAGCGGTGAGCCAATGGAAGGCAATACGTTGAATTTAGACCTATGACTCGTCCGAATGATTACTTAGATTAGATCCTGTAGCTCACTTGGCTTAGACCTTGATCTGTCTGTCGCGCATTACACAATTCGCCATTTTTGCTTACGCAGATCTCGGACCTGGAAGTATGGCTGAGGATTTACCTGAAAACCGAGTTCCCTAAGTATGTGTACAGCATTGAACCTTCGGGAGGTCACCTTACCATTGTCCGATTTGATCCATTCTTACGTATGTTTTGTATTATCAGTAGAAACACATTCGTGTCAAATTTGGTTGAAATTGGTACACAAATAAAAAAGTTTTTCTTAGAAGAACCTAATTTGGGGAGTTTGGTTTGTATGGCAGCCCCACGACCCCATTGTCCGATTTTACGGATTCAAACATACCCACTGTCTGCAGCAAAAGAAGCATTTGTGCAAAATTTCAGCTTCATAGCTTTTAAATTGGCCTAGTAAAACGCGTCGCCCAATCGACTCCCCAATGCTCATGCTGATCGTGATATGTATACTTTTTATATGGTCGGAGATGCTTCCTTCAATGCGTTACAAACTTCATGACAAAGTTAATATACCCTTTCACTCTATGAGCGTAGGGTATAAAAATACACGAATGCAGTTTTCCATTCGATTCATATTCTAGGAAACAGGCAGGACGCTGGACTGAAATGATGTTTCTGTTGTTCAGTTCAGTTTGGTTGAATATTAAACAGTGAATCCCGCTGAAGTTGGTAAAAACAATAAAGGGAACGAGTTTGTTGCTGATACAGGTATCCTCATCGTATTCAGCCTGTATATTTGTTTAGCAGCCAGAAGTGAATTCAATTTTCATGCTGATAGTAAACCCTCAACCACCCGTAACTCTAAAGCCTAAAACACCGTCAATACACCGACAAAAGTGCGGAGGAGGGAGGATTTCATTACGTATAGACGCACAACCAAATCGTATGGTATGCCCCTGAACTGATAACATATTAAAATATCATTGGCAGTTCATTATTGCGTGTTCACACGAATGCGAAAGTCTCTATTCGGCGAGGGATGAATATTATGCCAAACGGAAAATATTAAAAGTTTTAACAATACATAACGCCGGAAACGGAGAGGCGGCGGCGGGAATGCTTCATGTATAAAGACCGACAAAATCCGCAAGGACTTCATTTACGTTCAACGAATATTCTGTAATCTGATTTCGTGTATAATTAATTTATGTGTTTTGAAATTGAGCAGATGGTTGCGAGGCGGATGGCCTTCTATACGGAATGGGATAGGTACCTTACGTACAATACGGCCATTGTTGGCATTTTATTTTTAGTCCTGTGTATAAAGTATAAAACGCAACAGAAGCGGAGCCTTCCCACTATACAGCACGATTTTCCTGTATTGCCCTGTCTAAATTATGCATGGACCAATGGAATGGACTCTTGATCCTGCATATATGGGAAAGTTTGTATTATTTGCCCACAATGAATTATTCAACTTTGCACCCGGCCACTTGTTGATTCTGGTGTGTGTTCAATTTTTCGAAAGTTTTTGGTTCAGCTCATAAAATTTAGTTTTTCCATAAATAAATTAATTGGAAATCGGAAACTCAAGCTGAATACGTGTGTATGTGTGTACCTGGCGATTGAGCTAAAGGAATATAAGGTAATTTTGGTCGATTTTATTGTTTGAATATATGATGATGGTGGTGTTTGATTGGTTGAAAGGAGTTTTTGGAAAAGTATGGGCATAATAGGAATTAATAATCAAATGTTGCTGTTACAATGTTATGGTAAAACATTCATTAAATGTGTATTATTGGGATGCAATTATTATGATGTAGTTGGTGCCTATATAGAGTATGTAAAAACTATAGGTACTGATTTCAGATTACAAAATATGGTGGACATTTTTTTTTCTGTTTCTTATGTTTTTTTGGGTTGCTAAGCTCGAGTCCGGAACTTCCCAGCAAAATTTATTTGCGGAGCAGGGCCAAAACCGCAAGATACCCTAAAATGTTTGAACCTTTTTTTTGCGGGTCTAACGCGAAATTAATTTTCAAAATACGTTAAGCGGTATAGCTACAATTGGCATTAATTTTTTTTACGTTTCTTCGTTTCTTGCGATTTTGATCCTTTCGAATCAAAATTTTAGTAGGAAGCTGCGGATTCGGGACTAGGACTCCAAAATACATAAATCACAAGAAAATACAACTTTTGCGACCAAAAATGAATCAATCACTCTGAAAATTAATTTCCTAATATGGATATGTATGTTAGAAATGGCAAACTTAAATTATCAATTGTGATAACACCGCTCAATGGATTTATAATATTTACGTCTCTTTGGACGCGCAATCATGTGCTCTCTAACATATTCAGGGAGAGTTTTTTTTCGCAGAAATAAATAGTTTCAGAATTAGGGACCAAAAAACGGAAAAACAGCGAACATTTTGTTTTTTTTTTCGCAAACTGTACTTTTGTCCACATATCTATGCCACGTACTATGAAAGCGAACTCTTTGCGACGGCCTCTAGGGGAGAAAGGGTCTCATCGATGGCAATTTCTATAGTCGAATGTAATATTATTGTAATTTTCGCTAATCAATTGTCTGCGGAAAGCGATTTTCGCTTAAAACTCTATATCGCCTCTCGGTTGAAACCTCGATGTTAAGGTTTGTGTTCGTACATGCAACTCATGTAATGATCGCTCAGCAATCGCAGCTAAATTACAGGTTATATTAGCACTCTATGCGTATGCGTATTTTTTCCATATAGTCTATACGACTTGTGAAAAAATCAGGTTTTTTAATGAGGCATCATAGTTGTACTCTTTTTCATTCCTGTAAATGTATATTCAGCCAGCTTTTGGCGGTGAAAAAAATAAATAAATAAATAATAGAATCGCCCCCACCAATCCTATTTCGGGGCCAGTGCGCACCATGTGCATACCTATTAATTTTTTCAACGTTTCCGTTACCCCTACAACATTTCTTGCCAATTAAAAAATACGACGAATAAACAGGTGGGAATTGTGAAGTTTGACAGCTCGGATATTTAGACCAGTGAATGGTATAATTTCGTTGAACTTTCATTCATTGGAAATTGATATGAACAATTAGAAATACCGGCGTACAGAGGGCTGCGCCCGCAACACGAGGGTTTTTTAGAATTTTAACCCTTAAATGCATGGGGTCTGAACCCATTAACGTAACTGACCTCCCCTTATGTAAAATCGGTCACTGAACACGGAATCAGCCTTTATTTTCCCAGGAAATAGCCCGTTATCCCAAAAAAGGGAAAATAGTAGAATTTGTATTGTGTACCAAATATGGTACGCCATGCATTCAGGCCATATGTTGTAAAAGAAAGAAATTTTTCAAATTTTATTCAATCTGCCTCTTACTTTAATAGGGACAGTGCGAAAAAGAAAGGATAATGATTATTGAGAATTTTGATCGAAATTATAGTGGAAACTCGACATAATGAACTCCTTTTCATTCAAGAAAAGGTGGTAATTTCTATAGGAAATCGCGAATATTCAGGCTTTTCAAAGGGAGCTTGGGTAGGTGCGTTATTAGTTTCCTATTCCTTATTGAAATTTGTATCGATGCCTATTTGTGACATATCCTGGAAGCTGATGGAAAGTGGAGTAGGTCTTACTACCCCAACATCACCTACAAACCTAAATTTAGCCATGTCGTTTGATAGAATGTCGCGAAAAACTTCAAATGTATGTCAAGTAGTAGCTGTTGGATGTCCTTATAAAATATTAAAATTGCGCCAGATCCGACTCAAATACCCCTTCCTCCCCTACAAAAAACACGGATTTGATTATTTACAGCTTTGCGTGCCGTCTAGCCCTGTACGGGTATAGAGTATGCACTCATCATGCTATTAGCACGATTAGAACTCGGTCTCGTTAAAAAATAAATCTTTTATATAATAGTTCGTTATAAACATGTTGCACTGTTAAACGTATATCTCGAGACTTCTTTTGACTTATCATAGCTCATAGGATTCCTTTCTTGAAAAGTATATGGATTTGATTGAATTTGCTAGGATATTAATATGGAAATGAACTGCTGCCTGCTTTATAACACCAATTTGTGCAGGTCCCAGGACATGTCTATAAGAATTACATCCATGTAATTTTTTGTTAATCGAATGTGGTACTCCACATAGTCTTCCATATGAAATGGTTGACCCTGGAAGCACATTTTCCGTGGATCCTGACCACCTGGACTTCCAAGACAATAGACAAGTATTGTCTTGGAAGTCAAATCAAATGGTTTAAGAAATTGGATATCAAAGCGCAGCTGCTTGAATCCTGGTGAAAGTCCAAGTATACTAAGGACTAAGATGTAGCTCAGTTTTTTAGTGGCGTGTCCTAAGGACAAAACAAAAGATGTGAATTTTTTCAGTATACTTGCCAGCTAAAAAGACTGGGATTATAAGAAGCAGCTACATAAACGCTAAGCCCTGACCGGTGTGCTAAATAGGTAGAAAGCAAAATGAGAAAAGCGATCTTTCTAAATCAACTATGACAGCCCCGTTTCCTTGGATCCTGAACCTAGCTTTCATAAAAATGACAGTAAATGTCCTGGAAAAATGGATTGGTGACATAATTTGTATGAAAATTTAGGTTATTTGGACCTGTTCTGGGCCCAATAAAACGCACCATAATGTTGAAAGAGCAAATCATTTAATTTTCATGAACATATCCTACCCTACCTAAGACTAAAAGAACAACAATTTCATCAGCATATCATAAGAACGATGGGATGTAAAGATATTTCTGAATATGCCCCAATGCATGGTGTACCATATATGGTACGTTGCAAAATTGGTGCAAACATTACCTTTAGTGACTTTTTTTGGTCAAAATCTCAAAAGAATCTAAAGAACACATTCCAATTTACTCACCAGTATTTTTCTTTTTCCAAATAACGGTAAATTTCGCCAATTTTTTTAGCTCTAAAGAATAGCTTTTAAAATTTCACTAAAAATAACGTTCGTCTACTTTGACGACGCACAGACTATTCAAGGAAAGCTTCAGGAAGCCAAAATTTAATTTATGTGAAACCTTGTTTTATCTACTTTGGGACAAAGTAACAAAAAAATCAAAAATTTAATAACAGCTAGACTTTTGCAGGAATCTAGCCATGTACCATATATGGTACGCTATGCATTTAAGGGTTAATGCATAGTGAATATTTTTTGTACATATATTTTATATGCAATAAATAAGAATTGTGCACACCATTCAAAAAATGCTTCCTGTAAATCTATTTTTGGATTGGTCTAAATAAACGCGTTCCACCTTTAATTAGACCAATCCAAAAATAGATTTACTATTTACCCAGTTTGTATGAAACTACTCCAAGGCAAATCTACAGGTATTTTTCGATTTAAGATTTCTGATGGCTTTTGAGCAAAAAGGAACTCAGGCAAACGTAAGGATGACTTGGCTTTATATATGAACTGAATTATTAGCTGTAAATCTATACTGTTACGGTTTTTTAAATCAAGGAAAAGCAACTTATGTATATGAAATGATTCCATGTCAGGGAACACCACCCAAGCTTTCCTGTAAGCATTGAACAAGTATACTTTTGCAGCTATTCAGGGACACCCTGTTAACTTGGTTCTACAAACTTCAAAAATATTTGTGGCAAACACTATTACCATTCTATGTATTTCCACCAAATTGCATGTTCATTGTTCAATCAAGTTAAAAGATATACATTGAAGAGATGCTTAAGAGGCTTTACTTGCATTGTGAAAGGCTCTTAGTAAATACTTACTTGGCTATATTTCCGGTTTGGATACAGTTATTCGAATGAAAATTCATAGACATATTCCCTATGTAATTTTCTAAAATCTCTTAGAAGAATTTTCATATTTGGAAACCTAAGATGGGCTACACACGAACAAATTGAAATTTTACAAATTTACTGTTATTTACTTTTCCTTAGCAAAAGTCAACAGTCTTACTATTTAACGTATATAAGGCCATACTGACCAATCTTTCAACAATGTTTCATAGCGATCCCTATAACGGTTTAGAAAAACGGAGGTCGAAAAGGAAGTTTAACTTTAATCGCCAATAACTTTTTTACCGTTACTCCAAACTGGAAAGTTTTAACTGATATAAGATGCACTCGTTAAGATCTTTGATTTAAATAGCCATACGTCAGTCTCCGCTAAAAACTAAAAAAGTCGACTTTTTTCAAACGTTCGGGACACCCTGTTATCTTCTTCCTACCAAGTTCTAAGGTATTCGTGCCAAAGACTGTAACCATTCTACACATTCCTACCAAATTTCATGACAATCGGTTGAGCCCTTCACGAGTTATTTAGTGAACAGACGGACAGACGGACAGACGGTCAGACGGACAGACGGACAGACGGACAGACGGACGGACGGACGGACGGACAAAATCGATTTCATAAGGGTTTTTTGAAAAAATATTTTCTAAAAAACCCTAAAAAAACGAGGCTAATTTCGGTCGCTGCCGAAGTTTGGATGCCCTTCGCTCCCCTCGGACTAAAAGTTTTTTCTGGCGTACCGACGACTTGTATTTAACCGCCCCTTTCTTTTCCTTCTGTCTTCACAAAAGTTCCGTTGCGTCGACAAAACAATATTTGTGTGGGGTTTGGTTCGAATAAGTGGGCAAATAAAAATATTTACTCAGACAATTTTATTGGGTATGCGGGAGCATGGCCCCATAGTACGATTCCATTTGTTTTGACCTTTTAGTTGCCTTGATAAAGACACATTAATTCAAGGTTTTGTGAAATTGGTGTAGACAATGTTTCTTATAAGAACCAAAATGGGGGGTTGGGTTTGTATGGCAGCGCCATGACCTCATGGTCCGATTTGATCCATTCTTACATATGTTAGGGATGGGCCGATATTCCAGGAGCAGTGACTAGGAACAGGGTATTTGCCTGTCACTGTGACTACCTGTTCCCGAAGAGCAAAAATGCCTGTTCCTGGCAGTCACAGTTTCCGCGCTATTGTTTGCTTTCTTTCTGGCTTGGTTTAAACATTGCTGGCACTGTCACTGTTGGTCGCAATCAGTCACTATACTATTCCAGTCATATCCTGTCACTATTTTCTGTCAGAGTCCACAGTCACAGCTGCCACTGTTGGTCGCAACCGGTCACTACACTACTAGAGGAGTGTTAATATTGATAACAATATAAGATACATTGAGCATAAAAATAATGGCATTCCTCGAATAGAAGATAATCCAACCTATTTGTGAAGTGTTAGTTATAGAAAAGAGTAACCAGTCACTATTTCGTGCCACAGTCACAGCCACAGGTACAGCTAGTCACTATGTATTTGTCGCAACCACGAACATTGCCATGTCACAGTCAGGGGCACTGTCACAGGTGGCACAATCAAGGATGCTGTCACAGTCAGCAAAGTCAGGGATGCTGTCACAAGTCTTTTTTTTATGCCAATTTTCGTACAATTTCCTATCGTTGTCGCATTTGAGGGAAGTCCCCTTTGTTCGGGCAACTGTGGCTTTCAGTTTCAGTGAACGAATTTAAACGAGTATCAAGTGTATTGCGCAGTGGAATACTATTTATTCCGTCTTATAATTTTTTTAATACAGCAATCAAGTCATCAAGTGGCATTTTCAAAGCTGTAGCAATGTCGAATCGAGTAAAAAAGAGCCTAATTTGGGAACACTTTTTCCAAGTTGATAGTGTCACGTACATACATTGCTTATTGCACTCGAGTAACTTGCTTTGCGACGTGACGTAATTTACAATATTAGGGACAGGAACTGGACCGGTAACAAGGAACTGTTACTTGCGAGTCACAGTAACAGTTGGAACTGTTACTCAAAAATATCTGTTGAGCCCATCCCTAACATATGTTGTGTGTCATCAAAAGAAATTCATTTGTGTGAAATTTGGTTGAAATTAATGCACAAATAAAAAAGTTTTTCTAAGAAGAACCTAATTATGGGGGTTACGTTAGGAAAATCTCCCTCTATGATTTCTCGAATTAGATAAGGTTAATAAAGGTTGAGCGATGGATCCTAGCTAAGCAAAAACCAGTTATGTATTTGGAATGGAATTTGGAATGCGCTAATCTAGACAGCATTTTATGGGAAAAAGTTTATGATAGGGTAAAATATTGAAAGTGTCCCGCTTTTTATATAAAATAAAAATATTTTACTTTTTGGGGCTAGTTTCTTAATTTTTTTTCCATATTTTACATACGTCCTTTTTTCCAAAGCCTAAAAAAAAACAATGAAAATGGCATTTTTTTCATATTGCACGCAAAATGAACATTCGGGCATTTATATTGCACGATTTTGCAAGTTTCGGGATTTTTACTGCACGTTTTTCAATTTTTTACTGCACGAAAATCCGGGCTCTAGTTATTACTTTAGTGTAGACTTGTATGTTGATCGTTAGAGGATTAAATTTGTGTTGATCGATTTTTTACGGTACGGTAGGACACCGTCAACTATAGTTTGGAAAATTTAGAAATATCTACTCACAACTTTGTGAATTACCGGAAAATTTTTATTCAAAAACACAAAAGCTGTACTTTATTCACATATACTGCGCATTTCCAACGAGTTCTCGTCTTCAAAATTTCCCTTTTCTGGACATAGAGTCAGTCATATAGTTCATTTATTTTAATCCATATGTTGAGGTGTTCCGTTTCTAGCATATAGTATCTAACCCAATATAAAGCTTTGATCACAGTAACGAAAATTTATACGAAAATTGGAATTCTATGAATTTACTCACCGTAGTAAAAAAAAAGACAAAATTACCGATGCAATATTTTCAGGACTCAATTTTTTTTTCGTATAGCAAAATTGCTATCTATTTTGCACCAAAATTTGCTCAAAACTGTTAATTTGAAGTGTGATAAATAAAGATATTATTATTCTGTATTTCAACATTTAATAACCATAAAAGTATTAGTAATAGTGCAAAATGATCCCCCCTTTCCCAAAAGCTATCTACGCCACTGTCTATAACAAGCGCATAAAACTAGATTCAGTTTGTTTTATACTCATAAATACTCCTGCATGTAAAGGAACTTGAAATCGCAACTTAGAAACGCGGAATAGAATTTATTCATTAACGTAACTTTCAAATGTAGGTACATACTATCTAATTTTTTACTCACTGCGCTGTGGTAGGAATACATACATATATCGAAATTTCGAAAACATTTGGTTTCACCAACTCATACCTTTTCGTCAATCTGCAAAGAAGAAAAAAAAATTATTTTAAATTAAGCACAAATAGGGATCGAATATCGAAAAAAAATATATTTCTTAATTATTTGCATTAAAAATCGGTCATTCAGCTGCGGTACTATGCACGATAATATCGCGTAAGTACAGTACAACCCCGCTTAACTGAAGTATACGTAGCTGATGTCGTTTCGGGTAACCGAAATTTCGGTTAATTGTACCAAAATTTGCTCCGAAAAGCCTAAATTAAAAACCTTTTTAGATTGGTGTATCAGATAAGTCAAACAGGGTTGCACTGTATTACTTTAATTCTAATTTCAAACCTTTATCAGAGTGAACGTGCGCTTCCTTCCTAACACTTGATACATTCGAAAAATGCTTCGATTCTCTCGACAATTTCACAATACAACAAACACTCACTAAGAGAAAAAATAAAACTTAAAAAATACATAATGTATGCATGTATGTATGTTCGTCAATAAAAAGCACAAAACACAAATTAATTATTATTTTCATTCAGAATATTTTGACAATGCATTTTTTTTAATTTTGACCGAAAGAGCAACGATAGACTATACTATGACAATAGTTGGCATTGTTGACCTTAAAAAAAATAAATGCCATACATCATATGCTTTTATGGTTATTCTTCAAAAGTCACACACACATTGTTCAGACATTTGCAAGGACATACTCAGTCAGGACAATATCGTAAAGAATAACAATTTATCACTTTCATTTCCAACAATAGCTTCAAGCACTTAAGGTGCACACACTCATATCCCCGCATATGTGAGACGTGTGCTATCTAGCCCGTGGCGCATGCAAAGAGATCTCTCTCTATGCAAATACCTAAAGCAATAGTAGAATAAATGTACAAAATATGTAGGTAGGTATACGACAATGGCCATGTTGACACTTTCGTGAAAGACATAAATGGGGTGACACCTTTCGCATCAGAAATAATTGACATACAACTCATATAGAGCGCACAGCCTTGGTCGTTACGCCACAGGCTGTTGCCGGAGCAATCAAAAAGACATTCATATCGAATCGACAGGCTCCGGCATATCTTAACATAAAATCCGACCGAGTGCCCGTCCGTCGTATAATAACAATAATCTTCCCAATCTAAATCCTCGATACAAAACTGACCGCTTGGATGTTGATCCCTTTCCTCGGGGCCGCACTTCTCACACCCTTTCACCTTTTCATCTCTCATGTGGTTTTATCGGTCCGTATAATCCGTTTTTCGTATGTTTTTATGAAAAATGTCCACAATATTAATGACCTGGTGGTGCACGCGGGGCCATAATATGTTGATCGCTTAATGAAAGTGCCATTTGCGGAATGTTGCGCTGTTAGCTGTCGTTGTGTGAGCAGTGTGTCCCTCCCGCTTTTTACAAGCACCTGCAAATGTGTTTGCCTAATAATATTAGAGCGACCCAATCTTTTTCGCCTTTCCGCAAATATGCTCAAACCCGTATTCGCCCCCCACAAAAAGATGGAAAAGTAACGTGTGGGTAGTCGTCGGTTGTTGTTCGCATAAAATATAATGACACATCACATGTCGGCAAGGAATACATACCACAGCTACAGCCACCGTTGCCAGCCTGATGGCCTGGCTATGGTCGGCGGTTGTATCCTTTTCTCGGAGTTGGGATCGGGAAGGATTGGATGGGTCAATGGTAACGGGTGTGGGTTGTAGGATGCCTATGTAAGTACATATCCTTTGAGCTTTGAGATACGAGGACGAATATAAACATAAATGCGTGCAAACATAGCGAAACATATACATACCTACATTTCCCCGAAAAATGAGTGAACGACCGTGTGGTTTTCGATAATGTCACCAATATGATGACTTGTGGAGAGGACCCAAATATGAAAGGGACACGTTTGAGAACCCGTCCGTCGCGTCACGCTGCCGGTGACGATGGAATGATGACGGAAAAACGAGCCAATTAAAAATTGAATTAGAATGAAGGATTAGGTGGTTGTGGGAGTTTATAAGGATGTTTGCCTATTTAAAAGTGAATCAATGTTTTCCGATCACATTAAAATTTAATTATTTTCTTGGTATAAGTGATTGCTCCAACTTTAGGGTGTATTAGATATTAGTCACAAGATTTTCCTAATTGTTTGATGCTAGGATGGACATTTTAGGTTCTGACTTACGTACCTATTAGGTGGTATGAATTAACCCTTCTGTCGGCACCTACTACAATATGCATATTCTATACCCAATAGGTCTGGCTGGACCTACTGAGAAAAAAAAATTTATTTTTTAGAAAAAGTAAAATTTTTATCGGTAAAATCATTCTATCCATTCTTTACTGCAATTTTTCAACAATAAAAGCATTAAAATAATTTTTGTAGATATACTGGAAACGTTTTTAAGTAGATATATTTTTAGGTGGTATTAGTACAAACGTGTTTCTCCCTTATTTTCTTCTTTTTTTGCTTCGCTATTTGCATTGTAAATATCTAGTAAATATTTCGATCGAATTTTCTTATTCCAATATCTTTGGGGAAATATTAAGCACTTTGTTGGCAGATTTTACCTCGATATTAGTCTGCAGATTTAGGGAAATAAGTGGGAAGAAATAGGGAATTTTCAAGGCAAAAATCATTTAATTCTAAATTTTTCGTAAATTTTTTGATCAAATCTATTTAGAAGTCACTCATACTTAGTCCTTACTGTTACAAAGCAAATAAAACTGGGTTGAATTTCCTAGGATAAAATCTCAGTTGATTAGGTGGTGTTATAAAATGTGACGAAATTAGGCATACCCATTTTCCGAACTTCACCGCTTTTTATAGAAAAATCACAGAAATTTTTATCGTTTATAGTTCAAATTGAGTTTAAATGACATTATTACATCATAAATAACAGAATTTAATATTTGCACTTCATACTTCAAGAGAAAAATGGGGGGAATAACTATAGGTCTGGCCAGACCTATTGGGTATCAAAAAGCACTATAAATTAAAAATCATCAAAAACATACTCAAAACTGCAACCGATTTTTTCAAATTTTTGCAAAATGCTTCCAAACATATTATTCTAGGATATCATGAAATATGAAGTCGCTGCGATTTCATCTTCTATGCTTTTTACACCAAAATATAGTGCCAAAGGTCTGGCCAGACCTTCGTGCCGACAGAAGGGTTAAACGATACTTTACTCAGTGCTTGGCTAATAGTGCAGTCATATTAGCATTTCAAATAGAAATCATTTCGGACGCGGCCGAAATTTGGATACCTTTCGCTCTCCTCCGGCTAAAAGTTTTGTTCGGGCGTACTTACGGCTTGTATTTAACCACCCAACCTAGCAAATGGTGGATCAAAGATGGATAGATTACGCGATAGGCGATTCCGAGTTCTAAATCGAATATCTTCCGATACGTTGGATTCAATAAGTCCATGACATAGTTTGAAAATAAAGCACTCATCCAAGAGTAATCTTCGCGCTTTCAAAGAACGCAAATTGAGGAAAAGCAGACGGGGTAGCTAGCATTGGGTATGCCAAATTTATAAAAAAGTGTACGGGTGAATCTTCGTTGTACAGCCTCGATGTCCGTTGTGTATGTTATTTGACTGTGGGGAGCCCAAACAACACTTGCGTATTCCAGAATGCTACGAACAAGAGAGCAAAAGAGACGAACAGCATATTGAATGCAATAGAATTGGGACGAACTGCGTAACACAAAACCTGCAAGCTTGGAGGCCCGATAACAATGTCCTCATAGTGTCCACTAAAGTTCAATTTGCTGCCAATTTTACCCCTAAATCCACATGCGAAACAACCCTTGTAATAGGCAGATTGTTAATAGTGTAGGAGAATAACAAAGGAGAAGGCTTACGAGAAAATATCATGTTATAGCATTTAGACAAATTCAGCTTGAGGTCGTTTATGTGGCACCAGGACGAAAGAACATTAAGCGCTGCCTGAAGTTGTAGACATTCAGTAGTAGAAAAAACTGGAAGAAAACACTTTAGGTCATCTGCGAACAGCAGGCAACGACAATGAAGGATTCGAGGTAGGTCGTTTATAAAAAAACGAAAAGAGCAGAGGACCTAAAATAGATCCTTGAGGGACGCCGGATGTTGGACTGAAGGGAGGGGATAAGCAATTATCAAATATAACTTGTCCAGTGCGGTCTGAAAGGTAAGAGTCAATCCATTTAACCAGAGCAATAGGAACGTTTAAAGCTACGAGTTTAGCTAGAAGTATGCGAAAACATACTGAGTCAAATGCTTTCGAGAAATCTGTATAGACCACGTGAACATCCTGCTGGAGATCAAACATTTTGGCGACAAATTGTGTGATCTTAAGCAGGTTCGTCATGGTCAAGCGGTGTTTTTGGAAACCATGCTGACAGGATGAAATTAAATTCCCAAAATTTATTGTCAGAAAGTTATTGACGATTTTTCCAAAGACTTTAGCACACGACGGAAGCAAAGAGATGGGTCTATAATTTGTTGCAGAAGAAAGATTTTCAGTACCTTTCTGGATAGGTAAAATTAAAGCTTTTTTCTAGACTGACAGAAAAATACCCGCTTGCAGGCTTTTGTTAAACAAAATTGAAAGCGGTAATGATAAGGTTTAGCAGGTATTTTTCAGGAAAATATTGGGTAGACCGTCGCGTCGGCTACCGCTCCGCCTTCGGGTTTTAATTCACTTAGGAGTTTAAAAACCTGGTCAGGGGATATGGGAGGAAATGAAAAGTGGGAAGCATCATTAGGAACTGAGAAGGGCTCGGAGGAGGAGGGTGAAAATACGGAGGAAAAGTAAGACGCAAACAGCTCGCAGATCTGTTGAGGGTCAGTGGCAGTTGCGTTGAGGCATGAAACCTTTGAGGGTAAGGATGTGGATGGGCAAAGACTTCTCACATAACCAGAACCAGAACCGCTTACTTTCAATACTACTCAAGTATAAGGATCTAGCTGCTGAGATAAGCTTTTTGGCCCCCGTACGAAATTTGCGAAGCAAGATAAGGCCTCTTCGAAAATATTTGTAACGCAAACGGCAGCGGTTCTTTTTACGAAGAACATCGAAAATTTCGGACGTAAAGCAAACTGGGCTTCTACGGGATCTAGGGGGGATGCGGGAGCATGGCCCCATTGTACGATTCCATTTGTTAAGACCCTTTTTTGTTTTGATAAAGACACATTCATTGAAGCTTTTGTGAAATTGGCGTAAAAAATGTTTCTTAGAAAAACCAAAATGGGAGTTGGGTTTGTATGCAGCCCTATGACCCCATGGTCCGACTTGATCCATTATTGTATATGTTTTGTGTCATCAAAAGAAACACATTTGTGACAAATTTGATTGAAATTAGTGCACAAATAAAAAAGGTTTTCTTAGAAGAACCTAATTTGGGGGGATAGGTTTGTATGGCAACCCCCTGACCCCATAGTCCGATTTGATCCATTCTTATATATATTTGTATAATGTATTGGTGGACAAATACATAAAGGAGTCTTTCTTAGAAGAAGCTTAAATTAACCCTAGTTTCCTACACTTAACGTATAAAAATTGTTAGAAGTGATGAAGCTAGATCAAAATGATCTATGAAAGATAATTATGATTGCAAGACTATGCGCCAATTTTTAAAAGAATCGTACAAGCACCTCTCCTTGCCAGAAGTTGGAGAAAATTCAGATGGAAAAAAATATTGTTTTTGGGTCAAATCGCGCAAATTTGACTTTGAAGCTCTGTAAAAACCAAACATCTTATCCGATTTTAGTGTGGTTAGTTTTATTTTATAGGCAAATTTATTGGCTGTAATAATCATTGTATTTCAATATGCTAGCTGGTCTAGCTTTGGAGATATTAGGCTTTGAACCATGCAAGAAAATTATTTTTTCAAAAATCTTTAAATGCCTGTGGCAGCTAAACGGTTAAGTTGAGGGGGTATGTTCCTTACAACTTTTTTGCTGGAAATCACATGAGGAATCACAACCCGGTGCGTTTATGCGGCAGTTTCCGGACACCCTATATGTTTTGTATCATCAATATAAACGCATTTGTATGAAATTTGGTTGAAATTGATGGACAAATAAAAAAGTTTTTCTTAGAAGAACCTAATTTGGGGATTTGGGTTTATATGGCAGCCCCATGACCCCCTTAGCCGATTTTACTGATTCAACCATACAAACTGCCTGCAGCAAAAACAAGCATTTGTGCAAAATTTCAGCTTCATAGCTTTTAAATTGGGCGAGTAAAACGCGTCGCAACAGACGCACAGACGGATAGACAGACAGGCGGACAGACGGACATCGCCCAATCGACTCCCCAAGTCATGCTGAACATATATGTATAGTTTTTATATGGTCGGAGATGCTTCTTTCAATGCGTTACAAACTTCATGACAAAGTTAATATACCCCTTTCACTCTATGAGCGAAGGGTATAAAAATAGAGTAGGTATAAGACTAATCTTTATTGTTTTTTAATCAATGGGGTCCCAGGAGTCTAAAACTCAATTTCCTAAGACAAAATTGTGATGGAAAGGTTCTTGGATGGAATTCCCCAAAAAGGACACTATTTGTTCGGCATGCGGGGTATCATATCAAAGGAGAAGTCGAGTGCATTACATATCCGGTGTTTGTTTCATGTTTCAAAGACCCTCAGCGGAATAAATCGCGGTTGAATGGACAATTTACAAGTTTCCCATAACTTATCATCTGTATAATTCCAAAGCCGTAACTACGCGAATAATTCAAGTTTCTCCTACCTCTTTAATTTTTTGGAATCTATAATAGCTGAAGTTTCTACCATTCAATTTGCTAAGAAAATTTTATTTAGGAATGCTCTGAAAAAGGACATAAAAGGACACTATATTATTCCTTGATCAAACGTGGGCATGTTCCGTCAAGGATTGATTAGTGTCCTTGAAATATTCGCATTGTTATGGCTTTGGAAAAGTACAGATCTTACGAGAAACACGAAAAGCTTTCATTTGAGCGCGATTATCTCCTTGAGGGTCCTTGAAGCAAGTAACAAATGCCGCATATGGAATGTACTCAAAGTTCGCTTTGATTTGACACTCCACATGCCCACGTTCGACCAAAAATTAATTAGTGTCCTTTCATGTCCTTTTTCGGAGCTTTCAAACAATTTTTTTCTTAGCAAATTTCATGATAGAATATTCAGCTATTATAGATTCCACAAAATTTAAAAGGTAGTGTCAACTTGGATTATTCGCATAGTTATGGCTACGCTACGCTCTGACAAGTTACGGGAAACACGTAAATTGTCCATTCAAACGCGATTTTTTCTGTTGAAGGTCCTTGAAACAGGAAACTAACACCGGATATGTAATGCATTTATCGTCTCCTTTGATATGACATCCCGCATGCGCACCAGGGATCAAGATCAATTAGTGTCCTTTTTGAGACTTTTTCCGATCAAAATTTTTCTTAGCAAAATGAGTTTTAGACTCCTGGCACCTTACTGAATCGAAAAGAACCAAAATTCGCCTTACTCTGTTTTTTTTCTTTTTGGAATTGGGATATTTTGACTAGACTATAAACGTAGGGAAATAAATTTACTAAAGGTTTGTGTCCGTAGAGACGACTCGTGTTATGATCGCTCAGCGATCGTAGTGTAGCATCCAATTCCGAGCCCAATTTGCATATTTTTTTAATCTGGCTACATTGCATGTCTCGATTATAACCTAAAGGAACATGTCCCTATAGAAAATATACGCATATAGTGATCAGAATTAGTGGTTTAATTGCAATTGCTGAGTGATCACCCATGAGTCGTCTCTACAAACACGAACCTTAAGGTAGGTTGTGCTCGACACGACTGCATCGGCTCTAGTGACAGCGACTCGCTCATTTCATATAAAAACTCATTTTTCTCTCATTCTAAAAACTAGTTTTTATATGAAATGAGCGAGTCGCTGTCGCTAGAGCCGATGCAGTCGTGTCGAGCACAACGTACCTTAAAGGTACGTTGTCCTCGACGCGGCCGCAGCGAGTCTAGCGACTCCAGCGGCTCTAGAGCAAGTTCCCTACCCCAAGCAGCCGTCGCCCGAAGCCCCACAAACAAGCAAGTGCACCACGTTCACCATTCGTGCATGCATTATGTACAACAAGACTCCCGCGACTGCTTTCTATATACAGACAGATTCGTGTATCAGCCGAATCAGTACGACTATTGTGCGAAACAACTACCCTACCCCAAGCAGCCGTCGCCCGAAGCCCACAAAGAAGCAAGTGCACCACGGTCACCATTCGTGCATGCATTATGTACAACAAGAGCCGCGCGACTGCTTTCTATATACATGCTATTCGTATATCGGCCGAACGAATACGACCGTTGTGCGAAACAACTACCCTACCCCAAGCAGCCGTCGCCCGAAGCCTACAAACAGGCGAGTGCACCACGTTCACCACTCATGCGGGCATTATATAAAAGAAGAGCCGCGCGGTTCATTCATTGTGGAGCTATGCCAAGCGATTATCAACTGAAAACGAGTTTTTATATGCAATGGCCAAAGGGCAAGCCGCAGTCGCTAGAGCCACTGGGGCCGTGCCGAGGAAAACGTACCTTTAAGCTACTAATTTGGTATGAATAAAAATATTGTACACGGCATTTGCTTTGAAATGTCGTGTGGTACATGGCGGGGCAATTAGAGACGAACAAACGAAAATAATTGACGAACATTCACGAACAAACGTAGCCGCCGGCGAAGAAACGGTTACGAGCGTAATTTGAGAATGGGTGCGGGTTAACTTCTCATAAGTCTTGAATTAAATCAACTGAAATCAAATTCGTAGTGCAGCTATAGACTAAAGATGAATGCGTCATGCAAGGGAAATGGTAGACACATTATATGGACAGAAGGGCATATAGGTAGGCAATTGTTTCTTGATTTAATGAGTCCTATACCTACTGCCTTGGACCTTATTGACCGATCTTTGGGTGAAAAGATCGACAGTTATCCTTTCATAAAAACGTAATGAACACATTTTTCCTGATGCAGCAGTAACTTTCTCTTCAAGAGTCAAACACTCAAAGAACTAAATCCCTCAATTTCATGCAAAAACCTTCAAGAGAGGTACTCCTCCTTGCAAGTAAAAACTGAAATTCAGACGAATGCAAATCCCCATTCAACCAGCTTGGAAGACGTTATCCTTGTAATTTATTGATTGCTCTGATGATTGTTTTATTGCAAGATTAAGCTTAAATTGTATGGTTGTGGCTCCACGATATACTGTTCACTATTACGAAGCTCAAGTTTCTTCTCCGTACACAACATTGGTATTTTCGGAATGTTTTGTCTAGAATCTGGAGCTGGAAAGAAGTACAAAAAAACCCTCTGCAGCCATTTGATCGTCAGTAGGGGCCGTAATCAGTGGACACGCAAGTTTTTTTTGCAGACTAATAAAAATGGATGTCTTTACAAGAAAAGTCAGCCACAGGATGTATCAATGAAAAAAAAAAATCGTTTTCCCCCTACCACACAGAGCCACGAGGCATTTGTTTCCAGCAGAGGCTATCTTGATTGAGAAACACTGTAGCCGCCACAAGAAGGTCTAGCTGTTTTGCAAAGATGTGCATCATTTTCATTTTTCCTTGCCAGAAAAGGGCGGAGGTGGTATCACAACCAGTGAAGGCATGAAGGAACAAAACTATTCCAGGTGGAAACTGCTGTACTCGAATAAAGGATGTTGATGAGAAATGCATACAACCTATTACATTCCTGTCACTTCTCTGGAAGAAAACATTTTGCATGCTGGAGCCTAATGCTTTAAGTAGCACCAAAAGATCGATATCCTCTCCAGCGATTATGACATGCTCGTTCTTTTCACTTGTAAGCCAGTGCAGTGAAAATAAAACAACTAAAAGGCCAGCGTAAAATAAAACACGTGGGAGTGTTAGTAGGGATGTGCTTAAAGTATGGTGACTATATCTTACATGTGAATATGTAGGGATGGGCTTAACGTAGAGTAATTATATCTTACACACACTTCTTCAATGCTGTCCTTACAGGTTTGCGAGGCTTGCATCGTTTCCATCCCTTGTACATCCATTTCAGTGCAAATTAAGTTTATCAAGCGCTGTTTTTTTGGTTGGATATGGAGCTTTTCTTTCGACCCTTCTTCCATCAAATGCAACTGATATACGTTTTTTCCAAAATGTTTGAACGTACTACCATTTACTTTTCAATGATACGCAGGGGTGAACAAAATCGTATCATCGTGAGTTTGTTCACCCCTGCGGAGGCACCCTATAATTTTTACACTACTAACTTTACAGCTATTCGTGACAGAGGCTATTACCAATCTACATGTTTTATGGCAATCAATGGCGCCGTTGACCATTTGCTACTGACCGTTCAACACAATGGATCTTTCCTAGATCCGCTATAGAGCGAATTTTCTCTTTGACGATACTAGCGCTACCGGGTGCGGTATTCGATACATTGGTGATATTATCACAACCATGGAACTTTGACGTAAACAACGATTAATCTCCTCTCAAATGAGTTCATACAAGAGTGTAATCACGTTATCAGTCCATGGTCGAGAATCAGATAACACGGAAGGTGTGGACTTTCACTGGCGCTACTATCGCGAGAGCTCAAAGCTTAAATAGCCTTGTATTTTGACACCCACATATTAACAAAATTAATTATGTTGTATAATATGTTTTCAAGAATCGGGAGAAACTTCCAAGAACTCGTACATTGCCCAAGGAATTTTCTCAGAATAGGTATTCAAATCAATATTTCCCATAGAAACCAGACTCCACATCGACATCCCGATATATTTTCTATCTTGCACTCTGCTAGCTGCTATTAGAGAAAAGATATTTCCTTGAGGAAATAAGCCTAATCCTGGCCTAGCAATACAATTGACGTAGTATGAAATTCTGTTATCGTCAGTACATACATGATATTTACCGCTCTGTTAATTTAATACGATAGGATCGAAAATGATACACATTATTACCGAATATTCGCAATCATCCAGAAAATGTGAGAGATTGTATACCTTCCGGTTATATAATCACTGTACAACAATACACCGACAGGATAGCAATTTTGGTAACATAATCACTTTTACTCATAAACGAACTCTTATATAGTTTAGATAAGTAGTGAATGTGACGCGTGTTATTCAATATCTTGTAGAGCTTAAACGCAAGTTCAATTGTTAGTGAAGGTTTGCTTCGAAATCAAGTCAGAGAAAAAAGCAATAATCATACTACACTCCATGGATTTGGGTGGCCCGTGTTCCATTCACCACATCGCACACTATTAGTCTCATAGTAGGGGGGATATGCCGGTTCTAGCCCATTCGATAACCAATCAATAAATTGGTCCATGATCGGATGCTGGGCAATCGATAATCGATAAATAGATTGGTCCATGATGGGATGCTGCCATGATCGGAGAACAACAATCGGGGATGCTCTTTGAGGTAATTTGAGGTCATATTTCCTCTCTCTGGTCTCTTTCTCTCTCTTTCACGCATACTCAACATTCAGATGCTGGGTAATCTCAATAAATTGACTCATGATCGGATGCTAGATAATCTCAATAAAATTGATCCAAGTTGGGATGCTGAACAATCTACAACCAAACAATAGCGATAATCAATCAATCGAAAGGGGTTATTGGTTTTTGGTGACGCCGCCGCCCCCGCAATCGATGATCAATCAATCGAAAAGGGTTATTGATGACGTCATCACACAAATTGAAAAAATGAAATCAATCGATACCCAATCAACCGATATTGGGAATCGATAACCAATCAATAAATTGGTCCATGATCGGATGCTGAGCAATCTCAACAAATTGGTCCATGATGGGATGCTGGATAAAATGAAAAGAAGTGAAGATTTTTGTTTTTGCTAAATTTGTTTATTTATTCATATAGGATGCTGGGCAATCGATAATCAATCAATAAGTTGGTCCACAAGCTGGTTGCAGGTTGGTTGTTGGTTGGTTGCAAGTTGATAGCAGGCTTTATTCGATAACCAATCAATAAATTGGTCCATGATCGGATGCAGGGCAATCGATAATCAATCAATAAGTTGCAACCAATGAACAACCAAAATGCATCCAGCTTTTGGACCAACTTATTGATTGATTATCGATTGCCCAGCATCCGATCATGGACCAATTTATTGATTGGTTATCGAATAAAGCCTGCTATCAACTTGCAACCAACCTGCAACCAGCTTGTAGACCAACTTATTGATTGATTATCGATTGCCCAGCATCCTATATGAATAAATAAACAAATTTAGCAAAAACAAAAATCTTCACTTCTTTTCATTTTATCCAGCATCCCATCATGGACCAATTTGTTGAGATTGCTCAGCATCCGATCATGGACCAATTTATTGATTGGTTATCGATTCCCAATATCGGTTGATTGGCTATCGATTGATTTCATTTTTTCAATTTGTGTGATGACGTCATCAATAACCCTTTTCGATTGATTGATCATCGATTGCGGGGGCGGCGGCGTCACCAAAAACCAATAACCCCTTTCGATTGATTGATTATCGCTATTGTTTGGTTGTAGATTGTTCAGCATCCCAACTTGGATCAATTTTATTGAGATTATCTAGCATCCGATCATGAGTCAATTTATTGAGATTACCCAGCATCCGAATGTTGAGTATGCGTGAAAGAGAGAGAAAGAGACCAGAGAGAGGAAATATTTCATTTCATATATTTATTTAACGGACAGATCGTCCTTTATAATTCAAAATACAAATTAACAATATTAAGATTGTAGATTATTCAAATATTTTGTGTTTAGTGATACAAATGGTAAATAAGAAAAAAAATGTAAATATTAAAGTAAAAAGTAAATAAATAATAAGAATGAAAATAAAAAAATAACAATTCAATCAAACTAACGCATAAAAACAATGAAAGCAACTACAAATTATTTAAAACAACATTCCGTAGCACATTAATACTATCATGATTAAAGTCGACATTAGCAGATAGACGATTCCCGATTGTTTTAAACCTTTCAATAGGCGAGAATTTGTGATAATTAGATCTACAGGCTTGCAACTGAAACATATTATTTAAACTATTCCGAGTATTTACAGTTGGAACTCTGAAAGATATTTCTTGCAGAATATCAGGCACATCGATTTTATGATTAAGTAACTTATAAAGAAACATGGCATCAAAGAGTTCCCTTCTCGCAAATAATGAGTGTGTATTTAAGGTATCTAATATGTTCGCATAATTTATATTGTCTCTTTGAATATGCATTTTATACGCGATATACCTCAGAAACTTTTTTTGAACTTTCTCAATCAAATCGGAATATGTAGAGTAATTCGGATTCCATACCGTGGATACATATTCTAATTTGGATCTTACCAATGAGAAATAAACAGCCTTAAGGGCATGAACGTTGGAAAAAGAAGATGTATTTCTCATAATAAACCCTAACATTCTGTTGGCGTTTTCACAAATCACCTCAATGTGAGTAGAAAAGTCTAAATTCGTGTTAAAATGTATACCAAGGTCTTCGATTAGTGATACTTCTTCAATATAATTAGAACTTATATTGTATGTAAAATCAAATATTTTCGCGGTTTTATTAAATTTTATAAATTTGCATTTCGAAGAATTAAGAATTAAACTATTGTTAATGCAGTACGAGCTCAAATTGTTTAAATTAAATTGCAAAACATGAACGTCATGAGCTGATGAGATGGATCTGAAAATTTTACAATCATCTGCAAATAAGAGAAATTGAACCCCATCAAATATAGTGTGAATGTCGTTAATAAATATTAAGAATAATAACGGCCCAAGATGAGAACCCTGGGGCACGCCCGATGTAGGATAAAATTTGTCTGATAGTGTATCTTTAAATTTTACAATTAAATTTCTATTCCTTAGGTAATCATTGATCCAGTTTAGTAATGGTCCATGAATACCTATATTGACGAGTTTTTTTATTAAGAGGTCAAAGTTGATACTGTCGAAGGCTTTTGAGAAGTCCGTATAAACTGCATGTACTTGTTCAGCTCTAGTAAATGAGTTACATATATAATTATGGTAACAGATGAGATTTGATGCAGTAGATTTACCTGGACAAAAACCATGTTGGTTTGAAATGATAAGAGGACGTATAACTGGAGCTAGTGAATCAGTAACTAAACTCTCAAAAATTTTTGGAATTAACGAAAGAATGCAAATAGGTCTATAGTTCCTGACATCCATCTTATTTCCTTTTTTGAATATGGGAACGACGAAACTTGATTTCCAAATATCAGGGAAGTTACCGGACATTAAACATTTGTTATATATTAAATTAAGTGGAGTCGCTAATTGGGCAGCGCACTTCTTTAAAAATATAGCCGGAATTCCATCGGGCCCATAGCCTTTAGTTTCATCTAAGGTGATTAATTTTTTGAAGACGGAGTCTTCATTGATACAAAGTGTTGAAAGATTTAGATGGCTATACTGTAATGGAGGATCATATAGATTAATGTCGGAATTGTATACTTCTGAGAAATAAGTAGCGAACATATTAGATATTTCGTGTTTGTCAGCACTCCATACTTGATCGAGATGCATATTATTGGGCAAATTTGAATTATTTCTAAGCGAGTTTATGTGTTTCCAGAAGAATTTTACATTACTGGTTATATGAGCTTCAGTTTTAATAATATATAGTTTGTAATCGAGCCTCTGATGTTTCTTACATTCAGATCTAAGTATAGAAAACTTATTGTAATCTTGCAATGTGCCAGATTCTTTGTATAATGCATGAGCTAGTTTCTTATTTTGTATTAATTTCTTGAGGTCTCCCGAGAACCAGCTAGGAAAATTATCAGCATACCGCCGAGTAAGAGGAATATTTGATGAAATTAAATTATTAAGGAAATTATAGAACTCACCTACCATATTGCTAGCAGGTAAATCAATTAGTTCAGACCAATCTTTCATGGAGAGAGCTTCGTTAATACGATCGTAATCACCTTTTTTAAAGTTCAAAAATTCGACGGTGGAGATAATTTCATTATGACTTGTAGTTGATTTCATTGGTACATATATGTCTAAAGCTGGGTGATAGTTATCGATAGGAACGAATGCAATGTTGTTTTTTATGACTTTTAAATTCAAATCTGAAAAAATTAAATCCAATAAATTATTATTATAATTTAAAATATTATTGTATTGATTGAAGTTAAGGAAAGAGAACCCTTCAGTTATGAATCTGCTTTTTGCACTGAGATTGTTAAGTGCCCACGAATCCAGATTCCAATCGATTCCTGGTATATTGAAATCGCCAGTTACTACAAAGTTGGCTGATGAGTGTGTTTTAGAACAGTTCATAATATCCAATGCATGTTTCTCGTAAAGTGAAGAATATCCATTTGGTGGTAGGTAGACAGTAGTGACAATGATTTTAACGTTATTGTGTTCTATATAAATAAGAAGTTGTTCGACGTCGTTGTGTAAAGCTTTGATTTCGATTGCTTTTAAGGTGTTTTTAACTGCTATGAGGACACCCCCGCCTCTGACTTTATCAGAAGTGGCAGTATCGCGGTCTTTTCGGAATACTTCATAGTTCTTCAAACCAAGCTCGGAAGAAAAGATGTCAGGTTTCAACCAAGTTTCGGTTAATATTATGATGTCGTGAATTGATGAGTTTACTGACAAACGAAATTCATTCAATTTGGAACAAATACTACGAACATTTTGATAATAAACTAGCAGTGTGTCACTTAGTTTTTTGGTTGTCGGCTTCGAACTATACGTGGGACACTGTTAAAAAAACGAATAGTGGCGTCAGGGTCACTTAATTGAATATCAATTAACTGAGTACGAAGTGATTTCAAGTGTTCTTGCTGATGAATTGTTGAATCTAGTGAAATATTTATGTTTTTGTTCGTTAGGAAGGTTTTTAATGGATCTATGTTTTTCTTCCGGATGATTTGCAGAGGTAAGTTCGAATCAGTTGTAATTACTTTGATAGGTCGGCATTTGCCCGAAGTAAGCTTGCCCAGGCGTTTGACGTAGATGGACGAAGTTGACATATCAACTGGGTGCAACGCTTCTTTTAGCAGGTCTATGACTAGCTGCCTATCATTTTCGGCATTCGATTCCTCTAGCTTATAGATCATGAAGTTGAAAGAACGTTTTCGGCGATCTTCTATTTCATCAAAAACCTCTTCGATGGTAAGCGTTTTCATCTGAGTTTGCGTATCCAGCTTTTCCTTGAGTTGCTTTATCTCGTCGCGCAGCGAGTCAACTTGAGCCGAAAGTTTGTTGAGTTGGTTCTCTTTATTAGCACAATCAATACAAATGAAAACATTGCGTTTAGTCGATGATGTGGACTTAAGTGCAGAAATTTCCGTCTTAGTGAGACCGGCGCATTCAGAATGTTGAGACCTTCGACAAAGTTCACATTCATAAAAATCTTCGCTGGACCGACAGTTCTTACAGCAAACTGCACATTCGTTCATGTTGAGTACCGGCATTATGACGTTAGAAATGTCACGACGGGCAATGTGTAACGAATAGGATCCAATCAGATTTTGACGTATGTGACACAACGCATAGCGAATACGATCCACTTGCAAATTTCGTTTGTGTGACACAAAGCGTAACGAATACGATCCACTGAGAGATTTGGTTTATGTGACACACACATACAGATATTAACGTAACTTATGTATTCTGGACCGCGATAAAGCAAAACGAAAACAAAAAACCAATTATTCACGCAATAATGGCAAAAATTGAATTTCAATAGCAAGTCCAAACAATAAGTGACTGATCGAACACTATATGGGCGCAATATAATCGCAAATAATAAAGTATTTTTACAAAATCGCGGGAGCGTTTTACAACACGTCTGATTGACTTGACAGTAGTTACCTCAAATTACCTCAAAGATCATCCCCGATTGTTGTTCTCCGATCATGGCAGCATCCCATCATGGACCAATTTATTGATTGGTTATCGAATGGGCCAGAACCGGCATATCCCCCCTACTTCTCATATAGGTTAGTAGACTCAATATACATAGTCAAAGTATGTAAAGGGTTATCCATTTTCTCTTTCGGAAAGTAAACTTAAATTAAACATAGTAAATATTTGAATTTCGATGGAGTTTTTATTTCATAATAATAATAAATATTAAATTATTCCATTATATGTGAAATACAATATCTGTCAAATGTCCCCTACGGTACCGCTTGCAGGACTCGATCCTTTTGAGGTAATTTTCGATTACCTTTTCACACATTTCGGGCAATAACTCAGCCACCAGTCGTCGTGGGATTGTTCGCATAGCCCCTCAAAAGGAAATCTAACGGCGTTAAATCGCAAGACCTTCGTGGCGAAGCAACATCGCCGAATCTCAAAATTCCGCGTCCTGGGAATTTCTCGCGCAATAAAGCCAAATTTTGTCACGTGGTGTGGCATGTGGCCCCGTCTTTGAAACCACATATCGCGTAGATCCATTTCTTCAATTTCCAACCAAAAAAGATAGGCCAAAATGCTGAAATTGGCGCGGGACCGAAAAATTCGGGTCTTCGGTCACAATTTCACTCACAGCGGCGATGTTTTCACTGTGTAGGCAATTGTGCGCTCATTCTGATGATTATGTCGACCATAATCTGCGCGTAATACACGAAACTTGGACACAGCAGAGTTCCTATTTTGGTAGAAAAATAAAATTTAACGCGTTGTTCAGTCGTAAAACGTTCCATGTTGTAAATTGGCAAACCTTCAACTAAACCAATATCAGTCTGGAATACACTGACATTTGACAGATGTCGAATGGCAGGGCTTTACTTTCCGAAACACGAAATGGAAAACCCTGTATTGAGATGTACCTAATATACATAAATTGTCATTATTGCAACATTCCATCGACTCAATAATTTAATAATTTCCTCGACATGAAAACCCTTAAAAGAACTCACTGACAAAGGACTCCTTGTGAAAAATTAAAGATGTCCTTCGTCTTACCAAGAAGTCGATTCAATGAGAACAATGCTCTAAAATGTTCCCACTTTCTATCCCTTATGGAAGCCTGTTGAGTTCCTTTCTTGAGGACAATCAGCATAAAACAAAATCCTCGTTTTTTCCTGCCCTCCCGGCGTTAGTCGAACAAATTAATTTAATAGAGAAAACCTAAAATAACCAAAACCCCTGTTGTTGCCTTTTCGCTTATGTTTCTCTTGGCGTAATTGTGTCAGAAAACGAAACGAGAAAAAAAAGAAAACAATAATAATAATTAACTGGCAAATTTAAGAGCTGCTAAATTTAGTTGATTTACATACACGGATATACAGCGGCATCATTAGTACTTTGTAGGCTTCCCCTTATTTTTTTGCTACAGCGCAACGGTTGAGAAACGATAAAAAAAAAGAAACAAAAAAAAAGTTGAAAGAAATCGGGAACATTAATTACGAAAATGTCTGGCCTCAGGTGTAAAAATGTAGCAAAGCTGCGGGAAAATTAAGGGAAAGTCTTTCAAAAATTGCGAGCGAAAGAGAGGGAGAGAGAGAGACGAGGAGTACATGAAAAATGCCTAATCATTTTTCAGTCAACTGATTTGTTGTGGAAAAGAAAACAGAACCAGAATAGTTCAATTAGGGATATAATTTAATGTTAATTTAAAAACGAGACCGAGGCTAATTTCGGGCGCGGTCGAAATTTAGATACCCTTCGCCCTCTTCTGGGCCAAAAGTTTTTTTCGGGCGTACCTATGACTTGTATTTAATCCCCCCCCCCATTATTTTCCTTCCGTCTTCCGTTGTGTCAACAAAACAATATTTGTGTGGGGTTTGGTTGGGATAGATGGACAAATAAAAATATTTACTCCGAAAACTTTTTTGGGGGACGCGGGAACATGACCCCATAGTACGATTTCAATTATTTTGTCCTTTTTTGCTGCTTTGATTAAGACACATCAATTCAAGGTTTTGCGAAATTGTTGTTCAATTTTTTTCTTTTGTATGGCAGCCCCAAGACTCCATGGTCCGAATTGATCTATTCTTACAAATGTTTTGTGTCATCAATCGAAATATAAAATATTTGTGTGAAATTTGGTTGAAATTGGTGCACAAATAAAAAAAGTTTTTCTTAGAAAAACCTAATTTGGGGGTTGGGTTTGTATGGCAGCCCCATGACCCCATGGTCCGATTTGATCAATTCTTACGTATGTTTTGTGTCATCAATATAAACACATTTGTGTGAAATTTGGTTGAAACTGTTGCACAAATAAAACAGTTTTTCTTAAGCCGGCCCCACACCGACCGGAGTGTGGCAAACACCGCGCAAAAAACCGGTCCAAGATTGATACCTTGGACTCGTCCAACCACACAGCTGCACTGCTGCTGTACGATTTTTGTATCAATCTTTTGCGTGGTGTTTGCCACACTCCGGTCGGTGTGGGGCCGGCTTTAGAAGAACCTAATTTCGAGAGTTGGGTTTGTATGGCAGCCCCATGACTCCATGGTCCGCTTTGATCCATTCTTACATATGTTTTGTGTTATAACTAGAAACACATTTTTGTGATTTGGTTGAAATTGGTGCACAAATTGTCCGATTTCACCGATTCAAACATACAAACTGCCTGCAGCAAAAAGCATTGGTGCAAAATTTCAGCTTCATAGCTTTTAAATTGGCCGAGTAAAACGGGCCGCAACAGACGGAAAGACTGACATCGCCCAATCGACTCCCCAAGTCATGCTGATCATAGGTAAATTCTTATTATACCCTATACCCATAAGATGGTATAGTGTTCTTGTTACGCCAATATTATGTAACATCTCAAAGGAGCCTCCGGAGGTATGGCAAAGTATATATATAAATGATCAGGGTCGGTCCCTGATTCGAATAAGCCATGTCTATGTCTGTCTGTCTGTCTGTCCGTGTGTCTGTCTGTTCGAACGATAACTCCCGAAATAATGAAGCTAGCGCTTTGAAATTTTGGTGAGATGTTTGTTTTGATAAAATCTTGGACGGTATTGAAAATGGGCCAAATCGGACTAAGGGTTCCCCTACCTCGCATACAAATTACCATTCCTTGATATTTTAATTCGGCCATAACTTTCGATACAATATCGCTATCGACTTGAAATTTTAATAAATGCGTACTCGAACATATACTTTAAGCTGATGGAAAGTCTAGTAGCTCCGCCTACCCCTACCCCCACTTCCCCTACAAAGTTTTATTCAGCGATATCTTTTGATAGAATGTCGCGAAGAACTTGAAATTAGTATCAAATGGTAGCTGTCATGTGCCGGGTCCGACCCATCTATACCCTCCCTCTCTACAAAAAAACATGAAAATGAAAATTATATACACTCATCGTGCTATTCGCACGATTAGGACTCGGTCTCGTTTTTTGTTTGTTTGACACCTGAAAATTATGCCGAACTTTCCTTCAGAAACCGTTGTATAAACACTGAAGAGGCGATAGGGAACCGAGAACGGAGTCTGGAAAACGGAAACGAAAACATTGTGGAAACTTCTGAAACCGATTTGATTCCAGTAATTTGTTGGGCTCTATGCTGTTGTTGACGTTCCGTGCAGGAATAAAGGCATACTCTTACATATGAATGCATACAGGATAGAAATGTAATGCCCGGCTTCTTGGCTGAAACCGTTTACGTAGAAGTCTATTCAAAGGATGTGAAATTTAACTTTTAAAAAATAATGAGGGTCGGTTACACGTACGTACTTATCCATAAGGTGAGCTTGAAGCATGATAATTTACACTGGCTGACGAATGCTTTAAAATGTATGGGTAATCTACCCTTAAAGTGTTAAAGATTGACCTTTGTTTCTGAAATTAATTAATATCAGTGATAATGTCAAACGAATTAATGTCAACTGGCGTTATTCCGTCGTAAAAAGGAAATATTGGCAATTGACAATAATTCCTTTTGCCAAAGGGAAATAAAATCAGGTGATATTAATTCGCTTTGGAAAACAATTTGTTTCCCTCCCAGTGGATCGACATTATATTAAATATATTTTGTTAGCACACCACGAAATGAAGCTTTTAGGGTGTCTTTGATGAATGGAGAATGCATTGTCCTTATAAAAAAAACTGCTTGCGTACAAGTCCGCAACTCAGTGGGACATTTTCATGTTTTAAACAAATGCTAATGTACAGTACTGATGCAACCTCGAAATGATTTATATATTATTTCGTGACGATTTGCTTTACGAATTTGACTCTTTTTGGGTCGTTCAACAAAAGTTGAACGTGAGTTGAACCTAAGTTGAAAGTTACACTTTTTAGGTCGTTCAACAAAAGTTGAACGAAAGTTTAACGTGAGTTGAACCTAAGTTGAAAGTTATACTTTTTGGGTCGTTCAACAAAAGATGAACGAAAGTTTAACCTAAGTTGAAAGTAACACTTTTTGGTTGAACATGAGTTGAGCCTAAGTTGAAAGTTACACTTTTTAGGTCGTTCAACAAAAGTTGAACGAAAGTTGAACGTGAGTTGTACCTAAATTGAAAGTTGAATTCAAGTTGAATTCGAGTTGAATTCGAGTTGAATTCAAGTTGAACCCAAGTTGAACCCAAGTTGAACTCAAGTTGAACGTAAATTGAACCCAAGCCCAACCTCTGTTGAACCTTGAATGGCACCCAACACTCACAGGGTACAGTATAGCCCAACTTCCGTTGAACCTTGAATGGCACCTAAACTCACAGGGTACCTGTAATGCCAAAAACGTAACGCTTTTTCGTTATGCTTTTCGTGACGCTTTTCGAATTTATGTGCCAGAGTCAAGACATACAAATGTCAAAAGCATGTCTTAATACCAAACTTTTTTATTTGAACAAAACTGAAATTTGACAAAATTATTCTCATGAAAGATTCAACTATTTGTCTACAAAAGGGGTACAAAATGCTTGCGTTTGTTTCGGCTGATTTTTGGGATATGTCCTCAAAACATTTCATGCAAGTTTTTACATGGTTGCAGGGTTGCAACAATACTTCGCGCCCATTTTCCATACAAATAATGCAATCAATGTTGTTTTCCACTATTTGATCAGGTTCTGTAAAGTTTAAGGAAAGATTCCTCTCCTTTTCGCCGTCACAATTATTTAGCTCTGTCTGCCCAGTATTCTCGTTTAGCAAATTGTTTTGCCAATTAGTTGATTGAAAACATCTTCAACGCTTATATGGCCACATTGCCACTAGCTTATTATGTCGTTTATTTGCATATGCGGTATATGGTTCGTTTCCTAAGCCGGCGATGGAGGTCTAAAGCACTATCGAGGCTACTCTTAAGATCGCCGGATTCAACCACGTTTTTGTTCTAAATTACCGCCAGGAATTTAAAGAAGGTACCATGTCTTGCTAGCTTATTGCTAGAATAGGAATGGTAGCTTGCCGCCGCACGCGTTGTCCTCACAGATTTATTAGAAAAGTTAGAAGGCGTCACCCACAACGAGCGAAGCGAGCGTTCTATAGTGAGATACTAAGGGTTGTAAACCTTTAAGCTGCGGAGCGAGCGGAGTTCCTGCAGGAAATTGGCTGAATGGCTTGAATTTTTCTTAATTTTTTTTTCATTTCATTTTTTTTACATAATGTAAAAAACTCTTCTTCTGCATTTGGGTGGCAAATAGTGTCAATTGACATTAATTCGCTTGACGTTGTCATCGACACCCCCCCCCCCCCCCCCGTTTTTTACATTTCAATATTTTTTTACATGTCAGAAACTACGTAAAAAATGTAAAGTAAAAAACTCGAACAACTCTGCATATGACGTAATGTCCCGATTCCATCCATTCCAGATATGTTTTGGCGCTTTACTATGAACATATTTGGGTGAAGTTTGCTTACGATTGGTTCTAATTGAAAAAAGTTGTTCTTAGAAGAACCTAATTTGTATGACAGCTATGACGTAGTCTTCCGATTTCATCCGTTCCTAAATATCTTTTGAGCCTTTACTAGGAACACATTTGGGCAAAGTTTGGTTAAGGTCGGATTAAAATAGAAAAGTTTTTCTTAGAAGAACTTAATTTTCCCGGGTCGTTTGTATGGCAGCCGTATGACATAATGTTCCGTTTCCATCCGTTCCTAGATATGTTTTGAGGTTTTACTAGGAACACCTTGGATGAAGTTTGATTAAGATTGGTACATAAAAAAAGTTTTTCTTTAAAGAACCTAATTTTCAGGAGGGGCAGCCCATGACCCCATGGTCCGATTCCATTCGTTTCGACATATATACAGTGTACACTGAAAAGAAACCTGTATACAAAATTTCAGCCCGATAGCTTAAAAACTGAGGGACTAGTTTGCGTTGCAACAGACGGACAGACAGACAGACAGACAGACGGACATCGCTGAATCGATTTCTCTCTTCACACTGATCAATAATAATATGTATGTACCTTATATAGTCGGAGGTGTTTTCTTGTGTGCTTTGCAAACTTCATGACAAAGTTAATGTACCCTTTCACATAGTGACGGGTATAAAAATCATTTCTTACATGACTTAAAGCTCAATATCTCTAAAAAATATACTATATGTAGATATAATAGCGAAATAAGATGGCTCTTCGCCTAGGATGCAACAGAGGCTTTTACCGGCCCTGGGGAGAGATCCGGACTCCATGTACCTCTTCCCTGGCTACTTCCCTGAGCAGCATTTTTTTTGCCGGATGCCTTTCCAACTTATTGTTTTCTTTTTTGTGTTAGGTTTTAGATGTTCTTTACCAAACAAGTGAATACAAAATATAGAAAGAAAAGGCTTAGGAGGAAGGGGTGCCTCGGAGTGAACTTTTCGCCCAGGCCCGAAATTTCTTTTCCCCAATACGATCTTTGCATGCGAAGTATACGTATCAATGCAATGATTGTGTAATGTTATCACATTCTAATTCTGCTAAACATAAAATATGTAAAATTAATTTTTAGCTCATTGCGGCAGAGCTCCCATCAATTTTACACAGAATGCCATTCTATTTACTGCGTCAAAGCCATTATTTTCATTTAAAATTGTATAATAATTTAAATAATTTACAAAGGCATTACTCCCATCATATTTACCGTCATAGTATCATCTATCACTTCTTAATGGAATTATGTGCATAATCCTGCATTCGGTATTATTTTACATACGAACGTTACGTGTCTCCGTAGGTATTTGCTGACAAACGACAAAGCAAAGTACAAACACACACATACTGAAAGTGCATTACATAACGGTGACTCTAATTCCATCTACATACATCATACATGCATGTGCCTCTTCGGCTGAGCTCCTTGTACACCTCAAGATCTCTCACATCACATTGAAAGTGACAAATTGCCTTGGCAAATAGAATCAGACGACACTAAAGTACATATAGGTGCTCACGGGCTCCATCTCCGTTGATCGTTGCACCTCATAGGACCCCATGGTTATTCGCCAGAGAGAGAGAGAAAGTTCAACGACCAAAAAACATACAGCTTTAATGAAATTTACCAGAAAACTTCCATATGCCCAGAGGTAAGTTGATAGAAATGTGAATGTCTTTTGCATATTATCCCCCGAGCACATTTTTATGAAATATGACGCTGATATTATATTAGGAAAGGAGCCCGTTCTGCTTATGCTTCGTCTTCTTCTTCTTTTTGTACGCTCTTCGTTGAATTGTTGGATACTCCAGCCAGTAAATGTGTCTGCGGATGAAGACGAATGCATGGCTTGGCTGGCAGTTGGCATCAGATATAATGTCCTCGTATGAGCGGATTACCTGTTCGTTGACACTTTGCATACTTGTACGGGACGCAGTGACATGGAACGAAGTAATATTCGCAAGATAACCAAAGCAGCACGAGAAAATATCGCAACCGTATACCGTATTACCGGCAGCTTTAAAATCACACTTGAGCGACAATGAAATTAGAGCTTTAAATAGCCTCTCAAGTGCTTGGATATAATTTGAGTGTTGTATGCACGTTTTGCTTGTTGATGGATATTAAATAAATTTGTCTTATATGCCGAATGTGCTTAAATTAAGAGATTTGATAATATTAATGTCTGCACGAGCTGCTTTCACGAAATTATGTTTGAAATATGTTGATGCACACTTGACACTTGGGTCCATACCTCATTCGAGTTGAATACCAGGTTTCTCATGTCACCTAAGTCCAGTTCGAGTTTACTCAGCAGAGCAAAGGGCAGTTTTCTTTCTCTTCTTCATCGCCACAGCTTCTAAAATAGGGACGTCCCAGGCGTCTTGCATGCTCCCCAATCAGGCAATGGCATTAGCCTGAGCTATTGAATGCTCCCCAGCATATTTCTGTTAGAGACGTTGGCAAGCGCAGTCGAGCAAATTACATTAAAATAGGTCGAAACGATTTGAAAAGCAACAAACCCATGTTCGCTCGCAACTCCCACTTTCTGGATATTATCACTCCACGTATGACAGGGGGATCTGTATTATTTTGATAATTTTAGCTTCACTTTTATCAAAAAAAACCTTTGTAGACCGAGAAAAATCTTCACCATTTGAGTGCGGATTTGATCCTAAAAGTTCCTCCCGACTTCCATTTTCCCTACGATTCTTTTTAATTGCAATCATCTTTTTAATTTTTGATGTAGAAATTGTCCATAACTGTCCTGCCCTTGGCAGTACGACCTTTACCCCACATGGTGGCGAGCGGAAGCAGGCTTATGACATTTGGGGACTTATTACTTGGGCATTTTTAGAGGGCGCTTTCGGTTGTAGCCATCCATAACCATCACTTAATGTATGTTTTCTCTTGCAAAACTTCGTGCTTGAAATTTGAATTAGGTGTGATGGTGGGATGCTTCAGTTGAGGCGTACCTTGGGAATGTACGTGTTAATGGTAAAGTAAATAATGTCGTGGCTAAATTTGGTCGGGCGGGAACAGGATCTCCATATAAACGTACCCTAACTCCAAGGTGGAGCAGCATATGCCGAGAGATGCATGGCCCAGAGGGTGCTTGGTCGCTATTATGCGGACTCTGAATACCAGTCGACCTTCAGTTTCAATCTAGACTTCCGGCGGCAATCGTGTGAAGTCGTCGGTGACCGTTTAACTCGGACACTCGTGGGAATCCTATGAATACCAACAACAAAAACGCTAAAGCAGAGCACAGCCATCCTACCGAACAGTCGGAGACAGTCTTCATCTGTTTCGTCGTATGACTGCAGCAGCCATGACGATTCCGACACAGCTACTTACTACATATTCTCACTCGGACGTTTATGGACTCTGACAATTCCAGGGTCTCTTCTGTCCGTGCGGCTGTTGGTCGCATGAACTTCCACAAAGATTCGAGCTTCCTGCGTTTTTCTTCTGCGTAAAATAGAAAAGTCATAGAATGGCTATTGCCGAAGGTGATCAAGGAACAGGCTGGGGAGTCTACCTTGGCTGGCGAGGCTCCTAAGCCCCTACGTAAAAGAGAACGCTCGGAGGAGCGATCCCCTGCTTCTGCCTTTGCTAAACGGCACCAAGAGTGCACATCGGCTACCAATTCACGCAGGTGACTATAACACTCGATGGCAAAAGTCGTTGTCGGATTTCGGGGTCGCGCTGCAGTTTTGTCACCACGCGGCGGCTTTTTCCATCGGGTGTCAGAGTCACCAGGAAGAGCCCTTGTTCTCTTCAACAGCCGTAACCATGCTCCGCTTGCTTAGCGATGCTCAGCATCATCATCAAAAGTTCAAGCAACGGATACTAGTCGAAGCCTACAAGCGGCTTTCGACGGATGCAACCCACTTTCATCACCGCAACACGGAAGAAGATTCTTGACCTCACTCTTGCCAGTGGACCAATCTCGTAGTTCGTCTCTGATTAGCATGTATCAAGCGAGGAATCCTTGTCAGATCACAGGCACATGAGATTCAATTTTGCAGGAAGCGCAATGCTCCAAGCTGCATCCACCTGTCCTAAAAAACCATTGGAGTTTGTTCAAAGATTTCGTCCTTTGCAGCGTCGATACTCTGTCACTTTTCTTTGAATCTCCCTGCGTTGTAGAGCTTGCTGCGGATCAATTAAATAATGCACTCATCTCCGCCTACCAGGAGAACTCTTTCATTCCAAATTACAGGTCTAACCGTAAGGTTCTCTGGTGGAATGATGAACTCGACCGGAAACGGACTCAATTTAGGAGATTAATCAACTCAGCCAAGCGCTGTGGTCAGTTTGAGTAATACAGGCGCAACTTAACTGAATATAATACAATGATTAGGCAATCTAAAAGGAAGTGCTGGAGGAGGCAGTGTGAAGCAATACAGGCTTTACCTGAGGCCGCTCACCTTCACAAAGCCCTCTCCAGAAGCAACTATGGAGTTGGGTTGCTCAAATTCCCGGACGGTTCGTTTACGGGGAGTCCCAAGGAGACCCTCCAACTTTTCCTTAACACGCACTTCCCTGGATCTGTCTCTTCAAACAATTGTCCAGTGCACATACCAGGTTATACTGGACAACTGTCTAAAAGATTAGTGAGTCCCTCTGCGGTAATCTTCGACAAGGACAAGTTTACCATCTACGGGTATACCGTCAGGGGAGCACCTAGCCTTTCGGCCTTATCTCCCGGTCCTTCGGACTGTTTGGACCTTCGGTGTTTACTGACAAGGTCGTTTGTCTCGGGTAACAACCTACAGCCACCACGAGTCCAACACCTTGATGGGCAAGTACCATGGTCCCCTGGGCACACCCATCCCCGTGGTACACTATTCGCTAAAGACTTCATTATAGCAGGTGTGATCTTCCTTCGGCCCCCTATTGGTAAGCCTCACGTACAATATTCAGATGTGCATATCCCAGGCTCGTAGCGCTGCTTTTCACATCCGGGTGGCCCTTTCAGTTTACTAATCAGCAATGCGATTCGGGCCGTGTGGTCATCAATCCACAAACTAGTCAGATATAGGCGCATAGGCATCTTCCACCAAGGCCATTCTCCCTGACTAGTCCCTTCGAGGCTCGCCAGCTCCAGCTCGAGGCTCGCTAGCTCCGAGGCTCACACGA
Source organism: Microchrysa polita (assembly GCA_949715475.1). Lineage (NCBI taxonomy): Eukaryota > Metazoa > Arthropoda > Insecta > Diptera > Stratiomyidae > Microchrysa > Microchrysa polita. The sequence continues at coordinate 17,227,365 of OX454417.1, read as the reverse complement.
TTAACCGTAATGTAAACGTAACGTAAATGTAAACGAAAATTTAAATTTTAAGCTTCTGTGTTGAAAAAAATTGTTGGTTTATATGGCGAATAATAAATTTAGTGATAAAATCCAGAAACACTCACTACAGCGGTATAGATGACAATTTTTTGCAAATTTTTGGCAGGTTTTTCGTACAACTTATCTAGTTCAAGGCAGCAGGATGTGTTGGTGACATCCTATTTCCAGATCTGCTTTTTTGTTGAGGTAATGAGGTCAGCATCACGCTCAACAGTGTTATTTATCCCCATAAATGGGTACTCGTTTAACATCTGAGGGAGATCCTAGTACGTCACAAGCTCGTGAGGACAGTTCTGCCATATTTTGCTTGGTTACATCTGAAATTTAAAAAATCATTGCAGAATTTCATACTATGGCATAACCAAGGAACATATGGCAGACCTATGCAAAATAAAAAAAATGTAATTTCAATATAATGTGAAGCTTTCTGAAAATTGTTTGAATCATCTCTATACGCAAAGACTAACTAATAGATAAGATGTACGAGTAACTGGCCATTTATATTATAATGGAAGTCGGCTTTGTCCCGGATGTCGCTTGTTTTTGGTATTTTCTATTTCAGATTTGAACAGGTATATTACAATGTAGGTGCGTAAGTCATTAGCCAAAATATATAGAACTGCTCAACATGTACACTGCTAGCCACAATTATCGCCGGGAGGTCTGTCTTACAACCTTTTAGCGATTCTGGATTGTTTCACAATTCCTTGTGACAAAAGTAAAATAGTAACTTGACTAGAAATAAATATGTTCTTGCGTCCAGTGCAAGAGAAAAATTTACTACAGAAAAGTTTAGCAAACATTTACTTAGTATCTCTGTTCTAACAAAACTGCCCTTAAATAGAAAAGGTTTATGATCCCATACTTGTTAACTTCAGACCATACCGTGGAGTGAATACTGTACCAATAGTTTCATAGACTTTTCAGGGTACATACATTCACTACAAAGGCTCCCTTTACCCACTGTAGAAATCCTTGAAATATGAAATACATATGTATTTGAAAAATGGCTTATTAAGTACCAACTGACAAGTATCTAACTGTCATTTTCCCGCAACTTCTTTTATTGTTTTCCTTTCCTCAATGAGACACATGTGACTCACAAGAGAGTACTGGATATACCATAAGTCGCATGTGTCTCGTAGATAGTGAGGTATTTAGAACTCATTTTAAGATATTGCTGCTGCGAAACCTGCGTTACATAGCAAGAAAATGTTTTGTTCTTTATGCGTTTGCCCCAGTGTTACTGTACCGGGAAACTCCCAACGTTGCGTGAACGCATCACCTTTATTTAACACATGCTCCTGCTGCAAGGACCAACCTTTTTCCAAAACCATAGGTTAAACTAAATAATTAGCAATTGTTTGCCGTATAGAAAGTGCATTTGGATTTGATTTTAAGATATTTAAATATTTTTAAAATTGTTACAAAAAATGTCCTAAAAAACATGTTATTCCTTTCTCTGATATCCTCAAGGACCCAATCGCTGATACACTATAACAAATATGCAGAAATAGAGCCAAGAAATGCCCATTAAAAATTGCATGATCCCTTTTCCATTTCAATTTAAATTTGGTGGTGTTTACAGAGGTCAAACTTCGTGTAGCGTATACGCAACGCTGGGAAGAAATGGGCTAAATAAACCGAATAGTATTCTTGCAAAAGCCAAAATCGAGGTAACATAATAATTAATTATTTTATTTCATTTAAAAAAAAAATGTTACTAAATGCTAGAAGAAACTTTTGTAACGAATTGTGTTCGGAACCCACTTAACGGCAGTTCCGACCGCGCCAAGCTAAGATCGGAGACACCTCCTCTTTCCCACGCTGATCCAAGTTTCCTGGGCGTTAAAACAAAGATTAGTGGTTTTTTCCCCATACATTTGTTCAAACGTGAAAATTCAAGTGTTCCATAATAAATTCGAGATTTTCTATAATTTTTAATAAAATAAAAATTTAACAAAATTCCCGATTATTACTTTTGCGACTAAGTTGTTACGGTCCGCTTGGCCTCCAGCTATTTTTATCATCAAATTATGCAAAGAACATTAGCTCCCCTTCTATTATAGTGATGGGCCACTTTAGGAACTAAACTACATATACCTATTCTAGAAAAAGTCCATTTACAGCACATTTGACAAATTAGAAAATATTGTACAACACAGACCAAAAAACCCTTTTTCCTGAAAGAGGAAATTGCCTTTCCACAAATATTTTCCAATAACGTGAAATCCTCACTTAATACCCGAATCGTAGAAAAAAGAGGGAGCGATGAGCTAACTGAAAAAAAAAACTAGGAAGAAAATCCTAAAAGCTGAAATCTATTTCCGAACCAAACGAATTGTTCGATTCATATACCTCAAAAAAAGGACCGCGTTCCAGCAGAACGAAATTTTACAATACATTTCATCAATTTAAGGCGAACTTCAATTTCCGTCTAGCGTTTCGTACACTTAATGGAATCGAAGCGACCGAAGCGGCTGGCCTACTATGACACGACTACAACGATGACGACGTATCATCATCCTGATATTATAGTCACCCGGGTCGTGTCCTTATGCTTTTTATATGATTTTATACGATTCGGTCGCATCCTTTCCAATTTCAGGCCAGATCTCTCGCACTAGTGTACGAGGAGTGATGTGTTTTGTATTAAATGCAAGATAGTAGTATTTCTATATGCGGTGAAATGTCACCACACTAGCACAGCGCCTGCCTCCTCGCCAACATAAGCGTTATCGTCTCTCCCTGATGCGGACGGACGAAGGGTTGTTCGGTTATAGCTCTGCAGAACTCGTGTATTGACCATATCCCTTCAATTGATCACTTGATTCTTCTGCTTTCTGCCGTTTTTTTTCTGGCTTCATCCTCTCGTTCGTCATTGCTTCCGATGATACGGTCAAATCAAACGACCATATAGGGGTCAGACCAAAACTCTCCCGCCGGGGATAGTTGGTCGCAAGTTATTTACGCTATTATGACTTCGTTTCTCGTTGTATTGACCGTCACAAAAAATACATGCTCTAAGTTGGCCGGGTATTCAGCCAACCCGGACCACCGAAACGCATCAGATCAGGGCATCAGGCATCATAAAATTCAGTGGTGCGGATTTTTCAGGATGGGTGGACATTTTATGTACCGACATACATACACACGTGACGGTATGGGAGCGGGAATATGGTTGAGTGAATTATTTGATTGGTCCTATCGCTTGACTATATTGCTCGGCCTGAAATTTCATAACATGAGCAAATGTTTCGGTTTGATAAAGTGACTATCGCATCGTTCTAAGGGAATTAAGGGTGGGTCTCTCCAATCCCCACTTGTGTTGTGGTCGTTCTCTTTTTTTTTTCATATGCTTTTTGATAAGCTCCGGGCGATATAAATGTATACACACAAAATAGAAAATTAAGAAATCAAGACTGCCTATATTTTATGTTATCGGTTCGTTATGGGAATGGGAAGGCTCTATATACGGTTTGACTGCACATGGGGCACGTGTTTATTGATTTAAACTTGCGGAAAGGGATAGTGTAGGCGGAACAGCCTTTTATTTTTTTGTAGGCACAAAAATGATTATATTCAATGCCTTGTGTAAACCAGCCTTGACGATAGGGAAGTGATTTTATGGAATGATACTGTGATATTTCGTGACATGACTCTCTTGGGGCTTGATTACTTTTCCAATGATTCAATTAATTACGGTTCACCGACATCTTTGTATACTTATCCAGAAATTGTCAATATTTTATGATTGTTGATAGTAGAAAACAAATCCAATCAACTTTCGGTGGAGCGCCATACATTTTTAGATTCGTAGAGGACAGAAAAGCGGCGCACATTTCTTCACAAAGTTGAGAGTCCTCCTATAGCTATCGCCATTTGGAGTCGCCCAAAGATCGCAACAAAATGTGCAAACTTTGATCTTAGCGGCAATAATAAGCGGAATAAACGCATTTTTATGCGAAATTTTCGAAAATTATGGTTTTTAGACCCGATGTAGAGTATATTCCGGCGCATATAGTCGCCCAAAGAATCCCGCAAAAAGAGTGCAAAATATCCGAAAGCTGCGATTTTGAAGACGCGATGTATTATTGCAGTCCGTAGTGTTTCGGATGGTAGACAAATACATAGGAACCTAAGAAATTTTATGTTCCAGTTCCAGAGAATTGTAACTGTCTTTACTTTAGCTTTCTATACATTCTTTGCTCTTATGTTGCTCTTTCTTAGTGTGACTCTATTTGCTAATGTTTATCAATGTAAAGGTATTTTTCAGTTTGCTTCGCCTTGGATTCTTCAACAATGTCGTTGTGTCTGGAATATAGAGAAGGCAGTGAGGTAGTATTTGGCCTGTCAATGGGATGTACATTCACAACACACACAAACAAAATTAAATTTGACAAAAAACTGGCATTCAAACATCTAATCAATATGCATTCATATGTAAAAGTCGTTTTAGTTACACAATTTATAACTCGAGAATGGCTGGACCGATTTTCATGATTATAGGTTTGTTGGATTAGGCTCCGAAATAGCATAATAAACTATTGAAACATACAATGCATTCACAATGAGCTAAATTAGATTAGATTTGATGTGGGCTGTGGCTGTTAGGTAGCCCTGGGCACTGGTCTATTGTGCCATTGCCTGTCTTCGATCAGAACTAACGCTTTGTTGCGCATCTCATTGTTAATTTGAAGATCGAAATTCTAAGTTGTTATGCGAACTTTATGCAAAATGTGGTCAACCATCTCGTCCTTGCATTTGTTCCACAATGCGGTCGAGATACGCCAATACGAAAAGAAGAAGATGAAGGTAAAAGTGTGAGAAAATGCACTGTCCTCATAATTTTGCGCGAGTTTGATAGTTATTCACAGCACAGCAATTATTTATCTCGTTAGCTTCTTCACCCACAATTAAAGGCAAACCGTCTTTTATCACAATGAATTCCACCATTATTCGAATTTATCAAAAGCTTCATAACGAATTTTCCACCTTTGCATCGTCTAAAATCATCAAATCATTCGATAAAATGCAAAACTTTCTTACTGAATTTTCCGATTTTTCTACTAAGAATTTTATATTTCTTCATTCGAAAAGCTATTGTGGAAAAATTTCAAGCAAAAAAAATAATTTTAAAGTTTTCCATATTTCCGACTTTTCCGGAGGGTTTTCCCAAAATTTTCTTTCGTAAAAACCTTCTCCTGGTAATTGCAAACAACTGGAAAAAATTGTTTAACCAAATCGATCCAGGCGGTCTCAATTGATGAATTACTTCGATTTTTCCAATTTTCCGAGTTTTCCTGAGGGTTTTCCAAAATTTTCTTTCGTAGAAACCTTCTCTTGGCAATTGCAAACAACTGAAAAAAAAATGAACTAAATCGGCCCAGCCGTTCTCAATTGATGAATTTTTTCGATTTTTCCAATTTTCCGGCTTTTCCAGAGAGTTTTTTCAAAAATTTTCTTTCGTAAAAACCTTCTCCTGGTAATTGCAAACAACTGAAAAAAAAATTTGAACCAAATCGGTCCAGCCGTTCTCAATTGATGAATTACTATACATTTTTTTCGCTCCATTTTTATATATGAGGTCCTTCCCCTGATGCGGAATCGCGGGAGTGAAGTCGGCTATCTTTTGTTTAGCCAAGCATTCCTATTTGCATTTTATTCAAACTTATACTTTTAAAAAAGTCTTTAAAAATTAGGAGGTGGGGGGAGGTGGTTTTGCCTCATAATCCCAGCTTGGGTTCGCCCCTGCAGTATACCGCAACTATATAAGGTAAACCTTCAGTTCAGTTTACCTCAATTGATATTTTATGTATACAGGGTATCCTTATTTTCAACGTCAAATTGCCACAGGGATAACTTATGACACCTGAACTTTAAAAAAATGTGCCGCGCCCTTCTATATCATATCTTTAGGGTGCGTTTTTGACCCCATGCAGAGTTTATAGTGTAAAAACTCGAATTCTAAGAATCTTTATGACACATATTGTTTCCAGCTCCAGGGCTTACTTAACCCTTTACGGCTTAGTGTTGCATATCTGCAACATAAGGGAAAATCGATCCTAGAAAGTATCCTGTTAGAATTTGTTGCACTAAAATGTCTTATTCTCGTTCGGCAATAAGTGCGAAGTAGTTTTGATTTTTCTTTGGAAATATTTCTTGCATTTGAACATAAATTTTCAATAATTTATATTTGTAGATCATTACAAAAACATTTTGCATAGTTATGCAATTTTCATTTGAATAGTTATCCCTATAATTTTTCAAAACATCCTGTGAGGATATAGAAAACGTTAGATAAAAGTGTCTATTTTCTTTTTCCGAAAGAATTTTTCAAAATGTATTGATATCGAATGATTTTTCGAACTAATTGTGTTTGTTGCATATCTGCAACATTATGTAAATACCGTACTAAAACCGGTTATATTTTGAATACATTTGATATTGTTTTATGTCCAATGTATTGTATTATTGTTCAAGGAAATTCAAGAATTTTGTACTCTTATTAGGGAGAATGGTAATTTTTGTAAGGGATTTAGGTGTAATTGACACTTTTTGGTAAAAAATAGACACAAAAAATATAATGAAAAAACAGTGCCCAACACTGATTCCTATAAAAAAAGGGATTATGTCCTTACGATTTGGACCATTATTTATTCATATCATACTACGGTTAGATTTCGCGGATTGCACAAAAGTGAATCTCTTAGAGATTACATTTGACGAATTTTTGACAGGAAAGCCTAGGGTTGGACGGTAACCATCAACATTCACGTAACTTGTAAGTAACATTTAGTATGCCATCGTCCTTGTGTCCAGAACTTCAGAAATTCAGAGAAGAGTCAATTGACCACTTTCGATCGCGGGTCTTTCATCGGTTTTGACCTATTTTGAGAGTTTTGTGGAATTTCCAGGTCTTACTACAATTACATTACGCATAGTCAGAATAGGATCGCCTGGATGACCTCTTTCAGCCGGGTAAATACATCCGAGAACTAGGTTTGCCAGCAACTTACTAGCATCATGAGATAATATTCCATGAAATAATCCAGCAGCGCCGTTGTTTTCCTGACGACAAAGTTTTGGAGCTCAAAACTATTCGTTTGGAGCTCCAAGATTTGATGCTCGTTTCACGGTTCACTTTAAACAAATCAGCAAAACAGGGTATTTTGACCTTTTTTGCATAAAAGCCGCAAATGCATGCATGACTATGATGTCGTTGTTAGAAAGAATTGCGTAGCTGTTCCGAAAAAAGAGCGTTTCTGCTCTGAAAATTATTGATAAAGCTACTTTTTGGAGAATAAGAATACAGCAAGCATGGCTTAAATATTTGCTGCGCAGGTTTCAGCGTTAGTAAAAATTATATAACATGCTTCAACTTATTACCCGTCTGCTACTTTGTATGAATATCTCATTAAATTCTCTGTTTTAATATTTTTAGAATAAAATCTAGCTTTTTGTGAAATAAAATACTACTTAAATTTTAAAAAAGGATTTAATCCGGCAGTTTCTTCAATTTTCGAATCATATTAAATTATATTATTAGTATGTATATTATTTAACTTTAATTTGTTCCGTATTTTAGTTGAATAATGTATAATTTCTTTAAATTTGTTGAATAAAGACACTATTTTATTCAATGCATTTTCCGCTTGGAACGCAAAAAATAAATGACGGATTAGCATAATGTTGCAGATATGCAACATAGCAAATTTTGGGCCCTTAAGCAACGAATTCTTAAGCAGGATTTTTTTTACTATTTTTTCATCGCTCTATATGGCATAACTCATCGATTTTCAACTATAAAATCAATTTTCGTGATTTTGAGCCGTAAAGGGTTAAGATATCTGCACTTTCAACAAATTTTCCGCGCTTCTCTACACCTTAAAAACTACCCCTAAGTGAGCTTTTGGCCCATACAGAGTTTATGGCGTAAAAACTCAAGTTTTAAGTGTCGTCGTAAAACAAAATTGATTCAGTTGAATGAAATAGAGGTAATTTAAGATATCTGCACCCTCAAAAAATTCACGCGCCTCTCCTTCCCTTCAAAACAAACCCTTTAAAGTTAGCGTTATCACCCCAATAGCGGCGAATTAAAGCAGAATTAAATTAAACAGGAATTCATTGCTATAATTTACCGAAAATGTATCTACAAAAAAATCTATTTATTGACATTTGTGAAATTGATTGAATGGATTTTCAACAATATTCCGACACGAGAGCTTGAAAAAAATAAAACTTCATAACTAGATAGAAGCTATAGAGAGGTCATCGAGCTCTCAAGCGTCAATACTACTGTATGCGCTTAGTCAACTTTCAGCTGGTGCTTGGAGCATCACTATACAGGGTGTCCGGCATTGGGTGGTCAATACTGTAAGGGTTGATAGCGCAACTTGTTTCAGCAAGAAAATTCCCAATACAATCGGAATTTTTTTTACCGTTACCTTGTTATCGCTCTTTTTGTGAAAGTCATTGAAAGTCGTGACTTGTCACGCAAAATCGTAATTTGCAGCACTCTTGATGACTTAATCCAAGATTTGATTTCAGTTTCAGAAACTACATAAAATTTCAAAAAAACTGAAGTTTTTCCTGTTGCCAACATTATCAGCACTTTCAAGATACAGTTACTCAAACTTAACAGAAATTTTAAAATAGATTTTTCATCGAAAATTCAAACAGTAATTGCATAACGGTGCTTTATACGTACAACTCTGCAAAGTTGATAAAAGTTGCTTCAACATGTTGGCTTTCCAACGGTATATCACTTTTCTTATTTCCATTGCAGAATTTTAGGTAAAAACGCATTGAATGGTAAAAATCATGGCTTTAGTGGAATCGTTAACAATTTTCCCTTGACTCGAAAAAAGGCAAGGCAAAGGCAATTATAACTCGGGATAGAATCTCGCTACATTATTTTGACCAGAACTGTAAGATATTTGAAATTTGGTACATTGTATGGCAAATGCAACGGTACTTATAACGGTTAAAATTTAATATTTGCTATTTATGGCAGATAGACGGGTGCCCGCTCATAATGCGAGACCTATCAAAGAATATTTGGAAAACGAATTTCCCGGAAAGTGGATTGGCTGATTTGAGACAGTTGCGTGGCCTGCGAGAAGTCCCGACCTTACTCCCCTAGATTTTTATTTATGGGGTAACTTAAAAAGCAATGTCTATTCCGAGCCGATTACCTCCCGGGAACAGCTGCTGCAGCGAATTAATGATGCTTGTGACAACATCAAGGAAACCCCTCCTCAAATCCTTCGGGACGTTTCTTCCATGCGCCGAAGGTGTCGAGTCTGCATACAAAATGGAGGAGGCCAATTCCAGCAGCATTATTCCAATTCATCAAACACACCCATTTAATCATTAGTTAATATTTTTAGTTTATTGGTTCTTTCTCATATTCAAAACTTTATTTTAATTTTTATTTAACAAATTTTCAAAATTGTGATATTAAAATAAAAAAAATAAATGAATAAAATTTCAGTTGAAATAATCCGATAAGAAAATAATTACCTTGTTTTTTTTTATATCCAATATGTGTAATTCTAAGATCCCGCAATGTAAATATGAAAAGTGATATCCCGTTGGAAAGCCAACATGTTGAAGCAACTTTTATCAACTTTGCAGAGTTGTAGGTATAAAGCACCGTTATGAAATTAAAATAAATAACAGGCGCGACAATCCAACATTGGACTAAGGCCGCAGGATGTGTTAGTGACATCCTATTTCCAAGATCTTATCTGCTTTTTGATGAGGTAATGAGATCAGCATCACGCTCAGCAGTGTTATTTATCCCCATAAATGGGTACTCGTTTAACATCTGAGTGAGATCATAGTCTGTCACAAGCTCGTGAATTCGAAAAACACCATGGAACACGGTGAGATTCGAACTCATGAGCCTGTGCACCGAAGGTAAGCGCACTAACCGCTAGACCAGCCAGACTATTATGAAATTACTGTTTGAATTTTCGATGAAAAATCTATTTTAAAATTTCTATTAAGTTTGAGTAACTGTATCTTGAAAGTGCCGATAATATTGGCAACAGGAAAAACTTCAGTTTTTCTGAAATTTTATGTCGTTTCTGAAACTGAAATCAAATCTTGGATTAAGTCATCAGGAGTGCTGCAAATTACGATTTTGCGTGACAAGTCACGATTTTTGATGACTTTCACAAAAAGAGCGATAACAAGGTAACGGTAAAAAAAATTCCGATTGTATTGGTAATTTTCTTGCTGAAACAAGTTGCGCTATCAACCCTTACAGTATTGACCACCCAATGCGGGACACCCTGTATACACTCATTGTCTCGTTTTTACGATTTTTTTCTATTCTCGGATTCAGTTAATATGAACGAACAGAGTATAATACGCAAAGTATCCCCAAGGACGGGTACACTACACTACACTCAGCTAAGGACGGACCGTGGCTAATCCGCATGGATACGAATGGCACAAATCATCATCAAATTGGTGAAGCTGAAACGAGTGTTCATCCGCGCTGGCTGTCATTCATGTCGAGGGGATAAGTTGAAGTTGGTTACATTCATTTATATTTGGATAACCCTTAAGAGTACGTCGATCCGGTCTGGCCAAATCAAAATAACTGAATTGATGTGATAAGTTTGAAGAGTTTTGGAAAATTAGATGAGAGGGCTTTCCATATTATGTATATTGGTCTGAGTGAATGGACGAAAAATAACAAAAGTTTGTTAAATAGGTGTTGAGAAAATGACCTGTAGAGTAGAGTCACTTCAGTTAATATGCTTTTGAAAATGTACTATCCTAAAAATTAGTTACTAATAATTTTTCAATCTAATCACTCAAACTCTGACCCTACTTTAAACCTGGTCAAATCTCATTTAAATTGTTTTGTGGTGTACACACTACAATTTTACAATATTAAAGGATTCATATGAAATAGCTCCGGTGTGTATTTAATTAGTTTGATAGGTTTCATCAAAAAATTTAATTTATTGTGTATACCATAATGAGAAAAAACCGAAACTTGATTGAAGTCACACACATATTGGTTTGCATAAGTGGTGGTCTCGTTATGGTATCCTGAAACTTTGCGCATACATAAGTATATAAATATACATACACGGAGAGAAATTCCCGTAGTAAAGTTTACTAAAACGAGTAATAACATTTACTAAAATTTTAAAAATGAATATTCATTACAGAATCAATAAGATTCTATCGTTTTACTACAAAATGTTGTAAACTTGACATGTCGGCTGCTTTTACAAATTTAATTACGCTGTAATAAAAAAAGTTACTACACTATATTAGGGGGATTCATGCTCGCTTCGTATATCAGAAATCCTTGTTATTGCGTATTTGAGTATTATAACACAACAAAATTTGAATGAACGCCCCAAAAATCCTAGTCGTATATGAAATACTATGTTATACTATGCAACAACAACAATGAACAGCTGATTTTTTGACAAAAAAAAATCACAAATTTTCGTTTTATGTGTCATAATTATAATTTTAAATGAGAATTGCGAGAAAGTCTCTCTTTCCGCTCAATTAAAAACAACCTGGTTACTAGGAAAAAAGTAAATTTTATACGATTTTCGTATTTTCTGTCCCTATTCTGCCTATATTAGTTCTCGTATTCGATAACAAGCCCGAACCCGTGTTTTTATTAGGTATGTTATTTTTGGTCAAATAACAGGCTTGATGCTTGATTACCGGTTGACACTATGCTTATCTACAGCATAGTTTTTCGTCAATGAAAAAGGTAGATGCTCAAAAAGATTTATCCCTCTAATGCTATGGGCTCAAAATGAACGCTGCCATGACCAGGACTTCAGCATAAATCCAAAGCGGAATAAGATTTCGGGACAGGCAGCCGAAAAAAGTAGTAGCTTGGATAGAAATGTAATATTCAACAGTGAAAATGTATATGCAATCCAACATCAAGCCGTTATATCTGGTGTATGGTGTAGTTTCTTTCGTTTAGCTGTGCCGAAAGGAGCAGTCACCATGTTTCAACTTAATCTTGTTTGCTGTTGGTCGTCGCTCTCGATCGAGATGTGGGGGAGACACTACCGTTTATGTTGCGGTAGGGCACACAGTTATAATGGAGGTTCGCCAGTGGGCACAGCCGGGAACTGGAAGGCCTACATCAAGAGGAATATGGACAGATCTATGAGTGTGCGAACGGATCTATAGGTCTACTAATGTAATACAGATGGGTCCTGTTTGCACAATATTCAGAAAGCTTTTCCATTGTATTGAATGGAATTTTTGTTTATTTTGCATTGTTACGCCATATTTTGCTTGGTTACGCCATCATCTTAGATTGAAAAAATCATTGCGCAGTTGCATACTGCGTAAATGAGCAGAAGATAGCATAATTATGCGAATTAAACAAAAAATTCATTCAATATAATGAAAAAGCTTTCTGAAAATTGTGTGTATCTTCTCTATGCGATAAGACTAACCATTCGATACGAATTTTAAGAGAATGGACCCTTATCTAGTGGCTATCGGCTGTTTAGTCTTATCATAGACGCACACCATTGTCCGATAGCTTCAGTACAATGCCATTGGGTGAATTCACATTGTAAGACGAAGCCGAACGGGTAAACTTGCAAGACAAGAACCATCGTTCTTACAATGTGTAATGCACAATGCTTGTCTACTGGCCACTACAAAAGCTCTTGCCGTCCGTTTGTTTGTGCTAATAAACGGACGGCGAGAGCTTTTGTAGTGGCCAGCAGACAAGCATTATGCATTTCAGATTGTAAGGACGATGGTTCTTGTCTTGCAAGTTTACCCGTCCGGTTTCGTCTTACAATTTGAATTCAGCCATTCTCTCAAAACTCTTATAGAATGCCATTCAATATAATGGAAAAGCTTTCTGAATATTGTGTGTCTTCTCTACGCGATAAGACTAACCAGCCGACAGGTACTAAATAAGAGCTATCAGAAACCCGGCCAATGTGTATTGTATCAAATTGAATGTTTGTTTACTTTCCATAGTTACGCCATATTTTGCTTGGTTATGCCATCGTGTGAAATTACGTAATGATTCTACTGTATATGCAAACTAGAAAAAATCATTACGCATTTTCATATGATGGCGTAACCAAGCAAAATATGGCGTAACTATGGAAAGTAAACAAACATTCAATACAACGTATAATTGCCGTGTATTTGACATTAGTTGTGAGTATAAATTAATGAGTGAAAGTATACAAAAAGGCAAAAATATACTTCTGCTCTCGTGACGACTGCACACGAGAGCAGGAAAAGTATATGTTTGCCTACATTCTGCATAGGCCGTATGAATACTAATGCCGGTAATAAGATGGATGCAGAAACAGTAACAGCAGCAGCAATGATAATGCAGTGCAATGCAATTTAACTTCGCAAAAAGGTTAGTACTAAAGATGCCAGTTTTCTCCGGAAATAACCGTCAACCGCGGAATCACTAACGCAATTTTGAGCATCTGATTCCAAATTTTAAGTCAAAAAATTTGTCTGTTTTGCTCGTCCTACAGCGGTAGACCGCTTCATGCATGCAGATTCCACAAGCTCTACCTGTTTCCTCCATCCATCGATACATTCTTTCAAATGCCACAACTCATTTTTTCCATGTCTCACAAACGAGTTGAATGGAATGCATGTTTCCACAAATGTTACTTCTTTCACTCCTCCACCGATACCATACGGTAGTTCATTTGAAACTTAAATTCCCAATCCGTCAATACTAAACAACTCAATAATTTATAAAACACCTACACCATAAATAAAACAGGTCGAAAAGGATAAATTTTGTTTCCACAAAAACACAAATAGGCAATTATAGTTTTTACTCATATCATACTATGCCAAATACGATATTCAAATAACACCCCAGCACAAAATGTTATTTCAGGTATCGTATTCGGAGAGAAATAACAGACTTTTGAATTTAATGACAACTGAAATACGATATAACATCGTATTTCAATATACGAACGCGAGCATGAATCCCCCTATTGTTGTAGAATTTAATTGTAAATGCAATAAATTTTCAACCAAAATCTAGTTTCCTTCAAATTTAGTGAAAACTAAATGTCATAAGAATTATTAGTTTTTATTGAAAAAATCAGTGTGGTGTCGTGACGTGCCGTTCCCATATTTAAATTGGAGGAATTTCGTTCATTCATTCGTGGTAAGTAAGTAAATAATTATAATATTCACGTTTTTAGTTTTTATGACTACAAATATTATATTATTACAGGAAGAATATTTGCAATTCGGCCTTCAAAAATTATTCCGCAGACGCAGTTTGTTGATACTTTATTTGCAAATTGTTTAACAAATAGAAAAATCAATGAAAAGGTAATTCATATCAATAATAACAATAATTAATTATATTTTGAAGTGCAGTACGCACTATATAGTCAAAATCCCCGATACCCCAAATCTTCAGCAATCTGGGTCACTTCAAAGATTGCATTGCTGATTACTATACATACTAAGTTGATCAAATATAATAACGCTAAGATTTAAATTAAATTGATTGAAATTTTATTATTCGTTTTAGGAAAGAACATAATTTCAATAATGGAACGAAACTCTGAGGACACAGCAAACAGATTCCTGGAACAATTGATTTGACACAGATCAATTGACCTCGCTAATGTGAATTCCAGTCAAGTCCACTGTATGCATTCGAACTAATTTTATTACAGCTTACTTTTAGATTTAAGTAACAATTCTTTGCAATTAATTGCGAGTAATATTGTAATTATGTACCTTTTTACATTGTATATTTGTGCAACAAAAAAATTCCTTGAAAATAAATGGATATAATTAAATATAAGTTCGTGTTTTTATTTACTGTAGCCAAAACATGCAATACGCATTGCACTAAAAACTAAAAATTAATATTAATTAATTTAAAAATTAAATTTAATTATCTGTAATGAAATTGTTAGTATGGCTACCTTTAACTATTGTCAACGCTGAATTTTACTACTGTTGTAGTAAACTTTCACAGAAAGCGAATGTTAATTTTATTACAGTGTAATATAATTGTTCACAACACGAGTAGTTAATTTTACTACAAATGCGATGGGGTCAAAATTCATTGCATTTCTGTAAAATTTACTACCGATTTTGTAAAATTTCACTATTTTTTTCTCTCCGTGTACATGCATATGTATATAATGTCCACATCAATGGTTTTGTTTGTATAAAAAAAAACTTATTGCTGTGAAATCAATTCACGCGCAATTTTCTGATCAATTATGCAGGCATTTGTGCGTAATTTTCATCAGTATAATGGATTTGTTCAACATAAATATAAGTTATAAGTAGAGGTACGGAAATTTAGTTTTTACGAAATAGATGCGAATTTCAGCCAATTTTTGCGAATTAGTGCGAAATGTTCGAATTTTTACTTTTTCCACGAAAAGTTAATTTTTCTCCAAAAATGAATCAATTATGGAAGATAGTTTTTGATGTCAGATTGATTTTTGTCCCATTAATAAGAATAAAGAAATTTCAAAAAATGCAGAGTCCGTAGAGGAGCACGACGTTTGCCAAACACCGAGCAAGGTGTTTAGTCGGAGGTTGGATGAATGAACTTTATTTTCAGCATCGGGATTTTTAAAGGTTCAGCTTTTCTCGTGGTTCGACGAGCACCAAAATTAAATGAACTGCACAGAAAAAGCGAAATAGTACTAGCGAGTTCTGCTTCGGAAGTTTCTCTTTTTACCGTAACTTCTTGAAGGGCGTTGTCGACTTTGTCGTATGTATTGTCGTCAAAAATATTTCTCAACAACTGAGCTCATAGTATGATTCAGTTGTCAGCCAAACTCTTCCTAGTCGATTTTTATACCCTTCACTATGTGAAAGGGTATATTAACTTTGTCATGAAGTTTGCAACGCACAGAAGGAAGCGCCTCAGACGATATAAAGTATATATATTATTGATCAGCGTGACGAGAGAAATCGATTGAGCCATGTCCGTCTGTCTGTCTGTCTGTCTGTCTGTCTGTCTGTCCGTCTGTCTGTCTGTCTGTCCGTCTGTTGCAACGCAAACTAGTCCCTCAATTTTGAAGCTATCGAGCTGAAAATTTGTATGCAAGTTTCTTTTTAGTGTACGCTGTATTTATGTCGGAATGAATGGAATCGGACCATTGGGTCATGGGGCTGCCCCTGAAAATTAGGTTTTTCTAAGAAAAACTTTTTTCTTTATGCACCAATCTTAACCAAATTTCACCCAAGTGTGTTCCTAGTATAGCCTCAAAACATATCTAGAAACGGATGGAATTGGAATATTACGTCATAGGGCTGCCATACAAACGAACCATTGAAAATTAAGTTCTTCTGAGAAAAACTTTTTCCTTTTTAATCCCACCGTAACCAAACTTCATCCAAATGTGTTTCTAGTAAAGCCTCAAAAAATATCTAGGAACAGATCAAATCGGAACACTACATGATAGGGCTGTCATACAAACCAACCACTGGAAATTAGATTCTTCTAAGAAAAACTTTTTTCTTAATGAACCCATCTTAACCAAACTTTGCGAAAATGTGTTTTTAGTAAAGCCACCAAACATATCTAGGAACAGATGAAATCGGAATACTACGTCATAGGGCTCTCATACAAACCAACCGCTGGAAATTAGGTTCTTGCATGAACAACTTTTTTCTTTGTGAATCAATCAACCAAACTTCACCCAAATGTGTGGCCAGACGTAGACCATTTTGCTGTACAATACCTAAAGCATTTTGAACTGTCGTACAGCATTAGTAAATGTACAACATTCCCAACGCCACACCAAAGAAGCCTAAATGGCTTCATAAAAACCTCCTCGGTGAGGCCTGTAGTCAGTCTGTTAGGTGTTATTAGCAGGATAATCGCACTTTCATGTGGCAAACATTCATTTTCGATAATTTCGAAACTCTTTGGTCAATCGTTCTGAAATTTAATGCACCTAAATGTAAGCGCCAGGTACACGGTTAAAAATTCTGGTGTATTTTTTATACCAACTGATGGTATAAAGCTCATTCATACATTTTTTGGTATAAATTTTAATAAACAGCGATGTATAAATTTTGTTTATATTAACTCATTGCCGGACACAACGCCAAAATTTGACACGATTTGTATGTCAAATGCTCAACATTGGACGTCTATAGACGTTCTGTCCGGGAAAGGGTTAAGCTTGTATTAAAATATTGAACTCGAGATGTTCGTATAAAAATTATGCGAAGCTGTTACAATATTAATCCAAAAATACTATTGAAAATTATGCAGCATTTATATGAATCTTTTATCAGAACGTGTTATTGATTTTATACTATAAATTATAACTTGCATACCAATCGAGAATTCGTTTAATAATATTGAACTGATAGAAAAATTTTATACCAAAGTGAGGTAAAATTTATCCTAAATTGTACATTTCTGAAAAAAATCATTGCATTCGCATTTGGAAAGGTGGACTTCGTGCGTCGCTGTGGCTCACCTGGTTGAGAGTGCATGCTAGTAATCTAGAGGTGCGGAGATCGAATCTCGGCGTGGTCAAAAATTTCTGTATGTGCGGATAGGAAATATACGAGTATAGTGCCTGCAACAGCATGTCCCAGAAGGGGTTTTCTGCAGGCATACATTATCCTTCAGATCTAAATGAATGTCGTTTTTTTTTAAATTTTGAATAAAAAAATTGTATAGTTTTTATCATATATCTGGATAAATACTATTTACACCTTATTCGGATTATTTTTATCTTGTTAGCTTATAAAAATATTTTATACGCAACTAGCTGAGAGAGCTCGCTTCGCTCGCATTTTGGCTTCACTCACAACTTGACACTAATTTGAATGCCAATCAACCTGCTAACTATAATTTATTGGGATCGACCTCTCGATGATGAAACCAAAGTGTATAATGGAAACAACGCTATAGATTTCCGTCGGGGGGTTAAGCGGTCAAGGTAATACAACAACAACATATGTACTCAACCCCCTGACTGATTGATGAGACTGCACTTGCCCTTCAACTATATTAGCGAGTTATCTCGAAAATCATTAATTTAATAAATTTCTATTAAATATGTCAGCACACTCATTTACTCAGTTTTTCGTGCACTAAAATGTGCGCACGCCACCTACAATGCTCATACTATCCCAGAAACCATCATACATCCAGGTTGACGGTTGTTAATGTAACTTAATTGTAATTAATTGTAACCTTGCTATGCCAACAACCGGGCTGACGGTTATTAGAAAAAAAAAACCCCATGACCCTTTAGGCAATTTTGTTGCGAATCCGGCGACATCTCAATCGTGTCGTTCCGCCAAAGGATTGCGGAGATATCGACGGATTCCCGAAGTAGTACGAAGTCTATTGTGAAATTGCTGTGACCAACATCAAGGATGTGTGTTCGTAAAAACATAGTCACCTTGACTACAATTAACACTGTATTTGATCCAATGACAACTAAAATATTCCCATTAAATTTAAATGTTGTCGATGAAAACTTGATTGCAACAGGTGACTCTCATACAAAATGAAATTTCGATATTTACCACCACTTCCTTCGAGATTTTCAAAAATTTTTTGGTTCATAAACCTTCTCCAACGTAAGACGGATAAAACAAAAAAAGAATCATCCAAATCGGTTCGTGCGTTCTGGAGTTATAGCGTCAGGAAGGAAAATCCGACTTAGTTTTATATAGTAGATTAGCATAAACTGTATAGCTTCAACTGATAACTTCGATCAATAAAGAAGCTTGGTATAACTTTTATACAGAAAAGTCTATGGAACTATATGTATACCAAAATTTATAAAGTTTATACCATTTTTTTTAACCGTGTAGCTCCCCAACTTGGGGATTATATTTACTTACATTTCTCCATATTTTAGGGTCGCCTATCTGCGTTCGACAGTTACAGCTGCCCAAATCGCACTTTCGACTTTTCTAATCGAAAACTCTATAAAATGTGTCCAATAAATTTGAAAATTGGTAGACTTGTGAACATTTCAAGGCTCTAGCTCACACTTGTAGCTGTAGAGCTACACTTGGCGCTCACCGCTCACATTGTCTCCAAATTTCAAGGTCCTACTTATCTGCGTTCGGGAGCTCAATCGATTCAATCCAAAATTGTCCCTAATTCGGAAATTTTGGAGCGTAAAATTTTGAAATTTAACAGCCATGTATAGAGGACCGCACTGCCCGTATTAGGTGAAAATCCCAAGCATCTATAGCTGCCAATACTCAGAAGTAACAGCCATGTAAAGATGCGATTTAAATTTTTCACAAAACGATGGAAAATTACTGTACTCCATCCGATTCCCCTATCAACCTCTTTAGGAAAAAGAAAATTTAAACTAAAGGACTCTGCAAGGATTTCCCCTATATATTGACCAAATCCAATAAAGTAGCGATAAATCCCCAGAGAGTCGCCATTCGCTTAAGAATTCTCTACGCAATGAGGTATTAATTTATCTATTGTAATAAATAATATTGTAATTCCCAACCCTAAAAAAAATTCGGGTTCATTGTGTTAAACAAATGTTGGGTTCGCCCCTTTTAAACGAGATCCTGGCTACACTTCTCCCATGCCTGTTATAACTTTGCGTCTTAAAACATACATTTGCACTTCACATGCTGATGATGTTTTGTCTATGAGAACATTTAGAAGTTGAGGGATCTTTTCTGGGTCCTGTTAAGTACCAGATTTTTATGTGTTTCAAATTGTTTATTATGTAGTCACTACTTTCGTCCAGATGACACAATTTATCTGACTGTAATTTTAATTTCGGCAGAGTTTTAGGAATGAATAAATTAGAAATACTGTGGGAAGTTAGGGACTCCTGGACCCCTCCTCTGGCTACGTCCCTGGAACCTTGCTTTCCCAAAGTTCACCACACATTTCCCAGAATAAAAGCTACTATTCTTGCTGTATTCCGTTTAGGAAGATATCACTTCACTGAAAGGATGGAGAATATGTGGTCGTTTTATGGCATCCGTCATGGTGGTAGCCTCGTGACATACAATCGACGCCGCTTAATGCGATCACATCGGGAACTTGCTGTTTTGATAACATTAAGCGAATGATAACAAATAATAAAATAGTACGATTGAGGGTTGGCCTGAAAACCGAATTCCGGAATGTGTACTGCATTGGGCCTTCGGGAATTAGGTCACCTTAGGCTAGTAAAGCCTCAAAAGATATTTAGGAATGGATGAAATCGGAACATTACGTCATAGGGCTGTCATACAAACCCACCCCCAAATATTAGATTCTTGTAAGAACAACTTTTTTCTTTTTGAATATTAACCAAAATACATCCAAGTGTGTTCCTGGATTAACCCCAACGTATCCAGGAACAGATGGAATCGGAACACGTTAATGGGCTGCGGTAGAAATTTTTAACACAAAAGGAGCTTCAGTTTCATTCAAATGTGACGGGTATTCAAATTTCGGCCGCGCCCGAAATTAGCCTCGGTCTCGTTTTGCTTATTATTATTAAAAAATTTTGAATGAATTGTGATCGTGATTTTTGAATATGCGTTTCATTGTGATTCTCTAGAATTCCTAGTGTAATAAATTTTAACAGCGACGAAATGTACAAAATTGTGTTTTTATGCGAATTTCACCGAAATTTCTAATTTTCAAAATTTGTTTATGCGAAATTCCTGTTTTTTATTTGTGAAATTTCCGTACCTCTATTATAAGTATTATACGAGGGACAGTCACCCTGTACTGATATAAACCGGAATTGTATGAAGGATGGTATCAATGATATAGTTGATAGATTTGTAAATTTGGCTACATGTGCTATAAAACTGTATAGAAAAGTACAAAAATGACCGAATTCCATACTATGTAGTATACAGGGTGATTTTTTCAGAAACCTTCAAATTCCTGTGGCAACTAAGGGTTAAAAATTGAAGTTATGTTCCATAAAACTTTTTCGCTGGAAATCACATGAGGATCACAATCCGGTGCGTTTATGCGGCAGTTTCCGGACACCCTGTATACCGGCTGTCCCGCATTGTCGATACATAAAGGATCGATAGGACAAATTGGTTTGAGTAAAAACGCGATCAAGAATTGTCAGAAATTTAACCGCTATCGTGCTATCGAGTTTTTTTTTTTGGAGGTCGACGAAAATACCGACTTGTTTCGTTATATAAAAAATATTCAAACTTTAGAAAAAAAATATTCAATATTAATTTTTCAGTGAAACTATAAACATGTAAGGGTACTTTGAATCTGCAAAGTTGATAAAAGTTGTAAACAAACTTTTGCATTGCGTAATATTCAATCATCGTAATGTTCAAAACTTATTTAAGAAAATAAAATATTTTTGACTGTTTTCCAAATTCTGAATAAAATAGACATTTTGAAGAGGGAATCTTATCATCTTGATTTTGGAACGGACGAGTTTCATAAAGGCCTCAACAGTGAGGGTAGAACTAAGCTTCAGCCGACCAAATCGACGACCTCTCCATTCCGACAATCGCTAACTCGCTACCTCGCTATAGATCATGAATCGATGCCAAGCTACTGTCAATAGAGGGCTTTATCGAAAAAACGCAGACCTTCATGTTCTATCCCAAAGTAGTATGTACTTATATAGCAACATCATAGGTTAACACCCTAGACAAACTAAAACGATTGTAGTTAAAAAAAATGTTGAGTCAATGAGTTTTGAGTTCAAGGACGGCAAAAATATGTAATTTCATTCCGAGCTGTCAAAGCATAATATTTTAGTAACTACAGCCCGGATGTTCGTGCATTTCATTTTCGGAGTCCAGTTTTAGATCGTGGATATGATATTACCGAACGGATTGTATCCTGTGCCTTTAAATCGATACCGAGCGATTTATGACTCGACGCTGCATCCCCACACACTTGCACATTTCTTGTATAACTGCAATACGGAATTGCAGTGAAAATTTAAAAGGACAAATTAAGAATCAACTTTTTTTTAAATGTTCATAGAATTAAGATGGAAAATTACGACAAAGGAGCAGCAATGCTGTGGAGGCCATTTGTTGTAGAGGAGTTCTAACCATACTAGATCAGACATAAACATAAGGACATATTATGGGCGTCCTTGTGATTCAATGAAAGCATAAGAAGGGAAATAGATATATTTTTGTATTCAATTCAGGTTTGTGTTAATTTTAACTAAAGCTTTACAGCATAGTCTATAATGCTCTCTGCCGATACTCAAAAGAAACACTGCCCACATCGACGAATACTAAATCCAGAAAGTTGCATAGTGTAGTTACTACAGATAAACCTAGTACATCAGATTGCAAAATGTGGTTTCTTATGTTTTTTGGGGTGCTGAGCACGAATCCAGAGCTTCCCACCAACATTTCGTTGCGAAACAGGTTCAAAATTGCGAAAAACCCTAAAATGTTTGCTGTTTTCTCGTTATTTCGCCCCTTATTCTATGAAACTATTTATTTCTGCGAAAAACTCTCCAGGAATATTTAAGAGAGCACATAATTGCGCGCCAAAAAAGACATAAATACTATAAATCCGTTAAACGGTATTACTATAATTGATAATTTAAATTTGCCATTTTTAACACGCTCTGTTGCTCACTTGGTTGAGTCGCACTCTACGATGCTAGTAATCTAGAGGTCCGGAGATCGAATCTCGGCATGGTGTCAAATTTTCTGTACATGTGCCGATAGGAAATATATAGTACTTGTAGCATTAAATACACTCCAAAATGATATGAAATGTAACGTTGCCTATAAACGGCTGAGTTATAACGCACCATGGCCCCACAAGGGCTATACGGTACTGAGAAGAAGATTTTTAACATAGTTCCATATTATGAAATTTTATTCTTGAGATTGAACGGTTTTCATTTTTGGTCGAAAAAGTTGCATTTTTCTTGTACATTATGTATTTTGGGGTGCAGAACCTGAATCCGTAATTTCTTACCAAAATTTAGTTGCAAAACAGGGTCAAAATTGCAAAAACGGTCAAAAATGTGACTATCAATTGTAGCAATACCGCTTAACACATTTTACTGATTAATGGCGCGTTGGACCTGCAATTATGTTTTCTCTAATATTTTCATGGACAGGTTTTCGGAGAGGTGTACACTTTCGGAGTTATAAACAAAAAAAAAAACCGAAAAACTCCGTTGGGTAGCCTGTCAGTGATCTTTGACAGATCGCAATGGTGTTACGTAAATTTGGCCATCCTATTCTTTACGTCTTTCTGAGGAGTCTTCCCTCCTGTACCAGGCCGAGTGTACATTCTTGGTTTAACTAATGGATGTCAGTTAAACTGTAGTTAAACTACGTTGATAGTTGAAAATGTATACAAAATGATTAACTGCCGTTTAAACTACAAATTATCTTTATATTATATCCACTACATTAAGCTGGATCAGACGGACAATATTTTGCTGCACAGTACAGCATTTCGACCTGGTGTTCCCCAGGCCACATAATGATGACATACATAATAAGCCCCTCGGTGAGGCCTGTGATCAGTCTTGTCTTGAAAACTGCATACTAAAGAAACGACTTTGCAAGGGTTTTTAGAAAAAGTTTTTTTTTTACTATATGCCAATCTGTTAAAACGACGTTAAGAGCCCAGGGGACCGGCATGGCATGGCATTCTTAATGTAACCATGGAGGACTGAATACTCTTTTCCAGAAATATTGGAACCAGGATAAGCCACTCTTTCACTGATCTGGAGGTTCTTCTCGAACTCAATTTCAAAGCAACCTTGAAAATGTGCCTGGAAAGCAGGCCCGGATTTCCCATGTCTCTTTAAGGCGATACATTTTCAAAATTACATTATTTGTAAGTCTGGTTGGTCTAGCGGTTAGTGCGCGCACCTTCGGTGCACAGGGTCATGAGTTCGAATCTCACCGTGGATCATGGTGTTATTCGAACTCACGAGCTTGTGACGGACTATGATCTCACTCAGATGTTAAACGAGTACCCATTTATGGGGATAAATAACACTGCTGAGCGTGATGCTGATCTCATTACCTCAACAAAAAGCAGATAAGATCTTGGAAATAGGATGTCACTAACACATCCTGCGGCCTTAGTCCAATGCTGGATTGTCGCGCCTGTTATTTTTATTTATTTATTATTTATAAATTCATTGAAAGATGTAATTTGGAAACTCAACGAGCAGTTGATATACATATTTAAAAAAAAATACTCTTGTTAGACTTATACCATGACACCATATTCTGGAAGGCGGGATACTAGGGAAGAAAATTCTGATAGCACTCGACAACCAATCAGTGATCAAGCGCATGCAGCAATCCAACATCAATTCAAAATTGGTACTGGAGTGTGTCCAGAAGCTCAATGAGTGTGCTTCAATCAACGAAATTACGCTAATGTGGGTTAAAGGACACGTAGGTACATTGGGGAATAAAATTGCCGATACCTTTAGCAAAAGAGGGATCAGCAGAAAAGTTTCAAGGACCGGAACCCAAAATTGCTTTGGGAAACGGCATGATTGAAGCCAGGATACATGGCTGGATTGATTGCATCCATCGGCAACGATGGCGAAGCCTATCCACTTGTAGACAGGCTCGTAATGCAATTACCAGTCCACTAGGGAGGAAAGCCAAACAAGTACTCAGTTACACACGGAGTACCTTAAGTTGGATAACTGTTCTAGTAACAGGGCATGGTAATTTTAAAGCTCATCTATCTAAGATGAAAATCGTGGAAGATGATGTATGCAGACTATGTCTGGAAGGGGCTGAGACGGCAGCACACACTGTATGTGAATGCCCAGCACTAGGTAGTAGGAGGCTAAGGATACTAGGTAAATCCACAACAAGTGTGGAATCCATGAGGGAACTTAGTTTCAAAGATATGCTACTCATCACACGGGACTCAGTGATGAAGGAAGAAGTCGATAATTATAAGTCGACTTCTGGAAATCACTGAGGACTGTAAGGGGATGAAAATGGACGCAAATAGTAGTGGTCTGCTTCAGGTAATCCCCAATTTACATATACATATATATACCAGCACGCCCAATAGCAGACTGAACTCTAATTGTAATGTGGCTCCGCCTTCAAAAGTTGGGACTTATCCTTTACAAAATTCTGTTAGAAACTTTCGCACTGAATAGCGTACTGGTGGCGATGGCGGGTATTTCAGTTAGTTGAGACAACACTTTCAAAAACACGATTTCACCGAGTCAGATTGTCTCTAATCTCAGCTTGAGCTGTTGTTATTAGTGGCGTGCTTTTACCGTGTGAATAGTGAACATGTTTAACCTTCCGGCGGGCGCAATACTAATCCTAACACGATGGATTACAATGCACCTGATAGATTAAGTGCAGCAAACAGGATAAAACTAAGTTTCTGTATATTTTAAATATATATTTATTGTTGCATTGTCTTTTTGAAACAGTTCTACGAAATTTTAGAAACAAATACTGGCTCACAAAGTTTGATATCCTTCACATTCCGATTTCAATTGCTTCAATATCTAAAAAAAAACCTCTAACAACTCGACCGCTTAAAAATGTGAGTTTATTTTACTAAAAACACAACGTTATTACAATCTGAAGAGTATAAGAAGTGGACATTTTCATAGAAAAGGATAAAATAATACAATCGGACGCAACTCATCTGAGAGATTATTTCATCCCTCCCGCCCCTCAGACATAATGGTAGATAGAAACTGAAAACTGTTTTGGGTAGTTGATCGAAAAAGATTAAGCTATTGTGAGTTTCAGTTCATTCCCTTTTCATATCGTTAATTGGTACAACAAAAACTGGTCACTTAATCTGTCGGATGCATTTCGCCCGCCCGAAGGTTAAATGAATTTTTCACATTTTTTTAATTGTCGAATTTGTAGAAAAACAAAAAACACAATATCCAAAAAATCATTTAAAATCAGCAAAACGTAGCACATCAATGAATCCTTTCCATTGACAAATATTACTTTTTCGGTTCTCATTTTCACTGAAATCTGTCGAGATCAGATCCAGGTTTATTGCACTAGAACAAACCAAACACCAAAAATGCTACTTGACAATTCGAAAGCCCCAGACTAGGTCAAAATGTACCCTTTAAAATCCGCCAAAAACTTTCGAAACGTTGGAGTTTCCGCCGAAAAACAGAACAGGACAAGGTTATACTAACTACGTTTTATGTGTCAAATATGACAATAGCAAATTTCCAAAACAATCAAAAGTGATGAAAAAAAAACAAGAAATTGGTTAGGCATTTAAAAAACATTCTGAACTCATTCTGAAGAAAATGTACAGCCAATTGTAATGACAATCCATCATTTCAGTTGTCATGCTGTTATAATTGGGATTTCACTGCTTTTTTAAATATTTTCGGGAGGTGTTTAGACCCCTGGTCTTATGGTTACGTTCCTGGGAAGAACCATATTTTCAAGCCAACAAAATATATCGGTTACTCGTAAAAATAGAAAATGTTCATATCATATACTAAAGTTGACGTTTTTCCTACTACCTTGTGTATGCGAATACTACAACTTCCAAACTAAACCTGCGGGGAGCGGCAATTTGACTATACTGAAAAAATAATTTGCTAAAAACAAAAAAAAAACAGCCAAGGAATAATTTTTCCTAATTTAAGATGAATTTTCTTGTTTCAAGAAAAGTCTTTGCTTAAAATCATGCTTATTTATTTAGGAAAAATTATCAGTGTGACGAGAGAAATCGATTGAGCGATGTTGGTCTGTCTGTCTGTCCGGCTGTTGCAGCGCGAACTAATCTCTCAGTTTTGAAGCTATCGGGCTGAAATTTTGTATGCAAGTTTCTTTTAAGTGTACGCTGTGTATATGTCGGAACGAATGGAATCCGACCATGACGTCATGGGGCTGCCATAGAAACCAACCCCTGACGATTAGGTTCTTCTAAGAAAAACTTTTTTCTTTATGTATAGCAATCATTAACCAAACTTCACCCAAGTGTGTTCTCAGTTAAGCCTCAAAACATATCTAGAAACGAATGGAATTGGAACATTACGTCATAGGGTTGCCATACAAACCAACAAATGTAAATTAGGTTCTTCTAAGAGAAACTTTTTTCTATATGAACCAATCTCAACCAAACTTCATCCAAGTGTGTTCAGCGCCCGCTGTAGCACTTACGCCGCCCCGGGCGAGTGGATAAATAGGTAAAGTACCAGGCATATTGAAAGTAGATAGCACAATTGTTATGTCGTTGTTGTTGTAGAAGCTATGTAAGAGACATTTTATTTTTAAATCGAGTGATCTTGGTAGCCCTTGGTCGTTATAACTCATCGGTTCGACGATGGCTGCCGTAGGATCACATATCAACCCAAAAATGCATAGTCACAGTGGGATTCGAACCAACGCTATAGTAATTCAGAAAATACAATATCTATCCACTGAGAAAGCCCAGATAGTATGTAGAAGTCCGACGTAGTCCGTTCCGCTACAATTCATTCTCTTAAGCGCAATTCACCTCAGTTCAGCAAAGCCTTCTAGAGAGTTTGTGTGAAATTTCAAAATTAAAGCTAAGTATTCAATTTCCCCAGCCACATATTATTCACCACCGGCAAAAAATATGCAGAAACCTTGCGGAATTTAGAATGACGTATATATGTGATTTGGGGATTTATCGAAGCAGACCACTACTTTTTGGGTCCATTTTCTTCCCCTTACAGTGATTTCCAGAAGTCATCACTGAGTCCCGTGTGATGTGTAGCATGTCTTTGAAGCTAATTTCACTCATGGTTTCTACACTTATTGTGGATTTGCCTAAGATCCTCAGCCTCCTACTACCTAGTGCTGATCACTCACATACAATGTGTGCTGTCGTCTTAGCCAGACATAGTCTGCATACATCATCTTCCACGATTTTCATCTTAGTTAGATGCACTTTAAAATTGCCATGCGCAGTTGGCAGTTGTCCAACTTAGGCTCCGTGTATAACTGAGTACCTGTTTAGTTTTCCTCCCTAGTGGGCTGGCGTTTCGAGCCTGCCTACAAGTGAATAGCGTTCGCCATCGTTTCCGATGTATGGAATAAGGTAAGAGATTGAAAATTAATGCGAACATTTCTTTTCCACAAAAACATTAAACTAGCTTTAGAAAACTCCGCTCTCAAAAATGGTATGCTAAAAATGATGGAGCCGATAAACATAAATTAGCTGGGTCTCTTCGAGGACGAGTTTCTTCAGTGGTTTCAATTTGGGTGGCTTCACCGAGAGAAAAAACTTGGTAAAATCAACAATTTTTCTTATTTGATTTTGCGTCAAACACGTTTAATTGTTAAATTAACAATTTAAAAATAGTTGATTGCTTTTTTCGCAATCAACGATGTCCTGTTGTTAAATCAACAATTTCCATTGTTAAAATAAGTAAACAACAATTATTTATTGTTACTTAATTAGTTTAGTTGTAGTTGGAAAATGTGCGTTGTGATTTAACTAATAAGAATTGTAGCCTTACAGTACTCATAGTCCACTAAAAAGTTTGAGTTGTAGCCAGGCCATGCATATTGTTTACTAACAAATGTGAATTGTAGATGGACAATGTTCATAGTACATAGTACATTTTTTATAGTCCACTAAAAATTGTGAGTTGTAGCCTGACCACGCTTATTGTTTACTAACTAGTCTGAATTGTAAATAGACAATGTTCTTAGTACTTGAACTACTATGCGCAAGTAAGATGGGCGCTTTATTGTCGCTTTATTTATTATTTAGTTCATTTATTCTTCTATATAAAGCATAGAAAAAGGTCAATAGAGAATCTGAATATATACATCTGAAATAAATGCAATAAAAAAAACTATATATACGATTAGTTTTTTATTTGAGATTAACTTAAGCCTATGAGACAAGTTCATATACATATAATATACATATAAATCATAGTAAAGAACACAATAATGTAAATAAAGAAAAAGATTCCGTCTAATTTTTATTAAAGAAATATAATACAGATTGTACTTATATTGTATTATTAAAAACTGTTCAAAAATACTTTGGCTAATACATTTTTTTATTATTAGAAGTTTCAAATATATTACCCGGAATGCCACCAAATTTTCCAATATCAAGAAGAAAAAATTGCTTACATTATGATGTCTTCAGAATTTTTTTTTGAAAAGAAAGTTTTAATAAAATTCATTAGATGTACACTTATATTAATCCGTTAAAAATACTTCGGCTTACACATTTTTTATTACTACAAGTATCAAATATGTAAATATTTCACCCGGGGATCACCAAATTTGCCAATATCGAAAAGGAAAAAGTCCATACATTATAAAGTAATGCATAGTAAAAGAAAAAGCACAATAATTCACGGCCTTATGTTATGAGGCTTAGTGTGTGAGTCAGACGCACACAATTTTCAGAATGGTTTTACAATATATTGAATCGTATTTTTGTTTGAAATTGCGCGCTGATTTTCTCAATTTCAGATGATGGCGTAATCAAGCAAAATATGGCATAACTATGCAAGATAAAAAAAATCAATTCAATATAATGCAAAACATTGGTGGAATTGGTGTTCATCGTGTATATATTATTATAACACTAACTAAAATATAAGATCTACGATTAATCGGCCACAATTGTGGTAATAAAAAGTCTTACAAGTAACAAATAAAATACCCGGAGAGCCACTAAATCTGCCAATCAAAAAGAAAAAAGTTCATACATTATAATACCTTCAGTCCTTATGGGATAGAAGCAACCCCTATGTTGTGTCTTCAGTCTTATTGAAAGAAAGTTGTAGTACAATTTACACAAATGTATGCTTATATTAATACTGTTCAAAAATACTTCGGCTTATACATTTTTTTATTATTACAAGTAACAAATATATTACCTGGAGGACCATCAAATTTGCCAATATCAAAAAGAAAAAAGTTGTTCGTTGCTTCAATTATTTCAAATGCTTGGTAGTGTTGATTATATCCAGAGGTATGAATCTTCTCACAGCCACATAGGATATTGCTAGTTTTGTTGACTAAGCCAACTATACGAAAAACTTCAATTTCATTCGAATTTATATCGAAACTTAAGTATTGGTCTTTTTGATACGATATATTTCTAAATGTCACGGAATCATGATAGTGACAGTTATTGTAAAAATCTCTATTTTCCAAAGGAATGTTTTCAAAGAACACGTCTTTTAATAAATGTTTGCTTTTTGATAACTCAGATATTTCGGGCGGAAGACCTTTATTTTGTAATATTGTACTTGAAAAATTTAAACAAAACTTTATACCTAACGAAACAGGAAGATTTTTTCTGGATGTAATGTTCTGACAGTAGCTTTTTAGTTCTTTATGCTTCGACTCATAGCGCAAGCAGCAAATGCTTTTTAGCGATCCTACCTCTGCCATTATGAGGGGATAATGAATTAAAAAGTGAAATTTTGGTGTAAGTGAAGTTCCAAACAACTGTTTATATAATTTGTGATGATCTTCAATTAATATTGGTAATATTTCCATATTGGCAGTGCAAAAATTAGATTTGAAAGTGATTTCTAAAATTTTATTCAAAAGGATTAATAACTGCCAGCAGTCATCATTTAGTGGTATTAAATCACCAATCATTAAAGGAAGCAAACGGCAAAAAGTCCACATCTCCGTTGCTGACATATTCAATTTCATTTTATACAAGTGAGAAACTGTTATTGGCGGTGCAATATTTCCAATTTCGACAGAGCCATAGTTGAAGAACTGAACCCTATTATTTAACGTTTCTAAGTTGAATATTTTTTTTTCTGATATATAATTTATAAGAATTTTACTTATATCGTAGTGACATATCCCCTCAAGCAAATCATGCATTGCATCAACAGCATAATTTAGTACTACGTGGAAAGATGGAATAGTATTGAAAATAGACTCATCTTTAATTCCGGTTGCCGTAGCTCTACTTTTAACAGATGGATATTTTATAAAAGAACTCTTGTAGTTTTCAATGCTTCTGTGTTTGCCTGAATTGTCAACCAACAATTCTTGACATTCAGTTTTACTGCAAGTACACAAACGGCAATAAAACGATGAATTAAAACCTGTCACGAAACCAAGAATATAATTCATGCCTAAGTTGTCACCTAAAATTAATCCAAGTATGAAATGAATTATGATCGGACCTGACCTTGTTTGAATTTCTATTCCATTAACTTCCATATCAGTCAACACCTCTGCCAATTTATAAAAAATATTATTAACACCAAAGTGCTTAAACTTACTATAAAATACTAATGCAACGTGTATATTTTGCAAGCTAGATTGCATCCATTGTGGTAAAAATGGGAAGCTATAGTACACAGATCCAATGGAGTGAGACCCTGCGTGAGACCCTAATGGACTGCCAGATTCAAAGTCATCATAATAAATGAAATACGGTAAATACATATGATTCGGAATTGTGGTTATAAGTTCCAGTCTTTTCTTCCAAAGGGAGCAATTCATAAAATGATTGGGGTTTGAATGGATTTGCTTCAAATTCTGCGATACAACATCGAACACTCCGTTACCTTCAAAAAAACGTTTTATATGAAATTTAATTGGAAGTATAACACCATTGCTTTCATCTAATGCAAGTGATGACTTGGCACCTGTTGTACTAGAAATTTGACTGCTAATAATATACCTCTGATAATCAACGTAAAAATTATTTTCCTTTAAAGCATTTAAAAACTTGTGAAATGTATCTAATTTTTCAAATATAGACTGAATTGATGATAGAAACGATAATAGTTTTTCTGGTTGTTCTTTAGTTAGATGGACGTTGTATTGATTTTTAACTTCGGTAAATAGTGGTAACAGTAAAATGTCAATAAATTTTTTATAAATGTCTTCTACAAGGTTTCTGGGTAAACTGGGTTTGCCATAAAGATAACTTAGAAACTCCAATGCTTTAAATAAAATAATTTCTGAAAAGTTATTATCGCCGTTAGACTCCACAAATTCTTCATGTTCATCATCTGTGGCTGTTGCTGGACGTGAACTAGATGGAATATTCGGATTTGTTCCAGAACTATTGCTTTCTTCGAATAAAGTTTTACTGCATCGAGGAATATGACGCTTAAAACTTTTTAAATTATAAGTTTGTCTACAATTGAAGCACTTATAATCATCTGTGGACCTAAGGTTATGGATGTATTTGTAATGAAATAGCAGCTGAGTGACATCTTCGAAAGAATCCTTGGATTTACAAATGTGACAAGTTATCATTTTTATGCACAGTCGAATCTCAATAGCTATTAATGCCGGGCTGCGTTTTTGATATCGCTTATAGTAGTTAAAACGTAGGTTGGAACTTTTGAGCTTGTCTCTATTTCAAAAAAGTATTTTTGTATAAAGTACCAGACAGACTTAGACGGCTCTGGGTATTCTAAGTGTAGTACAAAAAAAATTTTAAAACAAGTGTCTATAGCCGGTACTATATTATCAAATTTATATTTAACACCGTCGTAATAGACGATGTACGACCCATCCTCTTTTATATAAATAATAAAAGGTTGTAGTGACTGACCTCGTTGCCGTAGTTGATCCGATTCGCGGTCGACAGCTGGATAAAAATCGTTGACGGTGTCGACTTTCAACAGGAAGCTTCGTTGAGAGTCTTTTATTGTGTATTTTATGGTACGCTGACCGATCGCGTCCGTATAACGTTTCACTGCTGGCGGCAACAGCGCGTGTACTAGATCGACAACAAAGATATCTTCAGGACCTTAAATGAATTTAAAAAAAATATATATACAACAAAATTCATACGATTGCTGGATGTAAACGTTTTTGACTTATGATTCAAGTTAATGTGAAAGCTTATAAAAAAATACATATAGTTGCTGACGATATTAAATTGTGTGAAAACTTACCCTGTGAGAAATTTTTTTTATTCAACTGTTGCAACAGCCCGAGACTTTCTTTGTCCCTTATTTTTAAATTGAAAATCGGAACGATGGCCTGTTTAAAAGATTCCCACAATAAAATGAAACTATGTGTCTTCTCAGGGAAAAGACATTCAAAATCGAGATCAATCTGTGGAGTATAAGAAATAATCATAATTTTAGTAATTTTGTGTAGTAAATACGTGTCTCTAGATTATTAGCATCATAGAGTGTGACTCAACCAACTGAGATACAGAGCATGATAATTCTATATATAACGGTAATTAAATACTTACTAAAGAGAAACCGCAGTCATTTGCATAGAGTGGCCACTCCTCTAAAACTGATGCAATTTTCTGTCCAGTGTTGGTGACTATTTGCTTGCGCCGTAAATCGAAAGTTCGTTTCCATCGAATTTTTACTTCATCCCAGGGTTCCTTGTAAACTTTTAGCCACCTCGAGTCAGCAATAAGTCCTAAGGAGATTCATTAAAATTTAAACATACAAATAAAAAACTAAACTACCTTCATCATCTTCTGAATCTTGAATGGTTGCAGTGGAAAAATCGGCAGCTGGAGGAGTATCAATTTTCCTTGAAATCAACCCTATTTGCTTTAGTCGTCGCCTGGTATTATGATATTTATGGTAAAGGATACCACTCGGGTTTTCGTTACTGGTCGATGGTTTTCGATAATATAATAGCTAAATGAGAAAACACAGATCTAACTTATAAAATATCGATTTGGGAGCAATTTAAATACATACCGTATCATCATTAAATCGCCTTGCAATAGCTTCTGATATTAACTGAAACTCCTTCCTGGATATGGCGCGATTCTCATTGGTATACCATGCAATTATTGAATCTACCAATATACTCCTCGATGTTTCACCGATACGATTGTTCCTATCGAATTCCGCCAAAATATAGTTTGCAGATGGACAATTTCTGAGAACTGTTTCAATATTCTATAACGAAACCGCATTAATAGCATTTTAACTAAGTGTTCACGTAAACTTACAAAGCTTGTTGATTCGCCTAAACTAGGAGATGAAGGCTGCGAAAATGGGCTTGCAGCACCATCAGATTCGCCTCGGGAGATAGTGGTCTCTGAGAGTACTTCCTTTATTATTTGCCTGATCGTTTCATTACTGACTGCACTTATGTCTGGATTCGAATAGCCCTGTAAAATTATTCCCATGATAATACGTGAAATTTTCATTAATTTGAAATTACAATTTATTACATTTTCCTTGCGCCAAGCGTATAATTTCTGGCGGAAATCAATTTTCAGGCCAAGCTTCCTTCCGTTGTATATTTCATCGATATCTTTTTCCGTCATTGATTTTAGTGTATTTGCATTCAAATCGTTTTGCAAAAAATATTCGTATAAATCGGAATGTCCCCAGCTGACCAATATATGATATATATCGTCATATTGTGTTAAAGGCGGTTCCAAATTATGATTAGATGCGACCATCCCAATCGAAGTAAGTGTAACAAAATCGTCCATTTTATGGTTTACGCAGTACACAAGTGTAGGCAACTAAATTGTGACTAAGTGATGCATTAGGAATATAGCCAGACATCGCAAGAGTCGCCAAGCAATCATCTGTATATAGAATAGGAAGTAATATTAGTTGCCTTGCAAGCCGCACTTAGTAAGTGGTGTGATATTCGAAGGTCCATGGATAGAGGGTAAGTATACCACAGACCGAGTTTTCAACCATCAGTCACACTGCCCATACAACACAACACGACATAGCGAAAATTATATATTTTGTGGCAATGGAAGATGGACATCCATTGCTACTTTCGATAAAGAATGACTGCCACAACCACAGCATGAAAGATTACCACATTTTATGTCAAAAATTAGCAACTGAAAACACATGATTTTCATGGCAGATTATCCGAAAAATTGCATGGCAATATGTTCCACAAGTCCAATTGAATCCGATGGTCGCATACACCTTCCAATTTATCTCGTAATCGAAAAATCTCTTCAACTGATCGGAGGGTCTGTGGTGCCCAATAGTCTCTCTCTAAATTATCACAAACATATGCAATATTCTCCCATAGCACAGTTTTGGCTTCATTTTAATAGTGTGACATTCGTATTGTCATCCGATAAAATGGTCCCGTAGTTTTATAGAAGGAAGGACTTGGGATTTTTGAAAAATTGAAACTTATGAAGTGCTCTGGAAAACCAAGTTTCTTCAATGGAATTGTTTGAAGTCTTGCATGAAATCAACGTTTCTCCGCTTATTGTTAATTTCTGAACCAATTAATGTGATTTCTGCCCTGACTGACAGCATTTTAATGATGATATTATTGGGATTTAATCAACGTCAGCAATGCTGACTATATGAGGTTGGCCGAGTGGAAGCGCGCAGGACATGGGTTCGACGCTAGCTGCGGAAATCTTGTTTTTTCATTTTTTTTTTAAATGCATTCAACGACAGAAAACAATATGTATAAGACAAACAGCCCGATATAGCTTTAAAATTGAGGGATTAGTGCGCATTGCAACAGGCGGACGGACATAGCTCAATTGATTTCGTCACACTGATCAATATTCGGTTTTTTGTTTATCGATACAGTTGTATGTATATTAAAACATCTATTAATTTGTTGTTCATATGTAGCTTATATTTTGATTCTTTCTTCCGGACGACGTTTTGCTACAATTGTGTAGTATCTTCAGGTCATTTATTTTTTACAATTTTATTTAGTCGTTGAGTTTATGTAATTTGTTGTGTATAATTACGAACGAAAACAATAAAAATTATCACAAAGCAAAATAAAGTAACATTTGGCAAAAATTACATAAGCTCAACAACAACTAAATAAAATTGTAAAAAATTAAGGTCCTGAAGATGCTACACAATTGTAGCGAAACGTGCGTCGTCCGGAAGAAAAAATCAAAATATCAGCTACATATGAACAAGAAAGTAGTCTGGCTGGTCTAGGGGTTAGTGTGCGCACCTTCGGTGCACAGGGTCATGAGTTCGAATGTCACCGTGCTCCATGGTGTTTTTCGAACTCACGAGCTTGTGACGGACTATGATCTCACTCAGATGTTAAATAACACGGCTGAGCATGATGCTGATCTCATTACCTCAACTAAAAGCAGATAAAATCTTGGAAATAGGATGTCACTAACACGTCCTGCGGCCTTAGTCCAATGTTGGATTGTCGCGCCTGTTATTTTATGAACAAGAAATTAATAGATGTTTAAACACTGATCAATATAGTATCTATACTTTGCTTCCTTCTGTGCGGTGCAAAGTTAGTAAACCTTTTCACCTAGTGAGGGGTATAAAAAGGAAATCGAAATAAAATATCAGATTACAATTGAAAAGAAAACAAATGTTCCCTCATTATTTCAATCAATTTCATATAGTTTGTGTAAACGGATTTAACTTGTGATGGTTAGTTTGCAAAACGCTTAATTGTCTACGTTGTATACACCGCTCGCGTAGACAAATGGTTAATTCTCTGCATACATACTCTACTCGTCGACAATGACGTAGATTACCTCCGTGTAGATTACTTGCACAACATTTGATTGATGACTTGAATCCGTCCATCAAGTCATCGCCACGGGTTTTTAGCTGGAAAAGCAGCTTACCGTTTTGCGTTCGTCGAATGCGGGACTCACTATCACCTATGTCCTTCAGTTTCGGCTCGCACTTAACTTTTTTAAGGTTTTCCGCGTAATAGACCTAGAGCCATAGTGCGAATTTTTCACAAGTATTTCCTCAGTGTTCATACTTTCCAGGACCATTGTTCTTGGTCCACTGATGACGAAAAACAAAGTGGCAGAAAAATTCAGTGGTGCGAAAGTGGTGGCAGACGACCCCAAAGTCGTGAAAAATTGGAGAATTTTCCAGCTTTTTCCTCAGTTTTCATACTTTGGAGGATAATTAACTTATGGCTATTGGATGAAATAGATTTTTTTCCTGACATTCATATTAACATTAGGGCAATGTTTTGTTTCGAAATTTCGAAAATAGCCCTGTCAGTGGTTGACTGAAGTGCAGATTTGACGATTTTTAATGCAATTTCATACAATTTTCACCATCGACATGAGGCTAACTTAATTTCCCAAAATTCTAACGTTCCAAATTTAACTAATATTGTACTTAAGAATGCTTTGAAATATTTTTTTTCCTAATTCAGTGATGCGAAAGTGGTGGCAGACGAGCCCAAAGTCGTGAAAAATTGGAGTAGGTTCCAACAATTTCCTGAATCCTCATACTTTGCTGGATCATTGTTCTTGGCCAACCATACACGAAAAACAAAGTGGTAGATAAATTCAGTGGTGCAAAAGTGCTGGCAGACGAGCTCAAAATTGTGAAATTTGTATGGAAAACGGGTAGTACAGCAACCAAGAAGGCACTATCTGCAAACTAATGGAGCTTATGGTTATGGTATGACATACATTTTTTTCTAGATATTAGTTTTAACATTTGAGCAAAATTTCGTTTCGAAATTCCGTAAGCAGCCGTGTCAGTGATCGACTGAAGTGCAGATTTGGTGATTTTTCATGTGTTTTTATTCATTTTTCACCAAGTTTGGAAATGTGGGCTACAAAACCAATAAAGTATGTGCCGTATCTTATGAAAAAACTATATGGAAGCATTCTTAAGTACAATATTAGTCTTATTTGGAATGTAGAATCTTGAAAACTTGAGTTAGCCTCATGTCGATGGTGAAAAATGTATAAAATTAGATGAAAAATCAACAAATCCACATTTCAATCAATCACTGACAAAGCTGCTTTTAGAATTTGAAAACGAAATTTGGCCCAAGTGTTAATATTAATATCTGAAAAAAATTTATTTCAAACCATAACCATAAGTTCCATAAGTATGCAGATAGCGCCTTTTTTGTTACTGTACTACCTTTTTTCCATACAAATTTCACAATTTTGAGGTCGTCTGCCAGCACTTTTGCACCACTGAATTTTTCCGCTACTTTGTTTTTCATGTGTGGTGGACCAAGGACAATGATTCTGCAAGGTATGGACATTAAGGAAATAGTTGCAACAAACTCCAATTTTTCACGGCTCTGGGCTCGTCTGCCACCATTTTCATACCACTGAATTAGGAAAAAAATATTTCAAAGCATTTTTAAGTACAATATTAGTTAAATCTGGAATGTTAGAATTTTAGAAAATAAAGTTAGCCTCATGTCGATGGTGAAAAATGTAAGAAATTGTATTAAAAATCGTCAAATCTGCACTTCAATCGATCACTGACAGGGCTATTTTCGAAATTTCGAAACGAAACTTTGCCCAAATGTTAATATGAATGTCAGGAAAAAAATCTATTTTATCCAATAGCCATAAGTTCTATAAGTATGGAGATGGAGGCATTTTTGTTGCTGAACTACCCCTTTTCCATACAAATTTCACAATTTTGAGCTCGTCTGCCAGCACTTTCGCACCACTGAATTTGTCTACCACTTTAGTTTTCGTGTGCGGTGAATTTAGAAAAATTATCCTGCAAAGTATGAACACTGAGGAAATATATAAATAAATAGCAACATACTCCAATTTTTCACGACTTTGGGCTCGCCTGCCACCACTTTCGCACCACTGAATTTGTTTGCCACTTTGTTTTTGCTCATCAGTGGACCAAGAACAATTATCCTGGAAAGAATGAACACTGAGGAAATACTTGTGAATAATTTGCACTATGGCTCTTCCTCTTAGACTATAAGTCATCCCTTGTGACTGAGCAATTACCATCGCGTCAGCTTAAGTATCTTCGGCCGATGGTAAAAAGGTTAGCTTCTTTCTTTATCACAAGCATGCGCCACCACCATCGTCGCCCCTGACACACACACACACACACGAGGTCTGGATCGCAATCCGACGGAAAATTAAAATGAACGCAAAAACCATTTTCTTGAAAATCTTTGGACAAAATGCGCGTCCCAGGGGCCGTGACCGCGGTGATCATTCCATGGTTCTAATTATTATTCTTATTCGCGCTAGCTATATGAATGCACAAACAAAAACGTAAACTTACCGTTTGCCAACGCGATCTTACATTCTTGCTGAAGCAATGCACTAATTTTTCCACCGCAGAATATCTTTCAAAAAAAAACTCACACTTGTCGGTATGGCAAATGAAAATGCCAAGAAAAACCTCGATAACTTTACAAATTTTCAATCCACGAGAACTTCACAAAAATTCACACGACACAATTGAAAATGACCGAATCGCTTCACTTGTTTTTCACAAATGCGCATCGTCACCTTCCAACTATCACACAATTAAAATGGCGTATACAAAACAAGTTGACACTAAATTGCAAACGTAGGGTTGCCAGATTGGCCAATTCTATAGCTACTCG
This sequence comes from Microchrysa polita, assembly GCA_949715475.1. Lineage (NCBI taxonomy): Eukaryota > Metazoa > Arthropoda > Insecta > Diptera > Stratiomyidae > Microchrysa > Microchrysa polita. Next base: position 17,188,065 of record OX454417.1, on the reverse strand, counting down.
TATTTCAAATTAGTACTTTCTCTTATAATTTTTTTGAAATGTTTGTTCGTACCACTGCAACAATATCGCATCAGAGAACTCCAGCGTTATTAATAAAAATTGTTAATCGCATACTTAGGATAGTGCAAAGGAAATAGACCAGCAAAAAATAATATAATAACATTACAGATAGTCTAGTCATTGGGAGTTTCCGGATAGCAAAATGTGCACATGGTGGAGAATTTTTTTTCTATTCTTTCTCATGTTTTATGGGGTGCTGGTCACCACCAAAATTTCGTTGCGAAAGAGGGTAATAATCGCGAAAAACACTTAACATTTTTGCTCTTATTCCCTTATAACTCAATAACTGTACATACCTGGGAAAAGTTGCCCATGAACATGTTAGAGACCACATTATTGTAATATGAACGGCATATCAATCTTCAAAATCCGTTTAGCAGTGGCTTCAATTTACAGTCAAAATTTGTCTATTTTTATAGAAACGTTCTAGAAAAAAGTAGTATACTGGCTGGAATGTTGTCACGGTTGCTACGGAAACATTTGCAATGTATATAGTTAAACATATGGCACGCATAGGTAGATGCATAGATGGCCTTTCGCCTGGGGTGTATAGCCAACGCCATCTAGAAATATCATAGCCGCAACTCAGCTGTACAATGACGTTATTGCTTAGCTCTTAAATTTTTTATTTACACGAACAAACAACAAAAACAAGTAGTGACGTAATAAAAAGCAAAAACAAAACAGTGCAACATTGGCGAACATAGCCTAAAATTATAAGCTGATTTTGACGTCTAAGATTCTACATTGCGGCCTTAATATCTAGACGGCGTTAGTATAGCTTCGTTTACATCAGTCGAGGAAGCGGTAGAGTAGAGTCACCGCCGTCTCTATATTAAGGCCGCAATGTAGAAATTTTTCGCCTACTGTTTGCACTGTTTTGTTGTTACTTTTAATGACGTCATATGCTTGTTGTTGTTGTTTGTTCGTGTAAATCCAAAACTTAGTAGGCAAACTATGACGCCATGGAACGGCTGAGTTACAGCCTTGTTGTATCTAGATGGCGCTGGTAGAGTGGAATTTTTCCAGTGTCAAACGTTAAATTAAATTCCACTCTACTCGTGTAAATGGTTAGAACAGAATAGAGTTGGAGCGACTAGCATGGTGATAGAGTTGTCAGTAGAGTGGAAAGTACTCTACCGTTTACTCGACTCATGTAAACGGCGCTTATATCTTTTCAGATATAAGCCATAAACGGAAAAGGAGCGAATATTTTAAGTTTTTTTTTGCGGTTTTGGCCCTGTTCCGCACGAAATGTTGGTGGGAAGCTTCGGATTCGAGTTCAGCACACTAAAAAAACGTGGGAAATGAAGAAAAAAATTTATCTACCACGTAACTATAGTAATTCATCAATTGAGAACGGCTAAGCCGATTTGGTTCAATTTTTTTCAGTTGTTTGTAATTGCCAGGAAAAGGTTTGCACAAAAAAATATGGGGAAACCCTCCAGAAAAATCGTAAAACTCGAAATTTGATTTTTTTTGCATGCAATTTTGTGTAAAATTGTTCCGGAATGGCTTCTCGAATGAAAAAAAAATAGAAAATTCTTCGTGGAAAACACGGAAATTCCGGAAAACCCTGCAAGATTTGAAAATCTGTTTTCGACAGAATTTTGCATTTTATCGCATGTTTTGATCATTTCGGTCGACGTAAAGGGTAAACGAGCACAGGGCGAGAACCTGTTTTTTATAAAATAAAAAAAAATAAAAACTACGACTTCATAATAGGCTCGTGAAATAGTGTATGCAAATTTAGCCGTTTTCCGTCTAAATTTAGCTGCAAATAATACTTTTATCCGGGAAGAATTAGCGAAACCTACGGCCGATTCTCTAGTTGGGAATCAAATGCATTACAATGAATTTATAGACAATCGAAAATGGATTTTAGTGCATTCAAATTCATGAATTAGTTGTTTATGTGCGCTTTACCTGAGGTAGTCGCTTTTCGTAGTATAAGCATAACGGTAAAAGTTAAGGTCTTATTAAATTTAAGAGCAGCACATTGCTAAGTAACCCCTAGGACAGATGTGTCAAACTTGCAGCTTACTTCATCATTTACTGCGAATCAGGGTCAGGGAAAGCTACTGAAGATTGCCTCATATTAAATTACAATAATAGAGTGCAAAGCAAATTTGGACGACATGTTTCGATAATTTCGTGAAGAGGTAAATTTTACCACGGTGAAAATTCACTGCAGCAACAGCCACACTAGGCGTGAAAATATTCGAAATCTTAAAGTATGTTTTTTTGTATAAATTTTGAAACTTTTCATTCTGCGGCCCACTTATAGCCCATGTTCCATGAAGTGTAACTATTCTTTTGAATTTAACCCTCCGCCCAAAAATTTTTTGCATGATTTTGGATCATTTTTCTGGCTCCAAATCATTTATCCAGATATTTGGTCGCTTTTGAAATGCAAATTTTCGGCTTTCCGGCGAAATTTAGCCGTTTTCAAAATTTTGCATTTGGCAACACTGAATAATGAGCATGAGATAGCCTGAGATAGCAGAACAACTCTTGTCGTAAATTTTCGTCTGTCTGAATCATAAAGGTATAAAAATCCCGTACTTACAATAACAAATATGAACAAACTACGACCATCTGTTGAAAGTGCACATTGAAATATTGTGTGCTAACAATGAAAAATTGTCAATTAGTTCGTTTTTCTTACATTAAGTTGTCCAAGTACAATTTTTGACTTAGGCCAACAATATAAAATTGAACGTCAACAATGAAAATTGGTAGTTGTACCTTTTTCCTATGTAAGCTAACAACGAAAATTGTTAATTAGTGCTTTTCTGATACCTTAAGTTATTCAAGTACAATTTTCGTGTTAAGCCAACAATGAAAATAGTTGATTAGTTCGTTTTTCTTACATTAAGTTGTTCAAGTACAATTTTGGACATAAGCCGACAACGGAAAATTGAATATCAACAATGAAAATTGTGTATTCGTACCTTTTCCTTATGATATGTTGTTATATTGCAATTTTTATCTTCACTATGTCGTATGCCAACAATTTACTGTGTTTGATACTACAATATTTACAACGGGGGACATGAATTGCAATCAACAATTTACGAATTGTTAAAACAACAATATCTGCGTAGTAAATTTAACGATTTTTCTTATTCAATATCACAATTTTGGCCCAATTGTCGAGGTACCACAGAAAATTGTTAAATTAACAACGGATTTTTCTTTCGGTGTTATTTTCATAATGGCATCATTGCGCGAGTTGTTATAGAGAATAAGGTAAGAGCTACTTAAATCGGGGAAACCTAGCCAAATCCCGATGTTAGCTTGTCCGGAAACATATTAGGGAGACTGCTATTGCGGCTCTGGCAATGTGTACTGTGTTTCCTCAACTTGCTGAAATCCAAACTGCCTTGTCCGAAATTGGCCCACTCAATGCTAGATGAATCAATGAATCCATTCGCGAGGAGACCGGGTTAATTGCTGCCAAATGTGGATACATGTTTTCTAAAATGCCTGAAAAAAAATTTGTTGGTGGTGTATTACGGCAAGAAATTTCTCATAGAAGATTTTTTTTAACGCTTTTATTTGCTGAGTGTTTATGCACTAATTTTATCTATAATTTCTAATGGTTGCTCCTGAGGTTCAATATTTACTTAGTGGACGTGATCTCCTATGACTCAACAGACTGAATAAAAATATTAGGCCACAATCGGGCCTTGCAAAACCGCGCACAAAACATCAACGTTGTGGACAACACATGCCTAGGATGGACAGAGAAAGACGAATTTTTCTTTCTTTTTATCGCCACTAGCGACACTTTCTGCATCATCCGTATAACGAACATGTAGCGGAAAATATTAGATACACAAAAGTTCTCCTTATGAGAATGGATAGCAGATCAAGCCACTTTAAAATCAGGTAGCCCTTATCTTTGACAAGAATTAGGGAAAATGCAAGCAAATCCTTAATTCTGATGAAAAGAAGAGGATTTTCAATTGTAGGACGAACTCAGCAATCCATTTTCCAATAAGCTTCTTTTTAAGGAAGAACTTAATTAGCACATAACTTCGCAAGCATCACAGATTTAAAGTTTAGGCAAATATCACTAACCATTTTAAGATTCTAAATTAAGTACTTCGCTTTGTCTTTTCGAGTTTTTTATTGGTGTTTTAGCCAAAAAGCCGCCCCTAAAATTTGGCGCCCCGGGCGACTGCCCGGCTTGCCCCCCCCCCCTTAAAGCGGGCGCTGAGTGTGTTCCTAGTAAAGCCTCAGAGTATCGCTAGGAACGGCTGGAATAGGGTAAGTATATACCGTTATAGGGCTGTCATACAAATCAACTCTCAAATATTAGGATCTCGTAAGATATGTTTTTTCCTTTTTTGTATCTTAACCAAAATTCATCCAAGTGTGTTCCTGGCTTAGCCTCAACGCATCCAGGAACAGATGGAATCGGAACACGTCACGGTAGAAATTATTTACACAAAAGAAGCTTAAGTTACATTCAAATGTGACGGGTATTCGGTCGCGCCTGAAATTAGCCTCGGTCTCGTTATTTTACAAATTCCACACAGAAAACCATTTCCGGATGTTAAATTGCCCAAAATTAATCTCAATTTATTTATTGACACCTGCACTCTCCACCAACTTTTATAGCATTCGTGAATGGTATTTTTCCATCCAATTTTTCAAGACTAAACGAATAATAAGCCACCTATATACGAGCCTGCAATATATTATGCCTCTGCTCGAGAGAAAATACAATAACAGCAACAACACTATCAAGGTTTCGAATAAAAATGACCCAAAATATTGCGGACCTACATTATAGTGTGAATCGTCAATCGACTAAGGACTACGTGATCGAAATAGATTTCACAGGCGCACAGGAGCGCGTGTCACAATGAAGAGCAAGTATAGAAAATAAAATGCGTTCGATCATTCGTGCTTTTTTTCGAATTCGATGTGGTCAGGTCATATACATACAATGCGTATAACATGAAATCTATTAGCACATAAACACACCCAACATACAGGACTCAGGACATTCAAGCGAATAGCGCAATAAAGATATTCAGAACAAATTATCTGCATTTTATTGCCAATTAACGTATTTATTGTGTTATTTAGAGGATACCGCACTCAAACTCGCGCCGTCATTGCGGGTGAATATCCTAGATAAGCTGCACCCCGCGGTGTCGACGATACTTTTTATAACGGGAAGAATTGCCACGCAATCAGCTCATTTCAACAGGCAATCTCCATTCAATTCGAAATCATAGCAAGCATACGATTTACCGTATTCGAATACATACCTACACATTCCATCTCCCATTACGACATATAAATGAAAACACCATGGGGCAATAATAACAAAAACAACAACAGGTTGAGGTTATACAAGGACGACGCCAGGACACGACAACGTCGACAAAGTGTCATCAAAATAATAATGTAAGATACTGCGTAAATCAGGTAAATCCAATTCATGGCGCGCGTATTAAAAAGCAACTTTTACGACTGTCGACGAGAAATAAGCGAGTACCTATGTACATGCTATACTCCTGGTCGTGGGTCCTGGATTGATATTTCTATATAGACTCATCGTCTTTCTCCTCAGCGTCGCCTGCTTTTATATGCTTTGCCCAAAAATCAGCTTAAGCGCCAAATATTCTCGGGACCCACTCTACCGTCGAGTTCGTTGCCGGAATTTCACTTGAATTCGCACACGATCCTTTAGCTATATGTATCGGCTCTTCTGCTGTACCCATATATTCTGTGAGTTTTGTTCTCGCCGCGTAGTTTGTATGACAAACAAATAGAATGTGAGACCCGAACGTACATATGGTACAAAGGATATACGTACGGGTATACATCATCATGTGTGTGTGATATTTTCGATCCCAGGGACCAAAGTCTGCATTGCGGGGAGGACATATCATAATATAGATGCGGTTGTCGGGCGTAAACTTCACATCATACAACATATATGTGTAGTGCCAAAAATGTGTCTTGAAACCAGACCAAACCAAAAAACACGAAAAAAAGCCACCCACGAAGACGGGGGTCTCTCTGGGAATCTTTCGAAGGAATTCCCAGCATGTCTGCGATGCCGCCTATACTCGCATAAAGACAAGAGTCCTTTTCGTATGAAGAGTCTTGTACATAGCATTACTATTCATATCCGCGCAACAAGGACATTCATGAGACGACGAGTAGACATGAAGATGTTGTACGAGGTTTCTTAAATCGGCACCAACGCCACCGCCACCGTCGCGTAGATGTACAGATTATCCGAGATTTTGTCCTAGTTTTATTCTTCGTGGTGGCGGCATTCATTTGGTATGTTCGACGAGTATGTAGATGCCTCGGTTGAGCAAAAGCTGCGAGCTTATGCACGCGAATAAACGATTTAAGTGTGTAGGGCGAGTGCGAAACTATACAATGACGCGCTATAAAACAATTCCACAAAAGACAAAGTTGCCAAACATAAAAGGCGTACTGATGCGGTGTTGAAGTCCCACTCCTTTCCAGCCCGACACAATAGTTGAAAAGTTTCAGTTTTTTTTTTCTCGCCGCGTCGACAAAAGTATGCCACACACCACATTACATATCGCATACATAATTTACATAACGATGAAGCGTAAGCTGTGTATTCGAATGGAGTTAACTGTATTCGCGAATAGGATGAGGGAGGTTCCACGAATACACATTATGCATCTAGGATAATGGAATGATAAAAGCAAGCAAATCCTTACAGTTTAGCTGCCTCCGTTTAGGTCGCTGCACTTCGTTGCTATGTTGTATATGACTCGCCCAATTTCGCCGAACAATAAACACTGCACTAGTCACAGAAAAACTTAGCACACAATACGTTTTCACTGGGGAAGGTTTTAACCTTTAATTTTTATACAATTTTCAAAATTCAAGGATATTCAGGATTTATTTGTGAACGCAAAGGGAGACACAACAACACTGATTGACAATCACGACCGTAAGTTAGTACTCCAAAGGACACGGCAACATAATCAATCGGAACGCTCCACTGATATCCAACAACACCAATCACGGACAAAACATTCACAAACACTCTAAAAGCCGCACAAAACATCCTCTGTCACCTCGAACGCCATAATTACCATCTGTGCTCCCCAAAGAGTCGTACAGATCCGTCAAAGGACTCAATTCATCACAGCACGAACACGATGAGTGCCAGGGACGTTCATTCATTGCAAGCTATCACAGCAAAACGTCGTTGACCGCTCTATTAACCGGTGACCTAAAGAATAATGCACACTGAACGAGACGAGCTGCAATTTGCCGCGAATAAAGATGACACCTTGCACCACCTTCTTTTTTATGAATGCACACTTTTCCGCACTATGTGACTCGGTTTTTTCCTCTTTCTGCAATTACTGGCTACAGCTTCTCGCCAACATAGACTATACCAGCACCATACAAAGGTAAGCCGCTGGCTTTTAAACTTTTTTCTTTCTAGAAAACCTCTGTCGACCGAGACGCGATGTCTTCATCATCATCATCATCATCGGCTCACATTACACGACCATTGATGAATCCGCAATAAACTGTATAGGACACACACGGTAAACTTAATTTGACACAGCACGACACTGCCGCAACATGCAAGCCATGCATGCAGGTCAGAACTCTATGAACTCTCTGTATGGGTTCAGAAGAGGCGATTTCATAAAAATATCTATTAAGAGGGGGATCCCGAAAATGACGCGAACGCGCGAGAGAAACTCCAACCGCGTATCCTGCACGGGCAACAGATTATTCGTGACTGGCCAAAAAACTGCCGACTGCTAAAGTGCAGCGCCAACATTTCCTGGACCACAAGTCGTCATCCCTGCGCGCACGTCCCCTCCTGAAATCCCTTCATTTCTCATAATCAAATTGTTTGCAGACACGCGGCTGCACACAGTGCAGAGCCATATTCTCTCCAAACGATGCCATTCACCCGTCCCGTTATTAATCACGGTGCAGTCCCTAGGAGAACTAGGAAAATTTCCCTGACATGCGCCTCGGCGAGTATGTGCAGAAAAACTGCGATGTCAGAATGCTCGAAGCAGAACACACTCCGAAATATTCCCCCTTGAATGGAGCTTTCACTCCGAATTTATTTTTCCGTTCGAAAAGGGACTATGTACACTTGCATCCTGATGTAGCAGCCGCTAAGCAGGACCAACTCATGGATGTAAATTAATGACGGGCTGCTGACACAGTGACAGTTTCTCGGCTACTCCAGTTAGGCAAATTGCACCATACCATCCATACCATATTCCGCAATTTAGTCCTGATGAATATCCCATGCACTCTGGACTCTTTTTAGGCTCACGTGTTTTGCGGAATCCCGTTATTTTTCTATTCAGAGAGAGAGAGAGAGAGTGTGATGCTGCTTGTCACGTATAGCGTATGAATGCCATAGTAGAGTGGGTGGTTTGTCAAAAAAAAATACACAGCATCCCGTTGGGGAAGGTTTCACAACAGCACAATTATTGTCAGAGGAGCTGTGTCCTGTGTGTATTCCTATGCTGCTACTGCTGCGTTTCGTTTACATTTAACAACAAAGAGAAAAAAGTGTTCGTCGAAACACCAGCATTGCACGTTGCGAAAAACAGCCCGGCACATCATTAAGAGTAATGGTCGCCACATTTTTTCGAGCTTACTCCTGTACAGGAGACAGGAGTAGAGTATTGTGATGGAGGCAGCAAAAATGTAAATGGACTTGTCGTTCTTTTGACCATTTCCCGTTTTGTATATAGAAGAGTTGGCAAGTGTTGTATGTCATTCCGGGAGGCTATAGAGGGTTGGTTTTTATGCACTCATTCGCCTAGATATGTATTTGCGCAATTCGGCTTAAAGTAATTAATTTATTACATTGTCGAATTAAGTTTTGAATTTTTTTGATCACGCGTTTGGTCCTGGTCTTGCATTATAGTATGGCCTGAGGCTGCTCTACTGATTCTGAATGATGTAGTTTAGTATAGAGTCGCGGGGAATTGATGCGAAACTGCATTTTTTGGTTTGCGGCTGTGGCGCGGGTTAATGTACGTGTGCCACCACTATGATGGTCATGATGGAGGGCACACACGATATGATATGAGATGACCATTTCGACCATATTGTGATGCTGTAAGTTCATATGTATATATGTAGCGTGTATAGTGACTGCAATGTGTGAATATGAAAAAAATGAGTTGAAATTTTTAATAGCCGTTCTGGTCGGTAGTTATGCACACTTACGAACTCAGTTTTTCTGTGAAAATGGGTTGTATATGTAAAATTTAATTAATAACAATTTTTATCGCCTCAGAAATGGTAAAACTGAAAAAAGGTGAATGGGTGCTTTGTAGGGTTTCAGTAGAAAAAAAGGATGCAAATCTCGAGCATAGGTATCCAAGAAAGGTTAAAATATTGAAATAAAAAAGTCTCCAGAACGAGGAAAATCTCCAATGGACAACGAATTGGTTATCGAATGCCAGGTCAGTGCAGTGTAATTGCTGCTTGGAGTGGGTACATCTCAGGTGTTCTGGCTTGAGAAGGGTCAGCACTCCATATCATATGTTGCACCGGGATGCATAAACTCAGGGCAACCACGGGCTGCTCCTAGCCCTCCACCTCCTCCTCAGCCCCCAGCACCCCCAAACAATATGATCAGAAATGCTAGACCTAGTTTAACCCCTGCTCCTCCTCCAGCGGTTTTCACTCCACTGTCCTTATTGCAGTTTAACTGCAACGGCATTCACCAAAAAACTACCGAGATCACTTATTTCATGAGTGTAAACAGAATTCTGATTTCTGCCATTCAGGAGACTTTGCTCCATTCGAACTCGTCTCTTAGCGTCCATGGCAATTACGTTATACTGCGCAAAGATAGACCAGCCGCCAGGAATGATTGTCACCCTGAAGGTGGACTTGCCCTCCTAATACACAAGTCCATACATTACTGTGTATTAGATGCAGATGTCGACGGTACGGCGGAAATGCAAGCCATCTCAATTTCATCAGGAAGTACTAATATCGAAATTTTTCATGTGTATGTTCAACCACACTCTAGTTGCCCTTCTGGCTATCGTTTCGATATTGGTCCTCTCCTATCTACAGAGCACAGGATCATTCTTGGTGACTTTAACGCGCAACATGAGCTCTGGCATTCTGACCTCAACATCAATGCCAGGGGTATAACTATCGCCGAATCTCTAGACGCCTCAATGAAGACTCGCCGACTCGAGTCACAGGCACTTGCAGTAGCTCTCCTGACTTAAATATTGTAGGTGCCAGCCTAATCAGTGCTACTCGATGGGAGACGCACACTGCTCTCTCGTTCGATCAGCTCCCAATCATAATAAGATAACTTAGTTTTGGTACGAACTGTACACATCAGTCGGAAATTGTTACAATAAGCAATTTAAAATCCACCTCCAACGGCGAATTCATTCTCGCACTAACTTTCCTCTTTCACCTTATCCCGGATAAATTTGCTCCACAAGCTCTCATCTTTCATACAGGCATTATTTCGCTCTGCTTCTGTCTCGCCGTGGCTAGCGATTGTGAACAATCTCGCTGTTGATTTTTTTCATGAAACAGGTGGGTTGGTGTATTGCAGACGTGTCAAACTCGCGGCCCGCGGGCCGCATGCGGCCCTCCTCGCAGTTCTGTGCGGCCCGCGGCCATGTCGAAGCAGCACTATCTGTATCAACACAAAAATTGTGAAATTGGTAAGGTGAGCAAATTCAGAAGCTGAACTCAAGTCTACAAAGTTACTTAAACTCGACATAGTGCCTTATGCAATATTATTTTAGGATTTTTTCCCCAAGTACTGCCAACAATTGGAGGCTGGTTATTTGATTTTATAAGACAGCTCATCTTTTTTGCACAGGACAATACTAAGTCTCTTCATGAAACTCTTCTGTCCCGAAATGCAGTTAATACAAAAAAAAACTACGGAAATATTGGAATTGGTGACTAAATCACCTGGATGTCAAATTCCAACATAATAATTAGAGCCCAAGTGCCTGATTTTCAGACCTATACTTATCAAGATTTATTGGTCCATGAGTTTCACATTCTTAAATTACGCTCGTAACCATTTGTTCGTGATTGTTCGTCAATTATTTTCGTTTGTTTGTCTCTCATTATTTAATAATAGAAACTTTAAAATAAGGAGTGTGAACTTAGCCCGCCATCGTTAAATCTGGTCGGATAAATATAAATTTGGTATCAATCGAAAGCCAGGCGTTTGTTCGTTGTTTTGGGCGTCTGTTCGTCGTGGAATCGCAAGGATTCAGGAGGAAAAACGGAGACCATTGCGTGTTTTTTATGTTCCAATTCAACTGGTTTGAATATTCTAATTCAACTGGTTTGAATATTTTAATTCAACTGCTTTCAATATAAAAAACATGCAATGGTTTTTGTCTTGTCTTCTGTTTTTCCTTAATTACTCCTGAATCCTTGCGTTTCCAGGACAAACAAACACACAAAACAACCAACAAACGCCTGGCTTTTGATTGATACCAAATTTATATGTATCCGACCAAATTTAACGATGGCGGGCGTAGTTAATAATACTCAGAATTTTAAAGTTGCTATTATGTATTAAATAATTGGACACGAACAAACGATTTTAATTGACGAACAAACGTAGCCTCCGCCGAACAAACGGTTACAAGCGTAATTTGAGAATGTGGGAGGGTTAACTTCACATAAGTAACTTTTTGTCTCTTTTAGCCACCTTTCTGCTGCAATTAATTTATTCTGACTATTTTGCCTCCCAATGTTATTTTGGGCGACCTCAGATGACTAGTGCTAAACATTTTTTACCATCTGTTTGTCCAAAATTTGGCGCAAATCATGTAATTGTGGTTACTTGAAGATCAATCATATTTTCACGATTCCGTTCTTGTCTTAATTGCTTATAGTGTAGTTACTACGTGATAAACCTAGTACATCAGATTGCAAACTGTGGTGGAGACAAATTTTTTTTTGTTTCTTATGTTTTTTGGGGTGCTGAGCACGAATCCGGAGCTTCCCACCAAAATTTCGTTGCGGAACAGGGTCAAAATCGTGAAAAACCTTAAAATTTTTGCTGTTTTTCCGTTATTCGCCCCCTAATTCTGCAACTATTTATTTCTGCGAAAAACTCTCCATGAATATTTTAGAGAGCACATAATTGCGCGTCCAAAGAGACATAAATATTAAAAATCTGTTGAGCGGTATTACTACAGTGGATAATTTAAATTTGCCATTTTTAACATAGTTCCATTATATGAAAAAAATGTTGAGATTTAACGGTTTTTCATTTTTGGTCGTAAAAGTTGCATTTATCTTGTACATTGTGTATTTTGGAGTGCAGAACCTGAATCTGTAAGTTCCCACCAAAATTTCGTTGCAAAACAGGGTCAAAATTGCAAAAAACGCCAAAAAAATGACTATCAATTGTAGCTATACCGCTTAACACATTTTAATGATTAATGGCGCGTTGGACCCGCAGTTATGTTTTCTCTAATATTTTCATGGACAGGTTTTCGGAGAAATGTACACTTTCGGAGTTATAAACAAAAAAACGGGAAAACTCCGAAAATTTTGGGTTTTTTCGCGGTTTTGATCCTGTTCCGCAACGAAATTTTGGTGGGAAGCTCCGGATTCGAGCTCAGCACCCCAAAAAACATAAGAAACAAAAAAAAATTTTCTCCACCACACTTTGCAATCTGAAATCACCTCGGAACTACACTATTAATGTTCTTGAAGTACATTTTCGAAAAGAGGAAGTTCTCACGGATAATCCCGAAGCCGCGATAGTGATCCATTAATGTATATTTTAAAAGTAATATTCTGTAATCAACTTTCGTAAAACCATTACATGAAAGTTTTTGAAATTTTCCTCCTGCGGCCCACTTAAGCCTGAGGAGAGTCTTATTTGCCCCGCACCAGGTTTTGAGTTTGACACCCCTGGTGTATTGGGTTTGATGTAGAGGGCTCATGCTCAAGCAGTTTTATACGGTGCGCAGGGCTGCGTATGATTTTATATGCATTATAAAAATCTTGTGTGCAAGAAAAAAAAATTCAAAAAACAATGTCACGCTTTCTTGCTTTTTTATTATGAAATAAGAAGGGAAGCATTGCTTCCCTTGCTTCCAAAGACGCCACGGCTGGTTAAACTTTGGGAGTTCTTTGTATTAAATTCAATAAAATTGCGAACAACTAGAGAAAGCGAGAACTTGCTGTGTCCTGCTATATACGGTAAAACCTTTCGTCAAATTTTAACTTAAAAAAATAATGTTGATAAACTCAAACGGTATAGGATGCTCAAAAATTGGAAGCAGTTTTGCAGCGTTTTCTCTTCATTTGCATTAGCTTAGCACTCTCCTCAAGAAATCTTTATAATCTTATGTACTGTATATTTCCGCATTGAAAATTGCGCTTCTGTGGAAGAGCATTCCGTTTCCATATTTTTAAATTTTTTAACCAAACATTTTATTTTTCTAGCAGCACTTCTTGATTACTTCAATAGGGGTTGCCCGTCCGAATTTCCAGATCCACTGTGAAAAAGTAGATAAACTTAAAGGTCTGTGCTGTAGTGTTTCTATTCTATCGATACACTTCTCTTATACAATTGAAATTTGAGGAAGTGCTAAATTTTCTATTGCGGTTTGTGACCGAAGGGGGATGATTGATCCCCTTGACCCCCCCTTATCTACGCCACTGTCTCAAGCTTACCAAATTATGAACCAAATGCATTCAGAAAGAGAAACCTCTTTCTCTTTCGTACCTGGGAATTGGATTTAATTTAATTTATTGATTCTCAATTATTTACAATACATCAATATTTCATTATTTCAAATTCATTTTTTTTTAAATATAATAGAAACTAGTACCATGCCAAAAAATTAATATTTTGTTTGAGACATGGCTTGATTTTATTCATATTAGATTGCAAAATTCAGTTTTTCTTAAATTCGGAAAAAAATCAAAATCTCAACATGTAAGTACAGCAATAAATGAAATTTAAGTCAATGAGTAATAGTAATTAATAAAAGCTTCTTTTCAAATAATAGTACTTTTTTAATCTATTGTTAAAACTTATTTTGTTCGGCGCTATGGTGACTTCGTGCGGTAGTCCGTTATACAAGTCCACTGATTGCAGTTGTATTCATTCTTCTATTCGTCCTTGGTGTCTTGAAAGTATATTTATCCTTATTCCTAGTATTGTAGTCATGTTTGTCCATGTTTCTTATAAGGTTACATTCTATGTTGATGTCTTTGCTTTTTATTTTATGTATTATTTTAATTTTTTCCATTTCCAGTAATTCATTTATATCAAATTTATTCGTCAACTTATAAACTTCTTTCGTAGGCGTCATTCGATGGTAGCCAAATAATATTTTAATAGATCGAGTTAGTAACTTGCCAGCATCGTCCAAAAGTCCCTTTGTGCATTGTCCCCAGGTCGTCATATTATACTTGATTTTTGATAAAATGTATGTATTGTATATGAGATTGGCAATTTTTGCATCTATGCAAAGCGACTTACGTAGCCAACAAGATTCATCTTTGCTATAATTTTCATAGTAAACTACTGAATATCGTTGAAATTTTGATATTTGTGTATATGATTTACTTTCATTTCCTCTGAATTTTTTTTCTTACGGCTTTTGCCACATTTTTAATGGAGTCGTAGCCAAAAGCCGTCCCGCAACCGCCAAGGCTGCTCTTTACCGAATTAATTGAATTCAAATTTATTTGAATCTGTGCAGAATACAATGTTTGAGTATTTTTTAGTCACGGTGTACCATCAGTCTATCTACTACATATTGATTGATCACATCACGGAGTGAAGATACAGATAGTATGCTATGCTCGCATTCGCACCGACATTCAACCATGCGATGATGATGTACTCTTTATTGCAGAAACCTCCACGTTGCATGATGCATAATTGTCTGATTTCTGCTATCGAAGCCGATCGATCGAATTGCTTGTGCGGTTGAGGATTTCAAGCTACTGTGTTCGAAAGTGTTTTATGCAAACCGATTTCACAGGGCAATTAACCGACTAAAACGATGATACCGTCATTCTGACGAACGAATTAGAGTAAACTTGTCAAGTTTGCAACGTTCAAACTGATGCTACATATTTTGTTTGATGCTTCCTGAATTTACTGGTGAAATTGATGGTGCATAATGATGTAATGAAGATTTTTCGTTTGTGAAGTAGTGGAGTAATTGCGCCTTTATTGTTCGAAAACTACATACATACATATGTACACACTTTGGCGTGAGTGTATTAAAACGTTTAATGTTCTCGTCGAGGATATTAACCCTCGGATGGTTCAGTGGGGTGTGACAGACTGTATGTTATTTGGAAAACGATAAAATGTAATAATAATGGTCGGGAAGTGTTAAAACTTTGTAATTAGAGTAGATTTGTGAAATTAGATATTTTATTTTTTGAAGAAATGGAAAATTTAGGGTGTTTTGAATTAAGGATTTTTTAAAGTTTTTACTCAATTCATTTAAATATATGCCGTTTTGTACCTGTTTTTCATTTATGAGGATCTCCTTTCACTACTGTATCATTACCTTATGACTTTTAAGTCAAATCATAAATTAATGACTTTTATGAGCGTAAGAATTAGGCGGGTATTTTACATAATACATAAAGCTTCCTCAAATAACTGGGCTATACACTTGTCGAACCTCTTCTAAGAAGGAGGAAATCAACGGGCAATGTTAGTTGAAGCACAGTGCAAAAAATTACGACATTTTGGGCATTGTTCAGCTTACCCCCCCCCCCTCCATGGGGTCACATGCTCCATGTCCCCAATGGGGTCAGATGAGCCTCAAGACGAAAAGATGTTTTCTATGCTCACGAGCAAAGGATCGGAAGACAAAATACAATTGCAACGATTGAAAAAAGCCAATATGCGAAGATTATCGAGGAAAAAGCTGTGAAGAAATACTCTAAATATTGACTAACCTTGGATCCCGATTTAAGAAAAAATATTAGCATTAGCTCAAGAATTTTGATGTACTTATCTTTGTTAATTACGTATGTAAAATTTACCTGAACCATCCGAGGGTTAAATTGAGGTTTGAGTTATTTAACTTCTTCTTCTCTGTACCGCGTAACCCCTTGTGGGGCATGGGTGCGTTCACTCAGCCGTTTATCGAGTCAACGTTCATTGCATATAATTTCGGAATGTATATGATGTTGCAAGCACATGTACGGAAATTTTGGCCCACGCCGAGATTCGATCTCCGGACCTCTAGATTACTAGCATCGTAGAGTCCGACTCAACCAAATGAGCACCAGAGCGTGAGTTATTGAACAGTACGTCCAAAAATGCGGACAATTGAACGCGAGAGTGTATCCAAATGGAAATAGAGTTCCATATAATTTCAATAAACTAATTGGTGTGTAGCGGTTAGTACGCTTGTTTTCAAATTTTTGTTTTTTTTTTTTAGAGATTTGGAATGTTGCATACAAACCGAATGTCACAGACTGCTAGCCTGCAGTTATTTCAGATTCTTACCGCCTAAACGTAAATACCTCTTTCGTCATCGTTACACACGGGAGCTTTTATCGGTATTAATTCACAGTGCCAGTTTCAGCTAATCAGCCATCAGCACGGGTAACAGGCTTGCGTTTGCGCTCCTCCCTGTGTAACTCCATGTGAACGGCACAAATTGCCCTGCTTAAGGCCTGGATAGACCTCGGCGCGAAAATGAAAATGAAACGGTAATGAACCGGCAAAAAATCGAGGTGAATTTATAATTTTAGATTTAACCATTGCTACAAAGGGGTTTTACGTTATAAATCGTCTTAAAAATAACAAAAAAAAGTTTCGCCCTTGTCCGAATGCATTTTGAAAATGAAAATGAGTCGATTCGGTAGCATATTCTTCGTTAATCGTGATGAGTTTCGCAAACGTCAAACCGATTCGCTGCCGTGGTAATTTCGCGCATGCAAATAATTCCTGGGTAGATAGGGTGGCTATTCACGCGTCTAGTTGCACACACTCTCGGTGACGAACGTCGTAACAACGCGTAGTCACCCATTTATATGATACTGTTTCGTTGTTGACGACGTCGTCATCGTGGAGATTTCCCGCAAGCAACTTACCCGCTGCACTAGTAGCTAGTAACTAGCAGCGTCTGACTGTAGTTTAAGTATAAATTTTCATTGAGAAAATCGCTACGGAATAACTTTTACGATGGTAGTCTATCCAGCCCTTGACTGAATGCCAGTAACTTCTTGAAAGCAGCATTAGAGCCACTAGGTTTTCGGGGTTTATGTTTTTTCCCCAGTTGCGCTTCTAGCTGATAGCGGATATCTGCAAATTTGGGACATTCAAACAAAAGAGGCTTCATATCCACCACAACTTCCTTGCATCTCGGTCATTCTAGCGAGTCGTTTTTTGTGTGTACTCGCAGTGGCCGGTTAAAAACTATTATGTAAAAATTGGCATCCCCGTATTTTTGGTTAACCCACATGGCTATGTCAGGGATAAGGATATGTGTCCATCGGTCAGTAGAACCCTCATCCCACCCGATCTGCCACCTTCTCATAGATTCAAGCCTTTCAATGTTTCTTCACTCTACTACACAGCGTGACAGTCACTGAAATATTAAGTCAGCATCTCTTTATAATACTAATACTTAGCCTTAACACATCTACGCAAAGGATTAACCCATCTCTTTACACTCTTTTGCACGAAACGTGTCGCCATGTCAGTGCGGGACTGCCTCTCATCCGGCCCTGGTACCTTCGTATCAAGTCGCCGATTGGCATCTGATCTGCAGGGCCGGATTTCCCATATGGGCAACCTGGGCAGCTGCCCGGGGCGGCAGATTTTGAGGGGCGGCAAATTTTTTAGGCTTTCTATTGGTTTTACATTCCCTGAAAGATGGATTTTTACTCAAGGAACAGTTGACAAAATTAGGAAAAAATGTTAATTGCTTTCAAAGTTATTCAAGTTAGGTGAAGTGGATGAACCATGTAGTTATACTTCGCCTTTAAAAATTGCTGACTAGTATGCTGAAGGATCCTCATTCAGATGTGAAAAGCAGCCCTACCTATCGCTTTAAGCTGATGGGTAGTCGCAGGGTTAACTTTTCAAGGGGTCGAAGGAAGATCAGTCACACCTGCTATTGGGAAGTCTTTAGCAAATAGTGCACCTCGGCGATGGGTTTGCCCAGGGGACCATGTTGGATTCGAGGTGTTGGATATTGGAGTTGCAGCCCGGCATTGGGTTTTCGACGGTGAGCGCATGCATCGAACGAAGAAATCCGTCAATAAAATGCCGAAGGACAAAGCAGTCCGATGAACCGGGTGGTAAGATCGTAACTGCACTCCCCTGATGGTATGGTTCCGTAGATGACTCTATGTTAAATTTTATTGAAAGCCTACAGATTCTTTCGAGTGTGTGTAACAATCAATGAACTTCTGAATCTACATTGGCGGCGAGCTCCAGATTTTACTACAAGCCTCCTAAAATACTCCCGTCGGAGAGTGTAAATTGCCTCCAACGAAGTAACTCATCGAATCACATACTTTGCTTATATTCCTGTCATGGGCGTAGCCAGGATTTCCAACAGAAGGGAGGCAAGCCCGACACTTTTTTTGTGCATCATGATTGTCTTAGAAGTTGAAATTGTCGGTTACGAAAATATTGTTAGGCAAATTTTAGAGCCAAATTTTAAGAATGGACAGTCGAGAATGATTTTCTATCCATTTACCGAAAAATGGCCCCTGCCCGTGTTTAAACTTTTACTGGTGATTCTGATTTCATTCAACTGGCCTCGAATTTCTTTTTAGACCGTCGTATATATTTAGTGCTGTTTTTGTCTCTTGCTCGGACTGCATATTCCACTTGCGATTTAACAGAAATAGACCAAGAGATCAGTTTGTATCGTCTGTCACTGTTTTTCTTCTGAGCAAAATTTATAAATCTTTTTTTGATAGCAATACAGTTTACGGTTTTTCGGGAGGGATCCAAATCTCTCTGCATTGACTACCATTGTCTATATTTTTTAGGAATCATGTTTACATCGTGTGAATCGCTTTAAATTTATTTTACACAACTTTTAGGTTTAAATTGTCATTTCCACTGGAAAAAATCGCTTAACCCTCCGTCGGGCGCACCCGGCCTGACAGGCCAGCCAGCAATAGTTTCTGCTCTGCTCCACGCTAGTAGAGGGGCCCACAACTTTTTAGCTCCGTTTACTCGTCTAACTTTAAGAATCTCACACAATGCCTACCTATAGTTTTCCATGGTCCTTTAGACAGTTGTGTGGTAAGGACTCTGGCCTCACAGGCCAGGTGCGCCTGATCGCGTCATAATTTAGAATGTGCCTAAACTACGCGCAAACGCTGCATCAAAGATGCTTTTACACATTTAATTTGGAGCATTAAGAACCTTTTCAAATAACGATTATCAATTTAGAATCCCTGCCCTTTATTAATTTAAATTTTTCTAATAAACAATGGATGCGGTATTTTTCATAAAATTTTCTCTCTTGGTTTTTTCGATAATTTTATTTCTGTATTATACTGTCTCGTAAATAGGTTTCTTAGTACTATTTTTAGATTAATTACATCCACTAGATACTAATAACTTAATTTCCGAAAAGCATCTGAAATTTATAGTAACATATTAAGAAAAAAGGACCCAAATAGATGGGTGGCCTCTCAGGCCGAGTGCGCCCGATCTTGTTTTGTTTTGAGGTGCGCCCGACGGAGGGTTAAGATGACAACAAATCAACAAACCGTTTAAAAGCGTCGGCTAATGAATTTGCTGAATAACATTGTATTTCTGAAATTTTTGTTAAATTGATTTTGTATCCGAAAAAAAACTAAGAAATCACGAAATCGGAACTTAGGTTAATTACATCAGACAAAGGACATCTCAAAATACTACGAGATGTGACAATGAGAAAACAGTGAACCTGAGTAGGTAATTTGAAAACATTCTGAACGCAATTTGAACGAACTTCAATGCTTTTCGAAATAATTTCTGAATGGACCACTGTTTACGTCCGTATGGAAAGCAGACATGGGTTACGGGAAAAAATTAAATGTTCATGTCAGAAACGTTTGTTAACGTTACCATATGTGTATGCGACTCCTACTACTTCCAAGCTAATTTACTGGCGGAGGGCGGCCATTTGCCTACTGCCCAGGGGCGACATACAGGTGAAATCCAGCCCTGCTAATCTGCGTGCCATTTGAAATTGCTTTGAAAGAAAATCAGAGATCGGGAGATTCGGAGCTTGATTTTCGTGCTGAGAAACCAAATATTGGACAGCGCCTTTTGCCTAGTTGATACGACGAGTGATGTCCTGCTCCCTTCCACAATTTTCGGCAACTATATGCTTCCCAGGTATAGAAATTCATCTACCACTTGTATGGGCATGTATAGACCCACCGTTGTTATGGATGACAATCGGTGTTGGGTTTTCAATACTGTCACCCTTAGGCATCTTATTATGGACGGCGTATAGATCGTAGAAGGCATCCTTTGCAACTTCATTGTCAAGTTCTGTTGGAGTATAATACTGTATTATTGTGATACATATTCCTCATTCTGGTCCTGGATTTTGTCCGAGACAGGATACTACGATAACGAACAGTTTCAGGTAGTTCCGCTTAACATTAGCCTTTCCTCGCGACCACTACCAAATTAAAACATTAAGAGTTGGCGCGTTAAGCACCAAATTGGCACATACCATCTTATTTGGCCAACTCCCAACAGGTATGTTTAATAATTTTTAATGTAGCAATAATTTTTTAATAATTTTTTGTAGCGCAGAAACTCGCTCTCTAGAAGAGATCGTGCTTTCTGGAGACCTTCAGATCCATTATCCAGAAGGGTTTTTCTTTTTTGTCGATATATTTTTATTTTTTGTTCCATATGATAATTTCGATAGCCACATGCTATCTTCCTCAGTGGACTGTTGGATCAGCATGTGGCTATCGAAATGATCATATGGAACAAAAAATAAAAATATATCGATAAAAAAGGAAAACCCTTCTCTTTTAATTTGATTAGTGTCGATAAAAACAGAACCGTAAAACCCTAACAAGTTTAAACAAAATTAGCCTTGTTGGTGTAGTGGTCAGTGCGCTTACCTTTGGTGTTCAGGGTCTTGAGATCCAGTCTTGCCGTGAAAGAATTCAGTTTATGGCGTTTTTTTAGCTCACGACCCATGTGACGGACTATGATCACACTCAGAGGTTAAACGAGTTTCCAATTATGGAGCGTACTGTTCACCTCAACAACTCTCCAAAAATCAGTGAAGATGTTGGAAATTGAATGTCGCTTACACATAGATGTGTCTGATGGCCTTAGTCCAATTTAATTTCATTACAAAATATAGATGAATACTGAATTCACTAAACAAAAATAACTTAATTTCTGGATCGAATAACACAGTCCACCCATTTAAATACATAGTTCATTTCTTTAATCAAACAGAAACTGTTGTTTACTCAATGAAAATTTGTATAACCAAATAAAGGACCTAAAACTCGATTGACTGTTTCAATGTTCACATTTTGCTGCCCTAACAAAATCTTGAAAATTACGCTCCGGACCAATAAAACAATTACATGGAAATTTACATCATGTCAAATAAAAGTCCTTTAACGAAACTTTTCATGTACACACGCAAAATATCCTTCCTCCCGAGAGTATAGTAAATCTATTGCCTTCGTTGTCGTTATATGCCAATTTAAGTTCGGCGACAGCCGTTTAAATTTTCGTATATGCGAACGGCGTAGCACAGAGCGGGCTGAAGAAAGACTATACACTTGAAAAGTTTATGTAAATAGAGCCTACGACGAAATGGATTTTAAACAGAAAATGGATGTTGGTTCTGTGTGATATATTTATACCCAACTATCGGAGATTTGTTGCGTGTCAAGGACACATTCTTTCCCTGTAGTATGATGTCAGAACTTTGGAAGAATCGTATAAGACTACGCAAGGATTTTCTTGAAAATCATATATACCTAGATGAATAATGTGTCAGTGGTTGCTATTGCTACCCAACTTGTTCAGACATTACAGAGAAAATTAAACGGAAAAGCTATTACCGATTGCTATGTAGAGGAAACTAATAACCACACATTGCCGAACAACAACTGCAAGACCATTATCTAGTCCCTGGTTGCATCATGTAAATCATATCCCCGTATAAACCCATTACTGAACATCGACCCATATCCTATCTGCGTCTATATCTACGTACCTTTGCTCGACCTCAGCTTTCATTCAATATAAACCTTAATTGCCAGGGAGTCATATGGAGTTTGTGCAATTTTGCTATACATAACAGCATAACGTGTACTATGTATAATATGTACACATGTGTGGTTTATCCTGTGGAACACGTGCCAGAATCATCTCTATACTCCTGCTGACTTTTGGGGCCAATAACCTGCAAATGGAAAATATAAATCAGTCATGCATCAGGATATGGGCACGATGTACTTGTACCTATACTCCTATACATAATATTGTTGGACACCTCCTGTGGCTATTTCGAATGGGGTGGACATTTGAAAGTGGCTGCTTAGCGTCAAAATTGACACTTCATCAACTTTATGGTGAATTGACGCGTAGGTACTTCGTAATCGTCACGGAAAATTTCCATGGGTTTTTGATAATAATATATCTAAAGCTCGGTGTATTTTCATTTAAAGGCTTATTCGTGTTCCGTACGCATTGTCCTTGGATGAATATTATATTCGAATACAGTCACTGTCATATTAGTGGTATGCTGGTGAACACGGAATAGTACTCATAGTACTCGTGAGTTGGAACATAAATGTCATCACGTCAAAAGCAGATAATTTATGTGTGTCAGCTTGACTATAATATTATATTGGATTTCTCTAATATCCTTTGATGTCCCAGTCGCATATATTGAATAATGGCAGTGTTGGCACCAGTGTTGCCAACTGAAAATTTAATTTCCGGCTAAATTTGGCGAGAAAACCGGCTAAATTTTTTTCAAAAGCGGCTAAAAATGCAGCTAAATAGGTTACAGGTAGAAAAACGGCTAAAAACATAGAAAACAATAAAATTGCAAAAATAAAAATATGATATAGGTTTGCTTTTTCTTTAAAGTACTACCCGTATACTATGTCTTACAGTGGCGGCTCGTGCCTATGGAAATAGATGAGGCGAAAAAAAACACATTGGAAGGGGTTGTTACATTGATAGAAAATAATTTTACAATTACAACTTTATTCAACATGGGCGTAGCCAGAGGGAGCAGGGAGGGGCGCTTCCCGTCTCTCCGGGAAGGTAGCGGAATTTAGCTTTATTCCATCTGAAGGGATTTTAGTGACAAATGGTATACATCTTTGCTTTTCTTAGTTAGGGACCTTGTAAGGAACGAGTCTCATATTTCCCTGTCTTTCAAGTTATTTTATCAAGATTCATTTTGTAGCTGAATCATACCAGCATGAACCACTGTTAATATTTTGTAAAATTTGGTTGGAGGAAATCAAAACTAGGGGGCTTCGCCCCCTACTCGCTTCGCTCGCCAACCCCCGGGGCCGATGCTAATTTCGGGCGCGGCCGAAATTTGGATACCCTTCGCTTGGGCTAAAAGTTTTTTCGGGCGTCCTATGACTTGTATTTAATCCCCCTCCTCATTCTTTTTCTTCCGTCTTGACAAAAGTTTTGGGCTTGGTTGAAATAAGTGGGCAAATAAAAATATTTACTCGGAAATTTTATTGGGGTTGCGGGAGCATGACCCCACAGTACGATTCCATTCGTTTTTAACTTTTTTGTTGCTTTGGTAAAGACACATTAATTCAAGGTTTTGTGAAATTGGTGCAACAAATGTTTCTTAGAAGAACCAAAATTGGGGTTGGGTTTGTATGGTCACCCCATGACCCCATGGTCAAATTTCATCAATTCTTAGATATGTTTTGTGTCATCAAGAGAAACACGTTTGTGTGTATTTTTGTGGAAATTGGTGCACAAATAAAAAAGTTTTTCTTAGAAGAACCTTATTTGGGAGGTTGGATTTGTATGGCAGCCCCATGACCCCATGCTCAGATTTTATCCATTCTTACATATGTTTTGTGTCAACAATAGAAATACATTTGTGTGAAATTTGGTTAAAATTGGTGAACAAATAAAAAAGTTTTTCTTAGAAGAACCTAATTTGGGGGGTTAAGTTTGTATGGCAGCCCCATGACCCCATGGTCCGATTTGATTCATTCTTGCATGTATTTTGTGTTGTCTATAGAAACACATTTGTGTGAAATTTGGTTGAAATTGGTACACAAATAAAAAAGTTTTTCTTAGAAGAACTCAAATTGGGGAGCTAGGTTTGTATGGCAGCCCCATGACCCAGTGATCCAATTTGGGTGAATCAAACATACAAACAGCCTGCAACAATAAGAAGGACGTGTGCGAAATTTCAGCTCCGTAGCTTTTATAGTGGCCGAGAAAAACGCACTGCAACAGACGGTCAGACGGACAGACGGACAGACGGACAGACAGACAGACAGACGGACATCGCCCAATCGATTCATCTCATCATGCTGATCATATATGTATATTTTTTATATGGTCGGAGATGCTTCCTTCAATGCGTTACAAACTTCATGACAAAGTTAATATACCCTTTCACTCTATGAGCGAAGGGTATAAAAAGATTTTGCTCTGAAGAAAAACAGTGACAGACGCCACAAAGTGGAATATTCAATCCGAAGGACAAAAATAGCACTGAACATAGACGAGCTAAAAAGCTGAAATTGGAGGACAGTTGAAGAACATCAGCAGGGGCCATTTTTCGTTAAATGGCGTAGAAAAATCATGGTAGACTGTCCTTTCTTAAAATTTGGCTCTAAAATTTGCCTAACAATATTTTCGCGACCGACAATTTCAACTCCTAAGAAAATCTGACCGAAATCCCATGCATCATAATATCCCATTTTAAATATTTCGCGTTTCGGCATAAAATCATTCAAAATCAATTTAAAAAGTTTGGGCGTCAAATTATTAAAATGAAATAATAAACAGTGACAAAAATCACACAACTATCGAGCCTTTCTCAAATCATATGCAAGAAGCGACATCATCTAATAGTTTCCTTTTTCTATTTCAACCAAAATATGTACATAAAATATAAAACCGAAACTATGCTCAGCAGTGGCGGAACAACTTCACTCGTTGCCCTCCCGCCAACTTTTTGTGTGGGCCCCCTACACTGAGAAAAAAGGAGAGTGAAATCAATCGAAAATACTCTTGAAGGTCGATCCAAACTTTTCAGTCATCAGTCATTTTCCGTACAAGTAGACAGATTGTCAGTTAATTGATTGACTGACAATCTGTCAATTTATATGGAAAAAGACTAGAAAATGTGGATCGACCTTAAACCAACTCCTTTGAAACATGATTTTGACGTTACCGTTTCTACTTAAAATAACTTTGCTAAGAGCTACTTTGACTCTTTGCATTCTTATGTTGAGAATAGCGTTCTTGTTGTATCGTTGGTTAAATTAATGATTTTGTCAATCGTTTTTTTATTTTGAAATAAAAACACTCAGGGAGCGCAACATTGACATTTATAGGTGTTGGAGATATTTAGGCATTGTAAATTACTTGCGCCTACAATGAGAATCGATCCCGCGAACCTATGATTCGAACACGAGCGTCCTAACCTAATGCCGCACATACACGGTCAATCCTAATCCTTTTTTTTTTTAATTTTCGTTCTGTCAAAATCGATGAAAATATATGAATTTGACAGAACAAAGAATCCAAAAAAGGATTCGGACACGTGTGTAGGTGGACTAAATTTGTAACTTGCTAGACAATCGAAAAAAGGCGTTATTAATTTAACTCTATTCCTTGTTTCAGCTTTAAATTTAAGTGTGCTCTAATTTAAATCATTCAATTTAAGAACGTTTTAAATTCAATACAAAAATCCTCCTTTCAAACTAAATGTGCAAACTCTGCACCACAGCCCTAACGATCGTGTATCTACCGCAAGCAAGATAAAATATTTTAGTACTCAACTAGTTTGAACTAAGTTTAGTACCACTCTCAAACTATTTTGTTCGTGTTTAACAGTTCATGATAAAGTAGATTGGAATTTATAAAATAGTTTAGAAATGGTACTATCACCAAAAATGTTTTAAGATAGTTTATTTTCAGAGGGACCTCAATAATCTTTTTGCCCATATGGTACTTGGCAAGGAAAAGGGTGGGTCGGATCACAAACCGTGGCTACAGTTACAACAAATAGCGCAGCCATGCAAAACAATTATTTTTTTGGTGAAAATTTGAGGATCCGGATTGTTTCATGAACTTTCAAGGGTTTTAGGATAATATTTATTTTGTTTATCTAAGGGACCTGGTGAAAGATGAACAATAAATTTAGCATTTGTTTTGACTTCGAAAAGTGTATATCTCTTCTTGTCTACAAAAAAATATCTACGTCGGAGTGTTGTTTTTTTGCAGTCGTGCTGTTTTTATGGTTCGTGAAATATTTCATGTGGCTTTTGGGCCCCTAAATCTCGTGGGCCCCCCCGCCACGCGGGCCCTGCGGGCCCATATGCGCCGCCCCTGATGCTCAGTAAGTTCTTATCTCAACTTCATTTTGCAGAGCTACATTTCAATGCGCAAAGCATACAACAAAACGAGAAGAAATCGTCGCACTGTTTCGATTCAGATACACACGTTGAGGCGATTTCTGTTTCGCCTCACTGGCATCTTTTTCCCCGTACATTCTCCCATAGAGAATCGGGTGAATGTATTGATACGTGTTGAGTTGTTGTTCGGGATTGTGCGGCAGAAAAATTATCGCCTCACATGTATGAATTGGTGTACAAAAAATATTTTAGGGACTTTATGATTGTGTAAAGGAACTTGTAAGTGAGTTTAAAGATATATTTAGGGTTTTTTATTATATTTGATTAATTATGTTTTGTGATAAATTAAAATGTATAACTCAACGAAAATGAAGGTGCCTCATCTGAGGAGCCGCCACTGATGTCTTATGCTTTATGCAGGAAGGATTTCTCAGTCTCATTACATATGAGATGCATATGCATTACAGTCAACATTTTCACTTGGGTCGTGCGTTCGAAAAACATCATAAAATGAATTCGCTTACCGTGAGACTCGAACCCCCGACCCGAAGGTGAGCGCACCAACCATACTACACATTTTCGTATTATATTTTTTTTTTAATTTGTTCCTACGAACTCAACAAGATGTCATACATCTACATACTAAAATCATCTAATCCGAATGGCACCTTAAAACGAAGAAATTTTCGAATATTTGAACTGACACCTCTAGGAATTTGGGCCGATCTACCGCACTATAGGAATTATTAGAGAGCTTTATCAAGGCGTACGAACGCTAAAAACGATGCACCTATTTCAAAACGTACAGTGCCAAGTCGTACACCAAAACGGTTTGTACAACTTGATAAAACAATCCATTAGACAACTTTGACCCGTGCTGCAGGACTTATGCAGTAAACATTTTTTTTACGAAGCTGTTCTTCATATTCGCCAGATTGATGGTAGTTAGTTTCATGCTACAATTTTGGGTAATTGTCCTGGATGTGTCATCGACAGGCACGTAGCCAGGGGAGGGGTCCATGGTGTCCGGACCCCTCCCGAAATGTTTTCAATTATAACGGAATTTTTAGTGATTACAGTATAAAATATAAAAATATTCAGGTGGTAACATATTTTTCTCTAAATTCTGTGGGACTGAACATCATAAAAAATATCCCATATGGAAAATTGGTTTAAGGGAGGTTTTCTTTTAAAAACTAGATAAATCCGAATATCAATACACACTTCTCTGAACACAACCCTTCAAAATAAATTGCGCGGAATCTTTGCAAAAAATGTCTGATGTCGAAAACTATTATTCACTCTGATTTTATTTATTGGACGTATGGACGTGTTTCCATGCGAGCTTGGAACTTTAAACTTTCCGCTGCGCAGGTTAAAAACAAAGAATGCGATAAAATAGTCTTTAAACAGAGCTTTTTTTTCAAGGAAACAATTTCTTTGAAAATTTTGACTAATATCAATCGTGAAGGTACGTGATGACTTGTGTTTTTTTTTTATAAAAACAAAAATAATTACGAGCGATGATCGGCCCTTTAGGTCGAGTGAAGGATAAGCTCCCAAATATTTTGCGCATGGCGATTGTTGGACTCAACGGAAACTTAGTTCTCGCTCGCCTAAGCTAATCGCGGATATATAAAGGTACATGAAGCCCGTAGATAAAGAATGAAGTGAGAGTTTGCATCTGTTACTTTTATTGGAAAACGGTATATATACGCCTGCTTTGATAGTCTGTGCAAGTAATAGTTATGTAGTTAAGCCTTTTTTTATGACCAAACACTCAAGTTTTAACGAAGCAAAACAATTTTAAAGATACAAATGGTAAAAATTAGTTTTTCTAATTATAGTCTCCCCTACACCACTGTATGCATTTTCGGCACCTCCCGGCAAGCTTTTGGATATCTTTTTCGTAAATATCTCGCGGCTTTTCACGGACCCATTCTCGCACAAACAATTTTACTTCTTCATAGCTTTTGAAACTTTCAATGGAACTTTCTCATTTCGTTCAATGCTGTAGAAGATGTATACAAACAACCGAGCGCCTGAATTTATACTTAATATTCAGAAGTCTGAGCACTCATCTGCGTGAGATTTTCGGTAGCCTAGCCGCTCATGAATATTTTCCAAATACTACTTACGTTTATGCCCAACTCCCCCAACATGGGTTTTAGAGAGGCACTCATTCTGGAACTTCTCTAGTACTTTTTGATAAGTTTCCGCGGATTTTATATTTGCTTTGACTAAACAACAAATAATGATGCGTTCTGCAATAGGCACTGGTACATCCTTTTCACTCATGATGGTTATAGTTACACTAAAAACTCAGGTTACGCGGTTCCAGCTATTCTCAACGTTTCATAACATACCAGTCTAATATTTAGTGTATCCACTTTTTCAACAATAACTTTGTCGCGCGTCTGAAAATTCCGAAACAAAATCCTGGCTACGTCCCTGGTCATCGACCAGCCATGTTCTGGTTTGTTGGGTGCCGGGGCACCGAGGTGTTGAGCGAAACGAAGCAGCAGATGAACTGACAAGACAGGGCTCTTCATCCATCTTCATTTACCCAAAACTCCACTGTGGTCTGAATAGGCCCCTTCCAGATAAATTGCTAAGGAGTGGTTTAATAACTAAGGGCTGCACTATTGGGACAACCTTCAAGGGCTATGTCAAGTGAACAAGTTGATGACACCTATGGGACTACAACCACCTTAAGTAGAGCCGACTTGTGGATGCTTGTGGGATTCCTTTCTGAATAAGTTTATACACGATGAGTTTTTTTGGTTGTGAATATAGAAAACTGAGGTTCACATTTTATTATACATATTTTCAAAATAAATTCGATTTCAAAATTTTATAAAACAGTTTTAGCCAGAAAAACGGCCACAGAAAATCAACTCCGGCTAAAAATCTGGCCGGCCGGATTTAGTAATTTCTTCCGAAAACGGCTAAGTTTGCAACACTGGTTGGCACGTATATAATGTGATGGAAATTATATGTTTCAATTTCAATGGATTTTAGAGTTGTTGAAGACTAAGGGCAAGTGCCTAATAAAAAAAAGTATTGAATGTGGGTTAAATTTACAAAACACTATCGCCGGGAGTAATTTTAAAGATATCAAGTTGTTTATTTTGCGGTACATACGTAAAATAATGGCTTTCACGAAATAAGTTCCTTGGTGCGACATGGAAGCATTGCTTCCCTTCTTCTTTCATAATAAAAATGTGAAGAAGCTTAGCGTATTATTAACATTGTTTTTTTTTTAATTTTTATTCTACAGTTCATACGTTTTTTTTTCGAGTGTGTATTATAAAATTATACGCAACTCTGTCAATTTGTCCAAAATTTGTATTAACCCTGATAACCCTGAATTATTTTTTTTGGGATAATTTGAATTTTTTTTTGCCAAAAATCTACATCTATGGAGGCCCCCCAGGGAAGTTATGAGGGTCCAAACATCCAAAAATGCAGTTTTTTGGAAATATCTCTATAACGGTCATGTGCACCGAAAACTGTTATATGGCGAATTTGTAGCTTGTAAAACGCTTAATTAATTATGCGAATTTCAGATTGATGCGCGCGATGCTAAGGGCACTATGAGGGTCCGAACCATACAATTTCGGTATTTTTGGATATTTTCCTGAAAATTTCTGTAACGGTAACGTATACTGGAGGCTGTCTGTAAAAATGTATTGTTTCTATAAAAATAAAATAAATTTTTACAGACTGCCTCCGGTATACGTTCTCTCTCTCTCTCTCTCTCTGGTTCCTTTTAACCCCTAGTGGGGCATATGGCATTGACTACGCCTCTTTTCCACCTCTGTCTATTAGCAGCCATCGCCTTTAGCTGGTCCCACGATTTGCCTATAGATTTTCCCTCTGCCTCAACAGATCTTCTCCACGTATTTTTCGGTCTTCCCACACGACGCCTTGCATCGGTTCCCTGAGGATTCCAATCTAGAGCCTGTCTTGCAATGTTTTTTGGCTCTTTTCGAAGTGTGTGACCTATCCACTGCCACTTCCGCTTTTTGATGTCGATGCCTATCCTATTTTGGCCAGTAATTTGGAGGAGGTCGTCGTTAGAGATTACCTCAGACCAGCCAATTTGTAGGATGCGTCGAAGGCACTGATTCACGAAAGTTTGTAGTTTGGTTGTAATATCACACCCATATAAAAGCATGGATTTTACATTGCTTTCGAAGATCCGGAGTTTGGTATTTCTGGAGATGTTTTTGTTTTGCCAGAGAGGAGTCAAACTGAATAATACTGCTCGGGCTTTATTTATGCGCGACTCTACATCGGCATCAGCCCCACCATCCGCTGTCACTACGCTCCCAAGGTAAGCAAAGTTCTCGACTTTTTCTATCTGCTGTCCGGAGATAGAAATGTTTCATTGCCTTTCTGATGTCAAGCTCAGGTATTTCGTCTTAGCGGCATTAATTTTTAAAGACAGATTATCTGCGGTGTTTGAAAGAAGGCAAATGTCGTCGGCATAGTCCAGGTGCTGAAGGTAATCAAATAATTTCCACCTGATACCCTTACTTTTATGGTCGCCTAGAGCGTAGCAGATTACGTC
This sequence comes from Microchrysa polita, assembly GCA_949715475.1. NCBI lineage: Eukaryota > Metazoa > Arthropoda > Insecta > Diptera > Stratiomyidae > Microchrysa > Microchrysa polita. The sequence continues at coordinate 17,156,813 of OX454417.1, read as the reverse complement.
GTTGATGGTAATAAGGAACAGTATTGGTGATAAAATACAACCTTGTCTAACTCCATTGTTCACCTCAAAAGGACTACACAATTCGCCCTTGTGCAAGACGTGACATTGGGCTCCGTTATATCCTTTATGATGGCAATCAGTTTCTCTGGTATGCCTCTCCTACGTAAGGCTGTCCAGATATAAGCCCGGTCGACGCTGTCAAACGCCTTCTTGAAGTCAATGAACAATAGATGCCATTCAGCGGATTGTTCAATAATAATTCGGAAGGTGTTGATATGATCGCTACATGAAAAACCCTCACGAAAACCAGCTTGTTCATTGTTCAAAGTGCGGTCGATCGTTTTCTTGATCCGGTCCAAGATTATTTTGGCCATCAGTTTAGAGAATGCGCAGGGAGGAGACAGATTCCACGCCAATTATTGCAATCTTTGAGACTTCCTTTTTTGGGGATTTTAATAATGACGCCCTTATTCCATTCTTGAGGGAGAGTCTCGGTTGTCCAACACTCTTAGATGAGGGGAAGAAGAATATCCGCTGTAGCGTTGATGTCCGCTTTAAAAAATTCCATCGGGATACCGTCTGCCCCCGGGGCCTTACCTGCTTCTAATGATTGAAGGGCCTTAATTATTTCCAGCTTGGATGGTACGCCGGTGTTAATTCTGGTCATTTGCGGAAGACTTACTGTCTCCGGTGGAGATGGGCTTGAAGGGTTAAAGTTGTTGTTAAGAACCTCCATGAAATGCTCTCTCCATCGGCGAAGTTGTTGTTCATCTGTGACTAGCAGAGACCCGTCTTTTTTTTCACAGGATGCTCATTGATAAAAGATTTGCCAGTCAGTGGCTTTATGAGCTTGTAAAGAGTTCCACTGTCACCACGGTAGCCGCATCTACGTTACTGTTACAGAAATTTTCAGGAAAATAACCAAAAATACCGAAATTGTATGGTTCGGACCCTTATAACGCCCCTAGCATTGCGCGCATCAGTCTGAAATTTAATCGGATATTTAATTAAGCGTTGTATAAGCTACAAACTTGCCATATAACAGTTTTCGGTATACGTTACCGTTATAGAGATATTCCCAAAAACTGCTTATTTGGATGTTTGGACCCCCATAACTATTCTAGCGGGGCTCCCATCGTTATGGACTTTTGGCCCCTTACTAACAGCCACAGGAGCTACAAATTTATTTAAGATTGGTTCCCTTAAGAGGTTACCGTTATTAAAAAAATTCCGAGAAGCGGTTTTTTGTTTAACTTTGACCCCTAATAGCTTCCTTGGGGGTGCCCGCATAGATGAAATGTTTTAGCCTTTTAAGTTGAGGTTACAGAAGCAACAAATTGTTACAGGCCTCCCTCCCGAGTACGTTCTCGTTATGAAGAAATTCACGAAAAACCGAAAAATACCGCTATTGTACGGTTTGGACTCTGATAGCGCTCTTAGCATTGCACCCATCGATCTGAAATTCGGATATTTAGTTAAGCGTTGTATAAGCTAGAATTTCGCCATATAACACTTTTCGGTGGACGTTACCGTTATAGAGATATTTCCCAAAAACTGCTTAATTGAATGTTTTGACCCTCATAACTTCGTAAGGGAGGCTTCCATCTTTGGGGACTTTCGGTGTCTTACTAATAGCCACAGAAGCTACAAATTTCTCCTAGAAGACCATAGAGCACATTCCACCGTCTTAGCGCCATTCACGAAAAACCCAAAAAAAAAACACCTTTTTTAAGGTTTGAACCCCCATAGCGCCCTTAAGGCTGCACGTATTTATATTAAATTTGGCCGCTTTCTTCAAAACTCCATAGACTACAAATTTTCCATGCAAAAGTTTTTAGTACGAGTTACCGTTATAAAGATTTTCGTGAAACATTGTTAAAAATACTGTTAAACCTCCTGGCACCGTTAGGAGTGCCAGATCGTATTCGGTATTTCCATCGTTTATTTAAAACGCACAAGAGCTTCAAATTCGCCATACACCACTTTTTTGTATATGCTACCGTTATCGAAATATTCAGAAAAACCTGTTTTCGAGGGTCTTTGACCCTCTGTAGCACCGCTAGCGGCACTCGTAGAGATGTGGACTTTTAGGGTCTTGTGTAGGACCTCGAAAGGAAGGCTGATCACATACATAAATTAAACTCTCAAATTAGCAGAACTAGGGGAGTGTCTTTTCTTTGCTACACACTTTTGGCATCTTGTTGGAAATTATGAACTATTTTAAAATAACCTAAACCCAAACGATGTTCTAAATCCTTCCAGACGGATCACAGGGCTATACGATTTCCGATCGATTGATGCCAAATTTATACTTATCCGACCATATTTTAAAAATGGCGGCCAACTTCACATTCCAAGTTTTCCGAAGTGCTATAGTTAAATAATAATTAGCGATGCAAAAACGGTTCCGGACGTGATTTATAGTAATATTTACAGGAAGTGTTTGTGTACACAATATCACTCTTAGCTAAGATGCAAACCAGGTGGGGTTTTTTATTTAGTTACTCCTGCGTCCTGGCGTTTTCAGGATGCACAAACGAAAAAATCAATGCGCAAACGATTTCCGATCGATTGATGCCAAATTCATACTTATCCGACCATATTTAAAAAATTTTGTTGTTGCATAGATTCTCTCCTTTTTTCTATAAGGTCTTTTCAAATAAGGCTTTGTTTCGCTTGCGTTTTTTACTGCTTTTATGAGTTCAAATGAAAAAATGTTTTAAGCCTTAACCTTCATCTGCTCCAAAAAAAACTTACGTTTCCTTTCCTCGCGTAGATTTCTACGCATGTGAAATGTGTAATAAAAACAAACATATATGCATCGCATTTAATGGATTGAATTTTGAGATTAGTTTGTGATCTGTTTGGCACACTCTACAGCAGAAGCTGCAAATGTGTGGTGAATATAATTATTTTTGGGAAGATTCTCGTCGAGGCATTTCTGACATCGGGATCTATAGTGTTGGAGTCATTATTTTTCTTCGCTTAGCAGGAGTTGCAGATGTCGAGGGTTCAAATTATTTTCTTCAATGGTGTAAATAACTGGACATGGTATTTCAAAGCCGTGATTTTGCTGGAACTGGTCGTGGATTACCAGTTCTTTCTGACATATGTGGAAAATTTCTCCTCATAGTTCGCACCTGATTCGGTTGCCATTCCAGATTGATGTCTTTATATAATATAAAGGCATTCAATGGGGAAATATCTATTATGTTGGAAAACACCATATGCCATCTGTTTGTCTTCCTTAAGTGCTGCAGCAAGAGAACATTTTGTCGACGGTGTCAAAACTAAAACCACACCTGCACCTTGTTGCTTTTCGGGTGCAGTTGCGCCAACTGCTCCCAAATATGGTTGACTTTCCCAAACAGCATATCCTGGAACAAACTAACAGCCATAATTTCAAACCATATCTTTCTGGTGTAGATGGCATGCACTGGCGAAATTTGCATGTTCCGCGGAGTCCAAGGAGCTGTTCGTCGACGGTTACGCATTCATGCGGGCTGTACAAATTTGGAAAAAAATTCGACCACTTTTCGAGTAAATAACGAGTCGGAGCGAACTTAACGTCAGATTTGGCTTGTTTCCTGCTTGTAACGTCGTCAAATCGAATAAACCGCGTAATCAATTGAATTTTTTTTTGCATTATATATCAAGGAATGGGGCGACTGTATTCTCCATCTCATAAATCGTCGATCGATTAATTTTTAGATCTAAAAACTTTACTGTAAACTACGCCATTCAGATAATAAATACAGTGAATAAAGGAGAGAGAGATGTGAATAGAGGTATAGGCTAAATCAAAACTCCCATATAAGCCCCAAACATATTTCTAGTTAGTTCAAAGGAATCGTCTTCCTGGATAGATTTAGCGTGTGCATTGGAGTGCCTCAATATAGTACTTTCAATTGCTGGTGTGAAGGGCAACTGAGCACTTGGATAAACTACCTGGGCTTAGACAATCTAAAATGTACATAGCAGGGTATTCCCACAAACGAACTGAGCTGAGCTGAGCTACTTCAGCTAAGCAGAGCTAAAGTACGTATCATCTGTGACATTCTCACGGGTCACTCCTGTCTAAGATCGCATTTACGCAGAATAAGGCTTGTGAAACACGCGAGCTGTCGATTCTATGAAGAAGACGACGAGACCTCTTTCCACATCCTATGCGAGTACGATGCACTCGCCCAGCGCCGCTGGGCACAATTCGGAGTGTCCTATCCAGACACGGACGACATAGCTTCGACATCTATAAGCGATCTCAACTCCTTTCTCAGCACGATCAACCTTGATCGTCAAGCCCATCCACGACTAGGACGATAGCTGGCTTCAGTGCTGTGAATCCCTTCCGGTTCACGCCCCTCTACAACTCTCAATCTGCAAGATAGGACATCTAGTAGTAAATTTTAACACGCAAAGTTGTCGCGCGATGTGCAATCAATGACAATTCTATGCAAATCAATGCCAGACAGTCTGTAATTTCTTATATGCGTAGAAAACTACGCAAAGTGTCTGAATATGAAGAAAAACTTTTTTTTCTGTGTGTCGGAAAGCATATTTTCTTGTTTAGAATGATCATAGTTATAAAGTCAAGAAGTTTCATGAACATTTTCTCAAAGGTTTTTGGAAAAAATTTAAAAAAGTTTTCAGTATGCGTAGATTTCTACGCAAGCGGCAGATTAGGGTTAAATAAAATTAGTTGAAAGAGCCAAATGGGACTAAAATGAGAAATCAAAAACGTTCCTAACCACTTGTTAACTATAATGACCATAGATCCGATTCCCATACATTTCAATCGGCCTTTATAATTTGATTCTATTAAGCAGTGATTCTAATAACCGCCCTCTAATGTAATTCGTTTTTAACATGTATAGATTAACGACCATAGATTGTTGGTATGGTTTCGGAGCAGCAAATTTGAAGGATTTAATATATTTTCTCTCAATAATTTCTACAAGATTTTTTTTGCCGTTTTGAAAATGATTCAAACCTCACTAACTAAAAATTATATGACTGCCTACCCTGTATGCAAAAGCTGTGCACGCCACTGCCAGTTTTTAAGTATTTCATGCCAAAGACTGTTACCATTCTACACATTCCTACCAAATTTCATGACGATCCGTTAAGCCGTTCGCGAGTTTCATGCACTAGCCTAGACTTCGGCCCTGTTTGCCCAGTTATTATCTATCTCTTGGTTGTCCTGCTTTGGTTGTCCTGCCTCAGTACTGATACTTTCCACAAAATTAGTACACGTCATGAACTAAGAGGCGAAATAGGCGTTTCTTGAAGCTTTCAAGACAACAAGTATACAGACACTGGAAAACATGCGGCCACTTATGCTGAAAAAATTGCGAGCTAGGTAGTAAATGAAATAAAGTAAAACACTAAGATTTCTAAAATACATTGAAGTACGAGAGAGAGAGAGAGAGAGAAAAACTACAAAACTAGCATACACAGCAAACTAGCGCCAAGATCAGTCCTGCCATGTGTATAATGCTCGTAGTCCTGATTTTTAGTTGAGGAAAGTATCATATCCTTCAGTGATATGGGTAGAGTTCCAATAAAAGTCCGCTATAGTATAGTGATTTTAGCTGAAAAAATGATGAAACCCAAACATCCAAAAAAAGAGCTGACAAATTGTTCTATGGCCTGACCGCATTACGCAGTAAAAAATTAGACTTTTTTGCGCGTCACATTTGGTGGGGAGGGGGTGGCAAAGGGGTGAAATTATGATTTTTCGCCAATATCTTGTTAACTGTAATATTTACAGCAAAATGTTCTGAGGACGATTACAAAATTTCCTTTCTAATGATATATTATATCATATACCTTCTCTTGGCAGATTATATACTAGACCTTAAAACATTTGGTGTAATTTAGATTTTTTGATAGTTACATTTGGTGCTCTAGCTCCTGAAGTAATTTAATTGGAGCCATGGTAATTGATATAACTATTCCTAACAATATATAGCTGTCCCACACGGAGACTCAGGCTGCCCCGACAAAGCATTCCCCTATACTCCCTATTAACATTTAAAAAAAAGACATGCCTGTAACTTTTCGCCGAATCACAGCAGGCGGGAAAAATTTTGGTAAACGTTAAGGCCAATTTCACATTCGAAGTTTTCCGAAGTGCTATAATTAAATAATTAGCGATGCACAAACGAAAATTATTGCTGCACAATCATGCACAAACGTAGCCGCCCCCACACAAACGGTTTCCGAAGCGATTCGAAGAATTAGGCGGCTAACTTCACATGAGTGTCATATTTTGCTTGGTCACGGAAAGGGCAGACTAGCTCTTTGCCGAATCGTATAGACCAGCTTAGTCCTCAGAAAATCTCGGAGCCGATGAGTAGAGAGAATGAACCCACTATTTGTTAGTTCGTTCACATTTTCATTTCTCTCGATCAATTGTTGACTGGGTACCCAATAGATGGATATTGAATAAGGAGAAGTCGTGTAGAATTGATCTCTAAGTTGTGAGAGTGCCGAGTCTCGATTGTAGCCTGAATACTAGAGGCTCAACCTGAGTCGAACCGAAGTGGAGACACACGATTCTCCGGTTGAGAAACAAAGGATACGCTCTAGACTCCAAAGGATTTTTTTAAATTCAGTTGTATTATGTCAATCCAGACTGAACTTAACTACAATGTTTATCAGCTAGTGAATCAGTTCATGATGACCCTAAAAAAAAGGCTACCGCCAGTGGCTAGGCCACCATCCCCATAATTGTATTAGCATCTGTCCCAAAACCAATAATCCTTTGGTCATTCATAATACATCGAATACCAACGCTCACCTTGCGGAGCTTCTGCAAATACATACTCCATTTGTCGGCCTATTATCTTTAAGCATTCTATCAGCTACCCACAACCATCCAAATGACATTTTCTTTTCACTACCATTTAACATAGTAGATTAATTGTTTGCAGTCACAAAAGAGAGAGTGTCATTATCAAAAATTTTGTGGTTTATTCCTTCGCCTAAGTTACACCCATCAGTGGTGCAATCAACGCAAGACAATAGAATTCATTTCACCATTTAACCCTACATAAGCCTGAAATAGCCCCCATAGCACAGGAAGTGGTACCATCAAAACAAACTCACTCTCTTTGCATTGTCCCTATTCGCGTCAAAGCCCTTTGCAAGTCATCGCCCACAAAACCTTGTTTGCAGCTCAACCAGAGATTGTTGTTCCGCTACACGGTTGTCTACGCCGATATCAGTGCACAGTAGCCGTTTTCAGTCATCTCATCATCCCTATTAAGTGCGAGTGTAGAAATGCTACCGGTCGCGTCGTGGCTAATATCGCTCGAATTAGACTCTCTCTCTCTCTCTCTCTGTCTCTGGTATATACTTTGTGACGGCGAAATTATTCACGGATTTCGTCCTTTCCGTTGGGTTGGGTTGAGTCGAGATTTTGCTGTTGTTGGTGAAATTCACAAAGGGCTCTGATAATTAGGTTCATTGCCATTCCAGGAAGAGTTTCTACTAGGTATTATATCCGTTTCGGACGAAATTTTCAAGCATAGAGCTTAGGAGTTTATTTTTGCGAAGACAAGAAAGAGAGCGAGAGAGAGAGAGAGAGATAGCGAGAGTCAGATTGGTTTTTGGGAAGAATGGTTGATTTTACTTGTCGTATTTTTATTTCATTTCATTGTATTCTGTGAGTTCTGGTCTCTTTAACTGGAAATCTTGAGAAAAAACTTAATCCGAACAAAGATGAAATGAATTTGCTAATTTAAGGATTTCTGGGAAATAATCTAAAATTTCCACGGTGAAATTGTGTTTCATTAATCAAAGTGGATTTATACAAATTTTTATTCTTTGTTTCTTTATCAGACGTCACTGCACAAAAATAAATCATTCGTTCGTCCTGGCTATAATCAGATCTACGGAGAAATGTTATTTGTAAATGCAGAAGCCTCTTAAACGAATATATATGTAACCCGTTTAACTGTCTAGCGTTCCAATGTCCATCGCAATAATTCCATCTATTTTCAAATTTAAATCCAACCAATTCGAAGAATTAATAATCTCAAATGTCATTCATTTGGACCATTATCCAGTTAATGGTCCATTTCGAAAATAGTCCTTTAGCCTGGCCGACCAGTTCGTTCGCTTTCATATCCATTAAGGCAATGTCTTTTGACCACCTAAAATGTTGAAATTGGACAAATCCTCAAAGATGAATGAATTTACTCGTAGAGTTTGTTCAACTTTGAATCGGACCGATGAATGCTCAAGCATAATGTATTGGGATTGGAAGGTCAGTGATTCGGAGAAATGGGTAAAAAATTGCGAGTGAATGCCTGGAGTTCATGGTCATAAGAAAAAAACATTTCTTGATGCTTATATAGCCTTCGACAGCTAGTGAAATTTGGGACACAAAATAGTCACACAAAAGCGAATTATGTTTCCTGGCTACTAGCCAACCTCTTTTAAATCTCATCAAATCCCAAAACAGCCTTGTCATGAACCTCCGCATCCACTATCACCAATTTACTACCCTCATTTTAACAAGAAACACTAATGGTCAAAAAACAGTTTTTCTTTGCGCTGAAGATTTTTCCATAGGTATCTGAATTCGACTTCGACTAATGTCCTATCCGTTTGAATTAGGGTTGGGTTGGTAGCGAAGCGTAGGTACGTCATCATCCTATATTTTTCGCATGACTGTTTCTGTCATGCAAAATATAATAATTCTTCTAAAGGGACGCGATATCAAACAATTTTTTCTCTCACTTCCCTCCCTCGTGAAAGGAAGTGTGAACATTTAATTTTTTCGCTTGTTGAAAAGTGAAAACTTTTCATTTGTGAACATCACTTCGGTGTGGTGTTTCTTTTTTTTCAGGTCCTGATTTGCGGTTAATGTTGCCCTTTTTTCCGGTGGGTAATTATTGGGGTTTTGTAGTTTGGACCAAAGGCCAAGCGGAATCATTTTCCTGGTTAGTATAGTGGCTTTTGAGTTTCATCGTCATTGCTTTACACTTTCGCGCCCTAGATTGAGGACCGCGCCGCGTCAGAGATTCATGGAAAAAAGCTGCTCGTTGCTGATAAGATATATTTAGATAGGGATCAAAAGTATAATGATGATGACAGCATATAGAGCACTGTGATGAAGATGCTTTTGATGTCGGCGCGTGGTGGGAAGTTGGTCGTCAGCGTTTTTGTTACTTAGCCGCGAGAAAATTTGGTAAGTGAAAAGGTTAAAATGAGCCAAAGAGCATATTCTTCTGGTAATTGAAGTAATTTGAATTCTACTGGGAATAGCACATTCCGGACGCTGATGTGCTATCCCTTGCATTTGCTGAAAATTCATTTCAAAATTACCATATTAAAATTTAGATAGAAATCAGAACTGCTAACGGAACAGCTCTTTCGTATAGTATGAATATAGAGACTGACCTATAGCCAAATTACGCGACGTTTTGCTGATATTACCGTTTTAAGGGGTTTTGTTTTGCGCTTTACATAAGACGGAATTTTTCCAATTTCTGTTGAGTACCAAATCAAGGCTACCGACCGTGGAGGCCTTAACCCATTTTGTGCTACGGTTGTTTACGTTTTCGCAACGCTTTACATTTGTATATAATATTCCACGCTTTTCTGGTAAAAAATATAAACTTGATCCCCGAGGAAGAAGGGTTCACTTTAGAATTATCTAATCGACCTGTTTTTGCTCAAAAATGTATTTTGACATTTTCTATGATTTTTTAGGGTTTGAAACTGTGAAAATTCCATGTTTTTAGGTACGGATGCTAATTTGTGTATAAAAATACTTAGATCAAATATTTTCCTGAAATCTACGGAAATAACATAAGAAAGACTACAACAGATGCGAAAATATACATAGGTCATCAAAAAGTTGTACTATAAGCGCAGAACATACGCTCAAAATTCAAGGTTGCGAAAACGCAACTCTGGACTATAACGATATCCTCTTTTTCCTATCCTATGGACAGATAATTTCCATTATTTTTACTACTAATTCAATTTTGATGCTATTTAATTTTTGCTTTTATTGTTTGATTCTGTTTAACTTCTTGAGATAAAGCGGGGCAAACATTGTTTGAACTTAAGTTTTCGATGCTCTTCAAATGAAAGAGTTTATTTAGAACATTTAATTTATTTGTTTTTATGACGCGGCCACTACCTATTATCAGCAAAATGATTATTTCCAAGTTTCACCCGATTTAACGGCCCAATATTCCTCAAATAGCGTGTGAAGTTTAAACTTTGTGTAAAATAGAATCCAGATATGTCCTTGGGAAGTTAGGTTTACAATAGAACCACCATCTACATAAAGAAAGGGAAGGGGGACTACTCCTCGAGGGAGGATCGCCAGCCTTATATCCAGACAACATTCTAACAGCCCCTTCAGACTGCGGGCGATGCGATGCGATGCGATAAGAAGCGATAAGCTTTCCATCGCAAGAAAAAAAAATTCCTAGCAATTAGATAGGATGCGATGCGACGTCGGGTTGTACGATGAAGAACTTTTCCATGTCGAATCATGGTGCTTTCAGCAGCTGCTGCAAGGTGCCTTTTCGCCGATGGGAGCGACATGGATTATGCTATTTTTGCTTGGATCGGGTTCGTAGTGGCATGTGGTTGTAAGATGGAGAACTTTTCCATGTCGATTCACCTCACTGTGCTGTTTAGACGATGCAATGCGCATTGCCGCGGCCGTAGTCTTCTACCAGCGACATGGGGGATGTGATTTGTCTTTGGATCGGGTTTGTAGTGGCACGGAGTTGTACGGTTGTACCATGGAGAACTTTTCCATGTCGAATCAACGTGCTTTCAGCACGTGCTGCAAGGTGCCTTGTCGCCGATGGGAGCGACATGGAGGATACGATTTGTGTTTGGATCGGTTTCGTAGTGGCATGGTATATTGTATGTATGTAATCGGACATAGAGAGGCTGGTTTCGTGCTTTTTGATGCTGATAGGAAGATATCGACATGAGAGGCATTGTGCAGATTGGGTTGCATTACCATTGAGATTTATATATACATACATACGTGTTGTGTTGTATAGTGTTATAGATTTGTAGATATTAAATGAAGGGATAACCGTATGCAGGTGATATAATAATGGATTGGTCTACTAAATATCCTTTGTGGAAATTAACAGTGCTGTCCAACCCAGATCGTAGCGTACCCGTACCCCCAAAAAGGGCGGTATTCCGATTTGACAATTGTGGTTGAATCTATGAATGGGTCAAAGAAGTAAGATTTGTGGCAATATGCAGTGCAGCACAACCCGGTTTGTGGCGTACGCTTACGTATAAGAAAATTTCGTACAGCGCATGTAGGTATTTGCAATGTATTATTGAAGGTAGCGGCAGATAGGTCAGTTGTGGGAACGGTGATGAGAAAACCGGGGTACCATTTTTGGGGCGGGCAACCCCAATTTTTTTTTTACCTCAAATTCGGAATCAGCGACGCAAATTTACCTTAGTGTTTCTGCCATGCCGATTGGACGAATATTTCCCCGAGAAAACAGGGTTACAATTTCGGGGGCGGGCAACCCCAAAAAAAAATTTCTTGTTTTTGACCTCAAATCCGGAATCAGCGACCCAAATTTACCTTAGTGTTTCTGCCACGCCGATTGTACGTGTATTTTCCCGAGAAACGGGGATGCCATTTTTTGGCCGGCAGGCTCATAAAAGTGCGCGTACGCTAGAAACTGGGTCTTATTGCACTGCATGTTTCCAAAAATTACCTATTTCACCCATTCATACATATTTGAACAACAATTTACACCAAATCCAAATGCGGCCCGAAAATTGTTTTAAAACGCGTAAGCTAACACTGCAAATTTCCAGAAAGGTTACCTACCTCTTTCAGTCATTCATCATTACATCACCTACCTACAATTTATCTACAACACTACATAGCCATACCAACAAGTACGTATGTATATAGAAAATACCAATGGTACTACACAGGGACGTACCTAAGGGTGGGTATGGGGGGGTGTCTCACCCCCCTAACATTTTAAATTTTCATCTGCAGTCGGCAAATTTGACCTCAGTGGAAAAATGTAGGATTGCGATTTTCGGCATTAATAAATTTACAAAAGAATACCTGTCGATGTTTAAGGATAAAGGCATTTGAAAGTTGCAATATTAAAAATATGTAATTGAATGTACATACTTATTAACAGAGCTATTCGCATGAAAACATAAGACTAATGTTTAAATTAAAAAATTTAACTGAAAATTTGGAAGCTCAGGACCTTAACATTATTGTCGCCATGAAACTCATTCGCAGTACAACAAAGTCTTATAAAGACATTTAAAAACAACATGAAAATCAATGCGTTAGTGCCAAGCTGATTTTCGCAAGAAAATTAAATATTGGCCCTGAATCGGACTACAAAAACAACACCGAACTCGTCGTGCTCCGAAAAAATTGGACGAATTATCTCAAACTACAGCCGAAACAGACTTTGCAACATTTTACCGAAAAGAGCTCAAAATCCTTTTTACGTTTTTATCTCAAAGTCCACAGAAGAATTGGAAAAAGTAGCCAAACTGCTCCAACCATTTCAAGACATATTTCAAATTCTGTTCGATGGGAAAAATTGCACGATAATCTCAGTAACTGCAGTGATACAAACTTATTTTTGTATTTCAAAGGAGATTCCTGAATGCCTTCATGCTGAAATTCAAATCCTTCTTGATAATTGCTCCGAACGTCAAAGTTTTGGGGAGATAGTGAGAGAGGCATTTAAACTAAGGACCGAAAGCTTACAATATTATTCATATTTTGACATGTCCAGTGTCATCAGCTTCAAGCAACCGATCGTTTAGTAAATTGAGATTAATCATGAATGGGGGATGAACGTTTGGACAATTTGATGCTAACGTTTTCTGCGAAGGATATTGACGATAAAATGGATTTACATCGAATTATGGAACGATGGTTCAAAATTAAGTAACGACGTGTCACAACTTAACTGGTTGAATAAAATATCTATATGTATATTCATACAATCCTTCGTGTTTCTATCTTTGTATTTTTCGATGTTTACATGAACGATAAAAAATATATTAGAGGTACGGAAATTTCGCAAATAAAAAACAGGAATTTCGCATAAACTAATTTTGAATATTGGAAATTTCGCTGAAATTCGCTGAATTCAGACAACACACATAGATACTAGATACGGTAATGGTAAAACGAGAAACTGCTGAGGCATATACCGTTAATATCGTTACGCTTTTATCGTTTTTATGTAAAGTCCATTTAAATTATGGGGGCCCGCCGAACCACGAGAAAACTCTCCCTAGAAATCGCATTGCAGAAAACAAAGTTGATTCATCAAACCTCCAACTAAAGTGCTTTCTCGGTGTTCGGCAAGCCATGATGCTCGTGATTCAGCAAACTCTCTGCATTTAACAATTTCTCTGTTCTTATTAACGGAAAACGTCTAAATAAATCTGAGATGAAAAATTATTGACAGTAATTGACATTTTTGGACAAAAATAAACCTTTTTTTGTGGAAAAAGTCCAAATTGGAACATTTCTTATTGATTCGCATAAATTAGAAATTTTCGCCGAAATTCGCATCTATTTCGTAAAAACAAAATTTCCGTACCTCTAATTGGTGACTTTTCAAATGTAGTCGGCAAATTTTACTTTTCAACCCCCCCATCAAATGTTTGCTCGGTACGTCCCTGGTACTACATTACATTATTATTACCTACGACAATCCATTCATTAATACCCACAATTATCTACAACACTACATAAATATATCGACACGTTTGTATGTACATATATTGAAAATATCAATGGTAGAACTCTATGTCACGAAGTCGATCTGAAATCATAGCCATATCAGCAGCAAATCGTACAAGCCAGTGCCGTATGAAATCCGTGTCGCATCGCATCGCCCGGCCGGAAAAGTTTGGCGTCGCTCTGTATGTGTACGCGGCCTAAGGAGGAGTTCCACCTATCTGATATGAGCGATCCGGTTGAGCATTGCATCTAGCGGTTGGCGACTCCAACACACCTGGTAAAAATCGAAGGCGCACAGAGAATGCGGACTCCACCAGAATAAAAAAAAAAGAAATAAATAACAGGCGCGACAATCCAACATTGGACTAAGGCCGCAGGATGTGTTAGTGACATCCTATTTCCAAGATCTTATCTGCTTTTTGATGAGGTAATGAGATCAGCATCACGCTCAGCAGTGTTATTTATCCCCATAAATGGGCACTCGTTTAACATCTGAGTGAGATCATAGTCTGTCACAAGCTCGTGAGTTCGAAAAACACCATGGAACACGGTGAGATTCGAACTCATGAGCCTGTGCACCGAAGGTAAGCGCACTAACCGCTAGACCAGCCAGACTACACCAGAATACTTGGCGATTATTTTCGACGACTAAATTGTTGGGGCGATCCAAAATAATGCTAATAATTGCTTTTGTTTCTAAATTTTAGGCTATTGTTTGTAAAAATAAGACGTTTCAGTGTATGGAAGAGACTTTTCTTTGACCAAAAAAGTACACGTTAAGTCCTAGCGTTGCGTTTTCGCAACGTGCACCACAGCCCAAAATACAAAAAATTAAAAATACATTTCTTCGAAATTTGCATATTCTTCCTATGCCAAACTACCGTGTGAATTTTCGTAATACTAGCACAACTCCTTCTTACCCCGGACAATATGGGTTAAGCCTCGATAGTTGAGTGACAAATGATCTGATCGACGCGCCACATGTACAATGATATTCTCTCGAAGTATGTTTAATCCTATATTCATTTTTCATGACAACCATTCTATACCTATTAGGAATCCTTTCATATCCCATAAATATGGAGATTTTCAGTAGAGAGGAATATTCAGTAAAAAAAAAACATTTTCGCTGAAAATCGACTGTCTATATAACGTCAATTTTCTAAAAATAGAAAAATATTTTGCGCGTTTCTCATCCTTTTTCATGCATACCCATTACGCCAAGAAAATTGTGCATTCATTGTCATCGATTGTAATAAATTTCGAAGATTTTCGGTGTCTAGCGCGACAAACTTTGGAATATGATTTTATTCTAGCATCGTACGGACGGATATAGTATTGATGAATCGATAATAATTTTACCTGTGATTTTTCGATTTGAACGGGATATTCATCTTCGTGATAAAATCTTTTGAAATACTTGAATTGAAAGGACTTTCATAAATTCATAGCTGGAGGCGTATATTATTTTATAGCAGGAAAAGATATTGATTTAGTTTAAAGACAAGTGTGAAAATAGATGAAGTAGGCTAACATATCGGACGGTTTTTTTTTTTCGAATATTTTATGACAAATTTGATTTATAGCCCGGTTGGACGAGCACGCCCTTGAAGCATAAGATCGTCGGCTCGCAATATATTGATTTTGACTTTTCGATGTGACGAACTATGATGATTTTTCTCATATGTTAAATGAGAACCCATTTATGGGGATAAATATGTATCTCGGTAGAGTGTGCTGTTCATCTTAACAGCACTGCGTTAAATAAATAAAATTTTCTTAACCAACCAGTGGCCTAGGTACAATGTGGGTTTGCTGGTTAGAAAATGTGAGAGAAATGGAAATTTACCTATGCTGGACATTTCGCCAGTGCTGCATGTATTCTGGAAGAATTCAATCAAGCTTCAACAGCTCTGAACTGATGAATTTTCACGAAAGCGAAAGCAAATCGTGTTCTATTACTAGGAGTTTACGCCGCGTCACTTTCAGTGAATCGAGTTTTACTTTCAAAAAAGGTTTTAGTTTTGAGTTTTCCAGTTTATAGGGTTTTTAAGAAATCTTTCAAGAAGCCCTTATAAATTCGATTTGTATCCGTCCGTCTGTTCACTTAATAACTCGCCAACGGCATGACATGACATTTTTTATGAACGTGTAGAACGGTTACAGTCTTTGGTACGAATACCTTAGGACAAAGATCCCCGAAGAGGTGAAAAAAGTCCACTTTTTTATACATTTCATATCAGTAACTTTTTTCCGGTTTTGAGGAACGGTAATGGAGTTATGGATCTTTGAAGTTAAGTTTACCGTACCCTCCTAAAGATTTACGTAGTTTTTACAAAGAAGTCCCAGTCGTTTTCCGGACTTGTAATCACCAAGTGAAAAGCTCAAATTTAAGCTAAAAACAAATTGAAATTTTTAAATAAAGTGTTGGTTCAGTATTCAGTGTTCCCTCCCCTTGCTCGAATAACTGCTAGCATCCTTATATTCACAGACCTCACGAGGCTGATGATGAAGTCTTAGGGAATTGCAGTCCCTTCCTCTTTAATTGCGATTCGCAGCTCTTGAAGCGTTGTTGGAGCAGGAACGCGGGCTGGAATCTGACGTTTCCGCTTATCCCATAAGTGTTTTATTAGATCACAGTCCGGACTTCGAGCATACACGCGTCTAAAAAAGCAACGAATAATAACTAAAGAAATTATAAAAAATATCCTAGACCCTCGAGAAGAAAAGAAGAAGAAAAAAAAAGGTAAGGGCGAACTCAAGTCAAAACATAGCAAATCGTTAACATTGTGTTTGTTGTTTGATTGCTATGTGAGTTTACGGTACTTTAAATAAAATTGATAGTCATTTGAATAACCTTTAAACGCACTTTCTGTAGATATAACTTTCATAGTTGAAAGTTTCATACTTTTTGAGAAAATTTGGTTAGAGCTCGAAAGTTGCAGGTGGCCCGATACTTTCGACGCTGAGTGTATATACATACGTTAAATACTAAGAAGGGATGTCAAAAACCGGACAGTTAGTCCGAAAACCGCTACTATCAGAACGGTTAACCGGTTTTCTTTCGGTTTTTCCTCATTCCGGTTTTAACTCGGCCGGATGTTTGTCTATCCGGTTAAAACCAGAAAAAATACTCACCAAATTAATACAATTTTTTATATTTTCTTGATTTTTCAGTCTGCAATTCTATTACTTGTCCCTTATGAAAAACTTCGTTTACAAATTTCAGTCCTTAAACATATTTTCGAATATTCTCCTTATAGCAATTACTCGTTGAATGCTTCGTCCTCCTAATCTTTTCACGTGTATCTTGGTTGTGCGTCGTGAATGTGATATTCAGGGGCGGCGCATAATGGCCCGCAGGACCCGCGTCGCGGGGGGGGGAGGGCACGAGATTTAGGGGCCTAGAAGCCACATGAAAGATTCCTCGAATCATAAAAACAGCACGATTGTGAAAAACAATTCTCCCACGTATGTAGATATTTTTTTTGTAGACAGAGACATATAGTGTAGTTACTACGTGAAAAACCTAGTATACATCAGATTGCAAAATGTGGTGAAGATAATTTTTTTTCTGTTTCTTATGTGTTTTTGGGGTGCTGACCACGAATTCGGAGCTTCCCACCAACATTTCGTTGCGGAACAGGGTCAAAACCGCGAAAAGACCCTAAACATTTTGCTGTTTTTCCGTTATTTGGCCCCAAACTCTGAAACTATTTATTTCTGCGAAGAACTCTCCATGAATTTTTTAGAGAGCACATAATTGCGCGTCCAAAGAGTTATAAATATTATAAATCCGTTGAGTGGTATTACTACAATTTATAATTTAAATTTGCCATTTTTAACATAGTTCCATATTACGAATAACATTTTTCGATTGAACGCTTTTTTATTTTTGGTCGGAAAAGTTGCATTTTTCTTGCACATTATGTCTTTTGGGGGCAGAACCTGAATCCAAAACTTCTCACCAAAACTTCGTTGCAAAAGAGGGTCAAAATTGCAAAAAAACGCCAAAAAAATTACTATAAATTGTAGCAATACCGCTTATCGCATTTCAATGATTAATGGCGCGTTGGACCCGGAATTACGTTTTCTCTAGGGCTTCAAAATGACAGGTTTTCGGAGAAATGTACACTTTCGGAGTTATAAACAAAATAAACCGGAAAACTCTAAAAATTTTGGGTTTTTTAGCGGTTGGGTTTGTTGGGAAGCACCGGATTTGAGCTCAGCAACCCAAAAAACATAAGAAACAAAAAAAAAATCCCCACCACACTTTGCAATCTGAAATCACCTAGTAACTACACTTTCGAAGTAAAAACAAGTTTATTGTTCCTCTTTCATTAGGTCCCTTAGATAAGCCTCTACACAGAGAAATGTTCACATTGTCCTAAAATGTTTTAAAGCTCATCAGACAATTCTCAAATTTTCACAAAAAAAAAAACTCTTCTATGGTTGAAAAAAGTTTCTCTATATTTTTATAATCATAAACAGTGCAAGGAAACTGGGCTTTCTTTCAAAATTCACATGAAAATAGCTCGAAATCGAAATCAGCGCATTTTAATGAATAAATGTATATAATGAAAGCACATAATTTTGTGTTGTTGTTTTTGCGAAAGGTAAGTTAAGCTTTTAAAATTGTTCAGCTTAATTTACTCTAAATATATTTAAAATAAGAAGTCGGCTCTATAAACACTTTATAATCCTCCATTAAGGAAGAAATTTGCTGCTGGTATGGCTGTGCTATTTTTCCTACAAGTACCATATGGCAAAAACGATCCTTTAGGTCCCACTACAAATAAGCTATCTTAAAACATTTTTGGATATTGTACCTTTTCTATAGGGTGTTTATACCAGGCTATATTCTAATCTACTTTATCATGAACTGTCAAACAGGAACAAAATAGTTCGCGAGTGGTACTAAACTAAGTTTAAACTAGTTAGTACGGCTTTTATAGGTCGTTGAAAACTGAAATATTTTATATTGCTCTCGGTATATACACAATCATTAGGTACGCGGTGCTAAGGCCACATTTGATTTGAATGGAGTCTTACCAATATTGCTGTATTGAATTTAATAAGTAAGAACACACGTTCTTAAAAATGAAAGATTTACATTTTAATTTAAAGCTGTACTACATAGTACAAGGCCTCGATTGTCCTTAATATCCAGGTAACAAACCTCGGAGCCATGTTCTATGTTGGAGTTCTTTTATCTTGGCTGTTCTTGTATATCTTTACTCGTTTTCCCATGTAATTTCATTGAGCTTTTCGACTCTGAACTGTCGATCGGGGAAGTCTCATGTCATTCTTGGCTACACTGTAAGCAAAGGAAGATTTTATACCATGGACCAACTGAACATAAAGGATGCTGGTTTGGAAAACTCACACGAACAGGTTCTAATTTTAATCCTCATATTCCTGTGATAGCTTATTTTGACATAGGGCGAAAATTCCACCTTGGCAGTAGCAAATCGGAAAAAATGAGTTAAATTGTTTGCCTCTGCTAATTCTTACCATAGATTATTCTATGTAGATCAGAAAGACAAAATAATTAAATCGAGGCATCTAGAAAGATTTGAAGACAAGTCTACAGGCACTGGGCTATTATTTCATCCAGAGTTCTTTTTCTAAAAGTTATCCCCACTATTCCAGCAGCGAAATTTTCCTTTAGTCTAAGACATAGGAGCAAAGAAATAAAAATATTGACTGCTACAATCGTTCGAATTGCGTACGGCTTGCAGTGGCTATAACAAATTTTATTAATAAAATTGTATTGAAAATGTTCAAGAACACAAGAAAGTAATCGTAAATGTGTGATTTTTACATTTTGATACCATGTTCTATTATTATGTCGGGACAATAAACGTTGGGCTCCCAAAAGACCGCACGTGCCGGTCTGCGCTGATCGCGGGACCTGCCTGGCAAAGGATTAAAAACGTGTCGTTTTTCAAATTGTCTAGCAAGTTACAAACTTCATGACGTATAGTGTGGCTCGTGCGCTCGTCTTCAAATCATAGGTTCCCGGGGTCGGTAGTTTATTATGCCTTTAGGAGCGTAATTAGGTAAATTGAATGCAGCCAACACCTATAGATGGTAACGCTGGGCTGTGTGAGCTTTTTTATTTTAAATTAAAAAACTATTGATGAAATCATTAATTTAATAAACGTTACAAAAAGGGCGTTATTCTCAAAATAAGAATGCAAAAAGTCAAAGCAGCTCTCAGCAAAGTTATTTTAAGTACAATTTAATTTTATTAGAAACACTGTAGCGTCAAAATCATGTTTAACGAGACCGAGTTCTAATCGTGCGAATAGCACGATGAGTTTATACCCTATACCCATGTATAGACCTAGAAGGCAAGCAAAACCCAAAATATTCAATTTCATATTTTTGTGGGGGAGGGAGGGGTAGATGGGTCGGACCTGACACATCTTTATTACCTTGTCAAGGTGTCCAACGACTACCATTTGATACTAATTTGAAGTTTTTCGTGACATTCTATCAAAAGATATGGCTGAATATAACTCTGTAGGGGAAGTAGGAGTACGGGTAGTCGGACCTACTCCACATTCCATGAACTCAAAGTATATGTCAGAATGAGACATTGATCAAAATTTCAAGTCGATAGCGATATTCTACCGAAAGTTATGGCCGAATTAAAATATCAAGGAGGGGTAGTTTGTATGGGAGGTAGGGGAACCCGTGGTCCGATTTGGCCCATTTTCAATACCATCCAAGCTTTTATCAAAACAATCATCTGACCAAAATTTCAAAACTCTAGCTTCATTATTTCGGGAGTTATCGTGCGAACTGACAGACACACGGACGGACAGACAGACAGACAGACAGACAGACAGACAGACGGACATGGCTTATTCGAATCAGGGACCGACCCTGATCATTTATATATATACTTTGCCATACCTCCGGTGGCTCCTTAGAGGTGTTACATAATATCTGGTAACAAAAACAATATACCCTATACCATCTTATGGGGTATAGGGTATAAAAAGGTTGATTCAAGCGTGTTTTCAATTGATTGCAGTATAGGGGGGCCCACTCAAGAAGTTGGCGCGAGGGCCCCGAAAGAAGTTGTTCCGCCACTGATATTCGTGTATAGCATATCAGTGCATCCGCGTTTCATCGTGGTACTCCGCCCACTGGCCCCTGTTGCAAATGTTTGGAATTTTTTTTTAACTAATAAATTAATGAGATCACTTCTGACAATTTTATTTGATTATATTTTTTGCTCAAAATGTTTCTTTTTTAAATTAGCTGTCTTAGAGGGGACTCACACTATGGACAGGATTTACTAAAACCACTAAATTAATCGAGTCGAAACCCGCCTACTAGATTAAATCGTATGTCATGAAATTCAAAATACATCGTATAATGTACTTGCATTATTCAAATTGCAGTACAATATGGTACAACTGTCAACTAAATCTAGCATCTAGTAAATCTTGTCGATAGTCTGAATCGCCCCTTACTACATTATGTACATGAATTTTGATTTGATTTTGCATACGATACGAACACCAGCCATACGAGTGAGTGAGAATTTTTTTTTAAAGTAAAATTCTAAGCAAATCAATGAAAAGACTCGCTTAACAGAAAAACCGGTACTTTGAGCCCGGTTAATACCGGACGGTCTAACCGGCTTTGCAAAAGAACCGAAAAAACCGAAAACCGGGTTATGGACCGGTTTTTGACATCCCTAATACTAAGCATGTTGAAATTTGCTAAGAAAAAGGAAATAACAGTAAAATTGTGAATTTTTGTAGAAATGCATGAAATTAAATTCTATGTGTTATAAATAGCTTTAAGGTTTGTAGGACCAAGTCAAGAGGTTGTCATTAGAGATGAGCATCGAAAGAAAAACATCGATGGTTACCATCGAAAAAACATCTAGACGAAACCATCGATGGTAAGAAAACATCGATCTTTGGAGTTTTTTGAGTACTCAAAAAAAAATAATCACTTTAATATTAAAAATTAAGCTTATTGAATAGATATGTATATGGTTTAGTTTATGGTTTTCATTCAATGCCTCCTCCACCGACCAGAATGTAACTCTTCTCCTTGAGTTTTTTTGCATTCGTATCGTACCCAGAACTCGCGGCCCGCAGCCAGGTCATAGAACTTAATTAAAAAAAATGTGTGGCAGCACAAATTCGAGCTATTGAACTCATTTCAACAATTCGCCAAGAAGTTGGAGGCTTATGCACGCTTAAAAGAATCGCCGACGATTATTTGAGTTACATTTGCTTGGCATCCTTTTTTGTGGAAGAAAACGTTAAGCCTTTTCGTGAAATTGTTTTGTTCCGAAATACGGTACAATTTTTTTTTAGTATTAGCCGAACTTGCTAGCTATCTGGCACGTTGCACTATAAAGAACATCTTGGGCTGAGATTTATTTGAGGGACAAAGTTCTAAAGCCCCGAAATCGTATATTTGGTGAGGAAATCACCTGAACGAGAAATATTGTAAATATGGCCATTTCAGCCTAAGTACAGAATTTTTCCCTTTTAGCTTATTAAGCTTTACTGGTACATGCGTTTGTTTCACACCTCATCACAGAACAAATTTTTGTCTATTTTGAGCCTTTCTTTCTGACCGGACTTGATGCAACTGCGACTAAGAATTTTCGCTCCCAAGGTTGTTTTGGGCTTCCTCTGAATGTTTATGACCGGTTCCACAATGTTCAGATCAGCTGTCCAAAATTTGACGGAAATTAATTCACAAATAATGTTTAACGTTGTAACTTCTTATCTAAGGTTCTCAATTTATTTGAAGAACATTTTCAAAAGATGTAATTTCTATAGGACGTGATCCCTAGGAAGCTACTGACTTAAGGGTTGTGTTCGTAGAGACGATAAACGAAGTTAAACCGTCGGTTTTGAGCACTATACGCGTATATTTACTATACATACATGTTCCTTTAGTCCATAGTCGATACTAGGAAAGTAGAACCATTAAAAAAATATTTAAATACGGCTCGAAATTGGATGCAAAACTACGATCGCTGAGCGATCATCACGTGAATTGTCTCTACAAACACCTACCTTTAGATTAATAGTCACATCTTAAAGAAAACATTCTGAGATTAAATTACAAAAATACATAGGTTTCAATACGCGTATCAAATTTTTTTATTCTGCGGCCCGCTTAAACCTTAGGACACTGATATTTGGCTCATACCAAAGGTTGAAACTATTCCAGGGCGAAACCACATTTGGAAATTGTACCTTACCGGGCGTATAAAGAAAGACACTCCTTTTTGTGTGTACAGTGTTCACGATAGATGGATTGCATGTTGTATGTTACGATGGATTCACATTTTTTCTGATTGGGCTGTTTAAAGGTATTTGCATACACTTATAAAGACAAAGTTGAGTTGTAAAAAAAAATATGTTGAGGAAAAAAAACATCGATAGTTGAAAAACATCGATGGTGAAAACCATCGACCATCGAAACGCAAACCATGTTGATGTTTTCGAAACATCGATGTTCGATGCTCATCCCTAGTTGTCATAGAATAGGGGCAAAAGTCGACTTGTTTATTATTCATCGAAGAGAGGAGTGTGGGTACTCATATCGAAGGGCTCATCGATGACATTTCCTATCAGGTATTCTTTGTTAATTCGGTGTATCGGTAAGGGAGTTAGAGCTAATTAACTCACTTTTTGTATATCCTTAAGATTGCTGCAATTCTAAGTTTTCGGCTGGGTGGTCTCTAGAAATTATAAATCCAAATTGTGTGTAAATTTACCGATGAGTAACTTCATTCAAACCGGAAAAATAGTAAATCGTTTTTGGATTGTTCTATCTAAAATAGTTATTGAATGAAAGGCGCAAGCTGACAGAATTTAAATTATTTTAAGTTTATTTCTGATTTATTACCCAACAAAAACGATAATGTTCAACAGGTATTACGCGCACTTCAAAATTCTAAGAAACCCTCGTATTGTGGGCGCAGCCCTCTGTACGCTCGGTATTTTTACCGACCGACGCTAATTGCGGGGACGGCCGAAATGTGGATACTCTTCACTTTCCTCGGGCTAGTCGATTTTTCCGGCGTACCTACGACTAGTGTTTAATACCCCCTCCCTCCATTCTTTATCAATGCGGTGGAAGCAGTGGTTTACCGGAAAACCGGTACCATTTTGACAGATAACCGGAAAAAACCGACGACCACGGGCTGAGAAAACGGTGATGACCAGATGCTTAAAAAAAAAAACAAAAAAAAATAACCAGCGCATGGTTGAAAAAACCAGGGTGTAGGAAACCTTCGAATTCTGGTGCATGGCTGTTGAAGAAAACCGAAGACCGCTACTAAAATCTGAGCACAGAAAAATAAATTATGTACTCAAACTTCAGTCTAAAGGGCGCCACAAAGCTGACGATTTTTCGGCCGATCGATTGGGCAATCCATTGCCCACAATGGATCTGCCGCCCGTAGGTACAGCACATTACTACATTAGGCAACTTATCGGGCAATCTGAAATAGACAGTCTCACCGTCTCGTCTCACGATCCACAAGACACAACACAAAATAGCGAAAATTGTACCATTTTTGGCCATGGAAAATGTACATCCATTGCTACTTTGATGGAGAATGACCGCCCCAACCACAGCATGAAGAACGACCACAAGTTTATGTCAAAAAATCAGCAACTGATAACACATGATTATCATGACAGCCTGTACGGAAAATTGCATTGGCAATGCGTTCCACATGTCAAATAAAAATATTGAATCCGATGGTCCCATACACCTTCCGATTTATCTCGCAATCAAAAAATCTGGCCAATCGATGGGAGGGTCTATGGTGCCTCTAATCCAGTGATTACCAAACTGTAAGGCACGCCCCCTAGGGGAGCGTGATGGTTGGTAAAGGAGGGAGGGGGGAGATGCCAACTCAAATGTTGGTGCCGTTTATGAAATTACAACTCTTACGAAATCTAGCGAAGCTAAACTGTTGTTGCGATACAGTGGTTGAAATCAGTTTTATCGCTGCGTCTCCTGTAGCAATCATTTATTAGGTATGCTATAGCTAAGCAAACCAGTTTAACGAAGAACGCTGTGAATATTATAGGTCGAGGAAAACGTCTGAATTGACATTGACCTAGGCTCCTAGAGAAATAATTTATATTTGTTAGAACACTGGCAGAATGTAGAATTAATAGCAATGTTACTTCTCAACGTATCGCTGAACCAAGAATAGTCCTTTTGCGTGAAGATTTTTTTGTTTGTTTGTTGAAAAGCTGATTTTGGGTAAACATTTTTGTCTTTGGTTGACATACTTTTTTAAAATATTGAAAAGTTGGCTGTACTGGCAAACAATTGTTCGTTTTCTATGCAGGATTGATTTAATGATTTCTGAAAACAAATTTCGGGGTTATTTTTGAAATAGAACAAAAGCAGCATAACAGCGGACGAAAGCAGTACAATGCATTATCGTTTTATGTTGCTGCATCATTTTTTTTTTCAAGCATAACGTCGGTGCAAGGCATGTTTGGCCTTATTTTTTGGACTTTGGAGACCTCGCAAGGGCGGCACCAACTGAAAAAGATTGTGAACCACTGCTCTAACCACTTCTGTTTTATGAGTGCACAAATGTGTCCATGCACTACGAATACCGCGGCTACTAGCAACAGCCATTACAAGCACTTGCATCACTTCGTTCGTTTCGTACTAAAAACTAAATCCTTCCAATTTTCCGAGGTGGATGATATCCATAGTCCTTGATAGCCGTTCGGGCTTATAGGTTTTTTTATGGTTGTCGAATCGTGTCGTCGTGTGTACGGTGAAAGTGCAATGATGTGTCCTCCTGATTCGACATTTTATGAACTTAACTTAACTTTTTGATTTGATATCTGCTGGCTGTCATTAAGTAAAGAGTTTAAGGAGGTACCCATGTACCTACATATCACAACATAATTGCCGTGTCTGGCGAGTAGTATAGAGAAAAAGTAGCACTAAAACCACACTTACATGAAGTGTTGCTAGGCATGAAATGATTTTTATGATATTACTCAAGAAAATTGTGTCCAAGCCAGCGGAAAATTTATGACAAGAGGAGAGGCACATTCTGTTATTACAGGCAATAATAATTACTTTACTTTCTTATCTCCCCCTCCTTAATGTTCACGTGTTCACATTCCTGTTGTAAATCATCCAGCTGAAAAGCTTATTAGCGTTTTACAAAACAGCTTCCATAGGCAGGTGATGATAGTCCTAACAGCCGATACAGCAGCATCTCCTCATTCTTTACGACTTGTCCTGATAAAATCAGACAAAATCAACACACCACGTGCCACGGACGGAACACCATTTTTTTTTTTTTTGCTTCCGTTGACGTTTTATAGGAGCTAGACTAGACCGCATCTTGGTAAACATTCAACATGTACCTCGCGGCCCCATTCCATTAGCATAGAAGAGGACATCCTGCAGAAACATACCTAAAGCGACCATCTTGCGCATTAATTAATTGTTTTCTTTAATAATTTATGGCAAAAGTTTAGTGTAAAATTGGTTAGTAGATGGTTGGTTAGTATAGTGTTCATTCCGCATGCATAAAATTAAATGTTTCTCTGCTTGTGTACCATTTGAAAGGAGTCCAAAGTGAAAAGAGTAAAACCTGATGCGAAGCTAGGACATATCTTTGTGCCTTATCTAATGGAACGTATACGGTACGTACCCAACTCTGTTCGTTCGCTCCCATACACTCATCCTTTTATTATGATCCTTTTCCATAGTCGAACGTAAATTAATTCAAAGTTTCCTGTTGTGCAAGTTTTGCTGCCGCTACTGCTACTGCTGCTCTGCTACGCTGTCATGCATAATTTAACGATACGTCATCATCATCATAGGAATGATGGCAAGAGCAAGAAAAACGACATTGGGGCGACAAATCAACCGATCTCTCCGACTCTCTCACCCTTCTACAGCAATGCTACCCTGGGCTAGCTTCGGTCTCTATACTAAACCCAAAGTTATATGGAGCTGGGTAAACTTTTTAGTTTGTTGAAAGTGTTGAGTAAACAAAATGCTGTTGTCAGAAAATGTTAAATTTGTATGAAGTTGTCGATCAACATTATATATCCACGAGTACCATCACCACACCATACAGATATGTCTCTCTAGATTTTTCCTCAGTCATTTGCTGCTCTGAATTCTACGCGCGAATCCTTGCTCTATGGGTGACAGTTATAACAATTATCTAGAGATGGAATCGTTAGTGAAGGGTTGTTGCAACCACGCTGTTTTGCTAGGATACAATAGAAGGTAAATTTCGCATTTAGAAATCACGAGCAAGGTTCATTATACTCGTACCAGTACATATAGACACTTTCAAAACGCAACTATGAATGTTGTCCTACGTTTTCGTCGTCGATGTGTACTTTAGGGAAGTTTGCAAATAATTAGGAGATTTTCAGTGAAGCTTTTAGTTAGCGCGCTTAACGGGCCATTTGGCGTATTTCGCGATGGGAGATTTGTGTATAAGTTCTGAGAAAGTTTCAAACGTTAAGCTGATTACTTGCAATTGCAATTGCAGGAATTTTAACTAGCATTAGGTAGGATTTATTGTAAATTTATTAGATTGGCTTTGGAAAATGGATAATACCGTATCATTGAGAGATTTGCGTGATTACAAAGTTTTTATTAGGTGTTTCGATACTAAAGTTTTCTGAAAATAACCATTTCAAACGATTAGTTTGGTCCCTTTCGATTTCTTATTTTTTGTTGTTTCTCAGTTCGTTTGTCCACTCACCCCAAAAAAAAAACATATGGTCAAAAAGTATTTTTCATTTCACTAAATTTTTGATGTGGCTGATCTGGCCACCCTAAGTATGATTCCGTGATCTGACTGCGCTACTTGTATTGTCCATGGGGTGCGCTCAATTACCCATGTAAAATCGTCGTTTGTCCACCCCGCGCTTTACTGCGCGGCTTTATGAATCGAGTAAACGGTAGACTAGAGTCCTTTCCACTCTCCCCCGCGTGAAAGAGACCTTGACGTGGTGCGGGGGCTTAACCCTGCATACTGACGGAACACAGGACAACACTAGGACAGTATAATTACAAACAACAGAAAAGAACTCAACACACGGCCAACTAACATCTTCCAAATCCCAAACCTAAGGTGTAACGCGACCCGTGCCGATGGGTAAATGGCACCAGAGACAAATGGTGTCACAAACGGAGCTTCTGAGGGACCGGGTAAAACCTCAGAATAACTAGCCTTGCGTGCTTAAGAGGTCACTAAAGACGTGTACCTCTCATTACCGCCGTACTCGTGGGACCAAAAATGGAAACTAACAAGAACAACACAAAAACAAACACACAAACAACAGGGATAGAACAAAACCAACCCGCCCAAGCTGAAGGAAATGGTTCATCCATAAGCCTAGCAGCGAAAGGTGAGGGAAGTATGTCCCAACCCTCGACGACACCCTCTCAGGGAAGTGCTTTCTGCACAAGACCAGAGAGGTCTTGAAAAACAAAAAGCCGAAGCTTTCCGGAACTCAACGACGATAGATCGCGATCGAAAAGGCGAGGGAAAGAGGTGAAACCAACAGGCCGCGACATAAGCGAACCCACGGTAAATCCCAAGACCTGCCCGCGGGGCCTAAAAACAACTCCCCCCCCCCCCCCCCCAAAAAAATAAGAACCAGGTCCATCTCCCGCAAAAGGAGTAGAGAAAAAACAGAGAAACTCCGTCGACAAAATCCAGACCATCAGGAGTAGTATTTTTATTAACCCATCGGAAGGACCAATCCTTCGCGTGGGCGATGCGAGGAAAGTGGTCAAGACGTCAAGACCAGTAAAATCATGGTTCCGACTCCGAATACGGACATAGTTGGTACGGAGTATCCAAAGCCGATTCTAGCACTCCTAAATACCCAGAACCAGGGGCTAAACACCGAGGAGTGGAATGTCGTTGCATCCACAAAAGACAAAACCTGGTTAAATCTAGTCGCCTGGATCGATGAAACAAGCTGGACCACATATACCACATAAAGTAACCAATGTGTGTGTCTACACCAGACAACTTTCAAAGCCGGCTTTGTTGAAACCACCGGAGGTAAGATAATATACGATATAGCTTCTGCCAATGCCAGGACCTGAATCTATACCGAGCCAAACGTTAACATAACTACACAACCATATTTCCAGGGACCTAGTAGCGGTGAAAATAACACAAAATGGGAGTAGTAATCGGAAGCTCATCCGCCGCCGCATACTTCCCATACCACTCACAGACGCCTCCATCACCTCAAGAGCTGGAGGAACTGATAATAAGTAGCGAAACACACACACCGCAGCTCATCATCGGAGCGGATGCAAACGCTCAACATACAAAGTCGAGGAGCTCTGATACGAACAAAAGGGGTGAGTATCTTTATGATTTTATAATTAAAGAAAACTTTGAAATTCTGAATAAGGGTACTGATAACACTTTTGTAACAACACGTCGCAGAGAGGTCATTGATATAACTTTAGCCACCTTCAACCTATCTCATAACGACCGCCATTAGCGAGTCTCAGCCGAACCATCGCTATCGGATCACACATACATATGTATGTAAGTCGAGAGAAGAGAGTTGCAGGTTAACGAGACGACATACCAATGCGAAGTGCAAATGGTGGAACTCAAACCTGAACATACTGCGTAGAAAGACACGTAAGCTTTTCAACGTAGCGAAAAGAACTGGGGATTGGGACACACCGGAAAGTCAAGAGGAGGAAGTTCTGCGAAGAAATAGAAAATCTGTATGAAGGAGCGAGACTCCAGAAGATTCTAGCCAAAGATCCAACAAACCCCATCGACACTTAAAAACTCCGATGGAAACCAAACAAAAACAGGTAAGAAGACCTTGGAAGCCCTTCTAAGGTCTCACTTTCCTGGATCAACCATAACAACGGTACGCACAGACCAGTTGGATGGCAGCTCCCTTTTTCTCAGGGCAAACAAAAACGACTGGCGGCTTGCGAACCAAATAGTAACCTACAGTAGGGTGGAATGGGCGATCAACTCTTTCGAACCCTACAAATCACCAGGGCCTGACCATGTCTACCCAGCCCTGCTTCAGCAGGGTCAGGACTCTGACTCCGCTTTTACTAAGACTATGTATTTAGAGACAGCATAGCCTTGGGATACAATCACTTGGAAGCAGGTAAAAGTAGCATTTCTGGCAAAGTCGGGGCGCGACCAAACCCTAGCGAAATCGTATAGACCAATAAGTCTAACCTCCTTCTTACTTAAGTCATTGGAAAAGCTCGTCGATAAACACATCAGGGACACGTGCGTGACGCTTTTCCCTTTGCATCCAAGCCAACATGCTTACCAGACAGGGAAATCGTGTGCATCAGTACTACACCATTTAGTTGGGAAGATTGAGACCCCACTAGAAATCAAAGAAGTAGGGTTCGCGGCCTTCCTAGATATAGTGGGGGCCTTCGACAACACTTCTTTCGAATCTCTTGAACACGGCGCCTCTAGTCATGGAGTCCAAAACACCCTCTCTCAGTGGATAAAATCAATGCTTCAAGAACGACAAGTATACGCAAGTTAACCTTCCGGCGGGCGCATAATCCTAACACGATCGGGCGCAATGCATCTGACAGATTAAATGCAGAAAAAGGGATAAAACAAAGTTTCTATATATTTTAGACTCTTATTTATTATTGCATTGTCTTTTTGAAACAGTTCTACGAAATTTTAGAAACAAAACCTGGCTCTTAAAGTTTGATACCCTTCACATTTTAAATTTTCCAAGAATATTCCGCTTTCAATAGCTTCAATATTTAAAAAACCTCCAAAAACTCGACCGCTTAAAAACTGTGAGCTTATTTTACTAAAAACACACTATTGAACGATTTGGTGAACCTAAAAGTCAACACAACGTTATTACGCAATGTGAAGAGTATAACATGTGGAGATTTTCACAGAAAAGAGAAAATAACACAATCGGGCGCAATACATCTGAGAGATTATTTCATCCCCTCCCGCCTCTCAGACATATGGTAGATAGAAACTGAAAACTGCTTTGGGTAGTTAATCGATAAAGATTAAGCTACTGTGAGCTTCAGATCTCTCCCTTTTCATATCGCTGGTTGGCGCAACAAAAACTGATCACTTAATCTGTCAGATGCATTGCGCCCGCCCGAAGGTTAATTGGGTGAAACCATGTATACAGCTGTCCACAGTGGGGTATACTTTCACCCCTCCTGTGGAACCTTGTAGTGGACAGCATACTGGTCCAGCTAAAAAACACTGGCTTCTATACCCAAGGATATGCCGATGACATCAGCATCCTAATAAGGGGAAATTTCCCGGAGTTCTTTCTGAACTCATGCAACAAGCTCTAACCCAAGTTGAGGATTGGTTCAGGAGCGTAGGACTATCGGTCAATCCCGCCAAAACAACACTAATAGCCTTCAGTCGCAAACAAAACTTGGAAGGGCTCAACGCTCCAACGTTTACCACGGAGGTAAAATATCTGGGAGTCACCCTTCATAAAAAACTCACGTGGAACAAGCAAACCCCGTTTGGCCTATGGCTCGATAGTCTGGGGGACCAAAATCAAGCAAAAAACAGCAGCAGCGAAGTTGGGATCCGTACAGAGACCGGCCTGCGCAAGCATAACCGGCGCCTTGCGCAGTGCAGTGAGAAACTACTAGATCTGCCACCACTGGACCTCACAATCACAGAAGAGGCAAGACTCGCAGCGTACAGACTACAATCATTGAACATGTGGACACCACAAAGGGTAGGACACTGCATGATTACAGAAATCATTGCAAACCCAATCCTAGATATGGACAGCGACTATACCCCGGCCATGTTCACTTTCGACCCCAACATCCAAGCCTCAACGGTTAGGGAAGACTGGAGTAAATGGAACGACAACCATCTATCAAAACATATAGTGTGGTACACGGATGGGTCGAAGACAGACGAAGGAACAGGGGCAGGAGTTTCTACTAAAAACAACAACTATACTATCTCCAAACCCCTAGGTCAATACACAACTGTCTTCCAGGCAAAACTTATAGCCTTGCAGCAGGGGAGAGTACTCGAAAGGGATATACCAACAAGACCATATATATTCTCTCCGACAGTCAAGCTGCCTTAAAAGCCATTGCAGGTCCCAAAACAACCTCAAAATTGGTTTGGGAATGACAACAAAATCTCAAAAACCTAGCTACCCGAAACAACGTAACTCTGAAATGGGTGGAAGGACATAAGGGGATCGAACGAAATGAGCACCTTGCAAGAGAGGGTTCCGAACTACCCTTCACTGGTCCCGAACCTTCAATCGGAATCAGTAAATCTACTGCCAGACGATGGACCGAGGATAAATTCTAAGATCGATGGAGACTCGCTGAAGGGCTCAGACACAGCAAGCGTATGCTGGGATCTAACTGGCACACCAGCTGCACCAAAGTCCTCAGTCTTAGCAAAACGAACCTCATTGTTCGCTACGGAAACATCTGCATACACAAGACCCACTATGCCGCTTCTGCAACGAAGATGAGGCATCAACCTCGCACGTTATTTTCGAATGCCCGCTTTTATGAGCTGGAGACGAAATTTCTTTGGGGCTCAAGCTACCAGAATGGGTGCACCCAAAGTAAACCTTGTTAACTTTCTTCTAAGCCTTTTACGAAGGACAGAGCTAATAACCTGAAACTTTTTCGTTTAGATGGGAAATACAATAGGCCAATAGGCTGCAGTATTGCGCGTAACTAGCCCAACCCATCATAGCGCCGTATCCATCCATCCTTTCCACTCTACCGACTGTGCTAGTCGCGCAAACTCGTCCGTATGGAGTCAAACTCTACTCAACTGAACCCATTTACACAAGTACAGTGGAAAGATTCTGCTTTTGACACTGGAATAATTTCATTCTACTCTACTATTTACTCGACTTATGTAAATCGTGCTAGAAACCGTCTCTAGAAACCGTTACTAATCATGAATTTCACTCCAAAAAAAAACTCACATCTCGGTAAATTTGACATCTTTGCGTTCGATTGTACATGTGCACCTAACCAAACTTCATACAAATATTGTCCTACCAGACACGTCACGGAAACTATAGAAAAACGAATGGAAAAAAATGGGGGACTCATAGAGCTGTCATAGAAACCCCACCCACAAAGCAAGTCACACGAATTAAGAAGAAATGGACGTATTCTGAGCTCGGAATCGGATGCTACACTGCGATCGCTGAGTGATCATCACATGAGTCGTCTCTACGCACACAAACCTTAAAGTGACAAAGTCTAATCGCGCTAGCAAATTTAGGGTGGCCAGATCAAGCACACCACCAATTGAGTGATATTTCTATTTATGAAAAAAGTATTTTTGCCACTGACTTTTCTTCTGAAACGAAATTTTTCCGGTGAAAATGTGGGCTAACAATAGGCTATCGAACTGTGAAAAAAAAAATAAAACTCGAACGCAAAGTTGTCAAATTTGTTGGTAGTTTTTAGTTGAGGGAAATTCCTGACTAGTAATGGTTTTTAGTGAACATCTCATTTTGCAGGGGTGGGCAAACGACAATTTTACGTGGGTCATTTAGGGTAATTTAAGTGGCTAAGTCAGATCGCGGAGCCATGTTTATGGTAGGCAGTTCAGGTTGGCGATTAGTGAACTTTTTTTTTGGGCAAATCAAACGAACTGCGTAAAAAAATGAAAAAAACAAGACCCAGGCTACTTTCGGGCGCGGCCGAAATTTGGATACCCTTCGCTTCCCTCGGGCTAAAAGTTTTTTCGGACGTACCTACGACTTGTACTTAATCCCTCCCCCATTTCTTTTCCTTCAGTCTTCACAAAAGTTCTGTTGCGTCGGCAAAACAATATTCATGTGGGGTTTGCTTAGAATAAGTGGGCAAATAAAAATATTGTATTGGGGGATGCGGGTACATGACCCCATAGCACGATTCCATTTGTTTTGAACTTTTTAGTTTGTTTGATGAAGACACATTAATTCAAGGTCTTGTGAAATTGGTGTAAAAAATGTTTCTTAGAAGAACCAAAATGGGGAGTTGGGTTTGTATGGCTGCCCCATAACCCCATGGTCCGACTTGATCCATTCTTACATATGTTTTGTGTCATCAATAGAAATACATTTGTGTGAAATTTGGTTGATTTTAGTTCACAAATAAAAAAAAAAATCTTGGAATAACCTAATTTGGGGGGTTTGGTTTGTATGGCAGCCCCATGACCCCATTGTCCGATTTTACCGATTCAAATATACAAACTGCCTGCAGCAAAAAGAAGCATTTGTGCAAAATTTCAGCTTCATAGCTTTTAAATTGGCCGAGTAAAAGGCGTCACAACAGACAAATAGACGGACAGACAGACAGACGGACAGACGGACATCGCCCAATCGACTCCCCAAGTCATGCTGATCATATATGTATACTTTTTATATGGTCGGAGATGCTTCCTTCAATGCGTTACAAACTTCATGACAAAGTTAATATACCCTTTCACTCTATGAGCGAAGGGTATAATTAAAGTGACGACACCAAATTAATATTATTATTATTTGACAAAAAGTTGTTTTTAGAACTTTAGAACTTTTTTTGGATGGATCAACGAACATTTTTCCCTGGCAAAAGAAGCTAACACTCACTATAGGCAAACGAAATGAGTAAGAAAAACTGAAGAAATCGAAAGTGATATCAGCAATTTCACTTCTAATGTATACTCGTACTGTTCGTTGCAATCGAAGTCTGAAATATTTCAGTTCAATATCAAGACCTCAATTTTTTTGCTTCATCAGAAAAATAATTTTTTGTTTCCTTATTGATCATAATGGCATAAGGGATATTTTTACAAAATTTCAGCTTGCTACGATTAGTAGGTAGCTCAGAATAAAAAGTTGCCTGAAAGCAACCTTGGGCGATAGTGGTATATATGTAAATAATAACGGACTTCACATACATGCAGTTCTTTTTCATTTTTTTTATTGGATTTTAATTGTGTTGTGATATATGTACATATAAACGGTTTCGGCTTTTATTTCCCTTTTACGATAAATTTATATGATTCATTTAGATAAGGGCTAGCATGTATCCTGTTCAAGATTTACAAAATTAGAATATTTTTATTTTTATTTATTTAGTTTGGTTGAATCGTTGCTGCCTCGAGTGATATAATCTGATGTAAATTTATATTTTTTCGTTGTTCGTTGTAAAACTGCTGTTGCAGTCGCTATAGTTGACTCCGGATTATCTACGGTAGCAGAAGGACGTACCCTCTTTTTGACTTTTGGCAGATTTGAATTTATCAGGTCTTGTGCTATTTCGATCTGAAATTTTATTAGTGACATATGCGATCGATGTCTTCGATAAAAAAGCCACGAGTTTACGACCGCTGTTGCAAGACACCGATTGAAAAAAACGAATATACCACTTTTTGGAATTGTAATTAGCTCCATTAGCATGTCTGATAAATCGACCCCGCCCATATTCTTGTCATACATGGTAGCAAGAGCTAGTCTAGTAATTTGTGCAAACTTCTTTTCTTGTGCACTCCAACATTTGCAAGAGTCAAGTGGTCGATCTCCTGAAAAAGTGGATATTAGCTGGACGGTTCTATTGTCGAACTACCGTATGCAGCCTATAGTGTGATTAATTTCAAATTTCATTCCCCGCCACTTCCCCACCTTTTTAGGTCATTATCAGCTGACATGTCACAGGAACCTAAACGATTTTTTCGTATTGTGCTAGAACATAGTATGCCCATTACTCTCATGCATTTTTTTTTAATAGAGGGAGTTTTATAATAGGCCAGTCATTTTATGATTTTAGGTCGCTCGGCTCTGGTTTTTTGCGATATTGTTAGGGTAGATACCAGAAGTGTACCACCAAGCTTGCAACTTCGAAAAATCTGTGCTAACCCTGTGACCCTCAAAAACTTCAACATTTTCGGAATTTTTTCATATTTTGTAATTTCCAAAAGGTGCTTCCTACAAGAAAGTCGTCTACTGGATTTTTAAAGCTAACAAAAGTCTCCTTAATTTGAGTTCTCCTCCAGCTTTGTAGGTGCAAAGGATCCCAAGATATAGCACTTTAAACTTTGTTTTTTTTTAAGTTCGACATTGTAATTTTAACCTTCGGGCAGGCGCAATGCATCTGACAGATTAAGTGACCAGTTTTTGTTGTGCCAATTAGTGATATGAAAAGGGAGAGATATGAAACTCACACTAGCTTAACCTTTATCGACCAGCTACCCAAAGCAGTTTTCAGTTTCTATCTACCGTATGTCTGAGGGGCGGGAGGGGGTGAAATAATCTCTCAGATGTATTGCGCCCGATTGTGTTATTTTTTCTTTTCTATGAAAATTTCCACTCGTTATACTCTTCACATTGCGTAATAATGTTGTGTTGACTTTTTGGCTCACCAAATCGTTCAATAGTGTGTTTTTAGTAAAATAAAATCACATTTTTTAAGCGGTCGAGTTGTTGGAGATTTTTTAAATATTGAACCGATTGAAAGCGGAATTTTCTTGGAAATTTGAAAATGTGAAGGGTATTAACCTTTGTGAGCCAGTCTGTCAGAAGCATTGCGCCCGATCGTGTTAGGATTAGTATTGCGCCCGCCGGAAGGTTAATCATCTTCCGAACTAAGTATTGGCTTAAATTCGCATTCCACGGAGAAAGTCATGTGATGTCGGAACGAATTGAATCGGACCATGGGGTCATAGGGCTGCCCCTGAAAATTAGGTTCTTCTAAGATTTTTTTTTCTTTATGTACCAATATTAACCAAACTTCACCCAAGTGTGTTCCTGGTTAAGCCTTAAAAAATATCTAGGAATGGATGAAATCGGAACACTACATCATAGAAAAACTACATCTAAGAAAAACTTTTTTCTTTATGAACCAATCTTAACTAAATCTCACCCAAATGTGTTCCTAGTAAAGCCTCAAAACATATCTAGGAATGGATGGAATCGGAACATTACGTCATAGGGCTGTCATACAAACCAACCCCTAAATATTAGGTTCTTGTAAGAAAAACTTTTTCTTTT
Source organism: Microchrysa polita (assembly GCA_949715475.1). NCBI lineage: Eukaryota > Metazoa > Arthropoda > Insecta > Diptera > Stratiomyidae > Microchrysa > Microchrysa polita. The sequence goes on along the minus strand of OX454417.1, from coordinate 17,120,000 downwards.
TGAGTCTTAGCCAAAATTCATCCAACTGTGTTCCTGGATAAGCCTCAACGCATCCAGGAACGTCGCATTACAATATCGGACTTTTTTACAAAAAAAAACATCTTTTAAAATGCTGTATCTTGGGATCCCTTGTATCTACAAAGCTGGGGTTGCACTCAAATTAAAGAAGATTTTGTTAGCTTTAAAAGTGCTTCGGACGACTTTCTTGTAAGAAGCATCCTTTAAAAATTACAAACCAAAATATGAAAAAAGTACGAACATTTTGAGGTTTTTTGAGAGTCACGGGGTTAGCACAAGTTTTTCGAAGGTGCAAAGCTTGGTGGTACACTACCGGTATCTATCCTAGCAATATCTCAAAAAACCAGAGCCGAGCTATTTTTTGCGACCTAACGCCTTATATTTCGGTTTATTGACTGGCCTATAACCCCTAGATATAAAAGTACTTCAATGTAGCATCGTATTTCATCTTCCGATGTTTTTTAGGTCAACTCCACGCGTTTTAAGACGAAATAAGTTTGTTTTCTCATTTATCGATTTGATGATAGCACCATCGAAAAGTGAACTGAAATATTCTATGGGAGTTTTAACAGTGTCTACTTCTTATAGCTTGCATCCTTTCCAAGTAAAGTCAGGAGCGTCAAATGGATTTACTCTTCATTTCAAAGACATCAAATCGATTTTTTCATACACATCGGACTGTGCACCAGAAAGGTCGTTTACTCGCACTGTTCCTAAAAGCTCACTTTCCAACTCTTCTTTCCTGTCAACGATATCCTCTAAATTTCCAGCAAAATATTTTCCATGTTGCATCATCATCGTTATCACTTTCCTCAAAGGTTGATATCACAATCCAACTTCAACATTTGTTGGATATCTGGTAAGCCTTTTTTATGAGGTCTCATTGCTAAAAAGGTACAATTTCATTACCACAATGGTCCGAGGTTGCCCACAGGCAACTTGTAATTTTCAAATCGAATTTATATTTATTTTTGGAAATAATGTACTATTTAATTGATTGTACATTATTAACCAATATTCATTTGACTTACTTGAATAACAATTTCTAAGAATCGTATTTTAAATAATTCACTGATTTAAAAAATCTTCGATTGCGAACTTCTGTAAACTGCTCAAAATAATACACCTCTAGTGCGTAAATGTCAAATTGCAACGTCTAGGAAAACGGTACTTCCATTATCTCTTTTGGGCTCGATCGTATAGATGTGTAGCATTCGTATACATATTTGACCCAATCGAATATTATCAGCGTAAGCTTGAAAAGCGCTCTCAAACATTCGAAGTTGTCCTCAGGCAACATTGGGGTCGAAAGGGTTAAGCAAATAAAACAAAAATGGAGAGCACTGAATCCCTTTACGGATTTCATTCCGATTTTGAGTGCTCTCCAAGTAAATTTCGCTCTAAAGTTAATTTTGTTTCAGCCACATTTTCGATATAAAGCACCGTTCCTTAAGAAAAAAATTCTTTTAGTACCTATCTTTCACGGCATTTTGTATAGCTGTACAAATAAAAGCAGAATCGTTCTGTAGCCGTTTTTCACAGCCATTATAATTGTAAAATTGAAAATGTACTCAACGTTAAAAATTGCCCATTCAATACATATTTCATAAAACCCTACTCACGCTTTTTCAACGCCGCAACGATATCCTTTTTATTTCATACTGCCGACGACATGATATTGTCGCAATAATAATAATTATGATTATACCATGTCGTCCAGGAGACAAAAAAAAGAGGACATACGGGCCTATCTAGCATCCGACAATAATACAGGAAAATAATTACATTATCCGGACTTTATACAATTTTTATTTTTAAGTTTTTAATTAATTCATTGCGCACACTATTGGATTAACACGATATTGTGTGTCATAAAAATATTTTTTTTTTCCTCTTTCTTTTTGGGCAACGCGGCCCTTAAAATGGTCCAACGTCCGACGGCATACAGCACTAGCAGCATGTGGTGCTGTTGTGTCCATTTCATAAATATTGTTTTCGATGTGTGGTGACAACAACTTCATTATTTGGATGAGCATGGCAGCCGCTCACACCGACTATGAATATGTTATTTCTTATTGAGTGCGTTCACGTCCACACCGCTTAGTAAATTTCGCTCAGACAAATTTGGAGCACGTACAATGAGCATTTTTCAACTCTTACAAAAAGAAATGGATGCCACAGACGTCAAACAATCATAAGCAATGTATGATCATAATCTAGACTAAAATTTGTGTGGAATAGATATTATCATAATTTTCCAAATTTTCTCCACCATCTACCTCTCCTCTTCATACGACGGGGTAGTTGCATTTTTCTGAGCGAAATGTACTGAGCGGAGTGGGCGCGTGAATGCACTTATTATTAACGGAAATTATACATACATATTTCCAGAAACGATGTTCCGAAACATAAACTCTACAAACGTACAAACCTACGTATCTTTTTTCAGAACATTGCTTTGAGTCTTTCATTAACTCTAGCGAGATTTTCATTTTATTGCCTGACATATTATATTGCTAACTTGTTTTATTGACTTTTATGAATGAAACATTTTAATGGTGTGAACAGTTGCAATTGAGGACTAAGATCTAGGTAGGTGGGTCCCCATTACGAAAGGAGGTGTGATACAGCAAGTACGTCCCTTGAAAATTTGCATTAAGAAAAAAAAACCTGGCACTAAACGGCATGTCCCTAACTCCCCCAAAGTTAGAGCAAGAGGCTACATTGTGATTTATCGCAATTGGGAGACGCCCTTACACCACCCAACAAAAATAGGCACACATCCCTAATATACCTGCCCTGCCCCTGCCCCCCTTTAGGAGGAATGATGTCACACTGATAGGCCGAAAACTCTTAGCTTCATCATAGGAGGGTTTACCTGGCTTAGGGATAAACACCACCTTCACGTTCCGCCAGGTTGTTGGAATGTAGGGATACACTAGGCATGTCCTATATATTCCCTAAATGTAGGCAAAGAAAATCCATTCCCTCTTTCAGGAGAGCAAGAAATATCCCATCAGGCCCTTGCGATTTGTAGCTGTCGAACGAGTTTAGTGCCCACTTAACCCATTCTAACGTAACTATTCTGCAGACCAGAGGCCAGTCTCTTGGGTGGGGACTGTTAATGGTCTCCCTTAGAGTTTCGCCCTGTCTGCTGCCTGGAAAGTGCACGTCAAGTAGAAGATTGATACATGGTTTCCTCTACACTCTCCGTGAACGTTCCGTTCGGTAGCTTTAGATTTGCCCAGCATTTGGCATCTTTAACGAGGATTCGCTTTAGTTTGGCCGTAGCCTGTGTGGAGTTGGTTTCTTCACAGAAACGTCTCCGTGATGATCTTTTTGATGATTCTTTTGGGCCTGTTGGTAATTTTCTCGGACAAATTTGTCTTCAGAAACCTATTAAGGAGTTTCCCTATAGCCCTTCTCTTCTGCGCCAAAATCGGATGCCACCAAGGTGTGATTTCCTTCTTTGGTAGGCGCATTGAGCAGCTTTGCTCGTAGGCGTCGACTACCAGATTGGTTAGCAAAAGTGTCGCCTCCTCATCCTTTTGAACAGATTTGATTCGGCAGGTTGGTGACGGTAAGGTAGTCTGCAAAATTTCTTTATATTGCGACCAGTTGGTTCTGCAGGGATTTCGGAAAGGGTTCCCTGGTGTGTGACCTGGGTGGCCTCCGCAGGGCTCCATCCTAGGCCCTTTTGTTTGGAACTTAGTGATGGATGACCTGCTGAAGTCTCTCGACCGGCTGTGCTTGTGCTGCGCCTATGCAGACGATTTACTTCTCCTTGTTGAGGGTAACTCGCATGCCCTGTGGCATGGGTCGCGAATAATGCCACCGCCTTTCCCGGCGTGTCGTAGAAGGCGACTAAAAAGGGACCTAATCCAAGGTGGATCAGCATGCGCCGAGGGATGCATGGTCAAGAGGGTGCTTGGCCGCTAGTATGTGAAGGTCGCAGAAAACCATGACATCTGAAGCCTGAGGCACGTTTTAACATCAACAAGACCTCCCATAGGTTAGTGTGTGTGTGTATGGGTTGCCGCGTCTGGAGATAGCCGGCGGACGTAAAAGGAAAGTCCATAAATTTACTTATTTCCACACACTAGTGCCAAAAAAACAACCTTTCTCCAAAAGGTGTAAAAGAATGGAAGGCCTTATGGAAATTGACGTAGATACAAGCACTACCCCGCTGGGAACTACTTCTGCTATGCGGTTGAGTGATCCCGGGGCGAACCTAGTTCGCGCCAGAGCTCGACGGTTTCCGGGGGCGAGCAATATAAGGCAGTCCAATTACATTGTGGAGAAGCTGAGGGTTGCAAGCTGGAATGTCGGTTCCATGACGTCAAAGAGCGAGGAGATTGAGGATATCATGAAGCAGAGAGGGATAGACATTATGTGCGTGCAAGAGACAAAGTGGCGAAATACCCATATCGACAGAGCCCGGTTTCTTACGAATTCCATGAAGTACAAATTGTACTACTATGGAATTACAAACCAAAGAAACGGAGTTGGCATTATTCTGGCGTCTTCTTTACTTGGCAGTATAATAAGTGTCGCGAAGAGAAGTGACCGCTTGATCAGCATCAAATTGGTTATCTGCGGAAGGGTGTGGAACGTAATAAATGCCTACGCTCCCCAAGTGGGACTGCCACCAGAAGAAAAAGAGGCATTTTGGAACGACCTTGACACCCTAATTCAGACAATTCCAGATACCGAATTGGTGTTCTTGGGAGGAGATTTAAATGGCCATGTGGGTGAATCAAATTATGATTACGAGGATTGCCACGGTGGAAAGGGTAGCCCTTCAACGGTCAGAAATGACGAAGGTGAAGCTATTCTGACCATGTGCAGATCGCATGGTTTGGTCATCCTAAATACATGGTTTGTGAAAAACGAGAGACACCTAATCACCTACAGTAGTGGACACGGAGATAGGAAACACGTAACGCAGATCGATTACCACCTCTGTTTCGATTTTATGAGAAGGTGGGTAAGAAATTTGAAATTGAAATTTATTAGGCCATAATATGAATTAAGTACATAATTTTACAATTTAGGTTTTTTTCGGCTCGCTTACTCGCTAAAAGTCAGACTTGAAACGCGAGAGCGATTATTATTAAAACTGGACCGGTTTAATATTCAGGCGGCAATATTCAAAATAATTCTTTAAATTAATTAATAAGGAAAAATATAAATTATATAACAATTAAACATAAAAGGATATTAAAAAAATATGATATGAATGCAGGAAATTTCAATGAAATTACTCGTTTGACTATTATTATGTTAAGAATCGATTCAGATATTGTCTGTTCGCAAAGACAAAGTGTTTTAACTTCAATTTATAATTAGCTTCGTTTAAGTTCAGCTTTATTTCAGGCGGAAGTTCATTAAATATTCGTGGGCCTAAAACAGATAGATGTCTGCCGGTATTTGATTTATTACATCTAGTGGTAGCCATAGGGCGATTAAGTTGTCGTCTAGTACAATAGCCGGAATCATGAATCACGAACTGCGTCTGATTTTTAAACATGTACTTTAGAGAACCATATAGATATAAGTGTTTTATATTCATAATATTTAATTGGCAAAAGGCCTCCGTTGTTGAAGAAAATATTGATTTTTTTAAGCAAATCTTAACAATTCTGTTTTGTATTTTCTGTAGAGGATCAATATACGATGATAGGGCACCTCCCCAATTTATAATGCTGTATTCAAGTGCAGTTTGAACTAGAGAGAAATATACCATTCTGATCGTGTTATAGTCGACATTGTATCTTAACCTCAGGAATGCATAGGCAGATCGTCGTAGTTTTTTGGTCACCTTATCAATATGATTAATCCATGATAAGTGGTTGTCGATTAAAACACCTAGGTATTTGACATCATCAGTTTGGCTAATTTGTTTGCCATTTATGTAAAGACTAATATCTAATAAGTTATTACTCCTGTTGCTGCTGGAAAAGGCTACAAAATTGGTTTTATCCAGATTTAGTGCGAGTTTATGATTACATAGCCAGTTATATACTTGTTCGCAACCTGCAGAAGCTTTCCGTTGAACATTATCCCATGTATGACCTTTAAATAATAGAGCCGTATCATCAGCAAAAGCTATGATTTTTCCCTCAAAATCGTGATCTTGTATTTTCAGTAGGTCGTTTATATAAATATTAAAGAGAACAGGACCTAACACCGTACCTTGGGGAATACCACATTTCAATACCGTAGAATCACTTAAGATTGTGCCTATTTTAACTTTCTGCTGTCGATTGGTAAGATAAGAGTCAAAAAGAGCCAAACTGCTATTTTTGAGGCCTATACCAGCCAATTTGCTTTTTAGGATGCCGTGATTCACCGTGTCGAACGCCTTCTTTAGATCAAGAAATACTACTATTGGCTTTTCGTTTTTATCTAATGATTGGTTTATGAAACTAGTTACCTGATAGACCGCATCACTGGTGCTCTTTCCTTCTCTAAAACCGTATTGACTTGAGGATAGTAATTGAAACGAATCAAGGTGTTGAACTAGCCGTGATTTTAAACACTTCTCGAAAATTTTAGCAAGTGTAGAGATTAAAGAAATTGGTCTATAACTGTTGGGACACCTCTTATCTTCGGATTTGAAGACAGGAATGACTGTAGCAATTTTAAAATCGTCTGGGAATATCCCACTAGAGAGGCATAAATTAAATATATAGCAAAGAGGCGCAGACACGTAATTTACCAGATTCTTAAGAAGTTTAGATGTTATCCCGTCCTCCCCAGGAGATTTATTTTCAGTGAGATGTGAAATTTGCCTGTAAACTTCTGAATGAGTGATACGACTGAAATTTCTTAAATTGATTCTAGGACTTGAGTGGCTATCTTCATTTACTTGCGGAGTAATAGGAATCGAGCTGGAAATTGTTTCACCTATATCTACGAAAAAAGAATTAAATTCATTCGCTATTTCCGAGGGGGTATTCAAAATTTTCCCAGAGGTATCTAATATTTCAGTAATATTCTGTTCAACTTTCTTGTTTTTTGATATTATTTCGTTGACTTTTGCCCACAATTTTTTTGGATTACCCTTACAATTTTTAGTTTCTATATAGTAATATTTTGCTTTAGCGCATTTAATTATCCTATTCAGATAGTTCCGATAACTTTTGAAAGTATTTATCAAGGTTATATTGAATGGTTCATTCTTTACCTTCTTTGCGAGACGATTTTTATATCGAATCGAGTTGAGAATGCCGGTAGAGCACCAATTGTTCAGAGGTTGCCTACTCCTTTGAGATCTTGAAACTGCGATAGTTGCATTCTCTACCAAAATATGTATAATTTTTAGAAAATATTTAGTAGCTTCATTCGGATCTGAAATTGTATAAAGGGAACTCCAGTCCTGTTGAGCTATTTGCGATTGTAGCAGATTGTATTCAATTTTTGTAAGTTTTTTATTGTCGTTTTTTTTAATAGACATATTTTTATTAACATTCAAGGAGATTTTCGCAATAGTAGAATAATGGTCCGAAACAAAAGTTTCGTAAATAGCAGGCGTGAAATTAATATTCGTAAAGTCTTTAAAAAAGATATGATCAATACAAGTACGACTTATTCCTCTTGTAGTTCCTTCTAAGTATTGAGTAAAACCGTAACTGTTTAGTGTATTTAGATATTCTCCAGCTGTGCTAGATAATTTAGACCCGCCAATATTTATATTAATGTCTCCTAAAAATATGTGGTGTTTAGTAGATTTGAAATAATCGAGGTAATTTTCTAGTGACTCAGTGAAGGATGCTACTTCCAAGCTGGGTGAACGATACACACAACTTATGAGTATATGTGTTGTATCAGGTAATGCAACAGACAGATGCAGAGAATTACAATGCTCAATATTGGCCTCTACAGAATGTACAGAGAGTTTGTTTCTAATATAAGCAACAATGCCGTCGCATTTGTTATATCTATTTGGTTTAATTAAACGATAGTAACCGCTAATATCTAGACAATCGCACTCAGATAACCATGATTCTGTCAATATGATAAGATCAATATCAAAATTCAAATTTTCTAAAAGAAGTGTTAATTCATCGAAATTTTTCATTAAACTTCTGATGTTCATGTGGAAAATATTGAGAGAAATATCGCGATTATGTGTTAAGAATTTTCTGCATTCGCAAACATTTGCAAGTTTTATGGTTTTTACGTTAGATTCCTCAAAACTAGTTACAGTATTTAGAAATTCACACATATTAACTATTTATAATGTTAGCAAATTGGAAGAAAAGTAACAAAAATACAAACTAGTTTGGTGTTGGAGATACTTTGGCCAAATCGTGTAAATCACTTGCGTTTTTGATTCGAATAACACGCTCGCCTTCATCTTTCCTTGCAAAAATAGACCCGTTCCGTATCCATATATATTTGAAACTTGTCAGCTCTATCTTCGCTTGACGTAGCAGCGTAGCAGTCATCGTAGTTAAATGTTCGCCAATGTACACTCTGCCTTCTCCGATGTTCTTGTTTATGTCTACAGTAGAAATCCCAGCACCACTTTTGTTGGATTTAACTTTATTTCGAAAAGCGGTTAAAAGTTTATCTCTTACAAGTTTGTGAGAAAATTTTACGACGATTTTTGGCTTAGTGTTCGTATTTTTAACTTGAAGTCGATATACATCGTTGATGTTGTAGTCGCTCAACTCGTAACCCACCGCACAGCCGACAGCTGTTATAACAGATGTCAGATTTTCGTTCGGAGTTACTGGAAATCCGCTGATGACTATATTATTTTCTCGCATAGAGGTTGCTAATTCGTTATACTCCAACTTTAGCCGCTCAACATCCATTTTAAGACCATCGTTTTCTTTTTTTAGAATTGCCATTTCTGTTAAAAATTGAGACATTGTTTTGGTGTTCTCGTGGAATTTTTCGGATAAAAAATCTAGCGAAGCTTTTATATCACGAAATTCTTTTTTCGTAGCTTTGTTGTTTGAGTCCATTTCTTGCTTCATTTCATCAAGCATAGATTGCAACACTGCCGGATCAGTGACTTTATCTTTTTCCCCGTTTTTTGAATTTTTGCATCCATCACACTTCTTTTTCTTGGTACACAATTGACAATCCATTGTAATAGAGTACTGATGTTTGTATGTATTGAGAACCACAAGAGGCACTGTCCGGTATTGGAACACACAGCGCGGTTTGAATGTATCGTATTCGAGCCACCAAAAAGGCTAATCACTGTCCGGTAAATGGAGCGCACTTTGCCGTTTAGAAGAATGCGATTTACTTTAATTCCACTTAGATTACAGGTGAAACTTCACAACGATGTCGAAAAAGGTGGACCAATGTCCAATTCAAATCACTATTTATTAGTTATTCCTTCGTAAAAAACTAATTATATTTGGAAATTGCTCGCTAGCAGATATTGATCTCGTCCGGTACGTTGACAGTTCCAATAATAACTGACTGCAAGGTGATCTTGGGTGAATCTGTCGTCAGCCAACATCGTTTGCTCCTGTCAGAATTTATTTTGAAAGCAGGAGGAGCAAGAAATAGAAGAACTCCCAAGCCTGTCGAAAAAATCAAGTGGCACAATCTCACAAACGACAACTTTGAACCTGTAGTAACTCCATTCATTGATAAAATGACGGAGTGGTTTTAAAATAACACAAAATGCACCGAGCGCAGTCCAACACAAATGTGGAATAGTTTCGCTGACATGTCAGTAGGTGAGGCGGAAAAGGCACTTGGAGTTTCGAAAGGTCCACTCCACACGAAGAAAGAAACATGGTGGTGGAACACCGAAACTAAGGAAGCAGTGCAAGCCAAATCGAACGCATTTAAGGCATGGACGAAATGTGAGTCAAGCAGTGAAGCCGAACGGGTTCAACTTCGCGAAAATTATATGCAGTGACGGAAGAAAGTAAAGCGCTTGGTAGCTCAAGCAAAGGCGAAGGCAGGTGAGAAATTCTACCAAGAATTAGAAACTCAGACTGCGATCGAAGGACCGTCTTTGCGCGAGAGACCTAAGCACGACGCCAGGATATTTAGGGTCGCAGCCCAAAGGAGAAGGAACGCTCGGGAAAAACAGGCGCAAAAGTACGTGGAGGACTCGCAAGGAATTTTGCTGATTGACGATACGGCAATTTGTAGCAGGATGCGAGAGTATTTTGACGAACTTCTAAATGAAGAATTTCCTCGAGCAGCTTTTCAAGATGTTGAGCCGAATACCACAAACATTGAAGATATCTCAGAGGAAGAGGTGATGGACGCAATGCATCAGATGAAACGCGGAAAGGCAGTCGGCCCGGACAAAATCCCCGCGGAATTTTGGTTGAAAATGGAAAATGTCGGGCTTAGTTGGCTCACAGTTCTCTTCAACAAAATCAAAGGTGGGCAACCGATGCCTGATGCTTTCAGGGAAAGTTTTCTTCTTCCTTTCTATAAGAACAAGGGAGACTCACGCAAACTCAACAACTATAGGGCTATAAAGTTAACACCTCATACACTGAAGATCTACGAGCGAGTTGTCTGCAACCGATTGAGAAAGATTGTGCGGTTGAATGACAATCAATGCGGCTTTGTTGAAGGTCGATCTACAGTCGATGCGATTCAGTGCATTCGTATTGCGATGGAAAAGTATAGAGCAGCACGAAAGGACTTGTACTTTGTGTTCATCGATTTGGAGAAGGCATTCGATAGAGTACCTCGTGATCTGATATGGTTGGCCTTGAGAGCACTTAATGTCCCCGAGGCATACGTCAGGATGATACGAGACATGTATGATGGAGCTACGACTAAGGTTAGATGCACAGCCGGTGAATCAGAAGAATTTCCGGTGAATGTCGGAGTACACCAGGGCAGTGTATTGAGTCCGTTGCTCTTCAACATCATCATGTGCTACTTATTAACACGTGTCTCCGACGGCCTAGAAATATCTCTTTTTTTTGCTGATGATATAGTCCTCAGTAGCCCAAACATCGTTGCCTTGCAAGCTGCGCTTACAAAATGGTGTGACATTCTGGAGGAGCATGGACTGAGGGTAAGTATAACAAAGACTGAGTTCTTATGCTGCCAATTCTCAGACCCAAATGCACCGATACCAGAAATGTACGTCAAAGGAGAGCAGCTTAAGTCTTGTACCAAGTTCAAGTACCTTGGCTCGATGGTGAACAACGGAGCTACATGCGATGATGACATCAAACATCGCACAAAGGTTGGATGGATGAGGTGGCGAGAAAACTGGAGTTTTCTGCGATAAGAAAATGCCACTGAAGCTAAAGGGCAAGTTGTACGAAACGGTTGTACGTCCCGCACTCATGTATGGATCAGAATGCTGGACCATGTATGAAGGTTACGCGAAAGAAATGACAGCGACTGAAATGAAAATGTTACGCATGTCAGTTGGTGTAACCAAAAGGGACCACATCAAGAGTAGCTACATCCGAGGCAGCTTGTCCATAGACCAACCAATCACCGAAAAGCTCGAAGACCGACGAATGGATTGGTATTGCCATGTTCAAAGGCGTCCGCCTGAGAACCCCGCAAAGAGAGCCATATCAATGGAAGTTCCACTTGATGGACCCAAGGCCAGAGGCAGACCGAAGAACACCTGGATGTGTCAAATGAAAAAGCAACAACAACGCATTGGTCTCGGCGATGACACGATCCAAGATAGAGCTGCCTGTAGAAATATGCTGAGAAATTATCGCCAAAACGGGCGATGTGCCTACACCGCAGGTCGAGCAACGCGGAACCATGGAGCGGTATAAAGAACGAGGCAAAGAAGAAGAAGAAGTTGAGGGTAACTCGCGTGCTGCGCTAGAGCGTTTGGGATCTTCATGCATGGACGTTGTCCATCAATGGGGATCCCAGATGGGGGTTGAAGTTTCATCCTCTAAGACGGTCACTATGTTGCTGAAGGGCAGTTTTGACAGTGGTCGTCCCCCAGTGGTTCGGATGGGGGGAGTTAGACTCAAGTACTCGACGATCCCGGTCAAGTACTTGGGTATAACTATGGGGGAGAGGATGAACTTCAGGTTCCACTTCACAGCTGTAACCGAAAAGTTTGTTGATATACATATGTAAGTGGTTGACACGTATTGTTAGGAAGGATTGGGGTCTCGGTAGAGGCGCAATCCAGAGGATCTACGAATCCGTTTTCGTTGGCTGTGCAGCGTATGGATTACGCCTCTACCCCTGGTGGTAGGGATTTGTGTGAAACGTGTCAACGTGTCCCGCTGACTAAATGTCTCCGAGTATGTAAGACGGTTTCTACTGTGGCTCTCTAAGTCCTGATGGGATCACCCCCTCTTAACTTGGAGATCTTGCGTCGTGGAACGGCGTCATACATACGGTGAGGGCTTTCGTTCCCCCTAATAGTTTGTTGTCTCCTGAGAGTGTCGCTGGGCGGATATCCGGAATTTTGACGCATTCGGCGTCACTATCGAGGATGGTTCTTTGAACGTCTCTCGCTGTCTCTTTAGACGAGAATATGTCCTGGCTCTTAATGCCTTCGCCAAGGAGGCATTTAGTCGCCGCCACAGGCACCTTCACCAGGATGCTGTATAACGGTTTCAGCTCAGCAGTATGTAAACGCCAAGCCTTATCACTTGGTAAGAAAAACTGCTACCTTTACGGGACGCTGATTGACGTTATCAATCCGTTTGCCTATTCGAGGCCGTCTGTTAAACCTTCACGGTAGGCACGTAAAACCCCCTTCATGGCATTTATTGGGTGACCTAGGTTCAGTTCTAAGTTAATGCGACGATGGTCCGATAATGTGATGTCCCTGGAGACCTCCCATTGGTGAACCAGGTTTGTCACACCCTTAGAAGCTGATGTGATATCAATCACTTCTTTCCTAGCAGTTGTGACAAATGTAGGCTCATTGCCCTTGTTGAGAATCTCGAAATCAGTCGTAACTAGATACTCGGCGAGTTCGTATCCTCTTGAATTGATGTTGGTGCTGCCACAATCTACATGATGTACGTTGGCATCGCACCCGGCGATTATACCTATGCCCTTCCATTCGGCGTAGTGTACCGCTTTGATGAAGCTCTCACCAACCATACTACTTCGGAACGCTTCTACATCAATGGAAAACTTTGAGAAGTTTGTTACACAGAAATCTTCTGAACTGCGCAAAAAGCTCGCGCATCATTCTCTGGTGTGTTGGTCTGATGACCCAGTCAACCACACACGAAAATGTATAAAATATAAGGATACCGTTGTGTTTCCTTCGTGTTGGAAAAAAATACTTCCGTGTAGTGCATTCAAGATGAAAATGAATAGTCAAAGACCATACTATAGCGCGAGTTGCATAGAAAATACAGAATAAATGCGGAAGATGTCTGGACGAAAAAAAGTCTCTATTCCCATTACTATGTGCTTTCAGTCCATGCTTACCGAATATGTCGACACAGGGATTCATATAAAAGAAGAAAGAATAAGGTACTCGACGACGACCACGGTATAGGAGGTACTCCTACATTCGGTGAAAACCTAAAAAAAAAAACTTCCGAGAAGAGTAAGGTAAATATTTTCCTATTTGTTTCACGCGCTCCTAAAAGAAATGTCTGTATAAATACAGAAAATATGCACACAAAAAACACCCAGGAAGGATCATCATACACACACAGTAACCACAATGTCGGCGCTACTAGTCGTTTATATGGTGCGCTCTATTGAAAAAATGGAGTCGTTAGGCATGAATAGGTATCCGTTTGTGCTGTGTGATGTCCGTTCGCCAGTGAAAAAATAAACGGCCGAATCGCATCTGGAAAATGCATTCATGAATATGCGGAGAAATGAGTACATATTCGTAGATCGCAGGTAGCTTTTATTTAGAGATAAATCTGGGTAAAGTCAAAAAGGGTCAATTCAGCACTATTGAAACAGGAAACGTTTCGTTGGGCACCGAAAGTCAGCAGGACACTTGGTTTGAACTTGTTCAATTTGGAGCTTTCTGAAAAAGTTAAGTGAAAAGCATTGTACTTGAGAAACAGCATAGCAATTCGCTGAATGTAAGGCACAAGTAAGGACATTGAGAAAGGTAACGAGACGTCTGATGCCTTTGGCATTAATTATGTCGGAACAGTCTGATCCTGATGTAGTTTACGGATCAACATCTTGACAAGATTACGAATTAGCTTGTTGAATATGTCCGTTGGTTTGATTGCGAAAATTCCAGTCTGGTTTCTTCGACAGAATTGTATGATTTTGTAGCTCTGGAGATGGTCACGTTTTTTCGTAAATCTCATGATGTAATAGTGTTTTTTGTTACAATTTCACAATCATAAAACAACAAAAATATTTCATTAGGATTTAATTTTTAAAAGTTAGAGCGTCAATAATTTTACATACCCTGAATATGACCGTTCTTCGGCTTCGAATAAAATTAAAATTCAAGTGTCTTATAGAAGCGCCCTTTCATCAGCATCACTCAATTGATTCCAAGTTCTTATTTTGGGTCAGTTATAGCCGTTTTTAGGGTTTTTTAGAATTTTTTCAAAAAACCCTTATGAAATCGATTTTGTCCGTCCGTCCGTCTGTCCGTCCGTCTATTCACTAAATAACTCGCGAACGGCTCAACCGATTGTCATGAAATTCGGTACGAATGTGTAGAATGGTTACAGTCTTTGGCACAAATACCTTAGAAGTTGGTAGGAAGAAGATAACAGGGTGTCCCGAACGTTTGAAAAAAGTCGACTTTTTTAGTTTTCATCGGAGATTAACGTATGGGTATTTAAATCAAAGATCTAGACGAGTACATCTCATATCAGTTAAACATTTTCAGTTTCGAGTAACGGTAAAAAAGTTATTGGCGTTTAAAGTTAAACTTCCTTTTCGAGCTCCGTTTTTCTAAACCGTTATAGGGATCGATATGAAACTTTGCACAAAGATTGGTCAGTATGGCCTTATATACGTTAAATATTAAGACTGTTGACTTTTGCTAAGGGAAAGTAAATAACAGTAAATTTGTAAAATTTAAATTTGTTCGTGTGTAGCCCCTCTTAGGTTTCCAAATATGAAAATTCTGCTAGGGGTTTTTAGAAAATTACACAGGGAATATGTCTACGAATTTTCATTCGAATAACTGTATCCAAACCGGAAATATAGCCAAGTAAGTATTAAGTAAGGGCCTTTCACAATACAAGGAAAGCCTCTTAAGCATTTCTTCAATGCATATCGTTTAACTTGATGAAACAATGTACATGAAATTTGGTGGAAATGCATAGAATGGTAATAGTGTTTGCCACAAATATTTTTTGAAGTTTGTAGGACCAAGTTAACAGGGAGTCTCGGAAAAGCTGCAAAAGTATACTTGTTCAATACTCATAGGAAAGCTTGCGTGGGCTCTAATGTCTGGGGACACAATGGAATCATTTCATATAAGTTGGTTTTCCTTGATTTGAAAAACAGTAACAGTAGATTTACAGCTAATAATTCAGTTCATATATAATGCCAAGCCATCCTTACGTTTGCCTGAGTTTATTTTTGCTCAAAGGCCATCAGAAATCTGAAATCGAAAAAATCCTGTAGATTTGCCTTGGAGTACATTTATACAGACTGGGTAAATAGTAAATCTATTTTTGGATTGGTCTAATTAAAGGTGGAACAGAATGAAAGAGAATCGCCCTTTTCTCTTTGGCGGTTTGGGCACCTCGCGTACGCCCTTTTATGTTTCGTCCATATCCACTTTTATTTTTATGAGCAAAATGAGCAAAATATGAGCAACATAATAGCCTTTGTAAACAAATACTGAGTTATGCTCTCTGCTGCAAGGAAAATGATATTTGGAGCTAAACATTTCTCGAAAAGTTTGTCCCTATTCAAGTGGCTGGGAGTGTAAGTCACTTATTGCATATGATGCATTATTGCAATTTGTGTATTACATGAGTTCAACTGAGTAGATTATTCTGTTACGTGATAGTATATTACTGATAAGTAAAAACTAGATGTAAGCAAAATTTATATATGTATAAATGAGGACAGTACCAAAAGCAATACACAAAGTCAAACTAATACAGAAACAGTCCAGTCATTCATTCATTCGCTTTCAAGATTTAAATATTCATTTTGGTAACCCCGTGAGAAGGACCTATGGAAGGACCTATAGAAGACATTTTCCAGGACCATGCTGATATCGGTAACGATATCCAGAGGACCATAAAGAACTTGGCGAAGCTTGGGATTGAGAGGCGGTGTAGGAGGAACTACCAATTGCGCCGAAAAAACATCAGTGGGCGAACTACTTCATCCTGGAGGCTGAACAGTACCAGGACGAAGAGTACTTCCAAAACAATTTTTGAAGAAATCAAGGCAACTTTGGACCATGCCTTTCCCAGGCAAGGAGTGCTGGAAATCCCCGACCAAGGAGGAGAGGGATCTGGAGAGTCACAGAAGGCTCCTGAAGAGAAGACCAAGGGAAACCAGCGGTACGCCATGTTGACTGCCAATAGGGGCAGGCCAGCTCACCGGTACGCGATGATGACGCTCGGTACAAGCACAAAAATCTAGCGGTACACGATGATGGCTTACAATCTGGGCAGGCCAGGTCACCATTACGCGCTTACGAACCTCGGAGCAAAAACACCAATACACCAGTAGGCGATGACGACGTACTACGATGAACTGCGACTATGTTGTGACCAACTCAAACTTCCACGCATTAGTCTACTTACATTCTGTGGAAGCTATGGTTTCAACGGGTTAAGTGGAAGCCCTCATCAGGCACATCACCGTGTATGACAAAAACGGGTTCTAAATCCACAAAGTCAAAATCCATCAAGGCAAAATCCATAAATTTTTGTATGAAGAGAGCCATAATGCTTATTGCGTGGGCACTAGACAATTACCAAACCCCGGAGCATAGGTATGCGCTTTACCTGTAGACACGGAGAAGGATGCACCCGGAGCATATGCGCCTTAGGTGTCTCAGTCTTTACCTGAAGCGCTTATGGTCCGGTGCATTCCTCTCCGTATCATCGGCTAAATCGTATATGCCACGGATGCATCCTTTTCCGTGTCTTCAGGTAAAGCGCCTATGCTCCGGGATTTGGTAATTGTCTAGTTAACGTAATAACGTACATGAATATTCTCAATATTCAATTGTGATAAGCAAACTGGTGTAAATTTGAATTTATGGATTTCGTCTTTTTGGATTTTGACTTTGTGAATTATGACTTTATGGATTTTGTCTTTTTGAATTTTGTCTTTGTGGATTTTGACTTTGTGGATTTTTCAATTTTTTTGGACTTTGTCTTTTTGGATTTTGTATTTTTGGATTTTGTATAGAACCCGACAAAAACTATCAACCAGCATGGTCTCTAGTAAAAGGGAGATAAGAGAACAGGAGACTGTTGGTAACCGCGGATATTAACAAATTGATATCTCAACCATCGCTGACAGTAGATACATCCCAGCCACTAAAAGGGTTGCAAAATGTCACTCAAGTGCATAAGAGGTTTAGAAACCCTTAGCATTCAAGTGAACAAGTGGAATCCGATTCTCGTGCTCTTCGAGTAGTCTCTTACAGCACCAAGAGAAATTCCGAGCATACAACAATTCTTACAGTTCCTCGAGCATCGCGTTAGTCAATAAAACAATATCGATCAACAAAGCCAATAAATCATTACTGGCATCCAAGGGAAAACCGAACCGAACTGCCGTCGCTGTAAGGGAAACCACCCATCATACAAGTGTGAGTCGTTTATAGCACTGTCCAAAACGCAGAGGAACAACTTCAGTACAAAGGATAAATCCTTCGAAGAAACAGTTTTGTAATCGCAGAAGAAAGTGTAATTGAAACGAATGCACAATCGATACCATCGGGCAGATCAAATCTCGTGCAGAAGGAACTCAACTATTGATGAACCGAGCACGCAATATGCATGCAGGTTCTACTCACAGTAGTAATAGTAATATGAAGGAAAGTGTACATATTAATAATATTCCTTCTAATATGAGGGAATTTAGGACATCCACGTTATTTAAGACCGATTCGGAATTATAGAATCCAGAATCCAGGTTATGGCGAGATAAAATACAAAACGTTTAGAAGTCCTGCTTGCCTAATACATTAGCCGCGCCAATTCCCTGCATGCCTTGGTATCTCGGCTGTCGACATAATACAAAATTAACAAATTTTGCTCCGCAATTTTGTTTCAACTATTGGGCCTTATGGTCTCCATACAACACTTATCAAAATTTCGAGATTATGTATCTTCTTCTTCCTTGCCGTGTTCTTTATACCGGTCCATGGTTTCGCGTTGCTCGTCCTGCCGTTTGGCGGTAATATCTCAGCATATTCCTATAGGCAGCTCTATCTTGGATCGTGTCATCGCCGAGACCAATGCGTTGTTGTTGCTTTTTATATTTGTCTAATCTATATTAAAGTTTTTCCATATACATATTTATATATTTAGATTTTGTAGGGATATTTTGAATAAAATCTCAAACAATTTATCTACGAAATCGTGGTAGTGTGAAATTTCAAACCAAATGTTAAAAGTACAGTAGAGACCGTCTAACCCATACATTCTACTCTATCCACGTAAATGTCATTCCTTGCGTTCAGGAATTTTGAAAGGATGAAAACAATTTAAAACTACACGGTTGTAAATTTTGGTGTAAACCGGGTGTAAATTTAATAAATAAAATAATATATGTAACTCCTATCTATTCAAAAATTTGAATAAAATTTGACACTTTTCAACTTATAATTTTAGTTCATTCGAAAATTATATTAATTATATCCGCTACAGAATAAAACTATCCAAATACCCTTTTCATATTATACATTTTACACCGTTAGGGATATAATAAATTTTATTGAATGTTGTTATAACATAAAAGGGTAGAATCAATCCTACTATGTTATCAAATCCACACTATCAACGCAAGAAACCCATTCAACCTATAGAAGTCTATTGATTTGTAGTCTGTCTGGTTCAGTGAGCAGCGCGCTTGGCTACAAATCACAGGATTGTGGATTCGAAGCCGACTGCACTCGTATTACATTTTTTATTTTTTTCGAACGGTTTGTATAAATTTGCTTATCATTTTTATACTATTGAAGAGTAAAATTTTTACCAAGAATACTTATACTTTTAATATAGTTCACTTATACTTTTTATAAGGTCCGTTGGTGTAGTTTTGATAAAGTTTTTATATGGAAATGTATGAATATATTTTTTTTTTTTTAAATTACACCAAAATTTTCAGCCGTGTAGGGGGCTTCGCCCCCTGCTCGCTTCGCTCGCCAACCCCCGGGGCCGAGGCTAATTTCGGGCGCGGCCGAAATTTGGATACCCTTCGCATGGGCTAAACGTTTTTTTCGGGCGTACCTATGACTTGTATTTAATCCCCCTCCTCATTCTTTTTCTTCCGTTTTGACAAAAGTTTGGGGCTTGGTTGAAATAAGTGGACAAATAAAAATATTTACTCGGAAAATTTTATTGGGGTTGCCGGAGCATGACCAAACAGTACGATTCCATTCGTTTTGAACTTTTTAGTTGCTTTGATAAAGACACATTAATTCAAGGTTTTGTGAAATTGGTGTAAAAAAAATGTTTCTAAACCCATTATTTGCGGGTATTGATCCAATGGGAATTATTTGATGAAAATTGGTGTAACATGTTCTCTTCGATCCTATAGATTCAGAATTTGTAACTATTTTTTTTGTATGACCTCAGGGGTCCTTTCCAGGACATGTGTCAAAAGGACACACCCGCACTACAGCGACACAAAATTTGCAAGGGAAAATCTTATCTACTTTCTTGAGAAAAATGGTTTACATCACTGAACCAAATCGCCTGCTAAAGTAAAGAAAATACGGCTCAACTCAAGAAAAAAAGACAACAAAAAACAGCCAAGAAATATTTCTCTTCATTTGAGAATTAGTCACACTGATCCAAGTGAAACGCCAATAGCAGCGCTTTAAGGAAAAGTAACCTTGAATCAAGCAAACTTTTCTTATGAAAAAGACAAGAGAATCTGAACAAAAATAAAAAAAAACTTGCATCCACCCAACATCGAACCCATAACCCCATTCTTCCCAGTCAAACGCGCTACCCACTGAACCAGAGACACTTCTGACTAATCTACTACAATGGTCCAATATAAGCTAAGGCTTTTCCACGAGCTTTACATGGAAAATGTCAAAAGAAATCTACTATCAAGCATTTGTTTGCTTGAATTGAGAATAATGGTTTAGGCTTGAATCTACTTCCAATTTCTCAAAAGAAGGTCTTGAAAATAGGATCAAGAAGAAATTTTCACATTTTGAGAAATTTTGTCTAAATTCGGGAATTTTGCAAATGAGAAAAGAGTTTCTTAGTTTTAGATAGCCCAATTTTTTCAGTGTAGGTAATGAAAATAAATGGGAGTGAATATTTTATTATACAGTCTTGACTCAGTAATCCGGATCTCCTTTAATCCGGATATCACGCTAATCCGGACCACTAAATGTTTCCCCTACGTATTCTATAGTCCGGATTTCGGCACCAATTTTGACTCTATAGTCCGTATATTTATACCACGCTCTGTGGCTTACTTGGTTGAGTCTCATTCTACGATGCTAGTAATCCGGAGATCGAATCTCGGCGTGGTCCAAAAATTCCGTACATAAATGTGTTATTCAAATAGTGTATATGTTAATGTTGCCCTAGTTCTGTGATTTCAACAGAATCGTATGTTAAAGAAATTTGGAAAATACAAAACGATTCTGTTCGGCCTACAGAACAATATAATTTTTCTCGGTAATTTCAATGTTAATAAAAATGTATGTTGAAGCATCAGAATTTACGTTAAAACTCTTGACAAGGCGTTTAATCAAATTTCCATCCGTCAATTAACAGAAATTCTGTTGATTGGAAAATTAAGTTACACTTAAATAACCCAATTTGAATGTTGAACTAATAAATATTTTGTTAATACAACAGATTTCCCGGTTATTTTTTTAACAGAGAGATTATGTTAGTTCAACCACAAAAAATTCTCTCAGTGTAGTAACTGATTTTATTAGCTGCAACTCCGTTACCATTACTCCAAACTGATATGAAATGTACCCATCGCGTTCTTTGATTTAAGAACCCATACGACCATGTCCGATAAAAACTAATCAAGTAGACTTTTCAAATCTTCGGGACACCCTGTTATCTGTGTCCTACCAACGTCTAAGTATTTCGTGCTAAAGACTGTTACGATTCTACGCATTCCTTCCAAAATACATGACGATCGGTTAAGCCGTTCGCGAGTTATTGAGTGAACAAATTTTCAAATGTCCGGGACACCCTGTTATCTCTGCCATACCAACTTTTAATTATTTCGTGCCAAAGGCTGTTACCATTCTACACATTCATACCAAATTTCATGACGATCGGTTGAGCTGTTCGCGAGTTATTTAGTAAACAAATTTTCAAATGTCCGGGACACCCTGTTATTTTTGACCTACCAACTTTTAAGTATTTCGTGCCAAAGATTGTTACCATTCTACACATTCCTACCAAATTTTATGACGATCGGTTAAGCCGTTCGCGAGTTATTTAGTGAACAGACGGACGGACAGACAGACGGACGGACAAAATCGATTTCATAAGGGTTTTTTGAAAAATCTAAAAAAAACCCTAAAAATCTTGGCAAACATACACAAGAGAATGAAAAACATTTTTGTGAAATGATTTTGAATCATTTTCAAAACAGTAATTTTGCCGCTATTTCTCACTGTGCATGAGGGACATAATTGTTATTTCCATACTCTATTGATATGTGCCAATTTTGCCTATCAAAATCATCAGAAATCGCATACTCAGTCTTTTGACTGGCTTGTTCTGCTATCCGCTCTCATAGGGGGAACTTTTGTGTTTCCGATATTTTCCGCTATATGTCCGCTATATGGCGGACGGTAAGATAAGTGTCGCTAGTGTCGATAACAAGAACAAGAAAATTCTTCTTGCGAAGCTGATAGCGTAATGTTCCGCGAAATGTTTTAACTTTTTACACGAAAATATTATTTTCAGGGGCGAACCCAGGAATTTATTTCGGGGGGTGATTTGTATTTGCAAAGTGGCTCATGAAATCCAACGCTTTAAATGTTCTTATACCTTAGGCTTAAGAGTGCCCATATACTGTCCGATCGATTGACCAATCGCCCGTACAGCACATACACTATGCAATTTATCGCGCAATCCGAAATGACAATCTCGCGGTCCACACAAGACAACACAACATAGCGAAAATTATATATTTTGTGGCGATGAAAGATCCATTGCTACTTTCAATGGAGAATGGGCCTGTCTAGACACTCAATTTTCGTTCGTCTTCGTCATTTTGACAATTGAGACTTCGGATGTCTGCGCTATTAAAGAAAGGTATTCATTCTTGAACGCGATTGCAAATGTTGAATATGTCAACAACTCACCATCTATTCATACTATTAACGAAAGAATTGATCATTAATCTGTCCTGAACAAAGCCGCGACACACATCTAACAATAAAAAATGAACAGATGTGGATAGAATGAAGCATTCATCTCTTCTGATTACTTGACGCAATCAGTTCAATTTTGAAAGTGGAAATGGAGCTTGAAGACGATAGGGAAGACAAAAGCGCGCATGTGTGGACATAGCCAACGACCGCCACAACATGACGAATAATACTAGCTATCAAGCAACATGGACGAATCGATAACAAAATTGCGAATTTAATTTACAATGCGTATATTATGTCGAGGATTAAATATAATATAGCAAGCTGGGGGCAATGTAGAAAGACGCTACTGGACGATGTTGGAAAATTAATGACACGCTCAATTAAAATCTTGTTTGGATTTGATCGACGAACACCTACACAGGAAGTATATTCACTGACAAGTAAACTTAACATTAACCAATTATTGGACATCGAAAAGCTAAAGATTATACATAAAATTAAAATTAACGAATTAAATACTGAATACATCCTTAAGAAAAACCTCGACAAGCATGATTACAATACACGGAATAAACATAAATATACATATGACATCCCACGAACGAATCGAAAACTTAATTCAACTACGATAAGCGGACTACAGCTCTACAATCGACTACCACTGGAGATCACCAACGCACCTAACATGACACTTTTCAACAAACGAGTAAAGAAATATTATCAATCAAGAAGACCTGAAACGAATCACAACACCTGAATTAAATTAACAAATATTTTCTTTTGCTCTAAATTTAATTAAATAGTCTCTAATTGAATTAAATTTTTATGAATTTTAAATTAATCTGAAAATTACACTGAATTTACGAAAATGAATTTCTTTATACCCATATCTTATTCAAAATTTTAGTTTTTCTGATATGGGAAACATGTATTATTTTACTTTTTACACATGAATTATTGTATGTTTGTATCTAGCTTGAACCTTTATAAAATAAAGTGAAATAATAATAAAAAAAAAAAAAAAAATGACCGCTGGTTTATGTCATTAAATCAGCAACTGAAAACACATGATTATCATGACAGATTGTATGAAAAATTGTTCCACACGTCCAATCAAAAAAAAAATGGATTAGATGGTCACACACAAACACCTTCCAATTTATCGGGCAATCAAAAAATTGCTTCAATTGATTGGAAGGTCTATGGACACTCTAAAACGATAGTCTGACGTCGGGCATAGTGAAAATCATCACTTAGGTATTTGATTTATCAATAAAGATAGTTGTGTGAATTTTATTCACACCTATTTTTTATTTTAAAATTTCGGGGGGTGTTTCATCCCCCAAATCCCCCCCTTGGGTTCGCCCCTGATTATTTTTTAACAAAAAAAAAATTATGGAAGCTAATACATAATAATATTCATTTTAGATTGATTTTTTTTTTAAGTTTCCCATTAATGAGAATAAATTCCCATTAATGAGAGTAAATTTTAAATGCAGAGTGCAGAGAGTTAACACAATCACGAGCACAATGGTTTAATAAACACCGTACCACTAAATATCATAATGGCAATTTATTGCACATGCGTCGTATATTGCAAGGCTGTAATGCTGCTAGCTGCTTGGCGCTTTTCTAAACCCCTTGAGAAATTACTAATAAAACCGAAATATTAATTTTAGAGCCACTTAATGAGTTTGGTTAATCGAAGTGTCATAGGCCCCGCGCTCAATATTTGCCACGGGCCCCGCGCTTGCTTAATCCGACACTGGGTAAGTATAAACAAATTTGTTTTATGTGTTGAATTACTTGTACGAAGGTTCGCTGTGTTCACATTAATATTGTGAGAGTATTTTTCATTTCCATCGTCTAAAAAATACCGGCGTACAGAGGGCTGCGCCCGCAATACGAGGGTTTTTTAGAATTTTGATGCATAGTGAATATTTTTTATAGATATATTTTATAAGCAATAGATAAGAATTGTGCACAACATTAATGAAATGCTTCCTGTAAATCTATTTTTGGATTGGTCTAATCAAAGGTGGAACAGAATGAAAGGCGCTAGCCTTTCATTCTGGATTTACTATTTACCCAGTCTGTATAAAAGTACTCCAAGACAAATCTACAGGATTTTTTCGATTTCAGATTTCTGATGGCCTTTGAGCAAAAAGAAACTCAGGCAAACGTAAGAATGGCTTGGCATTATATATGAACTGAATTATTAGCTGTAAATCTACTGTTACTGTTTTTTAAATCAAGGAAGGACGGACGGACGGACGGACGGACGGACAGAAGAACGGACAAAATCGATTTCATAAGGGTTTTTTGAAAAAATTCTAAAAAACCCTAAAAAGGATAAACATTTTAATTTGTCAGGTATTAATTTGTGTCCTTTTATGTTCTTTTTCAGAGTTTTCCGATCCAATTTTTCCTTGGCAAATTGAATGATAGAATCTTAGATTCTAAAATATGAAAAAGGAAGTGGCAACTTGAATTATTCGCGTAGTTATGGCTTTGGAAAGATACAGATGATTACAGGAAACACGAAAATTTTCCATTCAAACGCGATTTATTCCGTTTAGGGTCCTTGAAATAGGAATCAAACACCGGATATGTAATGTACTCGGCGTCCCCTTTGATATGATACCCCGCATGCCGAGCTCCAGTCAAGAAAAAATAGCCTTACTTTATTTTTTTCTATTGGAAATGCTTATATGACTGAACTATTTCCAAGTATGTAACAGCAAGATTTCTTCCACTTACGGACTATGTTTTTTTCCCTTTTACACATATTAATCACAAACTGGATGATTCTGTGATTTATTCTTATATGCCGTTCGAAAGCTAAGATACTATGCCAACTTTGGTCAACTTTGCTGATTTGCCACTACCATGTACCGTTACGAAATTCGGATTTAATTTTGACATTAAAAATTGAAATTGACATTTCTGCAAAATTCAAAACGTCGTATCTCGGAAGATACGAAGCCCTTCGAAACGTTCGATATGTCATTTTATTGTAAATTTTGTGTACTTTCAGAAAAATATGAAAAACATTGATTTGGCTAAAGTGGAAGCTAGAAAATTGGAGTTTTTCGAAGAGAGTCATGTTTTTTTGACAAGAATCACAAAAACGGCGATTACTCCTTAACGGTAAAAGCTAGAAAAATAATTTAGGCGACATTTTTCCTAAAACATCCTGTAGAGTCTACCATTGGTCTATGGCTAACCAGCTGCGGGACACCCTGTATACTGTATGACAGTTGTCAAATAGATTGTAAACAAATTGTGCGCTTCTACTATCAAATTTAAATTTAATTTTGACTAAAATTCAAAACTGTAGAAGCGTCTCAAAATTGTTGAATTTCTATTTCAATTCGTCAATAACGTTGACATCCTTTTATCGCGAAATTTGCGTTGTTATAGAAATAATGATGCCACTTATGGGTTTCGAAATGTTGAAGGCTTTCTAGAGCCTTCACGTACAGTCAGCATTTTTTATTTTCCATTTTCCACGAGCCATGCCGCACTAATGTAGACACACGAAGAATCCTTTTTCTGGTTGCTTCTGTTTTTTTCACTCATTTTTTTTTTATCAAGCCATAACACTTTCGTCTTAAAGGGATCAAGTTTGGCGCATATAATGTATGCACATTCCTGCGGATTTACCTCTAATATGTGTGCACTGTACGCGGATTCTCACGTCTGAATAAAAAGCTAAAAGGCGGCAAAGAAGACAAGACGAAAAAAAAACCCAAACCTAAAAAAGAATGCGAACAAACTTTTGGAATGCAAAAAAAAAACATCTACACACTTCTAAGGATATACGTTCAAACAACATCGTACACATTGTGGTTGGGCCATATGGTAATGCTTGCCTTTCAGGTTGATGAGGCTATTCAGGTTAGACTTTCTATTGTATGATCCGTCCTGCAGTGTATAATGCAAAACAGAAATACAATATCTTACCGTTACATGCCATAATGTATTGTATTTTTTAGTAGAATGATTTTTTTGAATTTTTTATTTAGAAAATGCCAAATGGTTCCTTTTTAGTCTTTTGAAGTAGAAAAAGAAAGATGCAGTTTTTTTCTTTATTAACTAAAATAAGTAGCATACGCAGGACGACATGAAAAAATGTAATACCATGTAGAGCCATTTCATTTTTCTATCAATTTCATCTCCGATAAAATAAATCCTTATCCGATGAAACCATCTCCTGACGGTAAACAACGACTTCAAAAAGACATTCTTCATCCTTTTTTGTTAAATTAAAACCACACGCGTAAGTTCATCTCCATAGTCTTGGTCACTGCTATCGACTACTATCTCTGGCCCTGAATTGAGGTCACTGCATGCCCATGCCTGGTCAGCTTAGACTCGAACCGCGCACATACGGTCGACGAACTGTCGGCTAAACATTTATTTCCCACATATATACATATTTCTTAAGGATGTTCTCTCCGCATGAAATGTGTCCAAAACGGACACGTTTGCCGGTTTCATTTGTCGGCCGCAATGACCACATATGACTCGGGGTATACGCTCGGTGAAGTGAAAGGCAAAAGTTCACAGTATCGTGAACTGAAATGCCAGAACCAGGACAGGACTCCTATTTTCAAATGTCGGCCGTTGCATTTTTATGTGTGTTGGTGTCTGTATGTATGTTCTTCGTCTCGACATTTTGAATTTGAACACTGAAACCCCTCGAGGCCTCGAGGGTCGAGAGTCAGGACTATTTCTGCAAGCGCAACCTTTGGCTAGCTCACAGCCAAGTGGACATCATTCAACTTACACGAGACTCGCCAGACAACGACAACCGACGGCGGGACGAGACGACTCTCCCTTCCCTCTGTATAGTATAGTAAGTTTCGGGCAATTTTGCCCACTTTTATCACTCCTCTGGTGTGTTTCAGGATGAATCCATAGAAAAAAATCTGAAACTATGTCGCTTTGCGCTGGAATGAGTGGCAGCCGATATGATTGCTCCTTGCTATGGTATTCCTCGCGTAGTTTTTTTTTTGTGTTCATCCGATTTTTCGACAAAATTTATGTGTTTTAATTTTTTCCTGCGGTTATGCTGCATCATAAAATCCGAACATGGCAATAAAATGGGTATCTGGTGCGGCATGTGAGTGTTAAAAGTTACAAAAAAGAAACGGAGGGAAGCAGAATTTGTTGGCGGTGAATGGTGGTGGATGGAATCGGGAGCGTATTATGCTTGAGCGCGAGCGCTGATATGTTTTGCATGAACGGTTGAATGTAGCAAAAGTTGCTTTATAAGTATAGCCGGCAACTTACTTTATGGGCTGGTTTTTATTGGTATTTTGCGAGACCATGAAAAGTCGTTAAGGATAACGTGCATTATAAGTCATTTGTGAGAATTAAATTTTGTTGCAAGGTAGAAAGGGAATTCCCGTAGATGTACTTGATAAATGTAGTCTATGGCTGATGAAGCGACTAGCGGGTTTGCCCAAGTAAGTTTCTATCCCACTGCAGGCGGATCTATAGGTTATTTATAATTTAGTTTAGTTATAATTTCCAATTCTTGATTACATAGGTCATACAGACCTAGTTAGTGTATATCTTACTCGAATGTGAAACGCGTGTCTATTTGTGGGGCTAAGTTACTCGGCAGTGCATGCTATTGAGCTCAATTATCATCAATGTGGCACGATAGCCCGACGTCGGGCTTTGGCCGCCTGACCGAGGCTTTTATTTCAGGTTTCTTGACTTGCAGCTTTTTTTATTAGGATGAGTTGTCGGCACATCGCAAAACCATGATAGGGTTTAACCGTCATCATCATGGGGATGCCTCGAAGATGCCGCTTTGGTGTTTGAATGGAACGTTTTCTGTCACCTATCCTCAATACATCTCAGAGTTGTTCATTTTCATGTAAAAAACAATTTTTTACATTTTTACTGTAAAAAAATGTAAAAAATAGGTAAAATATGTAAAAAATGTAAAAAGCACGTAAAAAATGTAAAAAATGGAAAAAAATGTAAAAATACTATTTTTCGTTTTCCAACTGTTACTACGTGGTACAGTTTCGTTTGTATTATTGTGCGTAAGGCTGTCGTTTGCTTTTGTGATAAATATTCCGTAAAAATGAACCCAGGAAAACCGTCCACCACCAAATTCAAAGGGTTTAAAGCAAAAGGTATTTGCAATATTTGCCACAAAGTATTGCAAAACACCGCAAGTTCTCGGCTGTCTACACATAGGTAAATTCCTATTTATTATACCCTTCGCTTATAGAGTGAAAGGGTATATTAACTTTGTCATGAAGTTTGTAACGCATTGAAGGTATATAAATAAATATATATTGACCATATAAAAAGTATACGCATATATGATCAGCATGACTTGGGGAGTCGATTAGGCGATGCCAGTCTGTCCGTCTGTTGCGATGCGTTTTACTCGGCCAATTTAAAAGCTATATGAAGCTGACATTTTGCACAAATGCTTGTTTTTGCTGCAGGCGGTTTGTATGTTTGAATCGGTAAAATCGGACAATGGGGTCATGGAGCTGCCATACAAAACTAACCCCCCAAATTAGGTTCTTCTAAGAAAAACTTTTTATTTGTGCACCAATTTCGATGAAATGATGATTTTATTTATGAAACAAAACATATGTAAGAATGGATCAATTCGGACCATGGGGTCATGGAGCTGCCATGCAAACATAACCTACCATTTTGGTTCTTTTAAAAAACATTTTTTACGCCAATTTCACAAAACCTTGAATTAATGTGTCTTTATCAAAGCAACAAAAAAAGTCAAAACAAATAGAATCGTACTATGGGGCCATGCTCCCGCATCTGAACTTTTGTGAAGACGGAAGGAAAAGAATTGGGGGGGGGGGGGGGATTAAATACAAGTCGTAGGTACGCACGAAAAAAAGCTTTTAGCGCGAGGAAAGCGAAGGGTATCAAAATTTCGGCCGCGCCCGAAATTATAGCCTCGGTCGCGTTTTTTGTTTGTTTGATAAGCCTAGTATTGACATCGAGAGTGAAATTTTTGTCTGCTGCGATTTTTCCAATGAAAATGTATTCTTACTGTCGTGGAATATGTGGGGAATGGTGGGGAATTCCATAAGCTACAATCCGAAAACAGTTGCATAATTTTTCTTGGCATTTTATTTTTTTTTCGATTCCCCGGTCATTTCAACGTGAAAAGTCAAATGACCGGGGAATCGAAAAAACTACATAAAATTGCCGAGAAAAATTATGAAACTGTTTTCGTATTGTAGCTTATGGTATTCTCCATCGTTTGTGACATGTTTCACGATAGTAAGTATTCATTTTTATTGTAGCTTATGGTATTCTCCATCGTTTGTGACATGTTTCACGATAGTAAGTATTCATTTTTATTGATAAAATCGCAGTGGAATAAATTTCACTCTCGAGCTTAATTCAGCCCTTTACCCGCAAATTATGCCGAATTTTCCTTCAGAAACCGTTGTACAAACACTGAAGAGGCGGGAGGGTGCCGAGAACGGAGTCTGGAAAGTGCAAACGAAAACAATGTGGAAACTTCTGAAACCGATTGGATCCCAGTAATTTCTTGGGCTCTATATTCTGTTGCCAACGTTCCGTGCAGGCAGGGGCGTACGCAGAAAAATATTTCGGAAGGGGTTTAAGGGAAGCGCTTGATGTTGGCCGTGTAGGTTCATTGCGTGTATACATAGCTGCTAAGTGTGACCACATCACTTAGATACACTTTGTTTCATAACCGGATCAAAAAATCAACCTGAAATTTTTTTGTGATACTGTAATCATCTTTTGAATAGCAGAAAACATGTTAGCAGTACGTTTTCTTGCTCAATGTCGGTTAGATTGCTTGAGGAATCCATCAAATGCCAGGTGCGAAATGTTCTCACTTTTCGACTATTGAAACGACTGTAGTGAGTAATGTCCTCCTCTTCTATTAAGACGATCTACTTTCCAAAATGTAGAAGAACACTTGAAATTACTATGTCTAAAACTTTATTTCGTAAAAAAAAATCGAAGAGGGTTTGAACCCTCAAAACCCCTACCTAGGATCGCCACTGCGTGCAGGCGTAAAGTCATACTCTTAACATGTCAACGCACGCACGATAAAAATGTACTGCCCGGCTGCATAGTTGAAACAGTATCCTGTCCTGTATTCGATCGAATAAAACGCAGCCATTATGCTAAATCATATGTATTTCTGGTGCATCATTAATTACAAATAATCAATCACACTGCAAATCGGTGCCGATTTTGTATATCCGATTCCGATAACAGAAAGTGACAAAAAAATGGTATTGGATGTAGTTTTTTACATTTCACTTTTTTACATAATGTAAAAAACTCTTCATGTAAAAAAATGAATTTTGTACATGTAAAAAACTACGTAAAAAATGTAAAGTAAAAAACTCGAACAACTCTGAACATCTACAGCAGGGGTGTCAAACTCAAAGCCTCTCCTCAGGTTTGGGTGAGCCGCAGCAGCAAAATTTCAAAATATTGTATTTAATCGTATTACGAAAGTTGACAGAATACTACTTTTAAAATATGGCAGAAAGTCTGAATTTATATAGCGGCTTCGGGATTATCAGTGAGAACTTCCACCTTTCGAAAATGTACTTCAACAACATGAAAAACTTAAGACAAGAAGCGAAAACGTGAAAATATGATTAATCTTCAAGTAACCACTTTTTGTTAATTACATGATTTGCGACAAAATTTGGACAGATTATTAAAAAAAAGTAGTACTGGTCATCCAGGTCGCCCAAAAAACCAGCAGGAAGCAGTCAGATTAAATTAATTTCAGCAGCAAGGTGGCTAAAAGAGACAAACAGTTGTTGGTGATATGGCTTTAGACAAAAGCCATGCACCAATACAGCTTAATAAGTATAAATCTAAAAATCAGGCACTACTGTGATTTTGAAACCAATTCCAAGATTTCCGTAGTTTTTAATGCTTTGCCGTTTTTCCAAAAAATCTCAATTCATGTTCGGTAAAGCCAACCAATTTTTTATTAACTGCATTTCGGGACAGAACAGTTTCATGAAAAGGATTAGTATTGTCCTGTACAAAAAAGATGAGCTGTTTTATAAAACCAAATAAATTCCTAAAATATTCTTGCATAAGCCACTAACGAGTTTTAGTAATTTTTATAGACTTGAGTTCAACGGCTGAATTTGTTGACCTTACCGATTTCACCATTTTTGTGTTTATACTCATTGTGCTGCTCCGACATGGCCGCGGGCCGCACAGAACTGCGAGGAGGGTCGCATACGGCCCGCAGGCCGCGAGTTTGACACGTTTGATCTACAGAAATCCGCCAAGATTATGTCACTGGGATTCATAATGGCAGTGGCGTGAGATAGCAAATGATTACACGTTTTTGGGTTCCCGGTCGATTTGCGTCGCCATATTTAATATATTATAGGCACCAAAAGGTCGTGAAAACAGTGAAATAACAAAATGGCGATAAGTATTCAGTTTTAGTGGATTTTCGCGTGTTCCAAACCCGGACGGCACATTTTTGATTACCAACGCAAGCATGGGCCGATTATATCGTCTTTAACGAAATGTGTAGATCGGGATGAGCAGACCCAGGTGACTATGGCCCAGTGGCGGATTTACCAATTTCCCGCCAGTAGGCTATTCACAAAGTGCCGCCCATACTGAAAGCCTACTTTTTGTCGATAGTGAATATTCGGATAGAATTATGCTTTTGTCACCTCCAATTATTTTCAGTTTTCACTTTATATTTAAATACGTGTCATCTTCGAGCTTTCCGCCTCGTGGGTCCTGAGCAGTGGCGTAACGTATGGGGTTCCATGTGTGCATTGGAACACGGGCCCCCAATCTAAAAGAGCCCCAAAAGCCGAGAGGCATATTTGTTTCAAATATAAATGGTCATTTGTTTAGGGCGCAAAAACGCTGTCAATCCGTAGGAACAGAAGTACCTAACGAACACAAGTACCGCCGATTTATGCCACAAGTAAAAAATTAGGCTTTAACTTGAAAATATTGACACAACCACGTTCCAACTTGACAAATTTTCAATAAAAGAATTTCAAAATTTTAT
Source organism: Microchrysa polita (assembly GCA_949715475.1). Taxonomy (NCBI): domain Eukaryota; kingdom Metazoa; phylum Arthropoda; class Insecta; order Diptera; family Stratiomyidae; genus Microchrysa; species Microchrysa polita. The sequence goes on along the minus strand of OX454417.1, from coordinate 17,087,502 downwards.
TGATGAGTTTCCATTACAAATCGAAGATATTCCATGTTAAATTGGAGGATTTCCATTACAAATAGAAGAAAGTTCAGATCAAAGTTACAAATTTCCACATTATGTTTCCATCACGAATTTTCATGACAAATCGACGAATTTCAAAATATGGTTAATGGATTTCCGTTAGAAGTTGACGAATTTTTCATTACTAATTGACGAATTTCAATTTTAAATTGACGAATCAAGACCAATTCGAAACAGAAATTCATTAATTTGATCTGAAAATACAGCAACATGATTTTGAAATCCGACAATTTGAATATATATTATATATTATTTGAATATATATAAATATTCGTCAGCACGATTGTGAATATAGCAAATTTGTAATTGAAATTCCCCGACATGATTTGGAGGTAATTTAATTTGATCTGGAAAATCGTCAATTTGAAATAAATCAAAAATGTTGACAACATGCTCTTGAAATTCGGCAATTTTTCATGGAATTTCGTAGATTTTGTAATTTGCCAATTTGTGATAGAAATTCAATAACATGATTTGGAAGTTATCAATCTGAAATGGAAGTTCGTGAATTTGATCTGGATATATGTCAATTTATAATGGGAATTTATCAACATGATTTTGAAGTTCGTCAATTTAAAATAGAAACTCATCAATTTGTAATGCAAATTCGCCAACATTAACAATATTATTTCGAAATTTGTCAAGTTGACATGGAATTTCTCCAACTTGTTTTGGAAATTCGTCAATCTAATTGATTTCAAGAGATTTTTTTCTAAGGATGTTTTGGCAGCTCTTATCCGTTGTAATAATGGCGTAGCTTCTGGATAATTTAGATCAAAGAACAAGCTACCGTAGCAGCATTTGCTTTATAAAGACAATGCAAACATTCAGGGCGACAAATTAATCTCAAATTTGACTGTATAAAGAAAGGGCCCCCGCTTTGAGTTCGAACATAAATAATTTGGAAAACGTTACGCCACTGGTCCTGAGCATTCTTTAGTATTTATCACAGTGTAAAGCTTATGCAAAAATGTTCTGCTTGGTGAATCGATTTTAAGCGGTGAATCCCACACTGTGGGAGGCTCAAATATAGATGCCGTTTATGAATTATGGTTTGCTTCTAGACACCCATTTTGAATAAAAATTCTTTCGAAATCATCCGGAGGTAATCCGTTGTTGCCATACATCGGCGAAATATTTTATATCCTTTGATAAAAAAGCTGTAACTAAATCTGTTCGATGAACACCGGCACCGCTAAGAATAGTTTAGGCTTCTTATATAAACCGCACCAACCAGCTATAGTCCTTTTGGATACAATGATCCTTGGTAGAGCACTTGCGGATCGTGGTCGCTACAATCCTACAATAAAGGCAATAATGAGTGTATTCAGCGAGCACATATTGGAAAAACCAACTGGAAAGTGTTCTCTCTCCGCGTTCCACTCACCCGCTAATCGGTCCACATGCGAATTATCGAAAATTTTCCCTATGTAGCGTTGAATTGGAATGCTACATTTAGATGTGTAGCTGCTACTTGGACTGCTCGATCAACTGTCACCCACAGCTGCTTGACCATCAATACTAGAAATTGTTTATTCACAGTTCAGCTGAAAAAATGTCATTTCTGAGCCAGGTTTTAGTGAACGTTATAATAGGTGTGTTTTTTTTTTGGTTATCCCGTGTAGGTTTGGGTAACGAAACTTCATATTAAAAAAATGACAGGTGGGTCAGCAGGCATTTTTTTATCATCACCTTCTATAGCAGAGTCGGTGTCATTTGTATAGTGTGACATTCGTATGGTCATCCAATAAATTGTTCACCGTAGTTTTATAGAAGGATGGACTTTGTGATTTACTGAATTGACACTTATGAAGTGCTCTGGAATACCACGTTTCTTGAATTGAATTCATTGAAATATTGCTTGAAACCAACATTTCCTCACTCCTTGTTAGCTCTGTATTTTATTGAAGAATGTGTGAATTTAATTAGCTTCAACTGATTGACATATAAAGAAGAAGATGCATAGGAAAAGGGTCGATAAAGAAGTGTCGAGCACTTGTAGTGTTTACGAGCAATGTTATCTATACATATGTGAGGTTGGCCGAGTGGTTAGGGCGTCGGACTGGCGTACGACAGTCGCTGGTTCAACGCTGGCTGCGGGAATTATTTTGTTTCTCTTTTTTTTTGCAATCGCGAGAAAATGACAGAAAATGATGACATAACACATGTTGTATGTCTTTCTCGTAGCGTAATTCAGTGCTACAATGAGGTTCTATTGGATCAAAAAACGGCATCAGATGCCATTATTGGACTATTATTCAGTGTTTATACCCTGTAAAGTGCCCCTATTGTCGTTAGAAGAGAATATTTTACGAAGTATTATAGGGATGAAATTGTTACTTGGGAAGCCATGATGATTACCGAACTAAAAACGAAAAAAACACATGTTTTTGGTTTTTGTAACAATTTGGAGCGACTATTTTAGAGGAATCCTTCTATATGTATATAAAAATTCAGTGAAGGGGTAAGGATGGCGAGCGTAGCGAGCAGGGGGCGAATTCCCCTAGTATCTTAAAATAAAAAAATTAAAACAACTTGATTTGTCTTATATTATGTGCGGTGGCGAGTGTGTTTCCTATATTGGTTGGGGAACATTCGCAGAGTTGATAGTAAAATTTGTTTGAAAAAAAAATGATTTTTCGGATGAAAACTAATGCTTGTCAGAATAACTTTTTTTTGTGTTTTCCATTTCTGGATTTATATCATAATTTTTTGCAATTTCTGATATGTCGAACTGACAAAAAGCCAAAGCAGCTAATGTTGTTTAAAGGTTGGGCATAGCAAGGTATATGAAACAATGGAAGGATCTTGGTTTCGAATTTAAGCTTCAATATTTACCCTCAGTGTTTGACGCTCTTAGACAATGGCGACAAATGCCTTTTCATGTTTGTATCTCACTGAGGGTAAAAATACGCTTTGCCTGTTTCCAAACCGTATAATGTTGATAAGTGCTACATCCTACAATCTTCCACGTTAGTGTGAACAACCTAAAAAATGTTTTCCTAGAATTTATGTCGCCCCCTGAAATCTGCCGCCCTAGGCTCAAGCCTACTCAGCCTACTGGTAAATCCACCACTGCTATGGCCAGTACCCAACAAGGAGTTACATACATTCAACGATGCGATCCAAGAACAAAGGAGGGAACAAACGCAAATAGGTTCGAATTTCTTTAAAAGAAATGGATAGAAACTAAATGCTAAAAACTCCAGATTGCGTTTGAACATTCAAAGATGCGACGCAAGGACGACAGAAATTGCAGAGGGGTCGATTTTCTAAACAAAAACAAAAAACAAACTTGTAGAAAAATTATATTCTGGCACACATTTTCTAGTCCTTCTGTGTTCAGCAGTTCCAGCCGTTTAAACAAACGTTCGATTGTCGATGTCGCAAGCTCAAAATGAATAAATTTTCCATAAAGTTCTGTACACCCTATGTACAGACCTAGAAGGCACGCAGAACCTAACAGAATTTGATGTTTTTTTGTAGAGGAGGAATCTGGTAAATCTTCAATATCTTCTAAAGGCATTCAGCAGCTACCATTTGCTAAACATTTGAAATTTTTCGCGACATTCTATTAAAAGAGATGGCTGAATATAACTTTGTAGGGGAGGTAGGGGTAGGGGAAGACAGATCTACTCATCATTATTTTCATCAACTCAAAGAATATGTGATAATTAGGCATTATTCAAAATATCAGGTCAACAGCGATATTCTGTCGAAAGTTATGGTTGAATTAAAATATTAAGGAGGCGTAATTATTTTATGGGAGGTAGGGGAACCCCTGGTCTGATTTGGCCCATTTTCAATACCGTGCAAGATTTTAACAAAACAAACATCTGACCAAAAATTTCAAACCGCTCGTTTCATTATTTCGGGAGTTAACGTGTGAAGAAACAGACACACGGACAGACACCAGACAGGCATGGTTTATTTGAATCAGGGACCGATACTGATAATTTTTAAGTATATTTTTCCATACCTCCTGTGGCTCCTTTGAGGAATCACATAATATATGTAGTCGTAACAAAAACAATAGACCATCTTATGGGTATAGGGAATATAAATGCGGAATTTTGGGGACACTTTGGATGTTTTGCGGGACAATTTTAATGCCGGACAGACTTGTGAAATGCGGTGCTGCCTCGCTTACCGCTTTATATAAGAGCGCCAAGCTTAGAAACACACTAGAAGGCGATCTCGTAGACGACATACTCGTGTTGAGCCGCAGTTCTCTATAAACTTGCCAGCTGCCAGCTTCAACTAACTAGAAAAACTTAAACTTGATGGATGTAATTAGTTCATCGCTAAAGGACAGCACAACGGAAAATTAGTTCAATATAAAACAGAAAAATTGTATGCAACCGTGGAGTCAAAGGAGAGGAACGGTGAATGCCCTCGTCCTTCCACCCTTCAACACGGAGCCGGCGGCGGCGGCACATTTTATCCTTAAGATCGTTACAAAGGCAATCAACAATCGCATCACGCGCTTCTATTTTCAATTGGCTTAATGCTCGTAATGCCATGCCGCCATTAGAACACCAAAAACAACTTTTCGAATTCAATAACCATCCGCCCATAAATTGTCCACATTCACCTCCTAAATTGGGTGGCGTATATATCTGCGAATCCAGCAATTATCGCTCACTAATTTTCGTGTTACGAAAGGAAGTTACCGATTGCCGAATAATGTAATTTTCAGGGCGGAGAAATTTATCTCGTGGCGTTGCTACTACTAACGATCCATAAGAATTCACAGCACACGCTCATACAAAATCGCATCAATTGTGCATGTTGTGTTTCCTCGCATAGCACCATTATCCTTGGAACACTTAAGATTCGTATAGGCGGATTGCATGTGTGATGTATACAAGGAAATTGATACAAAATCTCCGCCAAAAAACGTGAGAACGACGACAATGGCTATTATCATCGTCAAACACGACCGTATACACTTCAGATCACAAAAGCTTAATCGGGACCCTTTGAATGCCTATACGCTGGTCTTGGTCGACGGTCTCCTCGTCTCTGCCGTATATCCTTATAAAATGTTAATATAATACGAATAATAGTCGGACGATTAAAGTATGCGTGGTAGCAGCCAGTAGATTAGCCAAATATTTCACCCTGCAGCTATAATAGAATCATTTTCAAGTTTTATGATGGCCATTAATTTTATTACGCACCGGGATGCATGGTGCGGATGCTGGATGGAAAACTGGGAGCGGCACTATACAAGGATGTGTCTTGGGTACGGGTGTGAGAAGCTTCATAAAATTTCCCAAAAAAGAGCCCGGCAAATAGTTATACACAAGATTCTAATGAGAATTTTCCAATTTATGCCCAAGAATGTTGTCTTTATCGTGTGCTATAAAATTAGTAGCCCCGCGCAGATATGGCCTCCGGGTTAAAGATCGGTTGGATGGACGCGCGACGCACGGTCCGTTTCACAATGAAAGTCATTGAAAATTTACAGCCTTTCGTAGGAAATTTGCAAATATGGAAATTGTGATTTTCAATGGTTATATAGAAAGGAGAAAATCAAACAAACAAAATCCAGAGAAGTGCCGTATCTGGTAAAATCAGTAAAATTTAAATGCAATTTAATTTTCACGGCTTTAAGGAAACAAAAAAAAAGAGAAAAAGCCGTAGGTCGACGTTCAAATATTTTGAGCGGTAGTTTTCCTGCATTGGCTATTGAGGGGCGCAGTATGTGTGGTCAAGCTCGTACGACGGATCACTCCTTGTCGGAGAAATGAATTTTTGTACAAAACACTTTTCATGTTAAACGATATATTTAACACTACTAAACAGATTTGGCAATAATCAAAAAACAAAGTTTAAATTGACAAATCAAAATCACAATCAATGTTTAAATCTATCCAAATTCTTGTATACTATTCTCAACTATTAGCAACGGCTTCTTGAATCGAAATGAACGTTATACCTCATGCCACTTCCCAATAGAACTTGGGGTTCACATCCTACGATAGTAATTCAAGTTCAAGGTTTTTCGATTTTATGTACTGAGCATTGCAATTGCAACAATACATCTAAGTGCACATGTTGCATATAGATAGGTATATGGATGAAGTCGTCAGCTGATCGAGCTGTCAATCGTGTTGTGTTGTTTCGTGTTTGTTTACATTTGGTGATGGTGAGTGTTGCGATTGATGATTTAATTTGGTAACAATGGCTGCGTTCAGTGAAGGAAAAATATAGCAGAACTGGATTCTCATTGCATATATAGATTATTCAGCAGAGGAAGGGTTCGATGGTGGGTAAATTTTTCTAGCGTTTCCAGTATTTTTCCAATGAATTTCATTCGCCGAATGCAGCGTATTGTGGCTTATTTCATGAAACTTCCAGGGCGTGTCGAGGGACGATGTGCGCTGGACGCAAGTGGACAGCGGATCGTGAACAGGATGCTGATAGCGAGCGGTGAATGGAAAGGTTAGTGATGTGTTGTTGTCATATCCACATTAATTCGTTTTCTTACAGATCGTCATCATCAGCTGCTCCAACACCTATCGAGCTTTTAATTTGACGTAGGTGATATGCTAGGGTCGTAAAATTATAAGATAAGCTTGATTCCTGACACTAAATTGGTGATCCGTTACGCCGCGAGTTTCCCTAAAAACTGTGTTTGTAACTGTGCGAAGACACCTGAAGAAAAGTTCAACACTAAACAAAGAGTCGAAAGCGTAGAATGACCAGCACACCCCATAAGAAGTGACTTTAGCACAAAAGAGTTTCATATTACAAATTCACAAGCTCTAACATTGCCCAGCGGCTAATCTATTCGAGACATAAGAGTCATCAAATTAAATTAATTCCCAAAGGCAATGACACGTGAGTCGTCAGACATCTTTTCAAATTCTATCTTTCTTTCGATGAAAATAAGCTCTTCTATTCATTGCCACTCCAACACCTTATAATGAGCAACTTAAATCACAAAAGTGTCCCGATTTCATCCGAATCCAATCCATTCTCATTAACACTCATTTTCCTTCACAATTAGACAACATCCTTTTTTTCTACCACCACCACCACCAGAACCACTTCAGCATTCATTCAGTAAATTTTCATTATCGTTCTCCGTCAAAGTCGTCCTCTCGAAACATCTTCAGACAAACTTAATGGCAAAGAAAGGTGTGCACACCAAAAAAAAAACCTTCGAAAGCTGACGGCAAAATGAATCTCAGCAGTTCAGTTTGTATCTCTGTTGAATAGTACTTCCTGGTAATCGGCTTACAATATCCTTAACTTTGTCTTTATTGTCCTATGGTGGTTGCTAGCAATTTTCCAATTTTGTCAATGTTTGTGGACACGAGCGAGAAGTCAGTTGTTAGGTTACGATACCGATACACATAAGCAAGCTTGGAGCCATAGGCGCTCAGGACTATTGCCCAAGGACATGGTCGGCAAAACAAGCAAACAAACAATACGTCAGTCGATAAAAAAGAAAGAAGGCAACCGAAGAGCAATGTTAAATGAGAAATGGATAGGTATTGCTTTATTGGACATACCTCATATGTAACGGCGGTTGTGTACCGGAAGGATATACCATCGTCAGTACAAACCGGCTGTACGTATACGACTAACGGGCAATTGTGAATGTATGAGCACGTCCAAGCGGTGATATGGTAGAGTCTGGAAGGCTGACGGCTTAATAAAGAAAAATGCTTACAGCGTCTGTCGGGATAGTGTAGGGAATAGGTGTTTTTGTTTGCTTTTCCGACGGAGTGCCTGTTTTGCCGTATATAGTACAAGGATAATAGTTGGTACATCGGTGCGAAGTAATAAGATAAGATTAAAACTGTAAATGTGATTTCTGTAAATGTTTAATAGGTACAATGTGACATTGATGGACGAAGGATTTCGTCGCTAAAGTCCTTCTGTACTGTTGTTAAGTCCGCCCGGTGATTTATACGGTTCATTGAACCCTTTACAATTCCTAGTTATGCTCACATTTTCGGCGCAGTAGTGCTCCCGGTATAAATAAATAAGCTGACGCTACGGAATTGCCTTAGAAAATATATTGAGTCTGCAAAAAGCTAACTAACTTGGCTCCATTGCACCAAGGACTTTTCACTTAAAATTTAGCAAATAATCGAAATAATTGCAAATTTTTAATTTCTGAAATTCAAATAAATGGTACGTGAAAATTTAGTTTTCGTTAATTTGATAAAACATAAGCGAAAAGTCGTTGATTGAATGGGACCTTGGTCTTGATTATGGCGATTCTAACTACACCGCGGACACAATATTTCACTACGCCCCTCAAACAATTACGACGGGCAACGAGAGAGACAGAGAAGTGTGAGTATAGGTTAGGAGGTAAAGTTAACAGCAGATTAACAGTTGGAGATCATCGTAATCGTTGTCTCATGGATCGGATTCTTTAATTACATTTCAGACAGGTTTATTTATAGTAAATCAGCTGGTTCGGCGAACTTCGTATCGTCCCGCCTACTGGTGGATGGGGATTACTGGAAATCGCTATTCCGTTAATGAAATACATGTACATTAAAGTAGAATAAAATAAACTGCCTTCGAATTTTTCTCTTGGCCTAAATTGAAGATTTTTCAATAGCAATTCTATGCCATTCAACTTGGTGGTAATTTAGGGAGGAGGGAGAGGGGTAAAATTTACGGAAATTCCCTAAATCGTTCAGCAGAAATAGGCAAAAGCATAGAAAGAACTCTCTTCATAATTTTGCTCATTTTGTCATTGTGAATTTTTCGCATGTTTTCCGCTTTAGAGTAGGGAGAGAGAGAGAGGCAAGCAGGTGGAGCAAATTCATTAAAATCCGTTGACGGAGATCAATTCGATAGGGCTGACTTACTAATATCCCCTAATTCGTTCAGGGAAGATGTGCGCAAAAGTATGTGAAAAACGATTGTTGTTCATTGTGAATTTACCACAATTTGAATATAGACCAATCCGGAAATCGACTACTCCGTTGAAGACTTACAGTCAGATTTATGTGTACAAGAACTGTCTTCATAATTTTGGTTATTGGGAATTTTCGGAATTTTTTTAGTTATTCTGCAATTCCGGCAAAGTCTAACGAATCTTAGATCCAGGAAATCAGCCATGTCAAATGTTCCAACTCTATTCGACTATTCTACGGGGTGATTGGTCTACCCCGTAGAATAGGTGAGGCAAATTTTTCGAAATCCGCTTATCCGTTTAAGAAAGATGGTCGAAGGAGGATAAAAAGAGCTGTCTGATCTGTTGCACATTAACTGAAAAACGCTAACCCGTTCAAGAGATAAAGACAAAATGACGGGGGATATAGGTAGATGCCTTCAACATTTTCCTTATTGCGAATTTTTCGCTTCTTTCAAAAGTTATTCTTCTATTAAGGCCGCAGTCTATTCCAAGGAACCTTAAGAACCTGCCCATCCGTTTTTGAGTTATAATTGGTATAACACCATATTCTTTTATGCATTAGATTGGGAAAGAGAGATTAAGAGTTCCATTATCGTTCCAATCGAGCCCTCACCTCAATATTTTACACCGTAAAAATTTGTCGGTATCTCAGGGCCGCTAAAACTTAAGTTAGGTGTCCGAGATTCAATGGAATCACATTAGCCCTACTTTGGAGTGAAATATATATCTTTCTCGCATAGATTCGTAATTTTTGTGATCACTGTCCTTTGCTTTTCTACCGAGGTGGGATAATCTTCGATAGATACTGCTAATGCAATTATGCCGGACCTCCTCCGCCACGTTCCCTGCGGAACCACCTCTAGGTATTACTTCACAGAGGCGGCTTCGGCTAATTAGCTCTAATGCTGATTAAATGACTTCAATTCTTTATGAATCCTCCAGCCAAACTCACTCACTGCCTTCCAATTATGTTGGAACTCCAGCATACAGCTTACAACATTCTGTAGGCTTAGCGTTTCTCCTAATTAATCGTTCAGTTGCGTGCACCTCGAGGAAAATCTTAAAAAGTTATTCACCTCGCCGTGTTTAGTTTTGTTTTTTTTTTATGTCGATGTCAAGGCTTTAGGGGATAACCCTTTCATGCCAGCAGAGCCTTGGAAGAAGGGAAATTTGGGATCCAGAGTAGGACCACACAAACATCCATGGTCACAGTAAGATTCGAACCCACGCTCCGGCAATTCAGAGATAGAGTGAGATCCGAATGCCTAAACCCATTTTGCAATATCAGGGATGAGAGAATGAGTCCACATCGGCCGAAACCGTAGCAACTGCCATCATCGACGGCTGGATATCCTGACTCGGCGTACCATCGAGAATCTCGACCGATGAAGGGCGCCAACTTGAAAGCGAACTCTTGAGAGCCTATTTATACTAAATCCGATTTGAATCAGGCATTTCGCCTGATTGCCAATAGCACGTAAATTCAAATGTGCAACATTATACACAATCAGGTATCTGATTGCTTCAGGTCGCAAGTGCAACAACAACGGACACACAATCAGCAGCCTGAACACTTTTCAGGCCAAATCGCCGGATGAACCAACAATAGCATGTGCTGGCAAATGGGCAAAATTGTACTAGTGTTCAGGTTTCAATCAGGTTTTTAGAAAATAGGTAATAAGGGCGTTCGCACGACTCAACTTATTGTCCAACATTCAAACAAATTTGAAGACAAAAGTTCGAGAATAAGTTGAATCGTGCGAACGGCACTGAATCTATGAGAAGGAGGCAGGTTCGATGCGATTAGGCATCTACTGGCCGATGGACACATACCCTTATTCCGGATATAGCCATAAGGATTAATCGAAAACATGTGAATGTGAATTTTTACATGACCTAATTTTTAACAGATCACGGAGGGTACCGACAGTATTTGCATCGGTTTAAGCTGGACGATTCGCCAGAATGCCCGAGTTGCAAGGGAGTTTCGGAAGATGCCAAACACGTTGTGTTTGATTGCTCCAGATTTGGACATATCCGCAGCCAACTAGAAGCAGAACTGGGAGACAACATAAGTCCCCAGAATCTAGTGGCTCTAATGCTACTATCAGCGGATAACTGGGATTCAGTAAGCAGGGCTGTTAGCGCCATTCACATGGAGCTACAGAGGGAGGAACGCAGACGGACGTCTGCTACCCGGTGATAGCTGATTAGCCGGAATTGGCCCTGTGAAGTAATGCTGAAAGGTTGTCCCGCAGGGTCAAGCGGTGAGAAAGAGGTGTAGGTTTAGTCAGTAGAAATCCGACATAATTGCATTCCGGAGGTTTTCTGCTACGCGGCATGCAGTATCTAAGAAAATTTTCCATCTCTACCCAGAAAAAAAAGAATGCTGTTATAGGCACATTATCATCTATATGGCAGCGGGCCCAGATTTCACCCCTGTGGAGCTCCTATACTCCGTGGATCCAGCGATTTCAATTGCGTTCGTCGCAAAACGCGTCCTTCTAAAACCGTTCTGTCGGTTTGAAAAGTTCACCTTTCCTTCCTCTAATGACAGTAGTCGGATTTAAGCTCGGCTCTAAAGCCAGGAATGCTTGCCAACGTGTGCCGTTTCTATGTTATTTGAAAGACTTGTATTTGTTCAAGCAAGTTTTGGGGACTTCGACAAGTTCCTGTGCTTTGGGTCCTATTCAGGGCCGGATTTCCCATATGGGCAACCTGGGCTACTGCCCGGGGCGGCAGAATTTAAGGGGCGGCAAATTCTTAAATTTTTTCATTGGTCTAAAATTACGGGAAAGATGGATTTTGAAAACTCAAAAATAATTGTAGAAAATAATTTGCATTTTTAATTTATTCTAGTTAGATGTACAGTTTCGTCTTAATTCAAGGTCTTAATCCTTTCGCCTTCAAAAATTGGGACTACGCAAAATTTTGCTTGAAGCATACACTCATTCACTCTGAATGGCGTGGCAGCCTTTAGTTCAATTAGAGTAGGAGTATAAATCATCTTTAACTTTACTTTAAACATTATGCCTGAAGCCACATTAAATGATATAAATACGCGAGTACTTGGCTGCCAGCTCCTGTTTCCAACCCTCTAAAATTGCCCCAGACTTGAAGAAAAAAAAAATATGAAAAATATTTTTGGTTATAGCGATCCTTTGGAAAGTTCAAAACACCCCCAAGCAAGTAACTCATCCAACTACGCATTTTCATGTGTTCAATTACTTCTTAAAGGATTTGGTTTCGGGAGAGGTCTAAGTCTCGATATTAGAAATGCGGCATTGGCTATCAATTTTTTGAGTTTCTATCGGGTGAATAGGTTTAACTAAATTTTCGAATCTGCAATTTTTTGTTCATAGAAAAATCGGAAATTCCATCGAAAATAAAAAATAATTTAAAATATTTGAAATCAGGAAAATCTAGAACTTTTTAGGCTCCGAATGATTTTGGCTGAATAACATCATTCGTTTTCGTTATCTTTATCACCGAAAACAAATTAGGTCAAGGTGTGCTCAATATTTACTGTAAGCTTTTTGGAGTTTCAGTCATTCCTTAAACAATTTTGGGAGATGCACGGAACACCTGGATTCCTCCCCTGGGAAGCAACATAAACATTTTTCAAGCAAACAAAATACGCTTACTGGTAAAAAATATGAAATTTTCAATTTTTCACATACGCCCGCTAACGTTTTGCCTACATTTCCTTTGTGAGGTGACAACTGTTACCTTCAAGCTTATCTAGTGGCGGAGGGCGGCAAAATTGTTACTGCCCAGGGGCGCCATAGAGGCTAAATCCGGCCCTGGTCCTATTTCCTTCATTACATCTAGTTAGACATCATGAGGGACTCTTTGGTTCGCCCGGCGCTGACTCAGACGTCGATCTGTCCGGCAATTGCGCCTGAAACTCGCCAGTAGATTTTTATTTTTATTCGTAACTTCTTTCGCAGCAGGGAATAGATGCAACGCTTCAACTGCTTTGTGACCTCTGCTGTCTCCCGGCTGTCCGATTCGATGGGCCACGCTGGTAGTAGCTTTGCTTCTCTTAAATGGATAGGGTATAGTCACCGCATATCCATATAGCTCCTTGATTGTCCTTATCCAAATTGATCCTCGCAATCTTACTAAGCTGCCTTAACCACACAATTGGCGCTTCATTTTTTGATCACTGGTGAATGCGATGTTTACCTTCACCTTCACCTTTATAATTTGCAGTAGAAAAGCATGTACTACTTGAAAATGGTTTAAACTTAACTGAAAGAGCCTAATATGAAGGATTCGTTTTAGCGCTTCCCGAAAAAACTTCTCCCATTTAATGACTTAACTTATTTATTTTTTTCTGCCTCCTGTCATAGCATACAGTGGTGATTGCTATCACAGAACATGTCACTATGTGTCTTTTTCACATTTAAAACATGCTTCATTCTTCGCCTATAGCACTTGCTGTTGAAGTCCTCGTTTGTTGTCACTTCGTCAAGATCGAGACCCTGTAGCTTCATTATCTGCCTAACGAATTAACGCCTGCCGTCCATTACCTGCTTCAAGCGGCGCGGCGCTCCCGCGTTTAAAGCTTTTCCGAATTTTAATGGCGTAACCAAGCAAAATATGGCGTAACTATGCAAAATAAACAAAAATTCCATTCAATACAATGGAAAAGCTTTCTGAATATTGTGTGTGCTTATACCTTTTACTAGTAAAAGCTTTTTTTCGCACATTTTGTTAAAGCTTTGCCGCTGGAGCGCCGCGCCGCTCAAGTTTACGCTTGCAGTGGACGAGAGCCCTTAATGTCCGCAGCGGTGGGTTGATTCCTGAGAAGTTTGAGCATTCATCGGAAAACCTCCGTTTCACAAAATAACATAGAGTCAAACTATCATTAGCACTTACACTGCGTGATTCAATTAAGAAATTGTAAACATGTCATTGTCCATTTGCTCCAATAAAATCCCTTCGTCGCCTCCAACGCCTTAAAAGTTCACCGAACTGGCATTTTACAGCCATTAGCATATTTGCCAAAAAAAAACTGTGACGACAACAAGACGTCGTCAACGACGACGATGATGACGGTCGTTCCTCGTATCAAGGTTATATTCGACAATGTCCTGAACACCCTTATTGGCAAAATATATAAAAAAAAAAACTCCTGCCATTTGCCAGACGACCATAAATCAATGTCTAGTCAAATTTGTTGCGCCCAAACGATTCTGCACACCGCACACTGCGCATAAAAGCCGACTATGCGACTATAAATAAAGCTATACTCGTACCTACATATCATTGATCCTTTTTAATGGAATCCTTCTCTTCGTCTACTCTCCAGATCTCTTCAGAAGACAACATGTTTCGTCGTCATTTTGAATTTTTATTTGCCGCAATTTAATTTTTCTTTTTCCTTTTTTGGTCACTTTGCCAAACCGACACGAATAAATATATTAAAAGCCAAATGTCACATCACTTTATTGTCACACATTGGAACTAAGAAAGATCCTTTTTTCCATGCCTGCCGTTTCGGACACGTCGGTCGTTGCGTCGTGTCGTCGTCCTATCAGTTGGTTGGCTTTCATGTTTTACAGGATAAGTTAAACAGTCGACTTTTGGATAGGATTCGTGTCTCCCACAATATGTTCCTACACAAATACTCAACTGCGGTATTGGTTTCCAAAAACATGTGAGAACCGAGCGAGGAGAAGTAAAACAAAAACGAAGCCGATTTCGAAGTCCTCTCAATTTTTCTACTGCTGGACATACTGCTTGCAGTTCATTATCTAATCTTTGAGACACTCGAGAAAAATTTTTCCGTAGAATGTTGACACACAAGTTTTATACTACTAGACCACAGATAAGAGAAACGCGAGAGCGAGAGAGAAGAGGGAAAGAAGACGGCTGAGTTGGGTTTATGATATTGTGTTTTGTGATTTCATAGAAGGTTCCTGTGTGTCCTGTCTTGCTATTGTTGGCTATGATGAGTGTACCCGGACATTTCATAGAGTTTCCTTAAGTTTTTTCGGAGAAGATGATAGCAGGAAAGTCGGAATGAGGCTTTTTCGGGTGATAAGTGTCTTAAGAAGACAATTTTGCAACAAGTGTCCACTGGAGGCATCTATGAATGGGCAATATTCAGTTATGAATGATGTTTCCCTTGAAGGGCTATTTTATAAAAGTTTTCGCACGATTGATGAGACAAAGTTTGGATGAATTGCTTGTATTGGTCGTACCAACTTGAGTGCTAGGCTAGGAGATGTGATAAGCTAATCACTTCTCTTTTTTTAGCATGTTATTGTTTCAAATGTGTCCCGTTCACCTAACCACAATTTCTCCCCATTAACATGTATGAGTCACATGTGACTCATGAAGCAAAGAGAAAACGAAAAATTTTGATAAGGCAGACCTGGTGGTAATGATGAAAAAAAGATTCTCACGTGAACGTGTTAACCTTTAAGTACCAAAGACTCAGCGACACTGACACGGAACAGATTCCGCTATGTTCCCGAGTCCCTCTCATTCTGAGGTAGAGGTACCTTTGGTTCTAGTGCAAAATGCTGAGATTTGTGAAACTATGGTGGTTTAAAAAATGGCTTCGGACCTGTGAGCATCGGTGTCGGTGTTTGTGTGCACTTTAGTACAAAAAAAAAAAGTAACGAACATACAAATTCACCTTCGAAGTAGGTTAGGTTATAAGGGATGTGATGATAGTATGACACACTTAGACGGCTTCTGGGTCTTTTGTGATACCACACGCCAAAACTCATCCCTACCAGCCTAAGTTTGAGACCACCCCTCAGGCTGGTCAACGTTGAAGTTGACCAATTTCAACGTCCTCCAGGTCTCCCAGATCGGCAAAGAAGTGTGCTTCCAGAATCGATCTACTTCTTTCTGATAAGCTTCGGTACCCACAGAGAAAATGGAAGATACATACCTTCAGCTCCTCGTCCCCACAGCTTCTACGGAGATAGTTATACGGAAGATTAACTCTCCTGTCATGCTTTCCCGTGACAACGCCAACGACAGTTCCAATAAGTTGCCTTTTCAGTGTTAATAATTTAGAGCAACGGTTATTAACCGGTGGTCCGCGGACCACTGGTGGTCCCTGAGGCGACCCTAGGTGGTCCGCGAAGCCTTTGATGTGGTTCCCTCATAATCCGATACGACAATTCTCGAATTTCACGCAGCTCAATCTTAACTTTCTAATAGAAACTTGAAGGTTGAAAGCGGATGGGAGTCCGTTTTGACTGAGCAGGACAGACTGTTTTCATTGAGATTTTGACCGTTACGATGAAATGAAATATCAAAATTTGTTTGCTTCTTTTTTAGGTGACGAACGCAAAATGATTGCGATGTGTAATCATCGAGGACGACCGAGAGCTTGATATGAATGTTCACTTTATGTGGAGTAGCTACGTACCTTTATAGACTTGAGGGTTATGTTATGTTATAATTGTAGGGAAACAGTTCAGGTATTTAAGGTCATGAATATTCTTTTCCGGCCTGACCATAACGGTTATTTACATTGCTGAATTAAGATAATTAAGCTATTATTGATCTTCGTCTGTGATACTTCTAAATACAGTTCCGAAAGGTTTCTGTTGGTACAACATGAACCATCAATGCCATATTTATAGGAGCTTATATAAAAATTGTTGTTCTTCCATTAAGAACTGTAAGGAAGGGCTTTATAATCTGATAAACAAAAATGGATTTCAATATTATGAGCCATCTCTGGATGAAACAAACCGAAATATTGGCCAACACCCTTGACGCAAATTAATGAGGGTTTTGAAATTCGTTCAGACTTGGCCAAATCACAACCAGAGTCCTTTGCAAGACGATCTCTGTCAGTCAACTCTGCATGATGGTCTTAAAAGCAGCAATATCCGTTTGGCGTTATTTCCACATTTTTCTAATCGAAAACTTCTACTGACAAGACAGAAATAAGTTGTGTTCCAAAGGTAGTTCGGTACAAGATTTCATGATTTGAATAGTTCTTATCACAATTGCAATTTGGTGGTCCGCAACAACTAACGAGTTTGATCAAGTGGTCCCTCATGTGCAAAAGGTTAAGAACCACTGATTTAGAGGAACGATAAAGATTCAGATTAGGCCTTCATTAATCTATCTTAAGTTCGTCTTGCTTACGGCGGCCTGCTTGATGGTCTGTTTGCATGAATGCATGGGCATACGAATATGCCATTGGTTTTCTGGTGCAGTTCCTACTATGCCCTGTGTCGCGCTAGTTTATCCGCTTTACGATTTCCTGGATATCTGCTGTGCCCTGGAATCTATTTCCAGAAGTGCGGCATGACAATTCAGTACCGTTGCTGAAGTAGAGAGTACGGACTGAAGGGAGTTTATCGCCGCTTCGCTGTCCGTGGGGTCATAACGTGCTGTTGCAGCCAGATTAATACCGATCGCAACGATATCCGCCTGAAGAACACTACTACGGATTGAAAGGTTTAAGTGAAGTCCGTACGCGTGAACACCAATTCCTACGCCAGAATCTGTCATGGAACCATCCATATGGAAGAGTACCGAGTCCGGAGCCAAAGGAAGGTCATAGTTCCATTGCTTTCGAGATGGTACGAAGCTTTTGAAGTTCCTGTCAAACAAAAATCTCGTAGTGCTAAGATAATCTGGTTACTTACATCTGAAGAGTGTCCACTGCTAAGTATCTTTCTGTCTCGCTAAGGCGTAAAGCCACGCATGCAGGCGCTTGCTTGCTCCACGCAAATATCCAGAGGAATGAAATGCAATAGCACATCCAAAGCACCAGATGGATTCGTCCTGAGTAATATGCTGTTTTTGAACCTTCCCTATCAAATGAAGGTTAGTTTTAGTCGTAAGTGTCTGGGGAAATGATGATTACGACATATGCAGGAGTATAGGGCGAATAACCACGAACTTTCAGTTGCAGTAATCTGGTTTTCCCAATCACTTTCCTGCATGAATAAAGTGCAATCATCTTGTCTACACGTTGTTGAATATTGGGCTTCCATTTGAGCTTCCTACCCAAGAAGACACTCTGCCTGAGAGCCAGTTTCAACCCAGCCATTACCAGGGGCTCCACAAGTGGTATATTACAACTATTTCTTCTTGTAAAAAGAGCAATTTCCGTCTTGTTTGGATTCAACCCGACTCCACAATTAGTCGCCCAGTTGGATAGCAGGAAGAGCGCATTTTGTACTACCTCACTGAGGGTAGTAGGGAAACTTACCTGAGACAGCAACAGCAATATCATCCGCAAAGGCAATAGCCTTACATCCGAATGCTTCTAAGTCCATGAGCAGCCTATTAACCACGGTATTCCAAAGAAGTGGCGAGAGGACACCACCTTGTGGAGAGCCACTGCTCACTTACCTTCGCATGGTCGAAGCTCCCATTTCCGAGCATATAATTATAGATGCCAGAATTTGGTTTGAGCTTACAGAAAGAGTCGTCAACTGCCAAACAAGATAGTGTATATCAGTAATAGCACTATATTTCACGTTCCTAAAAGCGCCTTCGAAATCCAGAAAAGCTGCCATGGTATACTCTCCAAAACTTAGGGCTTTCTCAATGTAGCATACAATGGAGTGAAGAGCTGTTCCCACAGATCTACCCTTTCAGTAAGCATGCTGTGAGCTTGATAAAAGAGATGCGTGAATACTACCTCGTAGATGGTAATCTATGAGCGTCTCTAGCATTTTGAGCAAGGTCGAAGATAGGCTGATAAACCTAACATCCTAAAGGTAAGCATGCGAAGCTCTTCCCCTTTTTCTCACTTTTCACTTTTCTTGTCTCACTTCTTTTTTAATTTAAATTCAAAGGTGCGCCAAATCCAGTTCATCACCAGAGGATTGTGCCCTATTGACAGCTTTCCTACTGTCAGCTCTAAATTCATTAATGACTGGAGTCCACCAATTAGGTTTCTTGTTTCCCGTCACTCTTCTCGTAGGACATGATTTGATTGTTGCTTTTTTAAAACCTTCTGTCATGATAGAAATCATATGATCTAACTCCTGTTGTCTAGGCAAGAGGAGTAGTACCTCGAGCATAGTCTCACGATAAGTGGACCAGTTTGTACTGTCTCTATTCAGTATAAATGAAAAGATTATCGGTAGGGTGATCCAAATTGAATTGAAGATAGCGGTGGTCTGAGAAAAAGAAGTGATCAAATGAAACCGCCTTCAATTACGCACTAAATATTGTATGTCTTCCGATTCTAGAGATATATCTAAGACTTCCCGCCTATTTTTAGGAATTAATGTCGGTTCGGACACCTCTGATAGGTCTCCCAGGGGTGACATCAAAATTATAATGGGGGACCTCAACGCCAAGATTGGTACTGATAGCTTAGGCTTGGAACATCGTATGGGCAATCACGGGCTTGGCGACAGGAACAAAATGGCGAAATGTTCGTGGAGTTCTGTAACTCTCGGCAACTAGTCATTGACGGAACGTTGTTCAAGCATAAACCCTGCCACTTAACAACTTGGATTTCTCCTCATGGCAAAACAGAGAACCAAATTGACCATATTTCTGTTTCTAAGACATTGTAGTCTGGCTGGTCTAGCGGTTAGTGCGCGCACCTTCGGTGCACAGGGTCATGAGTTCGAATCTCACCGTGTTCCATTGTGTTTTTCGAACTCACGAGCTTGTGACGGACTATGATCTCACTCAGATGTTAAACGAGTACCCATTTATGGGGATAAATAACACTGCTGAGCGTGATGCCGATCTCATTACCTCAACAAAAAGCAGATAAGATCTTGGAAATGGGATGTCACTAACACATCCTGCGGCGTTAGTCCAATGTTGGATTGTCGCGCCTGTTATTTATTTAAGACATTGGGAAACTGCATTTTGGAAAGGATTCTTTTATTTCATGTGGTGAAGCGACTGTGGGAAGATTGGATCGACGTAGGAGACCTTTTATTAGTGATGCTCTCTCTCTCGATTACCGTTACTCCTAGTGAAGCATGGTGCGTTGATGACTACCGTGCATAGTCATCAACGTTATGATGTATGATCGCACAAACAAACACTGAATGTGTGTCAGTTGAATATTCATCACTGTATATCAGCATCAGCGATGATGATGAGATGCTTTGAGGAAGAAAAACTCGACATTGCATTGATACAGGAACCCTGGATTAACAAGGAAAATAAAATTAGGGGTTTGTCGCAACAGTCCGCCAATCTATACTATCTACAGATGGGTGGAAAGGTAAGGACTTGTATCCTGGTGCGGCATGGTGTACATGCGGTACAAATGACGCATCTAAGCTCGCCCGATCTTACGGCAGTAATGATTGGAAGTGGGGCAGGATCATTTATAATCGCGTCGGCGTACCTCCCTTACGACTCTCCAGATCCTCCTCCTCCTCCTTCTATGGAAGTAGAGAACCTGGTAAAATACTGTAAAGAAAGAGTTATAAGTCTGATATTAGGCTGTGATGCCAACGCACACAATACTGTATGAGAGAGCACAGATGACAACATCAGAGGACAGCAGCTGCTGGAATTTGTTGAAAGATACAACTTGTTAATAGCTAATACAGGGGTGGCTCCTAC
The DNA here is from genome assembly GCA_949715475.1 of Microchrysa polita. Taxonomy (NCBI): domain Eukaryota; kingdom Metazoa; phylum Arthropoda; class Insecta; order Diptera; family Stratiomyidae; genus Microchrysa; species Microchrysa polita. Next base: position 17,066,996 of record OX454417.1, on the reverse strand, counting down.
CTTCGTTGATGCGCGAAGGACTGAGGTGATAGACATTACCCTGAGCTCTGTCAATATGCTGCACAGAATTCAGAACTGGAGAGTGGTGGACAGACTAACCATGTCTGATCACAGGGCTATTCAGTTTGGAATTCTGTATGGCACGAAACCGGGTAGCGAAAACAAACGTATTAGAGTGCCAAGGAATACGGACCGTACTAAGTATGAAATGTGTTTATTGGAACAAATCGAGGAAATTTTAGGGGAAATACCTAATAACACGACTGAGATAGAGCGATCGGTGAAACAAATGAATTCTGCGATAGCTCACTCTTTTAAACTGGCTTGTCCCGCTACAATCATAGATGAAAAGGATCCAACACCCTGGTGGTGCACTGAATTGGAATCCATGAAGAAAGAGAAAAAGAAAGCGTTTAATAGGTACATGAGAGAGAGGACCCCTCGCTCTTGGGATCTATATAAGGATAAAAAGAGAGAGCTGAAGAAGACTCTACGTACACGTAAAAGGAATTCGTGGAGGGAATTTTGCTCGAATATGAGGAATACATCCGATGTATGCAGATTACAGAAGATGATTTCGAAAGACAGCGTTTCCTAAATGGGACTAATCCGAAAGGCGGATGGGACTATGACGGAAACAATGGAGGAGACATTGCAGTCGCTTATGGAAGTCCATTTTCCAGGAAGCTTCAAGTCAAATAATCCGTGGACTCAAACCTGTAAATTGGTAGGGGCGACCGGACGACAAGAAGCTGAGAGGATAATAACTTCAAATGGTGTCAGGAGTGCTGTCAATACTTTTGAGCCATATAAGACGGCTGGAATTGACGGAATATTTCCGGCACTGCTACAATGGGGCATGGCAGCTCTGCTGGAGAAGATCCGGAACATATTCGTTGCCTGTTTATCGACAGGGTATATCCCAATGTCTTGGAGAGACTAAAGTTGTCTTTCTACCAAAACCGGGAAAAAAGGATTATACGGAAGCGAAGTCATTCAGGCCGGTTAGCCTAACCTCTTTTCTATTGACGACAATGGAGCGAGTATTGGTGGACCATCTAGAGAATACCTCGCTGATGTATAGACCTTTGAGTAGATGTAAACATGCTTACAGAGCAGGTAGATCTACTGAGTCCGCTCTGCATGAAGTAGTGCGGGTAGCATGAAAGAAAGATTAACAACAGCGGTATCGCTATGTCAACCTTTATGGATATAGAGGGTGCTTTTGATAAGATCTCATACAGCAAACTAAGAAATGCCCTAGCTGAGCGGGAGATCGAGCCCTTGATAATAACATGGATCGATTCGATGCTTAGTGGGAGGGCAGTAAATCTTAGTAATGGATGTGCCAGAATAAGGGGAAGGGCAGTCAGGGGAGGAGGGGTACTTTCGCCCCTACTGTGGAACATCACCGTAGACTCTCTTCTCTGGAAACTGGACTCGATGGGCGTTCATACAGTAGGATACGCTGATGACTTAGCAATTATGGTCAGTGGCAAATTCATGGACACTATTCAAGGTTGCATGAGGCAAGCTCTCAAAGCAACTGAAGAATGGTGTAATGACCAAGAGCTAACTATGAACGCAAGCAAGCCAAGCACTATAGTCTTTACTCTGAAAAGGAAAGATGTAGAAACCACTCCCATGCTGCTTTTTGGTTCGGAGATAAAAGAGTCCAAGGAGGTGAAGTACCTAGGGGTAACCTTAGATCCCAAACTTACTTGGAACTCTCATGTTAACGAAAAGACACAAAAAGCAGCGAGGATTTTGCATCAGTGTAAGAGAGTGTGTGCACGTAGGTGGGGTATATCACCAAAAGCGGCACATTGGATCTATACAATGATGGTTAGGCCCGTTCTATCCTATCCAGCAGTGGTCTGGTGGCCCAAGGGTAGCCAGAAAACTAAGAGACAACGGCTGGATGGGATTCAACGCATAGCATGTATAAGCATATGTGGTGCAATGAGAACTACGCCAACACATGATATGGAGGTTATACTGGGATTACCGCCACTGGATCTGTTTATAAAACAAAGTGCGGCGCTCACAGCAATAAGAATGGTAAGAGATGGCACTTGGCATCACTTTGGTAGCAACGGAGGTCATAAGAGGATCCTTGATTTTGCTCGTGATAATGTCAGGGAGACTCATATGCCTTTGGATGGTATGGGAAGATACTTCCCTAGTACTCTAGGGAAGAAAATTCTGATAGCACTCGACAACCAATCGGTGATCAAGCGCATGCAGCAATCTAACATCAATTCGAAATTGGTACTGGAGTGTGTCAAGAAACTCAATGAGTGTGCTTCAATCAACGAAGTTACGCTAATGTGGGTTAAAGGACACGTAGGTACATTGGGGAATGAACTTGCCGATACCTTAGCAAAAGAGGGATCAGCAGAAAAGTTCCAAGGACCGGAACCCAAAATTGCTTTGGGAAACGGCATGATTGAAGCCAGGATACATGGCTGGATGGATTCCATCCATCGGCAACGATGACGAAGCTTATCCACTTGTAGACAGGCTCTTAACGCAATTACCAGTCCGCTAGGGAGGAAAGCCAAACAAGTACTCAATTACACACGGAGCAGTTTAAGTTGGATAACTGCCTTAGTAACAGGACATGGTAATTTTAAAGCTCATCTATCTAAGATGTAAATCGTGGAAGATGATGTATGCAGACTATGTCTGAAAGAGGCTGAGACGGCAGCACACATGGTATGTGAATGCCCAGCACTAGGTAGTAGGAGGCTAAGGATACTAGGTAAATTCACAATAGGTGTGGAATCCATGAGGGAACTTAGCTTCAAAGATATGCTACTCATCACACGGGACTTAGTGATGAAGGAAGAAGTCGATAATTATCAATCGATTTCTGGAAATCACTGATGACTGTAATGGGACGAAAATGGACCCAAATAGTAGTGGTCTGCTTCGGGTAATCCCCAAATCACACATATATACCGTTATAGAGATTTTCTTGAAAAATTGTTAAAAATACCGTTAGACCTCCTGGCTCCGTTAGGAGTACCCGAACGTATTCGGTACTTCCATCGTTTATTGAAAAAGCACAAGAGCTTCAAATTCGCCATACACGACTTTTTGGTGTATACTACCGTTATCGAGATATTCAGAAAAATCTGTTTTCGAGGGTCTTGGCCCTCTGTAGCACCGCTAGCGGCACTCGTAGAGACGGGGACTTTTAGGGTTTTGTTTAGGACCTTGAAAGGAAGGCTCATGCAAAAATCCAGCTTTCCCTTAATTTTTCCGAAGTTTGGCCAAATTTTTGTTCAAATTTCCTGGCGTAAACGTGGAGCTAAACAAAACCCTGAAGAGAACTCTCATCCCAAATAAACTCGCCATATATGTATGTGCCGCAAAACAACCCATATCTATGGGCGCCTAGTTTTCTTGCAAGCTAGCCTATACTGCAATAAGACATCTCGTCACGCGGTATTCCAAAAGTGTAATTATGTATTCGACAAAAAAAATTAGAATCACGTTAAAATAACGCCCCCGAAAAGAAAGCTACTGTAAACGAAAACAATCCCTTTGTATAACGATTAACAAGAAGATGCCGCTAGAGCTCCCTTCTGTGCAACAGAGCTATCTTGAAACGTATCGGCAGCAGCTGAATGAGAGAAATGGCCCTTTATGGGGTTGAATTCCATCGCTGCAGGATGGTGTCATGTCAACGACGACGAAAAGTGACAAAAAAAAAAAAACAAAGAGAAACGCACTTACTCTTCGGCGGAATGACTACGGCATAAGAATGTGATGAATTCCTAATGTTGACTCGCTGCGTAATGGCAGATTGGGGACACATTCGTGTTGAGTCTAAATTGACAGGTGGCACGACACGCTATGCCGCCCGGCCGTCGAAAAGACAAGACAACCAGGCGACTGATCTAAGGTGGGCTTTCAACCCGGGTGAAATGACAGGGGGGGTGAAATGATGCCCTGGAAAAAAAGGTGTTTACTTGAATAATGGTCCCAGCGTACACATTTCACGAAACGTTAAGTGTTTCTTTTTCTCAAGCTGATGCCTATACGAAATACTCATCGGCCGGAAATTACTTAGGCGTGTGCATTGAATGACGATAAGGGATGACGCGATGAGCTCTGGAGTCTGAGTGACAATGAAGAGTACTCAGCAAAAAATAGAAATGTTATGATAGTCGATGGGGATACATTTACAGTACTGATTTGAAATTGAAAGTACGAAGAATTCAAATGAGATGAAGCAGTTTAGCTAATACAGAAAAAAAAACCTCCGTCTTATTCGTAGGTTTTTTTTTCTGGAAGTGTACCTAATAAACTGTGGAGCTTCTAGTGGTATCCCTGATTACTATGAATTTTCGATTCAGCCTCAATTTAATCGCAGAGGAGGTGTAAGGCTTGATTGTTAGGCATACTAACGCTCGTATATTTATTTTTTGAAAAAGGATATCGCATGCCTCTTCCCCTAACCCATGGCACAAATTAGTGTAACTTTTTATTGCCTATATTGGGCCTTGTATTCAACAATTTGGCATCAACAAAATTTTTTTTTTATGTTTGGGTCTAAATATATGTGACCGGGAAAGTTAAAAAGGGGCTATCGTGTAAAAATATCGATTTTCACTTTTTTAGTGATTTCCACAGAAAAAAATGCGCTCTTCCCGATGGTGAAAACCGCAGTTGCCAAAATTCAAAAAAATGGGTCCGAAAATCGATCTTGAAGTTCGCCATCAAATCATCAAAATCCAATGTGAAATTGAAATTTTGTGTATTTCTGAATATCTTTTCAACCGCTAAAGCAAATTTACCCAAATTTTCAACACGTCCCATTCACTAAGTTGGAAGTACAAATCAATACCGCAAATCATATAAGTCTGCATGAGTTGAGGTAGGGAGCGGCATGAAAACAAAAAATGTAGTATCGAATACAACATTTTTAGGAAATTTAAGATTTATAAGTTTCTAAATTTTATGAAATGTAGGCATTATTGTATATAATGTAAGTAATGATATTCTACTGTTATAATTTATTATCAAATTATATAAAGTAGACTTTTATACAGAATTTTAAATAGTGGAACTCTTTTTTAATGTTCAATAAAAAAAATAATCAAAAGTAATTTTTTGTTTTATAATATTTTGGGTGCTAGAAATCAAGCTAGGTCAACAATTAATTTTGATTTTAAAAAGGACCAAAAAGGACACAGAAATGTCGTTAATCCGGAACGGGCATGTACAATATCATATCAAGGAAGAAACCTCGACGAAATAAACCGGGCTTAAATGAAAAATTATCGTGTTCGCGTGTTTCTTTCCAAAGCCATAACTACGCAAATAATTCAATTTTCCACTGCCTTTTTCATTTTTTAGAATTCATAATATCTCAACATTCTATCATTATATTTGCTTAGGAAAAATTCAAACAAACGCAAAAAAATATGCCCCATTTGACAAAATTTCGTAGCATAGGAAGAGTAGGGAGGCGAGCCTAAACAAAAACATGTGAAGACCCTGTCAAGTCGATAAAAGTCATTATACTCTCTTTGGATTTACTCTCTTCCTGTGCATCTTACAAACACAATTTATGATGCAATTTGATGACAATCAATATTCCTATAACACATACTTAGAAGACTACAATGCAGCGGTAATGAGTTATTGATATGTAAATGCAAAAAACTGCAAAATTGGTATGATTTTTGGAATTTCCCGCATTTTCTTGGTGCTATAACTCTGTCAGTTTTTATTGTAGAGTACAACTTTTTAAATGAAGCTTGTAGGAAATTTTGTCCTCTACAAAATTGTCTTGGCAAGTTTTGTGTTCAAATGGACTGTAAAGAAGTTTCGCCCCAAAAACTGATGAAAAGGCAGATTGTAGATGGTTTTTCAAGATGGTGGCAGGAGCACAGGGGAGGGGGGAAGTGACGCAAACTTGGCTTTTAACTTACCCCACCTGTCTTTATAACATATCAATTCATATCAATATCATCCGCAATTTTTGCAAGGTAAAATCTCCCCGTTGATTGGAGTATATCTCCACCGAACAATATCTATACTGGATAACATCTAGGGACGCGGGAGCGTCCCGCACGCCAAAGAAAAAAGAAGAAATTTGAACAAATCAAAAGTGAAAAGCGACTAAGACTATGTTTACACGACGGAACAAGTACGGGTTTTCGGACCCCTGTAGCTCCGACCCTGGTGGGTCCTGAGTGTTCAAATTTGGTATAGGTTGTCACTCGCGCCGTCTTACGAAGTGTAGAAAATTTCAAGAAGATACGATGAAAAACACCGGAGATATAAGAGTTTGAAAATCGCATTTTTTCGAAAATCTTGTTCTCGTTGTTCTCGTTGTTCTCGTTGTTCTTGTTGTTCTTGTTGTTCATTGACAGGGCTACAGCCTTACAGAGAGCATCTCGGGATTTGGTTTCTTTTCCCATTGATAGAGTCTGTCGTGAAGGTGTGCATAGGCTATCGTTTGCTCCGATCCGTGGAGTAGAAAAAAAGATACAGCGGAAAATGTGAAAAAACGCACAGAGTTCCTCGCTTAAATCTTTTCATATGTTATAAAGGAAGCATTTTGCAAAAATCGGGGATAGGCCCGAAAAATGCCAAGAAAAGAATCGTAAAGTTTTGTGATTTGGCAGGACTGTTTCGAACAATCCCTTGTATATGTTCTCTAAAGTTTTCAGTTGTAAAGCGTCTGCGGTAGCGGCGGCATGGGGTCACAGTTCCAGTTTTTATTCGTCTTTTATACGAGTTCGTACATATTACTATAATATTTAATGAACAAATAACATCCCGATGAGCCTAAAGCTTCCAGCAAACGGTAGAGGTTCACACACAACTCAGGTTACGAAGGAGGCTAAGGTTATCAAGGGCACAAAGGTTACTAAGAGGATTGTTATTGTTATTATGTTCTCAAACAAAGTCGTGACAATAGGGCAGTGAATATGGAAAACTGCAAAAAAAGAATTGATATCTCACAAAAACAACTCTTTTGTAAAAAGTTTCCGCCAAAGAAAAAGTTGTCAGCCGCAAAAAGGATTGATATAATACATTCCCGCCAAAAAGCTCGCATGGATATGCATTCAAAAGTGATTGAATTAGTTAATAGTTTCCACCAAAACAGCGTGGTGCGGTATGCGTCAGAATTTGTGAAATAATTTCCGCCGCGATAGACCACGCTGAATTTGCCAATTCGTGTGGAGTCTGTGTTGTGTGTACCGCGTACCGCACCCGCGCTGGTTTGGTAGAAGCTAATTTCTTGCAATGCTGTTTGGCGGGGAGTTTTCATAGGAGTAATTGCAGGATAAAACCAATCTTAAGAAAATTACCAAAGAACTTTATTGTATAAAAAAGTCGTCTATACGAAGGAAAGCAAAAAAGTTTGTAAGACATTTTATTTACAAGGCTGGATAAGATTCGAGATTAAATCTGATCAGAAAAGAGCATAGCAGCAAATAGCACCCTCGTCAAGCTCCCCGCCAATAAGCGTTGAAAGAAATTAACTTCCACCAAACCAGCGCGGGTGCGGTACGCGGTACACACAACACAGACTCCACACGAATTGGCAAATTCAGCGTGGTCTACCGCGGCGGAAATTATTTCACAAATTCTGACGCGTACCGCACCACGCTGGTTTGGTGGAAACTATAAACTAATTCAATCACTTTTGAATGCATATCCATGCTAGCTTTTTGGCGGGATTGTATTATATCAATCCTTTTTGCGGCTGACAACTTTTTCTTTGGCGGAAACTTTTTACAACAGAGTTGTTTTTGTGAGATTAGTTAATTACGTTCTGTAGAATTTGAAAAAAAAAAATGTTTTAGTTGTTAATTCAATTGAAAATTTAAAAAATCTTTTTCCTCGGGTTTTTTCTTAATAATAAAAGAAATGCAAAAGGCATCCTTACAGAAACCCCCAGTTTAGGGACTGGAAGTAATTCTTTCGAGTTCTGTGCCGCTAGAACTTTGCTGTACTTTACATGTTTTAAGGACAACCGTTAGTTTGAAAGTCCTCGACACATAACGTGGAAGTATAAGCTTACATCCCATATAAAAGTTTCATTTTTTGACCAAGAATTTTCTACGTTGGTTCGTTGAAAAATACCATCAGTTGCGTTTTCTTGATCATCTCGAGTAGTTTTGAGTAACAAACTCCATAGAAAAAAAAATACATGTAACTAGTTAATTTTCACACGTGCCACTACCCTACGCGGGATAGAGTTTAGGTGAATGAAATGTAGATGGCTAATCTATAGGGGGGAAAATATGGCAATTTCGTTTTTTAAGTTTGAGTACCTTTAAAAAAATGACAATTCAAAACAAAACAGCGAATATTTCTTATTGAGGTACTTAGATTTTTCAGAAAAATCATTGTCTTATGTGACGAAACCGGTCAAATCTAAAAAATAAGCCGACGACAGTGAGACAAAAATGTAGAACAGTTGTAAGTCGTTTGAGCAGTTACCCGCGATTTTTTTTTCTTTTAAATGACGCGTTAATCGCGATGGTAAAAAACACGCTTATTGTCATAAATGCGTTTCAACTTTGTGGAGCATTTCCATATTTACTGGAATTCCCATACAAAACGACAATCTGTAAAATTTATCCAAGCTATGACATGGATCATCTGCCAATGCCATCTCCCAGATGCCTCCGCAAACAATTTCCCTAAAATTTCCCGTATGTAATTTTGTTTTTCAGTTTATCTGGTTTCTAATCATTGAAGTCAATCATTTTAAAGTCTGGCTGGTCTAGCGGTTAGTGCGCGCACCTCCGGTGCACAGGGTCATGAATTCGAATCTCACCGTCATCCATGGTGTTTTTCGAACTCACGAGCTTGTGACGGACTATGATCTCACTCAGATGTTAAACGAGTACCCATTTATGGGGATAAATAACACTGCTGAGCGTGATGCTGATCTCATTATCTCAACAAAAAGCAGATAAGATCTTGGAAATAGGATCTCACTAACACATCCTGCGGCCTTAGTCCAGAGCTGGATTGTCGCGCCTGTTATTTTATTTTATTTTAAAATTTCCTGGGATATTTTCACTTAAATTAAATCTTGCACGGCGCATAATATCAAATGCAAGTTCCAATTCAGAATATGGCGCTGGGGACTGATGACACAATAGTAAGCTGTTACTGAAGGGGCAATTTTGATCCGTTTGCGTTTTACTTGGACAATGATCCTGTCTGTCCAAGAAAGAAACGACTATAATTAAATATCTAGGTATATTCAATTCACAATACCAAAAACACTTTCATCATTGTCTTAAAAAGGCCATTGCCTCGAGTCACAATCAGACAGAATTGTGATTGTATACTTTTATTTAATAAAATATAATTCATGGATATTTTTCTGAGTGTAAAATACCCTTGCGATAAAGTTCTTTTCACAGTGGGGAAAGGACTTATATCAGTCGGCTGTAAAATCAGATATAGCCGACAATGTTTGCTGTACCGGTAGTAGACTATTGACGTAAATATCATGGAAATCGCAATCTAAAACAAAGGGTTCATAATGCGAATAAAATATTATTGATTATGTTCCCTGAGCCCATTTCAGGGTATATGATGGGTTACGGAAGGCGCGTGCATCGTCCCCAAACAAATAATTTATGGGTGGCGCCGTCCCATCACATTGAAGTACCGACGCGTAAATCGATGGGCGTAATGAATTGTATGGCCAGGGCCCGTCAAAATCTGGGTCCGTAAGAGCCTTATCTGTTAAAACGGCATCTGAATGGCCGCATTTAAATTTTCTACGTAATTTTTGCTTCAGGCTGGTGACAGCAAGAGCGGAATGAGGAGGCTTTCCTTCTCATTGTATATTCCTGCGGTTAAATTTCATTTTTGCTCACTGCGATAGTTTTCCCGTGGTGGACAAATTGCGCGGAAATGCAATTTGTCGACCGAGGTGGGTGCCAATGGCCGGAACCTGGCCATCGTTCGTTGGCATTCACGTTGAGTAAGCGCAACAAGAAACGCCCGCATGCTCTTCGGCGTAGCCCGTCGTACGATGGCTTCTCAACAACGACACAAGGGATGGCGGGGCACCCATATTAGGAATGTTGGTTGCGGAACCGAGCCCTTTGTACACCAAGTGAAGACGTTGAGGATCGTTTATGAAGCGTGAGGAGAGCCTCCCCCTTCCGCTCTCGTCGTCACCAGCTTTTCTTTTTGACATTTTTATGTCTTGACTCTGGCACATAAATCGAAAATCGTCACGAAAATTGCAACGAAAAAGCGTTACGTTTTTGGCATTACAGGTAGTAATGTGAGTTGTGTGAGTTTTGGGTGCCATTCAAGGTTAAACGGAAGTTAAGCTAGGTGGTACCCAGTGAGTGTTGGGTGCCTTACTAGGTTCAACAGAGGTTGGGCTTGGGTTCAATTTACGTTCAACTTGAGTTCAACTTGGGTTCATCTTGGGTTCAACTTGGGTTCAACTTGAATTCAACTCAAATTCAACTCGAATTCAACTCGAATTCGACTCGAATTCAACTTGAATTCAACTTTCAACTTAGGTTCAACTCACGTTCAACTTTCGTTCAACTTTTGGTGGACGACCCAAAAAGTGTTACTTTTAACTTAGGTTCAACTCCCGTTCAACTTTCGTTCAACTTTTGTTGAACGACCCAAAAAGTGTAACTTTCAACTTAGGTTGTACTCACGTTCAACTTTCCTTCAACTTTCGTTCAACTTTTGTTGAAGGACCCAAAATGTGTAACTTTCAACTTAGGTTCAACTCACGTTCAACTTTCGTTCAACTTTTGATGAACGACCCAAAAAGTGTAACTTTCGACTTAGGTTGTATAAATCATTTCGAGGTTGCATCAGTACTGTACATTAGCATTTGTTGAAAACATGAAAATGTCCCACTGAGTTGCGGACTTGTACGCAAGCTGTTTTGTTTATTTTCCCCACTTAATTCCCATTTCCAATCCCTTTGTTTCCTTTCCCTAGGCATGCGAAATCCCTTTTTAATGTAGAGGACAAGGGGCAACGGGCAGCACAAACCCAGCCCAAGACTACCGCTCTGAGCTACAGCAAGCGCATGCCGCTGCTCGCTTGTTGAGGAGCCCTTCCTTTGGCAAAACCTGCACGGTTGTAGAGGCCTTGGCTCCGTCCCCTGGGACATCTTCGGATGTCCGACGTCCTCCGTTACAACCAGAAACAGAAAGAAAAACGCGGTAAGGACTTCTTGCCTCTGAGGATGAGAATACAACTTATCTAATTGTGTATATTCGACTCAAGTATAGTTTGACTGATTCCTTTGCTGATAATACAGAATTTATCAAAATGTCCTCGTATCTGTCCTGGAAACCTATTCTCATTCACTTAACGCCTGGCAGCAACACTATTATGAAATGAAATTGAGTCAGTCTAACGTTCCCCGGCATTTTCTACTTACTCATAGTCTGAGAAAACATATTACTAAACCCTTCGACACAGGGGCATGAATAGTAAGTGCTCATCAAGTGTTGTTTCTTTTTAATGAATTTTTAAGCTCGCTCATCGACCTGCATTCGTATACGTATGTTATGATAAAATACTCCACATCCACACATTCTCTCCAAGTCTATTTTCTTCATAAAACTCTCTATGAAAGTGAATACAGAATAATTTCGACACTAGTGTCTAGTGTAGGGTAGTGTCGACACAGCTAAGTAGGTACTATCTTCATCAGCTCTAAGCGCATCTTTTATTTCCTTTTACACTCTTACACTATAGGCGATATATGTACATTTACGAGCATGCATGTGAATGAAGAGACGACATCGAGACATCCAGGATATGCTCTATATTTCTGTATTTCGTCTATTTAATTAGCGCCGGATTTTATCTGTTATTTTCGTAAATCCGAGATGTATGTACATATATATTGCACTTTGCTGAGGATGCAATACGTACGAGTAGATAGTGTTAGGTTTTGCGCTACTTAAATTTCCATCGGGTCTTCATGTACACGGAAGTTGATTCAAAAAGTGAATCCTTAACGCATCTCCGACATATGCGATACGATTTCAAAGGATATACAGCCATACACCACAGGTCTGCTCTCGACCTGATGAGTGTGCAGAGTGCAGTGCAGCAAAGTGAAATAAATTGCAATTAGACATCTTATCGTATATTTGGCTGAAGATGAAGTTGATTTGAGAGAAGAGGTTTTTCAACTGGATTTCACAGAGAGTTTCCCTAGTGCTTCTGAACTGGTACTTTTAGCTATTCAGGATGAAGTATTTGTTTGTAAACACAATATTCTTATGTTTGTCGAAATTTATATCGTTATTCAAGAGCGTCAAAATTAAAGTGAGTGCACAACCAAGAACATACTTTTTGAATAATTTTCTTTTCATAATAAATTTATTTATTCCTTTAAAAAGTGTAAAAGTAAACGATTACTCCCTAAATATGTCGAATAAAAAAGACTAAGGGCGGAATTCATAATCCCCACTTAAGTAATAAGGAATTCCTTAAGTAATAAGGGTTTTCTTTATACAGGGTGTCCGGAAACTGCAGCATAAATGCACCGGACTGTGATTGGCGCATAGTCTTACGATCAATAATCTTTCTTACATCATTTTGGCGCATAGTCTTAGGATCAAATCTTTTTTACATCATTTTATTCTAGCTCTATTATTTCTAACAGTTTTAATGCCTTTGGTGCAGACAACTAGGGTTAATTTTAGCTCGAAGTCCATTCAATCCAATTTAAACTGCCCCTAAAGTTGTGCAATTTGTTAAAATTTATTCAATTGTTGTAAGTTTTATAATTTCGCCACTAACTTCAGATTAAGACTGACAGCTTCAGTTTATTTTTCACGCTCCCTTAATATTTTTCTGCGTACGGTTTCCTGTTATGATGTGACACCTACCTTAGTGTTTATTGGCACGCCGATTGGTCGAGTATTTCCCCGTAAAAAACAGGGGTACAATTCTGGGCTCGGCTACCCGAAATTTTTTTTTCTTGTTTTTGATCTCAAATTTGAAATCAGCGACCCAAAATTCTTTTAATATTTCTTGCCACACCGAATGTACGAGTATTTCCCCGAGAAAAGAAGGGTACCATTCTCCTTTGCGGAATAAGAATTTCGGCGGTCACACGAGAGCTTGCTACTTGCCTAGTGAGCCCAGAAATATCTCGATTTGGGAGCGCTAAGCTCTGTGGGCTCCTTTTGTGCTTTTAGCGAATTCGCCCGTAAAACTGGCTCTCAGGTTCAATTTTATTTTCAGCCGTAATAGCACGGTTAGGTTGATCAAAAGAATGATTTTTTTTACATAGCTGTACTAAAAAAGACAGATTGGTGCGAAAAACTGCAAAATCGTCGACTTAACTGTCTTAGGGCGCGCATACATACAGTGCGACGCCGAGTTTTTCCGGGCCGGGTGATGCAATGCGACGTCGCGTCGCGTCAGGCCGGTCGATAGAATTTATTTCGATGCCAAGAAAACCTGATTTTACAAGGGGATTTTCAACGGCGCTATGGTACATGCGGTTTGATGCTGATATGGGCATGATTTCGGATTGGCATCGTGACATGGTGCTTCGAGTATTCTACTATTGGTATTTTCTATACAGGGTGTCCAGAAACTGCCGCATACACGAACGGATTGTGATTCCTCATGTGATTTCCAGCAAAAAAGTTGTACGGAACGTACCCCCAACTCTTAACCCTTTAGCTGCCACAGACATTTGAAAATTTAAAAAAAAATAATTTTCTTGTACGACTAAAACCTCAATATCTCAAAAGCTAGACTAGCTAGAATAGCAAAATAAGATGATTGTTACAGCCAAAAAATTTAACTATTTACCTACACGGTTAAAAATAAAGGAATACTTTTTAAGTCCAATCTTGAATTACAGCCATTTTCAATAAAAAAATTATTGAATTCTAAGATATCAGAAATATTGAACCATATTTAAAGTTACAGTAGAGCACCGATATTCCGGATTGATTGGGACCGAACCCTATCCGGATTATCGAATTGTCCGAATTTTCGAAATGTACTAATTTACACCTTGGTGGACAGTATTTATACTCAAATCATAAAAAATATAACCATTCTAACGATAAATTAATAATTTCGAATTCAAAATTTGCCTTATCTTAAGTTTATATAGCAGTAAGCTTGAACAAACTTTATGAACTTGTCGAATTTTATGAAAATATAAACGAAATTTGGCACAAATCCGAATCCGAATTATCGAACTTCCGGATTTTCGGGGTCCGGACTATCGGGGTTCTACTGTATTTGCAATTACATTTCAATATTTACATTTTCAATATATATCAATTATAATTTGCGCATAGTATAATGATCATTTCTTTCGTACATCATTTTATTCTAGCTTCGCTATTTCTAAACGTTCTAACGTCTGCGTGTCTGTCTGTTGCAACGCAAACTAGTCCCTTAGTTTTGAAGCTATCGGATTAAAATTTTGTACACAAGTTTATTTTTAGTGTGCGCTGTATATATGTTGTTGCAACAGACAGACAGCCAGACAGACAAACAGACAAACAGACAGAGAGACAGGGGCCATGGGGCTGCCCCTGAAAATTAGGTTCTTCTAAGAATTTTTTTTTTTATTTATGTACCAATCCTAAACAAACTTCACCCAAGAGTGTTCCTAGTAAAGCCTCAAAACATATCTACGAACGGATGGAATAGGAACATTACGTCATAAGGCTGCCATACAAGGCAATCCCTGAAAATTAAGTCTTTCGAAGGAAAACTTTTTTTTTTTTTAATCCGACCTTAATTAGGTTCTTCTAAGAAAAACTGTTTTCTTTATGAACCAACCCTAACAAAACTACAGACGGAATCAAAACACGTCATAGGATTTGCGGTAGAAAGTGTTAACGCAAAAGAAGCTTAAGTTTCATTCAAATGTAACGGGTATTCAAATTTCGGCCGCGCCCGAAATTAGCCTCGGTCTCGTTTAAAGAATCGTACGAATCCCTCCCCTCACCTTGGTAGAAGTTGGTGAAAATTGATATGGAAAAATAAATTGTTTTTGGGTCAAATCACAAAAATTTAATTTTTAAGTTCTGTAAAGACCAAGCCTCTTATTCGATTTTAGAGGGGTTAGTTTTATTTTTTAGGTAAATTCATTGGCTGTAACAATCAACTTAGTTTGCTATTCTAGCTTTTGTGATATTGAGGTTTTAGTCGTATAAGAAAATGATTTTGTCAAAAATCTTCAAATACCTGTGGCAGCTAAAGGGTTAAGAATTGAGAGTATGTTCCGTTCAACTTTTTTGCTGGAAATCATATGCGGCAGTTTCCGAACACCCTGTATAACTGAGCCCTTAAGGGAGCTTCGTATTCATAGACATCACTTAATAGGGCATTGCCTCATTTAACCCTTCATTGGGCGAGCGGGCTACAATTGTAGCCCACACTTTTTTAAATGGCAACCACTTTCAGGATATGAACCGAATTCATTCGAACTGTTCAGTAGCTGTTAAAATGCTGCTTCTTAATCGAATAAGAATGGTTTTAATATTTTTTGAGCCTAGAAACTAATATTCCCTTGCGATCTAAGTCCACTGGGCTACAAGTGTAGCCCGCGCGCCCATTCTTGTAACTTTTTTGGTACTCATAGATATCTATTAAAATAAAAATATTATTATAAAACATTGTAGAAAATAGCAACAGTAAAATGTTTGACAAAAAACACGGTTTCAAGATAAATGTACAAAAAAAAGATTACTATTTTCACGAAAAACCTAGAGTCGAAGTCAAAATTTCTTACAGCGTGCATCTGTTACATGTTGCTAACATAACTTAGTTTCTGGATGAAATTTTTATCAATTGTAGCGTAAATATTGTGAGAACAGTTAATCGGAATATTGTAAGTAGAAATTCAATCAGTTTGACTTACAATACAGGGTGTCCCGCATTGGGTGGTCAATACTGTAAGGGTTGATAGCGCAACTTGTTTCAGCAAGAAAATTACCAATACAATCGGAATTTCTTTTACC
Organism: Microchrysa polita; assembly: GCA_949715475.1. Taxonomy (NCBI): domain Eukaryota; kingdom Metazoa; phylum Arthropoda; class Insecta; order Diptera; family Stratiomyidae; genus Microchrysa; species Microchrysa polita. The sequence goes on along the minus strand of OX454417.1, from coordinate 17,050,995 downwards.
GTTACCTTGTTATCGCTCTTTTTGTGAAAGTCATCAAAAATCGTGACTTGTCGTCCAAAATCATGATTTGCAGCCCTCCTGATGACTTAATCTAAGATTTGATTTCAGTTTCAGAAACTACATAAAATTTCACAAAAACTGAACTTTTTCCTGTTGCCAACATTATCGGCACTTTCAAGATACAGTTACTCAAACTGAACAGAAATTTTAAAATCGATTTTTCATCGAAAATTCAAACAGTAATTGCATAACGGTGATTTATACGTACAATTCTGCAAAGTTGATAAAGGTTGCTTCAACATGTTGGCTTTCCGACGGTATATCACTTTTCTTATTTACATTGCAGAATTTTAGGTAAACACGCATTGAATGGTAAAAATCATGGCTTCAGTGGAATTGTTAACAATTTTCCCTTGACTCGAAAAAAGACATACAAAGACAATTATAATTCGGGATAGAATCTCGCTACATTATTTTGACCAGAACTGTAAGATATTTGAAAATTGTACATTTTTTGGCAAATTCAACGGTACTTATAACAGTTAAAATTTAATATTTGCTATTTATGGCAGATAGACGGTTGCCCGCTCATAATGCGAGACCTATCAAAGAATATTTTGAAAACGAATTTCCCGGAAAGTGGATTGGCAGTTTTGGGACAGTTGCGTGGCCTGCGAGAAGTCCCGACCTTATTCCCCCAGATTTTTATTTATGGGGTAACTTAAAAAGTAATGTCTATTCCGAGCCGATAACCTCCCGGGAACAGCTGCTGCAGCAAACTAATGATGCTTGTGACAACATTAAGGAAACTCCTCCTGAATTAATGATGCTTGTGACAACATTAAGGAAACCCCTCCTGAAATCCTTCGGGACGTTTCTTCCATGGGCCGAAGGTGTCGAGTCTGCATACAAAATGGAGGAGGCCAATTCCAGCAGCATTATTCCAATTCATCAAACAGACCCATTTAATCATTAGTTAATATTTTTAGTTATTTGTTTCTTTCTCATTTTTAAAACTTTATTTCTATTTTCATTTAACAAATTTTCAAAATTGCGATACAGAAATATTAAGAATAAATGAATAAAATTTAAGTTTGAATAATCCGATAAGAAAATAATTACCTTGATTTTTACCATTCAATGCGTGTTTCTCTAAAATTCTGCAATGTAAATATGAAAACTGATATACCGTTGGAAAGCCAACATGTTGAAGCAACTTTTATCAACTTTGCAGAGTTGTACGTGTAAAGCACCGTTATGAAATTACTGTTTGAATTTTCGATGAAAAATCTATTTTTTAAGTTTGAGTAACTGTATCTTGAAAGTGCCGATAATATTGGCAACAGGAAAAACTTAAGTTTTTGTGACATTTTATGTAGTTTCTGAAACTAAAATCAAATCTTGGATTAAGTCATCAGGAGTGCTGCAAATTACGATTTTGCGTGACAAGTCACGATTTTTGATGACTTTCACAAAAAGAGCGATAACAAAGTAACGGTAAAAAAATTCCGATTGTATTGGTAATTTTCTTGCTGAAACAAGTTGCGCTATCAACCCTTACAGTACTGACCACCCAATGCGGGACACCCTGTATATTTAGCTTTCTAGCAAGAAACTGTACTCCCAATGTAAAAAAGTGTTAATATTGGGTACCCAAAAATAGGCTAAATTTAAAATTCCACAAAATGGGCATTTTTAACTCCATTCTCTCGCTCAATGTTCCATTTCGAAGGTTTTTTATTGAATTCTGCGAATCTAAACTTTTTTTGTACTTTTCATTTTAAAAAGTAACTATTTTGTCCACCTAAGTAAGTTAATATATAAAAACACTAAAAATAAGACTAATTGGCACTTTGCCCTCTTTTATTACATATATTTTATTGGAATATTAAGGATTTTATATTTTTTATTCTGTACAACAATCACCAGATTGCAGACCGAGCAGGAAAAAAAATTTCAATTGAACCATACTTTTTACATTATTTTTTATTTGGGCTACAATTGTAGCCCGCACGCCTAACCGCGTGGCAAATAGGTGCGCGCCCAACGAAATGTTAATAAAACGATTTACATATTGCTCAAATCAATTAAAAGTGACAGATAAAATATAAAAAAATATCAAGTGGGTAAAAATTTCAAAGTGTTTGAGGGCTCCAGTACACAGTCATATTTGGTCATATTTCTATTATAATATGCTTAAGCCTACTTGATTTCGCTTACTGCACGTCTAAAAATTTATACTGAATGAACCGAGTAGGCTTAGGCATATGACATATTATAATAGAAATATTACTGTGTAATGGAGGCCTGAATAAGGATATGTCAACAAATATATAAAATATATGACTTCATATATGGTTACTAGATATGTACCTTAACAAGTAAGGGAACCCTTTAGGAAACCCTTAAGCGTTTGCTTATTGAGTGACTATGAATAGCATCAGTCCCTTGAGGGTTCCCTTATAATATAAGTGGGGACTATGAATTCCGCCCTAGGTTTGTTAAGTTTTTTAGTTTAACTAGGAAGTCATAAAAAAGGAATATACGACTCTACTATATCGTCCATTGCAGTTTCAATAATTGTTTGATCCGTGGCCTCTTCGAGTCTTCCTTTTATTTAGTCGCCACCGCATACATCCTTTTTTCGCCTTCATTTACATTGTACAAGAACAAGAAGACCATACTACATATTGCGTCAATCAAGTGTCAGCCAACATTCGTTTACACCTTTTTGAAATCCTTCTTTGGACTCTAGCCCAGAACAAACCTGCGAGCCAAGTTTGCATGGATGACCGCCAGAAATAGTATAGACGAACGGATGTTGTGGGATGTGGTGGTACGTGTATAGAAACTCGGGAAACAATCGTCTGATAGCTGCACACTCTATGTACTGATACAAAAAAGATAGAAACCTAAATGCGGTTTTAGATAAATCCATTCCGTTGCTTGCCTTGCAATGGCTTTTGCGGATAGCGGATAGAAGTTTTTTTTTGTCTTCGATCATATCCGTTCGGATGACAGGAGCCTTGTGTGTGTGTGTAGTCATGGTATGTGGATGCAAGGCTATCTGAAGAATGATATGAATGCATCTGCAACATGATGGATTGTATTGCCAGGAAATGTTTATAAAAGGATACCGAGTACTGTTGTCAAAATGATGTGGTTTTTCTCAGGTTTTAAACTTTTAAAAGTATGATCCTTGCCAAGAAAATTCCACGTATTTCAAAATGCTATCAGTAAGGTAATATGTACTGCTCAATGTTAAATTTAAAATAAATTGTCTTTAGTTTTTTTTTTCGCCAAGGCAAAGCTTGTGTTTTCGATAGATTTTTAGAATAAAGGAATAGAAAAAAAATGTTTAGTGATAAATAGGGCTATTTTTGTCCATATTGGAAACAACCAAACAAAAGATTTTCATCTCATCCCATATAAAATTTGACTTTAAAACCTCGATACAGTCCCTATATTCATGTCACTAAGAGCCACATGTGCCTTTTCAAATATGTTCGAAACCTACCATTACATGATTGTTTTCAATTCACTTTCACATGAACGGTTCGAACCATGTACATGTTCTTAAAACTGCTGACACCGACTTATGTCAAGGACTCTCTTGTACTCGTTGAAGGCTTTCAAATAAGATTTTGCATCCTCGGCATTGCTACTATGATTTTCTTTCGATTTTACCACTGATGTCTTTGGATAGAGCACAGTGAATTCATACCCAACCCATATTTGCCAATGTCTTTCAACCTCTACAACCACTAACTTGATTGTTCATTGCTGCGGTGCGGCGTCGGGCTTCATTCTGAACAAAATGAAATGAACTGCAGAGACAAAATGCAAAAAACGAAGTTACCACACCACCACCATATTGGAATTAGGTCAAATTGCTAGAGCGGTTCTACTAGCTGTCTGTTATGTCCTGGTTGTTGAGTTGAGTTGAGGGAAAAATGCATATATTTAAAATGTAATGCTCCACTGTATGCTCGTGGGAAGGAGAAGGAATATAAAAACTAAAATCACAAATATTAGTCATACGTTACAAATATGTTATATTGCAAGGTATCCCACAAAACGAAAGAGGAAATAGTATTCGATTTCATGACATGCATTAGTTTCAGCAAACGTTTTCGTTTCCTTGACTGATGTCGATATCTTGACTTTCCCGTGCACCTATAGGTACTAAGCGTAAGCTTATATAAAATGTATTTTTTTCAAATGAAAATTTTTAAATCTGCTTATGTATACCTCCAATGGAAAGGATTTATTACTCTAGTACAGAAATGTCAAACTCGCGACCCGCGGTCCGCATGCATCTCATTTCAAAAGTTTGGCCGGCCCGCAGGCAGGTCGAGGAAACCGAACTCAAGTCTAAGAAATTTATTAAAACTCATCAAGAAGTCGGTGGCTTATGCAAAGTTAGACTATGGATTTTAGAAATATTCCTCTATTTACCGCAAATAATAGCTATGACACATATCCAAATCATTATGACGATAATCCGTCATGATGATGAAAGTTCGAAATTGAGGTGACACTTATGTTTTCGTCATTAGAATTCGTCATTTACTTTTGACGTTTGGGTAAATGATGAAAATTTCCCTAACAACAGCGATATTTTGATGAATTTTTGATATTTTCTTAAAGAATTTGAATAGAAATGTGTAAAGATTAATAACAAATTTAATATTTTTGCAAAAATTCTTGTTCTTCAATTTTGCAAAAGATGGCGTCCCCTGTCATTATTGAGCAAATGATGGTCCAAATGTGTAATTTGTAATTCGTGCTAATGATGGTAAATTTTCGTCATAATTACGTATTTGCGTCATTCAAAGATATGTGTGTCAAGCTTGTAATATTTGGGCGACGATTAATTGAGGTACATGTTTATGGCAGCCTTTCGCGGAAGAAAGTATTGAGCCCTTATGTGAAATTGTTTTATCCAGAAAATCAGTCGAGAAAAAACTTTTATGCTTTGTCGAACACGGGCGCACCATAATTCACGTTTGCATCCTTCATGTTATTGAATAAGAACAACTCGATTGAGATTTAGTTGAGCGCCAAGCTCTAAAAAACCCGAAATCGTATATTTGCTAAGGAAATCACCTGGATGTGAAATATCGTAAACATGTTGATTTCAACCGAAATACAGGGGTTTTTTGCCTTTTAGCATATTAAGCTTTACTGGTACCTACAAACGCATGTAGCTTTACGCTTTACACGACATCACAAAACAAATATTTGACTGTTTTTAACCATAAATATATCCATTTATGTCTGACTAATAATTTTCGCAGATAGTTTTTTTTTGATTACCTGATACGCCAGGAAATTTGAACAAAAATTTGGCCAAACTTCGGAAAAATTAAGGGAAAGCTGGATTTTTGCATGAGCCTTCCTTTCGAGGTCCTAAACAAGTCCCTAAAAGTCCCCGTCCCTACGAGTGCCGCTAGCGGTGCTACAGAGGGTCAAAGACCCTCGAAAACAGGTTTCTCTGAATATTTCGATAACGGTAGCATATACAAAAAAGTGGTGTATGGCAAATTTAAAGCTCTTGTGAATTCTCAATAAACGATGCAAAGACCGAATACTTTCGGGCACTCCTAACGGCGCCAAGAGGTCTAACGGTATTTTTAGCAAGGTTTCATTAAAATCTCTATAACGGTAACTCGTACTAAAAACTTTTGTATGGAAAATTTGTAGCCTATGGGGTTTTGAAGAAAGTGGCCAAATTTCATATCAATATACACACCTAGTCAAAAGTATTTACACAAAGTGCATTTTTGTGCATGCTTCACAAACGGCGGCTTCTGCAGCGAGTATGGGGAGGTGAAATGCAAAAAAGCTTTTGTTTTCGCAAAGTTCAGCATATGCGAAGCTAGATGAAAGAAGAATTTAAAAAATAACTGTTCTTGTTCTAAAAATAGACGCAAATAAACTGATGCTTATCAGTTGTCAAAAGCATTTACACACGATTTCTTTGCGTCAAAAGTATTTACACACAACTCAATTTCATTTATTTAAGTTTAATATTCAATGTTAACAAAAGATTTTCTTAATTATAATAAAAAAACATTACTAATATTTAGTTATACCACCTTTGGCATCAATGACAGCTTGTAGTCTGTTGGGTATTGATTTTACCAAAGTTTGTGCAAATTCTAAGGTCAATTTGGACCAAATTTCCTCAATTTCAGCAATGGCTCCCTCGCGTTTTCTATCTTTATCAATGGTCCGCTGGTTTTTAATAAAAGCCCAAACGTTTTCAATATTATTTTTTCAATAATATTTAGATCAGGGCTTTGCGGGGGCCAAGAAAGAACCGCCTGATTAAGGTCATTCATGCCCTTATGGCATGGAGCATTGTCCTGCTGCAGAATCCAGTCACACATTGAAAAAAGTCTGTTTCCTGATGTGAAAGCATGGTTATTTATGATATGGAGGTATCCGATCTGGTTTAATGTCCCTTCTATCGGTACCAGCTCTCCGAAGCCATAGTAGGAAAGGCATCCCCAGAACATGACTGTTCCGTCACCAAACCTATTGATTGGCTGGGCTGCCAAATGCTTTTGGTTTTATTTTTAAATGCCTAAAATGCTTGCTATATGACCCCTGGTACTGAAATGAAGCCTCATCTGTCCATAAAATGTTGAACCAGAAGTCAAGAGGCTTGTTTATGTATTCCAACGCAAATTTAAGACGTTTTGTCTGGTTGGTTGGTGTGATGTCAATCACTTTACGGACAACATAGGTATTAAAATCAGCTTCCTTTAGCCTGTATCGCAGTGTAGCATCACTAATTTGTTTGCCAATTATTTTTTTTACTGTGCGGCAATTTGGACAGGACTTGCACTTGGATTATTTGCTACAACTCCTAGTATGTGCCTGCATTGTCTTGGGTCCAACACAGGTTTTCGGCCTGAGCTTTTTTGATTTTCCAAGCTTCCAACTGTATCGCACTTTTTTACTAAGTTGTACACAGTTTTTCGTGAGATTTGATACAATTCAGCTATTTCGACTGCGGAGGTACCGGTCTTAAACCTAGTAACAATTTCAGCTCGGCGCTCAACGGTTAAATCCTTTGTTTTCGGCATTTTATTAAATAACTGTAATTAGTTAAATGATTAAATCAAATTATCTGTAAATGGATTACAATTATTAGAACAAACGAACCTGCACTTGTCACTGCAAACCAAATATTAATGGCAAACGTCCGTTGTGAAAATACTTTTGACGCAAAGAAATCGTGTGTAAATACTTTTGACAACTGATAAGCATCAGTTCATTTGCGTCTATTTTTAGAACAAGAACAGTTATTTTTTAAATTCTTCTTTCATCTGGCTTCGCATATGCTAAACTTTGCGAAAACAAAAGCTTTTTTGCATTTCACCTCCCCATACTCGCTTCAGAAGCCGCCGTTTGTGAAGCATGCACAAAAATGCACTTTGTGTAAATACTTTTGACTAGGTTTGTATATAGCCTTAAGGGCGCTATGGGGGTTCAAACCTTTAAAAAACGTGTTTTTTGAGGTTTTTCGTAAATGGTGCTAAGACGAGGGAGTGCGCTCTAAGGTGTTCTAGGAGAAATTTGTAGCTTCTATGGCTGTTAGTAAGACGCCAAAACTCCCCAAAGATCGGAGCCCCCCTAACGAAGTTATGAGGGCCCAAACATTCAATTAAGCAGTTTTTTGGGAATATCTCTATAACGGTAACGTGCACGGAAAGCTGTTATAAGGCAAATGTGTAGCTTATATAACGCTTAATTAAATATCTGAATTTCAGATTGATGCGTGCAATACTAAGGGCGCTATGAGGGTATGAACCGTACAATAACGGTATTTTTTCGTTATTTTCGTGGATTTCTTCATAACGGGACCGCATTCGGTTGGGAAGCCTGTAACAATTTGTTGCTTCTATAACGTCAACTTAAAATGCCAAAACAACTTATTTATGCGGGCACCCCTAAGGAAGCTATGAGGGGTCAAAACTAAACAACTAACTAAACAAAAAAACCGTTTCTCGGATTTTTGGATAACGGGAACCTCTAGAGGGAACCCATCTGGAATAAATTTGTAGCTCCTGTTGCTGTTACTAAGATGCCAAAAGTCCCCAAAGATGGGAGCCCCTCTAACGAAGTTATGAGGGTTCAAACATTCATTTAAGCAGTTTTTGGGGAATATCTTTATAACGGTAACGTGCACCGAAAACTGTTATACGGCAAATTTGTAGCTTATATACCGCTTAATTAAATATCTGAATTTCGGATTGATGCGTGAAATGCTAAGGGCGCTACGAGGGTCCGAACCGTACAATAACGGTATTTTTCGTTATTTTCGTGAATTTCTTCATAACGGGAGCGCATTTGGGAAGGAAGCCTGTAAATATTTGTTGCTTCTGTAACTTCAAATTCAAACGCCAAAACAACTCATCTATGCGAACACCCCCAAGGAAGCTATTAGGGGTCAAAATTAAACAAAAACCCGTTTCTCGGAAATTTTTTGATAACGGGAACCTCTAGAGGGAACCCATCTGAGGGAAATTTGTAGCTCGTGTGTCTGTTAGTGTGACATCAAAAGTCCCCAACGATGGGAGCCCCCCTAGGGAAGTTATGAGGGTCCAAACATCCAAATAAGCAGTTTTTAGTGAATATCTCTATAACGGTAATGTGTACCGAAAACTGTTATATGGCGAATTTGAAGTTTTTACAACGCCTAACTTAATGTTCAAATTTCAGATCGATACGTGCAGTACTAAGGGCGCTACGAGGTTCCAAATCCTGCAAATTCGGCATTTTTGGTTATTTTCGTGAAAATCTCCTTAACGGTAACGTATACCGGAAGCAGTCTGTAAAACTTTGTTGTTTCTATGGTTCCAAATTAGAGGCTCCACCGATTTGTATGCTCCTGGAGCCTTCATACGTGCATTATAACGTATAAATTAACTAATTTTTAAGCCCATATGGACGTACGTAAAGACATACACTACACATACCTTCTTTAAAAATTAGTTTATTAAAACGTTATAATGCCCGTATGGTGGCTCCAGGTGCATACAAATCGATGGAGCATTTTATTTGAAACATAGAAACAACAAATTTTTACAGACTGCTTCCGGTATACGTTACCGTTAAGGAGATTTTCACGAAAATAACCAAAAATGCCGAATTTGCAAGTTTTGGAACCTCGTAGCGCCCTTAGTACTGCACGTATCGATCTGAAATTTGAACATTAAGTTAGGCGTTGTAAAAACTTCAAATTCGCCATATAACAGTTTGCGGTGCACATTACCGTTATAGAGATATTCACTAAAAACTGCTTATTTGGATGTTTGGACCCTCATAACTTCCCTAGGGGGGCTCCCATCGTTGGGGACTTTTGATGTCACACTAACAGACACACGAGCTACAAATTTCCCTCAGATGGGTTCCCTCTAGAGGTTCCCGTTATCAAAAAATTTCCGAGAAACGGTTTTTTGTTTAATTTTGCCCCCTAATAGCTTCCTTGCGGGTGTTCGCATAGATGAGTTGTTTTGGCGTTTGAATTTGAAGGTACAGAAGCAACAAATATTTACAGGCTTCCTTCCCGAATGCGCTCCCGTTATGAAGAAATTCACGAAAATAACGAAAAATACCGTTATTGTACGGTTCGGACCCTCGTAGCGCCCTTAGAATTTCACGCATCAATCCGAAATTCAGATATTTAATTAAGCGGTATATAAGCTACAAATTTGCCGTATAACAGTTTTCGGTGCACGTTACCGTTATAAAGATATTCCCCAAAAACTGCTTAAATGAATGTTTGGACCCTCATAACTTCGTTAGAGGGGCTCCCATCTTTGGGGACTTTTGGCATCTTAGTAACAGCAACAGGAGCTACAAATTTATTCCAGATGGGTTCCCTCTAGAGGTTCCCGTTATCCAAAAATCCGAGAAACGGTTTTTTTGTTTAGTTAGTTGTTTAGTTTTGACCCCTCATAGCTTCCTTAGGGGTGCCCGCATAAATAAGTTGTTTTGGCATTTTAAGTTGACGTTATAGAAGCAACAAACTGTTACAGGCTTCCCAACCGAATGCGGTCCCGTTATGAAGAAATCCACGAAAATAACGAAAAAATACCGTTATTGTACGGTTCATACCCTCATAGCGCCCTTAGTATTGCACGCATCAATCTGAAATTCAGATATTTAATTAAGCGTTATATAAGCTACACATTTGCCTTATAACAGCTTTCCGTGCACGTTACTGTTATAGAGATATTCCCCAAAAACTGCTTAATTGAATGTTTGGGCCCCCATAACTTCGTTAGGGGGGCTCCGATCTTTGGGGAGTTTTGGCGTCTTACTAACAGCCATAGAAGCTACAAATTTCTCCTAGAACACCTTAGAGCGCACTCCCTCGTCTTAGCACCATTTACGAAAAACCTCAAAAAACACGTTTTTTTAAGGTTTGAACCCCCATAGCGCCCTTAAGGCTATATATATTGATATGAAATTTGGCCACTTTCTTCAAAACCCCATAGGCTACAAATTTTCCATACAAAAGTTTTTAGTACGAGTTACCGTTATAAAGATTTTAATGAAACCTTGCTAAAAATACCGTTAGACCTCTTGGCGCCGTTAGGAGTGCCCGAAAGTATTCGGTCTTTGCATCGTTTATTGAGAATTCACAAGAGCTTTAAATTTGCCATACACCACTTTTTTGTATATGCTACCGTTATCGAAATATTCAGAAAAACCTGTTTTCGAGGGTCTTTGACCCTCTGTAGCACCGCTAGCGGCACTCGTAGGGACGGGGACTTTTAGGGACTTGTTTAGGACCTCGAAAGGAAGGCTCATGCAAAAATCCAGCTTTCCCTTAATTTTTCCGAAGTGAAATGCCAATTTTCCTGGGGTATGATTTTTTTTTTTGAATGACTAGTGTTACATTGGGTGTGGTTCTGAAACGCACCGGTTGCATATGTTCTCACAACATGTTGTCATTTGTTTTAACCTTTTTTGTTGCTTTGATAAAGACATTAATTCAAGGTTTTGTGAAATTGGTGTAAAAAAATGTTTCTTAGAAGAACCAAAATGGGGGGTTAGGTTTGTATGGCAGCCCCATGGTCGGATTCGATCCATTCTTGCATATGTTTTGTGCCAACAATAGAAATACATTTGTGTGAAATTTGCTTGAAATTGGTGTGGTAAAAAAGTTTTTCCTAGAAGAACCTGATTTGGGGGGTTGGGTTTGTATGGCAGCTCCACGACCCCATCGTCCGATTTTATCGATTCAAACATACAGACTGCCTGCAGCAAAAAGAAGAAGATTTGTGCAAAATTTCAGCTTCATAGCTTTTAAATTGGCCGAGTAAAATGCGTCGCAACAGACGGACACGCAGACAGACAGACGGGCATCGCCCAATCGACTCCCCAAGTCATGCTGATCATATAGGTATGTATATTCAATGCATTACAAACTTCATGACAAAGTTAATATACCCTTTAACTCTATATTTGTTTGTATGGCAGCCCCATGACCCCATCGTCCGATTTTATCGATTCAAACATACAAACTGCCTGCAGCAAAAAGAAGAAGATTTGTGCAAAATTTCAGCTTCATAGCTTTTAAATTGGCCGAGTAAAATGCGTCGCAACAGACGGACACGCAGACAGACAGACGGGCATCGCCCAATCGACTCCCCAAGTCATGCTGATCATTATGTAAACTTTCTATATGGTCGGAGACGCTTCCTTCAATGCCTTACAAACTTCATGATAAAGTTAATATACCCTTTAACTCTATGAGCGAAGGGTATAAAAATAGTAAATAAGCGAAAGATAACATAACTATGCAAAATAACCAAAAATTCAATTCAATATAATGGAAAAGCTTTCTGAAAATTGTGTGTGTCTTCTCTATGCGATAATACGAACCAGCCCATAGTCTTATATACGCGTTTTAAAATTGTTTATTCTGCGCCCCGCTTAAACCCGAAGACATTGATATTTGGCCCAAAACAGGCTTTGGGTTTGACATCCCTGCTCTCGTAGTAAGTTGCAAATGTTGAGAAAAATCTAAAATTCACTTTGTTAAATGGATGCATATACGATACTTCTTTCGCCCATAAGGTGGACATGTACATACATAATTTGCTTTCTATATTTGCTATGATTGAGTTTGGCATTTTGGAAGCATGGGCGTAGCCAGAGGGGGCAGGGTGGGGGTTTGCCTCCCTGGTCGATGATTCTGGTGAAAAAAAATTCTTACTGCTGCACTTTAGAATGCTTGAAGGCGTAAAAATGCGAGTTTGATTCAAGGCACTGCGCAAAATTTTCTGCTGATGAGACTGTAGTCTGAAAAACTAAAATATTTGTAGTTTTCTGGCCCAAGCCCTTGATATCCGGAACTGGGATACCTACGTGTAAGCGTCATGAACCGACAACAATTAGATCAGAAATGAAGTCCCTAATGCCTAATGGAATGATTTCTGAGAAATTTTTCCCTTAGGGATTTCTTTTGTGAGAAATCTATATTTTCATAGGTTTTATTTCATGGCTTCTGAGCTGAAGAACTCAATTTTGACCTACACTTGAAGGTCTCTCCGGGAAGGTAGTGCAATTTAACTTCCATTCATCTGAAAGTGATTATAGTGACAAATGGTATACAGCTTTGCCTATAGGTAGTTAGGCAAGTCTCATATTTCCGTATCTTTCAAATTATTTGATCAAGATTCATTTTGTAGCTGGATGATACCAGAAAAGAAATTTAGCCACTGCTAATTTTTATATGGAGGAAATCTTATAAAAACCGTAAACCGTATTTCTATCAAAGAAAGATTTATAAATTCTGCTCAGAAGAAAAATAGTGACAGATCTCTTGGTCTATTTCTTTTAAATCGCAAGTGGAATATGCAGTCCGAGAGACAAAAATAGCACTGAATATAGACGAGCTACGGTCTAAAAAGCTGAAATTGAAGGAGCTTTGAATGTAATCGGAAGCACCTGTAGGTTAGGTGTAGGGGCCGCTAGATTACATCTAACGCACTTAGACCGAAAGATTGGTCCATTGTGATATCCCATGGGGGAAGAAAAGTATGTACTAAGTTAGCTGTAAAACCAGCCCGTTCTGGCAAACCTCTTGTAAAAGTCTAAACACGTGCAGTTCGATTTCGACAGTTTTCGTTAAATGGTGTAGAAAATCATTCTCGACTGCCCTTTCTTAAAATTTGGCTCTAAAATTTGCCTAATTATATTTTCGCGTCCGACAATTTCGACTCCTAAGAAAATCATGATGTTGAAAAATATTCCCCTAACCGAAATCCTGGCTACGCCCATTTTTGGAAGACGTTAACAAACAGCCATATTACACTAGAATAGTGGGTAACATGCGCCAGAATACGTGGACTGTCGCGGACCACCAAATTGGAAATCAGCGGAGAGCCCTCACTCAGAAAAAAAATCATTGGGAAATCCCCTTATACTAATTGTTATACCCTTCACTCGTAGAAGTTTGTAACGCATTGAAGGAAGCATCTCCGACCATATAAAATATGTATATATATGATCAGCATGACGAGCTAAGTCGATTGGGCGATGTCCGTCTGTCTGTCTGTCCGTCTGTCCGTCTGTCCGTCTGTCCGTCTGTTGCTACGCGTTTTACTCGGCCAGTTTAAAAGCTATCGAGCTGAAATTTTGCACACATGCTTCTTTTTATTGCAGGCAGTTTGTATGTTTGAATCGCTAAAATCGGACCGTGGGGTCATGGGGCTGCCATACAAACCTAACCCCCCAAATTAGGTTCTTCTACGAAAAACTTTTTCATTTGCGCATCAATTTCAACCAAATTTCACACAAATGTGTTTCTATTGATGTAATATGTAAGAATGGATGGAATCGGACTATGGGGTCATGGGGCTGTCATACAAACCCAGCCCCCAAATTGAGTTTTTCAAAGAAAAACTTTTTTATTTGTGCACCAATTTCAATCAAACCTCTTAAGAGTGCATTTCAATTGATACCACAAAACATATGTAAAAATTAATGGAATCGGACAATGGGTTATGGGGCTGTCATATAAACCCAACCCATTTCTATTGATGCCATAAGACATAAGACATTATATGAAAATAAATGCAATCGGACTATGGGGTCATGGGGCTACCATACAAACCCAACCCCCCTATTTTGGATCTCTAAGAAACATTTTTTCTACACCAATTTCAAGAAAAAACTTAATGCGGCTTTGTCAAAAAAAAAAAAAATAAAAACGAATGGAATCGTACTATAGGGCCATTCTCCCCTCCCGCATTCCCCCAATAAAGTTTTCTGAGTAAATATTTTTATTTTATCACTTATTCCAACCAAACCTCACACAAATATTGTTTTGTCGACGCGACAGAATTTATCGATATCAAATATTATGCGAAAACAGAAGGACAAGAATGGGGAAGGATTGAACACAAGTCATAGGTCCGCCCCAAGAAACTTTTAGCCCGAGGAGAGTGAAGGGTATTCAAATTTCGGCCGCGCCCGAAATTAGCCTCGGTCTCGTTTTTTTTTTCACATTATTTTTTGTCATAAGCAAAAACATTTGATTTCTTTTAAAATATAAGAGTCATTGTTTTCTCAGATGAATATCCGTTTGCTCCAATAGCTGCACGGTTTTAAAACAAACAGATCGTCTAATTGTTCTCCAATACGATATATTCTATTGAAATCATAGGACTGCAAAAGCCCAAGCCTGCGACGAGTTCTGTCAATCCTTGGGTTACGTCAGCAAGGATAAGTAAAACTCTGTCAAAAGCACATTCATGTCCGTCCTTTGTAAAGAGAGAGAATGGAAAATGGATGGAATCTACGGATGAGTTCCTCGAGCTTCTTTTAGAGTACCCATTTTCCTGGGTGAAAAAAGCGTTTCCACGCCCAAACCGATAAAACATAATTCTGATGTTAGACTGAGTGACTTTGTAGACTCTGGTTTCCTGGTCTGTTTATAGCTTCACCCCATTTAAATTTCCTGGGCCAGACGGCATACTACCGATCATGATGCAGAAAATACAGGATCTTGCAGTTCCAATGCTTCTACAATCTTCAGGAGTTTTCAGATCATCAAATACGTTCCCCCGCGTCGTGGCGACGAATTCGAGTCATTTTCATACCGAAACCAGGTAAACGAGGGCATGAAACCGCGAAGTCTTTCAGGCCTATTACTTTACCCTCCTTCGTATAAAGAACATTAGAGCCCATTGTCGGCCTACATATCCGCCAAATGCTGGAAAACTCAGCACTCCACAGAAATGGTTCTCCATACGAGGTGACGAGTAGCATCGAGTACAAACAATACACGTTAGCCGCTTTCCTCGGCATAGAGGCAGCTTTCAACAATATCCGCATAAAATCTATGAACGATGCCCTCACGGAGTCAGACGGGACTCGGCAATTGGATAGTGACTCTACTGAGGACTAGAGTAATCCATGCGAACTTGGAAAACAGCCTGCTGACTAAATTCGTTTCAGAGGTACACTTTTCCGTTACTGTGGCTAATAGTAATCAACAAAATCATAACTAAACTTGATGTGGCGATACTAGTATCATGTGCCTCTGTGTGATCAGTCAGATCATGGGAGGAGTCTTCAGGTTGGTGAGCAGCTGGGCCAGAAGCTGTTGCCTCGGCGTAAACCCAGGCAAGACGAAACTGTTGCTGTTTACTACAAAAACTAAGCAACCACCGTTTTCCCTTCAAAAACTAAATGTACCACAAATCACACTACCACCCAGCTCAAACTATGCGGGAGTCGTTTTAGACCCAAAGCCTAGCTGGAAGTTAAACATACGAGTAGAAGAGCGTGTTAAGGAAGCCTGCATAGCTTTCTACGCCTGCAAAACATGAATGGAAGGATGGGTCTTAAGCCAAATGTAATACTCTGGCTCTACATCGCAGTTGTACGCCCCATCCTGACATATGGGGCACCAGTCTGGTGGCCAGCTCTATAATCCAACATCTTCTGCCAATCAACTTTTTTATCAAAGAACTAGCGGTATGTAGTGGGGTCAGGCTCAGGGAGTCGGATCACTGCCGGGGTCCTTGTTTTTCTTTTTAGCGACATCTGCTTCCCTTACGTGTTCGCTCCATCTCACTGCTACAAGTCGTTTTGTCTGCCCTACGTACGTCTTTTCGCAATCCGGGCATGAGACCTTGTATATTCCGTTGTCTTCGTGTTTCGCTTTCTTGTCCTTGGTTGAGCCTAATTTGTTGCCTAATTGATGACACATGGTGTAGACAAGACACGCAACCACATGGGAAAACGTAAATATCATTCATGGAGGAGTCAACCCGCGGAAACTCGATGCATTAGAAAGCCTCGCCATACTTAAGGAACCGGAGCACCGCAGGATGAATCACGACACCGGCAATGTTCAATCAAGGTTGCTGAGAAAGCTGACTGAGCCAAGTAGCCGACCCTCTGGTTAAAAGTTGGAGTGCAGTCATTCGAATTTCACCATCCCAGGTAGTAGGCATTAACATAAAGGTATATAAATCCAGTCAACACCAAATGGCAATCAGTGGATCTGTACTGAAGAAGGGCACTGGAGCCCGCGATGATCATATACAAAAAAACAAAACTAATCCCGTCTTAGGAAACACCACTCCTTTTCTTTTTAAATTTGTTTTACAGGCGAGGAAAACATCGACACACTGGAAGTTTTTAACACGGCAACCAAGTCGCAATAATTTGCTAAAATTTAAGAAGGTAATGGGCAGCATCAGCGAAGACATTCGCTTTCTGCGATTATGCACAAAGTCGTGCCGAAGTTGCATCGTGTGGAGATCCAATCATTAATTCCCGGAGGTTCAAAGCTGAAGGCGAGCATGGAAAAGCTCACGATAAAGAACACGATCAATCACCTGCACGCGAAGCTCAGCGCCGCCGTAACCCTGCTGGCGTACAACTGCCATCTACATTTAGGCCATCGGGATGGCTACAAAGGAGACATCGTGGAAGTATTACAAAAGATTGCGAGAGCGGAACAATGCGAGCGGTGAAGAAAACGCGGTAGACTAATGGCCAAACTGAGGATGGGAACGACCACGAAAACACAGTCAGAGTCGAACGCATCGAGGGCTTTGTCATCAACAAGTCAAGGCAAAGCTCCACGAAAAGGCAGGAGGATCTGCTCAACATGGACTTGAACTTCGCCCTTAGTGAAACCAAGCTTCCGATTGAGGACATTGTCATCGACGTTGAGGCAGGGATACAATTTGAGGACATAGGCACCAAGGAGACCATTGGGAAGGAAGTGGAGGCAGCGGTAGCAACCCATCAAACGACATCGAGGCTGGGAGCAGCACAGGCGAAGACCGTGATGGAGCTAAAGCAGAAAGGTGTCTTCGAGCAGACAAGGGGAATGCAGTCCTGGTGGTGGAAAAGGAGGATTACGATTCAGCGATGCTCGAAAAACTCAATTCAGGGGGTTACTTCGAGCTGCGCAAAGATCCTCTTCCTGACTCCATCAAGAGAGTTGAAAAGGCGTTGAAAGAGTGCTCTTCCATCATTGATCTGCCCTCTAAAATACGAATTCCGAACCCAGCCCTGCCGAGGATAAACCTAAAGTGCATACAGGATGGAGCAATGACGACGCTACAACGGAACGAGGAGCTGATGAGGAGAACTGCTTTTTTCCAGTTTCGAGTAACGGTAACGGAGTTATGAGAGTTTGAAGTTATGCTTAAGATTTTACCTCGGTTTTTCTAAACCGTTAAAGGTACAGAGTAAAAGTAAATATGTGAAATTTCAATTTGGGCGTGTGTAACCCTTCGTATGTCTACAAATATAAAAAAAAATTATAAGGGTTTATAGGAAATGACATAAGGAATATGTCTGAAAATTTTCATTCGAATAACTTAATCCGAACCGGAAATATAGCGAATCTAATTTATCGTAAAGGCGTTTCATAATACCAGGGCAGTGCCTTAAGCATTTTTTTCACTGCTTAGCTGAAATGAAATTTAGTGGCAATGCATTAGAATGGTAATATGGTGTCCCTAAATAGTTCCAAAAGTTCAATACGCATTGGAAAGGTCTGTGTGGGTACACATATCAAGGGGCTCAACGAAATCATTTCACATAAGTTCCTTTTTCTTTATTCGAGGAAACGGTAAACTGGATACACATTTAATCTATTTTTGGATTGGTCTAACTAAAAGTGTTACAGGATGGCGTTAGCCTTTCATTCTGGAACGCGGGGAGTCGGATTTAAGTCATCTTACCGATCACACCTTGCCACCGCGTAGAAGATTCAGAAAAGTAACGGTTCCTGGGCCACATGTGGCAAAAGTGAAGATTCGCGCGCGGGAAATTAAATTGAGTGACTTCACATATGTGGAAAGTGTTCGAAGAAGCCCGAAGAAGAAGAAGAAGCTTTACCGGTGGTCGCGTCCACATAAGGTCTAGTACCGCAGGCCTCAGTGCTTGAATGAATCCGCTATGTGTGATGTGTGAATGTGAACCCTCTAATCGCCGTTCCGATTCTATTCCGAAATGATGTGATGTGAAACTCATCTCGAGGGGCGTCCCCCAAAATTTAATTACATCTGGTTATGCCTTGGGGACAACATGGTCGGGTTTGCAGGTTATGTTTGTTGGTAAAGATGGCCGGGGTCCACTAACATCGGAACCCCAGATCATAAAAAGATATTGCTGGAGTTGGCCGACGCCAGGCTCTTATTCGCTTTTCTCCCCCTTTTAATTCCAAGTGTTTGTGTTTTGTAAGTTCCCAAAGGCACATGGTCTTATTTTTTTTGAGTGTGATGGAGTAAGGGGCTACGAGCGGCGACCACTCCGCCCTCATCTCTACCCGGCTTGAGCATACAAGCACGTGCCGCTGCCTGCTCGTGAATGATCATTTTCGATTCACGGGATCAGCTTCGTCCCTCGGTCGCACCCGGTGTGAACAACAGAAGGAAGGCAGTAACGATGTCAACCCATGTAACATTTCCAAAAAGACGCTTAGTCTACACTATTCCAGGCTCTGCTTTAAGGTACTCGCCAAATCTGATAAGTCTCTTTCGTCGACCTACATTCAAGGGAAAAGTGAGTCCTTCAGACGTAGCTGATATTTCGAGCAAAACGCTAGATAGCTTATTGGGTGTAAGGAATACTAACCCTGAAATCCTTTACTATTTCAATACCTGGCTTGAAATCGAATCTAGTCTAGATATAAAACGATGTACTTAGACCCTCCAAAAACATGTCCTCAGCAGGTCCTAACGCTAACGACAATTTTCAAGATGTTACCGTTGCCAAATGGTGTAAATTTAAATTTTCGGTTCATTTTCACCTAATCTATCGAGAACTGAATCTTATCTAAAAACATCTGAATAAACTGTCTCCTTGAAAATACCATTCCGGCTTTTGTATGGTTTCCCTCCATTAACGGCTTATATCATTATATAACACCCACACTTGTCTCGATTTCATAAGCAATTTGTTTATGGTTTCATTATGGCGCTTTCTATGCGTTGTATGATCCCCTTCTCGTCAAACAAAACAAATATTGCGTGTTCAAGGCTAAAAATCAAATTTCATCCACCACAAGCCACACGACCTGATCAAAATTTATATAAGAAGAAGAACAAACCCCTCTAATACGCCGCAATCCTTCCGCATGACATGAGTGAATGTATATCAAACCATCATCATTAGCCTCTCTCTGATATCGGCACAATACATTACTATTTCTTTCAACAATGTGAGCGGTGTCGATTCCGTTAAAAGACCTTCCTTCTGTGCGCCCTTCTCTAAAATATGCTAAAATGTCACTCGTTTAGAGAGCGCTCGCCAATTTTCTGACACAACATTAGCATTTTTCGTCAACGTTCACCGTTTGGTTTTTTTTGTCAGGCTTTTTTTGCATCCTTTTTGTCGTTATCACATTTCGGCGCGCAAATGACGAATATTTTGGTCGTCGTCGTTTTTTCTTGAGGCCGCATATACTCGTATTGACAAAAATATGTTGTTATCCGTTCCGCATTTCTTTGTATGTGTGTGTTTGCTGCCGAAATCGTGACCTGCTTTCGCAACACGAATGGAAAATATTGTAAATTGGTTTTGTTGTGCGGAAAAAGAGGAGGGGGCGCAAAAAAGAAACACCAGGACCAGAGTCACGACGAATGATGTTCATCTCGGCGGAATTTCATAGAGAGAAAAAAATACTCTGGTTAGCCACGTAACTAGGATACCTACTCTCACCTAAAAGGAGGCAATACATAGTTTGATTCAAACCGCTTTGAACTCAGGCTCAGATATTACGGTCTTACACCGCACCGCATGAGAGGATGATGAGGAAATCCATCAAAGATGAAGCGACTATATAGCATTGTTGTGATTTTACCGGGAAAAGTCGCTTAGCGCCGGAATTTTCCAATTTTTCTCCTTGCCAGACATCTAATTGAAACGCATCCTGCAGTAGGTAGCAGGTATACGTGCTCACGTGTAATAGCGTGGATGGTTGTTTCATCTATTCTTGAACATAAATAGTATAGCAGAACCACAAGTTTGATGCCGTGGTGGTTGAAAACGAGTGTTGAATATTGTTTAGTGTAGGATAGCGAAAGCCACCTGTGTATATCATCATAGCAAGGGAAGTGATGACTAAGGTTTTGATTTATCACCATGCCACAGTTTTGCTATTTTTCGCATAGGGTTCCTGAAATTGGCTAGACTTTTGGATGACAAGAGAGAGGGATGGATTGAACGAATTTCAGCGAATAAATCACAACAATTTAAGTAGGTTGTAACTTTCTTAATTATTCCGTTTCAATCATATAACTTATCTCACCTTGCTGAGGTTTCTATTTTCGTAACCGTTCGTATAGAAAATTCCACGAATTGGCAATCAATCTAAATAGAGAAATCATATAAACGTGTCGCAATAACGATTAAGATTTATCAAACACTTATTTTTGACAAAACTTTCCCGGAATTGTGTTGGCACCTCTTGATATACATACACGTAATCAAGGAAAGTTCTGCTCGACAAAGCTCTATGAAACGCGTAATAGGGAAGTCTGCTAGATATGGGAATATTCCACTTATTGCGTGATATGCAAAGCGTCTTTCCATAGGCATTGCGTGACGCACGAAATTAGGGCGAATTAATTTAACGACATAATAACGTTTTTTTTTTTTTGTTGTTGGTGTTGTCGAAGAAAGGAAAACAACATATTTAGATCCGTGAAACATTTGAAATGCTAATAAAATATTCAATTAATCACGATCCTGTAATTGAGGGTAGACAAAAATATTCTCCCATTTAGGTTGTAATTGAGATTCCACTACAAAACGATAGCTATGCCTTCAGGGGCGGCCTTAGTTTTCGCGAGGCTCGAAGCGATAATACAACATGGCAGAACTCATAACTGAACATTTTATTTGTTACGATTTGCATTGCGCCCGCCGAAAGTTTAAAACATGTAGAATAAGCGAATTACGAGCATAACGAGCGGCGAGCCGACAAAAAGTGGCTCAAATTTTTTTGAGGGTTGTTGTTGTTGTAGTAGCGGTGCAGAAAGGCGTGAACCACTGTGCATGTCTGTGGAAGTACTCTATGTTTCGTCGTCGTTCTCGCCTATTGTCTCAAGCGACAAGAACGTAGCAGCTGCAATAGGGGTGTCCCATAGCGACGTCGGAGTGAGGTTAGTGGGTGCAGCGGGGCATCGGAACAGGTGGTCCACATCATGGGGTGCACCACCGCAGCTCGGACAAATGTTCTGATTGTCCGGGTCTATTCGAGATAAGTATGAATTGAGGCGCGAGCAAAAACCCGACCTAAGCTGGGCTAGTGTCACTCTTCTGGCTCTCGGGGGCCTAGTCTCCTCAGGTGATTTAGGTGGGGGGCCGCTGATAAGACTCTATTCATACTTAATCTCCCTATTGACCGATTCACAACGGTTGTGTGAATATCTGCGATGGCCGCATGGTATGCTGTGTCATCAAATATATCGGGAGGTACCCGTTTGTATCCCTGGACGTCTCTCTCGAGGTCTCTGATTCCACTCCTGACATGTCGTGGAGGGGGAGTATTGTCCATGAGATGATGGTTTGGGTGATTCTCTCGATAGCAACCGACCAGATATTGTAAAGACAGGAGAAGATTATGATCACGTATTGGCAACATGCTGGTTTCTTGATGAAGATGATCCTGGGACGACATTAGGTGAAAACCTGTAGCGATACGTAGAGCAGCGTTTTGGCATGTCTGGATTTTGTTGCAGTTTGTTTCACAAACGGTTTGTGACCACACCGGTGCTGCCTAGCTGGGAATTGCTCTACCTATCGCCTTGTGGGTGACCAACATAGTTTCCTTGTCCTTGCCCCAGGGACTCCCGGCTAGTGCCTTTAGGACGTTGTTTCTACTGACAAGATTTTTCGACTTCATCATGGTGTCTAGATAGACACCAAGGATTTTGCGGTTAGTAACAGTGGGAACAACGTCGTCAGCATGCATGCCAATACGGATCCTAAGCTCCTCCGAAAATTTCTGCGTCCAGGTGGTAAGAAGTGTTGCAGTGCATTTTGACGGTGAAATGACGAGGTTGCGGAATGCGGATACTGAAAAACTCCACCAGTTTCTCAATATAATCATTTAATCGAGCACACCATTTAAATCATTCCCCGTGGTGAGTACGGTGCAATCGTCCGCATGGGAAATTAGTTCGATACATTCTCGACAGGTAGATGTTGAATAATGTAGGAGAGAGTACGCTACCTTGTGGAACTCCCTGCTTAATTTTCCTATGCTTTGAACAACTGCCACGAAACTCAGTATAGGATTACCTCCCAGCTAGATAGTTGGCAATCCATCGAACCACTTGAGCTGGAACATGCATATTAAGGAGGTCTGCCAACAGCGCAGAATGGATAACCGTGTCGAAGGCTTTCGACAGGTCAAGCGCCACTAGGACAGTTCTGTCACAGGACGGTTTCTGGTTGAGGCCATTATGGATGTGATGGGTGATCAGATCCAAAGCTGTTGTAGTAGGTACTATGCATCTTCCTGAAGCCATGCTGGTGAGAAGCTAGCTTAGCATGTGATACAAGGGTGGGGTGGATGAGTGCTTCGAGCGTCTTTGCAACGGGTGATAAAATCGTGATTGGACGGTAGGAATCGGCGAGTTTTGCGCTTTTTAGAAGGGGGGTAATTCGACCCTTTTTTCAAAATTCAGGTATGACAAGCGTGGATATCGACAAGTTGAAAGCCATCGTGAGGTATTCGATGGCCGGAAGATCTAGGTGTTTCAGCATGGCCATTGAAATGCCATCTGGTCCAATGGCCTTAGAGTTTTTAGCGTTCTTGATCGCTGCTGAAACTTGGTCCGCTGTATAGGTGGGAATAATGTCAACTGTTCGGTTGCGTATCCTTATTTTTATTTTGCAGTTGAGCGACTTGGTCTTGGGATGTTCAATAAATTGTTTTCAATAATTGTTTTCAAGATGCTCGTTCAATTTTTCTTTCTTGTAGGTTTTGACTTGTCGATTTATTTCGGAGTTTAGCTCCTGAATTCTGGGGTCTGCCGGATTTGCGCGTCTTAAGTTGTCCCGTTCGTCGGCTAACCTTGCGGCCATGGGCGTAGCCAGGATTTCGGTCAGGGG
Organism: Microchrysa polita; assembly: GCA_949715475.1. Classification (NCBI taxonomy): domain Eukaryota; kingdom Metazoa; phylum Arthropoda; class Insecta; order Diptera; family Stratiomyidae; genus Microchrysa; species Microchrysa polita. The sequence continues at coordinate 17,027,367 of OX454417.1, read as the reverse complement.
GGGGGCAAGCCCAAAATTTTTTCAAAATCATGATTTTCTTAGGAGCAGTATTGTGTAAATTTTAGAGTAGCCTGGCTTGTGGTTGGATTGGTGCACAGGGTCATGGATACCAGACTCACCGTGAACGAATTCATTTTATGGTGTTTTTCGAGCTCACGACCTACGTGACGGACTATGATGTCGCTCAGATTGTAAACAAGTATTCATTTATGGGGATAAATAACATTGATCGGCCTGCTGTTGATCTCAACACCTCAACAAAACAGCAGTTTAGATTTTGGGAATTGGATGTCACTCACACATCTTCGGCCCTAGTTTACTGGTGGACTACCACACATGTTATTTCTACTTTTTTTTTAAAATGGAGATGAGAATGATTTTCTTCTGCATTCTGATTACATTCAACTGGCCTCCAATATCTGCCTTTTAGAGCGTAGTTTGTCTATTTTCAGTGCATTTTTTTGTATCTCATACTTCCACTTGCGAAATCAGGTTGTTTCGTCTGTCACTTTCATCTTAGCAAAGTAGCATCGTCAGAATATTTAAATCCTTTATTGATTTAAATATGGTTAACGGTTTTAATAAGATTTCCTCTAAATTTATCAAAGTATTAACAGTGGCTAAATTTTATTGCTGGAATGATTCAGCTAGAAAATAAATTTTGATTTAATAAATCGAAAGATCCGCTCTGTGGCTCACTTGGTTGAGTCGCACTCTACGATGCTAGTAATCTAGAGGTCTGGAGATCAAATCTCGGCGTGGTCCAAAATTTCCGTATGAATGGAAATATATAGTGCTTACAACATTATATACACTCCGAATTGATATGCAATGTAACGTTGACTCGAAATTGCCTATAATCGGCTAAGTTAACGAACCATGGCCCCACAAGGGGCTATACGGTAGTGAGAAGAAAAAGAAGAACTTGAAAGACACTGAAATATGAGACCCGTTCTTTCCAAGGTCCTTAAGCATGGAAGGTTGGAAGGTCATGCTTATTTTTAGTACGGAAAGGTCATGCTTCGTCGATTCGACGATGCTCAACTTTGACGCCTCATACAAATCACCCTTTCTCAAAATATTTATAAAATTTGACAGATTTTCAATCGTTAGTTTATTTAGAATGGAAAAACATCGATTTTGGAGCCGATTTTTATGAGTTCTAAATGCATTCTTCCTAAAATGAGGAAGAATTTTGAGCCATTTTCCTGATTTGTCCTTATTTTGTCCTAGTTAATATTTTTTAATTTTTGAAAAATAGGTCCCACATTTCAAAAATAAACATATTTGTTACGAGCTAGTTGTATGGACACAGACTTATCGTCGTATTGACAACCAGCCATAAGAAATACTGGAGTTCAAATAGTTACACAAAGTTCATCCTTCGTCGTTTTGACGACGCCAATTTCCAAAAATCCAACTTAGGGTATAAGTTCGTCTAGCCACAATGTACCCGGCAAGTACCTCGGCACGGTAAGTGCTGTATGAAAACTTAGCTCCAAATATGTAGAATTGTCACGAAAAATGAAATAAATTTGATGATGCGTAGTCGATTCGACGAAGCATGACTTTCCAGGGCTAACAAAGCAAAGCTGTATACCATTTGTCACCGTTTCAGATGAAAATAAGTTGATAGTTGAATTCCACTAACTTCTCGAAGGGACCTAACGATTGAAATAGTATACTCCAGCTCAGAAGCCATGAAATGAAACAGGAAATATGGTATCCACGCAGCCACAGTAGCACACTCCAAGTGAAATGTGTGTGCTGGTACGCAGCCTCCGTCAGTTACGAGAGCCCACTCGCTGTCATCTATTTGTATGCGCCTCCTGACTGCTTCTCCGGCAGTACTTGGAGTGGTAAAAAAGGCATCTGCTGCAACAGCAGCAGAAAATTTTTGAAAATGGTGTATAGTGCAGCGGTTTTTTTACTACATCGATAAGGAATTTTTACCATCTTCATCGACCAGGGAGGGGCGGTCGCCCGCCTGCGTGCCAGTCCGTTCGAATCCAAGTTTCGGCACAAGGTTTTTTATGAATAAAAAAAATATAAAAATGTGAAATAAAATTAAATCACAATAAAAAATAAAATAAAACAAAAATTGAAAAAAAAATAACAAAAAAATTAAAAAAATATTCTTTTCATTTTTTTTTTAAATATAATTCAATGAAATTTTTACACAGAATCGATGAACAATCTCATTGTTATAATCAAATTTTCACTTGATATTTTCAATGATATTTCTATCATTGTCCCAAAAAGACCATTTCATCGGCTCCAAATCATAGCCAAAATTTCATACGTCCTATGCAATTTTTCTTTAATAAAAGTAATTTTTTTTTTCTGGGTGTAGAGTACGAGTTTTATATGCGAGAAAAATGAGAATGTCATCTCGTACATTGTCTTTTTTCTCGAATACAAAACTCGCACTCTGATGATTTTCGAATTAATAATAAAGAGAGGTTAAGTGGTGTTAGATCGCACTTTTTTAAGGTTAGTATATGAAAATAAATACAGTGCGTACTCGATAGTCCGAAGCCTCGAAACCTCGAATTTCCAGTAATCCGGATCACCTCAAAGATTGCATTGTACACTCTGTAGTCCGAATTTCAAGAGCCTCTCTAGTCCGAATCTCACTTTTTTCTCATATTAACAGCAATATTATCGTCCGAAGTAAAAACAACTTTTTTCTTTGCTCTTGGAAACAACAATAATACCCAAGGTAAATTGGCATTTAACTTCGGAAAAATTAGGGGAAAGCTGGATTTTTGCATGAGCCTTCCTTTCGAGGTCCTAAACAAGACCCTAAAAGTCCCCGTCTCTACGATCCCCGTCTCTAACGGTAGCATATACAAAAAGTGGTGTATGGCAGATTTGAAGCTCTTGTGCTTTTTCAATAAACGATGGAAATACCAAGTACGTTCGGGCACTCCTAACGGTGCCAGGAGGTCTAACGGTATTTTTAACAGATTTCACGAAAATGTCTATAACGGTAACTCGTACTAAAAACTTTAGTATGGAAAATTTGTAGTCTATGGAGTTTTGAAGAAAGCGGCAAAATTTAATATCAATAGACGCAGCCTCAAGAGCGCTATGGGGTACAAACCTTAAAAAATGTGTTTTTTGGGGTTTTTCGTGAATGGCGCTAAGACGGGGGAGTGTGGTCTATTGTCTTCTAAGAGAAATTTGTAGCTTCTAAGGCTGTCAGTAAGACGCCAAAACTCCCCAAAGATGGGAGCCACCTAACGAAGTTAAGAGGTTACAAAGATTCAATTATGCAGTTTTTGGGGAATATCTCTATAACGGTAACGTGTACCGAAAACGGTTATATGGCGAATTTGTAGCTTATACAACGCTTAACTAAATATCCGAATTTCAGATCGATGCATGCAATGCTAAGGGCGAAATGAGGGTCAGAACCGTACAATAACGTTTAAACTAACTAATTTTTAAGGAAGGTACGTGTATGTAGTATGTAGGGTATGTGTACACGTATGGTTGCCTCAGGTGCATTCAAATCGGTGGAGCATTTTGTTTAGAACCATAGAAACAACAAATTTCTACAGACTGTCTGCGGTATACGTTACCGTTACAGAAATTTTTCAGGAAAATAACCAAAAATACCGAAATTGTATGGTTCGGACCCTCATAGCGCCCTTAGAATTCCGCGCATCAATCTGAAATTTGGATATTTAACTAAGCGTTGTGTAAGCTACAAATTCGCCATATAACAGTTTTCGGTGCACATTACCGTTATAGAGATATTCCCAAAAAAACTACTTATTTGGATATTTGGACCCTCATAACTTCTCTATGGGGGCTCCAATCGTTAGGGACGTTTGATGTCATACTAACAGCAACAAAAGCTACAAATTTGCCTCACATGGGTCCCCTAGAGGTTCCCGTTATTAAAAAATGCCGAGAAACGGTTTTTTGTTTAATATTGACCCCTCATAGGTTCCTTGGAGGTGTTCTCATAGATGAGTTTGGCATTTTTATTTGAAGTTACAGAAGCAACAAATTGTTACAGGCTTCCATCCCGAATGCGTTCCCGTTATGAACAAATTCACGAAAATAATGAAAAATACCGTTATTTTGCGGTTCGGACCCTCATAGCGCTCTTAGTATTGCAGGTATTAATCGGAAATTCGGATATTTAATTAAGCGTTGTATAAGCTACAAATTCGCTATATAATAGTTTTTGGTGCACGTTACCGTTATAGAGATATTCCCCAAAAACTGCTTAATTGAATGTTTGCACCCTCATAGCTTCGTAAGGGGGGCTCCCATCTTTGGGGACTTATGGCGTCTTACTGACAGCCGCAGAAGACCATAGAGCATTCTCCCCCGTCTTAGCGCCATTCACGGAAAACCCCAGAAAAAACACATTTTTTTTAGGTTTGAACACCCATAGCGCTCTTGAGGCTGCGTCTATTGATATGAAATTTGACCGCTTTCTTCAAAACTCCATAGACTACAAATTTTCCATACAAAAGTTTTTAGTGCGAGTTACCGTTATAGAAATTTTCGTGAAATATGTTAAAAATACCGTTAGACCTCCTGGCACCGTTAGGAGTGCCCGAACGTATTCGGTATTTCCATCGTTTATTGAAAAAACACAAGAGCTTCAAATCTGCCATACACCACTTTTTTGTATATGCTACCGTTATCGAGATATTCAGAAAAACCTGTTTTCGAGGGTCTTTGACCCTCTGCAGCACCGCTAGCGGCACTCGTAGAGACGGGGACTTTTAGGGTCTTGTTTAGGACCTCGAAAGCAAGGCTCATGCAAAAATCCAGCTTTCCCCTAATTTTTCCAAAGTTTGGCCAAATTTTTGTTCAAATTTCCTGGTGTATAAGTAGAATAACAGAGTAAAATTCTTCGAAAATAGAAAGTCGATTCTCCGAAAAGATTGCTTAAAATCGTCAATTTCCTCGAAATTCAGAGCAAATAAAAGGCTTCCACTAGTCCGAACTCCTCTGTAGTCCGGATCGACCCCGGTTTTTATTAGTCCGGATTATCGAGTACGCACTGTACAGTCAAACCTGTTAATCGAACCACTCTATGATCGGACCACCTTCTAATTGGACCACCATCGGTCAATTTCATTTGGTTTCTCATACAAAATAACCTTTATAAACGGACCACCTCTTAATCGGACCATGGACCACGATCGATGACTCCAATTGGATAGATCAGTACTAGACGTACCTCCACAATCGGACCAACCACTGTATAAATCTCCAAAATCGGACCAAAACTTCAAATTGATTACTTACTTGAGCAGTACGAGGAAATTTCACCAAACGGACCAACAGATAGGCAAAGTGGCAAGACATTTTGTTGACAAAAAAAAATCTTACAAATTTCGTTATTAGATTCACTTCAGTTCCGATTACCATGAGTTATATTATTTCCCACGCTCTGTGGCTCACTTGGTTGAGTCGGACTCTACGATGCTAGTAATCTAGAGGTCCGGAGATCGAATCTCGGCGTGGTCCAGGAAATATATATATAGTGCTTGCAACATTATATACACACTCCTCTATATGCAATGTAACGACCCCATAAACCCCTCGTAACGTTGACTCGAAGTAGCGTATAAACGGCTGAGTGAACGCACCATGCCCCACAAGGGTTTACGGTACACAGAAGAAGATATTATTTCCCATGACCACGGGAAATTTCGTAGACAGCATCAATCATTGCATCAGTGTTGGGTGGATGAAGTGGTGAAACAATTCTGGAGTTTCTGCGACAAGAAGATGCAAGTGAAGGGAAGATTGAAGGGAGGATTGATTGAGCCATTAACAATGACTTTGATTATAGAAATGCTTTGTAAAATATTGAAGAATATTCAAAATTTTGGTGGAACCGAGAGTGGGGAGAATTTGTAATAAGGAAGCTGGTTAAAAAAAATCACAAAGTAGTTACGGTGTTAGCTGTTTAAAAACATTTATTGCATAGGGCATAGGTAACCTTTGTACAAGTCCAATGTTCATGAATAACGTTTAAAAATTATTTCCTTAATTTTTTGTACTTTTCTGGTATCTCTTAGTAATCAGACCACCTGATAATCGGACCATCAGTGGTCCGATTAGACATGTTTGACTGTACATAGCTATTTTTTCATTCATAGGAAAATAAATGCAATTATTATGGGGCCAAATTGTGGATGAACTTTTTCCTTGCTTAAAATTTGGAAAGGAATATTTTATGGCACTTACGCCATTTTTTGAAAATAATGAATTCGATGATTTGGATTTCAATTTTGGCCGCTGTTTTCGGTTAAATTAAATTGAATCGCAGTGTTTAGCCCTTTTTTATTTTTGTGGCGCCGAAGCATTTTGTATTGTCGTGCACGGATTTAACTTTTGAATAATTTGCAAGAAATCAGATTGTAGTGTCGTGCATAATCGGGTTTTAAATTTGAAGGTTTGGTTTTTGCCTTTTTATTGTGCCATTCCAAAATATTGTGCCTAGTGCTCGAACGGAAATCTTTTGTTGGATATTTGTTTTAGCATTTCCTGGAGTGAAAATACATTGTTGTGTCATGCATGACCATTTATCATTTGAATTTGTGTTTTGTAGGTTTTTAACTACTCTATAATAATATATAAGGTTTTCCAATAAGGGCGGGTAGATATTGAAATGGACTAAAACAAGCTATGTGTGAGGTATAAACGATTCTTTTATTTTATTTGAAAGATGCATATAGATGCATATATGTGTAGGTAAGGAATTTAACATCATTCAAATGTCAATTGATTGATATTGACTTTAAGGGCATCGGTCGATTGCAACTTAAGGAAACCCCACAGAAAAGGTTTAAAAGGGTCAAACCACATGATCTTGGGAGCCACTTCCCGTAAAATAGGCGTAAAATTTGTTTTAACGAAAACTGCTTTTGATAATAAAGTTTTGTCACTTGAACGCGCTTCTCAACCGTGTAACTTGCCATGAGTGAATAGTAAACAACAGAAATCAGTAAAGTGATCAATTCTCATCCCCATGGCATAAACGCTCTAGACGTCTCCGTTGATTTTTTTCTGGACAGTGCATAACTATTTATTTTAAGCCTGATTTTTATAATTTTTGAATTTAATATTTTGTTAGCCTAATGAAATGCCTAAATTTGTTCACAATTTTAAAATTCAAGTTGGTATGCAGATACTGGCATAGAGCACAAATGAACACAACTCCAACTAATTTTTATGCGTATTTTTATAGTAGTTTGCAAGATAATTTAGGACGCAAGTGTATTAATTCGTACAGTAATATTTCGAGATATATTTCGAATAATATTTGAGCTCATTTTTTTACTGTTTTTTAGGCGGTATGGGGGAATAGATATCAATACTTTTCTTAGTGGCCCACGCAGATTCGCAGAGCACGAGCCGCCACTGGAACAATCGATTGTTTTAATTTAGATACCACCTGTATTCTAAGAGAAAACAAATCTCTCCTTGATGTTTCTCGAGTCGATATTATCGTTGAAAGCAATAATTCTACTATAAATACGAAATCAGAATGCTTTAGCCTTACACATTTTTCAATTTCACTCTAAATCCCTGGTAGAACTTTTGAGAGGATTCATCGCAATTTCTCTAGCTTTCGAGAATGTACAAGACAACATCTCAAAAATTCATACGAATGCACTTTTTCCAGAGATTATAGAAAACATTTGGACGACCGACGCAAGGTGACGATATGGGGCCAGCCAGCATAGATATAACCGTGAATGCAATACCAAACAAAAAAAAACGAACAAAGACAAAAGTTTTTCCATGAAACTCACCGACTGTTTTCCACCGAATAACTTTACAAGTATGTATAGAGACGATGAGGGTGTTAGTAAGGGAATGTGTATTGTATGTATTACGGATATGAAGCGGCGCAGGATAATAGAAGAAAATCATCGATGCGAAGGAGACTCTGCTGTTTTACATATAAGTATGATTCATGTGTATATGTGAGAATTACGTTACGTTCGGGCTGTAAAACGATTGTGAAATGAAGTGAAAATTCATATAAAACAAGGACGAGGTTGCACGAGCAAAAAAACATGTTGGGTGTAATATGGCAATGAATACAAAATAGCATAAATATGCAAGGAAGTTATGATAAGCGATTTATAGCAAAAGGGAAATGTTTATTACCCCTGGATGTGAACTTTATAGATTATTTAAAATCATTGTAAACTCCCCGTCGCCTGGTTGCAGCTACAAACAAGTTTGATAGCCGTACGTGAAAAAAATAACTGAACATTCGCAAAACGCTACCTTTATCATATTTAGAATCCTGTGAGAGCACAGTTTTATCCAAGTCACTAACTTAATGAAAATTATACTCAAAACAGTTCTTAGCGTTATTGACAAAAATTTGATTTCCTGCACGGCCAGAAATTTTGGTATAACATTTTATACCATGTATCGTATAACGTCTATGTATACCATGTCGGTTATAAATATGTAGCTTTCATATTTATAAAATCGGTTTATAATAAATATCATATAAATTTTGTAAAAAGTATACTTTTTTTCGTATAAAAACATCTCTATAATAAGTATTGTATTCCTTTTATACGAAAAATCATATAATGCAGATTTTAATAACAGTTACGTATATATTTTATACGAAAAGTTTATTAAAACGGAATCCATTTCTTCAAATCTAGTAGTCATAGTATGAAATTCATACGACAAAACATTGCAAGATAGATTTTTTATAGAAAACGAAAATTAATGAAAACTATTTCTATAGAATATGAAGAAATGCACATCCGATTGTTTTACTAATCAGTCGAGTGCGTGTTTTGACTTTTGGCGTTTACAATGTGAGAAAATGGTTCCTGTAGTGTTAGTCACAGTGAAGTGCGAGGCAATAGTGAAATTTGTCCGTATAATAAAATATAGTGACATGGACAAAAAGGAGCGAACATATTCAGACTTCGTTTCCTCCGGTAAGTACACGCAGTTTTCTGAATCTAACCTTCCGGGTGCGCTTCCATTTGTAACAGATAATACAGATAATAACTGCAAATATTTCTTTATATGTCCGGAATTAGTAAATACCTTTCAACTAAACTTAATTTAAATATTTTCAAATAGTTTTTTTATAGATTTCAATGAATTCAAGTTACGCTTCCCGGACAAAATAAAGAGTTTGTCTACTGAATGGGATAGATACGGGTTGCACATTCATACAGTCATCCGTAAATCGGGGAAAAAGAGCATCTTAACGGAATCTGAGAAAGAATTTGGTAATACTTTATTTAAAAAAATATATATGTTAGTTTTAGTGACATCTAAGTTTTTATAGAATGTGACTCTATGACACTTTCCGTAATTAACTTAATTTAACTTTTGCCGCCTTCGCCTGCAGGAAGAACTAAAATCAGTCGACTGAGCGACGAACAAGCGATTAGTCGACTAATTATCTTCAAAAAAGTAAGTTTTACTAATATTGATGTTTTTTGTTGCACTTTAACTGGCGACAGTATATTCTTTTTCCTAGGATGGGTAACCAAATAAAGAATACCTTAAGGAATCAGCGGGGCGATCACCATATGCTGTTGCAAGAGGAACAACAAAAAGGGACATTTCACAATATTATATAGTTCTTGATGGTAATTTAATAAGTCTCCCGCTTCATTTTAATATTCTAAATGTGGTTGATACAATTTTAAAACTACTTTTCATTTTTGACTTTAAATACGACACCTACCTAAAATTATTTTTTACTTTTATTCAAAAATATATTTACGAATTAGATACCACTAAAATATCAGCTACCGTAAGAGAAGTTTATATGAAATTTGAGTTTATATGAAATTTGAGAACGTAAGGGAAGAATTTTGAAATTCGTTATATTATAAGTTATCCTATAATAATTGAGAAACATTTTTAATTTTTTTTTTTTCATAATGAAATATATTTGTTTTATGTGCAATTGGCGCACAGATTTGATTTGCAAAATTTTGTATGTAATGATGACGTCTAAACGAACTGGGAGATTATATACTGTTAAAGGCATGTGTTCAGAAACACATTACACCTAACGATTAGAATTTATAATAATTTACGTGAATAAAAATAATGAAAAAACTCAAACCACTCTTTTCTTTGTCTTTCTTTTCTATTCTATGAATAGAATAGATTTAATACGAAAATAGTATACAATAGTATACTCTATATAGTATTCTTTCCATACCAAACATTAGTATACAAATTTTATACAATTCAATGGTATTAAAACTATAAATATTCCTTATAGGTATTCATACACAAGTTTTATAAAATGTATAAGGGAAAAGTATAAATGTAGTTTATAATTTAATCGTATACTTTTAATAAGTTGGTAATATAATTTCTATACACTATTGGTATAGAATCTATAACATGTTCGTATTATTTTTTCTATAAACACATAGTATACAAATTTGATTCGAAAAATTTATGGATTTATATGTATACCAAAATAGTATAGTTTTTATACCAACATTTCTGGCCGTGTGGTATTCATCTATAGCTGTGTTTTTTTTTTCAACTTAGTGGGCAGGTTTGCTGATCCAGGCTCGACAAAAAAAACATCCATGCATCCAGGTTTGATTTCAAATTGTCACTTAGGTGTTGCAACTCTCTTTGTCTGAAAATATTACCTACACTGAAAATTGTTTAGTCATAATGTTGTATTAAGAAAGCTTACGTGTGGCTGTTGCATCCCTAGAACTCGTGCCACCCCTCCCGGCACGCGGGCCCATATGCGCAGCTCGTTGGGAAGAGGCTAACATAACAAACATATGTTTTGTACTAAGGAAGCCGATAGATATAAAAGGTACTCAGGGCGAAATATACAGTAGACACTCACTTATATTAACTGTATATATCGTGCAGGACGGCTTGTTAATATGAGTAGAACGTTAATATATGCGAACGTAGACTTTTTTGTTATTAGTTTTTTATGGAAATTTTACAAGTATGAAGGGAATAATTTAAGTATTTTTTGGTTGAAAAATATTATCCAAAGTATATTTTTTTTTTTTGGTAACGCTCAAGAGCTGATGATTCTTTCTTAGTTTACAAATTAACTTGTACATGGAAGCTATTGGAATACAATAAAATACTATGTATGTACGATGTATCATATTATACTTTTACTACCACATTCATACTCTCTTTCATATACTTTCAACTATTGTAATTGACCAAAGTTTTTAGTCGTAACCGTGAGCCTGACCTGAACGCTAGAAATAAATTGTGCGAATAATGTAATTGGAACTGTGTGTTTCATTAAAAGATAAAATAATAATTTCAACAGGTTATGGGCCCAGGTCGCTCTATAACAATAATTTAAAAAAGTGATCTAATTAAAACCTATAAAAATAAATACTTAAAATCCATAGTGATCAAAAAGGTGATTAATTAAAAATGGCGACTCATTTAGCGAATTTCGATAAGCTGACCGAGTCCAACTACGAAAGTTGGAAATTGCAAATGGAGAGTATGCTGGTGTGCTACGACCTTTGGGACTATGTGTCCGGTGCAAATAAGTATCCAACTGACGACGAAAAAAAGGCAGCCTGGATAAAGAAGGATCAAAAGGCTCTTGCAAATATCCGTTTAAGCGTTACAGTGAGCCAATTAATGCATATAAAATATAGTACAACTTCTAAAGAAGCATGGTCGACTCTCGAAAAAATATACAAAAGGGATTCTCCCGCGCAAAAGGTATCATTATATAAATCACTCATACATTTGCGTTTAAAGGACGGCGATAGTATGCAAACCCACTTGAACAACTTTGGACAAATAGTTGACAGAATGAGTGAACTCCAAATCAAAATGGAAGATGAGATACTAGCTATTATGTTGCTATGCTCACTACCACCACAATTTGAAAACTTTGTAATAGCTATAGAAACTAGAGATTCATTGCCATCACTTTCTGATCTGAAATCGAAATTGATTGAGGAGGAAAAAAGAAAGAACAGTGATGACGTTAGTGAGAGTGCAGGTGAAATGGTGCTATACACTAAGCAAAACAAAAAATTGTTTAATCCTGCTCGTAATACAAATAAACAAGATTTTACAACAAAGAAGAAAGGCATATGTTACATTTGCAAACGTAAAGGGCACTACGCAAATGAGTGTAGATATAAAAAGACTCATAGTAAGCAAATTCTCTTTGCATCAGCATACTGTTGCAACAAATCAACCGATTTATGGTGCCTAGATAGTGGAGCGAGTTCGCATATGGTAAACAGAGAGTGTCTACTTACTAAAACATTTAAAACTGCTGCCGAAATAGAACTAGCCGACCAACGAAAAGTAACAACTAGTAGCAGTGGAATAGCTACAATCAATACAAAATATGGAGAAGTGGACTTGACTGAAACCTTATTGATTCCATCATTAAAAATGAATTTCGTATCGGTATCCAAAGCAGCACAGCATGGATGTATAGTGAAATTTGTGAAAGACAAAGCTTATGTTGAAAGAAATGAAATAACAATAATGAGTGCAACTAATCTAAATGGGCTATACATAATAGACTGTAAAAGTGAACAGCTAAATGAAATTAGTTCAAAAAACTTTGAAATTATCAAGTGGCATAAAAGACTAGGACATCTTAATAAAAGTGACTTAAACATTATAATAAAAAATGAATTAGTACGTGGCATAACAAACGTGGATACTGTTGAATTTGATTGTATAACTTGTGCTAGAGCAAAGCTCACGGCAAAGCCATTTCCCAAAAGAAGTGTCAACAGGGCGAACGATCTATTGGAGCTGGTTCATAGTGATATTTGCCAAGCTACTTGCCCATCATATGGCGGATCAAAATATTTTATAACCTTTGTTGACGACAAAAGCAGATTCACAAAAGTTTTCCTGATTAAATCAAAAGATGAAGCGTTAGCCCGATTCAAAGAATTCAAAGCAGTGGCAGAAAATGAAACTGGCTGCAAAATAAAAACCTTGAGAACTGATAATGGCACTGAGTACAAAAATAAAATGTTCCAGGAATTCTTGAAACTAAACGGAATCAAGCATCAGACATCCATTCCATATACGCCGCAGCAAAATGGAATCGCCGAGCGAATGAATCGCACCCTGATTGAGATAGCGAGATGTATGATAGCTGAACACAACTTGAACGAAAAATTATGGGGCGAAGCAGTCAATACCGCAGTTTATATTAGAAATCGGTGTCCGAGTAAAGCTATAAATGGGTTACTACCATACAAAATGTATTATGACAAAACGCCAACGGTGAGTCATTTGAGAATTTTTGGTAGCAAGGTTATTGCATTAAGCAGTGGTCAACGTAATAATAAGTTCCTTCCAAAAGCACAAGAATACATTTTAGTTGGATATTCGGAGGAGCAAAAAGGCTATAGGGTGATGAATAAACTAACAAATAAAATCTAGGGACGCGGGAGCGTCCCGCACGCCAAAGAAAAAAGAAGAAATTTGAACAAATCAAAGTGAAAAGCGACTAAGACTATGTTTACACGACGGAACAAGTACGGGTTTTCAGACCTCTGTAGCTCCGACCCTGGTTGGTCCTGAGTATTCAAATGCGGTATAGGTTGTCACTCGCGCCATCTTACGAAGTGTAGAAAATTTCAAGAAGATACGATGAAAAACACCAGAGATATAAGAGTTTGAAAATCGCATTTTTTCGAAAATCTTGTTCTCGTTGTCTCGTTGTTCTCGTTGTTCTCGTTGTTCTCGTTGTTCATTGTCAGGGCTACAGCCTTACAGAGAGCATCTCGGGATTTGGTTTCTTTTCTCATTGATAGAGTCTGTCGTGAAGGTGTGCATAGGCTATCGTTTGCTCCGATCCGTGGAGTAGAAAAAAAGATACAGCGGAAAATGTGAAAAAACGCATAGAGTTCCTCGCTTAAATCTTTTCATATGTTTTAAAGGAAGCATTTTGCAAAAATCGGTGATAGGCCCGAAAAATGCCAAGAAAAGAATCGTAAAGTTTTGTGATTTGGTAGGACTGTTTCGAACAATCCCTTGTATATGTTCTCTAAAGTTTTCAGTTGTAAAGCGTCTGCGAGAGCGGCGGCAAGGGGTCACAGTTCCAGTTTTTATTCGTCTTTTATACGAGTTCGTACATATTACTATAATATTGGATGAACAAATAACATCCCGATGAGCCTAAAGCTTCCAGCAAACGGTAGAGGTTCACAAAACACACACAACTCAGGTTACGAAGGAGGCTAAGGTTATCAAGGGCACAAAGGTTACCAAGAGGGTTGTTATTGTTATTATGTTCTCAAACAAAGTCGTGACAATAGAGCAGTGAATATTGAAAACTGCAAAAAAGAATTGATATCTCACAAAAACAACTCTGTTGTAAAAAGTTTCCGCCAAAGAAAAAGTTGTCAGCCGCAAAAAGGATTGATATAATACAATCCCGCCAAAAAGCTCGCATGGATATGCATTCAAAAGTGATTGAATTAGTTTATAGTTTCCACCAAACCAGCGTGGTGCGGTACGCGTCAGAATTTGTGAAATAATTTCCGCCGCGGTAGACCACGCTGAATTTGCCAATTCGTGTGGAGTCTGTGTTGTGTGTACCGCGTACCGCACCCGCGCTGGTTTGGTAGAAGCTAATTTCTTGCAATGCTGTTTGGCGGGGAGTTTTCATAGGAGTAATTGCAGGATAAAACCAATCTTAAGAAAATTACGAAAGAACTTTATTGTATAAAAAAGTCGTCTATACGAAGGAAAGCAAAAAAGTTTGTAAGACATCTTATTTACAAGGCTGGATAAGATTCGAGATTAAATCTGATCAGAAAAGAGCATAGCAGCAAATAGCACCCTCGTCAAGCTCCCCGCCAATAAGCGTTGAAAGAAATTAACTTCCACCAAACCAGAGCGGGTGCGGTACGCGGTACACACAACACAGACTCCACAAGAATTGGCAAATTCAGCGTGGTCTACCGCGGCGGAAATTATTTCACAAATTCTGACGCGTACCGCACCACGCTGGTTTGGTGGAAACTATAAACTAATTCAATCACTTTTGAATGCATATCCATGCGAGCTTTTTGGCGGGATTGTATTATATCAATCCTTTTTGCGGCTGACAACTTTTTCTTTGGCGGAAACTTTTTACAACAGAGTTGTTTTTGTGAGATAATGATTACACGAAACGTGAAATTTTTCGAAGACGTCAACCCAAGCAGTGTATTTATTAATCAGTTCCCAGTTGATGATGAAGAGCAACCGCAAGACTCAAGTCACGTGGAAGGAGGATCGGATCTAAAGGTAGAAGCAGATAGTGTACCACAGCTTTTTAATGAGGGTGGTGATGAAGATGATTATGATCTGGATGATGATAAAGATGAAGGGAACTCAAGCCAAGATTTCTCAACACCGAAATCGGGAATTTTGTTGCGCGATAGAAAAAAAATAAAGCAATCAGCCAGACTGCAGTTGAATAACATTAGTGTATGTCAAGACCCCGAAAATTTTAATGAAGCAGTAAATAGCTCAAATAAAAACAAATGGATTAAAGCAATGGAACACGAATTTAATTCTCTAATTGAAAACAACACTTGGACATTAGTAGATCGACCGAAGGACAGAAACATAATAGGATCAAAATGGGTCTATGGAACAAAATATAACGAAAATGGTGAAATCGAAAAATTTAAAGCGAGACTTGTGGCGCAGGGATTTAATCAAAAATATCAGGTGGACTACATCGAGACTTTTAGTCCTGTATTTAAGAGTTCAACTCTTCGAGTGCTAATTGCTATTGCAATTGAAGAAGACTTTATCATGCATCAGATAGACATTAAACATGCATATATAAATAGCAAACTAAACGCCGAAATATTTATGGAACAACCAAAGGGATTCGCGAGTGATAAAAGTAAAGTCTGCAAATTAAATAAAAGTATTTACGGTTTAAAACAATCCGGTAGAGAATGGAATACGACTCTTAATAATGTTTTAACACAAAAAATGAAATTTGAACGACTGAAATCTGATCCGTGTGTTTACATAAAAGATAAAGAAATAATAATAGCAGTTTATGTGGACGATATAATAATTTTATCAAAGAACTTAAATCAAATTAATAATGTAAAAGATCAATTAAAACGCGAATTTGAACTTGATGATAAAGGTGAATTAAAATATATACTTGGACTCGAAATTAATCGCGATAAAAACAGTGTGTCCGTAACACAAGTGAAACCAAAAACCTTTTGGAGAAATATAATATGACAAACTGTAAAGAGGCTTCAACATCCGTCGAAGCAAATCTTCAGCTACAACTATGCAAGGCAGAATCCTGTGATCGATGTGATCAAATTCAATCAAGCGAGTATCAATCATTGATCGGATCGTTGATGTATCTAGGAATCTACACGAGGCCGGATATCATGTACGCAATAAGCTACTTGTCACAGTTTAACAAGAAGCCACACAAGGAGCACTTCGACGCAGCTAAACGCATTTTAAGATATTTGAAGGGAACAATTAATCATGGTTTATATTTCCAGAAAACAGGAAAGTCTCTCATTTGCTACGCAGATGCCGACTGGGGAAGCAACTCAACAGACAGAAGGTCTTACACTGGCTACATATTCGAGTTAGCGAATGGACCAATCAGCTGGGAAACCAAGAAGCAACCTACAGTGGCCCTAAGCAGCGCAGAAGCCGAATATATGGCATTATCCCAATCATGCAAAGAACTCATATTTTTGAAGAATTTATTAAATGAATTGCATTTGAATAATTTTGTTAAATTACCAATTGATGTATTTTCTGATAGTCAAGGAGCAGCAAATTTAGTCAAAAATAATACAACCAATAAGCGAACAAAACATATTGATATAAGACATCATTATATTCGAGAATTTAATGAAGAAGGTATAATTAATATTATTTTTGTTCCAACTAATGAAATGAAAGCAGATATTTTGACTAAAGGTCTATCTAAAGAAAAATTTACATATTTAAAAACTAAAATAATGCACTATTATCATAATTGACTTAGTATTTCATTGAGTGGGGGTATTGGAATACAATAAAATACTATGTATGTACGATGTATCATATTATACTTTTACTACCACATTCATACTCTCTTTCATATACTTTCAACTATTGTAATTGACCAAAGTTTTTAGTCGTAACCGTGAGCCTGACCTGAACGCTAGAAATAAATTGTGCGAATAATGTAATTGGAACTGTGTGTTTCATTAAAAGATAAAATAATAATTTCAACAGAAGCCACACAGGAACCTGACAATTATTTTCAAAACGATGTACAAAACAAATACCAACTACACGAAGGAGGTTTTCACACTTACGGCCAGATTACATGATCTTTGCAAATTACTTAATTTGAGACCCGTAGATTACGTAATCTGGCCAGATTAAGTACAAGTATGAAAACACTCAATACAGTTGTGCAATTCAAATAAAAAATGTTTTTTTCAAATCCATAAGGTACCATACCATTTTCACAACTAAACTATTGGAGTCATTTTCAGTAAATTTACTTCAATTGCCTACCAAATTGGACGAGTAGACGTTATAGCGTAATAAAATACCGTTGTTTACAGCGAGATTTCCGTAGACCAGACGTGTCAAACTCGCAGCCCGCGGGCCGCGTGCCCACCTTGCAGTTCTGTGCGGCCCGCGGCCATGTCAAAGCAGCACCAACATAAAAATTGTGAAATTCGAAAGGTGAACAAATTCAGCCATTGAACTCAAGTCTACTGAGGCTGGTTATTTGATTTTATAAGACAGCTCATCCTTTTTGTACAGGACAATACTAAGTTTCTTCATGAAACTGTTCTGTCCCGAAATGCAGTTTAAAAAATCGGTTGCCTTTACCGAGCATGAATTAAGATTTACTTGGAAAAATGGCAAAGCTTTAAGAACTACGGAAATATTGGAATTGGTGACTAAATCACCTGGATGTGAAATTCCAACATATTAATTACAGCCCAAGTGCCTGATTTTTTTACCTAGACTTATCAAGCTGTATTGGAGAATGAGCCTGTTTAAAACAGCCTTTTGTCTCTTTTAACCACCTTTCTGTTGAAATTTATTTATTCTGGCTATTTGCCTCCCAATGTTATTTTGGCAACCTGGATGACTGGTGCTAAAAATTTTTTATTACCTGTCCAAAATTTGGCGCAAATCATGTAATTAACGAAAAGTGGTTACTTGAAGATCAAACATATTTTTACATTTCACTTCTTATCTTAATTTTTTAATGTTCTTGAAGTACATTTTCGAAATGCGGAAGTTGTCGCGGATAATCGCGAAGCCGCTATAGTGATCCAGACTCTCTGCCATATTTTAAAAATAATATTCTGTAATCAACTTTCCTAACAGCCCATTCACACTCCGGGCGACGCGATGCGATAAGCTTCCCATCGCAAGAAAAAAAATTTCTCAGCATTTGAATAGGAACCAGCACGAACCTGCTTGAACCATTCAGACTGCTTGCGATGCGATGTCGGGTTGTACGATGGAGAACTTTACCATGTCGAATCATCGTGCTTTCAACAGCTGCTGCAAGGTGCCTTATCGTCGATGTGAGCGACATGGACGATGCGATTTGTGATTGGATCGGGTTCGTAGTGGCATGTGGTTGTAAGATGGAGAACTTTTCCATGTCGAATCATCGTGCTTTGAGTAGCTGTAAGGTGAAGGTGCCTTGTCGCCAAAGGGAGCGACATGGACGATACGATTTGTGTTTAGATCGGTTTCGTAGTGGCATGGTGTATTGTATGTATGTACATAGAAAGGCTGGTTTCGTGCTGTTTGATGCTGATATCGATATGAGAGGCATGCTTTGTGCAGATCGGATTGCATTACCATTGGGGATATTTATATACACATACATACATGTCGGATGGTGTATAATGTTATAGATTTGTAGATATTAAATGAATCGATAGCCGTATGTATGTAATGTAATAATGGATCGGTCTACTAAAAAGCCTTTGTGGAAATTTACAGTGCTGTCCAACCCAGTTCGTAGCGTACGCGTACCCCCAAAAAATGGCATTCGGATTTGACAGTTGTTGTATAAATCTATGAATGGGTCAAAGAAATAACATTTGTGGAAATATGCAGTGCAGCACAACCCGAGTTGTAGGGTACGCTTACGTGTAAGAAAGTTTCGGACTGCGCATGTACATATTTGCAATGAATTATTGAAGGTAGCGGTAGATAGGTGAGTTGTGGGAACATA
Organism: Microchrysa polita; assembly: GCA_949715475.1. Lineage (NCBI taxonomy): Eukaryota > Metazoa > Arthropoda > Insecta > Diptera > Stratiomyidae > Microchrysa > Microchrysa polita. The sequence goes on along the minus strand of OX454417.1, from coordinate 17,008,121 downwards.
CGGTGACAAGAAAACCGGGGTACCATTTTGGGTCGGGCAACCCCAAATTTTTGTTTTCTGTTTTTGACCTCAAATTTGGAATCAACGGTCCATAATTCTTTTAGTGTTTCTTCCCACGCAGATTGGACGAGTATTTTCCCGTGAAAACAGGGGTGCCGTTTTGAGGCGGGCAACCCTAAACGAATTTCCTTGTTTTTGACATCAAATTCGGAACCAGCGACCAAAATTTACCTAGTGTTTCTGCCACACCGATTGAACGAGTATTTCCCCGAGATAACAGGGTTGCCATTTTGGGGCGGGCGACCATAAAATTTTGTTCTTGTTTTTGACTTCAAATTCGGAATCAGCGGCCCATAATTCTTTTAGTGTTTCTTTCCACACCGATCGGACGAGTATTTCCCCGAGAAAACAGGGGTGCCATTTTGGGGCGGGCAACCCTAAAATTTTGTTTTTGTTTTTGACCTCAAATTCAGAATCAGCGGACCATAATTCTTTTAGTGTTTCTTCCCACACCGATTGGACGAGTATTTCCCCGAGAAAACAGGGTTGTTATTTTGGGGCGGGCAACCCTAAAATTTTGTTCTGGTTTTTGACCTCAAATTCGGAATCAGCGGCCCATAATTATTTTAGTGTTTCTTCCCACACCGATTGGACGAGTATTTCCCCGAGAAAACAGGGTTGTTATTTTGGGGCGGGCAACCCTAAAATGTTGTTCTTGTTTTTGACCTCAAATTCGAAATCAGCGACCCAAGTATACTTAGTGTTTCTGCCACGCCAATCGAACGCGTATTTCCTCGAGAAAACAGGGAGGTCATTTTGGGACCGGAAGCGCGAACACTACAAATTAGGTTTCTTTGCACTATTTCACCCATTAACAACAATTTAGACTTTACCCAAATGCCGCCTGAATACTGTTTTGAAACGCGTAAGCTAACACTACAAATTCCTACAAAGGTTGCCTACCTCTTTCTTCCATTCATTATTACCTACAACAATCCATTCATGGATACCCATAATTACAACAACACTATCATAAACATAGCGACACGTATGTATGTATATAGAAAATACCCATGATGCTACACTTGAAGCGCCAACTCACGAGGCCGATCTAAAATCATAACCGCATCATCATCAAACAGCGCCAAACCGCACGAGGCAGCGCTGGTATACAGTCCATTGAAAAATCAGGTTTTCTTGCCATGAAAACAAATCGCATTATCTCGCAACAAATCTCATCGCATCGCATCGCCCCGCCCGACATCGCAAGAAGTGTGCATACATCGCATCGCATCGCCCGGCCCGGAAAAGCTCGGCGTCGCTCTGTATGTGTACGCGGCCTAATACGATTACATAAAAGGTTTTGAAATTTTCCTCCTGCGGCCCACTTAAACCTGAGGAGGGTCTTATTTGGCCCGCGCCAGGTTTTGAGTTTGACACCCCTGCCGTAGACCCTAAAATATTCTTCGGTATTCATACATTCCTTCGCGTAAAACCATATTGCATTAACTGAAAAAAGTTCGAACAAAGCAGTTTCAACAAAATGAGACTAAAGTGTCTCAATACCATACTCCGCAAATTTCTTTTCGACAGGGTCGTATACGCTCAGCAACAGACGAATCAAACTTGATCTGCTGCTTAAAGTGTAAGAAAATTACCGAAAACGACTCTTAAAGTTTAGTGATGAAAACTTACATCTAAATTCTGCAGTGTTTTAGTGGCCAAAAAATTGTAGCATAAATTTTTTATGACGCTTTTCAAATCGTTTGATTCCCGTGTGCTATTATGTAAGATATGGGTAAAAATCGTGGCAATTTTCCATTTTGATTTTTTTTTTTTGTCCAGAAAATAAAATATTTTTATTTACTTTTATTTTCGCTCATTTTGTTTCATTTTTTTTATTAACGGCTTTGTGACATCATATTTTTTCAATAAAAATGAGTAGCTCACATTCCCAGATTTAATTTTAACGAAGATTTATTTTTTCTCCACAAGTTTTAGGCATAAATTGCTATAAAATTTTAAATTATGTGGTAGTTAATATAAGTGAATGGTCAGTTAATATAACAAGGTGCCTAATTTGCAAAGTCCGGGTGCTAATATAAAAGGATGTAAATATAAGTGAGCGTTAATATAAGTGAGTGTCTACTGTATTATGCTTAACCACAAAATATCCACATCCACCATTCACATAAAAATCATTTTTTCATCACAAGATACCAATGCATCCTATTGTTTCCTATGACCTACTTCTTTTGTTCACTTTTCTTTAAAATTTCCATACTTTATCTCATCTCCACGCGCATTAATAAACATAATAAAGACCCAGAGCCTTGACCTCTATAGCAGCCTAGTAACGAAACACACAAAAAAAGGCTAGTGGTAGAACGCTAACCAAACAGGTGAAATAATGAAAATAGAATACCAAACTATGTACATCGTCGGTCGAATATGGCGTAGTACTTACACCAAAACTAAAGAGAATTTCCCAACAAATCCTGGATAATTGAGTATACAGGTATATTTTTCACGCTAACCACTCTACTGCATCCTACCTGTCTGATATACAGTTTGAGTTTAGTTTTTGACTCCGTCGTCCATTGATTGAAAAGTTCTCCTACTTTTCAAAATATCTCCAGAATGCAGAGCGTAATGCCTATTATTTACGCTTGACTATCCTCAGAAGATGGAGATGGCTTGAGCTTAAGAGAGTAAAGGTACGTTGTGCTCGACACGACTGCATCGGCTCTAGCGACAGCGACTCGCTCATTTCATATAAAAACTCATTTTTCTCTCATTCTAAAAACAAGTTTTTAAATGAAATGAGCGAGTCGCTAGAGCCGATGCAGTCGTGTCGAGCACAACGTACCTTAAGACCCAGACGTCACAACAACAACAGTCAGGTTTACGAACAATTAATTCGTATACGAACTAGAGTTCAACACCACAACATCGAATTGGCACAAAAAAGGGCTTAAGAGCATGAAATGAGCGAGTCGCTAGAGCCGATGCAGTCGTGTCGAGCACAACGTACCTTAAGACCCAGACGTCACAACAACAACAGTCAGGTTTACGAACAATTAATTCGTATACGAACTAGAGTTCAACACCACAACATCGAATTGGCACAAAAAAGGGCTTAAGAGCATCTCTTTTCTCTCGTAGTTTTACGAAACAATAAAGGAAACCCCATAAAAGTTATCCTTAAAAATTCATCAAAATTAAAATACTCGATGAAAGAGAACTGTGATCAACCTTTTTTTTTTGCTGAATTCTTATCTTATCAACACAAAAAGAAAACTTAATCATCGACTACGTCGACGATTATGTACTTACCGTGTTGATTGTTGAGTATAAAACTCATTTGTTCAATCCTTATTTTTACATCCTCTGGACCCTGTTTCTTATCCCATACCGGGCCGTAACCTTTCCTATAATGAACAATCGTCTGTACAATATTATTCGTCTGAAAAGGAGAGAACAAAAAACAATATAAAACCGACAAGGACCTTTAACCGCCACTCGTTGTGTACCTTTGAACTTCCAACTTTGTGTTTTTTGTTTTATTTTTACTGTTTTCAGCTTTCTCTCTCCACATGCAATCAGGCGAAAGGGCATTCAAAAGCATTTCGTCTCTGTTCTTGACAACGGAATCGGAAAAATGTTCGATCGCTTTTTGCGGCTCGGTCGCGGCCCTGCTTGCGAAGAGAGGCGCTTTTGAAAGAAGGTAAATTGAATCGGTGAAAATTCCTGGAAAAATAATGAATTGTAGGTACCTACATACTGCAGCTAGTGGCTGCTGTTCCGTTGCTGACGGCGTCGTTTCTCGCATCGTTTATATTGGGGTGAGAGATGCATTCACAATGGAGGTAGAAGTCCGTAGCCCGGGCTCGAATGATTAGCTTACCGGTCGGAAATACATTTTTCTCGTGCAAACAAATCAACCACATCAATTCGCATGAAAGAATTATCAATGACTTTTTAAAATTTTCGATTAATATTTCATGGACAACTATACCCAGCAAACAAATCTATCGTTTTGTTCGAATAATCACAAAAACGATACGAAAATGATATCATTCAAATGAAAAATTAATCGGAAACTTATCTCCCCGACGAAAAATCGATTTTTCGTCATTAATAATGCCAGGAATGTGACTCCTATTAACGAAATATTGTCTTATTATTGCAAAGATGATAAAATAGTAATTCCACACAATGAGAGAATTATGAAATTGTCAAAAAATAAAACGAGTAATTTATCCCCATAATTTGTAATCTTAAATAGCTCAGATGTATGACGTAGGACTACGAAACGATTGGTGCCCGGTTCGATTCCCAGTAGAAGCAAAGTGTAAAACGGTAAAGTTTATAATAAGTTAAAAAAGGTTAAGGATATAAAATAGAAGAACAAAATATAAAAAGTAAAAAAATAAAAAAATATTTTTTTTTCATTTTTCTATGCACTAGTCGAGTATTGCTAAATTATCTTCCTGGCGAATTAATATCGGTCACTATTCCTTCCCGAAGGGAGTGACGACTTTAATCCGAATTCGATATGAAATTTGAGAAATGTTTTGGAGCAGGCGAATTGAATTCGTATCGCGGACGATAGATAAATTGTTTGCTGGGACATGTACATGTATGTATGTATGTATGTATGTGCCTGAAAGTCATTTTGGATAATTTTAATTCGTATGAATGGAAAACTTTGAAGCGTATAATGAAAAATTAAAGGGGAAAGATGCGGATGTAATGAAAGACAATTTCCGAAGAGGTTAGGTTACAACGATATGTGTCAAAAATACCTACTGAGCAGTTGGAACAGCTGGTCCAAAAAATGGCGATTGGAAAGAGACGCCGTCAACTTCGGGAGAGTGTGGTTGGTGACAGATATCACCCTATGTTCGGATTTCTCATCACTGGCTTGCATCCTTTTATTGCCGTCGAAAACATCGCACTCGTTATCGAAATTAAAACGTCATCGTCCCGGCAAAGATCATTGTCGGCCCCATGTTTTCGTCCTTGCCACTTCATCCGAACGTTCCAGAAAAGTAAAACAATACACAAAGTATCACGCACACCTCGAATTGCATAATCGTATACTTATCTATACTAATTTTATAAACTGTAGAATTAAAAATAATAGAAAATAGTTGTCTTGGGTCACTTTGTATGGGAGGTATAGGGTGGGGTGACTATGACCTCCTTCTCTGGAATATCCTGACCATAAACTGTTTTCATTTTAATACAGAAGAGATGGCACATATCGGATTTTGTAGCAAGAGATTACATCATTAATCATTACAATTCGCGAAGGTTCCAATGTAACAACAGTGGCGTGCGCAGCCTTTTCATACAGGGTAGGCAGTCATATCACTTCCAGTTAATGAGGTTTGACATCATTTTCAAAACAGGGTCCTAAAAAATATCTTGTAGAAATTATTGAGAAAAAATCCTTCAAATTCGCTACTCCGAAACCAACCTATGGTCTTAATGTAATACATGTTAAAAATTAATTACAGTAGACGCAGGTTGTTAGAATTACTGCTTTATAGAATCCGTTTATTATTATTTATTCATAAAGGCCGATTGAAATGTATGGGAATTGGATCTACGGTCATTATAGTCAACAAGTGGTTAGGAACGTCTTTGGTTTCTCATTTTAATCTAATTGGGCTCTTTCGACTAATTTTACGGAAATATTTTTAAAGGTTTAAAACATTCCTTCATTTGAACTCACAGAAGCAGTAAAACCGCAAGCGAAACAACACCTTAAATGAGCAGACCTTATATTATACTCCAATCAATAGAGACGAAATAATAGGGGTTAGCGTGCAAAAAATGGGGACTTCTCAAATTTTTGATATGTTATAAAGACAGGTGGGATAAGTTAAAATCCAAGTTTGCGTCACTTTCCCCCCTGTGCTCCCGCCGCTATCTTCAAAAAACCATCTAAAATCGGCCCTTTCATCAGTTTTTGGTGTGTAACTTCTTTACAGTCCATTTGAGTACAAAATCTGCCAAGACAATTTGGTAGAGGACAAAATTTCCTACAAATTTAATCCAAGATGTTGTACTCTACAATCAAAATTCACAGAGTTATAGCGCCAAGAAAATGGAGAAAATATCAAAAACCATGCCAATTTCAAATTCACAAAAACGCATTGTATACCAATAACTCATAGCCTCCTCTGCATTTTAGTATAGAGTTCTCGAAGTATGTTTTGAAATTTGTTAGTAATGATTTTTGGAATCTTTAGCATATTCTGTGTGCTATAACTCTGCCAATTTTGATTGCAGAGTAAAACCTGTCAGATGAAATTTATAGGAAGTTCTGTGCTCTACAAGATTGTCTCGGCACATTTCGTGCTCAAATGGACTGGGAAGGAGTTTTAAACCGCAAACTGATAAAAGAGCCGATTTTAGATGGTTTTTTTCAAGATAGTGGCGGGAGCACAGGGGGGAAAGTGACGCAAACTTGGATTTTAACTTACCCCACCTGTCTTTATAACATATCAAAAATTTGAGAAGTCCCCAATTTTTGCAAGGTAAAATCTCCCCGTTGATTGGAGTAATAATAACATTACATCGTCCGATAATTTTAAGTTTTCGAGGCAAGACAATAGAGAGTTTTAGCAAGTCGTATGGAATAAAACGACATAATTTGACATTCCATATAAAAATTCGCTTGCTTACCGTATACGAAACAAAATATTAGAGAGTTTTAGCAAGTCGTATGGAATAAAACGACATAATTTGACATTCCATATAAAAATTCGCTTGCTTACCGTATACGAAACGAAATATCTTAATTTGTCATGTCCCAAGTAGGCATGGGTGTATTTCCGTATATTTGATTCTCTGGAAACAGTCGAAATTGGCGAAATAATTTGTCGTTTTTTACACCTATGCCTACTTAGGATATGCAAAATTAAAATATTTTGTTTCGTATACGGTAAGCAAGCGAATTTTTATATGGAATGTCAAATTATGTCGTTTTATTCCATACGACTTGCTAAAACTCTCTATTTTAATTTTGCATATCCTAAGTAGGCATAGGTGTAAAAAACGACAAATTATTTCGCCAATTTCGACTGTTTCCAGAGAATCAAATATACGGAAATACACCCATGCCTACTTGGGACATGCAAAATTAAGATATTTCGTTTCGTATACGGTAAGCAAGCGAATTTTTATATGGAATGTCAAATTATGTCGTTTTATTCCATACGACTTGCTAAAACTCTCTAATGTAAAATAACGACTCACTCCCGTTTTAGATTCCAACCATTCGATTTCGCTAATATTGTAATTTGTTGTCACTCGAAAAAAATTTACTTAAATAATAGGAGGAAACTTTTTTTTCCTTCTATTATAGTAGTAAATTTACACCACGATATAAACGAGAGCAGTTTTACGCTTTACGGTGTAAATATTTACTACAGAATTAGTGTAAGTCTACAAACGGTAAGGCAAATTTACACTGGAAAAATATAAATTTACACCGGCAAATACGTAAATTTACATCCGGATTTGTAATTAATTGATAATATTTACGGCAGCCGGTTCTTCGATGTAAATCGCCCTGCAGCTACCCGTTGTTCCAACGGCCAAGAGCTGCCACAACTCCTTCGGTTCAAGAGCAAAAAAGCACTACAACAATAATAGTACAGATAGCTCAAAACCCAAACATCCAAAAATAAAAAGGAATTTTTGATGGCAAATTGTTGAATACACTGCCTAATATACGCAATAAAAAGTTACACCAATTTGCGCCATGGGTTAAGGGGAGAGGGGGTGGCAAAGGGGTGAAAATTCAGTTTTTTGCAAATATCTGGAAAGCTGTGAGTCCGAGCTTGAAATATCCTGAGGACAAAACAAACTACATAAAATTACCTTTGTAATGATATGTAACACTCTAGAAATTTTCTCAGAAAATTATACCCCAGACCCAAATGTATTGAAGTGAATTTAAATTTTTGGAGTTTTACATTTCGCACTGTAACTCTTGATAGAATAGACGTACCGTTATAAGATCTTGTCCATATATTGATAACAAACTTTGTTTGATTTGTATAAAAAATTGGAGTGCTCCGACTATTGACGCCCCCCTCACTACTCCTAACATTTTTCAAAAAGGCATGCCTGTAGCTTCTTTTTAAATTGAACCAGGCAGATTTGGTGGGGTGCCTAGTCTATGCTCCATTATGCTCCCCATCAAAAATTATTACCATCCGATCAAAACTAAGGGCACCCCTCATACAAAGTGTGCGAAAATTGTAACAAATTTCACATTTTTTCACTTCTAAATTCTTTGTAAAATAGAAAACAAAAAAATTATCTCTTGGAACGTCATAACAATAACAGTTAATTGTAGTCTTTTGAATGTATGTTCAAAAGGTTGTACCAAGGCGTACGCTACAAGTATCAAAAAATTGGGTTTGAAGGTCAGTGATACCAGTTCTAAGGCTATTTGCGAATATTTCAAGTAACGTGTACTAGCAACCTTCAAACACGGTTTTTCATACTTGTAAGGCACGCTCTGGTACAAACTTTTGGATTTACATTCAGAAGACTACAGTTAACTGTTATAGGGACGTTCTAAGAAATAAATTTTTTTTTTATATTTTAGATAGAATTTAGAAGTGAAAAATGTGAAATTTGTTAGAAATTTGGGTCACTTTGTATGGGGGTACCCTTATTTTTGATCGCATGGTAATAATTTTTGGTGGAGAGCATAATTGAGCTTAGAGTAGGCAGCCCACCAAATTTGATCCGCCTGGCTCAATCTAAAAAGAAGCTACAGGCATTCTTTTTTGAAAAATGTTAGGAGGAGTGAGGGGGGCGTCAATGGTCGGAGCACTCCAGTTTTTGATCCAAATCAAACAAATTCTGTTATCAATATATGGACAAGATCTTATGACGGTAGGTATATTCTATCAAGAGTTACAGTGCGAAATGTAAAACTCAAAAAATGTTAAATCACTATAATACTTTTGGGTCTAGGGTATAATTTTCTGGGAAAATGTCTAAAGTCTTACATATCATTACAAAGGTAATTTTATGTAGTTTGTTTCGTCCTCAGGACATATCAAGCTCGGACTCATAGCTTTCCAGATATTTGCAAAAAACTGAATTTTCACCCCTTTGCCACCCCCTCTCCCCTTAACCCATGGCGCAAATTGGTGTAATTTTTTACTGCGTATATTAGGCAGTGTATTCAACAATTTGCCATCAAAAATTCCTTTTATTTTTGGATGTTTAGGTTTGGGGCTATTTTGAACCAACTGTACTGGACTATAACAATAATATGATGCTTACACGAACGCACTTCGGACGGAGCAGACAGAACAAGCCACTTGTGAGATACAGGAAAATGCAATAATGCACAAAAGTATTGTCACAAATTACAACTTCCAATTGGTAAATATACACTGAAAATGTAAAGTTACACAAAAATAAAGTAATGATACATCTTTACACCAAATGTGGTGTAAAATTACACCAAAATAGAGTAATATTAAAAAATCTGTGTAATATTACACTATTTTGTGGGTTTACTAGACATTTTGTTTAAATATAAACGTTTACTGTAATTTTGCGAGAAAAAAGGTGTAAAATTCAACGAGTTTTCGACTTCCGTAAAAAGCATGTACCCTGGATGCTCGATAGAGAATTCAAAAAGGAAGAATTCGACGAACAACAATGTTCAATAATTGAAACTCGCGAAAAATAGGTTTAAAAAAATTTTCTATCACAAAAAGGCTACAAATTAAGAAATTACATACAAGAGTTCAAAGTTCTAATAAATTCAAGTTCTAATAAAATTCAACCTTGTTTTTACAGTGTACCTTTGAATTTGAATTTTCGGAATTTTTACCATTTTTAATTAGAACTTTGAACTCTTGTATGTAATTTCTTAATTTGTAGCCTTTTTGTGATAGAAAATTTTTTTAAACCTATTTTTCGCGAGTTTCAATTATTGAACATTGTTGTTCGTCGAATTCTTCCTTTTTGAATTCTCTATCGAGCATCCAGGGTACCTACATGCTTTTTACGGAAGTCGGAGGATTGTTAGTTACGATTGGCGATCAGCTAACACAAACTTAGAAACATTCCATGTGGTGGTGATATGAAGCATAAATTTAAAATTTGTTGGTTGAATCGTTGAATGCACCCAATATTTCCTTTATATTGAAGATCAAGCATTTTGTTGGAAATAGAATGGCCGCAGCAATAGCAGCAGCAACGAAAATGCAATCTAATTCAATTTAAATGGGTGACGTGATGTTATCATACCATGCGACCCATTAAAAATACATAGGGCCGCTGCTGCTGTTGCTGCATCCATTCTATTTCAATAATTTGTCACCATGAGTAAATCTTCTACCAGCACTGCAAACGCAATAGATTTTAAGTAAAAAAGTCACGAAACTATTTTTTTTAGTGTCTTCTTCTCAGTACCGTATAGCCTCATGTGGGGCCGTTTATAGGCAATTTCGAGTCAACTTACATTGCATATCATTTCGGAGTGTATATAATGTGGCAAGCACTATATATTTCCTATCCGCACATGTACGGAAATTTTGGACCACGCCGAGATTCGATCTCCGCACCTCTGGATTACTGGCATCGTAGAGTGCGACTCAACCAAGTGACACAGAGCGTGTAGCTATTTTTTTTTGCTAATAAGACCAATAAGGCACATTCGTGCTCAGATTCATAGGGAAACGAGTTTTCAATACTCGGCATGGCTCGTCGCACATTTATTATTCAGAAAAAGATTAGAAAAAAAATGTGACCAGGAAGTGATATGGCTCTTAACCGTATCACACTCTGAGTTCAGTTGTTGTTGAAACGTTGACAACTACACATACACACGGAACACGGTAGTCATCAACACACCATGTTCCTCCAGGAGCTTGGGCAACAAGAGAAGAGACATGCGTTCAAAACAAAAAAAAAAACAATCGCAAAAAATAGTGTACAATAAAAGACGCCCGCCCTTTTGAAGTCATAGAAACTTAAAGTTTTTTATTACTATTCATAGTCAGTTACCGTTATGAATATGTTCAGGATAATCCCAGGTAAAATCTGTTTTATATCGTTTTTTGAACCCTCGTATCGTATAGCTCCCCGAGGGCCACACGCATGTTGGTATCGAATTCGAATATCCTGTTGAGAGGCGCGAGTGCACATTTATCTTAAACCGATTGAATCAAAGGCAAGTCTCGGGAAACATAAATACAATTTCGCTGGCGAAATGTCAACAACCGGTGTGTAGACTTTCGTGCGAGCAACCGCGAATTTGATTTCAGGATCATCAAAATTTTGACAGTATTTTGCATGGCTTTCACGTTAAATGTCGATGTTAAGGTAACTAACTAAAATGTTCATCAAGCGAAAAACTTGCATTCATGTCTACAGTGAAAAATTTGCCGTGGAGAAAATTTCTCAGACAAATTTTCACATAAAAAAATTCTGGAAAATATAAAACTTTTTCCAGAAAGTTTGATGATTTCACAATTTACATAAACTGCCCAAGATTTGAGAAAGGTCATGCAATCTATAAGAAAATGTGAAAAATTCATTTAAATCGAACTGACCGGGCAATATAGTCATAAAACCATGTTAAGTCGACCGATGTGGCCCTATAGTACGTTAGCAATTATAGCGATACTACTGTGGCGCAAAGGGGAAATATTGTCCATTAATGTGCTGAAGGATTTTAATTTTAGGAGATTTTCACACTTGTACTTAATCTGGTCAGATTACGTAATCTGCGGTGTTGTGAATTTAAAAATATATGGAATTTGACAGTTCAAACTAAGTAATTTGCACAGACTACGTAATCTATCCGTAAGTGTGAAAACCCCCTTAGCCACAAAAACGACCAATTTCTGTTTATCAACAGTTCGTCCGCAGACCGAACGTGGTCAGCGGAGGCTGCTTATAAAAATCTTACATTTTCTTGTGATTAATTGAAATAACATACGAAAAGGAAACTTTCAACAGTATTTAACATACATAGCAGTGCACTAATGTAGTCTGACAGTGTAGTGGTTCGGTGCAAAGGGTCATGGGTTCGAGACTCGCCGTGAACGAATTTAGTTTATGGTGTTTTTCGAACTCACGACCCATGACTATGATCTCGCTCAGATGCTAAACGAGTACCCTTTTATGGGGATACATAACACTGCTGAGAGTGCTGCTGATCTCAACACCTCAACAAAAAAGTAGCTAAGATCTTGGAAATTGGATGTCACTGACTCATCAGTGGCCTTAGTCCAATGTTGAATTGTCGCGCCTGTTATTTATTAGCTGCCAATAAATTCTTTGTTACTAGGAATGTGGTCAAATCAAAGATCAATACAGCTTGTACAGTGTTGCGTGCTTGTCATGAGTAAACTGCTCTCTAAAAACAGTAAAACGTTGCTTTGAGCTCCTCGTTCCTCGTTATGTTATATGTTATATGTTATATGTAATATGTAATATGTAATATGTAATATGTAATATGTAATATGTAATATGTAATATGTAATATGTAATATGTAATATGTAATATGTAATATGTAATATGTAATATGTTATATGTTATATGTTATATGTTATATGTTATATGTTATATGTTATATGTTATATGTTATATGTTATATGTTATATGTTATATGTTATATGTTATATGTTATATGTTATATGTTATATGTTATATGTTATATGTTATATGTTATATGTTATATGTTATATGTTATATGTTATATGTTATATGTTATATGTTATATGTTATATGTTATATGTTATATGTTATATGTTATATGTTATATGTTATATGTTATATGTTATATGTTATATGTTATATGTTATATGTTATATGTTATATGTTATATGTTATATGTTATATGTTATATGTTATATGTTATATGTTATATGTTATATGTTATATGTTATATGTTATATGTTATATGTTATATGTTATATGTTATATGTTATATGTTATATGTTATATGTTATATGTTATATGTTATATGTTATATGTTATATGTTATATGTTATATGTTATATGTTATATGTTATATGTTATATGTTATATGTTATATGTTATATGTTATATGTTATATGTTATATGTTATATGTTATATGTTATATGTTATATGTTATATGTTATATGTTATATGTTATATGTTATATGTTATATGTTATATGTTATATGTTATATGTTATATGTTATATGTTATATGTTATATGTTATATGTTATATGTTATATGTTATATGTTATATGTTATATGTTATATGTTATATTTTATATGTTATATTTTATATGTTATATGTTATATGTTATGTATGTTATGTTATGTTATGTATGTTATGTTATGTTATGTTATGTTATGTTATGTTATGTTATTTTATGTTATGTTATGTTATGTTATTTGCCTAGGTCAGGCGCTTCAAGTTCAGACTCGTATGTCGTTGCCATATGCGAAACTTAACGCCCCACTAACATGAAGAAACTCTTTTGGCCGATATACAGTGAAAGCTCCGTTCGCGGACAGCTCCAGTAGCCGGACAATTTTCTTAGTCCCAATTTTTTCCTTCATATTTTAGAAGAAAATCCATTCCACTCGCCGCACGCTCTCTGGCCGGACACGGACACTATTCCTACATACATTTGTCATAAACTCATCTCCCGTAAGCGGACACAAATTTAATTTTTAGTCGCCTTACTGAAATTAATGAATAAACTGGATACGATCACAAAAATACATTTAGGTTTTGTTTTTGAAGTTTTTTGGCCCCACGGATACCATCCATTTGTGTATTGAAATTGGGATACAGAAACAAGACGGTTAGAATCAAAGCCCATACTTCCATAACGGAAGACTAACCCGGTCGGCTTTTTAAGCCGATCGGCTGTTCAACTTTTAGTTAACCGGAATTTGAATTTTCTGTTCTGTCTACTAGAAAAAAATCTTTGTGTGTAAGAACATACAAATGGGCCTTTTGAAATCGGCGAATCATTTATTGTTTCGTGTGTTATAAGCTGTTCATCATAAAACTGTTTATTGTCCAGCAAAATTTTTCAATAAAGGACTTATCACCGTCTGGAGATTACACAAATATAATTCGATTCCTTGTTGATTCTATAGGCCTATCAGAATTCCACTTTAATTTCGATGCCGAGACTGATCATCTGGGAGCGTAGTTTGGCCTATACGGGAAGAAATGCTTCTGGAGCATGCATTCTACGGGATCCTATTGTGCGAGTCATATTGAAAGGATTGAGGCGCCGAGGAGTGCAACTCACGCTCTACTCCAAATTAAATTTTATTAGAATGTTAGGCAAAACTACATTCCCTGCTGAAGCTATTCGTGATTTTCCTTTAGAATGAATTATCCTCCTCCTGTGGTTCTTAAGGAATTCAAACGTTGATGCAGACTTACTTAGTCGAGGTTTTCTACACCAGGCGACACTACCAATTTGAAAAGGCTTTACTTAACGATCTGAGGGTTAATTCAGGGGAAAGAAGTAATTAGGAACGCTCGAATGTCTTACAACTTTTAAGTAACAATGCCGTACTGGGTCAAGTAGTCACTCTGAGTAGGGTTGTTTACACGAGGCACAAGAACAAAAACGGTTTTTTTTTAGAAGAGATTCGTGAGGAGCAAGGCATAGAAAAAATAATTTTTTCATATAAAAACCAGTTTTTTGTCGTTGTTTTTGCTCCGCGTGTAGACAGGCCCAGTAAGACACAAGTTTGGAAGGAGCATCTCGCCGGTTTTTGATATCCCTAATTAAAGCTAATATTGTTCTACTTGTTTTCCCTATGAAAGCTTGGAACATTTTATTGGTAAACGTGCATTTGAGCATTGTACATTGTGGAGGTTTGCAAACCAAAAATGAATTAAAACACATGTACAAAAAACAACACTTTTATTCTTTCAATGTTGCTTTTGAATTAGTGTGTATAAATTAATGTAAGTAATATTTTTAACCCTCTCCCGCAAGCGGACATCTCCCGTGGCCGGACAAAAATGCTGGAACCGTCAGTGTCCGTCCACGGGAGCTTTTACTGTACATATTTGGATTAGATACAAGAAAAAATATTTTCAGTCATAACTGCGTAACTGCAAGCACTTTTTGCAACAACAACAAAATTAAACCAACGCATTTCCACCTACATTATATACAGGCCTCATACTTCTCAATTCAAACCCCAAAACCGACAAATTTCACGAAAAAAAAACAGCCTAGAATTAATGATGGCACCATGTATACTATTATGTACGATGCTTTTTAAGACGCACAAAGTGGTCCATTTGCTGCCTAATTGGGAAAAATGTTTTCATTTGCAATAAATAACTGAGAGGAACGCGTATAACACCAGCTAAATTAAAGATGATTCCTATCCCGGCGGCTTCGGCTCTTAGAATGTTGGATGCCTGCAAGCACAAACTTCAGAAGCCGACAAGGCGCGCCCTTCACAATTCAACCCCCCCATACAACACACCTAAACGCACAAAGGTGAAAAAGTGAGCACTTCACAGTCTATGTAATTTTCATGCACGGATTAGACATAATTTAAGACCCATCCTCATATACACGTTTGCGTTTTGCCTCATCTTTTTAAAGCAGAAGCGTTTCAGTCAAGTACGCGGGACTATAGCATTATTATCCTTTGCTCGGTTTTGACTTGGCTGAATGTTGGTGTATCTTCCCATTTTTTTCTGCGTACGCGTATATATCTTGTCACGTGGACACGTGAAGGCTGGGCGGGGGTTTGCAAGAAGAATTCATTTTCGCCCTTAATTCTTTCAAAATATAAATTAGCGTGGAAATTGAATTTTAAATGGCTTCGATGGTCGTGTAGGCTGTTAAATTATGGGTGCGAAAAAACGGCGTGAATCGCCAGCTACATATACATACAGACAGGTAGACACGCGGAAACGAAAAATGAAAATCATTAATGCTCATCGTATAATGAGGGGCAAATATATTAGTCGAGCTTCTCGCAGGATGTGCTGAAAGGATAGATAGCTGAAGAAATTATGATTTTCAAGATGAAAGAATTGATATTTCAAAATTCGAATAAATTCGAAAATCTGCACTTCTGTTTGAATTTATAAGCGCCGATTTCAGCAATTCCTGGACAGAACAAAAACTTTTCGTTTAGGTTTTGCCTATCCCTTAAGTTTGTAACACTATTAACACATTTTTTCTCCTCTTTAATTTCAATAAAAAAAAAACATTCAATCGCAATATACAATTTTTCGAATTGATGAGTTCCAATTAAAAGTTATTTCAAGAATTTGCACATAGCATTTACCTACTTCGGGGCTGAAATGCAATCAAATACATCGAGCGTTCAAATATAAATTGAAATATCAGTTGAGTGAAAAAAAAAAGAAAAAAAAGTAGGAGTCCTTTGTGAAGCCCAAAAGTTGCAGAATTAATTTTTATCATCACGGTATTGGTTTTTCATTTTCACATTCCTTTCTATATATCTTTAGTGCATATAATACAGGGTTGTGCAAATTTAATCATTCAATTATGTTTTTGAATAACTTTTTTTACTAGATACGAAGACTGATTTTGAGTGATGAAATTCTTTATTTAGACCACTGTTTCCCAACAGGTGGTCCTCGGACCGAAGGTGGTCCGTGAGAGACCCGTAAGTGGTCCGCGAGATATTATGGGGACTACATACTTCTGACAAAGTAGTTTTAATCGTGATTAATTGAAATAACAGGCATCAGCTTTGATAAATTTTATAGTATAAAGAACTGAATACTTTCGCTACTAGGTATGTGGTCGATCTGAAAATGCGATGTACAGACCTTAACCCTCTAACCGGACAATTTTTTTTCTTGGCGGAAAAATTATCGTAGGTTAATATTAGCATAAAAACCGAAGAAAACGAACCAAAAAATGAATTTGGTAATTGGTTTAGTTTTTAGACACTAAAATGTGTAGCCCGCCAAAAGGCGGTCTTTCCAGGGAACAGCAAAAAAAGAGACTGCGCCTGGGCCGCTTGGTAGATTTGCGTACTTTGCCGTGTGTTCTCAATTTTGTTATAAATACTCTAAAAAAAAACCGGTGTTTGGTAGAAGAGATATTTATTATGTTTTTTGCGTATTTATATAATTGAAGGGTTTGAAATCTGTGGCAGGTAGATACTGTGAGCGGTTTCTATGGCGAGCATAACACTATATTCTTACTGACTCAGTGCGTCTTTAGTCAAAGCTCTATCCCCAAGAAATTAATCTAAAATGGTTTGTGGGTGCTTTAACAATACTCGACATTGGTTTGGTTTGAGTACATACCTAACAATCTTTGACAATTATGTTTCCATTTATGTATTGGTGATTACACAGGTAGAAATAAGGAGCTTGCAAGATTGGGCCATCTTGTTTAGTCCTTAGCCCTTATTAGTTCTTTTATAAAGGATTTTCTAGATGGTGGATCCTGACAAAAATACATACATCTGTGCCCACTTTTGGGTAAGTTCCAACCAGTACTATTACTATTAAGTTTTTTTATTGTGAATTTAGAAACATTTTTGGGTGTTTCAAATACATATGCCAATTTAGGAGAAGGGGAGCATAACAGCATGATTATGGGCAGCCATCCAGTCATCGTTATGTAGGTTGTCGTCTGTATAGCTACTAAATTGATGGTTAAAGCAAATACCACCGCTAGCACTACCAGCTGCATCACAATAAACAGCACCAGTTTGGGTATGTAAAAAATGGGACCCTGGTTTTGTCGACCACTCACGAAACTGATATAGCGCCTAGAATTCCCGAGTCCTCTTTTGCAAAGTCGGATCTCACACATTCAATGCAGACTAGTATTGATTAGACTCTCCCTAGGAAGCATTAAATGATTCTCCTTCTCTGACTTCAATCACTTGTTCCTAGCTTCTTGAGTCTTCTTAGGATTGTGGATAACCGTTGTTCCCAAATCTTTACAACACGATATGACCCCAATTCATCTTGTAATTGATCCTGAGTTTAAATTAGTTATAACAGTTACTTCCGGTTCATATTCCTGTTTTGTACAAATGTCGCCTTTTCCCGTTTGTTGGCCATATGTAGAGTATCGGCCCCATAATTCCAAGCGGCTCCATAGTCCCAATCGGCTCTAAATTTATCAGCTGATTCTTCAGAGCTCAATCGGTTTTTCTAGCTGATCGGTTGCTCTAGAAAGACGCTACAGCATAAAAAGATTCAAATAATATCGATTCACATCCTAGCAGTAATAATTTTGTTGAAAATTCAATGAAAATTATTTCGAAAAAAATACATGAGTATAATACGATATAGCATTAGTTGCCAAAAAAAAGTCATCACATTAGGAGTTAGGTGGATAAATTCAGAGCCCGCCAAAAGGAAGTCTGTCCTGCTAGAGGGTTAAGATAAGTTGCAAAAAGCTCGGTAGTCTCAGTCTACATTGTACCGGTGATTTTCCTCGCATAATGTGACACTATTGTCTGTACCTAATGGTTTTTACTTCTTAGATTAATTGACACAGCGGCAGCACAGTGTCCAAATTTTGCCAGACAAACATGTTAGAGTAATCAACCACTTCAATCCTTCGTTAAAAAAGTTAAAATTAATCCGGTAAAACCGCATCCAATGAATTATTATCGGACAAAGTTAGATGCGTTCAACTCTCAAAGTTAGGTGTGTCTGTCCTGTTCTGAAGAACCTAAAGAACTGCCGATGTTACTGCCTGTGCCTATACTTTAATTTTAGTAGTAACTATAGTTTACCGTCTCTTCACCCATATTCATTTTGTCGAAGGTATAAGAGTGTGCTCATAAAAAATGGACAAAAGTCGGTACTAAGTTACTCGATGAAATGTTACCTTGCCGGTTTTCAGTTTTTCTAAAGCCATTCCAACTTAGCGCGGTATTCACCGTATCACACAAAAGAAAAACAGAGAAATCGAATTTTATCGTCATTTGCGTGGTTCAGTGAATTTAACCCGCTGACGGTTCGTTGATCTTTTGAGCGTGGTTCGACTGAACTGTTGCGCGTGGTTCGGACGAACTTTTTCGAGTATGATTTCACAGAGCCAAAGTAGAGTCTGCTTAAAATTATTTCAATACGAGGCTGGAAGAATCTGGTGTTTCCATTTTTTTCATAAGGTGTCCACTTTTTTGTCGTAAAAAAAATAAAACGGTCTAAACCCTTGCGAAAAAAATCGCGTAATTCCGTTTATCACAAAATATGGTGGTCCGTAGTGATTCATGTTCAAGCAAAGTGGTCCGCTGTCATTTGCGAGTTGGAAACCACTGATTAAGACATTTAGAATTGTCCTTGGAATTGCATAACCCGCCTAAGATAGAAGTCTAGAATGTTTCAATCTACAGTAGAACCTCGATTATCCGAACTAATTGGTCCCAGGGGTGGTTCGGATAATCGAAAAGTTCGGTTAATCGAGGTTGTTGAATACATGTATAGAAAAGCTTGGAAAAAAATATATATTTATCCATTATGCATGTATTACTTTAATAGTACATATTGTGTATGTATGTACATACAAGGAAATTAAAAAAATATATTGCATATGGAAGCCAAAGGCCTTCGTAGAAAAAAATAAAATTTCGTCGATTTTTGTTTCAAACTGTTTGAAGGCGCATTCTGGAATATACCGCCCGACATTCTTTATAAAATAGATAAATAAATATTTGAATACACCATATGAACTTCCTAGCATTAAAGTAAACTGAACATTTTACGTAACTATAAAGAATGTCGGCCGCCGGCATATCGGAGAATGTATAATCGCTCTCCGAACATGTGAGACGGCAGTGCTGCGACGCGCGAGCGTATGAGGCGAACGAGTGTTGAGATTGGGAGAGTGGAAAATTGATTGAGTACATACTTAAGCCCGGGATAGAGTTCAGGTCTGGATAGACATCAGGCGAAATGAAAATGAAATTTTTGTCCGCTGCGATTTTCTCTATGAAAATGCATGCTTACTTTCGTGGAACATGTCGGAAATGATGGGGAATTCCATAAGCTACAATCCGAATATGGTTCCACAATTTGTCTCTGCCATTTTACATATTATTTTTCGATTCCCCGGTCATTAGATAATTTCCACGATGAACTCGTCGTGGACAGTGAATCGGTTTGACATTTGCAAAACTCACCACGCCCGACGGAGAATATGCTACCGAATCGACTCATTTTCACGTTGAAATGCATTTGGACAAGGGGGAAATTATTTTTTTTGTTATTTTTAAGATGATTTAGGACATAAAACGCTTTTGTAGCCATTTTCGAAGCTAAAATTTTAAATTCACCACGGTTTTTATGCCGGTTCATTATCGTTTCATTTTCAGTCCAGTTAACTGGCCGCCAGGACTCAACCTGTTAAACTCTGCACTCTGCCAAATCAGCGAATGGAATTTTAATCCGTGTGAATTCATTAATTCGTCATGTAAGTGCAGGATGCACAGCTTCACCATCAAATCCAATGCAGTTGAGTTTTTCTATTAAAGCCCCGGATAGAGTTCAAGCGGAATGAAAATGAAACGGTAATGAACCAGCATAAAAACCGTGGGGAATTTAAAATTGTAGCTTCGAAAATTGCTACAAGGGCGTTTTACGTCCTAAATCATCTTAAAAATAACTTAAAAAAATAATTTCCCCTTTGTCCGAATGCATTTTCAACGTGAAAATGAGTCGACTCTGTAGCATATTCTCCGTCGGACGTGGTGAGTTTTGCATACGTCAAACCGATTCACTGTCCACGACAAGTTCATCGTGGAAATTATCTAGTGACCGGGGAATCGAAAAATAACACATAAAATGGCAGAGACAAATTGTGAAACCATTCTCGGATTTTAGTTTATGGAATTCCCCAGCTTTTACCACATATTCCACGACAGTATGTATCCATTTTCATTGAGAAAATCGCAGCGGACTAAAATTTCATTCTCATTCCGCCCGAGGTCTATCCAGGCCTTAACATGCGAAATTTCGTATCGCCTAAACTTATTGTTTCCTAT
Organism: Microchrysa polita; assembly: GCA_949715475.1. NCBI lineage: Eukaryota > Metazoa > Arthropoda > Insecta > Diptera > Stratiomyidae > Microchrysa > Microchrysa polita. Next base: position 16,987,097 of record OX454417.1, on the reverse strand, counting down.
TGAAACATGTAATTTTTGTGCAAAAATCCCTATAGACTTTCAAATTTTTGCGCAAAATGTCCTGTTTTAAGAAATTATGCTAATGCGAGGTGCCTGGCTTGCTAATAAGTTAAAGATAGAAAAAATACAGTAGAAACTCGAAAATTAGAATACGCTAAAATTAGAATTGCTTGGAAATTAGTACACCTTTTTATACCCTTCGCTCATAGAGTGAAAGGGTATATTAACTTTGTCATGAAGTTTGTAACGCATTAAAGGAAGCATCTCCGACCATATAAAAAGTATACATATATGATCAGCGTGACTTGGGGAGTCGATTGGAGCATGTCCGTCTGTCTGTCTGTCTGTCTGTCTGTCTGTCTGTCTGTTGCGTCGCGTTTTACTCGGCGGGTATTGAAGCTAGCAAGCTGAAATTTTGCACACGTGCTTCTTATTGTTGCAGGCTGTTTGTATGTTTGATTCACCCAAATTGGATCACTGGGTCATGGGGCTGCCATACAAACCTAGCTCCCCAATTTGAGTTCTTCTAAGAAAAACTTTTTTATTTGTGTACCAATTTCAACCAAATTTCACACAAATGTGTTTCTATAGATAACACAAAATATATGCAAGAATGGATCAAATCGGACTATGGGGTCATGGGGCTGCCATACAAACTTAACCCCCCAAATTAGGTTCTTCTAAGAAAAACTTTTTTATTTGCTCACCAATTTCAACGAAATTTCACACAAATGTATTTCGATTGTTGACACAAAACATATGTAAGAATGGATGAAATCGGACCATGAGGTCATGGGGCTCCCATACAAATCCAACCCCCCAAATTAGGTTCTTCTAAGAAAAACTTTTTTATTTGTGCACCGATTTCAACCAAATTTCACACAAATGTATTTCTATTGATGACAAAAACATATGTAAGATTGAATCAAATCGGATCATGAGGTCATGGGGCTGCCATACAAACCAAACCCCCCATATTGGTTCTTACCCATTATTTGCGGGTGTGTCGAAAACGAAACATATAGTGGCCCGTATGAATAAAAAGTAGTAAATTGCACTTTACTACTTTTTTTGAAGTAAACATAGATTTCTAGTATTGTTGCTATGATTAAAATGACGTTTACTGCACTACAACTTTCGAACATACTACAAAGGGGAAACATTAGTAGATTTCATATGAATAAAAGTAGCTTTACTACAGTTTTCATGTAGGTAACAATTTGCAAACTACAAATAGGTATTGATTTGTAGTAATCAAACAAGGCAACAAAATTTCTTTAAAAATGTTTTTAAACATAAGTGAACCGCGTTAAACGAAAAATTACCTAAAACGACGTGAAGCGTGCGACGTTAATTTCAAATCTCTGTATACATTTACAAAGAGAAATGTAGATTGGTTGGCCAATCATTTTTTGGGAGACAATAATGGTGAAAGCAGAGGCAGTCGTTTGACGAATTCCCTACGCATGCGAACTTTTCTCCGATATATTGGTGATCCCGGGTTTCAGGATTGGCAAAAATATTTTTTTAACTTACAAATTGTATTATTATTTTTTAAGGTTGGTGTTGGTGAAGATATTGGAATTCACCAAACCAAAGCAAATAAAACTATTTGGGAAGTATGTGAAATAATTATAGCGAGGTCTGAGGAGTCGATAAAATTTCCAACACCGGAAACCGAAATGAAAGAGGCACAAGTGCTTTGGCAGCAAAAATTAAAGTTTCCACATGCAATCGCGGCTGTAGATGGCACACATGTCCTTATCGTAACAATAAATCACTTTGGCTTGAACCGTGTGTGAGTATAGATCTTCCCATCCTCCAATATCAGATTCCTATAGTAATTATGAAACCGGTGCTTCTATATGGCCGTTCAATTTGGAAGGTGACCATTGATAACAACTAAGCTGCAAACTTTCGTATACCTGTGTCTACGGCGCATCCTACAAATCCACTTCTGATTGATGATCTCCTTAATGTCACAGGCCTGGATTGGATAGGCACTTCTGTCAAAAGGTGAAAGTGGCAATTGATAGGTCATATGCCCTAGATCAGGAACCAATGCAAGAAGGAGTGTTCGACGACCAAGAATCACATGGAGAAGATAGGTTGATAGCGAGGATGCTTCAGTAAACAAGAGGTGGTCAGACCTAAATGCGATGGCACAGAAGAGAACGAGGAAGAAAGTAGGTGTAGTTGAAGCCCTATGCCCCACAAGGGGTTAACAGTATCTTCTGGTCGAGAACGAGAGATCGAAGCAGTAAATACTTGAGAAAAAATCAGGGAATATACTCGTACTTTAGGCCTGTGTAGAAGGGGTCAAGCACACTGGATTTTCATTCTCCGGTCTTTGTGTTTTCTCTGTTCATGAAGAGCACCGAAGTCACTTCAATTTAGTTATTGGAGCTATCATGGATAGTTCTTTAGGTCGCTACGATTTATCAAAACTCAGTCCAAATGTTGCTTTGTCTATTGTCTATTTATATTCAATACAGGACCGGTTACTCATTCATTGTATACAATAAATAAGCTTAAAGCATTATATAGCCAGTGTAAACGACCATTCTACAAGCCACCATGCTTAAGCTTAAAGTTTAAATTATGGATAAATATGTACGAGTAACCGACACATAATGTAAAAGCTTTCTGAAAATTGTGTGCGTCTTCTCTATACGATAATACTAACCATTAGATAAGATGTACGAGAAACCGGCCCTAAACCTAGTCCATTCAACCATCTGGTCACCTTAGTGTAATTAATCTAAACGCTTTGTGAGCAAATATTATGCACCGATAAAGAAGCCAAGCGATAACAATTTCCTATCAAGCTTTCAGCGACAAATGGTGATGTATTTTCTATATTTTACAGCAGTTGCAGTGGCTTGTTTTAGAGCTCTTGCAATACTTGTCCCCAATATCTACAAGGGCGTTCTACCCCACCCACCCCACTTATGACCATTTCATCCCAAGGACAATTCAATTAGTAGGAACCCTTACTTGTACAATTTAAAGAAAACAACACTTTTGTCCATTATCCCCAAAAAATCGAGGAAAAGATAAATCATAAAACCAATTCATTAAAAAAAGGCAAAAAAACTTGACACGTACTTTTTACCACAAACATTTAAGTTGACGATATCGCCGCCATGACTTAGAAAATTCATATTACAGGCACCCGATCAGCTTCAGCACAATTGAAAAATCACCATATTCAATAGCCACATGTGGCAGCGCCTACTTTTTGAATTGTAGCAGATGCTACTATTGCATTTTCGAAGTAGTAGTTTCAGTATTTCCGAAAAAAAATTTTATTCATACGAATACTTGTAGTATCTACTTTTGAGTAGTTTCTACAAATTTGAAAATTTACTAGTTTTTATTCATACGGGCCAATGAAACTAATAATGTAGTGCTTGTACGACACGCAACGAATCGACAGCTATTTTAAACTAAAAATCAATGTCTACTTTACATATAAAAACCCATAAAATTTTCAATCACAACATTTTTGACTATTTGCGAAAGCGACAAAAACACCTGTTTCGCAAATTTTTGAAATCCTCAAACAAAATCGCTAAATTTCAGAAAATGCTAATAGAATTCATGAAATATCCCCTGGATAAGTAAATTAGAACTGTTTTCTTTGTACTGGTCAAAAATTATTTCAAGCGGGTAACGCAAAGTACTCAGAAGTTGCATTTACAAAAAATGTTGCGAAAACGACACATCCGCGCATTAACAGCGTTATAATTGCATCAAGTACATTATGTGATTCTTGAAACTGGGATTTGTTATTTTCATAATTAAGTTGGAAATCAATGTATGAGAAGCACTCTAACGACATTCCGATACAAGTAAAGTGTCGATACTTCTGTTTCGATACCAAAGAATTCTGGTATCGATACTTTTCTTTCTACTTTACTCGGTATCGAAACGATTCGATTCAAGTAACCAGATGAGTACTTTTTGAATCTTTGGTATCTGCCCATACACCCACATGCTTTCCGGCAATAAATTATTTCGTAAATCGTATCATTATGGCAAAACATAAAGGTGAATGATTTTATACTTGATGTATGTATCATGAAAAACCGATCGGGGAGATGCAGTTCAGCATCTCCTCTCACGTTTGAATACTCCATTATTTTTGGAGGCTATATCTTAGTATGCGGGTAGCTAATATATTCTATATCCTATTCCCAGTGATTCCCAATGTAAACCATCGCAGGCATCGCAGACAATAAATATATTGTTTCCAAACAATGTGGAAAATAAGGCTGTCTTTTTTCGAAATAATATGGGCAATATGAAAACAAGATTTTTCAAATGAATGAATGCTTTTTTGCATAACCTACTAACCTCCCGGACGTAAATAAAGTATATTAAGTAGACTCTTGACTCGATAATCCGGATCAATCATTGCATGCAAGGGGTAATCCGGACCATCGGAACATACGGATTAGCACAATCACTTTTTTTTCTGAGGAAAAACAGTCCAAATAAATAATTAAGAGGAACAAAAGCCGATAAATGCATTATTTCTTTGAAATTAGTAAGCATCATGTCATTTGCCAAACCGTCCCGTAAAAAAGTACGAGACCAAATTTACCATTTCACCCTGAATATCTCAAATATCCGGATCCGTATAGTCCCATGTGGGGCCATGGTGCGTTAACTCAGCCGTTTACAGGGAATTTCGAGTCAACGTTACATTGCATATCATTTCGGAGTGTATATAATGCTGCAAGCACTATAATTTCCTATCCGCACATGTACGGAATTTTTGGAGCACGCCGAGATTCGATCTCCGGACCTCTAGATTACTAGCATCGTAGAATGAGACTCAACCAAGTAAGCCACAGAGCGTGGTATAAATATCCGGACTATAGGGTCGAAATTGGTGCCGATATCCGGACTATAGAATACGTAGAGGAAACATTTAGTAGTCCGGATTAGCGTGATATCCGGATTAAAAGAGATCCGGACTACCTAGTCAAGACTGTATAATAAAATATTCACTCCCATTTATTTTCATTATGTAAACCATTTTTCTCAAGAAAGTAGATAAGATTTTCCCTTGCAAATTTTGTGTCGCTGTAGTGCGGGTGTGTCGTTTTTGACACATGTCCTGGAAAGGACCCCTGAGGTCATACGAAAAAAATAGTTACAAATTCTGAATCTAGGATCGAAGAGAACATGTTACACCAATTTTCATCAAATAATTCCCATTGGATCAATACCCGCAAATAATGGGTTAAGAAACATTTTTTTACACCAATTTCACAAAACCTTGAATTAATGTGTCTTTATCAAAGCAACTAAAAAGTTCAAAATGAATGGAATCGTACTGTGGATGACCCCACAGTACCATTCCATTCGTTTTGAACCCGGTAAACCCAATAAAATTTTCCGAGTAAATATTTTTATTTGTCCACTTATTTCAACCAAGCCCAAAACTTTTGTCAAAACGGAAGAAAAAGAATGAGGAGGGGGATTAAATACAAGTCATAGGTACGTTCGAAAAAAACTTTTAGCCCAAGCGAAGGGTATCCAAATTTCGGCCGCGCCCGAAATTAGCCTCGGCCCCGGGGTTGGCGAGCGAAGCGAGCAGGGGGCGAAGCCCCCTTGTTATTTTTGTTATATGTACATCAATGTCCAACACTACACCTGTGATATTTTTGATTTGCTTGACACAACAACACCCTGTGATATTTTTATAACTAAATGACACATTAACATCTGTGATATCTTCATATGCCAATTTGACATTGTAATTTGTTCTTTGTTTCACCATCATGTAATTTGTCCATCATTTTTGAAAACCACTAATTAGGTAATTTAATTTATTTTAATTCAATTTTGTTTTATATATCCCCAAAATTTGTATTGTTTTATAGAAAACTAAACCCTGAAGATGGGCTGTTGATAGCCCGAAATATATCGGTTTCACTACAATTTTGGGTTTTTTCATTTGGGTTCTGCTATCGAGGCAACACAAAACTACACCGAAGATTAGCAACGTTCCCGGCAAAACAAAACCGTTGTCTAACAACAACATTCATCAAGAAATTTTTTAAAATTGTTAACGATCGGCATGAATGTTTCCTATTTACGAAGGATCCCGAATTTCCACCTGTTAGCGCTGAAAATTTTGTTTGGGTATTGGTAGGGGCCCCCATCATCGATTTGGCCCAGGGCCACTACATTGCTAAGGCCGGCCCTGAGCGTGGGTCCCTCACTTTTGCAATTCAGGAGGATGTCCTTTCATTTTAGGGGAAAATCAAGGTTCATTTGGGGGAAGTCACGCAGCCTATTCTGGCAACATTGGTCCGGGAATGCATGGTCCCAATTACCTCCTCGCATCATCAATTTGCATGTATGTAGATGCGTACAATCAACATTTCTTTCGCAGCTTAATGTAACCATGTAACTATGACTGCATTCACCCACAAGTGAGGGTATTCTATTTATATTTTTTGCTCCACCATAAGCACAGGCAAGTAAGCGACAAAAGTGGTGTGTATGCAATTGCAATGTAACAATAATGAGAAACGACATTAATTATCATGACAACAATCATTTAAAATATGTAGACAAGCTTAATCTGCATTTCAGTTTTCTAAAAATGTATTTCTACGTAATTTTCAAATTCGTTTTCCCGCCATCTATACTCCGCTATATGGCTACTTCGTTGGGAAGCGTAGAAGCTTTGCGCTAAGTAGAGGACACTGCGCTACGTATCACAAATACTAAGTGCCTTCTAGGGAAGAGTAATGTAACCAGAAATCGTTATATTTTAGTAGTTACTTAGCGTAGACGTATATGGAGGGGACTCTGACAATTGCAGGATCTCCTCTGTCCGGGCGGCTTTAGGTCGCATGAACTTTCACAAAGATCCGAGTTTTCTGCTTTTTTCTTCTGCGAAAAAATGCAGATATAGAAAGTCCATTGCCGAAGGTGCCACCAAGGAGCTGACTTTATAGTCTTAACTGGCGAGGCTCCTAGGCCCCTACGTAAAACAGAACGCTCGGAAAGCGATCTCCTGCTTCTGCCTTGGCTAAACGGCACAAGGAGTGATGAAGTGCACCTAGAACATCCACTTTTAGGCAGTTTCTCCCATAAAGCTGGGTTTGCCCACTTGACTTCGAAAATCCTCTTTCGAACGATCAGATGGCCCACATACAAAAAGCAATACTGAGGGTGGTTAGTATTATCTTGTAACAACTCTCCCACTGCAGAGTGGGTTACAACTAACAATAAACACATTTGTGCGAAATGTACGTTTGAATACAACTTGGTCGAGGAAAGTAATTTCCCCAAGCTGCATACTATATCGGAAAAAGTCCGGCCACTTGGTCCAATTCGTTCTCGGAATGGACGAGGCATCTTTTATGAAATGCCTGAATGGAAGTATCGGCTACAAATTCACACAGGTGACTCTGACACTCGATGGCAAAAGTCGTCGTGACAAAACTGCAGCGCAACCCCGACATCACGAAAGTCGTCGCACAATAACGCCGGTAATAACAGCTGCCAAGGGCGATCCCATCAATCGTGAACTAGGGTCCAACATCGCGGCCAAAGTGCTTCTGAACACTGTGGCCTTAGCGTGGCGTAGCAAGTTATAACTGACGACGTCAATACTATTGGACAATCTTCTAGATGAAAAAGAGGTTGGTTTGTGCGTCTTCTTAGACATAGAGGGTGCCGTTGACAGTATTGGATACGATGCCATTTTCAGAGCCCTCGAAATGAGAGAGGTGCCCTTGTTTACCATTAGGTGTATTGACACCATCCTGAAAGGAAGGGAGATTCACTCTTCGTTTGAGGGTCTCACTCTCAATATCAACGCCATCAAGGGCTGTCCTCAAGGCGGTGTACTCTCACCCCTACTGTGATCCCTGCTCGTAGATGAATTACTCTTGCTACTTGAAGCGCATGGTTTCTTCCCCATTGGCTACGCTTTTGTGATCAGGGGTAAATTCGAGTTCGTTCTTACGGATTTAATGACCACGGTCCTAACGATAGTCAACAGATGGTGTACAGTAACAAGGCTAAGTATCAACCCACACAAAACAGTCCTAGTACTCTTCACAAGGAAATATGCTCCTACAGTTGAGCTACTTAAGGCCTATTGCCTACTCCAAAGAGGCCAAATGCCTTGGCATAGCATCACACTTAATGGTAGATTAAACTGTAATCGCCACTTGGAAAATGTTGTTAGTAAGGCGTGTCATGTGGACTTGCCAGAACTTCTATTGCAAGGCTTGTGGTGTTTTGCCCAGAATGGCGGAGTTGTTATACAGTACGCTAGTACGACTTGTAATCACGTATGCTTTTCTAGTGTGGTGGCCAAAAACACTGAAACGCCACATCATCAACAGCTGTAATAAGCTCCAACGACTTGCCTGTCTTGGCATCCCTGGTGCTTTTAGACTGCGCTTCGGCAGGAAGTTCGTCCTTCACATTCCAGATCGGGCGGAATGGGCTAACGGCAACCCGTGCATTGATCCGAGAAGTATCATTTGCTTCACGGATGGCTGTAAGACCGATCACTGTGTAAGTGCTGGAGTCTTTGCACCCAATACCAAGATCTCGGCTGCAATTGGGTAAATGGCCCAACGTCACCCAAACCGAAATTCATGCCATCGGAATCTGTGCCAGGGAGATCCAGGGACGGGGTCTCCGTGGTGCACATATAACCATTTTCGATAGCGAGGCGGCAATTGAGGCGTTATCTTCACACAATTTTACTTTTAAGTTGGTCAGCGAGTGTTTTGATCTCCTCCAGGACCTCTCCATCCGTTCCGGGTCACAGAGGCGTTGAGGGAAATGAATACGCGGACGAACTAGCAAGAGGGGGTTCAACCTCTCTACTCATCGGTCCTGAGCTCCTCTGTGGAATTAGCTGGACAGCTGCTAGAGGCGTGATTGGTAACTGGTCATCGGGCCGGAGGTTTAGCTACTGGACGACGCATCCCGCCCGAAGAGTTACAAAAGAGCTAGTGTGCCCCTTCAGCTACTCCAATATTAAATGTCTGCGCAGAACAGGGCGAAGACATTAATAGGCTTTTATACCGGGTCATTTTGGGCTCCGCTACCATCTCCATCAAATTGCTTTATCAAGGGAGACCCTATGTCGCCTTTGTCTGGAGGAAGACGAAACCTTCATTCATTTGAATGCCCAGCGATCGCCAGGTCCAGGAGATCACTCCTTGGATGTGATTCACTAAGCTCCAGAATGATTTGGAGCTCCCGGACTTTATTTAGCTAGTTGGTAACTTTCTAAATTAAAGTGTGTGTGCGGCCTTAAAGATCATAAAAATAAGGTATCTCGACGGTTTTCCGCACATTTTAGTCAGTTGCTCGAAAAGTACTGTTAATGTATAAGTGGCAAAATAGATGTCTTTGCCATTAGTCAGATCGTCCATAGAATATGTTTTTCATTCATTGTTCCTCCCATTCCTTAGCTTGCGAGCCTATCCTTCTACTACGATTTACGAGAACACAAATTTCGATTATTTTCTAGCGGGCCTCACTACATAATTTTTATGTGTACGAACTCATTGTGATTTTGTTGGTCGTTGTGAATTTTCTGCTTACTTCAATAGCAGTAAAGCTATTCCGGTCGGAGCCTTGACCCACAAGGTGGGGTCAACTTACTGAAATCCTGTAATTCTTTCAAGAAAGACAGAAAGAAGTATAAGAAAAAGAATTGTCTTCATAATTGTGCCCCATTGTGAATTTTTCATATGTCTCGATGGTTGTCCTGTTATTTTGGGTAGAGACCAATCCTGTGGAAGAAATTTACTGAAATCCACTCATATGTTAAAGAAATACACGCAGAAATAAGTGAAGAAGAACCCATTGTTAATTTTAGCTAATTGCAGGGGCGTACATAGAAATAAATTTCGGGAGGGGTTTTTGAGAGGGGTTGGAGTGGCAGGATGTGATTATACCCTGATAGAAACCTACAAATTGTATTAAAATTTTGAATTTGAGAACAAAATTTAATGTCACAGCAAAATAGATAGGATTGCAGATATATAGAGATATATAGACCTTATAGAAACAACAGTTATGATAGTCTTTTACAGAACACAAAGGATAACAGTTTGCAAAACACGGCACATGTCGAATAATAATCCAAGATCGATTATATTACTTTAGCGATAAGAACCAGCTTCCAACCGAACACCTTAACTTTACACCTTTCAAAAAAACTAAGTCAGTCGCTGATGTCCCTATTTTTTAATTACATGATCTGGTGAGCTCTGGTTGTATGACAAGTAACTAAAAAAGTGCCACGCGACGAAGGTAACTACCCCAAACAACCAGCTGTAGGTGATTTTGCATATGAAACAACCTGCATTTCAATTCACATGACCAAAGCTTCTAGGTCCCCTAAACCCACTACGTAAGGAGTCCTCAACACCGTTATTTCAGGTAGTATCATTGTAGCATCAATTCATTTCGGAGGGGGTTCGAACCCCCAAAACCCCTAGCTAGGATCGCCACTGGCTCATTGTGAATTTTTTGCATGTTTCAATAGTTATTATGCTATGCTGGCCAGAGCCTAATCCAACAAACCCAAAATCATAGAAATCTGTCCAGCCGTTCTCGAGTTATAAATGGTGTAACTAACACGACTTTCTTTTATATATATAGATTCCTGAAAATAAGGGCGGAATTCATAGTCCCCAATTAAGTAATAAGGAATTCCTTAAGGTTCCCTTGAGTATAAGTAGGGACTATAATTCCGCCCTAAGTCTCGTATTTCTGACTAAAATAAACAATTTTGTAACCATAGGATAATGCAGAATCTATCCGCACAAATGATACTTGTTACTGTATCTAAACATCATCCCCTAGAGAAACACAATTGAAATATCCCTGTTCGTTGTAGTCAGAATCACACCCTATTTGTATTGACTATATATTCCTCATAATCGTTTCCACTTACAGCGCTTAATCCGATGTTGTTGGTCATGCCGATTTATAGACATCAAAAGCGAAGTTTATGTTTACATCATCCGGCGTAAATCCTTAAGACAGAATCGGCCTGCAAAAAAGAAAAACCATGACCGCAATCCCCCGGGCCACAATAATAAATGCAAGAAGAAGTCCAGCAACGAAGTTGGGAGGTGACCCATTCCAAACTATTGTTTGCTGCAACACAAATCTCCATTAACCGTCCGTTGTCATCCTACTAAATCTTTGATCCCCTACGCTGTTGTTGCTTGTTGTCCTTATTGTTATCGTATGGTCAAAGGACGGATACCTGCGAAGCGGCGCAGATATGCGATGATGTTCCAAAGGACGGAATCAAACGGAAACGGCGTTCATTGATTATAATAAAATATTTATTTCAACTTGAATCGTGAAAACAAGCTTTTGTGAATTGCCAATATGGATTGATGCTGCTCTCCGGATATAATATGAAAGTGATTTTCCGGGCATTGGTTTTTTGCCAAGGTAAGGAAGTTAGGTAAGGTATAGACTTCCAAACAATAGAAGAACGTAGGTGGTATGTATTATCTCTTAAGCGTGTGGGAGTGACCATTTCAACGGCGTTTGTTGTTAAAGTAAAAGGTTTTCCAAACGTATTCTGGCGGAAATATTCGGAATCCAGCCACCCATAATTTTCCAAACTTGTAATACATACCTCTGATCCTTGAAAACCACAACATCTCTTCTTGCCATATCCCTTCGAGCTCTTCGCACATATAGTAATGCACCATACTGATTTCTATACAAGTAACCACAACCCCAAAGACGTACAGTAGGAAGTAGGTTGACCCTTTCTTAATTTCATCTTATATAGAGGTAAGGTACGCTGTACGCACTTTACCCAAACCGGAAGAAAAAAACAAGGAACACGAAGAAACTTCCCTACTGTCGGTATGGCTCCTCTCTGTATAAACTTCACCGGACGAATTCCAACCGTACGACCAGCATGATGATGATAATAATAATGCAGGAGCAATGTATTATATGTATGGGAAAGTTTCTGGCTTCTGTGAAAGTTGTTGTCTATGGAGCTCGTGCAGAATGCGAGTCTGGACGGTCAAAGCCTGCGGGAATACCACAACCCACAAGTTGTACATCTACTAGAGGTTGGAAGCGGGAGTCTACGAAAACACTTAAGTTGTCAGTAAGAATATATACTCGGAAAACTTAAAGAATGAACGAGCGGTCTTTCTCTCTCTATAAATAGCTTATCGTATGAAACCCCAGGAGAGCGCTCACCACTTAGTCAGAGACAGCGCGCGTATAAGCACGTCACTAAATCGGCATTTTGCGCTCGCTCTATGACTTGTACGTGTTTCAACTAAATTGCTGAACACTCAGGACTCAGGTATAGTGTATAATCGCCTCGGGCAAACTTCAGAAGGATCTTTTAAAACAAAAAACTGCCCAAAACACGCGTATAGAACACGGCGAAATGTCGATGAATATACACAAACTTGAATGTTATCATATTTTGATAATAGTATCCTGTGACATTATGCCAGGACACTATCAACGGAGTGGAGGAGGGAATATTATGCTTTCCGTGTCGTTGTTGTCCTTCTAACTTAAAACCATAACGGATGGCAAAAGAAAGAAAAATAATGGTCGGTGTGATAAATATGTTGACCAAAAGTGATGATGATGGTACAATAAGTATTTTGCCGGGGTGCTGCTGATAAAAGTACACGGAGCTGAGCTAGTCGATTTGTGCGGCAAAATTATGATATCGTGGAGAAATGTTCAGACATTAATTGAATGGCTTTCGTGAAATCGGCAGAAAATCGACTGTCCTGGAAGAAAGAGAGAGAGAGAGACGACTACCACGCCATGGGAAGGCAAACATAAATCACAGCGGGTGCTTAGCGTAGTTCTTTGACGATTAACTATCATTAGAGCTAATTACGGGTAATATCTTGTCGTATTGTTTCGATTCAATCAAAACTCCTTTGACGAAGGACATTTGGGCTAGATTAGCTATATTGTTATTGGTTAATAGGTTGGGAAGGAATTTATGATTCGTTGATTGAGGAATAGGAACATTTATCCGCTTATTTTCTTTTGAAAAAAGGTAACCGTTATCCATATTCTGACTAATTTACCCGCGATAAACGCAAGTATAAGTACGCTGAGATTGTGGTTAAAACCCTTTGAGAATTGGACCCACGCCAAATTAATCGAAAATTTATCACAGAACTGCATAAACAAAAAGACAGAGCGAGAGAAAGAGAGAGAGCGATAACCAGAAGCCTAATGCATAACAGGCTACAGGGCCGGATTTCCCATATGGGCAACCTGGGCTACTGCCCGGGGCGGCAGAATTGGAGGGGCGGCAAATTCTTAATTTTTTTCATTAATCTTAATCGAAAGGATCTAATCGCAACCTCAACTCAATGTGATTCCGCCTTCAAAAATTGGGACTACGCAAAATTTTGCGTGAAGCACGCACTCATTCACTCTAAATGGCGTGGCGTGGTTCAATTAGAGTAGGAGTATAAATTATCTTTGGCTTCACTTAAACATTATGCCTGAAGACACATTAGATGCTATAAATACGCGAGTATTTGGCTCCCAGCTCCTGTTTCCAAGCCTCTAAAATTGCCCCAGACTTAAAGAAAAAAAACAAAAATATTTTTGGTGATAGCGATCCTTTGGAAAGTTCAAAACGCCCCAAGCAAGTAACTCATCTAATCACACATTTTCGTCTGTTCAATTACTTCTTTAATTTGTCCACACATCAAATTCGCTGGGAAGCAAGGATTTGGTTTCGGGGGAGGTCCAAGTCTCGATATTAGAAATGCGGCATTGGCTATAACATTTTTGAATTTCTATAGGGTGAATAGGTTTAACTAAACGTTTAAGAACTCTTCCGCTTAAATTTTCGAATTTGCAATTTTTTGTTCAGAGAAAAACGGGAAATTCCACCGAAAATAAAAAATAATTTAAAATAGTTGAAATCAGGAAAACCTAGAACTTTTTGGGCACCGAATGATTTTTCCTTAATAACATCAGTAATTCGTTTTCGTTATCTTTATCACCGAAAACAAATTAGGTCAAGGTGTGTCCAAAATTTACCGTAAGCTTTCTTAATTTTGGGTTTTTTTCGGTATAACGTTTTCTATGGTCAAATATGTTGCTAATATGTATAAGAAATTTTATTTGTTGGGGTAATTCGCAAATTATTTTAAAAACGATCGACAAAGAAAAAAATTTAGAAAACATGAACGCATTTCTAAAGAAAGTGAAAAGCCGAATGTTATAAGAATTGTACAGTTCTCTATGTTATCCAGTGGCGTAACGTACGGTGTTCTATGTGTTCAGTGGAACATGGGCCCCCAAGTCACAGGGGCCCCCAAGGCCGAAAATATAAAGAATATTCTTTTTTTAAATCCTTGGGTAACTGTTCTTTTCAAGATATTTATTTTCATTAGTTTGCAAGAGACAAACCAGCTGCAAAATCTAACATACATATAAAGGCAAGACATTCCGAAGAGTGGCGTAACGTTTTTAAAAATCTTTGTGTTCAAACTTAAATCGGGATTACTTTCTTTGAGCAGTTACATTTTCGATTTCCATAGTTGAAATCCTACTGTCACCATGAATGTTTATGTTGTCTTGATAAAGAAACCCCTCCTGCGACATCCTGATCAAATCGGCGAATTCCTAAATCACATTTACGAGCTTCCATGTTCAATTGACGAATTTAAAAGTTGTGTTAACGAATTTCAATTACAAATTGATAAATTTCGTTTTATATTGTTATACTTCAACATCATGTTGACGAATTTCCATGTCAACTTTTCAAATTGTCAAATCATATTGACGAACTTCCAGATAAAACTGACGGATTCACATTTCAAATTAGTTTTGATTTCTCAAAATATTTGTCAATATGGGATGGCCAACTTGTATCGGAAATTCATTCACAATATTTTGAAATTCATCAATTTAACATAGAACATCGTTACTGGGACACGAAAACTGGTCAATTTATAATAGAAATTCGTCAACATCATTTTTGAGTTTGCCAATTTGTCATGGAAATTCGTCTATTTGGAGCAAGTTTGTGTTAATACTTTTATTTGAAAGCATGATTATTAAATTTACCTTAAGGCAAAAATCGACGAAAATAGTTCGGCACTTTTGTTCCTGTGGCTTTGTGATCTTGACACTAATGAACATTTGAAGCAATTCGAAACAAATATGGATTTCGGCCTTTGGGGACCTGTGCTCAATGAACACATGGGACACCTGGCACTGGCATAATTTTGCAATAAAACTATGAAGAAAGTGTCTGACAAGCTTATTGAGTGGGGATTTATCTAAATATCAGCTTTTCTGGGCTTTGGTCAGGAAATATTGATGAAATATGAAGGGTTGACTTGTAAAAAGGAGTGTTTACCTTAAAGGCTCTTGCTTCAAATTGAGCCATTGTGATCCAGTTCGTTGAGTTCTTGAATACTGAAATATGTTCACAATGTTGTGGATCTACTTGTCGAAAGATCGTTATTTATTTAATTTTTATCCAGGAGTCATAAAATCAAGAAATATATGCATGCCGCTAAACCCTTCTGTCCAGATAACGGAACAGGCCTTTCTCCTACTGGACACATTTTTCTTTGGAGGAACTCTACCATGAATTGATGAAATTCGCCATGGATACGCCAACTTAGCCAGGGTTTGTAGAGCAGTGTGCTAGATGGCTTGATCCTCAGATTTAGGGTTCCAGACTAGACAAGGCGCACGTCTTGAGATGGTGTTTTTTAGTAGCTTCTATTTAGGTTAGTGATAAATATTCAAATAGGACATGTAGAACTTTACAAGTTCTCCAGTTTAATTATTCAAATTAAATTTGTTGTCTCAAATTATAAAATGTTGGAACATGTTGCTTTCACAGAAGATTGCTTTTTCTCATTTGTGGACTGCTGTAAATGCGATTTCTGTCCTGCGGCTAAAAAGTCGTATGTGGAGGGCCAACTCCAATTTCGAACACAAGAAATTCAGAAAACGTTACGCCACTGATGTTATCATTGTAGTTATAAACATTCCTAAAACAATTTTGGGAGGGGCACGGAACAGCTGGATTCCTCCCTTGGGAAGCAACATAAAAAAATTTCAAGCAATCAAAATACGCTTAGTATAGTAGTAAAAAATATGAAATTTTCAATTTTTCACATGCGCCCGCTAGCGTTTTGCCTACATTCCCTGTGAGGTGACAATTGCTACCTTCAAGCTTATCTACTGGCGGGCGGCAAATTCGTTACTGCCCAGGGGCGCCATAGATGCTAAATCCGGCCCTGACAGGCTAAAAAAGAAATGCCTTTGGCATGGGTTACGTCCCGATTCAATATTAAAACCTTTGCTCTATAGGTATTAAATAAAAAAAAACCTCTGGAAGGCTATCCTCTAATAAAGAGTGTGAAAGTTATAAATGTGGTAGTGAAACATTTGGAAGGCAAATGTCTAAACAGTCGCCAAAGCCGAGAGTAGTGGCAACCTGTTCGCCAAAATGCAGTAAGTGGGTTAATGCTGAATGTCATCCTTCTATATATAAAAATGCTAACTTCGGAAATGGAAAAATCTGATGAATGTTCTGATTGGCTACGATGAATCCCGAATGTCGATAAGTATAGCATGCAAGAACGAAAAGCAGTCAGTCAGTGCTGCGGTCGGGGGTGGCGAGCGTAGCGAGCAGGGGGCGAAGCCCCCTAGTGGTACACAAATAATTGTATTCTGCAGGAAATAATTGGGGACTATTTTGCCCTCTCAGATTAGGAAAGGAGAGACCGAGAGGATAAATTTGACTAATTGAAAAATTGAGTGCATTCAGCGAACGAAAAATGAAGCAGGAAAGTGCTCTTCCAATTACGTATAGATTCTCATTCCGCATGATGGCTTTTCAGCGGAGAAAGAGGTCGGTGGCTGAAAATTCTTATAGCATTTCCAAATAAATTTCATTCGCTGACGTAGCCAGGGGGTCCGGACCAAACCTCCGGCCCCCCTCTCTCCGAAATAATTTTATGGGATTTCAAATTTCAGTAACTCCCCATTTATTCTTTTTTATGAAACAAAAAAAATACCGTTTTTTTGGAATGAACATGAAAGGTGGCCAATGATCACGAATATAGTTTTAGAATGATAAAATGGCAGATTTCCGTTAGGCTTTATAAAATCTCCTAAATGGAGATCTAATTTAGCCTAGTAAGTAGCGAAGGAGCTTTTCTCGATTTAAAAGGGCGCCTATAGCATGCCGATTAATTGACGAGTTATGCCCTTTCTATGAGCCTTGCGCTGAGTGCCGGTAAACGCAGTGTATGACATGACCGTGAGAGCTGTTTCTACGGAGATTTATATCTGAATGTTGTCTGTTTAAAGCGCCGTTCGCACGAAGGATTTATTGTCCAACTTTTGAGCATTCAAACAAGTTGGACAACAAATCCACCGTGCGAACAAAAGTTGGACAACAAGTTTGAAGTTGAACGAGCATTCAAACAAGTTCACCGTGCGAACAGAAGTTGAGCAACTTGTGTGAGTTCAAAAAACCTTCACTCGTCTTACATTAAGCTGACCAGACGTACAGTATTTTGCTGTACAGTGCAGCATTTTGACCTGTCGTACAGCACTGGGAAATGTACAGCAAAATGTACAGCATTCCCAATATCACACATTGAAACCTAATTCACTACAACAGGGGTCGACAAAGGGCGTCTCGGGAGCCACATGCGGCTCTTTTACTCATTTAGTGTGATTTAAGGACTCAAAGCATTTCCAAATTCTTGCACAAATATTCTAAAAGCCTGCTTAAAATATATAGCCGTGAATGATCATGGTAGTATAAAAGTCATAGCCCATGTTCCACTATCTGTTTGATTTTTTTTTTGTAGAAATTCGCAGAATCAAGGAACTCACTAAGGCGCAGTTAAAATTTTGACTCGGCAACAATAAGTACGATTTCAAAATACATGGTAAAAATTTAGTAGCTGCTTTCCGTGTCTTTTTGTAAGGCCGTCCATTACAAATTAGATTTTAAAAATAACGTCGCTTTATATCCGCCTTATAAAAAAAAAACTTCCAACTAACTCTACAAGCTCACATTTCCTTACAATTTCAAGGTCCTACGTATCAGGCAGCTTTCATAAGTAACAGCGGCTCAAATCGCAGTTTTGTGTTTTCTAATTGAAAATAGTCTCGGAAATTCGTGAGCGCAGACTTGCAGAGCACCGCACTGCCCATATTTGGTGCAAATTGACGATTGAGGACTTTAGGGCTCCCTTATGGGTCCAGCTTAGTACAACAGAACCTTGCCTTCTCTTGGTTCAGCACATATTTCTCAAAATATCGGCTATGACTCAGTTCTGTTTACAGAAATGAAGGTACGATAATATGAGGCAGTGACGTAGCTAGGATTTTGTTTCGGGAGGGGTCCGACGCTAAGTTTCAGAAATTTTGACATTATTAAAAATTAGAATTAACTGTGGGAACTAGTTTCAAGCCCCATTTCAGCACTGCTCACACATTGCTACTCTCCCCTGTTCATAAACAATTATTATCGAAGGGCTCGTGGGGCTTCGCATCAGTGCGAAGCAGCAAGCCTAGGGTTACTTAAACAATCGCAATATGCGACATTTTTTACTTTATAAGTTTTAACCAAACTCTATTGCGCATAGGTATAAATGTACCGTACCTAAAAATATTAAGCATTACTGACCGTTGCTTTGAGTGAAGACTGAAGAAGTATGCAATGTATGCTTAGGCTCGTGTATTCGGTGCCCGTGTCGTGTGGCTTTTGCCTTTCTTTTGCACGTCTCTTTAAAAAAGCGACTTCATTGTTTCAGGAAAATATTTTATTTCAAATTTTCGAGCCAATATGAAGCCTTACGAAATTTCGATAAATTGGAAGGACTTGTCTGAAAACTGAATTCCGCAAGTATGTGTACAGCACAAGGGCGGTCCCAGAGGGGGGGTCAAGGGGGTCATGACCCCCTACAGAGTGGGCAAAAAATAAGGAACCAATGTAAAAAAAATTCATAACTTTTACATTATCCTTTCTTTATTTTATTTTTTTTTTAAGACATTAAACTTGGGAGATTTAAATATGGAACTGTACACCATTGCACATCGAACCAAAATAGTGTCATTATTTTTTGAAAGCAGTTCGCAGTTCTCAAACAGCTTAAACTATACGTGCTATGGTGACGTTTCAGATTGGCAACGTTCCCATATCGCTCAAATTTGGTTACCATAGCACGTATAGGTTTAGCTATTGGAGAACTCCATAAAATTGGCAGTATAATGGCACCATCAGAGAAGATTTTATCATGTTCTGTGATGCTTATGGCTCTATTCGGGACGAAGATGTTAAAGGTGAGGAGCGACGCTTAAGTGGCAAAGCCATTGCACATATTATGGAAGATTTATTGTCGAAGTTTGATGTTGATGTGAAGAATGTGTGGGCATACAGTGGACTCTTGGGAGTACCAGTTTGGCCTGTTGTTGCATAATATCAATTGTGGGTAGCTTGATGGAAGCGATTGTCACAATCTGCCCCAAAACAAGCCGTTCCCATTTGTCTGATGCAAATAATCAAAGAATGTGACCATGATTGTACCCAGCCATCAACTGCCTGCATCGGATTCTCGCGACATTGCCAGTAAGTGTTGCCACTGGAGAATGGAGCTTTTTAACTCTGCGTCGAGTTAAAAGTTAGCTCCGAGCATCCATGGGAGAAGAACGCCTTGTCGGTCTCCTTCTCCTGAACATTCACAGGGACATTGATGTATGATGTTGATGTGGATGCTGTGATTACAAGGTTTTCAAAGGATTCAAAGACCAAATTAGAGTTTGTATTGTAATTTTCGTTTTTATTTGACATATTAAAAAATTGATTTACTATTTAATGTTTCGATTAAATTTAACCTGGAGGATTGAAAACCTGATCAGTAATTAAATATTGGTCAATCTGAGTTTTTATGTTACGACTTTGTATTGGTCCGATCAAAAAACTTTAAGCCCATAGCGGTGACCCCCCTCAAAATGTAGGGCTAGGACCGCCCTTGGTACAGCATTGGGCCTTCGGGAGTCAGGTCACCTTATCTTACATTGACTATAGTCCGATCGAAATATCAACATAAACTTTTAAATAATGAAGAGTTAATTAACTGAACGGGTTTTTTTCATTTGTTCTGTATATTGCAAGGGTTACATGGATGGCCCTGGTAATCTCATCATAAAATATGTACTTCTCATATAAACTTGATGACCTTAGTCCAATGCTGGATTGTCGCGCCTGTTATTTATTTTTATTTCATATAAACTTAGTGGGAAATGTTACCTTCAATGCTTTACAAATGAAGAGAAATGAACGGAACAAAAAATATATTTTTCCTGCGCTAATGCGTATTACAACTTCCAATTTCTGTCCATACGGCCAACAAGTTTGATAGGATTTGTTGAAGTTGAATATCGTACGTGTGAAAAGTTAGTGGAAAAAGTTGGATCAAACAAGTTGGATGCCGTCCGAACGCGCCTTAGGCTTTCAAAGTTTTTAGCTATCATTATACCCTTATCCAGGAATAAATATCCGGCTGAACTCAGACGCCCCTCTAGCAATTGGATTTCAAGTCTGGTGGAAGAGAGCCCTGACAACACAGGGCTAATCCGTTCTAGGCTAGGTACACAGATTAGATACGCCGAACTCTGTTTTGGTGCCAACCAGGCCTGTTCCTAACACCGGGACACCCGGTGCAGCGCAGCAACTGTTCAGTACCGGTATTTTTCCATTTTCTTAACACCTGTTCAGTCCTGGTCCTTTCAGGTTCTTTTGGCACTTTTCAGATATTTGAGCATCTGCTGAGTTTTTTGTATTTTCGAACTGAGTGTTAGGTTCTTTTGTACCGCATTTTAGCTCGTTTTTCAGGTTTTTCTTTTATTTCGTTATTCATCACTCAGAAAGGTTTTCTCAGGGAAATACCCTGAGTTTCTAGAGGAAATAGTTGTTAATTGTCTTTACAAAAACACTCTAAAGTCATGCAGACACAACTCGATCTACGTCCACGTCCAATTTAATTTAATGTATCACACGGGTTTGCGATAGTCATTCTATTATTTTACCACCGATCTCAAATCAAGTGTCCAATCCGCGATTTTTTTTTTCGTGTAATAATTAAATTTAGCGTAAGACAGTATGCGATCCGAAAACATATTTGACATCGCGGACGCAGATCGCGTTGTGTGCGAGGGAGCCCTAAGGTAATTTTCGGTCGTTGATTTCGAATTTGGCTCACCCATTACCCTGAGTGGAATCAGCGACCCAAAATGACTTCAGTGTTTTTACCGTACCAACTCCATGACTATTTCTCGGGAAAACACAATACAAATTCTGGGGCAGGCAGCAAAAACAATTGCGTTTAGTTTTGACTTCCAATTCCAAATCAGCGATCTAAAATTAAATGATATGATAAAGTTTTGATTGCCTGTGCACTGGTAAGTTATCCAAGTGCTCAGACGACTTGAGTCGTTCCTGCTCTTTGATTTGCCTCTTTACTGTACAGGTAGAAATGCTGCAAAAGGGTTCTGGTTCACGGAAGCAGAATGCTGCGGCTATATGGACGAATATTTCCCTGAGCATATCTGGTTACCTTTCAGAATGAATGAAGTCTTCAAAGAGAGGAAAGACGAATCGTGGTTTAAATGGAGAAAAACTCTGAAAAAACATGTGCTGAAAACCCTGAGAAAAGTCTTCAAAGAGTGGAAAGACGAATCGTGGTTTAAATGGAGAAAAACTCTGAAAAAACATGTGCTAAAAACCCTGAGAGAAGCCGGTACTGAAAAGGTGCTAAAAAATTGAAAAAAAAACCAGGTTCATGATAAAAAGAGTTAATTAAAAAACTTGCGGGTGCTGGTGCACCGTGTGTGGTACCGCGTGTTGAAGAAAACCAGTATCGCTACTGAAATCTGAGTACCGAACAGACCTAGTGCCAACTAAGCAAACAAACGAATAGCGATCTTCTCAAACAGCCATGCGGCTGGCTTGTTTAGTGCTGCCTGAAGACGCTGAATCAATCAACTGGGTTCCAATAAGAGAATAACACTGTTCTGAGTTCTCGGTCACATGGACGTTGCAGGGAACGAACTAGTACATATATACGCAGCATTCCGCTTATGTGAATCAGAGCCCTTTTGCAGCATTTCTACCTGTACAGTAAAGATGCAAATCAAAGAGCAGGAACGACTCAAGGCATCTGAGCACTTGGATAACTTACCAGTGCACAGGCAATCAAAACTTTTTCTTGGCATGGTACTCCTATAAAAGATCGGCTGAACTCCTTCAACAGGCAGATGTAAGGTACAAACCATTTAGGGGATCCTTATAACACTCTTACGTGAGATCACATCTGCGCACAATAAGACGTATAAGAGACGCGAGCAGTCAATTCTGCGAAAGAAGACAACGGGACTGCAACGCACGTCCTGTGCAATTTCGACGTTTTAGCCCAACGCCGCTGGACACAACTCGGAGTGGCCTATTCAGTAGCGGACGACATTGCTTCAGCTTCAATTAGCAAACCAACTCCTTCCTTAGAACTATCGACCTTGATAGGGTGCACAATAGCCAAAAAGATCCACGAGGAGAGGCCTACTCTTACTCCGGTATACGTTAAGGATGTTATCACCTTATTCACCTGAAAGATAAGATTTTAAATATCGGCTTTTAGGCATTTGCTCACACAGGGTTGATTCTCTCTGCCTTAAAGTTTCTATTGAAGTTAATTTGACCCACTGTCTCACCGCCTCATATACTTTGTCTTTCACTTGATATTAATGTTTGCGAATATTTATTTTATTATTAATTTATGAAGGGGGCGTTTCTGCTTGCTGTGGCGCATGGTGCCAAACTCGCACGGTACTGTCTGTCTTGTTTCATCGTATAGTTATGGCCAAAATGCTATACTACTGTCCACAATCAAAAACAACATTTTATTTTCTAATAAAATCGAGCGTTGGACCCCTCCCGATACCAAATCCTGGCTACGTTCCTGCTCCACTTAATAGTCCACATGCGAAATGAGAATCCAATTGGAACAAAAAAAAATCTGCTACATTTTCCGTTCGCTGCAGCCACTGGGTACGTTCAGAAGCACCATTAGTGCAGACTACAACAGAACCAGCAGGAGGGGCTACATCTGAGTGAGATCATAAGCCATTACATGGGTCGTTAGCTCGAAAAACACCATAAACTGTGCCACACCACCCTGTGCACCTAGGGTGTGCAAACTAACCACAACACCAACCCGTATGACGAAGAAAAAATGCATTATTGTTGTCAATGTTAATTTTCGCTACCATGCCCAAAAAAATCTATGCCGAAGAAAAACGCATAAAGAGTATGTACGGATCCAGTGGACGGTCGAGAGCTCGTTGGGAGTACTCAGTAGATCAGGACGCCACCAGCTACTCAGCTTCCGACTCTGGGGGATAAGACCGCGTCCAGACTTTGTAAATCGAGATCGCTATAACCAAACCGAGAGGCAGAAATTCGTCGGGATTGGATTAAATGAACGGTCAGTTGTGCAAGCGATTCCAAACTCAGCTGTCTGAGTGAATGCTTGAGTGCAAGTCAACACCCCAAGTTTTAGGCTGAGAATACCACTGAAAAGCTCCGACAAGATTCCGGCTGACACTCGCTCATATCGTGGTTATTATTATTAAGGTTTCTTCCTGTACTTCAAAAACTACTGAAGGGTTTTAACAGTAAAGATCTTTACAGTGCTGCAACTCTTGTCACAGTCGCCTCCCGATCGTCAGAATTGCCGGAATAAGCCTCAAATTTAGGGACGAAGTAAGGTACCGATGGTTGTTTCTGGTCTCATATGGACCCTATATGCCTATTAAGCGTGCTCGTTGGTGATGATAAACTCTATATACTCTAGAGTCAGGAAAGTTCAAGCGTGAAATCGTAAAAGGGGACCCAAGGGCAAACAGGATCAATTTTTCATACGACTCATGGAACAAAAAAAATACAAAGTGGGGACTGAGCGACTGAGCGCAAACGAGGTATACTTTTCATAAACGGGGCATCAAGAAGCCCATGTAGAGCATGTTGCGGGGCACATTTTGTTCAAAATTCAAGAGTCCTAGATGTCTTCGTTCAGAGAATCAAAGTTCCGTCCAAAGATGCGACTCGATAACAACAAAAATCTCAAAATTTGGAACTCAGGCAAAGGGGATTAATTTTCCGAAAATAAAATCATTAACAATGGATCACGACGACGATGAAGAGTATTTTGCGGCGCACATTTTGCTGAGAATGTCAGTCTCCTAGCAGTCCCCGTTCAGAAGTTACAACTGTTCAAATTCAAACCAAACGAACAAAACGAAATTGGTCTTGACCACCCCCCTGAACGAAACCCTAGCTACGCCCATGACTTGCATAGGGGGCATAAGAAGTCAGGTTAGATGAAGAATATTTTGATCTTAGGAAACGAAAAATAAACTTATTCAGGGTAGGGTACTCATTAATAGGATACACATCGACTTGCAAAGGGGCACAGGGCAGGATATACGTATTTTCTATCGCTTGAGCATAAAATCCGGGAAAAAAGTCAATTCAATTCCAAATAGAAACTCAAACGTACCATATTGAAATTCCAACACTCAATGTGTTTGTCTTTTAAACGAGACCATTTTTGTCCGGATAAATGCCGTTACACCCGGCTAAAAGCTAAACTACCGCCATAATGTAAAAAGAAAATTTCCCGTCCTCGACAAATGCCGGTTCAGAATTTTTTTCAACAAAAATGCTGTTCATTCCAGTTGACTACTCGTAGCCAAATTCACTTCATGAACGTCTATCTGGCGTCTATAGCCACAGCATGCTCTACCGATATGTCCATATCGGCCGCGCGCCGCCATATTGCAATCATTTTCAATGGCAGAATCAAATTCCAAAGCCACACAACACGATGCATTTTTTTTTTTGCCAATTCCCAGCCGAACTGTTCGAATATCCGCTCACATTCACGGGCATGAATTAAAATCCCGGAAAACGGAAGCCGCGACCATTGTCGAGAGAATGCCAGGCAAAAAATGCAAAAATGTGGAATTCTATTTAATTAAGGGAAACTACCAACGGTTGCATCGCATTCAATCGAATAACAGAAAACGGTTACGTTTGTTATTTTTATTTTCGGTGGGAACGTCCACACTATAAGGTCAGCGATTCGGTTTCAGGGATATTTTTTTTTAACCAGTTCGACGAAAGAAGGCATTGATATGCCGTATGTACAAAAATACAAATATGGTGTCCTTCGTAGAAGAACCAAAAGAGTATATGCATAAAAGAAATTTAATTAAAATACCAACTTTAAGTTAAACGTATTTCATTCATTCATGTCGTCAAACGATGCAGTTGAAAAATTTACTAAAGTAAATATTTTTCAGCTACACAACAAAAAAAAATGTTCTCTCTATTCTTTTTTTATATGATGGCATCGCGCCAGCGAATATTTACCCATGATCCTTGCATTCCGAGTGCCTATATGTGTGTGTGTGTGTTTACCGAAATACTTAAAAAAGGAGGATAGTGCAATTTGGCCGGAAAAGCGACACCATATCGCAAATAATGGACCAAAAATGCCTAACACATTTTTTGTATCTGGGTTGGTAACAGTTATGTCTATGCAGGAAAAAATATCAAATAAATATTTGGCAGGGAAAGAGGCTGAAAGGGATTGTGCATTCACCTGAGTCGTGAACTATTCACACCGGAATGATTTATTGCATTTTTGATTTTTAGGTTATGTTGCGTTAGGTTAGGTGTGAGGTTAGGACTGCTGACATTGGCGTAGTCAAAGGGAAGGAAGCAGCAGGGAGGGCGTCCCTAATGCTAAAATTCTCTCTGGAAAGTTAGCAGAATTTTACACCATTCAGATCGAAAGGGATGCATTTGGTGACAAAGCCTATATGATGTAATCAGGAGTAAAGTATCGTTAAAAGTTGAAATAAGCGTTCTGGATTGCCCTCTCTAATTGTCATCATAGATTCCAAATACATACCCTTGACCTCCTAAAAAAATCCCAGCTATGATTCTGATTTTGACAAAATGTTGGGCTCGGAAAGCTTAGCCCCCGAAATCTACTCCAATTGAGGATGGCACTGTTCGAAAGGACAATGAAACGCGAGCCGCAGGGTGTACAGGGGTTGGCTCAAAATATTGTATCCTGATGATCCAAAAGCTTGATGACGATGCAGAAAATAGTACGGGAGCCAGGTACCCAACTACCTTCCTCATAAGGTAACCGGCTGAAAATGTGTACAGGTGGTAGTTCATCACCGCTTCTGTGCAAAACTGCTGGTCAGCCCAAAATTTAGCGGTTCCTTGTTAGGGAAATTACGCAACATGTGTGCTAATTTTTGGTTCAATCTTCCTCATAAGGTAACCGGCTGAATTTAAGTGCATGTGTTAGAGCTCGACTTCCAGATGCCGAAAGTGCCGGTCAGCCCAATTTTTAGCAGTTCCTTCACCTATGCTGACCGCCTCAAAGCTGCAAAAAAATGACCCCTACCTTCCTCATAAGGTAACCGGCTGAATTTATGTTCAAACGATAGATCTCGCTTAACCGTATCGAAACATAGTGGGCTGACCGCTCTAAACCGGTTCCTTGACCGGTTTTAACCGGTTTAAAGTATTGAAAATACCCTCGTAAAAAATGGATTTTTGATCATACCTGATTAGGTAACCAGGCTGGATTTGTATTCAAATGGTAGATCTCAATTCGCCCCTGTCGAAAGTACTGGTCGGCCCAGACCAAACCGGTTCCTTGATGCATTTTTACCGATTCAAAATAAGCAAAAATACACCAAGTACACAATATAAAATACTTAATTTTGGGGGGATATGAAGCATTCACCCGATTAAATTTATGTTCGTATGATAGACCTCAATTCGCCTGTGTCGAGAGTACTATTCAGCCCAGACCAAACCGGTTCCTTGATGCATTTTTACCGATTCAAAATAAGTAAAAATACACCAAGTGCACAATATAATCTACTTAATTTTTGGGGGATATGAAGTAATCACCCAATTAAATTTATGTTGGTATGCCAGATCCTGATGCGCCAGTCTCGAAAGTGCCGGTCAGCCCAGACTAAACCAGTTCCTTAACGCATTTTTACCGATTCGAAATAGGCCAATTTACACCAAGTACACAATATAATCTACTTAATTTTGGGGGGATATTAAGTATTCACCCAATTAAATTTATGTTCGTATGACAGATCCTAATACGCCAGTCTCGAAAGTACCGGTCAGCCCAGACCAAACCGGTTCCTTGACGCATTTTTACCGATTCAAAGTAGGCAAAAATTAAGTATGCATATAAATACATTTAACGTTTAAATCAAATTAAATTATTAAACAAACAATTAATTCAGTTCTATTGATTATATTACATATTTATCTCGGAGCTATAGATATTACTAGCAATATCGTCGTGTGGCGTTGGTTCTACGATCTTCTATAATTATAAATTAATTATTATAATTATAAAAATTAAGTAGATTATATTGTGCATTTGGTGTATTTTTACTTATTTTGAATCGGTAAAAATGCATCAAGGAACCGGTTTGGTCTGGGCTGAACAGTACTCTCGACACAGGCGAATTGAGGTCTATCATACGAACATAAATTTAATCGGGTGAATGCTTCATATCCCCCCAAAATTAAGTATTTTATATTGTGTACTTGTGTATTTTTGCTTATTTTGAATCGGTAAAAATGCATCAAGGAACCGGTTTGGTCTGGGCCGACCAGTACTTTCGACAAGGGCGAATTGAGATCTACCATTTGAATACAAATCCAGCCTGGTTACCTAATCAGGTATGATCAAAAATCCATTTTTACGAGGGTATTTTCAATACTTTAAACCGGTTAAAACCGGTCAAGGAACCGGTTCAGAGCGGTCAGCCCACTATGTTTCGATACGGTTAAGCGAGATCTATCGTTTGAACATAAATTTAGCCGGTTACCCTATGAGGAAGGTAGGGGTCATTTTTTTGCAGCTTTGAGGCGGTCAGCATAGGTGAAGGAACCGCTAAAAATTGGGCTGACCAGCACTTTCGGCATCTGGAAGTCGAGATCTAACACACGCACTTAAATTCAGCCGGTTACCTTATGAGGAATATTGAACCTCAAAATTAGCACACATATTGCGTAATTTCCCTAGCAAGGAACCGCTAAATTTTGGGCTGACCAGCAGTTTTGCACAGAAGCGGTGATGAACTACCACCTGTACACATTTTCAGCCGGTTACCTTATGACATGAGGAAGGTAGTTGGGTACCTGGCTCCTAGACTAAAAGCAGAACCTTAAGATGAGGACAATGAAAGAGAAGCAGGCCGCTGGTGGGTCAAAACAGGCGGAGGTGTCTACGAAAATGGAAAGACCGGTGAAGAGTTTTAAGGATTTCAATCCAAAAATAGCCGATTCAAACATTAAAAATGGGAGCTCGTAGCAAGAAGTCTGAAAGATCTCTTAAAAAAATTAATAAGAGGGAAATCCGTCGAACAGTTTACCGGAGTAGACCTCGGCATAGTTATTACCGACGCGTCATGTGAGAGTGCACTAGATGCAATACATCTGAAAGCCCTAAAGGTATCCCTTTTGTCATGAATGGCCTAAGCGATGATGCTGGAGACATAGGCTTTATATTGGCAAGGCTCTTATGTTGCGCATGCCCTACTGAGGCGCCAAATGATGGCCAAGTTCGGTCGGCTGGCACCTACCATAGTTGACAAATTGCATCCCCACGAAATTTGTCCAGCACGGGACGACATTGGCGATTATGGCAAGAATTCAAGAGCCACTGGCATAGAAAAGACAGAGGAAAACCTCCGCATTCCGTTCTTGTCCGAACGAGCCTTAAGCCTTTTGGTGTTATTTTCATGGCTTCAGAGTGGTGCCGTTATGCTACTGCATGCTCTTATGGACCTTGATCCCGACAGAGCCCCTGGTCGTAAAAGTTTGCAATCAAATTGATAGTATTGAGTATTTCAAGACGGGGTATTACGCCACTGTTATCCGCTGTCATCAAATTACCCCTGAAATAGCCCTGTTCGATTAATCGTATTGTAATCGATTATTTTGGACAATCAATTAATCGAATATTTTTGTTTCGATTATAGGCCAGTCGATAAACCGAAATATAAGGCGTTAGGTTACAAAAAAATTGCTCGGCTCTGGTTTTTTGGGGTATTGTTAGGATAGATACCAGAAGTGTACCACCAAGTTTGCAACTTCGAAAAACCTGTGCTAGCCCCGTGACCCTCAAAAAACCTCAAAATTTTCGGACTTTTTTCATATTTTTGTTTGTAATTTCTAAAAGGTGCTTCCTACAAGTAAGTTGTCCACTGCACTGTTAAAGCTAAGAAAATCTTCTTTAATTTGAGTGTAACCCCAGCTTTGTAGGCGCAAAGGCTCCCAAGATACAGCACTTTAAACATTGTTTTTTGAAATAAAAGTTCGAAGTTGTAATTTCAGTCATGTTCCGAGCTGAATATCGGCTTAAATGCGCATTCTACGGAGAAAGTCATGTGACATGAAGTTATAAACCAGTTACTTAGCTGTATATATGTCGGAACGAATGGAATCAGACCATGGGGTCATAGGGCTGCCCCTGAAAATTAGGTTCTTCTAAGAAAAACTTTTTCCTTTATGTACTTATATTAACCGAACTTCACCCAAGTATGTTCCTGGTTAAGCCTCAAAAAATATCTAGGAACGGATGAAATCGGAACACTACGTTATAGTTATAGGGCTGTCATACAAACCAACCTCTGGAAATTAGGTTCTTCTAAGAAAACCTTTTTTCTTTATGAACCAATCTTAACCACCCTTCCCCCAAATGTGTTTTTTAGTAAAGCTTCAAAACATATCTAGAAACGGATGAAATCGGAACACTAGGTCATAGGGCTGTCATACAAACCAACCCCTGATAATTAGGTTCTTCTAAGAAAAACTTTTTTCTTTATAAACGAATCTTAACCACACCTCACACAAATGTGTTCCTAGTAAAGCCTCAAAACATATCTAGGAATGGATGGAATCGGAACATTACGTCATAGGGCTGTCATACAAGCCTCCTAAAATACAATTTCGGATTTTTTACAACAAAAAAAACACATTTTTTAAAGTTCTGTATCTTGGGATCCTTTGCACCTACAAAGCTGGGGTTACACTCAAATTAAAGAAGATTTTCTTAGCTAGTGCAGTGGACGACTTACTTGTAGGAAGCACCTTTTAGAAATTACGAACAAAAATATGAAAAAAAGTCCGAAAATTTTGATGTTTTTTGAGCGTTACGGGGTTAGCACAGGTTTTTCGAAGTTGCAAACTTGGTGGTACACTTCTGGTATCTATCCTAAAAATATCCCAAAACAACAGAGCCGAGCAATTTTGTGCGACCTAAAATCGTTAAATGGCTGGCCTAATTAATCGATTATTAAATTATATAATAATTGAAAATGCGGTTAGCTGAAAAAAAAACTGTGCTCTGCATCAGCCCATTCCAACATTTTTAGTTTTCACTGGAAAAAATTTCCAACTAAAAGTAGGTACTAACATCGTCAGTTCACGTGAAATCCATGCAAATACTGTAAAAATTTTGATGATCGTGAAATCGAATTCGCTTGGTGGTACTCACTTCACATGAAAGTCTCCACACCGGTTTTTGACATTTCGCCAGCGAAAATAATGCAGATGCACTTTATTTCACAGTGAAAAGATGTCATCGACAATCAATCAGAACGCGAGTGAACATTTACCTTAAATTGAGTGAATAATAAGCAAGTCTCCACGGCACCGTTTTCACGGGAGACATATATGCAAGTTTTTCGCTAGGTGAACTCAGTACTTACCTTAATTGCAAAAATAGACCCCCTCCATAAGGGTACTCCCTATGGATCTACAGCCGCGTTGGGTCGTATCTTTGAACGGCTGTAACTTTCGAACGGAGATAGCTAGGACCCTGAAATTTGCAGTAAAAACTCTTCCCAGCCATCCTCTACGTCACCCATTGAAACATTTGAAAATTGAAAATTTCGATAGAAATAAAAATTTCTAAAAATAGACCCCTATCGTACAGGGGGTAGGTACCCTATGGATCACATATTGTCTTGGGTTGCATCTTTGAACGGCTGTAACTTTCGAACGGAGACAGCTAGGACTCTGATATTTGCAGGGAGAAGTCCGCCCAGACCTCTACGTCGCGAAGCTGCGGAATAAAATAGCCACTTTGCGGAGCTGCAGCGGGAAACGGATGTGACTAGGGGGATAATAATTTTGGAATCGTTAATAGGGAGATGAGACCTTTCGATTGCCATCAATTTTGCTCGGCGGCTTCAAAATTGTCATTTCGATGTACTGCCAGAAGTCTGCCGCCAAGCGGCGAAACAGCCATTTTGCGGGGCTGCATCGGGAGAACGGAGATGACTAAGGGAAAAATGACTTCGGAATCGTTAATAGGGAGTCAAGACCTTTTGACTGCCGCCATTCGGCGATACGAAAATTGTCATTTACGTCTACTGCCAGATATCTCCGGCCAAGCAGCCACTTTGCGGAGCTCCAGCGGGAGAACGGAGGTGACTAGGGGGGAAATTACTTCGGAATCGGTAATAGGTAGTTAAGATCTTTCGATTGGCACCAATTTCGTTGTTCAACACGAAAATTTTCATTTCCGTCTACTGCCAGACGTCTCTCGCTAAGCAGCGAAACAGTGACTTTGCGGAGCTGCAACTGGAGAACGGAGGTGACTACGGGGAAAATCATTTCGATTACCACTCATTCCGTTTGGCGGCTTAATTTCGCTCTACTGCCAGACGTCTTCTGCTAAGCAGCGGATTAATCGATTATTGTTTTCCGATTAATCGTGTCATAGATTAATCGTTTAATCGATTGTTTTTGATAATCGACTATAATCCATTATTTTCAATAATCGAACAGGCCTACCCTGATATGAGGTGCTCTGTGGCCGTGATCGTCCAGTCGCCACTCTGTAATATAAAGATTCATTAAGAAACGAGTTTCGATACTCTGCATGGTCCTCCGCATGTTTATTACTATAAGAAGCAGATAAGAAATTCAACTATCTTAATGTTCTCCCTAATGGTTTTTTTTCTTTGATGTGCCACTGCAATTTTTCGTTCGGTTACTGCATGGTGATAAGCCAGAATTGTTTTCAACACCTGGAATCAATTAGATGTAGCAGCTGGGCTATACAGTTAGAGTGTACTTATTCGGCTGTGGTTAGAGTTAGCTGACCAAACGTACAGCATTTTGCTGTACAGTACAGCATTTTGCTGTACAGTACAGCATTTTGCTGTACAGTACAGCATTTTCACATGCCGTACAGCATTGGGAAATGTACAGCAAAATGTACAGCATTCCCCATGCCACACAATGAAACCTAATTCACTACACTTCTCGGTAAAGCCTGCGATCAGCCTTGCCAGCTTTTAAGGTGTAAAATTTGACCCCTGTACACTGTATGATCAATATTTAGCGAGATAGTCGCACTTTCATGTTAGGCAATCGTTCATTTTTGATAACTTAGGAACCCTTTTCGATATTTCTGAAATTTGCCACATTATAGAGCTACTTGGCGCTCGCATTTCCTCCAAATGACACGGTCCTACATAACCGCTTTCGGAAGTTACAGCTGCCCAAATCTGAATTTATGGGGTTTTTCATCGAAAATTGTCCATAACCCGAAATTTGTGAGCGAAAAATTTTGAAATTTTGAAAACTGGTGAAAATTGACGCCCTTGTATTTGACTTGACTTCAAGTTTCAAGGTCCTACCGTTCGGAAGTTGGTTGCCCAAAACACACTTTTGTGTTTTCTAATCGAAAATTGTTCAGAGCACTTGCAGAGCACCG
The DNA here is from genome assembly GCA_949715475.1 of Microchrysa polita. NCBI lineage: Eukaryota > Metazoa > Arthropoda > Insecta > Diptera > Stratiomyidae > Microchrysa > Microchrysa polita. Next base: position 16,954,158 of record OX454417.1, on the reverse strand, counting down.
CAATGTCCATATTTGGTGAACATTTCAAGGCTAATTTATTTTTCCTATTACAAAACGATGGAAAAATCAGCCACCATATTCCATCGGATCCCCCTATCAACCTCTATAAGCAAATGCATACATACTAAAGAAAGGACTCTGCAAGGTTTTTTAGATTAAGTTTTTTCTCACAATATGTCCTTCGATTCCGTTGAAATGACACTACGGCACAGCATCGCTAATGTAAACATGGAGGGATGCATACTCTCCAACAGAAATATCGCAACCAGAATACGCAGCCTTTCACTGCTCTGCAGGTTCTCCTCAGACTGTACTCTGAAGGAGCTATGTTGCAACTGTCCCATGGAAAGCCACCACCAGCTTAAGAGTTCTCTGACGCCAGATCATACGACTGTTCCTACAGAAATCTGAAATTTATGAAATCAATCTTCTATTTTATGTGTAGAATCTTATTTCTCCCTTGCTCGCTTTTTGTGTTAAAACATACGTTTGTGCTTCACATGCTTCTTAAGAAGAACCAGTGGCGTAGATAGCTTTTTGAAAGGGTGAGGTGATCAGTTATTTTTTTTCAGCATTGGGAAGTGCATTAAATTAAGGGGTTTTAAAAAAGGAAATCAAGGAATAGTAACCATCATATTGTTTCTATGCTTTTCTATTAATTAAAAAAATCTTTTAGTCGTTTGAGGTAGGCATGTTCAACCGGTATCCGATGCTGAGACTTCAACCGGTATCCGATGCTGAGACTTCAGCATCGGATACCGGTTTTATTCAGTACTTGGTGCATCGGCATCCGCTGGACCATGGTTGAAAAAAACAGGATATCAGTACTTCGAAATATTGGTACCGTCGTGTTGACGTCCCGCTCTGTGACTTGAAGGGAACAAGGATGTTTCCCAATTGGACGGTTTTTCATTTTTTTTATATATATCGTAAGATCCTAGTGACGATTTTTTGGATATTTTGCTTGGCTGATGCAGCCCAAGTCCCTTCACGGGTCTTTTGCCTTTTTGTTAAATTGTCGGGAGTGTGACGCGTAAGCATCACCATTAGGTTTTCACGTTTGTATAAAAGTTTTATTTTTAAGCTTTCGGGCAGATGCGTGACATATCTAGGACAAGGGGTAGGGGGGGGGGCCTGGGGCTACCCACAAGGACAGGTACTCTAGCCTCTATTGTGAAGCCCCATAATGTAGACAATAAGGATAGCAAGGAACGACACATGATATCACCTTGATAGCAACGAAGGTCATAGGATGATCCTGAAAATTGTACATTATATTGTCAAAGAGATTCAAATGCCTTTGTTTAGATGCTATGAGTACATTTATGGTAGTCAAACGACCTTACAGCACTCCCATAAAAGATGGTAGGATACACTTGGGGCATCGACGTAAGGGCAGAGGCTATAGTATACTGCGGGGTGATAAACCTGCTTCCTCTAGGAGAGTATGTGTCCGTAAATCAGGCGGAGATGCTTGGATTGCTACACGCGCTCAATCATCTTCTGGAAGCACTAGTGCTGGGAACTAAGCACATGCAGCAATCTAACATCAATTCGAAATTTATACTAGAATGTGTCGCGCAACTTAAGCTTCAATTAATGAAGTACCGCGACCCATTTGCGTAGCGAAAGAGAGGGGGCATGTGAGGGCGCTTTTCATGAGCTATTACTTCGGAACGAGAAGAAAGGTGATAGTCGTATCAGATCTTATTTTGATCTATTTCTTACAATTCACAAGTAGAATATGATGCCCAGGAGATAAAAAAGGAGTTATGGTCTAAAAAGTGGAAATTGTAGGCGAGTTGGATGTAATCAGAAGTAAACGGCTAAACACGCGGAGGGGCAAATTATTGTTCAAGGGAGACAAAGGTCATTTTCAGAAAAAATGTTCATCTTTTTTAGTAAAATTAAAACGACCAAAAATTTTAACTAGCGGGAAATATTCACAAATGTTGCAGATTTTAACTCAATACCTCCTCCCCAAATATAATTGGCAGCTACGATCATGGTATTGGAAAAATTTCAGGCTTGCTTGAAATAAATCCTGGCTACGCCCATACCAATACCCTAGTAAAATAAGGATCAGCAGAAAATGTTGAATGACCCGAACCCAAAACTGTTTTAGAAAATACCATTATTGGGGTCAGGATATGTACCTATCTATAGTGACCCCATGCATTTAGCAACGGTGCCAGAGGCTGGCCACATGTAAGCAGGCTCGTGACGCAATTAGGAAGAAACACCGGTTAAAAAACGAAGGTTTTCAGTAAAATACCTCTTTAAAGTAGGTACTAACATTTTCAGTTCACGTGAAATCCATGCAAATACTGTCAAAATTTTGGTGATCGTGAAATCGAATTCGCTTGGTAGTACTCACTTCACATGAAAGTCTCCACACTAGTTTTTGGCATTTCGCCAGCGAAAATAATGCAGTTGTACTTTATTTCACAAGGAAAAGATGTCATCGACAATCAATCAGAACGCGAGTGAACATTTATCTTGCATTGAGTGAATAAAAAGCAAGTCTCCACGGCACCGTTTTCACGGGAGACATATATGCACGTTTTTCGCTCGGTGAACTCAGTACACACCTTTAGGATGTACATGTAGAGCCTATTCTCTTAATTCTCCCATTAGTCATCAGTCAGAGCTCACTCACACCCAACGGAATTCCCTTGAAATATCTCTACAAACTTGCAAAGCTATATTTCGCCCTTCATATTCGCCACAATGCATCATCAATCTATCAAATTAATTAACACTAAACGCACCCTTTAGTGGGGATAGAATGACGGCGGTGCTCCACCGTGCGGGACTCATTTTCATTCCAAGGGAATTACAATGAACTTAAATTTATATTGCACTCATCTAAGCGGCTTCAATTAACTGCAATTAAAAATCGATTTTCATTTTTCGGCTCAAACTTTTAACCGACAGGTAGCGAAGCGACTGACAAAAACAGCCGGAGAGGGAAAGAGAGAGCAAAGATGTCGGAGTACCGTTATGTTATACACATGGTACGGTGTATTTATGAGCAACACTTACCATCATATGCTGGTGCATGGCCGGTGGTGCTGTGATGTTGCGGAAACTCTTGATATTATATGTATGCATGCTTTAGAGAGGCGTGCAACTCGTCATGCAACAACAGCCAGGGCAATTAATATAAAATTTCATAGCTGAATGGATAATGTCAATCGATTATTTACGTACCGCAAATTATCGCCATCGGAGGGAATTAATGAGAGAAAGAGAGTGAGCGTAAACTTGTGCTGTAAAATTTAAGTACAATGATTCGATCATTGCAGGTAAATGCGCTAGTGTAGGTGCCTACGGTGGATGATTGTATTCAACTCACAGGAGTAAATGATGTGCGATAATAATAATAATTATCCGCTTTAGTGAATTGAAGGATGATTTGGGAATAAGAGTAAAATCTATAGCTGCAATCAATTGCATTTCTGTCTAGACAGTACTGCTTGTAGATAGGATGAAGGTAATAATCATAATCTTTTCCTACTCTTAAATATCCGGTCGGTTCTTATTGAGAGGATCACCTAAACCGCATCATCTCATGGAGCCTTGTCTACACGCACAACAAGAACAAGATGATTAACCGGCTTTTTTTTAGAAGAGATTCGTGACAAGCAAGGCAAGGAAAAATTCAATTTTCATATAAAAACCGGTTTTGTTTCCGCGTTTTTGTTCCCCGTATAGTTTCACCCATGGGGCCTGTCTACACGCGGAACAAGAACAAGATGAAAACCCGTTCTCTTTTAGAAGAGATTCGGTAACATTACGCTATCAGCTCTCGCAAGAAGAATTTTCTTGTTCTTGTTACCGACACTAGCGACACTTATCTTACCGTCCGCCATATAATAAATAAATATGAAAATATCGGAAACACAAAAGTTCCCCCTATGAGAACGGATAGCAGAACAAGTCTTCCCCGTGTAGTTTCACCCATGGACAATACTCTCCCTCGAAGACATGTCAGGGGTCGACTCAGAGACTTCGATACAAACGGGTATACCTCCTGATAATTTTGATGATACAGCATATCAGGTGTCCATCACAAATATTCACACAAGCGTTGTGAATCGGTCAGTAGGGCGACAAGGTAAGAATAGCGCCCCACCACCTATTTCGCCTGAGGAGACTACGCTCCCGACAGCCACAAGAGCAATACTGGCTCACCTTAGGTCCGGCCGGTACCCGCGCCTCAATTCCTACCTATCTCGAATAGACCCTGGCATCCAGAGCATTTGTCCGAGCTGCGGTGGGGCGCCCCATTATGTGGACCACCTGTTTCGATACCCCGGGTGTAAGCAATAACCTCACTTCGAGGGTAATTGCAGCTGCTACGTTTTTGTCGCTTCAGACAATAGACAAACGACGACAAAACATAGAGCACATCCTTTCTCCACCTCTACAATACTAACAACAACGAGACGGAGTTCTAATCGTGCGAATAGCACGATGAATGTATACCCTATACTAATGTACAGACCAAGAAGGCACGCAAAACCTCAAATTTTCAATTTCAAATTTCAATTTGTAGGGATGGAAGGGGTAGTTGGGTCGGATCTGGTACAGCTTTTATATTTTATAAGGACATTCAATAGGTACCATTTGATACAAATTTGGGTTTTCGCAACATATCAAAAGATTTTGCTAAATATATTTTTGTAGTCAGACTTCACTTTCCATCAAGCATATTTCACAATTAGGCATTGATCAAAATTTCAGGTCGCTAGCGATATTCTGACGAAAGTTACGGACGAATTAAAATATCACGGACGTGTAATTTGTATGGGAGGTAGGGGAACCCTTGATCCGATTTGGCCCATTTTCAATACCGTCCAAGGTTTTAGCATAACAAACATCTCATCAAAATTTCAAAACGCTATCTTCATTATTTCGGGAGTTATCTTGCGAACTGACAGACATACGGACGGACAGACAGACAGACGGACATGGCTTATTCGAACCAGGGATCGACCCTGATCATTTATATATATACCTCGCCATACCTCCGGTGGCTCCTTAGAGGTGCTACATAATATCGGGTAACAAAAACAGGGTACCCTATACCATCTATGGGTATAGGGTAAGCTGACCAGACGTACAACATTTTGCTGTACAGTACAGCATTTTGACCGGTCGTACAGCATTGGGAAATGTACAGCGAAATGTACAGTAAAGTCTAAATTTGGTTTACTGTACCCTGTGCGATCGATATTTTAGCGTGATAATTGCACTTTTATGTTTGCCAATCATTCATTTTCCATTCTTCTTTGTTATAGCTTTTCGAGTTAAAACATACTTTTGTGCTTCACATGCTGATGATTTTTAGTTATGGAGAACCAGTGGCGTAGATAGCTTTTTAGAGGGGGAGAGGAACAGTGATCAGGATTATTAAAAAATGAGAGGTCGCTTGAAAGTTTTGAAATTGTTTTAATTCTGCTTATTTAGCTGAGATTCCGGAGTAATAGGTTTGACACAGTGCAGCAAATATTGAACGTCGAACAACGTTACACTAGAGATCAGATGTAGAATTTTCATAATCGCCACCTTAATGTTGGTATACTTACTTAATCGAAGTTGGACTAGAGGGATACGCGGGATTTTAATCCCGTTGAGCGGCTACGCACCTTAGGAAAAACTGAGAAGATTATAGAATCGCCTAAAGATTATGATGAGTACGCAGAATACACTTTACGCCTTGATAGTTTGATCCTGCAAGGTTGTGGGTTGAACTTAAAATTGAAAGTTCGTCTGCAATACCAAGCGCAAATGCTAAGAATCTTTCCAGCAATGGAGATGAATGCGGTAAAAATAGGCCTCTGTGAGTGGTTGCATACAATAATGGTATGCAGAGCACGGAAAGAGGATGTAAACGTTGAGGCCGCCTCTGTGAAATAATAGCGAAAGATCGTCCGGCGTATGAGGGCAAGAGATGGTTGTGATTTTATTCGAGAAAAAGCGAGTAGCTTGATGCAAGCAAGTTAGTCCTGGATGTGACGTAATGCCGGTCAATTAGAACAGTATTGTGGGATATCTAATGATACAATAGGTGTTTTTTTTTGGTTATCCCGTGTAGGTTTGGGTAACGAAACTTCATATAAAAAAATGACATGTGGATCAGCTGGCATTTTTTTTATATGGAGTTTCGTTACCCAAACCTGCACGGAATAACCAAGTAAACACACCTTTTATTAGATATCCCACAATACCGATTTTCGCTAAAACGTCAAATTTTCTTAGTAGATTCCCTGTGGCAGTCACCCAATCTGAAAAGCAACATCTGAAGAAATCCAATTGTTAAGAAATGTACCCGATTAATAGCAAAGAACTAAATTTACATAATTTAGTACAACCACCCCTCCCCCTCCCTTATCTACGCTACTGCATCGAACATTGAGAACCTTTGAGCCTCCTGTTTAGTGTGTAGTAGTATGGCTGATAATTTGCTTGAAAACCGAATTCCGTAAGTATGTACAGCATTTATGGTATTCGGGAGTCTAGTCACCTTAGTATAGGGTATAACAAGAACCCTATTTCCGAGATATGTTTTAGAGTCGAGAAGAGAGCCTCTCGAGTCATTCAACCCAAAGCAAACTGCATAAAATTTTGCAATAATGCTTCGATTCCTTTCCTGCTAACTAGTGCAAGGATATTGATTTCCTATGCACTCACTATATTGTGCAATAACATTTACCCAAAACTATTTTTACGTCTTCAGTTTTGTTACCCCACGGTGTTATAAAATAGGACAAACCTACATTTGCATCAGAACAAAACAAAACTTGGATGATGAGTCTTTCAGTATCCGCTAGACATCGTATATCATAGGAAGATAGCAGTAAACAATCCCTAAACTCTTCTTTGAAGACGATTCCTTTTGCAAAACAATAAAGTAATATCCTTGCTCCCTCTAGCTCTTCTAACGAAATGTAGTTCGTGTATGCTCGAAAATAAGTCTTCGATGAAATCTGCTCTCGTTCATAAGCAAATACTTTGACACTCGAATTGAACGTCAAGCTATTGTGGTATTTTGGTTCCTGATGTTGGTGTTGTCCTGTACCTCTATGCATGTAGAAGACCTCCATCCTCACACGTCACATCGCTGGTCATATCGATTTTCACATGTACACATGTTGAGAACCGCGCGGTTTTAAACCACTCGAAACATAACAGGAGGCACACGAGATTACTGAATTTTACATTTTGATTCTACCGAACATTATCCTGCAACTCCTGTGAAGGTCCAAAATATTTTCGGCTCTAGGACGACGTCGGTCGTTTCTCCGGGAAATTTTTTTTAGAAGGTCTTACCACGGACGCCCGTTGGATGGTAACATCGACGGGGTGTAGATATGGTATAATTTCGTAAAACCGATGTGAGAGTGGACGTACTCGTACATGGGCATTGGGCACAAAATATGCAATGGCTTAATGTAGTAGAGAAATTGCTTAGCTGTACAATATTCACGTGTATGTGCATAAATTGCATTTATGCATTGTGAACTTCACGACAAGATTTATGGTACCACGATAGCATTCAAGGATGTAGCAGTTGCATGGAGGGGGATATCGGAGTATGCAATGTTTCGGACACTTTCGACACCACAACATACCGTTGGTGGCGGCGATACGTTAAGTGTATATGCCCGGGCAAGAGAGGGGACAGACTATAGCTGAAAAACTTTAAATTTGTTAGGAAGTTTGTGTTTAATGAATTTTACTTTAAGCTTAAGCTTGTGGTTTGCCTCCTGGCTTAGGGATTGTTGTAATCTTGATTGTTTGAAAGAAACAGTTTTTTTCTACAAATTTTAAATATGCATATGATTAACCGCAGGACTTCTACCGAAGTGCTGTAGGAGAGCGATGATCATTTTGACGTGTAGGTCACTCGAAAGTTTTATAAGAAGCAGCCATACGTGCTTTCTGTAGCTCAGTAATGGAAAAATGGGTTGGATAATATGGAATTGGGACCCGGCGTCTACACCCGTGAAAACTATTAGTTCAAATCACAACCTGAACCTGGAAATACAAATTGGGGCTCTTTTATGTAACACCCTACACCTCTTGGAACGGGCCAGGGAATTACAAATAAAATCGCACGGACATGATGAACATTACAAAAAAAAGACGTCACAATCGGGTACTCATCCGGTTTTATATCCATGGAGAGCATCAACGGCGCGCGGGCTCCCGCTCCAGGAGTAATGTTTCGAGGACCATGCGAGCACATAACCTCACTTTTCTTCTGAAGCATTAGCACTATTCTTTCCTTTTTTATATTAGGTGTGTTTTTTTTTTGGTTATCCCGTGCAGGTTTGGGTAACGAAACTCCATATAAAAAAATGCCAGCTGATCCACCTGTCATTTTTTTTATATGAAGTTTCGTCACCCAAACCTACACGGGATAACCAAAAAAACACACCTATTTTTTTCACTAACCACGCAGACCTAAGGGGGAGGATAAAGGTTGAATGGCTCCGCCCGATTCCTATATCCTCTTGAGTTGTGGCATAACTGAGGACCCTTAGCTATGCAGGAGGAGTTTCATAGAGTGAAAGACTCCGGCCAATTCCTATGTTTCTCTACGGGGCGTTACTTTCCCGCATTATCCGAGTAATAGCTGCGCCTGAGTGCTGTATTAACAACTTCAGCGTCTCCTCTATGATGGACCTCTTTCGTTTTACGAATACAATCATGGTTAAGAAATGGGCCAACAACTCATCCTTGAAAAAAATTCTACGTCTAGAAACCTGGAATGAAAGCCTCGGATTGGACGGATACAACCCGACGACGACTTCGCAAACGTACAACTGATTACTCTTTTGGAACCTGGAATGTACGCTCCCTGAAAAGGCCAGGGGCCTTAAGGGCCATCTTGGATCAAAAATATAAGCTGAGCATAGTTGCACTCCAGGAAACAAAATGACTTAGTAGCGAGATTGACGCCCGAAATTCGTGCACAATTTTCACAAGTGGAAAACCTTCGGGCCACAGGGAGTTTAAAGTGGCGTTTATTGTAAACAATCAACTTAAGCCACATGTTATCGACTTCAAATCCATAAACGAGCGGCTGTGTGCGATTCGCAATAAAACCCGGTTCTTCAATCTGTGGCTCATAAACGCTCATGCCCCCACTGAAGTCAGAAAAGACGCGGTTAAAGATGAGTTCTACCACCGCACCGCCTAGAAAATCTCTTCGATTCACTTCAATCAAACGATGTCAAATTGCTGCTGGGGGATTTCAACGCCAAAGTCGGAAACGAAAGTTGGCATAGAGGGATTACTGGAGGGTACAGCCTCCATGAAGACTGTAACGACAATGGCCAACGACTAATAGACTTTGCGACCAGCAGAAATATGGTCATTAGCTCTACGTGTTTTCCGCATCGGCGCATTCACAGGCAGATCTAGGGATCTCCAGATCAACATACCTTCAACCAAATCGACCACGTCCTCGTCTGCAAGAGAAGGGCATCGAGCATTATGGATGTTCGATCCTATCGTGGAGCAAATGTTAATAATGACCACTATATGGCGAAGGCGACCTATAGGTGCAGAATTTCTTTGGTGCATCATTCGAGATTCAACCCGGCAAACATTTTTGTGGTGGACTAATTGACTGATGATGCCACGGTGGTTGCTTATACGACTGCCCTTGAGGAGAAGCTGACGCCCTTGTTAAATAACATCAGCAACGAAGGCGCCCTTGAGATCTGGGATACACTGAAAGACACCATCAAATGGGTCGCAGAGGAGGTTGTGGGTTACAAAGCCCGGCGAGCCTGAAATTATTGGTTTGACGAGGAATGTCAAAATTCGGTAGATGCGAAAAACAAAGCATATCGCCAATGGACCGAACGCGCAACTAGAGCCAAAAAAAACTAAATATGACGAGCTTCGACGATTTTGGTTAATTAGCAGGTGATGCAAATAAACCAAAGACTAGCTAGTAGGAACAGTAGACAAGCGTACAAGCTAATTAATTCAATTAAAAGTGGATACCAACCCAGGACCAGCCTATGTAAGGATAAGAATGGCAATATCATTAGCGACATCGATAGCGTTGATAAACGCTGTGCCTCACATTTTGAAGAGCTCCTCAATATTCAACCGAACAACTCCACACAAGAAGCTCTGGAGCTGATGGCTGAAACAGGCCCTCCCGTTCAACCCCCAACAGCAGAGGAAGTTGATCTCGCAATGAAACCACTAAAACCAGTGTTGCCAATTTAGCCGTTTTCCGGCCAAATTTAGCCGGAAATCGTGCTGTTTAGCCGGAAGAAATTTATAATTCCGGCCGGCCGGATTTTTAGCCGGAATTGATTTTCTTCGGCCATTTTTCCGGCTAAAATTATGTTATGCATTTTTTTACTTTGAAACTGGAATCAATTGTTCAATTTTCACAAACAAAATAATTAATCGCCGTGAAATTATTTCTTCATTCACTTATTATCGTGTATTAGGGTAAGTACCTACTATGCCCACCTAGAGGAAAACTTGCATTTATGTCTCCTGGGAAGAATTTGCCGCGGAGCCTTGCCTTTTTTCAATAAATTTAGGGTAATGGGTTGCACGTAAACTGATGAAATTAGTACCTATAGTCTAAGCATGTAATTTACTAACCACCAATATACTGAATAATTTGCAGAATAGAAGACAGACAGAAGACGAACCCGAAGATTTCTCGGCCGATCGATTGGGCAATCGATTGCCCACAATCTATCTGCCACTCGTACAGCACATACATTAGGTAATTTATCGGGCAATCTGAAATGGACAGTATCACGGTCCACAAGACACAACACAAAATAGCGAAAATTATACCATTTTTGGCGATGGAAGATGGATATCCATTGCCACTTTGATGGAGAATGACCGCCACAACCACAGTATGAAGAACGACCACAGGTTTATGTCAAGAAATCAGCAACCGAGAACACATAATTGTCATGACAACTTGTACGGAAAATTGGCAATACGTTCCACATGTCAAATCGAAAAATTGAATCCGATGGTCCCATACACCTTCCGATTTATCTCGCATTAAACAAATCTGGCCGATCGATCGGAAGGTCTGTGGCGCATCTTAGATAAAATTCTTTGTTGAGCAATTGTCGGAGCATGGGGGTACCTGATCATTTTTCCATTTTTTCAAAGTGTCAATTCTTTACCACAGATAACGTAATCATGCCAGAAAGTACAAGGGGAAAACCTTTTAGTGCGATTCATAGATAGTGATAATATCGCCGGAACTTTGTAGTGTTCAACACTAACCAGTAAATTACAAAAATTAGATTAAAGTGTGCATATATTTCGACCCCTTTCTTCAGCACAAAAGCTAAGTGCTGAAGAAGGGGGTAAGTTGCCCCCGGAAATATATACTCACTTAAATCTAATTTTTGTAGTTTACTGAGTGAGCTACTTGCACAACCTCTGACGATTCATAGAAACTACACTTTTTCGTAGATGCATTACATTTAGTTGTTGGGTTTGTAGCAACAAATTTATCAAAAATCTATACCATTTCGCGGCCAAGCTCATAATTTTGGAACATCAATTTCGTATCTTTGGAGCATCAAATTCGTAATTGCGGAACATAAGCAATGGAACATCAATTTCGTAACTATGGAAAATAAAATAAAATTTGGAGAGCTCAAATTCGAAAATGAAAAACAAGCTGCATACACATATTTTCGAATGACGCAAATTTATCATCATTAGCACGTGTTCCAAATTACGCATTTGTACCATCATTTGCTCAATAATGACTAGGGATGCCATATGTTGTAAAATTACAAAAATGTTTATAAAATTATTAAATTTGTTATCAATCTTTACACATTTTTATTCAAATTCTTTAAAAAAAAGTGTGTTAAAAAATTATTGAATTGAATATTCATCAAAATATCGCAATTGTGAGGGACAGTTTCACCATTTACACAAACGTCAAAAGTAAATGACGAATTCTAACGACGAAAGCATATGTGTCACTCCAATTTCGAACTTTCATCTTCATGATGATTTGGATATGTGCCTTGGGCCTAAAATGGTTAAATTTTAACCAAATATAAGATTGTTCAGGTACGACGATGGTAAGATATCCATACATAAATGCGGTTGCCCTTGCCCATAGTTACGTATTGGACGTTCCTTTTACGAATTTTATGTTCCACAATTTCGAACCTGGTTATAGACTTGACCGAGAAATTGTACATGTATATACAACAATTTTGACTAGTTGATCTATCTAACTCCGAAAAATGTAAATTTTGACTCTAATGCCAGGGATTGGAGCATATATGTAATAAAACTAAGAAATATGCCTAAAGCATAGTTTACGGGTAGTACTCCAGAAAAGAAATAAAATTATTAAAATCAGTTTGCTACTATATTTTTTTGTAATGTTACTGTTTTGTATTATTTGGCCGGTTTTTTGGCCGTTTTTCTCGAATTTATTTATTTAGCCGGATTTTTAGCCGTTTTGGAAAAAAATATATAGCCGGTTTTCCGGCTAAATTTAGCCGTTTTCTAAATTTCCAGTTGGCAACACTGACTAAAACATAATAAAGCCCCGGGCGCTGACGAGATTCCAGCTGAACTGCTGAAACATGATGGGGAGAGCCTTGTTAAGCTATACACACACTTATCGTTAAAGTATGGAACGACGAAATAATCCCAGAAGATTGGCGTAAAATTATCTTTTGCCCAATCAACAAAAAAAGGGATAAGTTGAAAGGTGAGAGCTACAAAGGCATCTCATTAGTTTGTACGACTTATAAGATTTTATCTAAGGAGCGATTCACTATCGACAGGATTTACTAAATCCTAGATTTAGTTGACAATTGTACCATATTGTACTGCAATTTGAATAATGCAAGTACATTCTACGAAGCATTTTGAATTTAATGACACACGATTTAATCTAGTAGGCGGGTGTTCACTCGATTAATTTAGTGGTTTTAGTAAATCCTGTCCATAATGTGATTAGCCTCTAAGATTCTAGAAAATAGATTTAATCCGTACGCAGAAGAAATCATTGGCGAGTACCAAGGCGGCTTTAGACCTGGTCGTTCGACGATAGATCAGCTTTTTACAGTAAAGCTTTTACTTCAGAAGAGCTGGGAATACAACATCGACGTATACCAAATATTTGTCTATTTCAAGCAGGCATACGGCAGTATCGATTGAAGCGCACCGTACAACATTTTGCTGCATTTTGGAATACCAGCTAAGCTAGTGCAGTCGCATAAGGATGACGATGACTAATACCGCCTCGCAGGTCAGAGTTCAGAGCAGACTCACTGACCTATTTGAAACTCGTACTGGACTGAAGCAAGGCGACGGGCTGGCGCTGACGCTCTTCAACCTGGCTCTGGAGTATGTAATTCGAGCCATGAATTTGGACAGCAGCGGAACGCTACTCATTAAATCGACTCAACTAGAAGCGTACGCCGACGACATCAACATCATGTCTCGAAGATTGGGTGATGCAGAAAGCCTTCTGCACAATCTCAATAACGCTGCCAAAGAAGTTGGGCTACAAATCAACGAATTTAAAACCGAGGTCATGATGCAATCAAAAACTACAACGCCAGTAAATTCAAGCATCAGAGTGGGGAACCTCAATATAGGGTATGTAGACAACTTCACTTACCTGGGTTGCAATTTGTCAAAGGACGCCAACGAAACAGATGAGATAAAGCGACGTATACAACTAGCTAATAAGCAGTGCCGGATTAACCTCGTGGCAGAAGGTGGCAAATGCCACGGGCCCCGCGCTTTAAGGGGCCCCGCGTTTCTCTAAAATGTCCATAGAATTTGGGAATCACAATTATATCTCTCAATCACAGTGGCGTATCGCCTTAAACGTTATGAAAAGTGGGGGCAAGATTACCTGTTTAAAAAATGCTTTAAAATTGTTTCATAAAAATGTTGTTTCCTTTTAAGAGTGTAATTTTTCCAATGTTTTTATTTTAATTAGTAAAACTGATTAAATGTAAAATGTGTTAACGTAAATTTGGCCTTTTGGTAGGCGCTTCCGGATTATCTTTATTGTGGGCCTTTTTAAGCTAGATGTTTGGTTGTAAACTTTTATGAATCTGGCTAAACCTGAAAAGGGACTCAATCGAAAACTATGAGCATTCGGTGGCTCAGTGGTATAGATGACACTCTATCTCTGAGTTGCCAGAGCGTGGGTTCGAATCCCACTATCACCATGGACGTTTGTATCGTCTTTAAAAATGCTCCTAATTCTTCTTTGTTGCATAAGTATTGTTTTTATTTAAAGAAATTCGGTTTTACTAAATAAATTGAAAAAAAAAATCTTGGCAAGCTTACATACGTCAATGAAAACATTTTTGTGAAACAATTTTGAATCATTTTCCAAACAGATAATTTTGCTCCCATTCCATAATTTGAGAGTTACGCCACTGATCATCAGGGATATAATTATTAATTCTATATTCTGTTGATATGTGGAAATGTATTGTCCATCAAAATCTTCAGTTATCGCATACTTCTTACTCTTTTGTGTTTTGTCTCGCTAGAATATGAATCTAAACCACTGTGCGTCGTGCATCTGTCTCCGTGCGTCTGGGCAATATGGTATTTGGCTTTCAGTAATACCGATCGGCGCTCCTAACACTCTTCATTACAATTTTCATAACTTTGGCGAATAGATGCGAAATGTTTTAACTTTGTAGTAGAAAATTTTTCCCAAAAAAAAAATAAATTATGGAAGAGAGAGAGAGAGAGTTCACAGAATCACAAGCAGAATGTCTTACTAAACACTGTACCTCTAAATATCATATTAGCAATTCTTTTATTGCACATTCGTCGTATATTGCAAGGCTGTAATGTTGATATTTGCTAGCTGCTAGTCGCTTTCCTATGAAGTCATCCATTTCCAAGAAACTGAACTTGTTAGATTGAAATTTGAAATTAATTATAAAATGGAGACTGAGACTAAACAATAAATAAATGATAAAAAATGGTTGACACAAATAGTAGATACGCTAAAAGCATTTCATATTTTAAAAAGAGAGACAAAAAAAACCTTGAGAAATGACTCAAGCCGAAATATTAATTTTAGAACCTCGTTACTAGTTTGGTTATTCGATGTTCCATAGGCCCCGCGCTCAACATTTGCCACGGGCCCCGCGCATGCTTAATCCGGCACTGCTAATAAGTGTTATTTTTCGGTCTTCCCAATTATGAAATCGAAGCTGGTTCACAGGAACACGAAGCTCCACGTGTATAAAACCATCATCCGACAGCTATGGCTGCGAAACATGGACCCTAACCCAAAACTCTAAACACCTGTTGGACACATTCGAGCGAAAAATTCTCCGATGAATCTTCGGGGCCGTTCGTGAACAAGGTGAATGGCGCATCCGGTACAGTCATGGGTTGTATCAGCTGTATGATGAGCTAAATGTGTCGAAAATCGTGAAATTGCAGCGACTGCAATGGGCGGGACTTGTACAAGGGATGAACGACGATCGCATGCCCAAAAAGGTGATGAACGCGCAACGAGTAGACGGAACCAGATTGCGTCGACGACCGAGAGTCCGATTCTGTATGTGAGGACTAGGCTTTTGGAACTGGAGGACAGGGTCGCGTGACCGCGACAATTGGAGGCGGCCAAGACCCGACACGTCGGGCTTTCGTGCCATTAAGAAGATGAACCTCGTAGACGAAGAAAAAATGAGGGACAATGCATTCTCAGTTGATATCAAAAGGGACGTTTTATTGTGTTTATCCCGTGCAGGTTTGGGTAGAACTTCATATGAAGAAAATTACACTTACCTAGGTAAAGTTCACGCGTGACACTACCCTACACGGGATAGAGCTTAGATCAATCAAATGTAGATGGCGAACGCATAGGGGAAATATGAGGACATTTGGGTATATTACGCTTTTAGGTCCCCAAGGGAAATTTTTCTTGTTCTTCTTATCGACACTAGCGACACCATCCGCTATAAAGCTATGTGTCCGCTTTATGACGGAAAATATCGGAAACATCAAAAATTTCCCTTGGGGACCTGAAAGCGTAATGTACCGAAATTTGTTATTTCAAACCAAATGTGAGAGTTTTTCTAATCACGAGAAAAGATTTTGCAAAGAAATAATCATCTTTTCTGATAAAATCCACCACATCTAAAAAATAAGCCGACGAAGGTGAGTCAAAGATGCGCAAAAACTGTCAAATGTCAGCTGTTTGGTCTTAACCGGGATGTTACCCGCGACCGTTTTTTTCGAGTCAGATTTACCCGCGATACGAAAAAAACCTCGCTAAAGTTATCCGGTATTGGTGTGTCAACGAGTCACTTGGACAAACTCAAAGCAATCGCAAGTAAGTTTAAGGATCATTACAACGTCTTGATGCACGCTTAAATTTACCGTAAACTTGTCAAAAGATGTTTACTTATCTACTTGTGAATGTGAATAAAATTTATTTCTTTCGTGATCGTCATAGAGAAACGAGTTTCGATACTTGTCATGGCCCGTCGCAAGTTGATTATTTAGAAGAAGATAACAAATTCTCTTATAGAATAATAAACAAAAAATGCGACTAGGAGGTTTTATGGCTGACAAACGTATCAGACTCCGAAATTCGTTCTGTCTACCGTGTGTAGTGCCATGTTTCTCAAGGTTAGGGCAAATCAAGATATAAGGTTTTATCAAGGGTTTCTGGCACTTTCGCTGTTCGATAAAAAAAATGCCTGTGCCTCATATAAATTTGCCACGACGCTGTGTTTTATACGCTGGTCGGTGTTTTGACATCTCGTACTAATGAGCCCTGACATTGGTTGCTTATAACTGGAGAGAAAGGATGTAACTCGTACTTTAATTTCGATATACAAAGTTGCAGGTATTCCCTCCAGTTATAAGTTATCAATGTCAGGGCTCAAAAGTACGTGATGTCAAAATATATATGCCGGCCTGTGTATGTTGGTCGCGACTTCGATTTTATTTGAAGTTTTCATTTGAAAGAACTCCCCCCCCCCCCTCCCCTCCAAGTTAATACCTAGTTTCACCTCATAATTCTGCTACAGAGCTTCAACTTTGCCTCTCCCTAAGCGAGATCCTGACTACCCCCATGTTTGATCTGAGGATTGAATATTGTCACTTGATCATTTCAAATAGCGATAAGGAATTCAATTTGGAGCGAGACATCAATGAAGGCTTCGGTCACAGCTTTAAGCCCGTCTTCAGGACCTTCTTGCTGATTTGCATGCTTGGTTTGTTGCATGCATGGTGACCATGGGCGAACCCAGAATTTAACTTAGGGGGGGGGCGAAAAACTAAAATGTTGGTATTCTTCTGAGTTTTGTTATACCTAATTCAAAAATCACCTCTCTGAGGAAACAAACGCTGAGGTGCCATCTCTTTTAGAATAAGTAATTAGTAGGCTTATTTTAAGATCAATTTCGGTTGGCTTAACATTATATTCTGAGATATGCCCTGTGAAGAGTATTTACTTTGTAGGCAATCCAAACTAATTTCGTAATTAGCTCCTTTTCAATCAGCATAAAAAAAAAATATATTAAAATTCGTGGTTCTAATTCATTCATTAATCTCTGTCGTCAAAGAGTTTCAATCCATTTTGGTCCTGAAAAAAAATCAAAATTAGTTCCATATCGTATCTTTTCCGTTCGAAAAAGGCTATCCATAAACGGAATTACATCAGTCCATACGAAACGCAAAGCATAAAACTAAGGACAAAAAAAGTTTATCTAGTAGTACTATACTAGCTAAACTGAATACGATGTCCTCTCTTTTGAGTTTTAGCTGTACACCCTTGTGTCTGTGTGTGTGTAGTGTAACGACTATATTATGACATCGTTCCCGATTATGAATTCATTTAATAAAAATGGCATGCATCACGAAAAAAAAGGACGTCTGCTAACGTTACAGCATGCAAAATGGCAAAGCGCCGCACCGCACACACGAGGGCATCAAAGGACGATGACGACGAAACGCCAAGGACATGCATATTTGATAGCAACCAGCAGAATTTAGTTCATGATGTAACGAGTATAACGAATATTATCCATATGAATTATTCGGGTGGATGAACAATGGACGTGCTGATAAACTGTTTTTTTTTTCCTTCATTTTAGAGACTATAATGCGAATACATATTGAAAGTTATGCAATTGCTCTAACGAAAATTTTATCAACATTTTTCTGTGACGGGGGGAATGGATGATATTTATATTACAAATTCGACGAAAAAATATTAATAAACATAAAGTGAATTTGATATTTTTTGTTCATTGTTTCTTGTCGAAAATCCGCTGATAAGAGTGGAGTATGCAATAAAAAAACATTTTTGTTAGTATGCTCTACATCGTCCGTTTGGTTCCGCGTTTATAAAAATTATCAATTTTAAAACATGAAGGTTTAATCCGTCATTTAGCCCACCCTTACATTTACCTTTTCTAATGATAAATTTACAACTGTTGTGGATGCTTCGATGCCAAGACTAGAATGCTGTTGGTGTATTGTTACACTACTTTGGAATAAAAACAATGCACACCGATTCTTTTCTATAAACTTTATTTAAATTAAAAGAAAAAATGTGTAAAACGAACAATAAAATATCTTTTTTTTTTTTGTTTTCAACGGTTGTAAATAATTTTAACAATCATATTACAATATATTATGTGTGTTTTTCTTTTCGGTTTTTGGAAATACATATTAAAATAGGCAATCTCAGTTCACTCAGTCACTTCACATTTCAAAAACTGTTGGCTGCTTTTTAGATACTTCTAAACTGTGTGTTGCTACCCTTCAAACAAAGCAGTTTTGACTGAAAAATAGGGAAGATTGTGTAGAGAAGCAGTAACCACAACCAAAATTTTCTTTCCAACTTTTCAGAAAGGTTTTTTTAATGCGGCTTTTTATTCAGTGATCAAATCAAAAACTCAAAATTAATTTTTATTTATTGCAAGAGTTCATATAAAAGCGAACACACACTTCTGTTTTGGTTTATTTTTTTGTTTGTGAATGAAGGAAATCTTAGATTTTCTCCACTAAGACAATTTTTTCCCTTTCTCATTTTAAATATCAAATTTTAATATCTTAATCAAATCCTCACTAATTGTTAGTGTTTTTTTGGCAAAATATACATAACCGAAAAATTTAATATTTTAAAATTATTTCATCACGATCCATCACTTTAATTTATTATTATTGGAAAAATTTCTACTCTCTCATCGAATTATTGATTCTTGTTTTTTGTTTTATTTTTTTTTTTTTTGATTGCGCATTTAAAATTGTGTTTCGGTTTTGTGTTAATACTCTTTTCAATCCTCTTGTGTTCAGCCTACGGCGATGAAGCTCGTTCGTATTGCTGTTCCTCGGACGAGTCGGATGATGAGACGGCCTTTGCCTCGGCAACCATTTGTTTGGCCTTAGATCGATTACTTTGAACAAGGTTTTGATCGTGTGACGAACACTCAAAATGTACACAATGGAATATCTGAGAAAGAGACGAAATGTTTTAAATGAGAAAATGTCACGACGTGGCTAACACACACACAACTCGCTACTTAGTATGACCGGAAAAGGTGGTCGCGAACAGCGAGAAGCCCTCGGCCGGGGCTTTACGTCTTAAACGAACACCGATCTCAAAGGCCAGTAAATTGATTTTGTGACCAATCAGCACCCCATTATACGTGTATGGGTAGCATTTGTGTCAATTTTTAAAGGTTGGTGTTTATACCTAATGCTGCTGCGAGATCCTTTCTTCTCAATTTCTACGGATCACGATCACTAGTCATTTCCCCAATACTTTACCGGAACCGACCGCAGTCCTTGGGCGGTGCGACACCTCTCACTTTCTATCTCTGAGAATATCCAAACAACTACTCACCTCATTGGCCGTATTATGTGTTCCGACAATTTTAATAAACGTCACTGGTCGCGGTGGGAATGTGAAATTTTGCCACGAACGTGACGGTTCGCCACGCTTGTCCGCAACCATTTCCCAATCCTTTTCGTTGTTGGACGTTTCGATGTAGAAGCAATACGTTCGTTCGTCGCAATCCCATAAGAGAAGGCGCATCGATCCAATATAATACGGTTGACCTGTTGCCGAAACAAACAAGAAATATTCCTAAATTTTGCAGTCATTTACGGGCTTTGATGGTCGCCTTACCTAGTCGAACTATTATAACGCCACTGCCCAACTGATGACACGTGTAACCATAGTCCCAGTCATAGTTCGTGTAGTCGCCGTTCAATAAAGCATTTTTCGTGCGACTCACACCCTCTACAACAATTGCACTTAAGGACGTGGTGGCCACATTGTATGTGGGCGCAACAAATCCGTCCACCAATTTTGGTACGTTTGCCGTGTACATGGCTTCCAGAGCGACTACATGAAATACCTGTAAAAATTTACTTTGTACATCAGTCACCAGCACAGAAAGGCCAGTCACTTACCTTATTGGCCGTATTATGCGTTCCCACCAGCCGAACGTAGCGAACTGCTCGCGCGGGGAAATATAAAAATTGCCACGAACGGCACTGATATGTTGAATAGTCCACAACGCATTCCCATTGCTCCTGATTGACCGAAACCTCGATATAGTACGAATACGACCTAGTGTCCTTATCCCATAGTAAAAATTTGATGTGATTTATAATGCTGATTGTTCCCAACTCCACAATGATGCCCTTGTCTAAAGTATCAATCGTATGACGAGTATAACCTGAATCATGACATCCAGTAAGTCAGTGAAAACATCCTGAAAATGTTTCTTTCTTTCTTTCTTTCTCACCTTTCTCCAAATCATACGACTCGGTATCGCCATCCAATAGTGCCGAACCCCATTCACCCTGTATTGTACGCGAATTGAATTTCGTTGTTGCAATATTCTCTTCAGGCCCTGAAATGTGTGCAAACAATAAAATTCTCCGAGTAAACTTGTTTGTGTGGTTTCCCATTCAGTTACGGATACTCACATAGTGCACCGCGATATGGTAAACATTTCGATGTTGTCTTCTCCTGAATCGCATCCAACAGTTTGTTCGGATCCAAAATGCCCGATTGTCGCACGACATCAAAGAGATGTTCGAAATTCATAAGTGGCAGACGAACGTAGGAGACGACACTTTCAATATCAACATTGGTATTGTGCTTACACCATTCAC
Source organism: Microchrysa polita (assembly GCA_949715475.1). Classification (NCBI taxonomy): domain Eukaryota; kingdom Metazoa; phylum Arthropoda; class Insecta; order Diptera; family Stratiomyidae; genus Microchrysa; species Microchrysa polita. The sequence goes on along the minus strand of OX454417.1, from coordinate 16,932,966 downwards.
TCACAGCGACGAATATTTGAACTTCGGGCGCAAAAAAAGAATCTCGCTGTAAGACCTCTTCAAGAGATTCCTGTTGTCGGAGGAGTGGTGAGTGGATGGATTAAATTGGTGTTTTTGATTCAACGATTGGAGTGAGAGACTATAAAGACTGCCACTTACCTTGGATAAATGCTTGAAGGACGAATGTACGAGTATTTCTGATGCATTGCGATCCATGAATGTGTAGCAGACGTTTGTTAGTGTCTCTAAATTGTAAAGTCTGTGTATAATTGAAAGAGAGACGGGAGGATTAATTTATATGAGTATAATCGGCTTTTCTTGCGTGACTTGAAAAGATTTTTATTTTTGTTTGATGTTATGAAAGCGTGAATTATTTTAAAATGTCAACAACCCAGATCATCCGGACTAGACTTTAAAAATATTCACCAGGATTTAAAGAAAATGTTACCAAAACAAATGCAATTTGATTTGTTTCAAACAAACTCTTAAAGAACGCGTTAACTGCAGGCATGACCTTCTAGAGCAACGGTTCTTAACCGGTGGTCTCTGAGACGACTTTAGGTGGTCCGCGAAATCTTTGATGTGGTCCTCACATAGTTCGATTTGAAAATTCTTGATTTTCACTAAGCTCAAACTTTACCTTATTGTTTTAATTATAGTGAATGAAGGTTAGAAACGGAAAATAATTAATTCCGGATGTTTACATTTAGAGCGTTTTTTTTTGTTGAAATCGACCTTCAACAAAGCCGCATTGATTGTCATTCAACCGCCATGAGCAAAAAAAAACGCTCTAATGTAAACATCCAGAATTAATTATTTTGTCGATGCGATTCAGTGCATTCGTATTGCGATGGAAAAGTTTAGAGCAGCACGAAAGGACTTGCACTTTGTATTCATCGATTTGGAAAAGGCATTCGATAGAGTACCTCGTGATCTGATATGGTTGGCCTTGAGAGAACTTAATGTCCCTGAGGCATACGTCAGCATGATACGAGACATGTATGATGGAGCTACGACTAAGGTTAGATGCACAGCCGGTGAATCAGAAGAATTTCCGGTGAATGTCGGATTACACCAGGGCAGTGTATTGAGTCCGTTGCTCTTCAACATCATCATGTGCTACTTATTAACACGTATATCCGACGGCCTAGAAATATCTCTTCTTTTTGCCGATGATATAGTCCTCAGTAGCCCAAACTTCGTTGCCTTGCAAGCTGCACTTACAAAATGGTGTGACATTCTGGAGGAGCATGGACTGAGGGTAAGTATAACAAAGACTGAGTTCTTATGCTGCCCATTCTCAGACCCAGATGCACCGATACCAGATATGTATGTCAAAGGAGCTTAAGTCTTGTACAAAGTACCTTGGCTCGATGGTGAACAACGGAGCTACATGCGATGATTACATCAAACATCGCACAAAGGTTGGGTGGATGACGTCGCGAGAAAACTCTGGAGTTTTCTGCGATAAGAAAATGCCACTGAAGCTGAAGGGCAAGTTGTACAAAACGGTTGTACGTCCCGCCCTCATGTATGGATCAGAATGCTGGACCATGTATGAAGGTTACGCGAAACAAATGACACCGACTGAAATGAAAATGTTACGCATGTCAGTTGGTGTAACGAAAAGGGACCACATCAAGAGTAGCTACATCCGAGGCAGCTTGTCCATAGACCAACTAATCACCGAAAACCTCAAAGACCGACAAATGGATTGCTATTGCCATGTTCAAAGGCGTCCGCCTGAGAACCCCACAAAGAAAGCGATATCAATGGAAGTTCCACTTGATGGACCCAAGGCCAGAGGCAGACCGAAGAACATCTGGATGTGTCAAATGAAAAAGCATCAACAACGCATTGGTCTCGACGATGACACGATCCAAGATAGAGCTGCCTGTAGAAATATGCTGAGATATTATCGCCAAAACGGGCGATGTGCCTACACCGAGGGTCGAGCAACGCGAAGCCATGGAGCGGTATAAAGAACGAGGCAAGGAAGAAGAAGAAAGCTCATGGCGGTTAACAGAAAATAAAACTGACTCAGAAAAAAACGATCACGGGTAACTTGTCTGGTTAAGACCAGCAGTTCGCTCAAACAGCTGAGACTTGTTTTATATATTTATCTCGCTCTCGTCGGCTTAATTTTTAGATTTGGTGGATTTAATTACAAAAAACGATTTATTAATTTTCAAATTGTAAGACCAACTTAAGAAACATTCCTTCATTTGCTTTAAATTCTTGTTTTTTTACAGGTGCGCTAACACAGAAAATCTAAATTCCCATATTTTTCCCTATGCATCAGCCATATACATTTCATTTTCCTAAACTCTATCCCGTGTAGTGTAGTGGCATGGGATAAAATTATCTGGGTAAGCGTTATTTTTGTTATATGGAGTTCATCACCCAAAACTACACTGGATGATCGTTCCTACTGCGACCGGGTCTACGTCCAGGAACGACCCATGCCCCAGGCATGGCCAAGAGTCGCAAAGACCCCCTTCGACGCAAGAAGGGGTCGGATACTTTGTATCATCATTCATTCACCGTTTTTTCATTTGTGGAGCAGTTCTGGCCGGCCCAGCTGCTCCGCATTCTTCTAATACGTGCCGGCATCGAGACGAATCCTGGTCCATGGATGTGCTCGGTTTGCGCCAACAGAATTTGGTCCAATGTCCAATCGTCAGACGAGTGCACATGCTGCGGACAATGGGTCCACCTCAAGAACTGCTCGGGACTCACCAACACCAATCAATGGTCAACATCTTACAGAGCGATCCGGGGTGGAAACAGAAGGCAAAGCTCATCCAGTCACCAGCTGCCTAACCAATGTTCCCAACCATCATCATCTTCCACCCCTGCAAATGCTGTGAGGCCCGCTCCACCCAATTTGACCCCAGCTCCACGTATCGTCGATGCAAATTACACCAGCACGAGGATAGTCCAACTAAACTGTAATGGACTCCAGCACAAAATCGCTGAACTAACAGCACTCATGGACAGACACCACATCCAAATAGCGGCAGTACAGGAAGCCAAACTCAACTCTAGTCACTCACTCAGGTCATATGTGAACTACAACGTCATCAGACAAGACCGTGATAGGAACGCAGGAGGAGGTTTGGCTTTCCTCATCCACAATAATTTGCCATACAGCGTCGTTGATGTCACTTCCGCCGATAACACCTTGGAGCTGCAAGCGATAATCGTCAAATCAGGAAATATTGACTTTGAAATCTACAACATATATATTCCACCTGTCTCCAGCTGTCCCACCGGTTACAAAGTAAATATAAGCCCTCTATTAAACGGACAATATCGCCTCCTACTTGGTGATTTCAACGCCTAGTCTCCTCAGGCGATATGGGTGGTGGGGGCACTGAGAGGACTCTATTCGGACCTAATCTCCCTATTGACCTATTCACAACGGTTGTGTGAATATCTGCGATGGCCGCATGGTATGCTGTGTCATCAAATATATCGGGAGGTACCCGTTTGTATCTCTGGACGTCTCTCTCGAGATCTCTGACTCCACTCCTGACATGTCGTGGAGGGGGAGTATTGTCCATGAGATGATGATTTGGGTGATCCTCACGATAGCAACCGACCAGATATTGAAGAGACAAGAGGTGATTGTGATCACGCACTGATAACATGCTGGTTTCTTGATGAAGATGCTCCTGGGACGACATGAGATGGCAACCTGTGGCGATACTTAGAGCAGCGTTCTGGCATGCCTGGATCTTATTCCAGTTTGTGTCACAAACGGTTTGTGACCACACCGGTGTTGCATAGCTAGGGATTGCTCTACCTATCGCTTTGTAGGTGACCAACATAGTTTCTTTGTCCTTTCCCCAGCAACTCCCGGCTAATGCCTTTAGGACGTTGTTTCTACTGTGCATTCTATCGACTACGTTTGTGACGTGATTTTTCGACTTCATCATGGTGTCTGAATAGACACCGAGGATCTTGGGGTTGGTTACAGTAGGAACAACGTCATCAGCATGCTTGCCAGTACGGATCCCAAGCACCTCCGAAAATTCCTGCGTCCAGGTGGTAAGAAGTGTTGCGGTACATTTAGACGGTGAAATGACAAGATTGCGGATATTGAAAAACTCCACCAGTTTCTCAATATAGTCATTTAATCGAGCACACATGCCATTTAAATCATTCCCCGAGGTGAGTACGGTGCAGTCGTCCGCATAAGAAATTAGTTCGATACCTTCCGGGGGAGTTGGAAGGCTCGACAGATAGATGTTAAACAGTGTAGGAGAGAGTACACTACCCTGTGGAACTCCCTGCTTAATTTTTCTATGCTTTGAACGACTGCCCCGAAACTCTGTGAAGGATTGCCTTCCAGCTAGATAGTTGGCAATCCATCTAACCACTTGTGCAGGAATATGCATATGAGGAGATTGGCCAACAGCGCAGAATGGATAACCGTGTCGAAGGCTTTCGACAGGTCAAGTGCCACTAGGACAGTTATGTCACAGGGCGGTTTCTGGTTGAGGCCATTATAGATGTGATGGGTGATCAGATCCAGAGCTGTTGTAGTACCATGCATCTTCCTGAAGCCATGCTGGTGAGAAGCTAGCTCAGCATGTGATACAAGGGTGGGGTGGATGAGTGCTTCGAGCGTCTTCGCAACGGGTGATAAAATTGTGATTGGACGGTAGGATTCGGCGAGTTTCGCGCTTTTACCGGGTTTGAGGAGGGGGATAATCCGCCCCTTTTACCAGAATTCAGGGATGACAAGCGTGGATATCGACAAGTTGAAAGCCATCGTTAGGTATTCGATGGCCGGAAGATTGAGTTTCACTGTTTCAGCATGACCATTGAAATGCCATCTGGTCCAATGGCCTTTGATTTTTTTGCATTCTTGATTGCTGCTGAAACTTGGTCCGCTGTAAAGGTGGGAATGATGTCAACTGTACGGTTGCGAATCCTTCTTCTTATCTTGCAATTGAGCATCTTGGTCTTGGTGTGTTCAATAAATTGCTTATTGAAAAGGCTCGCGCAGAGTTTTGGATTGGCAGCGATTTTCTTACCGAATCTGATGGCTACACTGACCTTGTCTTTTGTTGGGTGAGACAGGGCGCGGACCGTAGCCCATAGTTTGCTGACACCTTGTGAGAGGTCGCAGCTATCTACATGCTCGTTCCATTTCTCTTTTTGTAGGTGTTGACTTGTCGATTTATTTCTAAGTTTAGCTCATGAATTCTGGGGTCTGCCGGATTTGCACGTCTCAAATCGTCCAGTTCGTCGGCTAACCTTGCGGCAGTAGTTCGGAAATATGGCCGAACTTTGGGGATACGTCCTGCCGGAATGTAGCGAGCTGCTGCTTTGACAATGACGTTCCTTATGTTCTTTTCGGCTTCCCGTGTGTTCGTAGGAGTAGGTAGCGCGGCGAACTTCGTCGTTGTGAACGCAGTGAACCCCCTCAATTTGCCTTTTTATGGTTGATAAACGTACGCCGTTCTGATGTCGTTAGTTCGGCTGGTTTATCTATGTTTATTAATATGGGGAGGTGATCGGATTGGAGAGACGTTGTTGTCTCCCATCGGGTTTCACTTATCAAACTGGCGCTCACAATAGTTATGTCAGGAGAACTATGACAAGCGCCAGCGACACGTGTAGACGAAATTCCATTGATAGCACAGAAGTCTGATGGGTCTAGTTTGGACGCGATATCTATACCTCTGGCATCATTTTCGAGGTGAAGTGCCAGAGTTTGTGATGCGCGTTAAAGTCGCCAAATAGGATCCTATGCTGTCCTATGAGGAGTGGACCAATATCGAACTTATAGCCAGAGCCACAGCTAGATGCTGGTGGAACATAGATGTTTATAAGTTCGATATTGGTATTGCCGGATTTAACGGCAATAGCTTGCATTTCCGCCGTGCCGTCGTTGAAACGAAAATCTAATACACTGTATTGCACGGTTCTGTGTATTAGGAATGCAAGCCCTCCTCCTGGGTTAGGACCCTGCCTGCCGACTCTATCACGCCTCAAAAGTGTGTTAAAATCGGGAGTTGATGGTTGGAGCTTTGTCTCCTGAAATGCCGCTATCAGAATTCTGCGCGTAATCATGAAACGGACTATCTCGTCGATCTTCAGACGGATGCCATTGCAGTTAAACTGCAATATGGAGAGTGGGGTGTACACTGTAGCGGGGGGTGCAGGTGTTAGACTTGAGCGATTATGTCTTGTTGTATTGTTGGCTACGGGTATCGGTGGTGGAGGATTTTGGGTGCTGGGGCCAGGATTGGCCGGAGACGGTGGTGGACCATTAGCTTGTGAGCTAGGGCCTGGGGTGGCTGGGGCCGACCCGCGTGCAGACACCCTGGAGCAACAAAAGACCACTTGTCATAATGTCTCATTTTTCTTAAGCCTGAGCAGTAGAAGTGACACCATTCTCTGCAGCAGGTACACCTCAAGGACCTGGCGTTCCCGAAGATACGTCGGTTGCATACACAGCAGATGTAGATTTCGGGACCTGGATTGGTCTCGATGCCGGCGCGGATTAGAAGAATTGAGAGCAACCGCGCTGAGATGAAATGCTCCCAATTTGACGAACACATAGAACATGTCCACACACATACACAGACATACGCATCCCTCCTGCATCGAACCTTCATGGTTCTTGCCATGGAGGGGTCTTTTGGCAACTCTTGGCCGTTTCGATTTTTGGATGAAACGGGTGTGGTCCGCCCCGGAGAGGCTTGCAAAACTCGTGTGGCAGCGAGCTGCCACCGGGAATGGTTGCACGTAGGACCACTATGGTGAAATGATGGCCGGTGGCTAATCCAATTCAGATTCTCACTCTTTATTTGCAGCAAAGCGCGGAGCTAGATGAGCGATCAACCGTCTACTGATAAGAGTAAGATTTTGAGGCTGTCCCTTTGTGTGGTTTCGTGTATTGAATTTCTGATGCAATAGTTGCCAAGCAACATTTCGCGAAAATTATAGAACAAATACGCCGACGGGTTGCCATCGTGCTTCGGGGTGTTGCGTTGTTTTGAATTGCACACGCTACCCTCTGATCGTGCTTTCGGTTCGGTCGTAACTCGACATTGCGATATTTCGCCATAACCTTTCCCTAAGCTAACTAATCCCTACTTACCGCGCCGCAATTTCCTAACACTATCCAGCCGCCACCTAAAATTTATTGATTAACAATCCCTAACTACTAACTTACTTCCTGTAGTGTCCTTCCCTGGATTTTTTACATAATAATTCCCGCCTTACTTAAAGAGATTTTCCCAAAATCTCTACATCAATTTAAATCTTATTTAATTCATTTATAAATTCATTCAGCTAATTCACGAGACATCTATTTGAATGTCCTTCGTGGGAGAGAACAAGGTTCTTCCTCAACACGCGGTCGTTAGGTAGGAATTCGACGGGTCGGTGGAGCAAATTGTACCGACACTTGCATGCTTCCACGGCCCGTTTCATCCTCGCGGCAATATCTTCCGTACAACTAGCCCTCACGACAGAGACCGCAATCGTCTCCGATTCATCCTCACGAATAAAACGGTCGCGGTCGAAATTAACAAAGTAGAGTGTAACACCAGCTACCACATGCGTAAATGTACGTAGGGAACAACCTCTCTTAGCCAAATCCATATCCCAGGTTCGGTGGTTCTCCGATACGTACGATAGTAGCATGCGTTTGATATTTTGGTTCATCCTGTCCGCCGGATTGGCTTATGGATGATACAGCGCCTGGCTCCCGTACGCCTCCAGAAGTTCCTTAAATTTAGCGCTGCGGAACTGCGCAATGGGACGCGGACCATAAAAAAACACGTGCTCCTCCAACAAATGCATAACCTCGGTGGCGGTGGCAAAACGAACCGGGAATACGAGTGAAAATTAAGTAAAGTAATCCACCACTGTTAAGATGTTCGTGAACCATCGAGCGGAACGGACAACGGTCCAATCAAATCGACACATACCATTTCCCAAGGTTGTGTAGTCTCGCCCAGTCACAAAATACCATCTCGCCTACTGGACAGTTATGCTCCACCTAACAGCTTGGCATACTTTACATCTTTTTACATACTCCCGGACGTCAGCCACCATTTTTGCTCAGTAAAAATGCTGTGCCCCCCGATCGTGAGTCCGGCGAGATGCCATATGTCCGGCAGTCTTTCGGTCGACTTCGGAATTACTCGCTTTCACACTTCCCTCCCCATCAAATAAGGAAAACGAGTAAAGGCATATTTCCACAGCGTCCCATCACTCACCCGCCAATCCGAATCAGGATCCAACTTCAACTTTTTTATCATCAGGTTATACCAACGGTCCCCATCACATTTCTCAAAGATTGATTCTACAACAGCTGATTCAACTCTAGGGGCTGACCTCGACAGTGCATCGAGCACTAGGTGCTCCTTGTCCTTACGATGTACGCCGTCAAAGTCGAACCGCCCACATCGTTAACCGACTGATTGAGACCTTCAGATTGTTCAACCAGACCACTGAGTGGTGATCTGTTACCACGCTGTACTTCATCTCCTCTATGTATGGTCTAAGCTTCTCCAATGCCCAGACCACCGTTAAACACTCCCTCTCGGTAGTGTAACGTTGACTTTTGGGTCACCCTGTATATGACAAAAATCAATCATAGATAAAAAAATTAATTACAATTTAATCTTTCTATGAACGCCCAGCCACCACGCCTAATCGTCTGGCTATGATGTTCTATAGAATCCCGCATTATTATCCACACACTGCAGCATTAATCTCGTTTGTATGTTTACATCGGAAATTTTCTTATCGCATTTTCTTTTCCGCGAAACCGTTGATTGTTTCTTGGCGGTTCACGTTCAAGGTCATGGCTGACCTCACGCCCGCCGCGCCGCATCATCGCATCAAACAAAACAAAAACAAACAAAAATACGCCAACGTCACCTGGCAGCATCCAAAATTGCGCAAACATTATTGAGCGACAGCACCTGCCGCAAATAATCCGAAATGGCAAGCTCAAGTTCCGTAAAGCCGTACTGATTGGCAAGTCCGAGCGTATCCAAAATATTCTCCTCCTTCATTTGGGACAATGACATGTGACCTGGAAAATGGGACAGACAGACAGACACGCATGTTAGTCATCTCAAAATTGTACAGCGACCCACGATCGCAAGGACGTTTGGCTCATCGGCTATTTATAGAGTGACAGCAGTCAGCCATAATCTCTCACCTGAATAGATGTAGCGCAAGAGCGCCTTGAAAGCCTCCAGCGGGATCTTTAACCGAACTTCGGATTGATTGGACTCCGACAGGCCGCCATAGAGCAGCGCCCGGAAATATTCACTGCGTGCCGCCAGCACTACCCGATGGGCTGGCAAGCGTTGATCCTCAACGATAAAGGTCACGTCCGAATAGTCGTCGTTCATGCACAATTTGGACATTTGGTCCGAAAAACGTTCTGCAAGTGGACAATGAAGATTTTTGGATGCACTCGAAAAATCGGGCAGAATATCCGCCAACCCACACTCACCTGTCAGTTCAATTTCACCCGATCGACTTTTGGTTGAACCAACTCCGGACATTTTGTGACTCTGGCTACTCATTTCTGTTTGACGAGTACAGCTCTCGACCTGGTCCTGGGGTTTAGCAGTCAAAGGAAATGTTTTTCAAATCAAGCAACAATAGAAACAAAACCGGGGGCTCACGAGTAGCGCCTTTGCAATTATGATGAAGGACAGTCGCCCGAATGACACGAACTTTTTCGGATTGGTGAAAAATGTTCACCGGAACGTTTACAGGGAATTTTGTGTGAATGTTTTTTGATAAAACGGAAGCACACACTAGCCAAAAGCGAATAAATGTAAAATTAGAATTGAATTTGACGGGTAAATAGGGAAATTCCGCGTTTTCACAGCGGCAACCTTTTCATACAACTTTGTTTTGACTGGTACGCGGAGGGGTTTTGGAATGTCAGGGCTGTCCATGTGAAAATGACAGATTGCGCCTGCGAACTCTGGTGGTGAATAGAGGCGAATGCAATTGTTTAGGTGGAAGGATTCTGGATTTTTCGAAATTTTGAAAGCATGCAAAAACAGCCATCATAATTCAAAAACAGATTTGGTAACTTTGTGCGTGGAAACAAGCACTCCCAAGAAGCATTTTAAGTAGCGAATACCAATTCTTTTGATACCGCCACTTTATTATAAGTTTCGGTTACGTTTTAGACACCAAAATGTTAACTTCATTAGCGACGTTTTTTTCGTATCGCGTGTAAGTCTGACTCGAAAAAAACGATCGCGGGTAACATCCCGGTTAAGACCAAACAGCTGACATTTGACATTTTTTGTGCATCTTTGACTCGCTTTCGTCGGCTTATTTTTTAGATGTGGTGGATTTTATCACAAAAGATGATTATTTCTTTGCAAAATCTTTTCTCGTGATTAGAAAAACTCTCGCATTTGGTTTGAAAAAACAAATTCCGTCATATTTCCCCTATGCGTCCGCCATCTACATTTGAGCTCTATCCCGTGTAGGGTAGTTGCACGGGTTAACTTTACCTGGGTAAGTGTCATTTTTTTTATATGAAGTTCTACCCAAACCTGCACGGGATAAACACAATAAAACGTACCTTTTGTAACAAATCCTGCAAATTTGTTTTTGGGACGGTCCAGGATGGTGGTAGTTGGAACTTTGTAGTGAACGAAATGTTGCTACTACATATTCGACCAGTGTGGAGATTGGTACGGCTTCGGTACCACACTTTGATACTACATAGAGAGCAACTCTAAAGTAATATTTTTAAGTGACAAACCCGTAGCCGTGTAATTTCTTTGTACCTTTGAAGGATTAGCTATTTTATAGTGACATTTAGAACAATCCCTGCAAACAATCGGTCAATAATCCCCTGCCGCGAGAAAAGGGAGGAAGAAAAATGATTCGAGTATGCGTGTGCACACACACATGTTTCATTCTTTTCGCGAAATGTCATTGGCTATGTCCACACATGTGCGCTTTCGTCTTCAAGCTCCGTATCCACTTTCAACATTGAACATGTCATTGATTGCGTCAAGTGAACAGAAGAGATCAATGGGTGAGGTTATAAAACACAACGTTTCGCGCAACGTTTCAAATCAACCGGCCGTTACGGATCAGGAACTTCTCCCTACAAACAGATCCTCTAAGCGCCCCCTTGCGAGGCATAGCTTGATTGATTGACAGAAATTTACAATCTGCCGTCGAACCGTGCATTTCCGCCCTCATTTATTTATTAAACTATTTATAATCAAAATAAAATGTATCTGCATCTCGTTTAAAACTGGAAATTTTAATTTTCGAGCAAAACGTATCAGCTGTGATGTGTCAATTGTCATATTTGTCACTTTCCGAGAGATGGCGATGGTAACACCAAGTCTGATCCGGATCTATGCGTTTACAGAACACAATAGGAAACGTTTCGGAAAACGCGCAACGTTACGCGAACGTTGTGTTTTATAACCTCACCCAATGTCTCATTTTATCCAGATCTTTTCATTATTTATCGTTAAATATGTGTCACGGCTTTGGTCAGGACGGGTAAATGATAAATTCTTTCATGAATTGTATGAATAGATGATGTGTTGTTAATATTTAACATTGGCAATTGCGTTCAAGAATGAATGCGTTTCTTCAATAGCGCATACATCTTAAGTTTCAATTGTCAAAATGATGAAGACGAACGAAAATTGAAACTGTCTAGACAGGCACATTTTATTGTCGGTCTTTTATTGTTGTTATATTTTGGTCGGCAAATGCAAAAGTGGCAGTTTTGCGGTGGTCGCGTGAATCTAATTTGTAAGTATCTTATGATTTTTATTTGACGATTGTTACATATGTATTAAACGTGTCCTTTTGTTTACAGGAAGTGGAATTGTGGACTTACCGGACTGTTGAAGAAAAATACAAGGACCGAGACAAGAACAAGCGGCGATTGACGATATGATTTATTTTGTGTGATGTGGATTCATTTTGTAAGTTTCCAATACGTTTTTCTGTTTTAATTTACTTCAACATATACATACGAATAAACTAACGTACATTTCGTTTGTTATTTTTCAGGAGCCGGCTTGCGACAATTTCTGCACAGGACGAAATGTTCTTCATCCGCCCACCGTCTATTAATTTTTGTGTCTTGTGTAGTTTATATGATGTAGTTTATATAGTATAATAATAAATGTGTTCCTAAATATATTTGCGCTTTGTATTTTCATTTTCCTATGGACGACAGCGCACCCTGCACCTCATTTATGGCTACAGAACCCCGCACTCCGCACCACACCCCGCTATTAAAAGTTTTGACAATGGTCGCATATTACATCTACTACAATTCGAATATCTGTGTACTGACAGTCGTCGTGTACTTTACCTACAACCACTCGATGATGTAACCATGTACGGTAGCCTACCATGTACGTGTGCTGTCATAGACTCGGTCAGGATTTTTCTTTGACATAAGCCGCTTACTTTAGTCCCGAACGCCGAACAACGGTCAGTGGTACAGTCAGCCCGCGAGTCAGGGGTACGTAGTCGACTATGTCAGCATGACATGGTTTGCAGGGATGCAGTGGCTACTGTTACTTCAAAGTCCTATTGGGAACTTTAAAGTACCATTTGGAGCTGTCAAATGCTTGTCGCCATATTTTCCAAGGTTTTACAAAATCACTTTTTACACATTTCGAAAGTGCAGCTATTTTTTGATGAATCCAATTAGAACTTTTTTGTTTTAAGTAACTATTTTGGTTTGCTGAATATTTAGAGTGGTAGAATTAGAAAGTTGAAGAGAAAACTAACTTTAGTTAGGTTATGTTTTGACAATTTATTTAAGAAATCTTTAGAAAAATGAGAGGGCATCACTTTTTTTTCTAGGTAGAATATCCACTTCGATAGTGAAATTGTCCTGGCACAAAGTTTTCTAGTTCAAAAGAGCTGGCAAATGTAAAAATAATGTAATCACGCAATTAACTCCTTTCAGATTATTTTCTTTGATTGTCTGAATAGGCTGAAACACAAATTCAATTTATGTTTACTAAAATTGTGTCGACTTTTGCCTACACATATTCACAACTATGTATGATTGTGTGCGAAAACGGGACCAATAAAGTCCCAATTGGGTGGATGGACAAAGAATGCCACTTGGTTGGTGCGTTTCAATCACGTTGCCACTTACTGGTGGCAAAGGGGATCTGGTCACCAAGCTTTTCATTCCGCATATTAGGGACTTTTCGGTGACAAAAAGGCCCTTATCACGGAACGATTGGAGGTATTTGCTACTCCCAATGGCAATATTGGAGTGGTATCTACCTTTTCGCTACTAAAAATGCTAGTTGGGATCTCTTTGAATATGGGCCAGCTTAATGGATTATCGAAAAAAGTCGGTTAGATGAGTTCATCTAACGTAATAAGCTGACCAGAAGTACAGCATTCCGCACTACAGTACAGCATTTTGATATGTCGTACAGCATTGGTAATTGTACAGCAAAATGTACAGCCGTCCCCATGCCACAAAATGAAATTTACTTCACTACATAATAAGCTCCTCGGCAAGGCCTGTGATCAGTCTTGTCAGCTTTTAAGATGCGTAAATGTTGACCCCTGTCCGATCGAAATTTAGCAAAATAATCACATTTTTATGTTTCACACTCGTTCATTTGCTACAGCTTTGGAACCCTTCTCGATCTTTCGGACATTTGATATACATACTTGCGTAGAGCTACCTGGCGCTCATATTTCCTCCAAAATACACGGTCCTCGCGATCCGCGTTCGGAAGTTACGGCTGCCCAAATTGCATTTGGAGTTTTCTAATCGAAAATTGTTCATCACTCGAAAATCTGTGAGCGAAAAATTCTTGAATTTAGGAAACTTGTAGAGCATCTTACTCTTCACATTTAGTGAAAATTTCCACGCTCTAACTGTCAAGATACAGAAGTTACAACCGCCGAAAGATGCGGTTTAAGGTGTTATATTTGACCAATGTAGACCCGGTATTTAGCGAGATCATAACACTTCAATACTTCATTTTCGTTCACTCTGGAACCGACCAAAATTTCTGAAATTTGGTAGAGCTACTTGGCGCACTACCTAATCGCGTTCGGAAGTTATAGCTGTTCAAAACGCACTTTTGCGTTTTCTAATAGAAAATTGCCCAATTGACCAAATTATTGAGCGGAATTGTGAAATTTGGCAAACTTGTAGAATATCGCCCAAGTAACAATTCGTATGCTTTAAAGAAGCACTTCATCCTGTAGAAATCATATAGTAACACCAAATCCGTTTATCGTGTGACATCGCTTATAGAAGTTTTTTGATCCGATAAAAACTCCTTAAAACACTTTTCGAAAAGTTTATAAAGCTCTTATATAATCAATTCACGACTACATCCAATAAGTCTTCGATAACACTTCTCTAAATGTTAACCTAAAAAGATGCTCCATTAAATACTTCTTTGTTGGCTTTATTGAATGACATTTACACACATGCAATAGACTGACTCGAAGTCAACACACACACATGCATACAATCTTCTATAGCACAGTCGGTTTCATTTTTATAGTGTGACATTCGTGTGATCATCCAATAAATTGTTCAGCGTAGTTTTATAGAAGGATGGACTTTGTATTTTTTTTAAGAATTGACAATTATGAAGTGCTCTGTAATATCACGTTTCTTGAATTGAATTCATTGAAATATTGCATGAAACCAACATTTCCTCACTCATTAAATCAATTAAGATCATCTCAGCGCAGAAACTGGCTGCATTTTATTGATGAATGTGTGAATTTAATTAGCTTCAACTGATTGACATATAAAGAAAAAGGTGCATTGCGATAAAGAAGTGTTGAGCATTTCGATAGAAGCAACGAACCACATGTATTGTGTTTACGAGCAATGATGACTATATGAGAGGTTGGCCGAGTGGTTAAGGCGTCGGACTGGCGTACGGCAGTCGCTGGTTCGACGCTGGCTGCGGGATTTTTTTTTCTTTTTGCAAACGCGAGAAAATTATGACAAATGATGATGATATATGTCTTTTTCAAGCGTAATTCAGTGCTACAATAAGGTTCCATTGGAGTAAAAAACGGCGCAAATGCCATTATTGGACTATTATTCAGCGTTTATTCCCAGCAAAGTGCCCCTATTATCGTTAGAAGAAAATATTCTACGAAGTATTATAGGGATGAAATTGTTATTTGGGCGCACTATCCATGGTGAAGAAAAGACTCTGTATGGGTCTTTAGATAAAAGTTTTTTTCCACAATAGGTGTGTTTTTTTGGTTATCCCGTGCAGGTGTGGGAACCCACCTGTCATTTTTTTAGATGAAGTTTCGTTACCCAAACCTCCACGGGATGTAGTAAAAAACGAACCTAATCTTATTTTAAGTACTCTTCGTTGTTATAGCTTTTTGTTATATGTTTGTGCTGCACATATGTTGATGATTGTGTCTAGGGCATCCTAAACCTAACTGCCACAGCCCCTACCAAATCTAATCTATGTAAAGCCATAATGTACTTTCTGTCTACAAATAATCTACATTAAAACAGCAGGCGAATGCCATATTACTTGTGGACAAGCAAAACTTAAAATCCCACACAATTTGTCATAATGTACTTAATACATGTACACGTACCCTTAACCACAGCCACTTGTTGCGTTGCATCACTGGTTGCATTTCTTGCGTCGCTGCTAATTGAAAATCGGTTTGCGCATTCGCTGCTCGCGTTCCACTGTATCAGCAAGCAACAAGTTGCCACCAGTAAACACGGCACAAAAGAAACACAAAAAAAACGGTGTTTCTCATGTTTCCGCATCATACACCAAAGTTGACAGTTGTATGTTGTGGGCGGGCGTGTTCGGTTGGTTTGCTGTCGCTTGTCACTTAGTATGCTCGCGTGAATATTTATCGAACTTCTGTTATCAGTTTTATCGCGACAGCGATAATCAACGGACTATAATTGCTTATCAGAGTGTCAATTCTGTCGAATATTTTCCGTAAATTTATCCGTCCTCAAGTTGTGTTGGTGCAGCACATTTTTGACGTGAAAGAAAGTAGTGCGGTGATCGTGCAAAAATCTTGGGAAAAAAAATCTGTTTTCACTCGTGTTGTGTTTGTGTCCATTTCGTGTAAAATTTCCAAGTGAAAAATATTGTGGAAAAGCTGAAAAATGTGGTGGTGAATTGCGTGCGGTGTCATTGCATTTATTATTGCGGCACGGTTGGGTTGCGTGATTTAAATTTGCAATTGATCTCAAGTGCAACGCGCATACCGCGGGGGGCTAGCGTCGACATCATGACGACGACCTTATGGCAGGTTTGTTGGCGTTGATGCCTTTTATTTGCTTAAATATTCCACTTCACTAGATCCATACAAACAATAGATCGTAAAATTGTATTTTATTTTTAGAGGAGATAAACAAAACAAAACAGTTGGACAGGAGTTTATCTTCTCTGGCGCCATGCCATGAGCGCACGGGCCAGGGCGATCGATAGATAATTGCAAGTTGGCAAGTCTTGACTTGACCAAAGATCGTTCAATAGTTCGATTGCTGGTTCCCAAATGCATAAATGTCGGTTTTAGTTCAAAATGTATTTAACGTGATAAATTCTTCCTCAAACAGATGTTTCGCATTGAATGGGTATCGATCGGTAGACAAAAGATAAGATAAGAATCATTCCACCCCCCAAATGCTTCAATTTCACTTTCGTCGAATAATGCTGCCTATAGACTGTAGAGTGCACGCGTCAGAATTCTTCGAATCTATTTTTAGAATAATACAGTAAAACCTGTCAACTTGACCACCTCTACAAGTTGGCCAACTGCCTAATTTGATCGATTTTGGCTGGATCATTACGTCTCCCATAGAATTTCACCCTCACAGCTTGGCCACCTGCTTAACTTGTAACTAGACCGCCCAATAGCCGAACGCTTCAAGTAAACGTACCCTTCTAACATGACCACTTAGGAATTTCCGTCGAAGAAGTTCTCTGAGAATTCACAAATAAAAACTGCAATTCGGTTGTTGATGTTGTGTTTATTTCGTGTTATTTAAGAAGTTCTAATATGCGATTTTTTGTTGTTCTTTTGAGGTTCAAAAAAAGGTGAACAAATATTTAATGAAATGAACAAAAGGGCATTTTAGGGTTTGGAAAAGTATGGTCAACGGTTAATGCCTTTTTTGGAAATGTATAAGGCCGCACTTACACGGTAATTTATGGATTTCATTGTATTAAAATGGATTTCAGTCAAAGAGTTCAGTAAAATGAACCCACGGGCGGATTGGGATATTGATCCAACTAAATCCCTGTTGAATCCATGGATTCGTCATATACAAAGTGGGCCAAAAGTAATCATCCGATGTTCTTTTGCTGTATTTTTCTTAATAAAAAAAACTTCTGCTTATCAAATACGTTTACTTAATCCCTTAGAACTTCTTGTATAAAGTCGCAAAAATGATATCGGCCAAGTGGCCGCCGCCACATTTGATTACCATTGCATCCAAACTGACAGCCATTTGGTTGGCCGTCCACTTTTAATATTCAATATGGCAACTGAATCATATGCCAGCTGACGCTTTGATAACCGCTTGTCGGCTTCAAAGCGACAATTTTGCAACTTTTGTTGGCTTTTTTTTTGTGTGAAATTGAATAATTCTTTAATGGCGGAGTAATAATTTAAACGCGGAGAGTCCGAGTTTGATAATTAAATTAAAAAATCTGCAAAATTAATTTTTGGTTATGTCATTTTAGCCTCCATTTGGTAGCTAGGGTAAGTAGCTGCCAAATGGCAATTGGCGATGCCAGTTTTTTGACGAGCCTTCATTTAGCAGCCAGTTTAGATACAGCTTTAAGTTTATTGCACAACTTTCAGAGAGTTAATGCATCATATTAGGCTCACTACTTACCCTAAACTGTACGGGATATAGGTACATGTCCAAGGAAAGAAACCAAACGAACAATTTTGTATGATTCGCTATACACCCTAAAAATCAAGTATTCAAGAGATGTCAAATATTTCTCATCCATATATTCAATACCAGCTGATATTTTAATCGTATTTTATTGTACCCCTTCATAAGTTGGCCACCTGTCTATGTTGACCATCTAAAGCGGGAACCGACGGTGGTCAACATACACAGGTTTTACTGTAGTGCACTCTGAGACGTTTTTTTGTGTTCGCATAATTGTAAAGTAGCTCCGCGAGCAAAGAGACGGAATTGTTTGTACTTATAGTCCAATCATTCTACACCGACATCGAGCTCTTAATCTATATACAGTGAAACCTGTCTAAAGAGACCACTGTCGCTTCCCGAAAAAAGTGGTGGCTATTAGAGGTGGTCGCTTAATAAGGGTAATGAACTTAGGGAACAAATTCATCATTAAAGGCAATGTACAACTTTTTTCCTAAATTAAAGCTAACTACGTGAGAGATTTCAAAGCTACTATCTTCTCACGAAATCCACGACCTAAATTTCCATCCAGAATTGGACAGAGCAACTCATCTCCCTTGAAAGGAGGTATCCTGGATATTTTTTTTACTGGTGCATTTATTAAAGATAGGTGGCTCTGGACCACAGGGTAAATAGCGCAAATTTGCTGTTCATACCTGTGCTTTGTGGAATGCAAGAGCTGTCGACCGTTTAAATAGAAATATTTTGAAAGGCTTGCATACTTCACCGTAGCTTGACGAAATTGGCAGAATTACGCCGAATTGACCAATGCTTGCAAAACAACCACTCATGTTAAAAAGGAGTACATACTCCAAACAACGGGGAGATTTTCCCTTGCAAAAATTGGGGACTGGAAAGGAGTTATATACCAAAAGCTGATAAAAGGTCCGATTTTAGAAGTTTTTTTCAAGATGGCGGCGGAAGCACAGGGGGGGAAGTGACGCAAACTTGGATTTTAACTTACCCCACCTGTCTTTATAAAATATCAAAAATTTGAGACATCCCCAATTTTTGCACGCTAACAGCTATTATTTCTATTGATTGGAGTAACATTTGAACATGTGATGATGCATCTGTTGTATATTTCATTCAAGAATTATTCTATTCTACTCACGCACGATTAAAACTCAATTAAGTTATTTTATAAAATAATGAAATAATCTTTGAGTTCTACCAATGGTAATAGGAACGCGTTTTAGCGTTTTCAATTGCTAGTTTTCCTTAACAAGAAAGCGCAACAACCTTTATTGAATGAATTCGAAAATGAAATCTTCTCTACGAAAACTGAACATTTTGCAAATGAAAGATGTTACTGAGATACTCTAGTTACTCAGCATTTAAACTTGAAAATAGGTCAAACGCTGATCGCATTAACAGTAAAATTATAATTTATTAAACACCTTGTAGTATCCAGATGATAAACGTAACACATGAGATTGCAAAATGTGGTGGAGAAATTTTTTTTTACTCTTTTTTTTTTGGGTGCTGAGGACGAATCCGGAGCTTTCCACCAAAATTTCGTTGCGAAACAGTGTCAAAATCGCGAAAAAAAACCCCAAAATGTTCGTTGTTTTTTTGGCTCCTAACTTCGAAACTATTCATTTCTGCGAGAAACTCTCCAGGAATATGTTAGAGAGAACATTATTACGCTTCCAAAAAGACATAGATGTTATCAATTCGTTGAGCGGTATTACTACAATTGATGGTTCCTATCGCGGCCGGGTCTTCGCCCCGGAACCACCCATGCATTTTATGCATGGCCAAGAGCCGCACACCCCCCTCGACACATACAGGAAACAAAAGTTGCATCACATCATCAACATCTTTTTTACACTATCGGAGCAACCCATGCCGGCCCAGTTGCTCCAAATTCTACTTATACGCGCCGGCATCGAAATAAATCCTGGTCCATGGATGTGCTGCGTCTGTGGTAAGAGGATTTATTCCAACGTACAATCCTCAGTGCAGTGCTCATGCTGTATGGAATGGTGCCATTTCAAAAATTGTTCTGGGCTCAACAAGACGGACTTACGATCAACAACAACGATCAGCACCTTCATAGCACCAAATTGCAAAATCTGTGGCCAACAGTCTTCATCGACCTCACAACAACCCACTAATCAGGGCCAACAATCATCACCTGTCACCCCCACAGTCTCTGCACACCACACAGCACCACGACACACTCTTACACCAGCACCACCACTGCAAGTTGCAAACTACTCCACCACAAAGATAGTCCAACTAAATTGTAATGGTCTACAACATAAAATTGTTGAGATCACTGACTTTATGGACAGACATCACATACTAGTTGCTGCAATCCAGGAAACCAAACTAAATGCCGATTCATCGCTAAATTCTTACGGAGGCTTCAACATCATCCGACGCGATCGACCCACTGGCTCAGGAGGAGGTTTGGCTTTCCTGATACACAACTCGCTGCCATATTCATTAATCGACATCGCTGCCGCCGATACCACAACAGAATTACAAGCGATATCAATCAGGTCGGGAAATGTTGATATGATATTCTCAATATCTATATACCACCAGCATCAAGTTGTCCCACTGGTTTCCAGGCCAACATTTCCCCCCTACTCACCGGGCGATATCGCCTATTACTGGGCGATTTCAATGCTCACCATGATTTATGGCACTCAAACCTCAACAACGACACCAGAGGCAACCACATTGCAAACCAACTAGATGATTCCGATTTCTGTCCATTGAATGACGACTCACCAACCCGCATTGCAGGATCATGCAGAAGCTCGCCTGACATATCCATCGCCAGCCCTGGGCTCATAAACAGCATTACTTGGGAACCGTTCATAACTTTCTCGTCAGACCATTTGCCTATCGTCCTCACGATTGATAAACCGTCTCAGTTTACGTACACTGAGAAGAAGACATACTCGAATTTCAGCAAAGCCGACTGGATTGGCTTCCAAACCTACACAAATGAAGCGTTTTCTGCCCTTCCAACCCCCACTGACGTACGTACTGCTGAAAAAAACCTGAGACGGATTATCCAGAATGCAGCCAAAAGATACATTCCAGCGGGCCGCATCCCAATCATGAGACCGCATTTCCCATCATCTGCTGCAGAATTGGCAAAAACGAGAGATGAACTCCGAACAGCAGACCCAAATGATCCTCGCATCGGCGATCTCAACAACATTATAACCCAGCAAGTCAACGACCACAGGAAACAGTTATGGAATTCGCATTTAAAAACATGCCACGTAAAATCCGGCGTAAGCAACCTTTGGAGAACGGTACGTGCACTATCAAACCCCACAAAACCCAAAGGTAAGGTAGCTATAAAATTCGGTGATAACACATACAACAACGACGACAAATGCGCTCACAAATTTAACCAACAATTCGTCGAACATCCCGAAAAAGATAAGCTCAAGCGCAAAATTACCAGAGCTATCCGAAACAGCACCACTGACCAACACCTCCAGGTTACCTCAAACGAAGTCAAGCTTGCAATCAAAAATGCGAAAAACTCCAAAGCGTACGGACTAGACGGCATTGCCATGACTATGCTCAAACACATCGACTCTCCGGCCATTGAGTATATCACTGCTACGATGAACCTGTCGCTGAAAACCTTCATCATACCCGAGCTATGGAAAAAAGGCCGTATCACCCCCATACCGAAGCCAGGCAAAGATCATACTCTAGCAGAATCATACCGTCCAATAACGCTACTGTCCCCCGTGGCCAAAATACTTGAGGCACTAGTGTTGCCTAAACTCCTGGAGCACGTCCAGCTTGCCAATCACCAACACGGTTTCCGGAAAATGCATAGCACTACAACCGCTATAGACAGGATCACCTCCAACATTTTCAATGGACTAAATCAGACGAAACCCTGCAAGCGCACTATCCTCGTAGCTCTCGATTTGTCAAAAGCATTTGACACTGTTAACCACACAGTACTTTTGACAGACCTACGCAACACTACTCCTCCGTATATTCACAAATGGATCGCGAATTATCTTGCCGGTCGTCAATCCTGCACCGAGTTTAGGAATGGGAAGTCCAAACTCAGGAAAATTAAACAAGGCGTTCCACAGGGCGGAGTCTTATCTCCCACCCTCTTCAACCTCTACATGTCAGGACTGCCGACACCACCCACGGGACTCGAAATCATCTCTTATGCTGACGACTGTACCATCATGGCGACTGGCAACGACATTCCCGAAATGTGCGACCACATCAATGAATACCTGCTGACACTCAACGACTTCTTTGTGAGTAAAGGCTTGAAGCTCTCAGCACCAAAGTCCTCCGCCACCTTATTCACCAGCTTCAACCAGGAGTACAATATGCAACTCCCGATATCTATCGACACAAACGTCATCCCTACTATTCGGACTCCCAAGATCCTAGGTGTCACGATAGACAACTCCGGCAAATTTAACACACACGCTGATAACATCTGCTCTAAACTCAGGAGCAGAAACAAAATTCTTAAAGCTCTTGCCGGTAGTACTTGGGGCACCGATAAAGAAACACTTCTGACTACCTATAAAGCCATCGGTCGCCCCCTAGTAAATTATGCAGCACCGACGTGGTCAAATGGTCTCTGCAACACAAATTGGGGCCACATACAAATCTGCCAGAACACGGCACTTCGCACCATCACCGGCTGTGTTAAGATGTCCTCAGTGGATCATCTGCACCAGGAGACTAAGATGATGACTTTGAGAAACCACAACGAACTTCTTACCAAACAGTATCTAGTCGGATGCTATCGTACAAATCACCCGAACAATGAACTCATGGACAAAACACCACCGCCACGACGAATAAGACGCTCTATCAGGGACAAAGAGCGCGAAGTCCAGCGATACAAAAAGGTTCCCTTCGATAACTCCGACTACAAGGCGGCGATTGCAGACATACACACACAAGACGTTCGTAAAGCTACTCAAAGCCTCACAAATAATCGTGTACTTGGCACCAAACCTCCAGCCATATCTCCTGACGAAGAACAATTACCGAGAGCTACCCGCACCACCTTAGCTCAGCTCCGATCCGGTTGGTGTCCGCGACTAAATTCTTATTTATCGCGCATAAATAATGAAGTTGCAAACACCTGTCCAGCCTGCGGAACCAGTCCACACGATGTAAACCACATTTTCGATTGTCCAGCTGCTCCCACGCAACTTACACCACTTGCGTTATGGTTACAACCAATCGAAGCAGCTTTTTTTCTAAACCTCGACCTCGAGGATGGAATGCCCACCATCTTCGAATAAATATGATGCAACAAATTAAACGTTTCCTGTCTGTGCCGCTAATACAACAACAACAACAACTACAATTGATAATTTTTATTTGCCATTTTAGCATAGTTTATGAATTAAATTTTGAGATTGAACGGTTTTTCATTTTTGATCGCAAAAATTGCAATTTTCTTTTCTTTATATATGTTGGGGTGCTGAGCCCGAATACGCAGCTTCCCACCTACATTTCGTTTCGAAACAGGATCAAAATCGCCAAAAAACTACTTTCAATTGTAGCAATACCGCTTCACGTATTTTAACACTAGAAAGGCCGGCAGTTGTATCATACCTACAAAGGCCGGTGCCGTCAATTTGACGGCTAGCCCTTTATCGGCTTGCGAAAGTGTAAAAATGCAAAATGAAATATTAAATCTGAGTTGAAATTGATTCTCAATATATTTTTAAGTTATTCCGATTCACATTGATTAGAAATTATATATTTTGTAACATACAGATTACATTTTTCGTAAACAGGTCTTTTATAATATGTGCAAATCACACGTACGATTCTTCTTGCAATTAGTCTGTACTCAGCATTGTTTTTTCTGTGATTCTTTTCGCCTGGTGTTGTGAAAATGTCTATTTTTGTCGGGTGGACGATCCTCCCCTCTTCCGTAGGTATTCTTCGGAAATTTAGCGTATTTTTCACGTGGTTCAATTACTTTTCCGTCAAAATGACGGCTTGGCCCTTATAGGTAGAACAGGTCATATCTCTAATATAATAATATTATTTCGAAATTTGAATTCACATATACACTAAGATGCTCATTTCAGGAAAAGTCAATGAATATCACAACTCAAGAGTAGATAGATTCGAAAATATGCGCTATCAAAATCCCAAAACCGTCAAATTGACGGCTTTGGCCGTTCTAGTGTTAAAGATTAATATCGCGTTGGACCCGCAATCATGTTTTCTCTAACATGTTTATGCACTGGTTTTTGGAGAAATGTACTGTTTTGAAGTTATAAGCCAAAAACGGAAAAAGTACGATTTTGACCTGTTCCGCAACGAAATTTTGGTGGGAAGCTCCAGATTCAAACACAGCAAAAAAGAACATAAGAAACAAAACAACATTTTCTCCACCACATTTTGTAATCTGAAATCTCCTAATGACTACACTATTGGTCTTTGATGAACAACAATGAAATCAGCAGCTGTATCACGACCGAATGATGGCTACAAAAACTAAAAAACTAAATCTGATTGGACATTTTTGCTGTTGCTGCTTACTGCCCATAATCTATTATTCACGTAACGTAACGACTTACATTTTCTGCGGCCTTATGCTTTTTTATGAGTTCATACCGTTAATTGTTGAATTTATTAAGAA
The DNA here is from genome assembly GCA_949715475.1 of Microchrysa polita. NCBI lineage: Eukaryota > Metazoa > Arthropoda > Insecta > Diptera > Stratiomyidae > Microchrysa > Microchrysa polita. The sequence continues at coordinate 16,908,382 of OX454417.1, read as the reverse complement.
AACTTGCAAAAAAAAGCATACAATATCCAAAAGATAAGCACATTTGTACTTGTCTATGGTCGCTTTATACGGGCACATCGCATTTTTTATGGTCGCTAATAGAGGTGGTCGTTTAACCTTCCTATACCCGCGTCAAATTTTGTTACACGTATACCCGCGTCGGTCTCACAGACCGATGATTTTCAATCCTTTTTAAATTGTGTTTTTTTTTCCATAACAAAAGATAAATAGAGGATAATAAATAATAAAACTAAAGTGTATAATGAAACAACAATGTCATTCAATAACTTTATTTCCATTTTAATCAGTTTTTTTGCGAAAAAACTTCAACATTGCAACTTTTATACTTTGGAACTATAAAATCTCAACATAAACATCTTTTCCTTTTAAAAGACAAAAATATTCTTTCGTCTCGCATAAACACAGGATGTGTACCAAAATAGAATCAAAGAATGACTCAAAGAACACTAAAAAAAATTAACATACTAATTTTATACTGACACAAAAAGTCACACCTATACCCGCGTCGGTCTCACAGACAATTCCTTCCAAATGCACCAATACGCCCGTCTTGCGTAATCACAAGAGATGCACTAAAATAAAGTCAGGAACAAATCCGGCAACTAGCAAAAAACTCGACCCGCTACCTTTTCATTTAAGCTAAAAAAATTGAAAAAAGTGTTTTGTCGGTCTGACAGACCAACGCGCGGGTATAGGAAGGTTAAGAATGGTAAAATTTGTATGGACAAATGAGTGATGTAGTGGACGTTGGTCCGACAAACAGGTGGTCGCTTAATACGGGGAACAAATGTATGGAGTTGTTTGGAAACAAATTCCATTCCCGAAAAATCGGTCGTTATGAGAGGTGGTCGCTTAATACAGGTGGTCTTTGAGACAGGTTACACTGTACATATTTTATATGATACTAGCTAGCTCGCTACGCTCGCGCTGCTAATTCGACTTTATGAGCGTTTTGAATGCAAATCAACCTGCTAACTATAATTTATTAGGATCTTCTTAAGGGGTCAAAGCAATACAACGTATCGCTCCGTCAAAGGATTGCGGTGATGGCCAACATCCAGCTTGACGGTTATCTCCGGCCACCCTGTCCATTGATCGGAGAAGAGGATCCATTGACCCTTTGGACAATTTTGTGGCGAGTCCGGTGACACCTCAATCGTGTCGCTCCGCCAAAGGATTGCGGAGATATCGACGAATTTCCGAAGTAGTATGAAGTTGATTGTGAAATTGCTGTGACAACATCCAGTATGTACATATGTACCTAAAAAAGTAGTCACCTTGAATACATTTTATCGGAGATATCGAAAGATTTCCGACCACCCTGTGCTCTGATCGGGGAAGAGGGTCCAATGACCCTTCAGACAATTTATGGCGAATCCGGCGACACCTCAATCATGTCGCTCCGCCAAAAGATTGCGGAGATATTGATGGATTTCCGAAGTAGTATGAAGTTGCATCCAGCTTAACGTTTGCCTCTGACGACCCTGTGCACTGATCAGGGAAGAAGCTCTAATATCTGTTTGGCAACAAACTTTTTGTGGAGAATTTTATGTATTAGATGTATCTTCTTCTATACAGGGTGTCCCGCAACTGGTTAGCCATAGACCAATGGTAGACTCTACAGGATGTTTTAGGAAAAATGTCGCCAAAATTATTTCTCTAGCTTTTACCGTTAAGGAGTAATTGCCTTTTTTGTGATTCTTGTCAAAAAACACGACTTTTTTCGAAAAACTCCTATTTTCTAGCTTCCACTTTAGCCAAGCCAGTGTTTTTCATATTCTTCTCAAAGTACACAAAATTTCGAATAAAAGGAGATATCGAACGTTTCGAACGGTTTCGTATCTTCCGAGATACGACGTTTCGAATTTTGCAGAAATGTCAATTTCAACTTTTAATGTCAAATTTAAACCCGAATTTCGTAACGATACATTGAAGGGGCAAATCTGCAAAGTTCACAAAAGTTGGCCCAATTCCTAGGATTTCGAACGGCATATAAGAATAAAGCACAGAATCATCCAGTTTGTGAATAATATGTGTAAAAGGGAAAAAACATAGTCCGTAAGTGGAAGAAATCTTGCTTTTACGTGGAAATAGTTCAGTCATATAAGCATTTCGAATAGAAAAAATACAGTAAGGCAATTTTTTTCTTGGTCTTGAATCAGTGGAGTCAAAAACTCATTTTGCTAAAATAAATTTGATCGGAAAGGTACAAAAAAGGACGCTATTTAATCCTTGACTAGAGGTCGGCATGCGGGGTATCATATCAAAGGGGACGCCGAGTAAATTACATATCCGGTGTTTGATTCCTATTTCAGGGAACCCTCAACGGAATAAATCGCGTTTGAATGGAAAATTTTCGTGTTTCCCGTAACTTATCATCTGTATCTTTCCAAAGCCATAACTACGCGAATAATTAAAGTTGCCACTTCCTTTTTCATTTTTTAGAATCTAAGATTCTATCATTAAATTTGCTAAGGAAAAATTGGATCAGAAAAATCTGAAAAAGGACATAAAAAAACACTAATTAATATCTGACAAATTAAAATGTTTATCCTTTAGACGATGAAAATTAAAAATACTCTCACAATATTAATGTGTACACAGCGAACCTTCGTACAAATAATTCAACACATAAAACAAATTTGTTTATACTTACCGTTATAATTAGTAAGGTAGCATCTACAACAGTAGCGAACAGTATTTTTCCATAATGCATAACAACCGTCGGCGAGATTTCAGTATCTACGGCGCCAAATTTTGATGATGCCATTTCATTAATATTGGCCTGAAACGACCGAATCTGCAATCCTTTTTCGCGAAATCGTAACGGTTCTCCAGATATTCAATCTCAAAGTTTGACTTTTCTATGAAGCCAGTTATGTAATTTGATAAGAAAAGGGCGACCTTTCCGCTTTACACATTGGGGAAAGTGTTCGATGCCATCAAATTGACATTTTAATGTTAATCAGTCCCACTAGAATAGTAAGTTTTCCCAATTTGGCAAAGATGCTAATAATATGAAAAGTCTAAATATATTTGGAAGCAAGAATTGTAAAATTTGATAGACAGGGAGGCAAATGAAATTTTAAATGTTATTTTTCGTGCAATGCTATTGATTCACATCAATATGTAGTGAAAATACCCCCAATTTCCCATTAAAAACTGAACTACCCCATAGAAAAGTCAAACTTTGACATTGAATATCTGGAGAACCGTTACGATTTCGCGAAAAAGGATTGCAGATTCAGTCATTGTTGGGCAATATTAATGAAATTCCATTATCAAAATTTGGCGCCGCAGATACTGAAATCGTGCCAACAAGTCTATGCTTGATGTAAAAATGTTACTTACTTCAAGATTGAAGTCGGTTTGCATTTGCAGACTATGTTTTTTTTCATTTAAACGTATTATTCAGAAACTGGAAGACTCTGTGCTTTATTCTTATATGCCGTTCGAAACCTAAGATACTACGCCAACTTTTGTCAACTTTGCAGATTTGCCACTACAATGTACCGTTACGAAATTCGGGTTTAATTTTGACATTAAAAATTGAAATTGACATTTCTGCAAAATTCAAAACGTCGTATCTCGGAAGATACGAAACCGTTCGATATGTCCTTTTATTGCTTCAAAGTCAAATTTTTGTGATTTGACCCAATAACAATCCGTTTTTCCATCTCAATTTTCTCCAACTTCTGCCAAGGTGAGGTGCTCGTACGATTCTTCTAAAAATTGGCACATAGTCTTAACGATCATTTCTTTATTACATCATTCTATTCTAGCTTCGTTATTTCTAACAGTTTTAATGCCTTAAGTGCAGAAAACTAGGGTTAATTTTAGCTCGAAATCAATACAATTCAATTCAGACTGCCCCTAAAGATCTGCAATTGGTAAAATCTATTCAAATTATGTCGAAATCGAGCCAAAATTAACCCTAGTTTTCTGCACTTAAGGCATTAAAACTGTTAGAAATAACGAAGCTAGGATAAAATGATGTAAGAAAGAAATGATCGTTAGACTATGCGCCGTACGAGCACCTCACCTTGGCAGAAGTTGGAGAAAATTGGGATGGAAAAAAAGATTGTTTCTGGGTCAAATCACGCAAATTTGACTTTGAAGCTCTGTAAACACCAAACCTCTTATCGGATTTTAGTGTGGTTAGTTTTATTTTATAGGTAAATTTGTTGGCAGTAATAATCATTTTACTTCACTATTCTAGCTGGTCTAGCTTTGGAGATATTAGGCTTTAAGTCGTGCAAGAAAATGATTTTTTCAAAAATCTTTATGCCTGTGGCAACGAAAGGGTTAAGCTGAGGGGGTATGTTCTGTACAACTTTTTTGCTGGACAACTGGGGAATCTCCCGTAAGGGGGAGGATAAAGGTTGAAAGGCTCCGGCCGATTCTTTATATCCTTTTCAGTTGTGGCATAACTGCGGACCCTTAGCTATGCAGGAGGAGCTTCATAGGGTGAGCGGCTCCGGCCAATTCCTATGTTTCTCTACGGGCGTTACCTTCCCGCATTATCCTAGTAACCGCTGTAACAACTTCAGCGTCTCAGGTTACTAAATGTAATAGGGTGACAAAAACCGAACAGTCAATCACCGAAGCAGCACCTCCGGGGCCTCTCCATGATGGACCTCTTTCGTTTTACGAATACTATCATGGTTAAGCGATGGGCCGACAACCCATCCTTGGAAAAAAATCTACGTCAAGAAACCTGGAATGAAAGCCTCGGATTGGACGGATACAACCCAACGACGACATCGCAAACGAACAACTGATTACTCTTTCGGAACCTGGAATGTACGTTCCCTGAATAGGCCAGGGGCCTTAAGGGCCCTCTTGGATCAGGTCGAAAAATATAAGCTGAGCATTGTTGCGCTCCAAGAGGTCGTGGGCTATAAAGGCCGGCGCAGACGAGCAGACTGGTTCGACGACGAATGCAGGGCCTCGATTGAGGTAAAAAATGAAGCCTATCGCCAATACACACAACGCGCATCCCGAGCCAAGAAAGAAAGATATAACGAGCTTCGGCGAGTATCTAATAAGTTAATTAGACGTAAGAAACGCAAACATTTTGACGAGCAGTTACAGCAAATAAACCAAAGATTAGCCAGTAAGAACATTAGACAGGCGTACAAACTCATAAATAATGTTAAGAACGGATATCAACCCAGGACAAGCCTATGTAAGGACAAGGATGGTAACATCATCAGCGACATCGAAAGCGTCAACAAACGATGGGCCTCGCATTTTGAAGAGCTCCTCAATGCACCCTCAACATCCCCCGCGGAGCCAGCTCTTGAGCAGTTAGCCGAACCAGGCCCTCCCGTTCTACCCCCAACAGTAGAGGAGGTGAGTCTTGCCATACAGTCGCTTCAAAATAATAAAGCGCCCGGCGCTGACGAGATTCCAGCAGAACTGCTGAAGCATGGCGGAACGTGCCTGACCAACGCTATACATGTGCTACTGCTGAAAATATGGAACGACGAGGAAATCCCCGAAGATTGGCGCAAAAGCATAATCTGCCCAATCCACAAAAAGGGTGACAAGCTGAAGTGTGAGAATTACAGGGGCATATCATTAGTTTGTACGGCCTATAAGATATTATCTAAAATTCTTGAAAAGAGAATTAATCCGTACGCAGAACGAATCATTGGCGAGTATCAAGGCGGCTTCAGACCTGGTCGATCAACGACCGATCAGCTTTTCACAGTGAAGCTACTACTCCAAAAGTGCTGGGAATATAACATCGACGTATACCAAATCTTTGTCGACTTCAAGCAGGCATACGACAGTATCGATCGAAGTGTACTGTACAACATTATGCTGAATTTTGGTATACCGGCAAAGTTAGTGCGACTCACAAGGATGACGATGACTAATACCGTCTCGCAGGTCAGAGTGCAGAATCGACTCACTGACCTATTTGAAACTCGTACTGGACTCAAGCAGGGCGACGGGCTGGCGCCGACGCTCTTCAACCTTGCTTTGGAGTATGTAATTCGAGCCATGAATATGGACAGCAGCGGAACGCTACTCATCAAGTCGACTCAATTAGTAGCGTACGCCGACGATATCAACATCATGTCTCGAAGGTTGGGTGATGCAGAAAGCCTTCTGCATAACCTCAATAACGCCGCAAAGGAAGTTGGACTACATATCAACGAAAGCAAAACAAAGGCCATGATGCAATCGAAAACAAGGACGCCAGCAAATTCAAGCATCACAGTGGGGGACCTTAATATCGAGTATGTAGACAACTTCAACTATCTGGGTTGTAACTTATCAAAGGACGCCAACGAAACCGACGAAATTAAGCGACGGATACAACTAGCCAATAAGACATATTTCTCGGTCCTCCCTATAATTAATTCGAAACTTGCGCACAGGAACACGAAGCTCCGCGTGTACAAAACGATCATCCGACCCGTGCTATGTTATGGCTGCGAAACATGGACCCTCACCCAAGCCTCCGAAATTTTGCTAGACCGATTCGAACGAAAGGTCCTTCGGCGAATTTTCGGGGCCGTTCGCGAGCGAGACCAATGGCGTATCCGGTACAACCATGAGTTGTATCAATTGTACGATGAGCTGGAAGTATCGAAAATCGTGAAGCTTCAACGTTTGCAATGGGCGGGGCATGTACAACGGATGGACGATAATCGCATGCCAAAGAAAGTGATGAACGCACAACGAATTGACGGAGCGAGGTTGCGTGGACGACCGAGAGCTCGCTGGGAGAACTCCGTAGGTGAAGACGCCCACCAGCTGCTGGGCTTCCGAAACTGGAGGACGAGGTCACGTAACCGCGACAATTGGAGGACAACGATTCAGGCGGCCAAGGCCCGACGTCGGGCTATCGTGCCACATTGATGATGATTGTTGCGCTCCAGGAAACAAAATGGCTTAGTAGCGAGATTGATGACCGAAATTCGTACAGAATTTTCACAAGTGGAAAACCTTCGGGCCACAGGGAGTTTGGAGTGGTGTTCATTGTAAACAATCAACTTAAGCCGCATGTTATCGACTTCAATCCCATAAACGAGCGGCTGTGTGCGATTCGCATTAAAACCCGGTTCTTCAATCTCTGGCTCATAAACGCGCATGCCCCCACCGAAGTCAGTGAAGACGCGGTTAAAGACGAGTTCTATCACCGCCTAGAAAATCTCTTCGATTCACTTCAATCAAACGATGTCAAATTGCTGCTAGGGGATTTTAACTCCAAAGTCGGAAACGAAAGTTGGCATAGGGGGATTACTGGAGGGTACAGCCTCCATGAAGACTGTAACGACAATGGCCAACGACTAATAGACTTTGCGACCAGCAGAAATATGGTCATTAGCTCTACCTGTTTTCCGCATCGTCGCATTCACAGGCAGACCTGGAGATCTCAAGATCAACATACCGTCAACCAAATTGACCACGTCCTTGTCTGCAAGAGATGGGCATCGAGCATAATGGATGTTCGGTCCTATCGTGGAGCAAATATTGACTCTGACCACTATATGGTGAAGGCGACTTATAGGTGCAGAATTTCTTCGGTGCATCATTCGAGGTTCAATCCGGAAAAATTTTTGCGGTTGTCAAATTGTTGGATGATGCCACGGTGGTCACTTATACGACTGCCCTTGAGGAGAAGCTGACGCCCTTGCTAAATACTTAACATCAGCAACAAAGGCGCCCTTGAGATCTGGGATACACTCAAAGACACCATCAAAGGGGTCGCAGAGGAGGTTGTGGGATACAAAGCCCGATGAGCCCGAAATGATTGGTTTGATGAAGAATGTCAAAATGCGGTAGATGCTAAAACCGAGGCATATCGCCAATGGACTGAACGCGCAACTAGAGCAAAAAAAAAACAAAATATGACGAGGTTCGACGATTTTCGAATAGGTTAATTAGGCGTAAGAAACGTAAGCATCTTGACGAGCAGTTGATGCAAATAAACCAAAGACTAGTTAGTAGGAACAGTAGACAAGCGTAGAAGCTGATTAATTCAATTAAAAGTGGATACCAACCCAGGACCAGCCTCTGTAAGGATAAGGAAGGCAATATCATTAGCCACACCGATAGCGTTGATAAACGCTGGGCCTCACATTTTGAAGAGCTTCTCAATGTTCAACCGAACAACCCCACACAAGAAGCCCCAACAGTAGAAGAAGTTGATCTCGTCATGCAAGCACTAAAACATAATAAAGCCCCGGGCGCTGACGAGATTCCGGCTGAACTGCTGAAGCATGGTGGGGAGAGCCTTGTTAAGGCTATACACACACTTATCGTTAAAGTATGGAACGACGAAATAATCCCGGAAGATTGGCGTAAAAGTATCATTTGCCCAATCCACAAAAAAGGGGATAAGTTGAAATGTGAGAACTACAGAGGAATCTCATTAGTTTGTACGACTTAAGATTTTATCTAAGATTCTAGAAAATAGAATTAATCCGTACGTAGAAGAAATCATTGGCGAGTACCAAGGCGGCTTTAGACCTGGTCGTTCGACGACAGATCAGCTTTTTACACTGAAGCTTTTACTCCAGAAGTGCTGGGAATACAACATCGACGTATACCAAATATTTGTCGACTTCAAGCAGGCATACGACAGTATCGATCGAAGCGGACTGTACAACATTTTGCTGCATTTTGGAATACCGGCTAAGCTAGTGCGACTCATAAGGATGACGATGACTAATACCGTCTCGCAGATCAGAGTTCAGAACAGACTCACTGACCTATTTGAAACTCGTACTGGACTCAAGCAAGGCGACGGGCTGGCGCCGACGCTCTTCAACCTGGCTCTGGAGTATGTGATTCGAGCCATGAATTTGGACAGCAGCGGAACGCTACTCATTAAATCTACTCAACTAGTAGCCTACGCCGACGACATAAACATCATGTCTCGAAGATTGGGTGATGCAGAAAGCTTTCTGCATAATCTCAATAACGCCGCCCAAGACGTTGGGCTACATATCAACGAATCTAAAACCAAGGTCATGATGCAATCAAAAAATAGAACGCCAGTAAATTCTAGCATCTTCACTTACCTGGGTTGCAATTTGTCAAAGGACGCCAAGGAAACAGATGAGATAAAGCGACGGATACAACTAGCTAATAAGTGTTACTTTGCGGTCCTCCAAATTATGAATTCAAAGCTGGTGCACCGGAACACGAAGCTCCACGTATATAAAACCATAATCCGACCTGTGCTATGCTATGGCTCTGAACACCTGTTGAACACATTCGAGCGAAAGGTTATCCGAAGAATCTTCGGGGCCGTTCGTGAACGAGGTGAATGGCGCATCCGGTACAACCTTGAGTTGTATCAGCTGTATGATGAGCTACAGGTGTCGAAGATCGTGAAATTGCAGCGATTGCAATGGGCGGGACATGCACAAAGGATGAACGACGATCGCATGCCCAAAAAGGTGATGAACGCGCAACGAGTGGACGGAGCCAGATTGCGTGGACGACCGAGAGCCCGATGGGAGCATTCTGTGTGTGAGGACGTCCACCAGATGCTAGGCTTTCGGAACTGGAGGACAAGGTCGCGTGACCGCGACAATTGGAGGTTTTCAATCCAGGCGGCCAAGGCCCGACGTCGGGCTATCGTGCCATAAAGAAGAAGACGAAGAAGAAGTTTTATTAAGTGTATTCAAATTATTTCGGTATTGTATGTATCTATTTTTCATTGAAACATTTAGCGGCTGTCTTCTACATTTTTGCCCTAGACTGTCTCTTGTTCTTATTGATTTAACTATTCCTTGAGTAATCCATGGTTTAAGAATTTTGTTTTTTGCTTTTATTTTCTTTTTAATTGTAGCTGTTTTTATTTTTTCTGATATATCGTGGATCAACTCATTGATAAAATCATCTACGTTTTCACAATTTTCAAATTTAATGCTCCAGTTTGAGTCATCATCAAAAGTTTTCAGTAATTTATTGTTATCTATATTTATTTTGCGTGGTTTTTGGAACAGGCTTTTTTATTGACGACCACCCTAGGCTAACGAATTGTGCAAAGTGGTCTGTTATGTGTGTTTTTAATATATTAAGGTATTGACAATCCAAGGTTCCGCCCTATTTTTATACCCTTTACCCATAAGATGGTATATTGGGGTATATTGTTTTTGTTACGACGATTTATGTAACACCTCAAAGGAGCCACCGGAGGTATGGCAAAGTATTTACATATATAATTGATCAGGGTCGGTCCCTGAATCGAATAAGCCATGTCCGTCTGTCTGTCCGTCCGTGTGTCAGTTCGCACGATAACTCCCGAAATAATGAAGCTAGCGTTTTGGAATTTTGGTCAGATGATTGTTTTGATAAAAGCTTGGATGGTATTGAAAATGGGCTGAATCGGACCAAGGGCTCCCCTACCTCCCAAACAAATGACCCCTCCGTGATAGTTTAATTCGGCTATATTTTTCGACAGAATATCGCTAGCGACCTGAAATTTTAATCAATGCCTAATTGTGACATATGCTTGAAGTTGGTGGAAAGAGGAGAAGCTCTGACTACCCCTACCCCTACATCCCCTACAAAGCAATATTCCGCCATTTCTTTTGATAGAATGTCGCGAAAAAGTTCAAATTTATAGCAAATGATAGCTGCTGGATGCCGTTATAAGATATTAAAGATGAGCGAGAATCGACCTATCTACACCTTCCCTCCTTAAGAAAAATGTTTACGCGCATTCTAGGTCTGTCATGGGTATAGGGTATACACTCATCGTGCTGTTCGCACGATTAGAACTCGGTCTCGTTTATTATTATACCCTATACCCATAAGATGGTATAGGGTATATTGTTTTTGTTACGCCGATATTATGTAACACCTCAAAGGAGCCACCGGAGGTATGGCAAAGTATATATATAAATGATCAGGGTCGGTCCCTGAATCGAATAAGCCATGTCTGTCTGTCTGTCTATCTGTCCGTGTGTCTGTCTGTTAGCACGATAACTCCCGAAATAATGAAGCTAGCGGTTTGAAATTTTGGTCAAATGTTTGTTTTGCTAAAATCTTGGACGGTATTGAAAATGGGCCAAATCAGACCACGGGTTCCCCTACCTCCCATACAAACTACCCCTCCTTGATATTTTAATTCGGCCATAACTTTCGGTAGAATATCGCTATCGACTTGAAATTTTGATCACTATCTTATTCTGACATATACTTTGAGTTGATGGAAAGTGGATTAGGTCCGACTACCCCTACCCCTACTTCCCCTACAAAGTTACATTCAGTCATATCTTTTGATAGAATGTCACGAAAAACTTCAAATTAGTATCAAATGGTAGCCGTTGGATGGCTTGACAAGGTAATAAAGATGTGTCAGGTCCGACCCATCTACCCCTCCCTCCCCAACAAAAAATATGAAGTTGAATATTTTGGGTTTTGCGTGCCTTCTAGGTCTGTACATGGGTATAGGGTATACACTCATTGTGCTATTCGCACGATTAGAACTCGGTCTCGTTTTTATTATTATTATGGCTGTCGTCTCTGTAATTTAACAAGGTACTTTGCATTGTTGATGTTTACTTTTGTGTTTATACTTTTTTCTTTTATATTTGATCACATTTTCAGAATGATGTGATAATTTTTCTGTCGAATGGTGTGAATTGTACGCTAAATGCGCTAATTAAAAGCTGAGCTAACACAGCTCAAACAATTTTAATATTTTTTTTGTCAAATATTATGTATATTATTATGATAATATGCACTCATACAATGTAGATACATGTAATGTGTACGATTCCACGACAACAGAGAAGTGTATTTGAAAAACACGCCTGAGGAGAGGTATGACGAGTAGTCATACCTGTTACGATGATACATTTCCGCCGGAGTAGGTAGGTAGGATTGTGTCCCAATTACATTATACCGTTATTTTTAGGTGTCCGGCTAGAAAAACCCTGCTCCTCCGACTTATTTGTAAGTTTCGCACAATAATTCCATTTTTTCTCGTTCTCATATGACAGACATATCATTCGTTTGGTATCAATTACAAAGGCTCATCACTTAATGCTATAATTTTTTAACTCTTTATGTTTTGATGGTCTCTTCTTTTCAATATTTTATCACACTTGGTACGAAAATTTAATTGAATTTTCCGCCTATAATTTATGCAGAAAAAAATTTGGCGAATGGTTAGTTTGACTCATGAATGCATTAATTTGCGCAAAATCGTATTTATTTTATATATGATCCGTTTTATTTGAAAGTGGTAAAAGTCCATTTTTTATAAACATGAGGCTACCTGAGTAATACTGGGTGTCGTTCCGTGAAAAAGCGTCATGAAAAACTGTAACGAAAACGTTTAACTACCTGAGTAATACTGGGTGTCGTTCCGTGAAAAAGCGTCATGAAAAACTGTAACGAAAACGTTTAACGCTTAAAATCGACCTTCCCGTAGTTCGATCTTCGCCAAATTTGGTATACCTTATCCTTTTATCGCTCTGACTCCGAATGGACAATAACGATTTCGATAAGTTGCGGGAATAGCGGTAAATTCGCCATTGAAGCGAACGAAAATTCACCATTCAATTGGTTCTCCTGGCTCTCCCCATGGACCGATGTCGACGAAACTCAGATGGAAGCTAAGTGGTGCGATCCTTGATATTTTGGTGCCAGCACTTCTTATGAGGAAGATGTCCTTTGAACACAAAATGTCCTTTTTTCTGTGGGAATGCATTATAGACGTTATGTATAAGAATATGGATATCAAAATACAGAATCCGTTGCGACGAGTCTTGTAAAATCACGACAAGTTGATTTTGAGTTTTCTTTTCTTCTTAAAGATATTACTACCAAAAAGGACATTTTTTAGCATAGGAAACAGAATATGGGTATTATGGGTGTCGTCCGAAAGGTGATATTTGAGGCACTGTATGTGATCGGTTTCAAAATATTTAAAAAAGAAAAAATATCTGATGTCCCAGGGGGGGTTCGAACCATGGTCCAAACCGTCGTCAATACCTTCCAAAAAGTCAATAATATCTTAATATCTAGACGGCGTTGTCTATAGTCATCACACAGTGCAGTATAGTTACGTGGAAACGTACAACGGATGGCTGATGCAATTGCCTGGTTCAATTGCAAATGGCGAGCAGGTATAAATTGAATTTTCGATTGTATATGGCGTGCACGCCGTGATAATTAATAGCTACCTCTCACATCGCATTTAAACGTCACAAGCGAGGTATATAAGAAATACCTACATGGTATCTTCAGGTGGACTGCAGGCATCTGGTCTTATCCAAATTTAGTGTTCCACCATGCTCTCCTTTAGGTCCCTATGCTGAAAGGAATGACAGTGCTGCATTTTTCTGACAAAGCATTCGTAATTGTCGCAAGGGACTTGGAGTTGTGCTGCCAATTTATAGGAAAATCCCGTAAATTTAGAAGTTTTGCGACTTCGACGGGGATACATATATTTTTTAGTGGAAATTTTGGGGGAACACAAAATAAGTTAGGGGGAATTTCGGAATTTATTACCAAGTACAAATCACTAAAGCATACAATTATAAACAAAAAATGCGACTAGGAAGTGCCATGACTGACAACTGTATCACAGTCCGAATTAAGTTGTCGTTGAAACGTTGACGACAACACATGCACGTTGACGACTACACATACCATACACATGGTAGTCGTCAACGCAACACGCTCGTCAAGGAGTTAGGGCAAACAAAAGAGTGACAGTCGCTTTACCTAAATTCAAATTTGTCGACAAATACTAAAACTATTTACCTGTTCTGTGCCTTCGTAACCTCTCAAAACCGTTACTATTGCACTCCACACATTCCTAGCGGGAGATAGCAAAAATAACCGGTGTTTCGAAGTCTGTTGTCAACAGAATGAAAATAAAAATGGAGCAAAACATGCCCATGGAGGCGAATCGTATAGGGAAATGTGGCCGCAAAAGGATCACTACTCCACGCACCGACCGAAAAATCAGAGACATCTGTCTGGAAAATCGATCATAAACAGCGAGGGAATTTAAATTTCGAAAAGGTCGGTCCAAAGACGATTGGCCGAAAAAAACTTAACCGTCGATATCTTTGTAATCCTTGAGCCGATGTCACTGAAATCGCAACAAAATTCTCTAAGGGAGTATATTCCCCGCGCAGCTCACAGGATTGTCAGAGATAACCGTTAAAGTACAATAATTTACAAAACGTATGCTCTTGTCAACCGAGATTTTGGCCATAGCAATTTTAATATCGTCTCGTATTCTTGCGGAATTCCGTCGATATCTCTACAATCCTTTGGGGGAGCGACACGGTCGAGGTGTCGCTAGACTCACCACAAAACTGTTTAACGAGTTGATGGATCCTGTTTTTCGGTCAGTGCACAGGATGGTCAGAGATAACTGTCAACTGGATATTGCTCACAGCCATTTCACAATTAGCTTCGTACTATTTCCGAAATCCGTCAATATCTTTGGAATCCTTAAGCCAATCGACACGATCAAGGTAACGCTGGGCTCACAACAACATTCTCTAAGGGAGTCTACCCCGCGTAGCTCACAGGGATGTTAGCGATAACCGTCATGATTAGATATCAGACGGTATACTACTTGGTATGCTCGATTCTTGGGTTTGTGCCTGAGTACATACATACGAGATTGCTTTGTTTGTTTGTTGTTCGGTACATATGTAACGACTACTTTTTGTACTCGGTATTCGTTACTACCGATATTTACTAGTAACGACTACTGAAGTAACGACTAGTTATTTTTTTGACATCTCTAGTGAAGAGTTTGCACATAAACATTTTTAGCAGTGAAGGTTAATTCAACCAATGATGTCCGTCACCGCACCGCAAATCATTGATTCGTTGGACATTTCTTTCTCTCCATTCAGCAATTTGTAAACGCTCTGCAAAATGTTCGAACATGATCATGTGATGATTACTAGATTTATCGTCCCAATCTGTTGGGTATCCGCCAGGTTTGGTGCGTAGGGCTATGTATTCGAGTCCCCACAGCAACATATATTTTTTTTCTCTTATTAGTGTCCAAAACTATTTTTTTTAGCTTGGTGATAATTATTTGGAACATAGTAAAACACGTGTGATTATTTTAAGGAAATTAGGATGTGTACGTTTATACGTTGGGTTGTTCCGTGACAAAATGTGACATTGTAAAACATAGCGAAAACCTAACGAAGCTTTAAGTCAACCTTTCAGTGGTTTGATCAATGCTAAATTTGGTATACATTTTCCTTTGATCGCCCTTACAAATAATCGACAATCACTGATGAGTTGCGGGAATAGCAGTAAATTCGCTGATGAAGCGAATGAAAAGTTATCTTTCAATTGGTTCTTGGCTCCCCCTGTGGAGCGATTTGGATGAAACTCGGATGGAAGTTAAGTGGTGCGATCCTTATTATTTTGGCGTCGGCACTTGTTATGAGAAAGGTGTCCTTGGACAAAAAAGGTCCCTTTTTCCTTGGGAATGCATTATAGTCGATACGCATATCAAAACACACTATTCGGTGAGTTGAGCCCTTTAAAATCACCACAAGCTCATTTTGGGTTTTCAAAGGATATTATGTACATATGTACCACCAAAAAGGACACTTCTGTAAGGAAAATGAGAATGGTTGTCGTTCGAAAGTCAATATTTGGGGTACTGTATGTAATCGGTTTGAAAGGATTTTTGGGCTTTTAGTGACAAGATAACGGCTGATGCAATGTGGATTATTTTGTAAGCAATAACGTAGACATATACATGATCTAAGATTTTTCCCCTAAGGGAAAACTTGTCGGAGTTTTTTGCACAAAAATGTTTCAAAAATGCTGGTAAGGATGTTTCATTTTGTACAGACCATTGAAGCTGATGATTGATGAATAGCCTATGCTCCAAGAACAATTAATATCTTTATAAATTTTGCACAGAAATGCAGTGATTCATATTTCGCCTTGCAGTTTTTTCTTTCCCTATTTCTGGGTCTGGGAGGAGCTTTAGCCCCCTTAGCCCCTTCCGTGGTTGTGCCACTGACATGTACGATTCCATGACAACAGAGAAGTGTATTTCAAAAACACGCCTGAAGAGAGGTATGACGAGTAGTCATAGCTGTTACGATGATACAATTCCGCCGAAGTAGGTGGGTAGGATTGTGTCCCTATTACATTATACCGTTATTTTTAGGTGTCCGGCTAGAAAGACCCTGCTCCTCCGACTTATTTGTAAGTTTCGCACAATAATTCCATGTTTCCGTTTTTTCTCGTTCTCATACACTCCCAATCAATAGGATAGTTCAACTTAAAAATTGGCTGTATTTCGGTAAGTGATAACGGTATTTTCTTCAAACTTGGTGACAATATTTACAGTAAGTAGCCTGCCTGTGCTTTGAATAACAGAATGTCTCAAATCCGGAGTCCCGTTAGGATTTTCTTACGAGAATTCTTAAAAACAGTACAAATGGTGAAGTCAATAGGATAGTTCCAGTTGAAATAAAACATGAAATAACGGTACGAAGGGATAATTTTACTTTGAAAAATGAAGCTGGTAATAAGAAGAACTTTATTTAAATAATTTGAGCTCAAAAACTTAAGCTGGGATAGAATTGTAATAGGTTTTAACGGTAAATTAAGTTGATTTCGTCCCGAGCTCCTCAAAACGTACGCCAAAGAGCTTCAGTGTTCGTAGACTATCGTTTAACGGTATAGATATTCCGCGTCATTCATTCCCACACTTTTTTGATGATATATAGATCTAGAAAGTATGAAGGTCTTTCCATAACCTTGATTAGTTGGTCTTGAAATCAATCTTTTATCAGTCTTGCTTCATAATTGGGGTCAATATCTTGCTAAAATCTTATATGAATGGCATGGAAAATGTCGGAAGTAGTAGTAGTTCCATACCAAGATATTCAACCCCAATGGAGAAACTGTAGGGATTTTCAAACGCATTATTTTTACTGACGGAAAAGATTAAATCTCGTCGGTTCAGATGGATTTAGGTATTATTTCCACGATTTGAGCAAGAAGTAATTAATTTTGTAGACGCATCACTCAGAGTAAGAAATGTCGAAGTATGGGGTTAAATGTCTCTGTGTGGAATTATTGAGCTTGTGGAAATTAGCGGTATTCACAACGTCCAGGCTTACAAATATATTCTGGGTAATATAGTTATTAAAATTACCGACATTTTCCATTCAACTTCTTTGAGATTTTAACAAGATAATGGCGTCAATCATTGAGCAAGACTGATAAAAGATCGGTTTCTCAAGACCAACTTAATCAAGGTTTGGGATAGACCTGCATACTTCCTAGATCTAAATACCATCAAAAATGTTTGGGGATCAATGACAACGAAGATCTATACCGTTAGACAATAGTTTAAGAACACTGAAGCTCTCCTGCGAACGTTTAGAGGAGTTTGGGGTGAAATAAATTTAATTTACCGTTAAAGCCTATACAATTCTATCCCAGATTAACTTTTTGAGCTCTAATTACTTAAAT
Source organism: Microchrysa polita (assembly GCA_949715475.1). NCBI lineage: Eukaryota > Metazoa > Arthropoda > Insecta > Diptera > Stratiomyidae > Microchrysa > Microchrysa polita. The sequence continues at coordinate 16,890,889 of OX454417.1, read as the reverse complement.
AAAGTTCTACTTATTACCAGCTAAATTTTTCAAAATAAAATTATCATTTCTTGCCGTTATTTGATGTTTTATTTCCACTGGAACTATCCTATTGACTTCATCATTTGTACTGTTTTTAAGAATACTCGTAAGAAAATCCTAACGGGACTCCGGATTTGAGACCTTCTGCTATGCAAAGAACATGCAGGCTACTGAAAATATTCTAACCAAGTTTAAAGAAAATACCGTTATCACTTATCGAAATACAGCCATTTAAAAAGAAACTATCCTATTGATTGGGAGTGTATGACAGACATCATTCGTTTGGTATCAATTACACTTAATTCTGTAATTTTTTTAACTTTTTATGTTTTTATATATTGCAATATTTTAACACACTTGGTACAAAAATTTAATTGAAATTTCCGCCTATAATTTATGCAGAAAAAAAATTGGCGAATGGTTATTTTATACAGGGTGTCCGGAAACTACCGCCTAAACGCACCGGATTGTGATTTCTCATGTGATTTCCAGCAAAAAAGTTATAATGAACATACCCCCTTAGCTTAACCCTTTAGCTGCCACAGGCATTTTAAGATTTTTGAAAAAATAATTTTCTTGTACGTCTAAAAATTCAATATCTCAAAAACTAACGACACTAAAATCGGATAAGAGGTTTGACTTTTACAGAACTTCAAAGTTTAATTTTTTTTTATTTGACCCAAAAACAATATGTTATTCCATCTCAATTTTCTCCAACTTCTGCCAAGGTGAGGTGCTTGTACGATTCTTTCAAAAATTGGCGCATAGTCTAACGATCATTTCTTTCTTACATAATTTTATTCTAGCTTCGTTATTTCTAACAGTTTTAATGCCTGAAGTGCAAAAAAACTAGGGTTGATTTTGGCTCGATTTCCACATACTTTGAATAGATTTTACCAATTGCAGATCTTTAGGAGCAGTGTGAATTGAATTGTATTGAATTCGAGCTAAAATTAACCCTAGTTTTCTACACTTAACGTATAAAAACTGTTAGAAATAATGCAGCTAGAATAAAATGGTGTATGAAAGATATGATCGTAAGACTATGCGCCAATTTTTAAAAGAATCGTACAAGCACCTCTCCTTGGCAGAAGTTGGAGCAAATTGAAATGAAAAAACTATTTGTTTTTGGGTCAAATCACACAAATTTGATTTTGAAGCTCTGTAAAAACCAAACCTCTTATCGGATTTTAGTGTATGGTTAGTTTTATTTTATAGGTAAATTTGTTGGCTGCAATATCCATTCTGTTTCACTATTCTAGCTGGTCCACCTTTGGAGATATTGAGCTTAAAGTCGTGCAAGAAAATGATTTTTTCAAAAATCTTCAAATGCCTGTGGCAGCTAAAGGGTTAAGTTAAGGAGGTATGTTCCGTACAACTTTTTTGCTGCAAATCATATGAGGAATCACAATCCGGTGCGTTTATGCGGCAGTTTCCGGACACCCTGTATAATATTTTCTTGGTATTGAAAATACTTTGAACTTGAAAGTCTTTTGAAATACTCCTGTGTACCTACCCAATTTCAGTTCTATAGCTTTAAAAGTGGCATACAGTTGTACACATATGTACCCAACTAACAATTGGCCCTATTATACTTCATACAGTATTCTCTTCCAATGGTAATAGGAGCACTTTACAGGGTATAAAAGCTGAATAATAGTCCAATAATGGTGTTTGGCGCCGTTTTTTAATCCAATAGAACCTCATTGTAGCACTACATTATGCTTCGTAAAAGGCATACAGCATGTATCTTACATCATAATTTTCTCGAGTTTGCTCCGATAACTAACGTGAAAAGAATAAGTAGTGCTGCCAAGTATAGGAGGCTTATAAGGTGACCAGTGTTGCCAATTTAGCAGTTTTCCGGCCAAATTTAGCCGGAAACCGTCCTGTTTAGCCGGAATAAATTTATAACTCCGGCCGGCCGGATTTTTAGCCGGAAATGATTTTCTTCGGCCGTTTTTCCGGCTAAAATTATTTTATGATTTTTTTTTTACTTTGAAACTGGAATCAATTTTTCAATATTCACAAACAAAATAATTAATCGCCGTGAAATTATTTCTACATACACTTATTATCGTGTATTAGGGTAAGTACCTATTATGTCCACCTAGAGGAAAATTTGCATTTATGTCTCCTAGGAAAAATGTGCCCCGGAGACTTGCCTTTTTTCAATAAATTTAGGGTAATGGGTTTCACGTAAACTGGCGATATTTGTACCTAGTCTAAGCAATTAAGCATGTAATATACTAACCACCAATATGCTGAATAATTTGCAAAATGGAAGACAGTTTCTTCGATAAAATTCTTTGTTCTTTGTTGTTGAACAATTCTCGGAGCATGGGGGTACCTGCACATTTTTCCATTTTTCAAAGTGTCAATTCTTTACCGCAGTTAACGTAATCATGCCAGATTAAGTACAATTTTTCATAGATATTGATAATATCGCCGGAACTTTGTAGTGTTCAAAACTTGTTTTAAGTGTGTATATATTTTGGGGGCAACTTACCCCCTTCTTCAGCACAAAAGCTAAGTGCTGAAGAAGGGGGTAAGTTCCTCCGAAATTTATACACACTTAAATTTAATTTTTATAATTTACTGGGCAAGCTACTTGCACAACGTCTGAGAGGGGTTTGTACACTACGTGCAATATGTTGCGCGAAGCAACAGGAGCAATAGAAATTGTTGCTTGCAATGTAAACACCTATTATTTTTGCGCAGTTGCATGTTGCATACTGGTGTTGCGCAATAAATTGCTGATGATGTCCTGCGTGTAGTGTAAACGCATTTGTTGTACAATTGCTAATTGCACATTGTTGCTTATTATGTGTTGCGCATATCCAACCGATTGGATATGTACAAAACAACAATATTATCGCCAAAATGGGCGATGTGCCTACACCGCGGGTCGAGCAACGCGAAGCCATGGAGCGGTATAAAGAACGAGGCAAGGAAGAAGAAAAGGATATGTGCAACACATTTGCGTGCAATATTGGTGTCTGATACGAGTGTTGGGTCTAGTGTGTCGTCGTAGCTCGATAGCCGACTGTACAACTCGTCGCTGATCAGAAGCCATGGAACAGTTGGAAATACGGAGCACTCCTTTTTTTGGATTCTGTGGTTTCTGTAAATGAAATACAAACAAATTTGGTAAGCTTTATTTGTATTATTATTTCGAATCTTGTAGGACATGAACATGATTTAATTGCCAACTGACTTCACCTTCATGGCAAAAATACTCCTCGAACTCTTCACGAACATCTTTCGCGGCACATGAATATGGTTGTGGCTTATTTTGAATATTGAAAAAAAACGTCATCTGCAACTGTTTCTCCCACATCTCCATTCGCAAAATATACAGACGAAGAGCTTGTCGGTAACAGAAAATTATGTAGAGCGCACATACACTGCGTTTCACTTGAATAGCACTCTATACATTAAATTTACTTTCTTAATATCTTTTAAAAAAATGAAGACAACATATATTTTGTATTTTTATTTGTCATTTGATTAATTAGCTTTAATTTGAAATAAAAAAAATTCGAATTTTTCCAACATGTAATCTTAGAGAAAAAAAAATGTAAAACACCAATGAAAAACACATAAATTCTGTTTCACTTGAATAGCACACTTTTTTTAAAACTTATTTTTATTAACTTTTTATGCAGTGAGGATAACTTATTATTGTTCAGAATACAAGTTGAGATCAATTTGAGTTAAAATCAGCAATTTTAGTAATGGGTTGAGTCTCCCCCATTTGAAATAACCTCCTAGATCCCATTAGGCAAAGAATCGTACAAAATTTGGATGTCAGCAAGGGATATTGTAGCCCATTATTGCTGAATGGCTTCAATTAGTCCAGTCTTTGTTGAAAACTGTTTACCAGGCTCATAAACTTTTCTGACAAGCCTTCCCCAAACATTTTCTATTATGTTTAGATCCGGCGAGTATGGTGGCCAGTTCAAAAAAGTAACATTTTTGGACTCGATAAACTACTTTACGGCACGGGCAGTGTGTATTGGTGCACTCTCGTGTTGGAAAAATCACGGCAATGGTCCAAAGAGCCTTTCGAATGTCGCTAAAGCCTTTTCTAAAACACCTGGAAACGACTTAGCATTCATAGTGGTGTCTAAGAATTGGAGCTCACAAGTGCCGTAGTAGGATATGGCTCCCCAAATCATAACGCCGCCAACTCGACTGTGTAAACGATCCAACTGGTGAGTCTCCTTCCTTAAATCATAAAAATAACAGTTATATCCGTCGGGCCCTTCCCAATTAAATTTCTTTCCATCAGAAAAAACAACGCGATACCACTCTTTGGTCCATGACATGTTGGTACGACAAAAAGTCATCCGAGCTTGTTTACGAGCGGGGTTAAGTGGTGTTTTTTTTTTAATTTTAGACGCTTAAGGTGTTTAGCTTTTGAATTAGCACGCCATACAGTTGTTTTACTCGCGCTGGGATCAACTTTTAACCGAGTTTTGACCACAGAATCATGTGAATTCGATGCTTCACGCCAAATAGATTGCTTATCTGTATTAGAGAGTACACTGCTTACTCGACCTTCCATATTTTTTCATAATTTTCACCATTTTTAATAAAATTGTAAATCACGTTTCTGCTTTTTCCAATTTTTTTTTTATATTTTAGTCACTGAAAGGTCACAATCCCTGTAAGTTTTTGTTTTAACTTGTTCTTCGCTTGTTAAGGCTTTACAACGACCCAACATTTTTTAAAATCAATGAATCGTATTTAAAATACTCAAAACGACTATAGATTATGATATTGCGACCACGTGCATGCCGTATGTGAAGCTTAAGCCCAACTGTGCTATTCTAGTGAAACAAAAAATTTGCTCTCTTTTGAAGCAATTGGTGAAAAAAAGGTAACGGTAAATTTCAAGAGCACAATTTTTCTTTCGGGGAGCCCACCCAAAGAAGACAAAAAAAAACTATTAGCAAAGTCATAAGAATATTGATATAATGTAAATTACAATGAAAAAACGGAATGTGCTATTCAAGTGAAACGCAGTGTATGTACATTTAACGACGTCAGTTGTTTTATCTGGACTCAGCATTATTGGTCGCCTGAGGATAATTAAACGTGATGTGAGTATTCCAAATGTACTTTCAACCAATCGTCGAGCTATAAACGATAGTTAAAAATTCTTTTGGACAAAGCAAGATCTTTGTAAGGATATGGTTTCAGAATGTACTCCTTTAAAGGAAATACATCATCAGCGAGGGCAACGTAAGGCATTAGTTTTTCTCGCTCGTTCCCGGTAGTGGCGTAGATTGTGGAATATCCAATAAATTTTCGTTCAAAGCTGTAGATAGAGTAGAGTGAGAGGAAACGCCACCAATTGAGACTCTTCGTCGGCAACCCACATCAATATAAATAAATTTGTAATTAGCATCAACCAATGCAAGCAAAACGATGCTATGAGATCCTTTGCAATTAAAATATTCGCTGCTGGCATTTTCAGGACACTCAATAACCTGAATACATTCAGCCAAAACTTCATAAATTGCTTTACATGTTTCTGAAACAATCTTTGAAATGGTTGAATGATGAATCCAAAAATAGTATGCCAAATCTCTGTATGAGTTTGCAGTCGCCAGGATACGAAGTGTTACTGCAACTCTTTCGCATACGCTTATACTTTTCCGAAGATGTGTATCCTGCTTTTTAATCAACGAAGTTACGCGCTCCACAATATACTCGTAATTGAACTCACTTGGTCGCAACCGTAGGAAGTTTCTATAAAGTTCAGGTCATTCTGCTTTCAGTTCCACCATCAGCTGCGCATAAACTCCTTGTTCATTGCATCGTTTGAGCCAAGGTGCTACCCATTGCGTATGATAACGGCGTCTCCTTTCTTGTAATGCTTCCAACAAGACACTAGCCGCAGCACTGTTTGTTTGAGAAGTACTTTCATATAAATTAAATAAATTCACGGATAAAATCAACACCGTTAACAATTTTTTCTTCGAACAGGCATCCATTTTTTCCTGCATTCGTAACAAATGTCGACTCACAATTGACACTTGTGAATTTGAAACTGCAATATACACACCTATTGCATCAATTGCGAGAAAAAAAATTCTGCAACACTATTGCACAATAGATTGCGCGCAAAATTTGCCTATAGTGTAAACACTTTGCTAAATCGAATGCAATTAGCAATAGAGAAATATATTTCCTTCAATTTGTGCATGCAATTGATGCTTGTAGTGTTAAACCCCTCTCACGATTCATAGAAATTACAAATTTTCGCATTTTCGCCATTTACAGAAACCCCAAAAGTAATGACGAAAGCATATGTGTCACTCCAATTTCGAACTTTCATCATCATGATGGATTATCGTCATGATGATTTGGATATGTTTCTTGGGCCTAAAATGGTTAAATTTTAATCATAATATAAGATTGTTGTTGTTATGGACTTGACCGAGAAATTGTACCTGTATACAACTATTTTCACTAGTTGAGCTATCTAACTCCGACCAAAGTAAATTTTGGCAGTAATGCCAGCAATTGGAACATATATGTAAAAAAAAACTAAGAAATCTGCCTAAGGCATAGTTTACGGGTAGTACTCTAGAAAATAAATAAAATTATTAAAATCGGTTTTTTACTATATTTTTTCGTAATGTGACTGTTTTGTATGATTTAGCCGGTTTTTTTGGCCGTTTTTCTCGCTGAAATTTATTTAGCCGGATTTTTAGCCGTTTTTGAAAAAAATATAGCCGGTTTTCTGGCTAAATTTAGCCGTTTTATAAATTTCCAGTTGGCAACACTGAAGGTGACACTGAAATTTAATGAAAAAAAACAGCTCGCAGCTAGCATCGAACCCATGACTATCGTATTGCCGCCCCTACGCGCTGGGTTTGATCGCACTAATTCTTTTACCTCTAATTACATTCGCTGACATTGAAAAACTTATTAATTACTGATAAATTTCTGTTTTACACTGTACTAACTTATTTTTGATCAAAGCGTTTTGCCGTTATTTTTTATTTCGTAAATCCTATCCAGACTTCTCAACTTTCGCCTGTTACATTTTTTAACTCTGTATTAACCTTAGATAATAACGGTAAATTATTTTAAAGACATGCTATCAAAAAAGAAAAGCAATACTCGACCAAGGTTTATGCTAAAGAATACCCATTTTGAATTTTTGATTTTTTTTTAATTAAAATTATTGTTATGTGAACAGCTACAAAGCTGCATTAATAAATAAATTTTCGATTAACTCTATTAGATAGAGGATTTCCAATGTGCGCATCATATATATAATATGCGCAGCATATTTACCCCAATTAAAGAAAAATCGTGTTATTATAATAAATTCAACCAATTCAAGTAATTTTTATTTTTCTAGCCATTTTAAGAAAAGAACCAACTGTTTTTCAACATCTCATAGAACTAAACCCATTTAATCCTTCCTGACCTCCTTTTTCTACGTACGCAACTTCCCGATCCACACAAAATGTTCTTTCCAAACCATGCCATATCGTCAATGCGTTATCTACATCTGTACGCAAACAATAAGCTTTTCCACCTATTCATTAATAAAAAGATGCAATTATAGTTCGCTTATCATATTCCGACGAGCGAGCTCTAATTTACCACACAAATATTTACTCGCGACAAACAAGCAAAGATGACTCGTAATTCATGTTACTACCATAATCCGTTCACATTATTTGAATGGCTACAGCAAGAAAAAAGAAATATACAACAAAAGGAACTATATTCGAATATCTTATTTACCTAATCGAACTTCCCCCGTTTCCTTTTCATTTCAGACTTTTGTGCAAACAACATTATCTCGTCAACTTCGTCCTGGAATCGCTGTGTTCATTCTACTCCTATTCGGCGTGGCATTGAATCAATCGGAAGAATCGATAACAACACCCATCCCGCAACCGCTTTCACTCGATTCGGTGACGGTCGACAAATTCCCAACAGGACCCGCAAGTCCATGCCTGTATGCCGACGAGGATCTATGCAAAACACAATCAGCCAATTTCGATGCACAATCACCGTGCCAATGCCAACCACATCCAACAATTGCATCATTTTTAGTATGTTGCAACATAACGGATATTATACAAATTACAAGCTGTACCTCGATTCCGTCCAAGGATAATGCGACCACGACGAGTGGTAGTACGGGAGCGACAGGATGGCAAGGCATTCATATACGGAATGCATCGATGCCCGAGCTGAGTGTTTCGCATAAAGTTTGGAAATTATTACGTTCGCTGTCGATTACCGATGGAAATATTTCGCGGATTACAAACGAATTTACGAAATTCTCTATGCCAAAATGTTTGAATATTTCGAATAATAATTTGAGCGATATACACTTCAGAGCCTTTACGAATTTAACGCATTTACAAATATTGGATATGTCGTATAATAATTTGACGAAAATACCGAATTTAGTGCAGACGAATTTAACGGTTAATATTTAGTAAGTATTCAGTACACTGTGTTCGTCCTTGCTCGGATGATTGGCTAGGACTTGGGCAATTTGTGCATGCAGTTGTCAGCCGAATGAAAACGTCCATGAAACCATTACAAACAATTATCCTTTGGATCACCGGTCCCTTTGCTCGCATCCCGTCTTTCTCTGCAATCACCAAGGCGTCGTACAATATTGCCAAACGCTATAAGGCTTAAATGGAGTGAAAAGAAAGGCGTGGTGCGAGTGTAAGGAGCGGTGAACGTAAGGAAACATCCGGAAAACCTTGACCAAACATTCTGCTTTGGAAAAATTTAAAACGAAATAGCAAATTTCATGTTCTAGGCTGAAGCCACATGAATTTAGTGAATCGCTACTGAGTCGCACCGCTTGAAAATCGCTCATGTGACTTCAGCGTAAGACCTTTTACAGCTGTGCAGCTTATCATCCCTTGTCCTAGTCAGTAATCAAATAGGAAAACAAAATATTACAGACAAATTGTTGATTTCCTTCCAGCGGAAACAAATTTGTACTTTGCGAGTCCGTTATTGACTCTCTCGAGCACAGCACTCTCACCTACATCGAAACCGATTCCACTTCGTGCCTTATGAACATATCAAACGGTTGGTTCGACTCTCTGGATAAGGTGCCGCTAACGCAACTGTACAATATGAAACAATTGACATCGGAATGTCCCGTTATACCGGGTCATGGCAATTGTACTTGTGATAAGGATCAAATGGCATTCGATGTGAGCTCTTCTTTGGTTTTCGTTTCCTTTTGGATTTGTCGTATTAATTGATTTATTTTGTTTCAGCTCAAAGATGGTGGCGGAAAGTTCAAATTTCGCGCCAAAGTCGATTGTTCGGGACTCGGATTGACGGAGCTGCCACGTGCTTTGCCTTCCAACACTTATACGCTAAATGTGTCAAATAATAATGTAAGTAAATTGTTACGTTTTTTTTCCTTCGATGCTTCCGAGTTCAATATCAACGCAACCCCCTTGGATTGAGACTTCTTGCGGCGGGACTTCTGCTACGCGACGTCAAGTCTCAGCGAGACGGGCGTAGGTGCCAAACGTTTTGATGCGTCACTGTTTCGTCGGACCCGAAACGTGAAGAGAACCGGGGATTTGCCAAACCTTAATCTAATACTCCCTCTAAAACTAACAACTCCGTGCGGGGGCCACTGTGCTTTACACCCTAAAGCAGACAATTTTATAAAAGTTACTTTGATGCTATGAATCTTGCGCAGCCTCGCACCAGCCATTCTTTGCTTCCGGCTGCTCCTACCGCAGAAAACTCTTCCTACGGACATGACACAATGCGGCTTAACAGACTCAACGACTCGTCCAAATACACTCGATGATCCGACAGTTGTGGTCCTACTGGCAACCATTGCTTCATTGCAATTCCAAGTCTCTCCGGGGCGGACAACACCAATTTTCTACAACAAACGGCCAAGAGTTGCCAAAACGCCTCCCTGGTAAGAGTCTCGAAGGTCTCGATGCAGGAAGGTTGTGTATGTATGTATAATCTGACCAAAAACAACAAAGTTGTAAAAGTTACCCCGCCAAAGAAAAATTCATCTGCCGCAAAAAGAATACATATCACTCCAATCCCCTGCTCATATCTAATTTTGTTTGCTGGATGTACTTTTGTTTTAGGTATAAATGCTGGAGAAGTTTAAATGTACAGGACTACTTCTTAAAGTAATTTGGTGGGAGCTTTAACATTTTATTCAGTGCCACTTTGACGGCTCCCTCCAAATTACTTTAAGAAGTAGTCCTGTACATTTAAACTTCTCCAGCATTTATACCTAAAACAAAAGTACATCCAGCAAACAAAATTAGATATGAGCAGGGGATTGGAGTGATATGTATTCTTTTTGCGGCAGATGAATTTTTCTTTGGCGGGGTAACTTTTACAACTTTGTTGTTTTTGGTCAGATATCATATATTTTTGCATACTTAAATAGCCAACTAATGTTTTTGTTTTGGGAAAAGTTTCAATAGGTTTTTGTTCAGCATATTCCATAAATTTAATATCATAAGTTATATTCACAAGGTCTTCTTTAAAATAAATAGATACTGAAAACGCAATTGCAAAAAATGGGTATAGTTTATTAATATATTTTGTGCAAAATAGATTTGTGTTATGGCTCTGCTAACATTCTGCTAGTAATCTGTTAATTTTTTGTTAACTCTGTTAATGCTCTATTAACGTTCTCTTAACACTCTATTATCTTTTCGTTAATGCTCTGTTAACGTTCTGTTAATGTTCTCTTAATTCTCTTTATTCATTCGGCTAACGCTCTGTAAACGGTCTGTTACCTTTCTTTTATTACTCGATTTACGTTCTGTTAAGGCTCTGTTAATTTTCTGTTAACACTCTGTTAACGATCTTCTAACGCTCTGTTGTTGCCTTGCCAACGCTTTGTTAACGTTCTGTTACTGATCTGTCTTAATGCCCCCCTGACCCAGTGTCCCAATGTCACATTGTCCCAATGTCACAGTGTCCCAATGTTCCAGTATCCCAATGTTCCAAGTCCATTGTTACAGTGTCCTCATGTCCCAATGTTCTAATATCCCAGTGTCCCAATGTCCTAATATCCTAATGTGCCAATGTCCCAATATCCTGATGTCCCAGTGTCCCAATTTAGGTCCTATTGTCCCAATGTGCAAATATCACAGTGCCCCAATGGTTTAATGTCCGAATGTCACACTACCCTAGTGTCCCAATGTCCCAGTATCGGAATATTCCAATGTCCCAGTCTCCCACCCAATGTCCTAATATCCCAATGTCTAACTGTCCTAATGTCCCAAGGTCCTAATGCCCATATTTCCTAATATCCCAGTACCCGAATGTCCCAGTATCCTAATGTGATAATATCCCAATGGCCCAATGTCCTAATGTACCAGTGGTCAGTGTCCCAATGTCGCAGTATACCAAGTGTCCCAAGGTCCCAATAGCCTAATGTCCTAATATCCCAGTGCCCCAATCTCCCTGTATCTCAGTGCCCTAATGTCCCAGTATCCCAATGTTCCAATATCCCAATATGCCAATACAGTGCGTACTCGATAGTCCGAAGCCTCGAAACCTCGAATTTCCAGTAATCCGGATCACCTCAAAGATTGCATTGTACACTCTGTAGTCCGAATTTCAAGAGCCTCTCTAGTCCGAATCTCACTTTTTTCTCATATTAATAGCAATATTATCGTCCGAAGTAAAAACAACTTTTTTCTTTGCTCTTGGAAACAACAATAAGTAGAATAACAGAGTAAAATTCTTCGAAAATAGAAAATCGATTCTCCGAAAAAATTGCTTAAAATCGTAAAATTCCTCGAAATTCAGAGCAAATAAAAGGCTTCCACTAGTCCGAACTCCTCTGTAGTCCGGATCCACCCCGGTTTTTATTAGTCCGGATTATCGAGTACGCACTGTATCCCAATGTTACAATGTCCCAATGTTCTAATATCCCGATGTCCCAGTGCCCCAATGTTCCCACGTCCCAGTTTTCCCAGTGTACCTAATGTCCTAATGACCCAAGACCCTAATGTTCACATGTTCTTATATCCCAATGCCCCTATGTGCGAATATCCCGATGTCCCAATGTCACAACATTCCGATGTCTCAGTGGTCCAATGCCCCTATGTACCAGTGTCCCAATGTCCCAATGTCCGATTGCCCCAAGGTCATAATGTCCCAATGTCCTAATATCCCAGTGTCCTAATGTCCCAGTCTCCCAGTGTCCTAATGTCCCAATATCCCAATGTCCCATTGTCCCAATATCCTGATGTCCCAATGCCCCAATATCCCGATGTCCCAATGCCTCGAAATGCCGATGTCCCCACGTCCCTGTTTCCCCATTGTGCCTAATGCCCCAATGTCCTAATGTCCCAAGACCCTAATGTCCCAATTTCCTAATATCCCACTACCCCAAGATCCTAGTCTCCCAGTGTCCCAATATCCAAATGTCCCAATGCCGCAGTGTGTTTTAAAAAATGGTCAATGCGATGAGCCGATAGACGCAATTGTTGGAAATCTTTTGTTAACTTTACCTATTAATTTACCGTTATTCCATCCACTTATCTAAATGGAAGACATTGATTCTTTAGAAGGACCACCAGAGGATCATTCGTTCCAAATTTCATAAAAATCCCATCACGAAGAGAGACAGAAGCAAGTCTTTCTGCAACTGTAGACTTCATTCTGAAATTGGGTTACTCGCTTAAGTCTGTGAGGGTGAAAATTTCACCGTTTATTGCATATATCTTACCCGTTATTGTGCCGATCGAAGATTTTATTTGGAAAGGCACTAGAACAGGTTATGTGAAATATTTTGGTAAAAAATTTTTTTTCGGGGCTGTTGCCTGGAAGGCTGTAGCCTGATCAAACAAAAAAGCAAGTTGTCTCCGGTAATCATAGACTTGTTCGCTTTCGTTTTTCTTTTTCCTTTGGCGGGCGAGACGCTCTCGCGTCTCTTGATCGACAATTGTCCTCGACAGAGGACTTGACATTCGACGAATCGTCCTTGCCGACGGACTCGACAGGTGATTAGACAACTCGACAACATGCCTTTGTCAACAGATTCGACACTCGGCCAAGACAACTCGCCCTCGATAACGTGGCCGGAATAACTGTACTTGGCAACTCGATCAGGAATCGGCACTCGGTCACTCGTCCTTGCCACGGTCTCGGCAACGAATTCGACACTCGACCACTCTTCCTTGGCAACGGACGCGACAGCTCATCCTCGATACCAACGTGGCCGTACTAACTGTACTCGACCAGGATTCGACACTCGAATCCTCGTCCCTCGACAACTCGTCCTCGATAACCTCGTGACCGCATTAACTGTATTCGACCACTCGTCCTTGCCAACGGACTCGATTCGATATGCATCAGCTACTAGGCTAGGGATCAAGATTGAATCAAAACAAAAAAAATCTGCACACTGCCAGAAGGTAACAACAAGCGATGCATCCCTTCAGCGACACCAGTCCATCAACATTTTAGTAGCAACCAAACCAGGCCAAAGAAGAAAAACGTGTCCCATGACATCCATCTGAATATCACGTACCTGTGAGTGCGGGAAGGACGGTTTATTCTAGACAAGATAGCCAAGAATAAATAGTCTCCTACGCTTTATGAGAGGGACTGGGGCTTGCAGCCAAAAGTTGTGCATTGGATGCATACCGCTATTGTGCGGCCCGTTTTGCTTTACGGAGTTAGTGCGTGGTGGATGGCACTGAGCACCGCTACCTATTATAATTTGCTGGCCAAAGTTCAAAGGTTGGCTTCTTTTTTTATAACAGGACTCGCCGTCAACATATTATAACAGGTGCTTTTGGAACTTCTCCTACATTCGGATTAGATATGGCGGAGATCTCCGCGATTTTAGAAGCCTTAACTTGGTTGGGCTGTCACGTCATCACTGGTAGGGACGTCTTTATATTCACAGATAGTCAGGCTGCAATTCCATAAATTGATTCAGTGCTGACCACTTCAAGAACCACTGAGAAATGTCGCTCAATAATTGGAGAGATGGGTCGCTTCTTGAACATTACGCTATGCTGGATACCGGGCCATAGTGGCTTTGCAGGTAATCACAATGCAGATGACTTGGCCCGGAATGCGTCAGCAGGTAGCGTTGAAGACGGTAATTCCTTCTTGAAAACACCTTGTGCATTGTTAATAGAGACCGCTACAATATGCAGAACCATTGCAAGATTGATTCATGGCTTTACATGCGCAACGACGAGAATGATCTGGCCAAAGCTAGACAATATTCTACGATGCTACTTTCCTTAGGCAGAAAGCATATTCGTAGTGTGGTGGGAGTAATAACAGGGCACTGTCCTTGGAGAGCACGCGAGAAGACTCCGAATTCCTCACAACGACTTTTGCCGAAGTTGTGACGATGAAGAGGAGAAAGAGAGTGGGTATCACTTACTCTGCCACTGTCCCGCCCTGGCTGAGAAACGAATGCGTTTTCTGGGCTCAAGGTATTTCTACGATACCGATGATCTTCGGGATGTGAGCCCAATACTGCTCAATAAATTTATTGGAAGCACGGGCTGGTTTTAGATATAGTTAGTAGAGACATGATTCTCTCGGTGGTATCGCAATGGACCAAATCTCGTCTAAGTGCGCTGGGTGCAAATCTGGCGGCCCCTGTACCAACAGAACAAGCTCATCTGGCCTTTTGTTATACTGGGGAACTCATTTCTCGAAGCGAAACAGGTGCCTGAATAAAAAGATCGCGAATGCTAAAAAGAAAAGCGTTATTAAGAATACAGCATCGCCTGGCCCTCGTAATCTGAGGACGACCTGTTCAACCACCTATAACAGCAAAATCGACTTTTGATTTCAAAGAGTAAGGAGTTCGAGGATATCGCTTAGATCGTTGCTAAGAGCTCCAATATTCAATTCGTATCAGCGTCAGACATCAAGGGCTGATATCTGAAATGAGTGCCTTGTGTATCAGCATCCGTTTGAACAAGAGAATCCTTTGTTTGCATTAGAGGAGCGAACAACATGAAGCTTTTTCACTCAGAATCGGAGAACGCCTTACGAACCTGAGCATCAAAAAAAAAATCAGATAATGATAAGTGCGGTGTCGTTTAACCTAATTTGTTGGATTTCCTATGGCAAGACGTCATGGCTGTCGCTCCTATGTAGGAGACCCTGGATTAACTGTCGCATAAGGCCTCATTTGGTCCCTAACAGATGCCACAGTTGTTTTGCTTTTGGACACTTCGCGAAGGACTGCACCAGCAAACACGATAGGTCAAGAACTAGTTTTAAATGTCGGAAAGAAGGAAGGGCGAGCCCCAGTGTTTATTGTGCAAGGAGGCAGAGAGGGAAAACTGCAACCATCAAACGGGAGGGACTAAATGTCCTTTCTATCGGGAAGCACTCAAGCAAATCAATGTATGAATTTCTTGCAGCTAAATCTAAACCATTGTCGGGCAGCACAGGATCTGTTGCTGCAAACGGTGAAGGAGAAGACCATCGACGTCGCTATCATATGTGACCAGTACCAGTGGGGCATTCGGTAGCTCAGTGGCAGAGATGTCTATCTCTGAGTTGCCGGTGCGTGGGTTCGAATCCCACTGTGACCCATGGATGTTTGTGTTGTCCATAAAATGCTCCTACGGCAGCCGGTTCTTCGATGTAAATCGTCCCGGAGCTACCCGTTGCTAAAAACGGCCAAGAGCTGCCAAGACCCCCTTCGATTCAAGAGAAAAAAAAAAATCTCTTGAATCGCTACAACAACAACAACAACAACCAGTACAAAAATTTGGGGGGATCAAACTGGGTCGCAGATAAGGAAAAATAAGTGGCCATCTGGACGTGCGGCCATCTGGACCCTTTCCAGCAAGAAATGGCGGGCGATCTAAAAGGAGTAGTAAGAGCAAAAGTTAACGGCATATATGTGTATAGCTGCTACGCTGTGGAATGACAACGAGTTCGAGGAATTTCTTGACGGCCTTGTGCATGATGCAAGTACAAAAAGCCCTGTGCTAATTGCGGGTGACTTTAACGCGTGGGCCACTGAATGGGGAAGCCGAGTGACGAATAGGCGTGGTCGTGCACTTTTGGATGAAGAAATAGCGGGTCTTAGGCGAAACTGTCTAAAAGCGAGACGTAAGTGCCAGCGAACGACTCAGGTTATTGCTCGTGATGCCCTTGTAGAATCCTACAAGAATGCTCGAAAAGCTTTAAAACTAGCGATCAGAAGGAGCAAAAAAATATGTTTCATGCAACTCTGTGACGATACAGACATAAATCCGTGGGGAATGGCGTATAGGGTGGTAATGAAGAAAATAGGGCCAAAAGCACCACAAATAAAGTGTCCAGAGATGCTTCGAAACATTGTATCGGTTCTGTTTCCCCAGCACGAGCTACAACCCATAGGTCCACGTCTTTCAGGACATGCGGTTAACATCCCTGCTATAACCGAGGAAGAACTTTGGCAAGCGGTCTCGAGACTGCAGGAGAATAAGGCTCCAGGGTCGGATGGGGTCCCAAATGGGGTGCTGAAGGTAGCAATCCGTGCCATTCCTCAAAAGTTCATCGAAGTCTTCGACACTTGCTTAGCGGAAGGCACCTTTCCAATGATATGGAAGCGGCAAAAGTTGGTGCTCCTTCCAAAACCGAATAAGCCGGCTGGAGAGCCAAGCTCATATCGGCCAATCTGCCTACTCGACTCGCTAGGGAAACTATTCGAAAGGATAATTTTCAACAGGCTTCTTGCAGTAGTAGAAGAGAAAGGGGGCTTGTCGGACAGACAATATGGTTTCAGGAAAGCGCGCTCCACGGTGGACGAAATTTGGACTGTTACCGACTTGGCAAAGGAATCGCTTGAAAGTGATGCCTGTTGCTTGGTTGTGACGTTAGATGTTAAGAACGCATTTAACTCCGCAAACTGGGCTTCCATTCATGCGGCATTGCGGCATAGATGTACCGCAGTATCTCGCATCTATAATCTGGAGTTACCTGCCAAACCGCGTTCTCCAATACGATACGGGTGATGGACCTCGGGAATATAAGGTTACTGCAGGAGTTCCACAGGGATCAGTCCTCGGCCCATTGCTCTGGATCATTATGTACAATGGCATCCTGGAACAACAAATGCCTAGAGGAGTGACTCTTGTGGGGTTTGCAGACGACATCGCAGTGGTTGTGATAGCAAAGAAGCCGGAGTACGTTGAGGTTTACGCGAGCGAAGCGATTACGACCATAAAGCTCTGGTTACTATCAGTCGGCCTAGAGCTTGCTGAAAAAAAACAGAGGCTGTTTTGATCAGCAAGCGCAGAAAAAGGTGCTCGAGTTGGTAGGAACATCATTAATACAAAAGCGGCGGTTAACTAAATTTTGCAGAACATATCAGGTACGTTACGGAGAAGGCAGCAGTAGCCACCGTAGCTTTAGCAAGGATTATGCCCAATATAGGAGGCCCAAGATCTACCAAAAGACAGCTCCTGGCTAGGGTGGGTCATCCATACTATTATACTCCTCACCCGTTTGGGCTAACTCAGTCGACACGTCTGGGAACGCGCAAAAATTGAACTCGGTATACCGTAGGTGCGCATTGAGAGTATGCTCTGCTCACAGAACATGATGCCAATGTGAATTCTTGTCGAGGAAACAAGCAGACTCTACCGTGGTCGCCGTAATGAAAGCTCGACAGAGTTAGAGTTACGGAAAAGTTTGGGAAAAGAGAGGAAAGCCTGAGACAGTGGCAACGGCGATGGGATGAAGCCTCAACCGGCAGGTGGACGCACTATCTGATCCCCAATATAGCAAAATGGGTTCGGCACAAACACGGAGAAGTGAACCACTACTTGACTCAATTCTTGACGGGTCACGGAGGATACCGACAATACTTGTATCGCTTCAAGTTAGACAACTCGCCCGATTGCCCTATGTGCAAGGGAGTACCAGAGGACGCAAGTCATGTGTTTTTTGAGTGTCCAAGATATCAAACGGGGCGGCTGCATTTAAATGCGGAGGAGGGCCAAGTATTAAGTCCACAAAATGTGGTGATATGTATGTTGGACAAAGAACGCAATTGGGAAGCAGTGACGGAGTTCGTGTGTAATATCCACAAGGACCTGCAGAGGGAAGAAGCCAGACAGAAGTCAGCAAATCAGTCTGAAGGCTAATTAGCCATAGCCCACCGCCGCGAAGTAATACTGAAAGGTGGTTCCACGGGGGTTGAGGCGAGAGAGGTGGTCTGGTTTTAGCTGGTGGGAATCCAGCATAACTGCAATGGCAGTATCTATGCAAGATTTCCCCACCTCTATAAAAAAAAAAGGAGACCCTGGATGCGTATAGGAGCTCTGGATCCGTATAGGAGCCCTGGAACCGTATATGAGCCCTGGATCTGTATAGGAGCTCTGCATCCGTAAAAGAGCTCTGGATTCGTATAGAAGCTCTGGATCCGCATAGGAGCCCTGGATCCGTATAAGAGCTCTGGATCCGCATAGGAGCCCTGGATCCGTATTGGAGCCCTGGATCCGTATAGGAGCCCTGGATCCGTATAGGTGCCCTGGATCCGTATAGGTGCCCTGGATCCGTATATGAGCCCTGGATCCGTATAGGAGTCCTGGATCCGTGTAGGAGTCCTGAATCCTATAGGAGTCCTGAATCCGTGTAGGGCCAAGCCATCTAGACGTGCGAAGATTATGCCTTACACCAAGGCATTTTTAGATGTCAAACGGAGCCACGATGTCGAATTCCAAATATTTCTGGATAGACGGATATTACAGCATATGTGGCGCATGCTACAGTACAACACTGACTATGAACAACAGATATGCATACTAATTACAAGGGTTCATCAGGGATGGGTTCTTGATCCTCTGCTGCGCTATGTGCAGTGGTATTCCCCTTGTACCTATATAAGAAGTCTCAGTAGTCGAATGGACAGACGGGCGTGGGCGCGATACGTGCTACGAGCTAATTGCACTGCGCTTCGACAACTACCACGTGTCGTCATAGCATAGAAATCCAGTTCCGAAAGCCCAGCATATGATGAGCGCTCTTAAATATTGATTGCACCCATGGAGCTCGCGGTCATCCTTGCAATTTGGCACGTTGGATATGAAATCATCCTTTGTTCATGTCCCGCCCATTGGAATCGCTACAATTTCACGATTTTCTACACATGTAGTTCATCGTACAGCTGACACAATTCATGGTTGTACTGGATGCGCCATTCATCACGTTCGTGAACGGCCCCAAAGATTCTCCGGAGAACTCAGTATCTACAGAGTTTTGGGTTAGTGTGCATGCTTCGGACCCAACGCATATCAGAGGTCGGATGATTGCTTTGTTCACCTGGAGCTTCGTGTTGCTGCGCAACAGATTTGATTTCATTATTGGGAGGACCGAAAAATAGCTAGCTTCTTAGCTAGTTGTTTCCGTCGCTTTATTTCATCTCTTCCGTTGGCGTCTTTTGACAAATTGCAACCCAGATAAATGAAGTGAGTGTGTGCACATCTTGTCGCTCGGATAATCGCTGAAGCTCGGATGGGAATACATAGTTAGTGGTGCACCTTGCCATCTATGCAGTAAAGGTGCAATCGAGGAGGCCTCTAAGGAGGTGCACACAGCACGCAGAATCTGTAGAAATCGTTGAACGACCTACACTCTATCGAGAAGCATTAAAGTTCTCGTGCCGTCTTCAGCATTTACATCATCGATTACAATTTGAACTTCTGGGGTTCAAGCTAAAACTCACGGCCACAGCTGTCGGAAAACTGTCTTTACTTAATGAAATCCATCACACAGAATACGCGACTAAAATTCATTCTTTTTTCATTTTACAGATCACCAGCATATCAAACTATTTCCAAGAAGTTGAAAGTTACATTGAAATGCGTCGTTTTTACGCGGACAATAATCAAATTTCAAAAATGGAAGATTTTGAAGGATCCGAATTTATAAGTACGTTCGAAGTGCTCTCGCTAAAGAAAAATAACATTGACAAGGTACGTGTCTGTCATTTTGCTATTTATCTTTAGACATTGCTGAAATAAAATAATCTCATCATACCATTTACTAGATCCCTGACTATCTGCTTTCCAACTATATTTTGGATACAAGTCCGGACGGACGAAATCTCTATTTAGGTGGAAATAAATTGATTTGTGATTGCAATTCGGCTAAAGTGTTGCGGGTAAGTTGTAACGAATTATTTTAGAATGAGTTCAAAATCTCTACAAATAAAATCCCCAAAAAAAGTCTCAAAACAAAAATTGAAAAATAAAAAACCACGGACAAAATTTTGAAACGAATATCCTCAAAAATCCCCAAAAAAACACAAGATCCCCAAACATAATCCTATAGTTGTAAAAAAAAATGCGCGTACAAACCACACCTCACCTTTATTTGGGGATTTGTTATTTTGGGGCTCTATTTTTGGAGATTTTAATTTTTGGGGATTTCTTTGATTTTTGAAGATATTGTGGTGATTTCGTATCCAATCCAATTGCGTTCATGGACACTTTTTTTTAGAAATTTTGTGTTTAGCGATTTTTTCTGCTTTTGTGAATTTCATATTATTGCCCCTAACAATGACCCTTTTCCCGATTTCTTCTCTCACAGCTCTGGCTACTGGCGCGTCGCAACAATATTGTCGATTACGATCAAATCATGTGTCGTAATGTGCCGCAACGCGTGTTCGAATTGGCGGAAGTGAAAATGTGTAAATCAATACAGGATTGGACTGATTACATTTACTATTTGATAGCCGCCGAAGTTCTGCTGCTACTACTAATTATCGTGAAAGTGTCGTACGACTATTGGGTATTTAAAACGGCCGGCTATTTGCCATGGCCGGCTAGTAAAATGCCCAAACTGCCATGTGATTGTCTTTGTGAGACGTAAACAAATTTATAAAATTGGAATTGACAGGGGAAGTTCTGCTGCATATTGAATTTATGTCTTCGCGCGACTCTGTTAAATTCGCTACGAATATGTTTCGAAATTGGCGGATTTCGCATGGGATTTGAGTCGTGACGGGACTTAACACTTGACATTATGATGTAATGTGCCTTTTTATTGTGTTTTCAACATAACGGTAAACGAGCACACATGTTGCCTTCATTCATTTATTTTTCGTAAATGTGTACCTAACATTTTTAGCTTGTAAGACGCGCGCCCCATATACATATCTTGAAATACGTATATTGTGATAATTTTGCATATATATTTGGAGTTTTAATAAAATATTTTTTTTCTATTTATGTATGAAACGGATTTTTATTTGTTTTCGACACTTTTCTTTTCTTCGGTCTCTTTACATCATCACTTTCAGCTTCCTGTGACGAGTTTCGTTTCTTCGATCTCTTCTCTTTGCGCTCTTTCAATTTCTCGTGCTCCTTTTGTTTCAATCTGCGTTTTAGCTGAAATTTGGAATTTGTCAAGATTTCATCACGTTGCGGTGCGCGATTTGCCAAAATCTTTTTCTCCGATTTCCTTGTTTTCTTCAGCGTCAGCATGAAATTGGGGACGGTCCCACCCGAGTTTTTGATAATATGAGCAATGCTGTACAAATAATTGTTTGGCGTTGATTAGGAAAATATAATATTTATAAGGAGTGAGAATAGTACCTTCTTAAATTCGGCGTATCGTCTTGTGTGAAATAAGTGATGGCACGTCCTGCTCTACCCGCACGACCAGTTCGACCGATACGATGAATATACGAGATTGATGTGGGCGGGAAATCATAGTTTACTACCAAATTCACGCCCTTAAAATCAATACCACGTCCCATCAGTTCGGTACAGATCAAAACCCAGATTTTGCCTTCGCGGAACGCCTTGACTACGTTGTCACGTTGTTTTTGCGTACGGTCGGCGTGAATGACGTCGACGTTGATGCCGTCGTAGATCAGCTCGCTGAATAGTTGTTTGGCACGATCCTAGAATGAAAAGTAGAAGAAAAGTTTAATATTGAAATATCGAATCGGAGTGTTGTCGTAAATTGGAACACACCGCTTTTCCGCAGCTGGTAACACTATTAAATATTATATGCCCAGGCATTGGTACTAAATCGCTGAAAATAGTCGTCGACTTTATGAACGAAAAGCGGGCCGCGATTGCAATGATTCACACCGATGAAGTGAGCCTGTCTATTGCGAGCTTAGGTACGAATAGAGTCCTCTTAGCGCTCCGACCACCAATTTAGAGAGCCACCAGAGTGACTTTAGCTCAACTTCGGTCAGGCTTCTGTTCACGCCTCAATTCGTATATGTATATCTCGTTTAGACCCGAAAGGGGACTATACATTCTAAACTCAGTTACCGGTACGTTTGTCCACATTATGGACAAATGGACGGCAGCTAGTGACCCGTCGTAACTGACGGCGGTGCGGGAGGTGTGGAGGCTGCGTCCCAACAGACTCATTTCACTCGTGAGTGTGCCACTATCGCTATGCTAGAAATGCGTGTTGTTGAGTGGCGGGTCACGAGAATGACAATTATTGGTCAGTCCAGCTAAAAATGATTCGCAGGCTGGATTGTCCATCGACACTATAAAAGCGAGAATTTCACCTGGCTGGAAACTGTCTCGGTCATGCCTTCTGCGGCAGTACATGGAGCGGTGGAGAAGGCCGGTCGACTTCATGTTTGTGTCTCCGAAAGGGGACTATACACGGAGACGTTATCACCCATCTCTTTCAGCCATGGTTCGGACTTCACTCTCTTCAGGATGTCGACATAGGTCGTCAGAAAAGATGATCTATGCCAACATCCTGAAGAAAGTGAAATCCGAACCACGACTGAAAGAGATGAGTGATAACGTCTCCCGAATTCGTCGAACAAGAAATGGGGAACTCTTGTTCCAAATGAAAACCTGCGGTGGAGATTCGGTAGATGAATACAAGGCAATTGTTACGAGCCTGTTAGGACTGAATCCATCTAATACAAAATCTTAGCGGCAGGAGACGAGGATAGAGGTTCTAGATTTCGATGAGGTCACAACGGGGGATGATGCCAGGGCGGCATTCGTTGAGAAACTGGAAATGGAGCTTCCCCTTGACGCCGTGAAATCGTTGAAGAAGACGGACGGTGGTAATCAAAGAGCAACCATAAGCTTGGCTACAGACGTAGTAAACAAGGTGATAGAAGTAGACAAAGTCAAAGTGGGTGGACAATCTGTCGGTTAAAATGGCAATTGTCTCCGAAGAGATGATTTAAGTATTTAGGATTTGGCCATTTCGCGAAAGATTGCAATAGCCAGCAAGATAAATTAAATATGTACTTTAAGTGTGGAGAAAATGGCCACAAAGCGGCATCCTGCGACAAAGAGCCGAATTGCATTTTGTGTAAGGAGGTAGCTAGGGCCAACTTTCTTTCCGGTGAATGTCGGACTACACCAGGGCAGTGTATTGAGTCCGTTGCTCTTCAAAATCATCATGTGCTACTTATTAACACGTATCTCCGACGGCCTAGAAATATCTCTTCTTTTTGCCGATGATATAGTACTCAGTAACCCAAACATCGCTGCCTTGCAAGCTGCCCTGGTGTGACATTCTGGAGGAGCATGGACTGAGGGTAAGTATAACAAAGACTGAGTTCTTATGCTGCCCATTCTCAGACCCAGATGCACCGATACCAGATATGTACGTCAAAGGAGAGCAGCTTAAGTCTTGTACCAAGTTCAAGTACCTTGGCTCGATGGTGAACAACGGAGCTACATGCGATGATGACATCAAACATCGCGCAAAGGTTGGGTGGATGACGTGGCGAGAAAACTCTGGAGTTTTCTGCGATAAGAAAATGCCACTGAAGCTAAAGGGCAAGTTGTACAAAACGGTTGTACGTCCCGCACTCATGTATGGATCAGAATGCTCGACCATGTATGAAGGTTACGCGAAACAAATGACAGCGACTGAAATGAAAATGTTACGCATGTCAGTTGGTGTAACGAAAAGGGACCACATCAAGAGTAGCTACATCCGAGGCAGCTTGTCCATAGACCAACCAATCACCGAAAAACTCGAAGATCGACGAATGGATTGGTATTGCCATGTTCAAAGGCGTCCGCCTGAGAATCCCGCAAAGAGAGCGATATTAATGGAAGTTCCACTTGATGGACCCAAGGCCAGAGGCAGACCGAAGAACACCTGGATGTGTCAAATGAAAAAGCAACAACAACGCATTGGTCTCGGCGATGACACGATCCAAGATAGGGCTGCCTGTAGAAATATGCTGAGATATTACCGCCAAAACGGGTGATGGGCCTACACCGCAGGTCGAGCAACGCGAAACCATGTAGCGGTATAAAGAACGAGGCAAGGAAGAAGAAGAAGAAGTAGCTAGGGCCAACTATAAGCACCAAACTGGTTGCGTCAAGTGCCCAGTATATCAGGAGGCTAAAAAACTAATTTTCAAATGAGATTCCTGCAGTTGAACCTGAATCACTGGCAAGCAGCACAACATCTGCTATCACAGACGGTGAAACAGGAGAAGATCGACATTGCAAATATCTGCTATCAATATAAAAATCTGCGTAGCTCGACTTGGATCGCAGATAAGGACAACGAGGTAGCAATTTGAACTTGAGGACGTTATGCGTTCCAACAAGGTACATGGGGAGAGTTAAACGGAGTGGTCAGAGCGACGGCGTATAGCTGGTTTTCTAGACGCACTTGTACACGACGCAAGTACCCAGACTCCCGTGATAGCTGCGGGAGATTTTAACGCATGAGTGCGGGAACGGGAGTGCCGAGAAACAAATAAGCGATCGACCTTACATTCATTCTTTTGTTACAGCTATGGAGTGGCAAGTTAGCGAGCATTATACGCACAGCGACCATCAGGGAATTTTATTCTCATGTGGGCATAAGGACAGTTCCGAAAGTGAGATGGTCTACGAGACACTTCGACGAGTCGTCGTTAACGGATTTGCGAAACAGAAGGCCTTGCAATTGGCTGCTCAACTATCAGTACCATGCGACGCTTCCATGGCAGTTCTATATCTAATCGGAGAGAAAACTACTGGTGGATCGAGGAGATCGCGAGTAGGCGACGCGAATGCTTCAAAGCTCGACGCCTTGGCCAACGTTCGGCACAAACGACAGCGTACAATGATTTGCTCGAAGCTTATATAGCAGCCCGTAGATCCCTAAAACTTGCAATTAAAAGGAACAAACAAAACTGTTTTAAACAGCTCTATGAGGACGCGGGCACAATTCCATGGGGAACGGCGTATAGGATGGTCATGAAGAAAATTGGACAGAGAGCTCGCCAACTCAAATCTCCGGCACTGCTCAAAGATATTATCTCCACTTTGTTTCTTCAGCATGAATTGGAACCCGCGAGACAAAGCCGTACACCGATTAGTAGTATCAGACCCCCGAGCTTCTAAAGGCAACAGTCAGGCTTGAGGATGGTAAGGCACCAGACAGTGATGGTGTCCCTAATAGGGCGTTGAAGGCAGCAATTCTGACGATACTGGGCATTCGGTGGCTCAGTGGCAGAGATGTCACTCTATCTCTGAGTTGCCGGTGCGTGGGTTCGAATCCCACTGTGACCCATGGATGTTTGTGCTGTCCATAAAATGCTACTAGGGCAGCCGGTTCTTCGATGTAAATCGTCCCGGAGCTACCCGTTGTTAAAACGGCCTAGCCCCCTTCGATTCAAGAAAAAAAAATAATCTCTAGAATCGCTACAACAACAACAACATACCCGGAAAGTTAATTGACGTTTTTTGCCTAGAACAAAGAACTTTCCCGCAATCACGGAAAAGGCAAAGATTGGTGCTTATTCCCAAACCAAATAAGCCTGCTGATGAGCCTAATTCTTATCGCCCAATTTGATTAATCGACACAACCGGAAAAGTGTTCGAAAGAATTATATATAACCGGTTGTCAGAAGTAGTGGAGGAGCAGGGGCGATTATCAAGCTTGTCTAAAACCGTATCGTCAATACGGTTTTAGACGTGAAATACATGGTTACTGCAGGAGTATCGCAGGGATATGTACTTGGTCCCTGTTGTGTGGAATAGCAATTGTACATGTTATCTTGGAGCTCGTTATGCCGAAAGGAGTGACACTGGTAGGTTTTGCTAACATGCTGTCGCAAGAGACCCGGAGTTAGTCGAAATGTACACAAGCGAGGCCATTACATTCATCAAACTGTGACTGGTAACCGTTGGATTAGAGCTCGCCGATCAGAAAACTGAAGCAGTCTTGATAAGCAAGCGCAGAAAAAAGTGTTGCCTCAAAATCAGAGTCGGAGAGTGTGTCATAACCTCTAAGCGGGCCGTTAGGTATTTGGGGGTTATGATTGACTCGAAACTAAGTTTTGGAGAGCACTTAAAGGATGTAGGCGATAAGGCGGCGACCGCCACGGCGGCTCTAGCAAGAATGATGCCAAACATAGGTGGCCCAAGGAGAAGTAGGAGGCTGCTACGTATTGTCGAGGGTGGTAACATCAATCATCATCATCATATATGTCTCGCCAGTTTGGGCCAGTGCATTACGGTTTGCCTGTCACGCGAAACCATTAAACGCGATCTATCGTAGGTGTGCTTTGAGAGTGTGTTGTGCGTACCGCACCACATCACATGAAGCGGCCTACGTGGTAGCTGGGCTGGAGTGATGCTCTTGCCGATCCTAGGAACTGATAAGCATGTTTTCTTTGTCCTTTCCCCAGGAGCTGCCGGCCAGTGCCCTTAGAAAGTTCTTCCTACTGTGCATTTTGTTCGATTACGATCTCGACATGACGGTTCGACTTCATCATGGGGTCTAAGCAGACCCCACGGATCTTATGATTTTTAACAATAGGAACAACGTCGTGATCATGCTTACCAGTACAGATCGTAAAGCTCCTCCGAAAGTTCCTGCGTCTAGGTGGTTAGAAGTGTTGCAGTACATTTAGACGGCGATATGACTAGGTTGCGGATACTGAAAAACTCCACCACTTTTTCAATGTAGTCATTCATTCGGATACAAATCATTCCCCGTGGTATGTACGGTGCGATCGTCCGCATAGGAAATTAGTTCGATACCCTACGCGGGTGCTGGAAGGCGCGCCAGGTTGATGTTGAACAATGTAGGAGAGAGTACACTACCTTGTGGAACTCTCTGCTTAATTTTCCTTTGCTTTCAATAAATGCCTCGAAACTCAGTATAGTATTGCCTTCCAGCTAGATAGTTAGTAAGCTTTTTCTGGTTGAGGCCATTGTGGATGTGATGGGCGACCCGATGAAGAGCTGTTTTGGTACTATGCATCTTTCTGGAGCCATGCTGGTGGGAATCTAGCTCAGCATGTGGTACACGGGTGGGGTGGATGAGTGCTTCGAGCGTCTTTGCAACGATTGATAGAATTGCGATTGGACGGTAGGAGTCGGCGAGTTTTGCGCTTTTACCGGGTTTTAGAAGGGGGATGATTCGCCCCTTTTTTGGAATTCAGGGATGACAAGCGTGGATATCAAGTTGAAAAGCCATCGTGAGATATTTTATGGCCGGAAGATGTAGGCGTTTCAGAGTGACCATTGACATGCCATCTGGTCCAATGGTCTTAAGGCTTCATGCACACGACGCGAAAACGGCTCGCAAGCTCGACACATCGAAATGCATTGGCTCTTATGGGAAGCTCATGACGAGCGACAACCGTGCACAGTCAAAACACGGCTCGCGATCCGTGAATTTGCGGATTGTGGTGCACGATATGTGAAAACACCTCTCGCGAGCCGTGTTTTGACTGTGCACGGCTCTCGCTTGCTGTCGCTCGTCATGAGCTTCCCATAAGAGCCAATGCATTTCGATGTGTCGAGCTTGCGAGCTGTTTTCGCGTCGTGTGCATGAAGCCTAAGAGTGTTTAGCGTTCTTAATTGCTGCTGAAACTTGGTCCGCTGTATAGGTGGGAATGAGGTAAACCGTTCGGTTTCCTTCTTGTAATTTTGCAATTGAGCATGTTGGTTTTGGGATGTTCAATAAATTGCTTATTGAACAAGCTCGCGCAAAGTTTACAATTTGCAGTGGTTTTCTTACCAAATCTGATGGCCACACTATCCTTGTCTTTAGTTGGATGAGACAGGGCGCGGACGGTAGCCAAAAGTTTACTGACACCTTTTGAATGGTTACAGCTTTCGAGATGCTCATTCCAATTCTCTTTTTTTTTTCTTGTAGATGTTGACTTGTCGATTAACTTCGGAGTTAAGCTCCTGAATTCTGGGGCGTGCCGGATTGGCGCGTCTTAAGTTGTCCCATTCGTCGGCTAACCTTGCAGCAGCAGTTGGGAAATATGGCCGAACTTTCGGGATACGTCCTACCGGAATGAAGCGAGCTGCCGCTTTGACAATGACGTTTCTTATATTCTTTTCGGTTTCCCTAGCGTTTTTTGGAGTAGGTACCACGACAAACTTCGTCGTAGTGAACGCAGTGAAAATCTCCCAATTTGCCTTTTTGTGGCTGATGAACGTACGCCGTTCTGACCTTGTTAGTTCGGCTGGTTTATAAAAATTTTGTAATAATGGGAAGGTGATTGGAGGGTTAGGTAACTAGCGCTCGCTATAGTTATGACAGGTGAACTATGACAGGCGCCAGCGACGCGTTTAAACGAAATTCCATTGAGTGAGCAGAAATCTGATGAATCCTATAGTGTTCTGTGAGGAGTGGACCAATATCCAATTTATAACCACACCCGGATGCTGGTGAAATATAAATGTGGCCTATTGTGCTATTAAACAGCTATAGCTTCTGTGTATTAGAAATGCAAGCCCTCCTCCTGGATTAGGACCCTGCTTGCCGACTATCGCGCTTCAAAAGTATATAATCACCGCGGACAGATGTTGTTGGTTAGAGTTTTGTCTCCTGTCTTGCCGCTATCAGTATTCCGCGTGTACTCATGAAATGGACTATCTTACCGATCTACTGACGGATGCCATTGCAGTGGTGGTGGAATATTGGCTCTAAAGCAGAGATAGCCGGGAACGGTGGTGAAACGGTGACTTGTGAGCTAGGGTCAGGAATGGCCCGGCCGACACCTGGCAGCAACAAAAGACAATTTGTTATACTGTCCCCTGAGTAGTACAAATGACACCACACTCCGCAGCAGGTACAACTTCCAGACCTGGCATTCCCCAAGATACGTCGATTGCATACACAGCAAATGTAGACCTGGGGACCTGGATAGGTTTTGATGCCGGCGCGGATTAGATTAGATTTATTGAGGGCACAGGCAACAAGAGTTGCCCTAGGCACTGCGACCGGTGGTCTATTGTACCATTGCCCGTACTATGGATTAGATGAACTCATCTAATCGACTGCCTTCGATAAATCGATTCAGCTGGGCCATATTGATAGTGGCGATATCCTCTTCCAAGGGAAAAGCGATACCGAAACACTCAAATCGGCGCCTAGCTAGCCTCTCACATTCACACAGGATGTGAGAAGCAGTTTCGTCGTCAGCCAGCGACAGCTGGCGTCGGTAACAATGCGCAAGCGCTTTAAATTACCGTTTAAACGGCAATGCCCCGTAAGGAGCCCGCATATGATCCTAACCCTGTTTCTGCTCAATTTCATCAGACCAAGGGTACGATTGGGTGAGTAGTTGGCGACAAAGAGTTTTGACTGACTAAGCCCTGGAAGAGCTTCCCAGTGTGTGGTGGCTTTGGCTTTTGCCCACTCACTAATCACATTTCTGCAGATACAGAGTGGTAACCCACAGTAAGGTTCTGGGAGTGGTGGATGCTCTTCTTGCGAGCTCGTCGGCCTTCTCATTGCCGTAAAACCCCGAGTGCCCAGGTACCCAGAAAAGGGTGAGATTGTTGAGATTGCCCACCTGTTGGAGGATTTCCTGACAAACCCACACGAGCTTAGATGTGACAGTACAGCTCGTCAGCGCTTTTATTGCTGTCAGTGAATATTGCTATTTTCCTGTTGGTGTAACCTTTGTCAAGGCATAATCTTGCACACACTTCGATTGCGTGCACTTCCGCCTGAAACACGGTCGGATGTATTCCCATAGGAATAAAGATATTAGTGTTCGGGCCAGTAATTCCAGCTCCAGATCCTGTATCGGTCTTGGAGCCGTCTGTGTAAAATTTGATGGTGCTAGGGTGGAGTGATCTGAATCTGTCAGTCCAGTCCACCCTTTCCCATATCTCTGCACTATAAGAAGGGTCAAAACGGACAGTTTTGACCAGATGGTCTGATGGCATATCCAGTAATCTGTTGTTACTTAACCATCCTTGTTGAACTGAGTTCAGTGGAGACGCCGCATCACAAGCTACGAGCCTAATGACAGCTAATCTTGCCACTGCCTCGATGTGTATGTGGAGAGGTGGCAAGTTTAGCAGGACCTCCAGGGCGACAGTGGGGCTCGAAAAGAAGGCCCCAAGGACAGCAAGACAGGCCAGCCTCTGAACTTTCTCGAGACACCGTCTTCCGTCTATGGTGGTTGCTCTTCTCCACCACACGACCGCCCCATATTCCACAATAGGTCTAACAATTGTCTTGTAGATCCACAGAACTATGTAAGGCTTAATACCCCATGCCTTCCCGGCATAGCTTCTGCTGATCCACAAGGCCTTAACTGCTTTCTCTGCTACCAGACTAAGATGTTTTTTTCATAGCAGTTTCTTGTCAAGTGTGACCCCCAGGTACTTGACAGTTTCCGGCATTGTTAGCCGTGCATTATACATGGAGGGACACTCCAGTGTTTGGAGATTCCCTTTCTTACTGAATGGTATCACGGCGGCCTTTGTTGGATTGACGCGCAGCCCGTTTGCTGTGCACCACTCCTCGACTATATGCAGAGCACTCTGCAGGACATCCGGTAGGACCTCCTCGAATTTGCCTTTAACCGTGATAACCAGGTCATCCGCATACCCCTGTGTGGAGAACCTAGCTGAGCTAAGTCTCCACATCAATCCATCAACTACCAGACACCACAGGAGGGGGGATAGTACCCCTCCTTGGGGGCAGCCACGAGTGGCTAAAGCAGAAAGGGTAGTATTGCCTATACTGGTAAAAATAATTCTTGACGAAAGCATACGCTGCTCCTAGCGACTACAGTTTGAGGGGTAACTTTTGATGCTACCGGAGCTCCCGTACGGTCACTCCTGCTCCTGTTCGCCATAGTCGTAGGGGTGGACACTGGTCGGGATGAGCCAGCAGAGGTCGCCGGAGGTACCCTGAATCCACAAGCCGCTGAGGTGCTTGGTCTAGATACGGCATTCCGCGAAGGGATTTCTTCCGTCCTTTGCTTCTTGGTCGAAGCGGCTTGCTTCCCAGAGTTGGGAGCACCGTCTTCCTCCGATCGTTGTCGTTTGGGTGGGGGGGGGGGGGGGGGTGTTAATCGCAAGTGCCCTGGCTTTTTCGGGAGCATGTCCTTGTGCGAGGAAGCGTACATACCTTTTACAGGCCGCCCCTCCAAGTCCTTTACGAAGAGGATCCCGAAGACCACCCGGAGAGTATTTGGGTGGAAGCCCAGCTTTCTGCTTCCCCTCATTTGCGGTACGCTTCATGGAGCCCGCTACGGCTTCCGTGCAGGAAGTAACCCGTGTAGGTCAGCGTGGTTCATCCACATCCGACAAGTAAAGTTCCGCTGGAACAAAATCTGCGGCGAGGTCCTCTTGATCCGAGTCTGAGGCTGTCTCAGTCGGATCGGAGTTTGGTTTTTTGTTTGTGCTTTTGTTGTTATTTAAGTTCATGTGATTCCCACGAGCAGCTAGGGAAAAGAGAGTCCGCCACACCAGAGCCCCGCTTGATGTGGTAAGGCTAGATAACACCGGAGGTCGCCCTGTATCCGGCTGCTCCGTTAGAGATGTCCATTTGCGTCCCTGGAATCTTCCCCCGATGGGCACGGGTCGCTTAACACCCCGGGGATTTAGGACAAATCTTAACATTCTGGAGCCAAGTCTAAAAACATATAATAAATGTAGCTAGTCATTGGCACGAATGTATGGCAGTGGCTCTGAGGTTACATATTCGCCGGCTCTGAAATGAGCCTTGTCTGAATGAGGAACCCCAGAGCAACCGGCCCTCACAGTTTGGCCTTCACCGGGGTGATGTTACTAGTGGCCACTGCGTAGATGTACTGCGAGCACTTCCCGTGATGATAGCAACCTCGTCTTGCTTTCTCACGAACTGACCATCCGGCGCGGATTAGGTGAATTGAGAGAAACTGCACTAAGATGAAATGCTCCCAATTTGACGACATGCACAGATATAAACAACCCTCCTGCATCGAACCGTCAAGGCTCTTGCCAGGGAGGATATTTTCGCAACCCTTGACCATTTCTTTTGAGAAAACGGGTGTGGTCCACATACCGGACCGCCATTGCAGCGATTCACACTGAAGAAGTGAGTCGGGTCTATTGCAAGGTTACGTACGAATAAAGTCCTCTCAGCGCTTCCACCACTTATTTTGCCTGAGGAGATTAGGCTCCCGAGAGCCACCAGAGTGACATTAGCCAACTTCTGTTCACGCCTTCCTACCTTTCTCGCATAGACCCAGACATCCAAAATATCTAACCTAACTGCGCTGGCGCGCCTAATGTTGTGGGTCATTTGTTTCAATGTCCAGCTGCGGCCACTGATCTTACGCCTAGTAAAGTGTGGGAAAAACCTATCGCCGCAGCTATGTTTTGGTCGCTTGATATCTCGGACGAAAACAATAACGAATCACAACTAGAATCCACATAGATATAGATGCACAGCCGTGTCACACCTTTCTGCATCGCTAAAAGAAGAAGAAGATTACAGCCATACATCGACTCTCAACAAGATGTCTACTTTTGAATTTGGCTTTTTTTTTTTTGTTATCTCAAGAGGTTCCAGAATATCTAACGAACGTCCTAGTTGTTATGACACATTCACCGATTTTATCTGCGCTTACTAATCAGAACTACTTCTCATTTTATGCCCAGCTAGATTTGCAGCTACAGAATCAAAGACGTCCACTTACCTTACTCTGCACAAACACCAACACGGGCGGTTGCAATCCACCTCGCACCAAATCCCGAAACGCCAACAATTTTCCCGACTCGGAACCGACAAAGAGCAGCTCCTGCTGTACCGTATCTGTGGCGGCATTCCGTTCGCCCACCGTACATCGAACCAAGCCTTTCAGATTGCGTATGGCCCATTTGGCCACCGGTACGGTATAGGTTGCACTGAACAGGGCAACTTTTCGCGATTGATTCGAACAGGCTGCCAAGATTTGATCGAATTGATCCTTAAAACTGTTCACACCGTCTTCGAGCAATTTATCAGCTTCGTCGACAACGAACCATTCAACCCTGTGAACAAATAGCAATTTTTAGTGACGAACGATTCTTTGAGGCTCATACAGACAGAACGCGATTTGTCCTGCCTTGTTTTTTCCGAGACAGGAGTTTGAAGGATCTTTTGGCTAACAACAGGTTTGATGTGGTATGATTTAAAATATGTATCGCAGAACTGGCTGTCCTAGGAGCGATGTTTGTCAGGACAACACAATCCATGAATCCATTGTCACTTGCGTGAGTAGGATTCATGCATACGACTGCAGTTGAGATAATCTCCTCAGGCGAAATAAGTGGTGAAAGCACTGAGAGCACTCTATTCACAACTAGTTTCGAGATAGACCAATCCACTCCCTCAGAGTGTATCGCTGCGATGGCGGATTTGTATGTCACATCGTCGAAGGGGATCCCCTTGCATCCCTGAACATCTCTAGCAACATCAAGAAGCTCAGGCTTAACATTATGTGGGGGAGGTATTCGGTCCTGGATGATGAAAAATGTTCCGACAGGAACCATGGCCACGAGCGCAAATCGCGTTCTGTCTGTAGGAACCGTTAGGAATTCAGCTGAACTTACTGCGAAAAATCCAAAACCGGCGGATCGCGACTCAACAAGTAACATACACGATTCGGTGTGGACACCAAAATGTCATACTTTTTGTTACTCTTCTCGCCGAATTTTTGCTCCGCTTGGCTCACCTTATTGATGAGATGTATCTTGAGTCCTGTCTTTTCGGTGAGTCGAAGACATTCTCTGTGTATTTGCTGTGCCAATTCACGCGTAGGTGCCAGGATTATGGCTCGAAACCCTTTCCTTTGTGGTCCCTTCAAGTCACGCAAAATAGGCAGAACAAAAGCGACAGTTTTACCCGAACCAGTTGGAGCGCAGGCCATTAAGCAACGTCCCTAAAATTCAAACAGAAAATTCAGTCAAAGATGAGGAATGGAAGCTGGAAGCCTACCTGCAGCATTACAGGCATTGCCTGCATCTGAATCGGAGTCGGCAATGGATATCCACACATGGCTAAATTTTCAATCAATCGCGTCGGAACTTTGTATTTATCCTCGAGCTCTTCAAAGGTTTTAATTGGAGCTTCGACTCGTTTTCCTGTCACGGAGATTTTGTGGGTGTTTCGAAAATGATTGAGCTCTTCCTGTTGGAGCATTTTCATCTTATGTTCAGGATCATCGGATATTTTCTTTTGTTTCTTGACGGGTTCGTCGGTGGCGTTGCCTTCGTCGTTGATATACGAAAAGGAGACTTCGTCCTGATCAGCCTCATCTTCGGACGAAGTCACATTCATGTCTTCGTCAGGACTATTTTCGTTTTCATCTGCCGACTCAGGATTCACGAGTGGAAAGTTCTGTTCAACTTTGATGCATTCTGTTGGGGGTTTCTACAAAAAATGAAGAGGTTGGGCTGTGTTTCGTTGTCAGAGGTAAATGGTACTCACCTTTGCGATTTGATTGTTGTTATTTTTACGTGAAAAGTACACGCCTCTTGTGAGTTTTTTGAAAATATCGTGTGCATCCATTGCGGTCAGCCAAGTTTAATACACGTTTGACATTTGGGGGCTGAACACAGCACGTGTACTGTCGATTTTTTGTTTTGATATCTTCTTCTTGCGGCACATATGATTGATGTGAGAACATTTCGGTTCATGCAAAGCCTCGTACAGTCAAAATTATAAAAATTTGGCCAGGAATCGTGCGGCGTGTTTTTAATTTGACCAGGAAAGTACCAATATCGGAATTTTATGTAGAACTCAAAAATAATTTTGATGGTCGTAAATCGAATTGCTCACTTCTCACCGAAGCCCAATACGAGGGGGGTCTGATAAGTACCTAGCCTACAAAAGAAAAACAAACATTTTGGAAAAGTGGCGATTTATTTTTTAATATAGTCTCCTTTTAGCTCGATACACTTGATCCAGCGATGTTCCAGCTTCTTTAACCCGTCTGAATATTACGTTTCTTCGAGGCCTGCATAGTGGGCCTCCGTGGCGGCAATGACCTCCTCATTCGACTGAAATTTCTGCCCGGCGAGTGACTTTTTCAAGTTTGGAAACAAAAAGAAGTAGCACGGGCCCAAATCTAGAGAATACGATGGATGGGGCAGCAGTTCGTAGCTCAATTCGACCAGTTTGGCGTTGGCGGGTGGAGGTGTGAGCCGGTGCGTTATCATGGTGGAAGAGCATTTTTTCCAATTACTGTATTAATTCTGGTTCCCAATTTCGTGGGTGCGAGTTTTAACTAATTGTGCAAATCTTGACTTATCGTTCCATTCTATACACCAACTGCGGTGCATGTCTGTAGTATTTATGGCATGGCAACTTACCAGCTCTATGGGAACTACGCGGAGCTTTGTCTGTTTGGAGGAGAAGAGCCCCAGCGGGAGAAATATCGAGTCATTCAATTTCGGAAATGTCACATTGGGATTTTTGCATCAGGACCTCTAAGCGTCTATAGCTCAGTAAGTAGAGTTGCTGACCTTGTGAGTGAAGGTCGGAGGTTCGAATCCCGATTGGGACGAAACTTTTTTTCCCTCATTTTCCTCAATTTTTTGGTATTTTTTTCCCAAAGTTTTGTGGTTTCGTACAGATAGACACCCTCATCAGGTCTTGTGTATGTTGTCTATCTGTGCACAAGACGACCACTTGAATTTTAGCGGGAGAATTATGGAGATTTTGATTTGCCGTGAAGGCTACCACCATGACGCTCGACCGTGCAGGTCTGTACCGGTGTTGAATGCTCACATTGCTTTGGGAGTTGTGATGGTAGATATTTTTTCCCTCTCGAATTTACAATTACTGTATTAATTCTGGTTCCCAATTTCGTGGGTGCGAGTTTTAACGTGCTAACCGTTTGGTGTATAGAATGGAACGATAAGTCAAGATTTTCACAATTAGCATTTTTTTCTTTGCCAAGTGGGGCCGTTTTTTCTTCAATTAGGCGTCGAATCCGCCCAATAATTCGGCATAGTACAACCCTGTGACCGTGTTGCCCTTCTGCAGGTAGCCGATGTGGATCACACCTTCTCAATCCCAGAAAACGCTGGCCATCACCTTTCCGACCGATGATACAGTCTTCGCCTTCTTCGGAGCACGTTCGCCGGGTGAAGTCCACTGTTTCGACTGTTTATTGGTCTCTGATGTGTACCAATGTATCCAAGTTTCGTCGACTGTCACGAAACGACGCAGAAACTCCTTCGGATTGCGCTTAAACAGCGTCAAACACGGCTTTGAAGTGGTCTCACGGTTGTGCTTGTTGTCCGGAGTGAGCAAACGCGGCACCCATCGCGCCGACAGCTTTCTCATGCCCAAAATTTCATGCAGGATATGACCCACGCGACCTTTTGAAGTGCCTACTGTCTCAGCACCACCATCTTGATAGACAGGCCGGACTGTCAAAATTCGATTTCGAAAATTTGGTACCTTAGCGCCTGTGGTTGTTGCTATTGATATTGTTGTGAATAAGGTTCCTTGGCCACATGACAGCTAATTTTATCAGCTGATAATCTGGCTTGTATATCTAGATGGCGTTGGTCTCAGCTATCTCTCGCGGTCTGCCAATACGAGATCGTGGATTTTTATTACGTTATCCTGCGTGCTAACCGTTTTCGGGGCACCTGGACATGGCTAATCAAAAACCCACGTAGACCACGTTGAAACTCGTTAAACCAATTTTTGACGGTCGCCATCGAAGGGGAAGAGTCACCGTACCCAGCATTCAAACGCTCTTTGATTTCGCTACGCGATTTCCCTTCCAACAACAAGAATCGAATCACCGACCGATATTGCTCTTTTTCCATTTTTCTAAAATCGGCGGACACTCCCCAAGCAACAATTCGTTTGCTTTAAAGAAGCACTTCACACTGTAGCAACCATATAGTACCACGGAATTCATTTATCGTGTGACATCGCTTAAAGTAATATTTTGATCCGATAAACCATCCTTAAAGTATTTGTCGGAAAGCTTCTGTCATCATTATGGAATAAATTCAAAGATTGTGGTATAAAACTTCGATAAAACTGTCTCTAAACGTCAACCTAAAAAAGACACTCCTTTAAATACTCCACTCTTGTGTTTTATTGGATGATACAGCACACACATGCAATAGTCTCTCTAGTTAACTCACACACATGCATATATTCTTCTATAGCACAGTCGGTGTCATTTTTATCGTGTGACATTCGTATGGTCATCCAACA
The DNA here is from genome assembly GCA_949715475.1 of Microchrysa polita. Lineage (NCBI taxonomy): Eukaryota > Metazoa > Arthropoda > Insecta > Diptera > Stratiomyidae > Microchrysa > Microchrysa polita. The sequence continues at coordinate 16,853,431 of OX454417.1, read as the reverse complement.
AATTGTTCAGCCTAGTTTTATTGAAGGATGGACTTTGTGATTTATTGAATTGACACTTATGAAGTGCTCCGGAATACCACGTTTCTTGAATTGAATTCATTGAAATATTGCATGAAACTAACATTTCCTCACTCCTTGTTAACTTATGAATCAATTAAGATAATCTCAGCGCAGAAAATGTCTGCATTTTGTTGATGAATGTGTGGATTTATTCAACTTCAATTGACTGACATATAAAGAAGAAGGTGTAATGGAGAAAGAGTCGATAAAGAAGTGTTGAGCACTTGTAGTGTTTACGAGCAATGTTAACTATAGGTGTGTTTTTTTGGTTATCCCGTGCAGGTTTGGGTAACGAAACTCCATATAAAAAAAATGCCAGCTGATCCACCTGTCATTTTTTTTATATGAAGTTTCATTACCCAAACCTGCACGGGATAACAAAAAAAAAACACCTAATATGTGAGGATGGCCGAGTGGTTAGGGCGTCGGACTAGCGTCCGACAGTCGCTGGTTCGACGCTGGCTGGGGGAATTTTTTTTTCTTTTTTCACGAGAAAATGACAGAAAATGATGACATAACACATTGATGTATGTCTTTTTCAAAGCTTAGTTCAGTGCTACAATAAGGTGCAATTGGATCAAAAAACGGCGCCAAACGCCATTATTGGACTATTATTCAGAGTTTATACCCTGTAAAGTGCCCCTATTGTCGTTAGAAGATAATATTTTACGAAGTATTATAGGGATGAAATTGTTACTTGGGTCCAGCTTTCACACGCGGCTAAAGCAAAACTACGAGTCTGACCCGGCTGAAATTTGGACAGTTGCCGTCTAGAAGAATTTACTACACGAGAGTAAATTGTTGTTGCGATACTGACACCATCAGGTGGGGAGGCTGGGTACTTATCAGAGTACGCTCATATATTCAATGCCAGGAACCAGAAAACTCTCATACATTAAGGTCCATCTAGATTAGTCGCCAAATGGCGTCACGTTCAGCCAAATGGCTGTTGTCATTCCATCCAAACTGATCGTCATTTGGATGTGCGTCCAGTTTTGATAGTCAATATGGCAACTCAACCAACCGCTTGTCAAATTCAAAGTGACAATTTTCCAACTTTTGTTCGTTCTTTGAAATTGAATAATTCTTGAATGGCCGTGTAATAATTCAAACGCGCAGAGTCCGATTTTGATAATTAAATTTAAAAAAATCACCAAAATGAAATTTTGGTTATGTCATTTTCTGTCTCCATTTGGCTGCTAGTGTAGATATGCTAGGCAGCAGCCAAATGGCTGTTCGTGATGCCAGTTTTTGGACGCGCAGCCATTTGACGACTAATCTAGATGAACCTTTAAGAAGGAAGAATAAAGTAATTGGTGAATGTTGACTGAAGCGCACATTTATCTCAAATTTATTGAATAAAACCCATGTCTCCATGGCAGATTTTCCGCAGGAGGAGACTTAATAGGCGTTTTTATTCGCTTTGGGAACATAAAATTAAAAATTAAAAGTTCACGAAAAAATTGGAAGAAAGGGCTTTTGAAATAAATTTAAAAAAATAAATAATGTGCAAACGCAAATAGAAGAAAAAACATTGAAAATCAATTGAAGCCTGACGTGATTTGTTCAGCCTACCGCCATGAAAAATAGTTCCACAAAGGATCAATATAGTTTAGCCTGCATACAATAATACCTATCTGACACGCATTGTTTCCCCAGGGGCAGCGCCAAGTAACGTGCTGCTGCTAATTTATGGAGAGCTCGTATGCCTAATAATGGTGCACAGGTAGTGCGAAAGGTTGCAGTCTTCAAACAAAAATGCTGAATGCTTCCTTTGGATTTCCAAACAATCCTTTGAAAATTCGAATCAATGGGATTTGGCAATAGATTCTGGCGATGTCGCCAATAAATGTCAACATATTTGAGAGTGTTGGGAAACTGAAACTCTTCCCAGTGAGTGGAAAAAGGGCCTAATTATTAAAATTCCGAAGAAAGGTGACCGGAAGAATTGTAATAATTGGCGTGGGATCTGTCTACTTCCTGCTATTTCCAAGTTGATGGCTAAAATTGTTTTAGGACGAATCAAGGATAAAGTGGATAGCACATTGAACGATGAACAGGCTGGCTTTCGCAAAGGGTTCTTCTGTGGCGACCACATTAACACCCTCCGTATTATCATCGAGCAATCCGCGGAGTGATGAACATCTCATGTTTATCGACTTTGAAAAAGCCTTCGATAGTGTTGATCGTCAGTACATCTGGGATGCCTTACGAAGACAAAATATTCCAGATAAGATAATCTCCATCATTAAGGAATCCTACAACGGACCCCAATGTCACGTACTGCATAAGGGCAAGCTTTCAGATCCTTTTGAGGTGCACAGTGGAGTGAGACAAGGCTGCATTTTGTCACCTATTCTCTTCCTTATTGTCATTAGTGATGTACTCGGCTCCGCACTTCAATTACATCGTAACAAAGGTATCAGATCGAAATTGTTTGATCACCTTCAACATCTTGACTACGCTGACGACATTTGTCTTCTATCAACTAATACGGATGATGTCGCTCAAATGACAGAAGCTCTAAATTGCGCAAGTCGTAATGCGGGGCTGAAAATCAATGCTGCCAAGACTAAGTTCTTGAGCACATATCCAGGGGGGGGGCAAAGCGGAATTTGTATTTCGGGACAAGCAGTCGAAAAAGTTGATGAATTTTGCTATCTCGGGAGCGTAGTTACAGCAGATGGTGGAGTGGATGCTGATGTAAAATCACGGATAAACAAGACTAGGGCGGCTTTCTTCAATTTGACTCCTTTCTGGCTAAACAACAATATTTCCAGACGCACCAAACTTCGAGTCTTCAATTCCAATGTGAAATCCGTGCTGCTATATGGCTGTTCAACCTGGAAGGTGACTAAAGAGATTACTGATAAGTTGCAATTTTTTGTAAATCAGTGTCTACGGCGCATCCTACATATTCGTTGGCCGGAGATCATTTCGATCGAGGATCTCCCCACTATAACTGGTCAAGAAAGGATAGGCACTTCGATCAAAAGACTTAAGTGGCAATGGATAGGTCACACCTTCCGAAGAGGGCCCAATAACATCGCAAAAAAGGCCCTGAACTGGAATCCACAGGATTCCGGAGCAAGACGCCGTGTTGGACGGCCAAGGAACACATGAAGAAGATCGGTAACAAGCGAGGCGAAAACGCTAAATCTTACATGGTCGCAGCTAGCGCCGTTGGCGCAAAACAGCACGAGGTGGGGAGTAGGCGTAGTTAATGCCCTATGCCCCACAAGGGGTTGACAGGAACTAGAGAGAGATTTGATAACAGAGACCATTGTGTTTTGTAAAGTCGAGCTAGTTAAAAGAATATCGATGAGCGCTACTCTCGGACTCCTCCTCCTGGAAGCGTCGAATACAATTCGCACAAGACTGCATGGTGAGGAAATGTAGAAATGTGTAATTCCATCTCTAGGATTTATTATGCGGTCCAAATGGTTAGATTCGATGTATTCTTCAATGCACTATGTTCAAGTTTCGAAATTTTTGCTAAAGTGAGTTTCTAAGGCTTTGAGACTGGCGGTGGCTTGTGACCCAATGTGTGGGTAGCAGTTCCGTTTTTGAAAGGTAGTCGTCCATCGCTGCCTCTCGTTGTTGTTTCGACATAATATTTCTCACAAGCTTCATCTACTGGATTGATGCGTACTGGATGAGGTAATTCTTCCACTTCCCAAAATTTGCGTAACTACTCGTTTATATTTATGTCTTCTGATATTTCTACCTTGAAGCTTTGATAAACTCGTGATTTCTTGATTTGTATGCTGCCAGAAGTTTGATCCTTTGAAGAACAGGACCATAACATAATTTTCGTGTACCATCAATTTGGCGTACATCTCTGCGCTCCCAACAGAAGATCGATTTTCCCCGCTTTGCTAAAATTGGGATCGGCAAGTTTTATAGATAGATAGATAGATAATTCATTTATTAATTCAAAAAATACTTTACAAAAATAAATTAATGCGGATTTCATTTCAAGACTAAATAATATAATACTAAGTTATTCGTAAATGAAAGTTAAGCATGAGTAAATTACTCGTCTGCAGAAGAAGGAATATATGAATTTACATAATATTTACAATAGATTTATATAAAATCGGCTCTATACCTAAGTGCGTGTTTACAATATTGATAGAGACTATCCCAACTAATTCCATTTAATACGCATATTGCCTGTTCTAATGTTAAAGTTGATCTTTTCAAATATAACAATCTAATCTCTTTCAAAATGGGGCATACGGCCAAAAAATGAAAAGAATCTTCTCGCTGTCCCATGTTGCAAAGCTGACAGACAGACGTTGTTCGCACATACGGAATGTAATTAAGTCGCAGTAGGTCTCCCCTGACCCTAAAGATTGTCGATATTTCATGCACAGAATGCAAATCTCTAAAATAGTTTCGTTCCCGAAGATCATATGCTAACTTAGGGTAGACAGATCTAGATTCACTGGACAAAGCTTCCTCGATGAATTTCGTTCGTTGCGCTTCATCAACGTGTTGTACTATGGAGTACAACGAATTGCGAGTGATATCCGAATGAGACGTGATTTGTAGTGCTACATCTTCAGCATTATTCTTGATCGCCTCCCACCAATCCACATCATCGCTCATTGAAATGAGCGTTAAACGCTTAACCAACCGACCTTGAGGCATTTTCATGATGTTTAACAGAAAATCGTAGTGCATTTTTAAAGTGCTGATATGCTGTGTCGGAAGTCCTGTTTCTAATGCCAGCATGTAATTCGGTGTGTTCTTTGGTAATCGAAACGTTTTCTTTAAGTAAAACCTCAGCAATTTCTCTACCTCTTCATATTCGCGAAAGCCCCAGACTTGAGCTCCATAAAACATGATCGACCTTGCCACAGAAATAAAAACTTTGTATTTTATATTGTGTGCTATATGTATATTTCCAAATATTTTCTTCCACGTGTAATTGATGGCACACATCGATGACTTGAGTTTATCTTTCAAATATTGAGACAAGCTTAAATTTGGCACGAGTGTTACTCCCAAGTACTGATAATTTTTAGTTACTTCAACTCTTTCCCCATTCAGGAACCATCTCTCACCATATGCAACACGTCCTGGTTGATTTTCAAAGACCATTACTTTTGTTTTGCTTAGATTGATTGTACGGCACCATTGTTCACAATATTCCTCTAACTTGGTGAGCAAAGACTGTAGTCCGTCGGGCGAATCACTAAGTTGGATAATGTCATCAGCATACATGAAAATTTTTACTTCGATTCCACCGACCATCAATCCATCGGGTAAATATTCAACAATGTCATTTATGAAGAGGGCAAAGAGCAGTGGACTAAGCACTTCACCCTGTGGGACACCCGTGTTTGAAGTAAACCATGCTGACAGTGATGTACCATCCCAAATAGAAACTTGAGTCTCCGAATAGAATTTCGACAAAAAGTTCAGGAACTGAAAGACCGTAACAGCTGAGTTTATATATGAGTGCCTGTCGATTAATTTTATCAAAAGCGGATCGAAAGTCAATAAATGCAGTGTATACGTTCATATTTCTTTTACGGAAATACTTGACTATGTTAAAAAGGCTGAAGATGTGATGTACCGTAGAAAATCCTGGACGAAAACCAGCTTGACATTCAGATAAAATCGCCTTTTCCTTGCAAAATAGTTCGAGACGCTGCAACAAGACCCCAGTCAGGAGTTTCGCTATTGTGTTGACAAAACTTATACCTCTGTAATTCTCCGCCACTCGAGTATCTCCCTTTTTCAACAATGGGAATAATATAGCTTTCTTAAAAGCACTTGGAATATTTCCATCATTCAAAATTGTGTTGAAAAACTCCGCTTAAATATTTGTTAATTTGTCGGTTCCGTATTTCCAAAATTCGTTAGGGATTCTGTCCACTCCAGGCGCTTTATTATTTTTGGCTTTGGCCAAAACTGTAATGATGTCATCTGTCGATATTGGCATATCTAAAATGTCCACGGTAACATTATTCAAAGCGTAGCTATAGGTCAAAGCAACATCAGGCGAGACAAGGTATCTAAAGAAATGTGCATACAAATCGTTCATATCTGCCTTACAGGTGACTTCTGTTCGTCGACTATTTATCTCTTTGGCACGTCTCCAAAACTCCTTACTATCAGAAACATGACCAAGTGAAAGCGCCTTCTGCTGCCAGTATGTCCTAGATTTGATGTTACACAATTGCTTATATTTTCGGTTTGATTGCACATACGAATCTTGAAAAAACGGTAAATTGAATTTTCTAAAATTATTTAAGCATGCCATTGATTTAAGCCTCGCTCGTGAGCACTCTTGGTCGAACCATGGTTGTTTTCGTGTGATGGTTTCCGAGTTTTGCATAAATGCGCTAGCGCCTTTTACAATTTCTGATAATTTTTCATATGCGTCGTTGACATTAGCAGTTATAGATCTTGTTACTCCATTTTCTGTTTCCCATGTGTCTAATAGAACGTCTACTTTTTCAGCGTATAGAGCAATCCCATTATTAGACCAGCGTAGCTTTGGCAAGAGCCTAGATAATTGTGATTCGCTTGTGCGCTTACATTGTATATCAACTTTCAGCGGAAGATGCTCCGAGTATTGTTTTGATATAACGCTAAAATTAGACCAATATTTCATCCAGGCACCAGCTGCTGCAGCAAAGTCAATAACAGAGGAGCCTTGGTGTCCGACATACGTAAACTCCCCAAGAGCGTCTGCTTGAGAGCATCCATTCAAAATAAACAATCCATTTTCTAAGCACATTTCAATCAGCTTCTTTCCTTGCACATTGAGTTTGTTATCCTTTGACAGGCGATTAACGGAGAAATAATCATTACACAAGTGCTCGTCTCCTGGTTGCGTTAACGCAATTCGAGCATTAAAATCGCCCATTAATAAAATATTTTCATCTTTCTCGGAAATCGTTTCAAGCAAATTAGTCAATTCATCGTAATCCCTTTGCCAGTGATTGCAGTTAAGATAGACTGGTAAAATATATAAATGCTCACCCTGCTCAGGTTGAACTTTTACAACAATATTCGAATTTACATTTGTAAATGATATGTGCTCACTGCCTTTTTTTATTCCTAGGAGAATGCCACCAGAAGCTCTACCGCGATTATTTACTCGAAGCGCAGGGATCCAGGAAAGTGAATGATTCGGGAAATACTTTTCATAACTCGAAGACTGAGATTCCATAATAAACGTCTCAATTAAAATAAAAAGTTCATATTCGTTTAAAAAATTGAAAAAATCTGGATACAATAGTTTGCTTTTCAAACCTGATATGTTATAACTTAAAAAGCTGAACGATCGTGGACTTCCGCAGACCTGTTGCTCCTAAAAGTTACGCTGTCGAAGCCTCCTTGGTGTTGGATTACTACGTGGTGGTAACGGAACCTCTGCCTCGACACTTGCTGATTCTCCTGACGTTCTTGACTGAAATCGTGTTTCCGACCCTTGTATTGGTAGCGAAATCCCCGGACATAGACCTTGTAGAATTTGCGATGCGTCTTCACCATTGCAACATAACTTGTCGTCTTCAACTTCGAATACACGTCCCATGTAAAGTAGACGTTGACCGCTGACCTTGAATTGCCTTATTCCAATTGAATAAAATTTTCCGTTGCAGCAAGTTTTATATGTTTTGTGATTCGCTCAACATGGTGTGGTTGATGTCCTTAGATGGCAGCAAGCAGCCTAACAAACACTAATGCATCAAGTTGAATGTGTTCGTCGTCTACTACAATTTTTGTTTTTATTGCACTCTTTACAGTAAATGTTGCAGACAAGCCGATTCCACAAACGCTAACATTACTGAATTTGCTTTTCAGACCAAGTAACTGAACGGTAGACTCAGAGATGAAGGATGTCTCTGAGCCATGGTCTAGTAAAGCTCTTACAACAATACTAGCAGTCGGAGAGATGATGGTGACCTAACCATATAAAAAAATGCCTGCTGACCTACCTATCTTTTTTTTATATGAAGTTTCATTACCCAAACCTACACGGCATAGCCCAAAAAATGCACTTATAGAATTGTCTAATTGATTCCATGGATCGTCCAAATCCGTTCAGACAAAACTATTCGCGGAGCAATTATTTTCTATACATACAAATGCATTTTCAAAAGAGAAACGCACCTCTACAGAAATCGTTCAGTGTGATCACAGGTTTAAGTTTAGTTGCCAAACTATCTCACAACACACTTCTTCTTCTTCGCAAAATCAAAATGGTGACGTCGCGCCTTTGAACGCACCCGGCTACGTTCTTTTTTTTTTGGCCGGAAGAGGAGCAAGATCAAAACGAAGTGAAGAGAGACGACGCCGGTCTTTCTGGTCTTGCGTCATTTAGAGATATTCTCTGTTCTGCCTGTGCATTATATCGCGTCTACCGTTCGTAGCTGGTTGAAGCCGAGTTTTTGTCCTCCGAGAAAAGAAAAAAATTAAGTGATAATACAATGTCGATGCGTCGTCAACGTGCTGCTGCAGTTACAAATTTCGTATCTGGTGGAGTTATGAATGTAAGTTTTTACCTTTTCCGTAGTTTTTCGTGTTAAGATTTGCAAATGCTTTGAGAGTTGAACTGAACACTGTAAAAATGGACAATTGATCCCAAAATGGCGGAAGTGATTCAAAGCTAGTTCTGATGAGAAAAAATCGATAAAAATTTTCATGTGGAGTTTTGGGTATTGTATAATTTTCGTTTGGAATTTTTTTCCCTATAAAATGCATAGAAATGAAATCTTGCTGGATGACGGTTGCTATCTTTTTCTGGGCAGAGGTACTGAGATCGTATCTACACGCTTCAGTGAAAATGCTGCGTGAAAAATGGCTAACCTGACCTAAACTCTGTTGTCCTCGTGCATTAAATTCCGCCACCGAAAAAAACTCTTCTTTCAGATTTCCTTTTGTAATTTTGTGGGGAAATTTCGTTCTGGCAACAGCCGGCTCCCGGTTGATCTTTGCCTACGCATAGTGTCGTTTCAAGATGGCTTCCGAGGTAATTTGGTTGTCGCTAATGCGAATCTATACTGCACCCTTCACTCTTTTGTTCTTATCTAAAGAAGAAAATATTCCATTGTCAGCAGTGTATGCCTTTGTTATTCCTTAATTTGCTTACGAAATCTAAATACGGGATAGGCCGGCGATATGAGGCGCTAACCTTCATACACTTTTGGCAAAATTCCAGTAGATAGCAAAATTTTACAGGAGAGCAAAAATAAGAAAATGCAATTCATAAATTGTGAATTCTCTAGTTGAAACTTATTTTAGAAGTTCTGAACTACATATGTTTAATCATTCTCTGAAGTATTGTTGCGTTCTCAATTTATGAGACACATGTGTCCACTCTGTTCCTTCGGTTCACGTCTCGTGTACACAGCGTTCCTCCAGGTTCACGTCGTGTACACAGCGTTCTTCCCGGTTCACGTCTATGTGGTCAAACTCAAAACGTGGTCTTGGCCAAATACATATCTTCTGCTCCAATCAATCTAAATCCAATATGTTCTCGTCCCATAACCTGAGAAATGCTAACGTGCGAATTAAAATGCAACCGTGCAAGAAAACTTATCAGGCAGGCCGAAAACAGAAATCAAATAAAATTTCAACTTCTGGGTTATTTATAGAAAGATTCGAGCCTTTTCAAGATTTGAATCAAGTGCGAAAAATCAAATATGTACATAGATTCTTTCTAAATCAGTTAATTGGGAGAGAATCATAAGCAAAGAAACAGTTCAGTGCTATAATTGTCAAAACTTCGGCCATACAGCACTGAACTGCACCATATCATGCGATGCGTAAAATGTGCTACCCTGCAAACCTGGTCATTGAAAAAAACTTGATTGCGGCAATGGCGGTCACCCCTCGATTTACAAAGGATGCCCGACGTACAAAGAATGGCCAGGTGGGTTCAAAATAAAAACCAGTCCAATAACAATTCAGCCACCACTCCCACGAACTGCTTTCGTAATGGTGTTTCATTCGCCAGTACAGCACGATCTACATACAAACAACTCTCCCAGACAGGCTTCCTCGAATGTAGATTAGCTTCTTCGCGCGATGCTTACGTCATCTGCGCAGGCAGAGACTAATCTGGCCTGGATTGCGGACATTATAAATTCCGTGAATGGAGCTTAAAAAGGCGGCCTTTTTAAGCTCCATTGACCGAATTTAATATGACCGCAATCGTGGCCAGCTTAGTCTCTGCGAGATATCTAATTTCACACGCTCAAAGTGCAACTTGTGAAGAACTAATTAATTCCCTTAAAGCTGACATTTTCTGCATCACATAAACGCATTTGAGAGCAATCACGTTGTACGCTTCACAATCTATTACACTGTTCGCAATGACACAAATTGTGGATCCGCCATTTCTACGCGTTTGAGCATTCAATCGGCCTCGGGTAGTGCAGGATTCTAAAGACCAGAGATAATAGCAATTCTTATAGTAGTCTCACTCTGTATCCGATCTGATATCACTGCAGGCCAGTTGCGACATGATCTTAAGATGCTTAACAATCTGCACGATCAATTTAAATATATCGTGGTAGCAGGAGACCTGAACTCTCGATATACATCCTGGAGTGACACGATTTGCAATGCTAACGGCAAAGCATCGAACTTCTAGACTATGGAATACGTTTAGACCAATTAAATAGTGTCAACATCTGGGTAAACTTTTTTTGTCTAAAATCATCATCATAATTAATCATAGCATTCACTGGTCGAACCGTCTAATTCGACAGTTTGAAGCTGTCTGTGGTATCCACACGGGCTGGCAATTGGTAGCTCGTGAAGTCAATTGGAATCAGTCATCGCTTCAGCACCAGCAACAATTTATCTATGCATTGGTATCATCATCTAGTTGTCAATTGTACAGCGGTGCACCATTTATCGAATACATAGTGCCGAATGACCTGACTTAACATTAACCCTTTCGCTCCCAATGATGCCATATGGCATCCTGAAATTTAATGATTTTTCATAGAAAATGTAAGAAATCAATTTTAACTTTTTGTGTGATATTAGACTCTCCCAATAGTTTAATACCTAGTTGATTTTTTCCAGCGTGAAATTTTTGGTTTTGGGATGTTATTTTTAATGAAATTTTAGAGGTTTGACGATTGTCGTAAAGCCGAAAAACTGATTTATCAATTTCCCCATATTTCCTGATAATAATCATTTTATGCAAATCATTTTAATGGTTTTATTTTGTAAAGAAGTTGTTGTAAGAGAAAATCAAAAGATTTTTCGATTTTTTTTTTAGGAAAACCCTATAAAGTGGTTTTGCATGTGGTGAAAGGCATATCAGTAAGTCCCCTATTCATATAAATGCTAGTTGCTTGCTGTATGAAAGGCACCCTTAGTTTTTATCCGAATGAGCCAATTTTTGGTGGGTGGGGTGATTATGAGCTAAAATCGCAATAAACCAAAATTTAGCACTCTGCTCTAATTTTGGGGGGAGTTATGGACATTTCCTTTCGCCAAATTCAAATGGGAGGATAATGGGGGTCGTTGATCGGAGCCACTCAATGCTTCTCCCAAAATAATATTGAACTTATTGGGAATACTTGTACGATATTTTACGGCTGAACTAACATTCTTTCAAGAGTTATATGGGGCTTTTAAAAAAGGTATAAAATGAAAAAGTTCTAATTTATTTTTAAGCTAGCGCCGAATCATTGAATATATCTCTAATGTGTTATATATCATCGCAAAGATAATTTTATGTGGTTTTTTCGTTCTCAGATTATTTTTCTATATCTTTTGTCGTTTTTGAAATACTTGCGAAAAACTGAAAAAAGACTCCCATTTTCCCCTTTCCCCCTTTTTTAAGGTTCTCTCTCTCTTCATTACCGTAACTCCTAGTGGAGCATGGTGCGTTGATGACTACCGTGTGTAGTCATCAACGTTACAAAGACAACTGAATTCGGAGTGTGATATGGTTGTCAGCCATACCACTTCCTAGTCGCATTGTTAGTTTATTATTCTACGATAAGAATATTTCTTATCATCTTCTTCTGAATAATAAACTTGCGACGAGTCGTGCCGAGTTTGGAAACTCGTTTCTTTATGAGTGTCTATTTCACAGAGTGGTGACTGAACGATCACGGCCACAGAGCACGACAAGGTTGCGGACCCCCAATCGATTGGGACTTTTTTTCCCACAATCTGGGGGTCGTCATTAACCATTCTGCAAAAAAATTTCCGATGTAGGATTTTTGCCGACCAAATGTCTCATTTTTCACACGGAACTTGCTAAGTGCCCTTTCAGTCCCAATGATGCATGCTCTAATTTGTTAACTATAGCACTTAAAAAAAAATTTTTCAGGAAAATATTATAAAAGATGCCTACTGAACGACATAATGTTGTTAGAAAAATTCTCCGCTTAAAATCCATAATTTGGGCATGAAAGGGTTAATCACGACTTTCGACGATTCTGTAGTTAAGGCGATATAAGACAATACAACCCGCATCATTCTCACCAGATTAAAGCACAATCCTCTTCCTAATAATAATATAATTTATCAGTACAACACACAAGCCTTGCCTGATAGGACCCGCTTTACGTTGTATTTGAATTTCAAAGCTCTTACTGATCACCTTGTGGCCCATTTGTTATTTAGCTCGGTGTTTGATTTGATTATGTAATTTCAAATTGTTGATACAAAGATCGATTACCACCTGTGCTTGGATTTTATAAGACGGTGGGTAGAAGATTGCAATGTTCTCTTGGGTGAATCTTTAGTTAGCCAACACCCATTGCTCCTGTCAGAATCTATTTTGAAAGTAGGAGGAGCAAGAAGCAGAAGAAGTTCCAAGCTGATCGAAAAAATCATGTGGCACAATCTCGTAAACAAAAACTTGAGCCTGTAGTAACTCAATTCATTGATAAAATGACGCAGTGGTTCCAAAATAACACGAACTGCACGGAGCACGAAAATGCACTTGTGATTGTGGTTTCGACAGGTCCACTCCACGCGAAGAAAGAAACATGCTACTTTGGGTTGCGACCCTGAATATCCTGGCGTCGTGCTTCGGCGCTCCGAAACTAAGGAAGCAGTGCAAGCATTCAAGGCGTGGACGACATGTGAGTGAATCCGAATGGGTTCAACTTTGCTAAAATCCTGGAAGAAAGTAAAACAGCTGGTAGTTCCAGCAAAGGCGTAGGCAGCTGGAAAATTCTACCAAGAATTACAAACTCAAACTGCGTCATTGCGATAGATTCCTAAGCACGACCCAGAGATATTCAGGGTCGCAGAAGGAACGCTCGAGAAATGCAGACGCCAAAGTGGAGGACTCGCAAGGAATGCTGCTGGTTGACGATAGCAGGATGCGAGAGTATTTTGACGAACTTCTAAATAAAGAATTTCCTAGACCAGCTTTTCAAGATGATGAGCCATAAATGAATACCACAAATATTGAAGATATCTCAGAGGAAGAGGTGAAGGAGGCAATGCATCAGATGAAACGCGGCAAAGGCAGTCGGACGGGACAAAATCCCTGCGGAGATTTGGAATAAAATGGAGGAAAATGTTGGGGTTAGTTGGCTCACAGTTCTCTTCAACAAAATCAAAGGTGGTCAACCAGTTGACCTGACCTGCCTGACGCTTTCAGGGGAGAGTTGACTTCTTCCTTTCTATAAGAAAGGAGACTCACGCAAACTCAACAACTATGGGGCTATAAAGTTGACATCTCATACACTGAAGATCTACGAGCGAGTTGTCTGCAACCGATTGAGAAAGATTGTGCGGTTGAATGACAATCAATGCGGCTTTGTTGAAGGTCGATCTACAGTCGATGCGATTCAGTGCATTCGTATTGCAATGGAAAAGTATAGAGCAGCACGAAAGGACTTGCACTTTGTGTTCATGGATTTGGAAAAGGCATTCGATAGAGTACCTCGTGATTTGATATGGTTGGCCTTGAAAGCAGTTAATGTCCCTGAGGCATACGTCAGGATGCTACGAGACATGTATGATGAAGCTACGACTGAGGTTAGATGCATATAGCCGGTTAATCTGAAGATTGTCCGGTGAATCTCGGAGTACACCAGGGCAGTGTGTTGAGTCCACTGCTCTTCAACATCATCATTTGCTACTTATTAACTCGAATTTCCGACGGCCTAGAAAAGTCTCTTTTTTGCCGATGATTTAGTCCTCAGTAGACCAAACATCGTTGCCTTGCAAGCTGCACTTACAAAATGGTGTGACATTCTGGAGGAGCATGGACTGAGGGTAAGTATAACAAAGACTGAGTTCTTATGCTGCCCGTTCTCAGATCCAGATGCACCGATACCAGATATGTACGTCAAAGGAAAGCAGCTTAAGTCTTGTCCCAAGTTCAAGTATTTTGGCTCAATTGTAAACAACGGAGCTACATGCGATGATATCAAACATCGCACAAAGGTTGCGTGGATGACGTGGCGAGAAAACTCAGAACTTTTCTGCGATAAGCAAATGCCACTGAAGCTAAAGGGCAAGTTGTACAAAACGGTTGTACGTCCCACACTCATGTATGGATCTAAATGCTGGACCATGTATGAAGGTTACGCGAAAAAAAATGACGGCGACCGAAATGAAAATGTTACGCATCTCAGTTAGTGTAACCAAAATGGATCACATCAAACGTCCATAGACCAACCAATTCCGAAAAGCTCGAATACCGATAAATAGATTGGTATTGCAACTCCCGAAACGACGAGGCTACCGATTTGCAATTTTGGTCAGATGTTTTGATAACAAAATATCGCTAGCGACTTCAAAATTTTTCTCTATACATATCCTAGAAGTTGATGCAAAGTGAAGTTGGTCTGAATACCTCTACTCCTAGCTCCCCTACAAAACTATATTCAGTCTTATCTTTTGATAAATAATTTTGCGAGAAACTTAAAACTTGTGTCAAATGGTAACTGCTGAATGTGGATTGGATTCTTATTATGTTCCGCCTCTACAAAAAGCTCTATAATGAATATTTTGGGTTTTGCGTGCCCTCTAGGTCTGTACACGGGTATAGGGTATACATTCATCGTGCTATTTGCACGATTAGAACTCGTTTTACCTTATTTTACCACATCTCGTTGAGGTATATTCTTGAATTACATATTAAGCATATCTTAGAGGAGGTAAGATCAACAGCACGCTATGCAGAGGCATTTAACCCCATTTATGAGTACTCGTTTCTAAGTGAGATCATAGTCCTGATTCTGCTCACAGTGGGATTCGAACCCACGACTTTGAGCGTACAAGGCGAGTGGACTATCCACTACATGGCTGTATTCTAGAATTGATTTATCAATTAAATGAAATCAGCTCGTTGAACCCAAATATATTGAAAATCTCGTTAACAAAAAGTCCATAAACATAGGTACATATATATCTTATGGGCGCAACAGACCCTCCGATTGATTGAAGAGATAAATTGGAAGGTGTATGTGACCATCGAACTCAATTTTTTTATTGGATGTGTGGAACATGTTTCCATTTCTTTTTTTTTCGGACAATCTGTCATGATAATCATGTGTTTTCAGTTGCTGATTTTTTTGTATAAACCGGTTGTCATTCTTCATGCTATGATTGTGGCGGTCATTCTCCATTGAAAGTACCAATGGATGTCGTGTTGTGTGGACCGTGAGACTCATTTCAGATTGCGCGATAAATTGCCTAGTGTGTGTGTGCTGTACAGGCGTAAGATCGATTGACCAAGAAATCGCTAGGTCGGCGGTGCTCTTTAAGCAGTCACCGCTTCTAATAATCGTAAAAATAATAATCCAAAAGTTGAATAAAAAAACGGGAAAAATGTTTGGAATTTTTCCGAGTCTAACGTTAATTTTAGAAATTTTATGAAACCTGCAAACGGTTCCGTTCTAATAAAGTGAACTTATTGTACTATCTGCCATAATTTTTTTTAACTAAATTCAAAGCATTTGCAATCGTTTAATATTTTCCATTTTACAGATTTTTTTTAATAAGCTAGTTAAGGTCGCAGTCACACTGTCCGGGGTTTCCCAAGCCGAGCAGTACAAAAGATCAACGTTGTAGACAACATACGCCTGGCAGAGACAGAGGCGATGGGGGAATCCAACAAACGTTATTTGTTTGATGAATTGCCCCATCGTCTTTGTCTTTTCCAATCGTGTGTTGTCCACAATTTTGTTCTTTTATACCGCACAGTTAGGAAAACGCCGGACAGTGTGGGCCCGGCATAAGATTAGTGTAAAATGCTCATCCGTAAAACAAAATCTCATCCATCTCCACGTTACGAACCGATCATTAATTAAATTATTTTATTTTAGCCCAAAATAACGAGCGAGCGTTTGGATCCTGCCTGTTCATATGGCGCTCGTACAAAAAAAAAATATTCTCTCCCCTCCACTCTTAGTTATGTTCATCGCTTGCGAACCTCTAACGAAATTTCCCTGAAATATATAATTTTAGGCAGTTATTTACCTAGTAAAACGTCTTAATCGAATCAAACCATAATCCCGAACTATTCGCATTGATACAACAAATTCGCACGATGCGCACACTTTTGTGCGTCGTCATGCCATCTTGTTGAATCCAAAACGAATAGTGACTGTGCATGTGTGTGTACAATGGCGAACGTATTAATAGGTAAATAAGTTCGTAACATTATATGTGCGCAAAGAGGACCAAGATACGTTCGTTAGGGTGTCTTAGCTCTAGAAATGTTCATAGCTATTATCGTACCAGTTGTGAAAGTACGGCAATAATTGTGAGAAGAAGAAGAGATAGTTGTGCGGAATGCGGTCTCTTGGTGTAAGTAGAGGCCAACTTCTACGATGGGGGGCGTGTCGTGTGCACACTATTACGGAAAGATGCTAAAGATGCCAATGGGTAAATAAACGGTTTGTGTTAATGACGTTTTTTTGTGTATATTTGAGTAATTTTAAGATTAATAGCCGTAAGATTTTGGGAGTCAATTTTAATCATAATTTAAATTTCCAAAGAGCTCACCCGCTCAGACTAGGCAATCGGCCGTGAAGCCAGTCGCACCGGAATCACCAGCTCCGACATCTGCTCAATATCCGCCAGCGGTACAAACTCCGGTCAGGCAGACTCCTGTCAAGCAACCGGCGGTGGTAAAAGCAGCTGCTACTCCGCAAGTTGCAGCTTTTCCACAACAACAACAGCAGCAGCAGCAACAAAATCAACAACCACCAGCTGCTCAGGCAATGGACACCAGTAGCGAGAGTGTGCCAACCGAAGGTGGTGAAGACGGCGTTGCCCGACCATTCCGTCGAATGTGGTCGGTCAAGAGACCAGCCAGTAAGTATTTATTTGATTTGCAGACCAAATTCGATTTGAAGTACCCACTTCATGCGTTTCAATATTTGTTTCAGTTCGCACCAAAGAGCGACGTATCCGTCAGAATCGTCGATTGCGCAAGATTCTCTTGCCCAAGAATGCTCTAATGGCACTGCATGAACTCAAGAACGTACAAATGTCGGAATTCACGATCAACAATCGTACAGAGGGTGGATTTTCGGCTAAAGTGACTGTCAACAATATGCAGTACGAGGGCATTGGTAAGTCCAAGACGGCCTCGAAGAATAATGCATGTGAAAAGGCGTTGCGTGATCACATCATCTACACTATGATGCAAGCCAAGAATAAAGAGGAAACCAAGGAGAAAAATGGAGGTAAGATTGTGAAGTTGTTTTTAAAATTGTGCCTGTTCATTTATATGTCTGTTTACACACAGCAGAGACGAATGGTGCTGGGGAAAATACCGAAAATACTGAAAATGCTGAGAACGGCGACGGTGATGTTGAAATGAAAACAGACGTCGAAGACAACATTCCGATGTTGAATTTGGCCTCGTTTGCTATCTACAAGCTTTTCTCCGAATGGGAGAGTGAAGGTTTCCAGATTCCTGATTTTCGCCCAAATACCAGTGGCTCAAATGATGCGGCCCCGGCCACGCCCACACCAGCCGCACCACCAGTTACGCGCTCCGAGCTGCCAGCCAACTGGGAAACAATGCATCCAGCTTCACTTTTACTTATGGTAAGTTTCTTTGCAGGCTGTTCAATCGACGATACATTAATGTTACAATTTTATTTGATTCGTTCCAGATGCGTCCCGGCGTTGCATTCAACAATCTCGGTCCTGAAGGACAACCGCCGAATGTCATTCAACGCATTAGCGTTTGCGTTGATAATCAGGTCTTTGCCGGAGTGGGACGTTCGCAGAAGATTGCACGACGAAATGCCGCAACCGAAGCTTGTAACAAGCTGTTCAATACGAATTTCCAGTTTTCGTAAATAGAGTTTTTAGGGCGTACAATTTTATGACTAGACGTGGGGTGTTTATTTGATTCTGTGCGACTACATATATTATTGTAATTAGGGGGCAAGGCACAGACGACATGCTCACGCTTTAAGGGTATTTAATAGTTCTTAGTTTCGAAGCATGAATTTGATATGATATGCGAGAATAGATAATATTTTATCTTCGATTGATTGTGAGACGGAAGCAAAAAAAAATGTATTTGAATCATTTTAACCAATTTTAGTAATAGCCGAAATAAATAAATTTAGTGTGCCCAAAGAGATCGTGTTTTATTTTAACCCACCCGTACGCACATCATGTGTACGGATACGGATATGTTCATACATCAGCACGGGCGCATGGAGCGTGCTAAAACTGCGTGGGACAGTTACTCTTTCACTGTGAAACGCGCATGATGCACGAACATTTTGTTTATGTCTGCCAAGGATTTGGAGGATAACCCTTTAATGCAAGCATATCCTTGGTTGAAGGGAAATTAGGGGAAGGGTTGCATTATAAGGAACTGCCGATGGATAATAAATCAAATAAATCTGAAACCTATTTCTTACTGTTAAGTTTCACAGACAAAAACTGTGCGTTAACCAAACCCATAACATTGCTAACACGTGTGCAAACAGTTACTCCCGTTTAGAAAGCGCAGTCTTAAGCCGCGGGCATTCGGTGGCTCAGTGGTAGAAATGACACTCTTTATCTGTGAGTTGCCGGAGCGTGGGTTCGAATCTCACTGTGACCATGGATGTTCGTGTTGTCTATAAAAATCCTCCTACGGCAGCCGGTTCTTCGATGTAAATCGTCCCGGAGCTATCCGTTGTCACAACGGACAAGAGCTGCCAAAACCCCCTTCGATGCACGAGAGATAAAAATATCTCTTGAGTCCCTACAACAACAACAGTTAAGTCGCGTTCACGTACAATGCGATGCCAAGCCGTGCGATGTGTGCGCTGAACAGGGCGTATTGATTATATTATCGTCGTGATGAAATTCGTGAAGCTCGGGAACGTAAACCCAAGAAGCTCTAGTGAAGGACAAAAGATGATCTCACTTTACCGAGGGCTCTAAGAGATCCGACTCCCGACCGCTTAAAGCGCAGACAGAACGCATATGAGATGGCATCTCTTCAAACCTCAAAAAGTGGATGATTCAAAACCAAAACACCCAAGAGAGTGAATGCCGAACCGGGGCTGAAAGAGCTGGGCGAGAATGCCTCTCGTATTCGTCGAAAACTAACTATGTACATACATATCAAACTATTGTTTCAAATGAAAAGCAGCGGTGTTAATTTGGTAGATGGGTACAAAGCCGTTTGGGACTGAACCTGCGACAGAAGGCTTGGATAGAGGTCCTTCTTCTTCCTCCTTTGTAGCGGTGCAGACAGGTGTGAAACCTCTGTGCATCTATGTGGGTACGATTTATGGTTCGTCAATGTTTGTATCCGTGAGGTCTAAGGACAAAAACATAGCTGCAGCGATAGGGTTTTCCCACAGCGATATAGGGGTAAGATCAGTGGGCGCAGCGGGGCATTGAAACAAGTGACCCACATCATGAGGAGTACCATTGCAGTTTAGACAGATGTTTTGGATGTCCGGGTTTATGCGAGAAAGGTACGAATTAAGACGTGAACAAAAGCCCGACCGAAGTTGAGCTAGTGTTACTCTGGTGGCTCTCGGGAGCCTAATCTCCTCAGGCGAAATTGGTGGTGGGCGCTCTGAGAGGACTCTATTCGCACCTAAACTCGCGATAGACCGATTCACTTCTTCAGTGTGGATCGCTGCAATGGCGGCTCGGTATGTAACTTCATCGTAAGGGTCCCGTTTGTATCCCTGAACCTCTCTCTCAAGGTCTCGTAAACCACGCCTGACATGTCGTGGTGGAGGAATTCGGTCCATGAGATGATTATTGGGATGATCCTCACGGTAGCAACCAACAAGATACTGTTTAGAGAGTAGGAGATTGTGATAACGTACTGACATCAATTTTGTCTCCTGATGTAAGTGATCCTGGGCAGACATCAGAAGGCAACCTGTCGCGATGCGTAGAGCGGCATTTTGGCAGACCTGAACTTTGGACCAGTTTGTGTCACATAGACTATGTGTCCAAACTGGGGCTGCATAATCAGCGGCCGCTCGACCCACCGCTTTATAAGTAGCTAGCATGGTTTCTTTATCTTTGCCCCAGGTGCTACCAGCTAGAGCTTTTAGGATGTTGTTCCTACTGCGCATTTTTTCACAGACTGAAGCTGCATGATTTGCAGACGTCATCATGTTCTCTAGGTGAAGCCCGAGAATTTTGGGGTTTTTAACAGTAGGAACAGAATTGTTGCCAATACGTATATCCATCTCCCATCTGATGTCCTCCCACCAAGTGGTTAGAAAAGTCGCAGAGGATTTGGACGCAGAGATAGTGAGGTTTCAGCTTTGGAAAAATGCCTGTAATCGTCATAGATAGCGATTAATTCGGAGGCGCATTTCAACCTTATCATTCCCTGTGGCGAGTACGGTGCAATCGTCAGCATAGGAAATCACCTCGATTCCTTCAGGTGGTGTGGGAAGGCCGGACATGTAGATGTTGAACAGAGTGGGGGAGAGTACCCCTCCCTGTGGAACACCTAATTTGATTTTCCTAAGCTTAGAACGTTTGCCTCGAAACTCGGTGAAGGAGTGCCGACCAGCTAGATAGTTGGCAATCCAACGGATCTCTTGTGCAGGAAGATGCATATTCAACAGGTTTGCTAAGAGCATTGAATGATTGACTTTATCGAATGCACTTGATAGGTCTATTGCCACCAGAATAGTTCTGTGACAACGACTGCGTTGATTTAGCCCATCACGAATGCGTGTAGTGATCGCATCGAGGGCAGTGGTGGTGCTATGCCATGCTGGTGAGGTTCTAGCTTCGCATGTGCAACAAGAGTGGGGTGAATAAGGGCCTCCAGCGTCTTTGCGACAGGAGAAAGTATCGTAATGGGGCGGTAGGATTCCCCGAGATTTGCGCTCTTCCCTGGCTTGAGACAGGGAATAATTCGACCTGTTTTCCAGATTTCAGGGATGGCAAGCGTGGACATCGACAAGTTAAAGGCGGCCGTGAGATACTCAATGGCTGGAAGGTCGAGATGTTTCAACATGGTCATCGAAATGCCATCTGGTCCGAGGGCCTTGGAGTTTTTAGCATTCTCGATGACTTTTTTAACCTGGTCCGCTGTAAAAGAGGGTATGGTGTCAACATTCCGGCTGCGAATCCGTCTTCTAATTTTGCGCTTGAGGCCGTCAGACTTGGGATGTTAAATAAATTGTTTATTGAACAGGCTAGCACACTGAAGAGGATCGCAGGTTTTTGTGTTGCCAAATTCAATGGCGTTGTTGCCCTTTTCTTTCCGAGGATTGGAAAGGGCGCGGACGGTAGACCATAATTTGCTGACACCTTCATTGAGGTTACATTCATCGAGGTGCTGATTCCATTTCGCCCTCCTATAGTCTTTAACTTGTCGGTCAATTTCGGAGTTAAGCTCCTGAATTCTGGGATCATCAGGGTGAGCGCTTCTGATCTGATCACGTTCATCGGCTAATCTGGCGGCACTAGTGGGAAAGTTAGGCCGAACTTTCGGGATACGTCCTGCCGGAATAAAACGTGCCGCGGCTGTGGTAATGACGTTCCTAATATTTTTCTCGGCCTCATGAATGGTGATAGGTGATGTTAGCTCGATGAACTTCGCCGACGAGTAAGCTTTGAAACCATCCCAATCGGCTTTCTTGTGATTGACAAACGTTCGCTTCTCAGACTTAGTCATGTTTGCTGGTTTGTCAATTTTTATAATGATTGGGAGGTGATCTGATCTAAGGGTGGTACGTACTTCCCATCGGGAAGCAGCAATTAGGCTGGCACTGACAATAGTTATGTCAGGAGAACTACTGTGCCCACGACTCTAGTCGGCGAGTCTTCATTTAGTGAACAGAATTCTGAGGCGTCAAGTGATTCGGCGATAGTTATACCCCTGGCATTGTTGTTGAGGTCCGAATGCCAGAGCTCATGGTGCGCATTAAAGTCGCCAAGGATGACCCTGTGCTCTCCGAAAAGGAGAGGACCAATATCGAAACGGTAGCCTGAAGGGCAACTAGAATGAGGTGGTACATAAATATTAAAAATTTCGATATTAGTACTCCCTGATGGAACTGAGATGGCTTGAATTTCCGCCGTACCGTCAGCAACTACATCTAATACACAGTAATGTACGGACTTGTGTATTAGGAAGGCAAGTCCACCTCCAGGGTGAGAATCATCCGTGGCGGCCGGTCGATCTTTCCGCAGTATAACATATTCGCTATGGACGCATAGAGACGAGTTTGCGTGAAGCAACGTCTCTTGGATGGCGGCGATGAGAATTCTGTTGGAACTCAAGAAGTGTGTGATCTCAGCGATTTTTCGGTGAATGCCATTACAGTTAAACTGTAATATAGATAGTGCAGTGAAAACTGCTGGAGGAGGAGGGCCAGGCGTAAGACTGGGTCTGGCATTCCTTATCATATTGTTTGGCGGTGTAGGGGGCAGTGGTGGAGAAGGTGGGCTGGGAGCAGCCCTGGGTTGCCCGGAATTCATACAACCTGCCGCAACATATGCTGAGGCGTGTTGACCCTGTCTTCGTAACCCCGAACACCTAAAGTGAACCCATTCCCTGCAGCAATTACACTGCACTGATCTGGCATTCGAACCGATTCGTTGGTTGCAGACACTACAAATCCATACCTCTGGGCCTGGATTTGTTTCAACACCGGCGCGAATTAGTAAAATTGAGAGCAGCCGCGCCGAGATGTAATGCTCCCAATATGACGAAAAAACACATATATCGTACCCACACATATACACAACACACAACCTTCCTGCATCGAACCTTCAGGGCTCCTGCCGGGGCTCTTGCCATGAAGGCATATTGGCAGCTTTTGGCCGTTTTGAATTGACAAAACGGGTGTGGTCCACCCCGTAGAGGCAGTTGCCGTAAGACCACAACTTGACTCCAAGCTTGATCATGGTAGAGGGTCTGGACCAGATGGTGTCCCTATTAGGGGGTTGAAGATGACTGGACAGTTTTCATTGACTGATTAGCCAGAACCATCCCTGAAGAAGCAGGTACCACAGGTGAATACTGTGACGAAAAGGTTGCACGTTTTATTTAGTGAAATTCGAATCTTGCACAATACATTACGAAGTTTGGCACTGTAACCTCAATTTTGGCAACAGAAGCAACCTCGCGTCGACACGTGTGTTTAATGGGCCGGTCTTTTTTAGAAGAGATTCGTGAGGAGCAAGGCAAGGATTTTCGTTTTTCATCTAAAACAGGTTTTTTTTTGTTCTTGTTCCCGTGCAGACCGGCCAAATTTTTTTTATAGAGGTGGAGAAATCTTGCATAGATACTGCCATTGCAGTTATGCTGGATTCCTACCAGCTAAAACCAGACCACCTCTCTCGCCACAACCCCCGTGGAACCACCTTTCAGTATTACTTCGCGGGGGTGGGCTATGGCTAATTAGCCTTCAGACTGATTTGCTGACTTCCGTCTGGCTTCTTCCCTCTGCAGGTCCTTGTGGATATTACACACGAACTCCGTCACTGCTTCCCAATTGTGTTCTTTGTCCAACATACATATCACCACATTTTGTGGACTTAATACTTGGCCCACCTCCGCATTTAAATGCAGCCGCCCCGTTTGATATCTTGGACACTCAAAAAACACATGCCTTGCGTCCTCTGGTACTCCCTTGCACATAGGGCAATCGGGCGAGTTGTCTAACTTGAAGCGATACAAGTATTGTCGGTATCCTCCTAATTCCAGCCACGACGTATGCCGCTTCATGCGAGGTTGTTCTGTAAGCAGAGCATACTCTCAATGCGCACCTATGGTATATCGAGTTCAATTTTTGCGCGTTCCCAGAGGTGTCGACTGAGTTAGCCCAAACGGGTGAGGAGTATAATAGTATGGATGTAACCACCCTAGCCAGGAGCTGTCTTTTGGTAGATTTTGGGCCTCCTATATTGGGCATAATCCTTGCTAAAGCACCGGCCCAATAGTGACAAATCAAAATGTAGACATGTTCTGTTCATTGCGCCGCTCACGTAAAAACTTACCAGAGAATCCTCGATTTGAACGATCGGTTTGATTTTGTGACGACAATTAGCGCCGTTCTTGCAATATAGAGGTGACGACAATTTTATGCCAAGCATAGTTAAGGCGTGACGGCACATATTGCGCTGGTGGATGAGAGACTTGAAAGTAACGGTTCACGACCTAGAGAGTTAAGGTCTTTTGTACCGACGGACCTGAATGTTTCTCGTCGATATATTCAAACTAAGATTAAATACGCACCCGATTGCAAACAAGTGCCTGCAATTTATATGACTGCAACCGAAATGAAAATGTTACACCTGTCAGTTGGTGTAACCAAAAGGGACCACATCAAAAGTACCTACATCAGAGGCAGCTTGTACATAGACCAACCAATCTCCGAAAAGCTCGAAGCCCGACAAATGGATTGGTATTGCCATGTTCAAAGGCGTCCGTCTGAGAACCCCGCATAGAAGGCGATATCAATGGAAGTTCCACTTGATGGGCCCAAGGCCAGAGGCAGAACACATGGATGAAATGAAAACAACAACAAGGCATTGGTCTCGGCAATGACACGATCCAAGATAGAGCTGCCTTTAGAAATATGCTGAGACATTACCGCCAGAACGGCCGATGTGCCTACACCGCAGATATAGCGACCCGACCCCATGGAGCGGTATAAAGATCGAGGCAAGGATGAAGAAGAAGCCTGCAATTTATATGCAAAATTTGATGTTCGCCATGTCCTCGTGTGGAAGCAGCGAAATATCGTGGCAAGCTTGCTGGTAAACTTGAACGCAGTGGAATGAAAGGGGGCATCGCGCATTCAAAGAATCACTTCGGGGTTTGATTTTTTCTTTAAAAAGTGAAGTGTGGCAAAGTTCGGTGTTTTTCTTGTGCGAATAGTGACCGCGGCAGCAGTGGCATTGATATGCTGGTCAAAAGCCATGAAAGTGTTTGTTGCCACAAAAGACGTAAGTGAGGTTATGTCACCACGTGGTGCAACTTCGTGCACCCTTGAAACAGCGTCAAGTCTTAACCGCTGCCCAGCGTTAGGCATTGTCAATATAAAAAAAAACCGGTAAGTATAATATGGTCGATGCCAGACTCAATTTATTAATTTTTTTTTATCCCGGTGTTTGTGTTCGTATTCCCCGCAGGGGGGTCTGTGTCCGTGTGACACTCAGCTTGGAAGGCTGTTTGTAGTCGGACAGGGATCTTTGGTGACTTACGACACCACGGACCTAGTAGCGCAAGGGGGCCCCTGGTACAGTTGATACGCCATGGCGAGGATCTGTACAAAGACCATTTGGGCGTTAACGGTCCCGTGCTCCTGAGTTATGCACGGGTGGCTCTTGGCGTGCCTACCTCCCCCCATAGTTTGCGGGAGGGAAGCACTAAAGGCCTAGCACGATTTTGATGTCCCCCGGTGGGGGGGTGCATCATACGGAAGTCGTGTGAGCTTCGGAGGTGACGGCTCCGCATGACCCGAGTCGAGAAGGGGCTAGCTAGGGAGAACGGCCTTGGTGGAAAATGCTTACGCGCCTATATCTAGCTAGTTTGTGGATTGATGACCACACTGCCTGAGTCGCATTGCTGACTAGTAAACTAAAGGGGCCGCCTGGATGTGAAAAGCAGCGCTACGTTGTCTTCACAGACGCGTAGTCACAGGTCCAACGAGCCTGGGGTGTGCATGCCCGAATTCGACGTAAGGCTTAACCAATAGGGGGCCGAAGGAGGATCACACCTGCTATGGAGAAGTCCATAGCGAATAGTGTACTACGGGGATGGGTGTGCCCAGGGGACCATGGTCCTTGCCCATCAAGGTGTTGGACTCGTAGTGGCTGGAGGTTGTTACCCAAGTCATCCAGCTAGTGATGCAATCCCGGC
Source organism: Microchrysa polita (assembly GCA_949715475.1). NCBI lineage: Eukaryota > Metazoa > Arthropoda > Insecta > Diptera > Stratiomyidae > Microchrysa > Microchrysa polita. The sequence continues at coordinate 16,827,081 of OX454417.1, read as the reverse complement.
GTTGGATTCCGGATGGTGTGTGCATGCGCCTGATGGAGAAATCTCCGTCTGACAACAACACCTTGTCAGTAAAAAGCCGAAGGTCCAAACTTTTTAGCGGGACCGGGAGATAAAGGCCGAAAGGCTAGGTGCTCCCCTGACGGTATACCTGTAGATGGTTAGCTTGTTTGTGTTCGTACTCCCTTAGTTACGGGAATATTTCCTACTATGTGTTGGAACGAGGGATGCAATGGGCAATAATACGTATAGTTCTCCGATCTTAAGCGACACAACTTAGCTGCTTTCCTTTCAAAACTTTTAGTAATCTTTGCGGTCTTTTTCCCAATTGCACTTGCCAAGTCCGGTCCTTATCAGCGTTGCAGACTTCCCTACATTTGTGGTTTTTAAGTGCTGCGAATCAACTCTACGCCGCATATAGAACTAAAAATTCTCCTTCCGCGGGAGTGTCTATCCAGGGTACACCACGACATTCGTGTCTCAAACGAAAGCTCCTGGAACACCCAAGGACTCGCGGAAGATGCCCACTTGATGCGGCACACCTTTCTACTCCATGCCCAGAGGAATGGGCAATAAAAAGAAGCCGATACGCTAGAACATTATCGTCGAAGCGCGATGATATTTGACATCCTTAGCATTGGCTGTCGAGGCAAAGAACGCATCCCTAGAATGAATTACATAGGCAATCAATTAATAAGATCAAGAACCGAGCCCTGGCGTTGATTTCTAATTTGTGTTTTATTTACTGAAAATATACGTTCCAAATACATCTTGCTCCTTAAATCTATCGAGATCATAAAAAAAATACTGCAAACCGGGCAACCGCAATCCGCATTAGTCCTCAAACTTTACGAAAACATCGTCTGCAACAATTGTTCTCGTCGTTTCATTCCGTTCGGATCCATTTCTCCGCCCGCCCTTCGTCGATCATCCTCCACCTCGGAGTCCTGCAATTGCGGAATACTCTCATCGTTAAATCTGCGGCAGAAGTTATGCAAACAACAAATTGTCTGCACTGTCTTTCGCATTTCCGTTAAATCCTTTGCCTCCAACGAGTACAACGACTGATAGCGATGCATCATCTGCTTAATGGCTTCCCGGGCCACGCTCAATTGCTCGCCAATGTACCGATTGAAACGAACCCGCTTCGGAGTCTCGGCATTCAAATAGGGCGTCATTATGGACGTTTTCAATGGCATTTTACCATCTCCGATCAGATAGACTCCTTCCGGCAGTGATTCATCTTTGGAGTTCAATCGTTGCCAGAGTGGACTGTGTTCGAGGGAGTATGTGTCAGTTAGTTCCACATAGCAATCGATGATGATCATATCCGTGGTGCAGACGAGTTGTAAGGTAACAGCCACCTCGTCGTCCTCACTTTCCAGGAAGACTTCCAACTGTTTGGTGGCCACCACGCCGAGCAGTTGGGTGCCTTTTTGTTCGGTAAAGAGAGCAATGTGCTCGCGACGGGGCCAACTTATGAATGTACTGTAAAAGTCGGCGATGAGGTCACAAAAATTGATGGCAACACGCTGACACATGTTTGTGGGAATTTTGAATCGTCGCCCGATCTCCTCGTAGTGCTGACTCGTGCTCAACTTCCATAGGGCCAGGGAGAAAAATGTGTCCCGCGAAATTAGCGAATCGCCAATTTGTCTTTGAGGATTTTTCATCAGTGGACCGATAATTTCTAGAAGGGCCTGAAATTTGCATAAACCTGATTAATTGCGCTCTCACAAGCTCTGACAGGAGGAGAATGAGGATACTTACATTGTACGTGCACTTCTTCATGTGAAAATTCGCTTCGAAATCTTTGGGCGGCAAAAAGTTCGATATATGCAAATTGACTTCCTTACTGTCCTCGGCAGGGGCGACGGTGGCGGGCTTCCTTGGTGATTCAGTGGTTTTGTTGGCATTCCGACCGTGGTGATGGTCACGGAATCCTTTTGAACTTGGTGTGGAGCTTCTGCTGCCCGGGGGCTTACACTTTTTCCCGTTGCCGAACGAACGGGACGTCTTCTTGCGAAGCATATTGTAGACATACACGTCCAGGCCATCGTCGTCACTGTCGTCGAGAAATTTTTGAAATTGTTGAGCTGGATAGGGAAGCGGGCGAAATTTCTGAGTCCGATCGACAAGGAGATCTTTAGCCAGAATTGTGGCAATGTTGGTTACGATTGCGCCTTCGTCCATGGTTTGGGAGTGAAAATGTAGCGAGGAAAATACTGCGATACGGGAGTCTTGTAACTTCTGCCTTTATGTTGACACAAAGGACTTCCGCGGCAGGACAAATGTCAATCACAAATGAGTGGAAGGATATAAGGAAATTGCAAAGGGTGCGTTTCTTTATCCCATGCAGAGATGTCCGGAGGAGGATTATTATAGAATTTTGCTCTTCTAAGAACTGAAGTCACGCAACTTTAAAATAGTAAAAAGTAAGCCTCACCGTAATCAATTTCAAAGCAAACATTTTGCAAAATCGTCCGTTTTCCAGTTTACAAGATTTCGGTTACTTCAATTTTAGAACTCACTGTACCAACCACAGCTCCCAATCGACTACAGCGCCTCTATCAAATCAATTCGAAATTTTCGTGAACTTGACATGTTTACTAGTCTGATTAGAACTGTCATCCTTTCGGCGGGCGCCTAAATATTTACTTTTTAGTCAAGAAGCACTAGTTTCTCGCAAAAAGCAATTTCCTGCTCAAAACCATGGAAGAAGAATTCGAAGACGATGGCTGGATGGGACGACATCGTACCGGTGACGATGAGGTATCAGAAATTCACCTAAGAAAATCCCACACCATTCTCACCTAATCATTCTAGGAAAATGCCGAAGAGCCCCTCGAGAACCCACAGGAAGTTATGCGTGAATGTCTGGAGAAATTCGCCACCCCCGACTATATAATGGAGCCGGGCATATTTACGCAATTGAAAAAGTATTTTCAGGCCGGCGGAACGCCGGAACAAGTCATCAATTTACTGTCCATCAACTACAAAGCCGTCGCGCAAATGGCCAACCTGCTGGCCGAATGGCTGATCCTGGCCGGTGTGAAAGTCACCGATGTTCAGGCAATGGTTGAGAATCATTTGAAGGACATGATTCTGAGAACGTTTGACCCGAAGAAGGCCGATACGATCTTTACGGAGGAGGGTGAAACGCCCGACTGGCTTACGGAGATGATTGATCATCATACGTGGCGATCGTTGATCTATCGACTGGCGGAGGAGTATCCTGATTGTTTGATGTTGAACTTTACCATCAAGGTGAGAGAGATGATTTCCCATTCCTCTTCCTGAATTGCTCGAATAATGGAAGTCCATTTTCAGCTCATCTCTGATGCAGGCTTCCAGAGCGAGATCACATCCATCTCCACAGCCGCACAGCAAATCGAAGTGTTCTCGCGTGTGTTGAAAACGTCCATCATAAAATTCCTAAACAACCCCGAGGACATTCAGGGCACGATTCATGAGTGTGCACGAATGGTTTGTCACGGTCAGCACACGTATGTCTACAGTCAAGTCCTGGTCCAGGTCTTATCGCAAGAGCCTAAGGGCGGATTCAACATGAAACGTCTGTCGCAGGAGATCACCAAATATGCGCTGATGAAGTGAGTCCGACTTGCATTCCTGCTGATCAGTTTAATTTACTTTTTTGCTTCCTTTTCAGCAATCAAAACGTCACGCCCATCACCATGGCATTGAACAGCTCCTCCGGCTATCCACAAGCATGTCAGGCCCTGACTTCCATGCTGTCTCGAAACGCTCTTAATCCGGCCGATATTTCCGTACTATTTCGAAACTACTCTGCCACCGATCCGCCACCAATTGACCTTATACGAAATCCACAATTTCTCGAATTGCTGGTGGACTCGCTCTTCAAAGCGGGCGTTAAAATCAACCCGGAACACAAATCCAAGTACATTTACCTCCTGGCCTATGCGGCGAGTGTTTGTGACGTCCCCGGAAAGAAGGGCACACAATCAAAGCGCAATATCAACAAAGAGGAGCTCAAACCCACCATCCAAGCAATCGAAAAGGCTCATGCCATTTGCAATGTAAACAAAGGATCGCAGGAACTAATTGCAGAACTGCAAACTCTTTACAATTGCCTGCGATTCCCGGTCGTGGGAGTCGGCGTGATTCGATGGATTGAAAACACCGTCACGGAGCCATCGTATTTTAAGCTGTCCACAGACAGTTGTCCGCCACATTTGGCCGTGCTGGATGAGGTGGCTTCGTTGCATACGTCGTTGCACGGGCCGATTTTGAGCCTGTTGATTCGTTTGTTTGAGTCCAAACAGGATGAGTTGGAGATTTTGGTGCAGGTACGTTATAAGGAGAATGGTAAAAGTTGATCAATTTTAAAATGAGATTTTTTGCATGGACTTTAGCTCGAAATGAAAAAGATGTTGCTCGATCGCATGGTGAACTTGTTGACGCGGGGCTGTGTTGTTCCCGTGGTGAAGTACATTAAACAGTGTAGTAGCCGAGGCGATACGGACGTGTCTTTGATTCGATACTTTGTAACGGAGGTAAGTCATTGGCTTGTAGTCATTTTGTCAGAAAATTATATTCATTAACGAATGTGGCTTCAATTTGTATTTTTGGCATTGATCGAAAGGAGAAAGTGGTCCTATTGGCTTCGGGGCGGATCTCACCCGTTTTTATTCAAAACAGCCAAGAGTTGCCTACAACGCCTCCCTGGCAAGAGCCTTGATGGTTCGATGCAGGAAGGTTGTTGAGAGCATTACATCTCGAGCCGCGTCGAGATTTTTTTTTTTACTAATACACGCCGGTGTTGAAACAAATCCAGGCCCAAGGCCCTAGGGTATGGTATTGTTTGCAACAAAAGAATTGGCTCGAATGGCTAGTCAGTGGAGTTTAGTTACTGTTCGGAGTGGGTCCATCTCAGGTATTCAAGCTTGAGCAGGACGGGTCAGTATAATAGTTCATAGTCCTCGGGTTACACTAGACCCACCTTCATCACCACAGCTTCCTTCACCCCCGATAATATGATCAGGAATTCCACACCAAGTTTAACTTGTTTTGACGGTTGTCTGTTTAGGTGTTCAATGATTTTATTTAGGTTAGGTAAAGGGGCTACTGAATTTATCCCCAGCGCACTTAGACCAGACTTGGTCCGTTGTGATACGTCTGTAGAATTCGAATCTAATAACCTATTAAGCTGAGAACCACCCCGTGCTAACAATGAATTTGTTGAGCAGTATTGGGCTCACATCACGAAGATCGTCCGTATCATAAAAATACCTGGAACCAAGGTAACGGTTTCGTTTCTCGGCCAAAGCAGGACATTGACAGAGTAAGTGATGTACGCTCTCTTCCTCCTCCTCGTCATCACAGCTTCTACAGAAGTCATTGTGGGGAATTCGGAGCCTTCTAGCAAGATTTCCAATAGGACAATGCCCCGTTATAACTCCCACTACATTCCGAATATGCTTTCTGTCCAAAGACAGTAATATGGTTGATCGAACAAAATCTAGCTTTGGCTATATCAAACTCGTCGTATTGCAAGTACAACCATAGGTCCATCTTGCATTGGCCCTGCGTTCAACAGCGGTTTTTATTACCATTACACAAGCAGCAGATGGCGTTTTCATGTTGTAACGATCGCCTTCAGCGGCACTAGCTGAGGCAAGTCGCGCCAAGTCGTCTGCGCGTCGATTCCCTTTGAAGCCACTATGACCCGGTATCCAGCATAGCGTAATATCGAAGAAACGACCCATCTCTCTCAGTACTAATCGGCACTTCTCGATGATTTTTGATGTGGTTAGCACTGATTCAAGTGATCTAATAGCAGCCTGACTATCGGTGAAGAGTATAACGTTCCTTCCTGTGACGACGTACCTACCCAACCAATTTAGGGCCTCCAAAATCGCTGAGACCTCTGCTTGTAGAACACTACAGAAGTTAGGGTAAGCTGACCAGACTTCAGAAGATCCAATGCTGTACACGTACTTGCGGTACCCGGTTTTCAGGAAAAGCCTCCAGCCACTCGCCTTCACGCCGATTTGGAGAAAGAATAATAACCAGAAGAGCAGATCAGCTGGAATTTACTTAACTTAACATTATAGCGAAAATCAGCATTGTGAGATAATCTAGTAATACACTAGGGTTCCAGCAGCATTACGGCACATGTTCGTGTTGTATTAACTTGCGTAAACAATATTACATCATGCTACCAGGCATGTAGTTATTTAAGATTTCTAACGAATAAATTACAGGCATCTCGTTCACTTATCCGCCAGACCATCTTTCGGTATTACTTCTCAGGGGCGGTCTCTGTGTCTTTACGTCCTGCTTCCTCGTTCTGCAGAACATTATTATATGCTACAGACAAACCACTCACTGAGGCCTATTTTGACCACATCCACTTCCAGTACGGTAACGATTCTTAACATTTGCACTCGGTATTGCAGACGAACCTTTAATTTAAAATTCACCAACAACCTTCCAGGATCGAACTTTCAAAGTTTAGAACGTATTCTGCATACTGATAATTTCAGGCGATGCTATACACTTCTCAGCTTCTCTCTCTTCCTAAGATGCTTCGTCGCCTGACGGGATTAAGCTTCCGCGTATCATTAAGGAGTCTCTAGTCCAACTTCAATTAAGTAGGTATACCAACATTAAGGTGAGGATTATGCTACGTTGTTCGACGTATAATATTTACTTCACTGTGCCAAACCTATTCTTTCCGAATCTCAGCTTAACAAGCAAAATTGAAACACTTCAAAACCTTCAAGCCACAGCTAATTTTCGATCTAGTCAGTAGACCTCAAACGACCAAAGCAAATTTTTATTCGGTAAAAAATATTGAAACAATATCTCTCTCTCTCTCTGGTTCCTGTTAACCCCTTGTGGGGCATAGGGCATCAACTACGCCTACTTTCCACCTCGTTCTGTTCTGTGCCATCGTCTTTAGGTCTGACCACTGTTTGTTTAATGAAGCAGCCTCGCTATTAACCGATCTTCTCCACGTGTTTCTTGGTCGTCCAACACGGCGTCTAGCATTGGCTCCCTGAGGGTTCCAATCTAGGGCCTGCTTTGCAATATTTGTTGGCCCTCTTCGGAGAGTATGACCTATCCATTGCCACTTTCGCCTTTTCACAGAAGTGCCTATCCAATCCAGGCCTGTGATATTCAGGAGATCATCATTGGAAATAATCTCAGGCCAGCGGATTTGTAGGATGCGCCGTAGGCACTGGTTTACGAAAGTTTGCAGCTTAGTTGTTATCTCGTTGGTCACCTTCCAAGTTGAACAGCCATAAAGAAGCACAGATATTACGATAGAATTGAAGATTCGGATTTTGGTGCGCCTGGAAATTTATTTTATTTTGCCAGAAAGGAGTCAAAGTGAAGAAGGCTGCCCTAGCCTTATTGATACGCGATTGTACATCAGCGTCCGCGCCGCCATCTGCTGTGACTATGCTTCTGAGGTAGCAGAATTCGTCAACTTTTTCGACTGCCTGGCCCGAAACACAAATTCCGCTTTGTCCCCCAGGATGGGAGCTCAAGTACTTGGTCTTGGCAGCGTTTATCTTGAGCCCGGCATTACGACTTTCGCAATGCAGAGCATCGGCCATTTGAGCTACATCCTCCTTTTTATTTAAAAGCAGACAAATATCGTCAGCATAGTCCAGGTGTTGCAGGAAATCAAACATTTTCCATCTGATACCTTTCCTCTGGTTTTGAAGCGCGCTCACTAGTACATCGTTAATGGCTATGAGGCAAAGAATAGGTGATAAAATGCAACCTTGTCTCACTCCACTGTGCACCTCAAAAGGATCTGAAAGCTTACCCTTGTGCAAAACGTGACATTGGGCTCCCTGATAAGATTCCTTGATGATGGAAATTATTTTATCTGGTATGCCCCTCCTACGAAGAGCTCTCCAAATATACTCCCGATCAACACTATCGAACGCCTTCTCGAAATCAATGAACATGAGATGTAATGGGGATCTCCATTCGGCGGATTGCTCAATAATAATTCGGAGAGTGTTTATATGGTCGCTATATGAAAAACCCTCACGAAAGCCAGCCTGTTCATTGCTTAAAGTGCGATCAACTTCATCCTTGATCCGGTTCAAAATAATTTTAGCCATCAGCTTGGATACAGCTGGAAGTAGGCAAATACCGCGCCAATTATTACAATCCTTAAGGTTACCCTTCTTGGGAATTTTAATAATTACGCCCTTTTTCCATTCTACTGGAAGAGTTTCGGTTTCCCAACACTCTCTGATGAGGGGATGCAGAATATCCGCTGTAGAATTCGAATCCGCTTTAAATAGTTCGACCGGAATTCCATCTATCCCCGGGGCCTTACCGGCGTCTATAGATTCGATAACCCGCTTTAATTCCGTCTTAGATGGTGGTCTGGAATTAATACTGGCTACTGGAGGGACGTCTTCTTTTGCCGATGAAGATGCACTTGCAGGCCCGAAACGGTTGTTAAGGACCTCAAAAAAGTGCTCTTTCCATCTCTGAAGCTGCTGTTCTTCAGTAACAAGCAGTAACCCTTCTTTATCTTTCACAGGATGGTCCGTTGTGAACGACTTGCCAATTAGTGGTTTAATTAGCTTAAATAGGGTACCGCTTTCACCACGGTAAGCCGCATCATTTGCCTCCTTCGCTAAAGCGTTGATGTAAGTACGCTTATCACGCCTCACACTTCTCTGCACGCCTTTTTGTAGTGAACGGTATTCAGCACGAAGTTGATTTTTAGCTGAATCATCAGCAGCAGAGTTAATCTGTTCCTTAACTCTTTTGCGTGCTGAGATAAGAGACCAAGTAGCATCACTGATAAATGGTCTCCTACCACGATCCAATCTTCCCACAGTCGCTTCGCCACATGAAATAAAAGAATCCTTTGCAAAATTGCATCTATCTTCAATTGTAGGATTCTGAAGAGATGTTGCTGCACAAGCTTTTTCGTGCAAGGCGGTCGAATATGCACGTCTAGTTGAGGAATTTTTTAGCTTTTGCACATTAAATCGTGGCAAGATTCGCGTGTTGTGAGATCGTTGAATCGCTGCCGTTCGTAAGCGAAATTTCGCGATAACAAGGTGGTGGTCGCTGCCAACATCAGCCCCACGCTTCGACCTGACGTCTAAGAGACAGTTTCTCCATGTCTTAGAAACAGCAATATGGTCAATTTGGTTCTCTGTTCTGCCATCAGGAGAAATCCAAGTTGTTAGGTGGCAGGGTTTATGCTTGAACAAAGTTCCGCCAATGACTAGTTGCCGAGAGTTACAAAACTCCACGAACATTTCGCCATTGTTGTTCCTGTCGCCAAGCCCGTGATTGCCCATAAGATGTTCCAAGCCTAAATTATCAGTACCGACTTTGGCGTTGAGATCCCCCATTATGATTTTGATGTCACCCCTGGGAGCCCTATCAAAGGTGTCGCCTAGTCGCTGATAAAAAACGTCCTTAGTGGATTGGTCTGCAGGTTCAGTCGGTGCGTAGCACTGAATAATTGTGATGTTTCGTACTCTGGATTTGAACCTGGCTGTGATGATACGGTCGGAGATAGGTTTCCAGTCGATAAGGGATCGGCGTGCATTCCTAGTCAACAGGATTCCAACGCCCGCTTGCCGAGGTGAATTATCGTCTTCACTTCCAGAGTAGAGCAGTACAGTGCGAGAGCTTGGTGAGAAAGTCGCCCCCGATCCGAGCCATCTTGTTTCGCTCAGTCCTAGTATAGCGATGTTGTATGCGGTCATTTCCTGTTCCTGTTCGACTTCTGTGAGCCTTGTGTTATTACACTCACCCCAAAACCACAGGGGTCAATTTTTTTTAAGTTTCGTACATATCTGAACCCTTGAGCGCAAAACAGAGTTGCTGCGCGCACAATTGTAGAGATATGTTCGAAACTCAGGAGAGTTTTATCCTCTCCTGTCCCTTTAGTCGCCTCTTACGACACGCCGGGAAAGACGGTAGCACTATTCTTAACCCGTGCCACTATACCTTAAATTCCTTATTTAGAACTCCTCAATTTAATGATTTTCTCCTGTGCCGAAAAAAATATACTGTTCACTGATCCCGTCTGAAAAGCTATACGGCACTGGTTCTCCCTGACAAAAAAAATATCGCAAACGTATGTGTCAAGACGAAAAGCTTAACAGAGAAAAGTACTCGAAATAAGATTATACACATGGTAGCTTTCCAGGCACAGTTTTAGAACCTCCAGGGCGGTGGAAGGGTTGCTTATCCTGATTGCAATAATTCTGGAGGAGAGTATGCAATTCTCCATTATTACATTAGTAATGCTACGCCGGTTCCCTAGGCTCGCCAATTTAACTGATTCGAAGGACATATTGTGGGGAAAAAACCTTTATCTAAAAACCCCTGGCAGAGTCCTTTCTTTAGTATGCTTTTACCTATAGAGGTTGATAGAGAATTTCCATGTTATGGAGAATTTTCGAAAATTTTAGAAAACTCAAAATGCGATTTGGGCAGCCGAACTTCCGAACGCGGATAGACCGTGTCATTTGTAGCAAATGTGAGCGCCAAGTAGCTCTACAAGTTTGCCGGATTTTAGAAAGACAGAGAAGGGTTCCCAGAATATGGAGAATTAACGATGGCCAAAAACAATTGCGATTATTTCACTAAATATCGATCGTACATGGCACCTACAGGAGTCAAACTTTACACCTTAAAAGCAGACAAGACTGAATACCGGTTACTCATACATACATACATATATGGTTACTCATACATTTTATCCAATAAATAAGCTTAAAGCATTCTATAGCCAGTGTAAACGACCATGCTATAAGTATGCTTAAAGTTTAAATTATGGATAAATATGTACGAGTAACCGACACTGAGTGAGTCATTGTGTGGGATGGCGAATGCTGTACACTTTGCTGTACATTTCCCAATGCTGTACGACAGGTGAAAATGCTGTACTGTACAGCAAAATGCTGTACGTATGGTCAGCTTAAGTTAGGGAGACTGAGAGACAAGTTAATGTTCAGTTCCTCAGAGTATATTCCGATACCCACTCCTGCGTCCGTCTTCGAACCATCAGTATAAATTGCAATGGATGCACTAGGCAGGGATATGCTATTATCCCACGCTTCCCTTGACGGGATCAGGCTACAATGGTTTCTTCCAAATAGGTATTTGGGAACAGTGTAGTCAGTTGCTGGGGGCAGGTTGAAGTTGCGAAGAATCGTTGAGTGCCCATAGTCCAGCGCTCGCCACAGGTCGGTTTCACGAAGACGCAACGCCGTGCATACCGCAATCCGTTGACCGAAGACGTCCAGTGGCAGTAGTCCCAGGACTATCTCTAGTCCCAATGAAGGTGTTGTATGAAAAGCTCCAGTTATGAGAAGAGAAGCCAGCCTTTGAACTTTGACGAGCAAGTTATAATAGATGGCGGTACTTAGTGCTGTCCACCACACGCTAACTCCATAAAGTAGAATAGGCCGCACAATAGCTGTGTACAACCAATACCCAACTTTTGGTTGCAGGCCCCACGTTTTCCCGATTGTTTTCTTGCAAGAGTAAAGTGCCACAGTAGCTTTATTCACCCTTTCTTCAATGTTGGGTTTCCATTTTAATTTCTTGTCTAAAATCAGACCAAGAAATTTGGCCGTGTCGGACAACTCTAGTTGTGTGCCCCCTAGTCTAGGCAAGGTAATATGTAGTAGGAATCGTGCGCCTCCTAGTAAAGAGGACTAAGTCCGTTTTTGCTGGGCTAATTCCCACGCCACTGAGGTTAGCCCAGTCCGTTAAGATAGTCAGGGCGTTCTCTAATAACCCGCTAAGAGTGTCAGGAAACTTGCCCCTAACAGCTATAGCAACGTCATCAGCATAAGCTGTGACTTTGCATCCGATACTTTCCAGGTTAAGAAGCAATTGGTTAATCGCTATATTCCAGAGTAAAGGAGATAGGATGCCTCCTTGTGGAGTGCCCCTACAAACATATCTGCAGACAGAGGAGGCACCCAGACTACTCTGAATGCGTCTCGTGGTAAGTAGCATATTCACGAGGGTACATTTATAGAATCGTCAACATGTAGATTCCGAAGAGCATCCGTAATCGCCGTGGGCTTGATATTGTTAAAAGCACCCTCAATATCCAAGAAGACCACCATCGTGTATTCTTTGTGATGAATAGATGTTTCTACATAACTAAAAAAAAACGAATGTAGAGCTGTATCGACAGATCTCCCTTTGCAATATGCATGTTGTGACATGGATAATAGGTTTTGTGGGATCGTCGCTCTAACATGAATGTCGATTAGCCGTTCTAGTGATTTCAACATGGTGGATGAAAGGCTAATAGGCCGGAGATCCTTTCGCTTTGCATGCGAACTTCTACCTGTTTTGGAAATAAAGGTGACTTTCACTTCTCTCCACAAGCGAGGTATGTATACTAAGTTCAGGCATGCAGTAAATATGCGTACTATCCAAGGGTACGTGATGTCTATACACTTTTGCAAATCAGCAGGGATAATACCATCAGGCCCGGCTGATTTAAAGGGATCAACGCTTGTGATCGCCCAAATTATTTTCTCACGGTTGAGAATAGAAGCCGTATCGCAAGACCCTCTATGAGTTAAGGGAAGACCAGGAAGAGCGACGGCTGAGTTTCCAGGGAAGTGTGTGTCGATTAAACACTCGACAGTTTCGATACAAGAAGACGTCCATGATCCGTCTTCTTTCTGTAGAAAGCTTGGCATAGATGGGTGGGATGCTAAGACTTTCCTTAATCTGGATGTCTCCGAGGCCCCTTCGATGCTTTCGCAGAAGCCTCTCCAAGCGCTACGCTTAGCGCTTCTTAGTTCTTTTTTGAAAGAATTTAGATGTTTCTTGTATGAATGCCAGTCCGATTCGAGTTTAGAGGCCTTAGCCTCATTAAAGCTTCTCCTACTCGTAACTCTTAATTCAGAAATCGTAGAATTCCACCAAGTAGGTTTTTTTCTTTCCTGTCCGTAAACTGACAGGGCAGGATGCTGTAGTCGCAGTCTTCATCGCTTCGGTGAAGACGTTTACCATATCATCCAATTCTTTTGCTTTTATTTGATGGAGCGATTAGGGGACACCCCCGATCCGTCTGCTACGACATGTGGTCCAGTGTTAGGGGAAATTCCCCTAAATTTAGGGTTTTTTCGTCGCTTTAACTACATATGTATTTAAATTGCCGGTTGCCGGGAAAAAAATAAGCTTATTACTTGCCCTGTACCTCCAAAAAATCGCCGAGATTACTCACTTAATGAATTCCCACAGAATTCTGATTTCCGTCACCAGGAGACGATGCTTCATCCGAACTCGTTTCTTAGCGTCTATGGTGGCTATGTTATACTGCAAAAAGATAGATCAGGCGCCCGAAATGATTCTCACGATGGAGGTGGATTTGCCTTCCTAATACACAAGTCCGAATGTATTAGGTGTAGTTTTTGACGGTACGGCGGAAATGCAAGCCATCTTAAGCTTCACTAGGGAGTACAGATATGTATGTTGTTGTAGTGACTCAAGAGATATTTTATCTCTCTTGAATCGAAGGGTTTTTTTTTTTGGCAGCTCTTGGCCGTTGTGACAACAAGTAGCTCTGGGGCGATTTACATCGAAGAACCGGCCGCCGTAGGAGCATTTTTATAGACGAACATCCATGGTCACAGTGGGATTCGAACCCACGCTCCGGCAACTCAGAGATAGAGTGTCTTCTTGCCACCGCATTTCCGGGAGTACAGATATCGACATTTTTATTGTTTATATTCCACCGCATTCTAGTTGCCCTTCTGGTTTGATTTTCGATATTTTTGGGCTAAAATATTCTCTCATCAAACTGAGTTAGTAGCAGCGATTTTTTTTCATCGAATAAAATACCATTTTTGGCCATTTTGAATTTTTGGTATGGATTTCGAAAGAAGTACGAGTCAGAATTATGGTATGGAAGCAAACCATAATTCACAAACGGCATTAGCCGCATCCCCCCGTCCTTAATCGTCACGGTTCCCAGTTTGGGAATCACTTCCTCAAACTTTTAAAGCTTAATTTTGACTAACCATCTACCCAAGAAAATAGATACTTTATACTAATATTTCAGAAAAAAAGTTGGGCTACACGAATATTTAGATTTTTCATAGTAAATTGAAACTTCATTTGATTTAATGAAAATCTCGATTCGCGGTTCTGGCATGTTGATGGTGATATCCTTTTGGATCCTATTGAAAATATAGGTCATATGCAAAATTCGTTTTTTAGTAGATTCACCGTAATTCGAACCAGTATTTACAAATTCTGACAAATTTGCTTCGTTTCCCCCTATTACTCTCAAAGAGTGGTGGGCATTCTTCGAAATATCTACGCGTGATTATATGCTCAATCTTATAGGCTATTCACACATGGCCGCAAAATCTAGGTAGATTAACAAATCTCGCATGCTGTTCACACTATGGTCGTAACCTTACGATGTTCTTTGTTGTGTTGCCTCTGTAGATCCGCGAAAGTGAAAGTCATTCCTTTTCTTTAGATGGCCAATATATTTCGGGCTAAAAGCCCATCATCAGGGTCTTATATCTAAAAGACAATGATTTTTCACAATAAAAAATAAAAATTGAAATAAATTAACAAATATACCTTATAGTAATGAACAAAGACAATATCAAAAATGACAGCAAAACTTCTAAAAAACAGTTGTTTATATAAAAAGTCAGTATTTCAAGCAAAATATCACAGATGTTGTAAATGCTTAAGGCTAGGTACACACGGAGATGTTAAAAATATCACAGATGTTAAATTGCAATAGTTGGATTATAATTATTTTCATCTCATTTTAATTTTCAATGTTAGTCTTAATCAAATTAATATACGTACTACTATAATGTTTTTTATCGCTTTTTTCGTTGCATACTACATTCTCATACTTTATTATCTGGTTTACTTCGTGGATTTGAAGTTTGCATTTATTTCTCTCATTTTTTAGAATTTGAGTTTTGTTAAAATCGAAAGTATGTTGGTTAATAATGGAGTGTTTTGCAAGGGCAGATATATTATCATTAAGCGATTTTTTAGTGTCATTTTTATGTTGATTTAGACGAGTACCTAGTTTTTGAATCGTTTCGCCGATGTAAGTTTTGTCGCAATCTGCGCAATCCACTTTGTATACAACCCCGGACTTTTCTTGTGGTGGAATTTTGTTCTTAAGGTTTGTAAACATTTTACCATTTTTCAGATGAGGACGCATTGCTACATTTAATTGTGGAACAAAGTATTTACAAGACCTCGATATAGATTCACTTAAACCAGGGATGTATGTTAGTGATGAATATAGTTGAGTGGTTGGTTCAGTAGGTGGTGATGTTTCTGCTGTTGATTGATCGATTGATAAGAAGGCATAGCTCCTCGAATTTGAAGTTTTTTTGCTGTTTCTGACTTCATTATAAACAATCAACACCTGTACAGAAAATTCACAGAACTTCAAATTCAGCAACAACCGATCGAAGATATTAACGTTGACGAAACTTTCATCAAGAATGTTTCTGATATTGAAATTCCAAGAGCAATGTTGATTTTGCTCAGTTTGGGACCAAAATTTGCATTGCCCACAAAACAAATACCAACACTCGAACTTATTGCTGACATTGAATACATCATCTCACGGTTCGCTGATGAGAACATCAAAAAACAAATGCGTGCTCACTTGACCTATATGATAACACATCATATAAAGACTAAGAGAAGATTCAATCGAATTGATCATTTTCTCATTTCTGCAGCAAAAACAACCGCTGAATTTCTCAAGAGACACCCGGAAATCGACGTGTCGAATAGCGATAAAGGCAATATCACCGTCATTGCCAATAGAAATGAATATGACTCTAAAATGAATGAGTTTCTGAATGACAGAGATTCTTTTCACGAATTGAGTAATGACCCAACATTATCGCTACAAAATAAAAACAATCGGCTAATAGCAACACTGTGCAATAAACATAAAAAGTACCTCACAGAAAAACAAGCAGCTAACCTTAAAACATACACTGCGATTCCACCGCGTATTTTCGGTCAACTGAAAATACATAAACCTGAGAGGACGTTAAGACCGATTGTTTCCACAGTTAATTCTGCAGCGTATAAAACATCAAAGTTTCTTGCGAGTATTCTTCGAAAAGCTTTTAAGTCCAACTACGCATTGAAGAATTCTACAGAGTTTGTCAAAAAAATCATAAGGCGAACAATACCGAACGATCACATACTGATATCCTTTGATGTGACAAATTGTTTTACCAACATTTCTACTGATTTAGCATTAAAACTAATTGAAAGGGACTTTGAACGCTGTATTAAAGAGCATACGAAAATTCCAAAGAAGGAGTTTATGAACTTACTCCGTTTCTGTCTCATAGACTGCAATTACTTTTGTTATAAGAACCGATTCCTGTCTATGAGATCTGGTCTTTTCATGGGGTCCAGCCTAGCGCCGATATTAGTTGAACGCGTCTTGGAAGATTTGATTAATGAAGCTCTACTCAAAGTCGATTTTGTTCCACTTTTTTGGCATACGTACGTGGATGATCATATAACGGCCATTCCTAAGGACAGAATTCCACAAATGCTAGAAGCATTACATGAATATGATCCTAAGATCAAATTTACGTATGAAGTTGAAAAAGATGGTAGGTTGGATTACCTAGATATTAGCCTATGCCGTACAGAACACCGAAGGGTGATTACAAATTGGTTCTACAAGCCTATTGCTTCAAATAGATTGTTAAACTATTATTCTAGTCATCCGACAAAAATGAAAACGAATGTGGCGAAATCTTTCATCAGGAAAGTGTTCAGGATTAGTCATAAGTGTTTTTGGAACGAAAATTTAAAACGGATATATAATATACTTCGTAAAAACAACTACCCCACGAAAATAATCGACAAAATGATTAATGAAGTCAGAAACAGCAAAAAAACTTCAAATTCGAGGAGCTATGCCTTCTTATCAATCGATCAATCAACAGCAGAAACATCACCACCTACTGAACCAACCACTCAACTATATTCATCACTAACATACATCCCTGGTTTAAGTGAATCTATATCGAGGTCTTGTAAATACTTTGTTCCACAATTAAATGTAGCAATGCGTCCTCATCTGAAAAATGGTAACATGTTTACAAACCTTAAGAACAAAATTCCACCACAAGAAAAGTCCGGGGTTGTATACAAAGTGGATTGCGCAGATTGCGACAAAACTTACATCGGCGAAACGATTCAAAAACTAGGTACTCGTCTAAATCAACATAAAAATGACACTAAAAAATCGCTTAATGATAATATATCTGCCCTTGCAAAACACTCCATTATTAACCAACATACTTTCGATTTTAACAAAACTCAAATTCTAAAAAATGAGAGAAATAAATGCAAACTTCAAATCCACGAAGTAAACCAGATAATAAAGTATGAGAATGTAGTATGCAACGAAAAAAGCGATAAAAAACATTATAGTAGTACGTATATTAATTTGATTAAGACTAACATTGAAAATTAAAATGAGATGAAAATAATTATAATCCAACTATTGCAATTTAACATCTGTGATATTTTTAACATCTCCGTGTGTACCTAGCCTTAAGCATTTACAACATCTGTGATATTTTGCTTGAAATACTGACTTTTTATGTAAACAACTGTTTTTTAGAAGTTTTGCTGTCATTTTTGATATTGTCTTTGTTCATTACTATAAGGTATATTTGTTAATTTATTTTAATTTTTATTTTTTATTGTGAAAAATCATTGTCTTTTAGATATAAGACCCTGATGATGGGCTTTTAGCCCGAAATATATTGGCCATCTAAAGAAAAGGAATGACTTTCACTTTCGCGGATCTACAGAGGCAACACAACAAAGAACATCGTATGCAAACTATCGATCCCGGCAACTACAAAAAACATAGGTTATACGTATAGCCTATTTTACAAGTCGTAACCTTGTTCCACGACTTGACAATACAGTCGAGTCCGTCCTAATTGCTACTCCGACAATTTCATGCACGACTGAAACGGCTATTTATATTAATTTGTTACAACCAGAAGTGGAATCTATCTATAGAAACATATGTCAATGATTTATGCTCGCCAAAAAAGTTGAAAAATAACACTTGTGTGTACAGAGAGGAAAATGGAATAGACGGCCTCCACTGTTTTATTGTAGAGCTCACCACACTTTACTACGATTTTGTAGAGCTTTTGCTCCAGATTTTTGGTTATAATCTCGGTACAAAATCTATGAAAATGGATGAAAAATCTTGAAGATTTTAGCCTAAATTTTCTAAAATTTCGAGATTTTGCAAAATCTTCTGAAGTCTGAAGGGAGCTTTAGTCTGGAACACGATTCTCTTCTCTGAATTAATCTACATATATGAATATAATCTACATAGATTGGATTTGTAAGTTCATTAGAATAAAAAACAATTCTAATTACCATCTAACTAAACAAATGTTCGCCACAACTATTCCAATGTCAACCTCAGCATCAATGTGCTCGTTCGTAAGATTGTTTACAATTTTTATGCACATAGCAGAAAAGATGCATTTACCATTTACGACGTTGTCGGTCAACTGGGTTTATTTTTTCTATGAATTGTGATTGGGCATGTCTACACGCGAAACAATAACGCGAGAACAAAACCGGTTTTTATATGAAAATTAAATTTTTCCTTTCCGGTTTTTCATCTTGTTCTTGTTCGCGTGTAGACAGGCCCAGTGAGATGGCCCCGCATCAGTGCATTATAGTAAAACTGGTTCTGAATGCAAATAAATATTGCAAAACGACCAGCCCTCCAGTGTCGTGGGCAGTGTTGTGTGTTATGATATGACATCGTCAATTATTATCATAATATTCTTGACTTGACCATATAAACAGAACAACAGATACATATACTACCTACATAATGTACATAAGTATGTAATTCTTATTATTTTTACCAGGAAACCCCAAACTTCGAAAATTCCCCCCGAAAAATCAATTGAAATTCAAATAACAATAACACAGATGCAGTATCTTTCCTAATTGAAAAACTTTCAAAGATCTCAATGAAACCAAAAAGAAATATGTAAATAAAAGTAAAGATAATGCAGTCATATTAGCATTTCAAATAGAAAAAAATAGAGTAAGGCTATTTTTGGTTGTTTTTGAATCAGTGGGCTCCCAGGAATCTACAACTGATTTTGCTAAAAAAAATTTGATCGGGAAGGTCCCAAAAAGGACAAAAAAGGATACTCTTTAATCCTTGACCGGAGGTCGGCATGCGGGGTATCATATCAAAGGGGACGTCGAGTACATTACATATCCGGTGTTTGTTTCCTGTTTCAAGGACCCTCAAAATGGACAAATTTCGAGTTTCCCGTGTATCTTTCCAAAGCCATAACTACCAGAATAATTCAAGTTGTCACTACTTTTATCACTTTCCAGAATCTATAATAGCTGAAGATTGTACCATTAAATTTCCTAAGAAAAAAGTTGATCGGAAAGCTCTGGAAAAGGACATTAAATGACACTAATTGCACACCTTATTCGAACTTGGGCATGTGGGGTGTCATATCAAATAGGATGTCAAGTACATTCCATATCCGGCATTTGTTACTTGTTCCAAGGACCCTTAAAGGAGAAAATTGGGCTCAACTTACAAATTTTGGTGTTTCCCGTATCTGTATCTTTCTAAATCCGTAATTTTCCATTAAGGCCCGACTTATTCCATTTAGTGTCATTGAGACAGGAAAGAAGCACCGGATATGCAATGCACTCGACGTCCTCTTTGATATGACACCCCACATGCCCACGTTCGATCAAGGTGTGAAATTAGTGTCCTTTTATGTCCTTTTTATGAGCTTTCCGATCAACTTTTTTCTTAGCAAATTTATTGGTAAAATTTCCAGCTATTATAGATTCTAAAAAGTGATAAAAGTAGGGACAACTTGAATTATTCTCGTAGTTACGGCTTTGGAAAGATACACGAGAAACTCGAAAATTTTCCATTTAAGCTCGATTTATTCCTTTGAGGGTCCTTGAAACAGGAAACAAACACCGGATATGTAATGTACTCGACGTCCCCTTTGATACCCCGCATGCCGACCTCCGGTCAAGGATTAAAGAGTATCCTTTTTTGTCCTTTTTGGGACCTTTCCGATAAAAATTTTTTTTAGCAAAATCATTTGTAGATTCCTGGGAGCTCACTGATTCAAAAACAACAAAAATTAGCCTTACTCTATTTCTTTCTATTTGGAGGCCTGAATTGGGATATTTTGACTGCACTAAGATGTATGCGTACAATTTCGGAAGTCACATACATACGTCACCATAATCGTACAGCCGACCCGTAAAAGGTCATTTCCAAAATAGACAATGACCACTTTATTTATTTGCATGCTTCCTCTCCAAAACAATTCAAGCAAACACGCCCCAACCTATGGCTTGTTAACAACCATGCAAACAAACACTTTAACCAGGTGAAGAAGGCGATTTCTTCGATATCATGAAAACGTGCTGCATGTTATGGGAAAATCGCTGAGATACCGATAGCAGTGAACGAATAGCTAAGCAAGCTACTCGGTATCATCTTGTGAATGAATGATACGGGAATGTGACGGCAGTGCTTAATTTAGATACCAAACATTTTCTCAGATTTAACATTGACATTGTCGAATCATGGTTAAATGGCATAATTTTCGATGGTTTTGTTTGCATCTTTGCTTTAATCTCTCGATTACACGCTCTATTTATTTATCTGCACTCATATAATGTAGATCTTATCATACATAATAATTTCCTATATTTGAGTTATGGTTGGTTTTATCTATTTGGCGGAACGCGATATGTTAACATACTCATTTAAATTATCCAAAATCCGCCGTATTATGTATTATAATTTGATTCTCGTATTTGTCTTTAATTTATAATTGCAGGTGCTCGAAACTATCACGCATCCATACTCCCAGGAATTTGTTCATCTCTTTTTGCCAATGGTGGAGAACGAGGAGATTACGGGCTCAATGCGTGGCGAAGGTGACAATGATCCAGTGTCGGAATTCATAGGTAATAGATAAGTTGTTTGCTAATTATTACTTGCGCCACTCGACGAGCATGACACTTGCTTACACACTATGTAAATGTAGAATCGATGACAGTTTTTCTGTGGTATACACCAGTGTCAGTGGTTGTGAACATTTCAAGATGAAAATTATCCAATTTGATAGTCGAGTTAGCACTACCACCATTTTTGCTTTTGTTTGTTGTAAAGTGCAAATTTAAGTAAGTATGTCCATTTGCTTTCCTAGGGGCGGGGGCCCTCTACGTATGGGGGCCCGTGTTCCACCGAATACATGGAACACCGTACGTTATGCCACTGCCGTAGTAAGAATCCCCTAAAACAAAAGGGTTGATTAAAATATCCGGACTTTCGAAAAATTTGTCGCACCCTCCTCCAACCCTTCATCTTTAGCTGAATTGTGTTTACCTTGAAATTTCGTGTTTTAAAAATCACACTAAGGCCGCGCGCAGACTAAAGGCCTATTGGAGCGTAGCGTAGCGTAAAACCTGTCGCCCAATACAACGCTAGGTTTTACGCTACGATACGCTCCAATACGCCTTTAGTCTGCGCGCGGCCTAAAACAAAATGTGTCCGAGCATTTGTCACGAAAACTGTTTAAGACATTTTCAATCATAGAAAAATTTCTTGCTACCCTCCACCCCTCAAAAACTACACCTATCAAGTTAGCACTACCCCCATAGTAACGAATAATATATGAATTGCCTTAAGGCTAAATGTATATTCTTTAATTAATTTGATACTTTTTGTTTTAAGGCAATTTTTAAATTCACTGCTACTAGCGTGGTTGTGCTAATTTGACATGGGTAGTTTTTAAGGGGCGTAGTGACGTGACAAAATTTGTTTGCAGTGGAGGCAACCCCTATTTCATTTAATTGGACACATTGTTTGAGAGCGATTCTTAAAACATGCTGATGTGAGAAAATGCACTTAAGGGTAATTTTGAGAGTTAAGATGGGCGCGATAATTTTTTTTAAAGTCTAGATATCTTAATCAACGCTGGCGACAATTAACTGAATACACTGGAAATATGTATTCTTTTCAGCCCCTGCGACAATTGAATGGGTACATTTTGTTTTAGGGGGATTCTTAAATTCGATGCTACTACGGCGGTAGTGCTAACTTGACTATCAAGTAAGATTTTTTTACAAATACGCACGCGATAATTAAAATCACGACAAAGTCGCGACATTTAATACACTATCGCGATTGTTGAATTTTTAAAGTGGTAGTGCTTCACAGACATTGCAGTGACAATTTTTAGATGCATGATATATTTATCTCATACGCGAAAAGTATGTAAGTCCATAAATAAAACGAGACCGAGTTCTAATCGTGCGAATAGCATGATGAGTATATACCCTATACCCATGTACAGACCTAGAAGGCACGCAAAACCCAAAATATTCACATTCATATTTTTTGTAAGGGAGGGAGGGGTAGATGGGTCGGACCTGGCACATCTTTATTATCTAATCAAGGCATCCAACGGCTACCATTTGATACTAATTTGAAGTTTTTCGCGGCATTCTATCAATGGATATGGCTGAATATTGCTTTGTAGGGGATGTAG
Source organism: Microchrysa polita (assembly GCA_949715475.1). NCBI lineage: Eukaryota > Metazoa > Arthropoda > Insecta > Diptera > Stratiomyidae > Microchrysa > Microchrysa polita. The sequence goes on along the minus strand of OX454417.1, from coordinate 16,804,429 downwards.
GGGTACGGGTAGTCAGACCTTCTCCACTTTCCACCAACTTCAAGTATATGTCACAATTAGGCATTGCTGAAAATTTCAGGTCGCAAGCAATATTCTGTCGAAAATATTACCGAATTAAACTATCACGGAGGGGTCATTTGTATGGGAGGTAGAGGAACCTTTGGTCCGATTTGGCCCATTTTCAATACCATCCAAGCTTTTATCAAAACAATCATCTGACCAAAATTTCAAAACGATAGCTTCATTATTTCGGGAGTTATCGTGCGAACTGACAGACACACGGACGGACAGACAGACAGACAGACAGACGGACATGGCTTATTCGAATCAGGGACCGACCCTGATCATTTATATATATACTTTGCCATACCTCCGGTGGTTCCTTTGAGGTGTTACATAAATCGTCGCAACAAAAACAATACCCTATACCATCTTATGGGTATAGGGTATAATAAATAAATTTCTCAAGAGATATCCGAAACAGAAAATATTATCCAGAGTTATCCTGTGTTGTCATGCTATGAGTTCTCTATATCTATATCATCAGAGTCCTTCTTGACGGTAGCTAACTAAAGTTATCCGGATGAATTTATCCAGACTTACGATAGTGTCGGTCAAGAATAATCCCACCGTTTTTTTGTCCGACGTGTTGTAGGAGTCGATTAAAGGGGCAGAAGTGAACAAAACTGAATTGAATAATCATGCCACACGGCTTGGTTTAGGTTTGTAACCTAAACAAAAAATTAGTTCCTGCGGCTAGAATATATACCACAGTGATACTGGTTTGTCGTAGAAGCAACTTGCGTTAACTGAAATGTATTATGTTAAATGAACGCCAACAACACCTTGGGATAAAGATTTGATTCTGATCTGAGGGTCTCCGGAACGCACGATTTTTTTTAGCTGGAGAGTGAGTTTCTGCGATATAAAACTCGTGGTGATAGTGCTAAACTATTCAGGTTTAGTCCTAATATTAGCCAGAACCCCAAGAAACTGCTTGTTATCTTTGAACCATGTCTTCTTTTGTTATGGCAGTCCTGAATGCTAAGGCCGATGCCGGTAACAGTGGGCCCAAATATATGATGGGGAGACACGGTCCACACACTAACCTAAGGCTCCCATAACAACAGAAGACAGGGTTCCAAGATAACAAACAGTTTCTTGTGGCAAGGTTTTCTGGACCTCTTTGGATCGGTACACAACACAGAACAGAAGAATCATTTTGACAGTAGCAAACGGCGCCGAATATTCAACACTGCCGGACTTGACAATTCAGCTGGTCTTCAACAATTTAGAGATCAATTTTCGATCAGATTAGTTGTGATATCGATTCGCCCAAAAGACAGATGTCAACGAAATATAAGATCTCATAAAAGTAAGTAGCGTTCGTTAACAGCGCCGCATACTAGCTTCAAATCCGGATTACCGAAAAATTTTTTTTTGATGTGCGAAGATAAAAAAATGAAGAACCAGTGACAATCGAGACAACATCAATTATCTGTTATCGGGAAAAGCTTGCGAGGTTCAACTTAGCGTGTAATGCGAGAAGGAGAGAAAGCCGCAGAGGCAATAATTTGAGTGCTGCTTACAGGTAACATTCAACATCCTGTGAAAAGCAGCGATAGAAGGCCTTAGAAGAACAACAAAGGAGGCGACGGTAAGAACACTTCGCTGAACTTCTTAATCGAGTACATCAGGTTGCGTTCGTATACCGTCTGAAACACTGACAAGGACACTGTCTCTACAATTGTTGTACTGAGGGAAGGAAAAGCCACTGGGCTCGGTGATATCCCTGCCGAGTTGTATCAAGCAGCACCGGACAGAGCTGCTGAGCTGCTTCACCCACAAATCGATAAAACGTGGAGTACCGAAATCTTTTCCACGAAATGGAAGAAGGCGTTGATATTTAAACTCCCAATGAAGGGCCGCCTTACTGATTGCATCGATTGGAGGGGTAACTGCGTGCTTTCTGCCGTTGCTAAAATAATAGCAAATATCGTCCTAGGAAGACTGAAAACGTTCTGTGGCTCTAGAGGTCCGGAGATCGAATCTCGGCGTGGTCCAAAATTTCCGTACATGTGCGGATAGGAAATATATAGTGCTTACAACATTATGTACACTCCGAAATTATATGCAATGAAACGTTGACTCGAAATAGCCTATAAACGGCTGAGTGAACCCATGCCCCACAAGAGGTTACGCGGTACAGAGAAGAAGAAGACTGAAAACACACTTTCGATCTCTTCATCTCTTCATCTCTTCACTTGCTTCATTTGCTTTTCATTGCTGCTGAAAAGGCTTTTGAACTGGGATTAAATATGGATTTCCTTGCGCAGGATCATGACGCGAAATGTCGCGTTTTGCATAAAGATAGGTTGTCTGAGAACTTTGAGATACGAACGAATCTAAAGCCATTTTTCTTGTTTTGATTAGAGATATATTGCATGTATCACCTTCTGGATTAAGAAGAGGAATTCAATGTAGCTTTACATCCTATCTATAACACCTTGACTATGCTGATGATATTTACCTTCTCTCCCACAAGACCATATTTTGGTGAGTTGTATGGTTGATACGCCATCGGGTGGATCTGTACATACTCCCGAGTCATGTACGAGTACGGGTGGCATGTCTGACTTCTTCCCTATTCCTTCGAAAAGGCAGTCATACAAGTCGAACACGACGCAGTGTTTCCTCGTAGGGGAGGAATATGATTAAGCGATCGTGTAGAGCCTCGGAGCTGGCGGCTTCGCCTAACCCGAGCCACGAAGGGGCGAGTTAGGGAGAATGGCTTTTGGTGGAAAATGCATACGCGCCTATATCTAACTCGTTTGTGGATTGATGACCACACGTCATTCAGTCAAATTGCTGCCTAGTAAGCGGAAGGGGCCACTCTGAAGTGAACGGTAGCGCTACGAGTAATGGACGGCATGCTTTACGCCTGCCGTCCATTACTTGCTTCGAGCGGCGCGGCGCTCCAGCGTTTAGGGCTCTCGTCCACTGCAAGCGTAAACTTGAGCGGCGCGGTGCTCCAGCGGCAAAGCTTTCACAAAATGTGCGAAAAAAAGCTTTTACTAGTAAAAGGTATAACCACACACAATATTCAGAAAGCTTTTCCATTGTATTGAATGGAATTTTTGTTTATTTTGCATAGTTACGCCATATTTTGCTTGGTTACGCCATTAAAATTCGGAAAAGCTTTAAACGCGGGAGCGCCGCGCCGCTCGAAATAGGTAATGGACGGCAGGCGTAAAGCTTTTCCGAATTTTACCGAGAGTGCATTCCAACTCTCACAACTGGAATTTGCTTTACTTTGACTATGTACACGCACAACAGGAGCAGCACATGCGCACAGCAAATTCGTGAGTCGAGAGTACATACGAACTCTCTTTACGAACTGCCTTCTAACAAAAACAAAACACAAGTCGTCATGCCAATAGCTTTTTCATGCTTCGCGCGCCTCGTGCTATTGTATCAAAAAGTGTTGGATTTGACGCTTATTGCCGCACGAACTTCAGGCGTTGAGAGTTGCTACTTTTCAAATCAGGTGTATTTTTATTTTATATCTAACAATGGATATACATAGATAATGAGAAATTAATAAATGTCGTTCATGGGCATTCCCCACTAAGGGATATGCGGGATAGCCGGTACCACCGCCGGGTTAGTATTTACCTTGATAATTTCCATTATATTGAATTGAATTTTTGTTAATTTTGCATAGTTATGTTATCTTTTGCTGTGCAACGATTTTTTCAATCTAAGATGATGGCGTAACCAAGCAAAATATGGCGTAACTATGTAAGATAAACAAAAATTCCATTCAATACAATGGAAAAGCTTTCTGAATATTGGGTGTGTCTTCTCTATGCGATAAGACTAACCAGCCGACAGGTACTGAATATAGACTATCAGAAACCCGGCCCCAATGTGTTATAATATAAATAATTTTCGCAATACTAGTCGCTAATCTGCACATCCGAGCAACACTACACTCTCCTTTGTAGATTACAAGCGACTAAATAACTCTTCCAGTGGAACATGTGCTTACTTGTAAAAGCTTTTCCGCACATTTTGTGAAAGCTTTGCCGCTGGAGCGCCGCGCTGCTCAAGTTTACGCTTGCAGTGGACGAGAGCCCTTAAGCAGACGAGTAGTGACAGCCACAACGAACCTGCGGCTGGCGAGTCGAATTGGTTAGGCGTAACCGAAAAGGTCCATCTAGATTAGTCGCCAAATGGCTGCGCGTCCAAAAACTTGCATCGCGTACAGCCATTTGGCTGCTACTTAGCATCCACACTATAGCAGCCAAATGGAGACAGAAAATTACGTAACCAAAATTTCATTTTGGTGATTTTTTTAAATTTAATTATCAAAATCGGACTCTGCGCGTTTGAATTATTCAAGAATTATTCAATTTCACTCAAAAGAACGAACAAAAGTTACAAAATTGTCACTTTGAATTTGACAAGCGGTTGTCAAAGCGGTTGGTTGAGTTGCCATATTGAATATCAAAACTGGACGCACAGCCAAATGGCGACTAGTTTGGATGGAATGACAACAGCCATTTGGCTGCACGTGACGCCATTTGGCGACTAATCTAGATGGACCTAAAGGGGGCCAAAGGACGATTACACCTGCTATCGACAAATCTTTAGCGAATAGTGTACCTCGGGGATGGGTATGCCCAAGGGACTATGGTCCCTAACTATCATGGAGTTGGTCTCTAGGTGGACTGTTGTGTTCGACAAGTCGACCAGCTAGAGTCCCATCCCAAGGTGGGGCTCAAAAGGGAGGCATCCCGGCGGAGAAAACCCTTGCGGCTTTAAGTCGGATAAACTGCCGTTCCCTTAAAGGAAGGCAGGTATGGCCGGCTTAGTTGGCTTAGTTACTCCGCAAGGCACGCGCCAGTAGACGCAGACTCAATGTGCCCCCCTTGCGAACTCTGCTGATCCTGACGCCCCACGAAAAATATTGTCCAAAAACCGAAAATATATGTACAAAAATTGCCATGGGCAATGAATGCTTTTAATTGTGGGTGTAAGTTCAGTATCTATTTTCGCAATTTATATTTTTTGGACATTTTCCATATTCTGGAACTACTGGAAATTTTTAGAAGTATGTATTATGTATTTAAATTTTGTGATTTTCACATCCTGAATTCTGTCGTGAGTTCGGCTGTCAGCATAGCTTCCGTGTCACGTCTAGCAGTAAAATTGATATTACCGGAGCGAACAAAATCCGCAAAAATCCATTCCATTCTATCCGTACAAAGACTATAACTGGCTGATGCGGTTAATATCAGGAGCGAAGGTGTAGGACGAGCTTCGTCAATTTCCATCCGCTTTCAAGTGATTTTTTTTTCTCGGCCTGAAATGTTCTCAATGGTCTTCATCAAACGAGCAGCGATTTTTTTTAATCAGGGAAACTCAAATTTTTACGCATTTTGCAACGAATTGCAACAACCGATTACACCTGGTGGTTTCAAAAGAAGTTCGAGACAGAATTATATGGTGTTGAGGCAAACCATAATTCATAAACGGTATCAATAAATGAGTGTTGCCCGCCCAATGTTTTACCGTTATGGAAAGTCGAAATTTCGGTTCTTGTGGAAAAAATTAACTTTAGCAAAATTTTGAATCGCATTAACATTTTAGCATCTTCTTTGAAAATCTTCTGAGACAGGTTTAACCTTCAAGCGTGCCTTAATTTCATATGCTTCCAAATATTTGACATATCTAATCGGGCAGTAGATACTCAAAACAAAGAAACGCACGCTTTGAGAAGGGTTCTATACAAAATCCACAAAGTCAAAATCCACAAGTCAAAATCCAAAAGTCATAATCCACAAAGACAAAATCCATAAAGACAAAATCCATAAAGTCAAAATCCACAAAGTCAAAATCCATCAAGACAAAATCCATAAATTTTTGTATGAAGAGAGTCATAATGCTTATTGCGTGGGCACTAGACAATTACCAAACCCCGGAGCATATGCGCTTTATCTGAAGACACGGAAAAGGATGCACCCGGAGCATAGGCGCCTTAGGTGTCTCTGTCTTTACCTGAAGCGCTTATGGTCCGGTGCATTCCTCTCCGTGTCATCGGCTAAATCGTATATGCCACGGATGAATCCTTTTCCGTGTCTTCAGGTAAAGCGCATATGCTCCGGGATTTGGTAATTGTCTAGTTAACGTAATAACGTACATAAATATTCTCAATATTCAATTGTAATAAGCAAACTGATGTAAATTTAAATTTATGGATTTCGTCTTTTTGGATTTTAACTTTGTGAATTATGACTTTATGGATTTTGTCTTTGTGAATTTTGTCTTTGTGGATTTTGACTTTGCGGATTTTTCAATTTTTTTGGATTGAGATTTTTTTGAGATTGAGATTGAGAACCGCTTAAAACTTTCCTTGTAATGGTTTCATAATAGGTTTTTTTAGAAAATTGAGTAATTCTTGAAAAGCAGGGGCGGCGCATAAGGGCCCGCAGGGCCCGCGTCGCGGGGGGGCCCACGAGATTTAGGGGCTCAGAAGCCACACGAAAGATTCCTCGAACCACAAAAAAGCACGATTACGAAAAACAAAACTCCGACGTAGATATTTTTTTGTAGACAGAGAAATACACTATCGAAGTTAAAACAAATTTATTGCTCCTCTTTCACCAGGTCCTTTAGATAAGCCTCTTCGCCCAAAAAAGTTCATATTGTCCTAACATTTTTGAAAGTTCATCAGATAATCCGGATCCTCAAATTTTCATAAAAAAAACTCTTCTATTGAAAAAAAGGTTCCCTATATTTTTATAATCATTAACAGTGCAAGGAAACTTAGCCTTCTTTCATAATTCACATTCACATTCTCGGAATTAGTGCATTTTCCATGAATAAATGTATACAATGAAAGCACATCATTTTGTATTGTTGTTTTTGTGAAAAGATAAGTTAAGCTTTTCAAATTGTTCAGCTTAATTTACTCTAAATTTATCTAAAATGAAAAGTCCGCTTTCGGCTCTATGAACACCTTATAATTCTCCATTACGGAATAAATTTGCTCCTGGCTGGCTGTGTTATTTTCCTTGCAAGTACCATAAGGCCAAAATTATCCTTTAGGTCCCACTACAAATAAGCTATATTTAAACATATTTGGAGATTGTTCCTTTTCTATAGGGTGTTAGTGTTTCACCAGAGTAAATTCAGATCCACTTAGACAAAGACATGAACTGTCAAACACGAACAAAATAGTTCGTGAGTGGTACTAAACTAAGTTCAAACTTAGTACGGCTGTATAGGTCGTTGAAGACGAAAATATTTTATCTTACTTGCGGTATATACGCAATCATTAGGTCTGCGGTGCTAAGGCCACATTTGATTTGAATGGAGTCTTGCCAATATTGCAGTATTGAATTTAATAATTAAGAACAAACGAAGGATTCAAATTAAAACACACTTAAATTTAAAGGTATGTACTATGTTCACCGAGGAAAAAACTTACATTTAAGTCTCCAGCGAAAAATATGTCGTGGAAACTTGCCTTTTATTCAACCAATTTAAGATAAATGTGCACTCGCAACCTAATTGATTGTTGATGATACCTAAATGCAACTGCATTGTTTTCGTTAGCGAAATGAAGAATTACGTGTGAAGTGAGTACCACCGAGTGAATTCGATTTCACGATCATCAACATTTTGACAGCATTTGCATGGATTTCACGCAAACTGACGATGTTAGTACCTTTGTACCTTAGTTTCATCGTGGAAAATATCTAATGTCCGGGGAATCGAAAAATAATACATAAAATTGCCGAAAAAACTATGGAACCGAAAACGGTTCGGTTCGATTATGGGATTCCACAGCATTTTCCACATATTCCACGGCAGCTAGTACTCGTATGCATTTTCATTGAGAAAATCGCAGCGGACAAAAATTTCATTCTGATTCCGCCTGAGGTCACAATTGAAAAAACGATACTAATTTTGGTAGAAACACTGTAGAATCAAAATCGGGTTTGAAAAGAGTAGATTCAAGCGTCCTTTCAATTGATTGCACTCAGCTTTTCTCTTTGTGTAGGGGGCCCACTCAAGAAGTTGGCGGGAGGGCCCTGAATGAAGTTGTTCCGCCACTGTTGAAAGCCTAATTTATAATTCTCAAATTTGAATTCAAGTGAAAATGAAGAAGACATGGACCTTATTTTATCCATTCGGAAATTGTTATTTGTTCGTGGGTAAAATTTAATGCGGAACTGAAGATTTACATACTGCTAATTCCTAAGCAAAGACCTTAAACCGACGTCCTTCATTCCTCTATCCACATACGCACGAGAGATATCCAGAGTTGCCCCTGGACATGGAGTTTGTTTAGAATCTTTCGGATAAGTTTATTCAGTTCAGAGCTACGCTTTACTTATCCTGGACAGTTATTCCGATAAGTTATTCTAAAAAAAAATTAATTGTTGTTTTAGTGATGATGAATATAATTAAAATTTTAAAGAGTGGATTTTTATTTTACTGGACGAATTTCCAAAATGTTTTCTTCCTTCTTCCAAAATGTTTACAACCGCTGACTCCCCTTTTCCCAATATGATTATAACGTTTAAGCGCGCTTATTGAAAAGCAAGCTGTTAACAATATGTCTTTATGTTTTATTTGAAAAAAAAATATATTTTCAGTGCATTGTAAAGCTCATTATACGACAGTTTAGACTAGACAACAGAGATTCCGAGTAAGATTCCGAGTTTGCACTTAGACTATACGACTATACGAGTGGTTCAGCAAAATAAGACAGAATCGCAACGCAGCTATACGTACTTCAGGCTATAGAAAAGAAGCTTGAACATTTTCGACGACGGGAAAATCGGTTAAGTTTTTGGTGAATATTTTCGTTTCATAAAACTTCAACATTCAATTTTATTATTTGCACAAGAAAAACACTGAATTATAAAACTATATCTAGAAATTTTTAATAAAAAGTAGATTGTAAAACAAAACGATTTTAAAAGATGTTTCTTTGGAATATTGCTATTAAATTTCTCGATAAAGACAGATTTGACATGATTCAGATGTGCTGTGGGTGATTCTCGTTACTTGTCTCGCTTCTTGCTAACTAATATTACGACTTTCAGATTAAAGATTGATCTTTTATCTTGGCATGGTGTAGTGATCGTGAATGTAGCTAAAATCGAGAGTGCAGATATAATTAGCTGCGTGCATGTTTTGGTGCATAGTGAAGTGTTTCCCTGTGGCATAATACATATAATGAATGAGTATGTGTCCTAGACACCATGTGATAAAAAAGTGATTTGAAAATATATAGGAGAATATTGATTTTTTTCCACTAGCATTCACAAGTTTCAAAAATTAATGAAAAAAGAAAAGAAATAACAGTTTAATGATCTGTGGCTCTTGTGGGTCATAGTGTTGTGTACCCAATGAACGTAATGTGGTGTAACAAAAGGAAATTAAAATTAATGAATAGTTGTCATGGTGAGTGTTTAGTTTTAAATTTATTACATTTTTATGTTTCTTCTATTCCAAATACATATACATATCTACAAAATATTAGTTGGGTTCAAAGTCAAATTAGGGGGATTCATGCTCGCGTTCGTATATTGAAATACGATGTTATATCGTATTTCGGTTGTCATTAAATTCAAAAGTCTGTTATTTATCTCCGAATACGATACCTGAAATAAAATTTTGTGCTGGGGTGTTATTTGAATATCGTATTTGGCATAGTATGATATGAGTAAAAACTGTAATTGCCAATTTGTGTTCTTGTGGAAACAAAATTTATCCTTTTCGACCTGTTTTATTTATGGTGCAGGTGTTTTATAAATTGGTGAGTTGTTTAGTATTGGGTGAGGTTATAAAACACAACGTTCGCGCAACGTTACCTTTAATTTCAAATCATCCGGCCGTTACGGATCAGAAACTTCTCCCTACAAACAGATTCCCTAAGCGCTTAGGGGATCTGTTTGTAGGGAGAAGTTTCTGATCCGTAACGGCCGGTTAATTTGAAATTAAAGGTAACGTTGCGCGAACGTTGTGTTTTATAACCTCACCCATTGACGGATTGGGAATTTAAGTTTCAAATGAACTACATACCGTATGGTATCAGTGGAGGAGTGAAAGAAGTAACATTTGTGGAAACATGCATTCCATTCAACTCGTTTGTGAGACATGGAAAAAAAGAGTTGTGGCATTTGAAAGAATGTATCGGTGGATGGAGGAAACAGGTAAAGCTTGTGGAATATGCATGCATGAAGAGGTGTACCGCTGCAAAACACATTTTTTTTTTACTTAAAATTTGGAATCAGCTGCCCAAAATTGCGTTAGTGATTCCGCCATTCTAATTTGACGGTTATTTCCGGAGAAAACTGGGTTACCTTTGGGCTAGCAATCCAAATTTCTTTCTTGTTATACCCTTCGCTCATAGAGTGAATACACCCTTGACATGAAGTTTGTAACGCATTGAAGGAAGCATCTCCGACCATATAAAAAGTATACATATATGATCAGCATGACTTGGGGAGTCGATTGGGCGATGTCCGTCTGTCTGTCTGTTGCGGCGCGTTTTACTCGGCCAATTTAAAAGCTATGAAGCTAAAATTTTGCATAAATGTTTGTTTTTGCTGCAGGCAGTTCGTATGTTTGAATCGGTAAAATCGGATAATGGGGTCATGGCGCTGCCATACAAACCTAAACCCCCAAATTAGGTTCTTTTGAGAAAAATTTTTAGCATCACCAATTTCACCAAACCTTTGATTAAATTATTCCAAGTAAACCTCAGTCAAATACTGTTTTATCGGAGCCACGGAACTTATGTGAAAACGGAGAAAACTGGGTTACCACTCTTAGGCTAGCAATTCAAATTTCTTTCTTGCTTTTGACCTTAAATTTGGAACCTGTGACCCAATATTACCTTAAAGTTTTTGTCGTACCGAATCGACGTGCATTTCCCGAGAAAAGGGGATAATTATGGGGCAGGCACAAAATGTTTACAGCATTCACGAATCAGTGACTAAAAATTACTTTAGTGCTTCTACTACGCCATTTGGATGGAGTGGGACAATTGGAGTAATTTCAAAAAAAATCGGGGAACCATTCTTGGGCGGGCTACTTTCAATTTTTACTTCTCTCTAGTACTAACCTTTTTGCGAAGTCCGAGTATGAGTATTATGCTGGAAACAGACTGGGTGCGGCAACAGCAGCAGCAACGATAATGCCGTCCAATGCAATTTAAATGGTAGAGTCGTGTTGGCAGCATAATCTTTTTATAGCTGTTGCCAGTGGCGCAACCACGGGAGGGGCTAAGGGGGCTAAAGCCTCTCCCAGACCCAGAAATTGAGAAAGAAAAAATTGCAGAATGAAACATGAAGCAATGAACTTCGTTGCAGATTTTATGAAAATGTGACTTTTTTTTGCCATAAATTATTCGGTGGCCTGCGCAAGATGAAGCGTCCTTACCAGAAGCTAAATATTTTGCATGTGTGAGACAAAAAATTAAATTTTTCATTATAATTAAAATTGTGGAAAATGTTAAATTCATTCTGGCGGCAGGAAGTACATGATTTATATAAAAGGAAGGAGCAACCGATACAACATTTCGTAATAGTATTGCCGAGTTGTTTTGCAAATATTTTCTAGAAACAAAATGATGTGGCTATCGGTATATCCTTCGATGTTTTGTTGTAACATAATCAGTCGTCATCGCAGCAATTCGCCTCCAATATCAATTACTTATTTGCAAGGCAGAGCCCTGTTAGCGCACTAAATTAAATTCTCTGGAGCCATTAGATTATTAGATTGACGTTAGTTCAACTTCGGTCCGGATTCTGTTTTTGTCTTAATAATAATTTTTCGTGAAGAGCGGGCATTCACAAATTATTCTCTATTTGCGGTGCGACATTTTTTTCACAATATCCAGTTGCACCTACGTGTTGACCTTACTTGTGAAACTTTGCCCTACCGTTTCGGCTTAATAGAAAAGCGTGGTTAAAATGGGAGCTTAGAACACCGCCGTATAGCTGTTCCATTACTGGAAAACATCACCTTGACTCAGTCAGTAATATAGATGGGCTTAGCCCCCTCCAGGACAAGATCCTGGTTGCGCCACTGGCTGTTGCTATTCCTTTTTACAGAATCACAACAATTAATGTCAGATACACGGCAATTGTACGTTGTATTGAATTGAATGTTTGTTTATTTTCCATAGTTACGCCATATTTTGCTTGGTTACGCCATATGAAAATGCATAATGATTTTTTCTAGTTTGAATATACAGTAGAATCATTACGTAATTTCACATGAAACTGCGCAATGATTTTTTCAATCTAAGATGATGGTGTAACCAAGCAAAATATGGCGTAACAATGCAAAATAAACAAAAACTCCATTTCCATTCAATACAATGGAAAAGCTTTCTGAATATTGTGTGTGTCTTCTCTAAGCAATAAGACTAACCAGTTGACAGGTACTGAATAAGAGTTCTCAGTAACCGGTCCAAGATCTAATTGCTATTCCTTTTTACAGAATCACCTGTTCAGTATAGAGCAGTAAAGCCTCATATCCAAGGTTCACGAAAAATACTCTAGTTTTTAATATTTTGTAACCAATATATTTCTCGGGTGGTTAAAGCCCATTATCAATATTGCGAGCCAACAGGACCCATCTGTATCACATTAGTAGACCTATCTTAAATAGATCCGTTCGCACACTCAAAGATCTGTCCAGAATCCTCTTGATGTAGGCCTTCCAGTTCCCGGCTGTGACCACTGGCTAAGCTCCATTATTACTGTGGGAAGGGTTGTCCCCTATAACTTTGGTATTATATAAAAAAAAAAGATATAAAGGCTTGATGTTGGATTACATATACATTTTCACTGTTTAATATTACATTTCTATCCAAGCTACTACTTTTTTCGGCTGCCTGCCCCGAAATCTTATTCCGCTTTGGATTTATGCTGAATTCATGGTCATGGCAGCGTTCATTTTGAGCCCATAGCATTAGAGGGATAAATCTGTTTGAGCATCTACCTTTTTCATTGATGAAAAAAAACTATGCTGTAGATAAGCATAGTGTCAACCGGTAATCAAGCATGTTGCACATGGTTATCTGATTGCCTGTTATTTGACCAAAAATAACATACCTAGTAAAAACACGGGTTCGGGCTTGTTATCGAATACGAGAACTAATATAGGCAGAATAGGGACAGAAAATACGAAAATCGTATAAAATTTATTTTTCCTAGTAACCAGGTTGTTTTCAATTGAGTGGAAAGAGAGACTTTCTCGCAATTCTCATTTAAAATTATAATTATGACACATAAAACGAAAATTTGTGATTTTTTTTTGTCAAAAAATCAGCTGTTCATTGTTGTTGTTGCATAGTATAACATAGTATTTCATACGACTAGGATTTTTGGGGGCGTTCATTCAAATTTTGTTGTGTTATAATACTCAAATACGCAATAACAAGGATTTCTTATATACGAAGCGAGCATGAATCCCCCTAATATATTTTTTAATTCGGCAATTGTGTGATATTCCCGCACTTATCGCTGAATGTAAAATTCTAAAATTTTGGTCAGCTGATTGCAAAGATTCAGAATTTTTTTAAGGATTTACCTATAATTTAGGGACTTTGCCGCTCATGAAAGTGAATATCATGATTCCTTAGAAAAAGCATAGTAACCCATGCCATTCGTTAGTCCAGAATGGCCATCAGAAAATAAAAATGGCACCGTTTTCACACTATTGCAGTTCAAAGTATGCGTGAAAATTTTATTCAAACGTAAATTTTTTGTTTAAAATTGAGAATATAAAATCTGCGTAATATTTATTACTCTCTTAAAATGCCAACGTGATATTTAACCCTTCTGTTGGCGTATAGATCCAGACAGACCATTGGTACTATATCTTGATGAAAAATATCGTTCAACAATATTTTCCACCCCTTTCCATTTATATTTCAAAGGAACCGACGGCCACAAATGCGATCAAACGTTCGGCGAAATGTAAACTATGTCTAAAGAAACGAAAAAACAACGCATCTTCGTAAGACATAGTATGTCAACTGTTTCAAGATCCAAAATTAAACCTCTTCAAAAATTAAGATTGATTTCACAGAAGATTCAGCTACACCTTAGGCATAATAGCTCGTAGGCGACGACAGAAGGGTTAATAATTGCATCGACAATATTTTGACGTTTGAATTATTTCGTGGAGTGTAGTGTAATAAATTTGGAGTCAAACACATATGGGTTGTGTGATCATGATCACATAGCCATTCTGGACTAACGCATGGCATGGGTTACTATGCTTTTTCTAAGCATGATTCTAAATATTGTCGATGTCTTATTATAATAAATTCATTGCATGTGCTGTACGCACTTAATTTTTCCTTTTAGTAAATGCCGCCAACATAAGTTTTACATAAAAATCTTAACGACAGTATGACCTCAGTATTGTAAGCATCATCACAAAACTGCAAAACTTCCAATGAAATAGCCATTATCGTATTAATAACTTTGAGAAAAATACTATAGTCATCAATGGAGTGAATCTTTCAGTTAATGTTCTTAAAAAAATACATAAACTTGTGCTAATGGTTGTCGCACAGTCGCGTAAAATAATTGCATGATTTAACACTAATAATTGTCTGGATTAGTAGTTTTATGTATTGTCTGGCTGCTACTAACACCATCTACGAATAATACTTATACTCATGTTTGAGATCTATGATAGTTTTCCATTTATCTAATCTCCATTTGTATTAAAACGTGTTGTATAGTGCGTAATGGGTAGTCTTGTGATAAATTGATTTATCTGATTACTTAATTCTTGTTAATTCTACTGGCCCGTATTATTGGATAAATGTAATACTATTTGCATTGGAAAATATCTTGCAACATATTTTCTGAATCGATTCAAATTAATTAATCTATTAATCTCACATTCCACAATCACTTTTGAAACTTTTTATGGTGGACCGAAGGAGCTGAAAAGGTTCGTTCGTTCGAAAATCATCATGATTTTTTTAAGTTTGCATCGTTCTCAGAGTGTTTTTCTGTCAGGTTTTCTCCATAATCAGGGGACAATCCTAAAATTCGGAGATACATGCTTTTTTCCTATTAAACATCGCACAGTGGCAGAGTAAAATTGGTTGTCCTTTTATGTTAAAAATATTATAAGTTATGAAGTTGGGGAGTGTTTTTCTCCCCTTGGAGAAAAAAGTCGTGTATGTCCATCTTTTTGGAAATTAGTTGTTCCCAAACCACTGATTTCTGCGATCTACTTAGTCTGAAAGTGATTTGCTACGGGCCACCACCGTTACCTGGGTACACTGAAAAGTTGCCAGAATGGCTCAGTATGTATTTTTCATCTTAGTGCCATTTCGAGTCGATTCTTCTCACTGAGTGGTTCAAAATGATTCGTTCATTGCTCAATTCTCCAAATACAGTCATGATCGGATATAACGAACCTCAAGAAAACGGCCGATTTGGTTCGTAATAAGCGTCCCTCACACCGGCGCATCAGCGAATTGTAACATACTGCGTTGTATGAAGATGTTTCCATCAAATGCCAAAATTCTCCAGTTTTGCAGTTTTTTAAACTTGTGAAATATGTATGTGTGCGGATCAATTGCATCCTAGGATGAAGATTACCATTGCTGAGCGAAATGAAACTTTTCACAAGTTTTTGTGTTGGCACTTTGGTAGCCAGCGTAACTGTTGACGAGGATTCGATATCGAAATCGGCGGCAAGCCGGCCGAACGTTTTGGTTTGTTCAAAGCAACTATAACAAAAAATTGTAGAAAAACTAAATGAATTGGCCGAACCATCTGATGGAAAAGATTACAAGTGAAGCAAGTTCCATCGAGTTATCAATGATAAAGGCAGTGACTTTGCTTGCGGTGATAGCAGGAGGAAATGGAAGTGACCGATCGTCGTGATAAGACCGATAAAGAAGCCTGTGATCGTTGATGTTGGCACAGTGATCGAAGCGTTGTATATGGAGAAAGCCGATGCTGTCGATCCATGAATTTAGCAAGGATTTTAAGACTGTAGCGAGACGCTTTTAGTGTTTTTGCTTATTAAAAATTGGAAAAAATATATAAATTCTTATGAAGAAAAATGATTTTATTGCATTATGAAGTAGTTAAACAAATTTTGTTTATGGGATCTGCCTAAACAGCCTAAGGCCGGTCTCGACCGCTGATGCGGGCGTTGTCAGCTGCAATTTTACTGACACACAGTAGTAGTTCACTGAGCATAGGGTCGTGCTTTCAGATTGTCCTTACTTCTTCTGTTGTACAGAATTATAG
The DNA here is from genome assembly GCA_949715475.1 of Microchrysa polita. Taxonomy (NCBI): domain Eukaryota; kingdom Metazoa; phylum Arthropoda; class Insecta; order Diptera; family Stratiomyidae; genus Microchrysa; species Microchrysa polita. Next base: position 16,788,104 of record OX454417.1, on the reverse strand, counting down.
CAATAGCAATATAATTTTTCTATTTTACTATCTTTAAGTAGGAAAGGAAATACCATAATGGTCGTATGTGTGTAGTCGTATATTGGCGAACATTACACAACTGTGAGCTTAATATCTTCTAACTTGTATGGTTTGCTTTAAAAATGACTTAAAATTCATATAAAGCTTAACCAAAACCATCCCTAAAACCCCTCATTTCTAATACAATTGTCCGAATTCGTGTAATGTTCCCCGTGTTTTCCATTTGAATGGAAAACATCGAACATTAATAAATTATTTACAAAAATCAGTGCAACAGGTCAGCAACAAGCTCGAAAGGAACTTGAGCTGTTCGCGAACATTGTTCAGGAGCAGTGTTGCGATACAAGTGTTTACAATGTGGACGTGAAACAATTGTTCCACAATATGTGCAACAGCTCAGGAACATTTGTTTACAATGTGGACGTGAAACAATTGTTCCACAATATGTGCAACAGCTCAGGAACATTTGTTTACAGTGTGGACGTGACACTATTGTTCAGCAACTGTTCGCGAACAATTGAGGAGCACTTCGAACCTTGGGGTCATGGGGCTGTCATCCAAACCCAACCCTCCAAATTAGGTTCTTCTAAGAAAAGCTTTTTTATTTGTCCATCAATTTCATTTAAACCTCATACAAATGTGTTTCTATTAATGCCGCAAAACACACGTAAAAATTGATGAAAACGGGCCATAGGGCCATGGGGCTACCATACAAACCCAACCCCCCATTATGGTTCTTCTAAGAAAATTTGTTTACACCAATTTCACAAAACCTTGTATTAATGTGTCTTTATCAAAGCAACAAAAAAGGTCCAAGCTAATAGAATCGTACTACGAGCCCATGTTCCCGCATCCCCCAATACAATTTTCTGAGTAAATAATTTTATTTGCCCACTCATTCCAACCAAACCCCACACAAATAATGTTTTGTCGACGCAACGGAACTTGGGGGAGGAGGGGATTGAATACAAGTCGTAGGTACGCCCGAAAAAATGTTTAGCCCGAGGAGAGCGAAGGTTATCAAAATTTCGGCCGCGCCCGAAATTAGCCTCGGTTTCGTTTTCTACAGACTTGTTCGTTTAGGCCATGCATTCTCAAAGTGGTCCCTACGGACCCCTTGGGTTCCGCGAAGCCGTGTTGGGGCTCCATTTCAAATTAATTTTTACGAGAGACACTATTACCCTAGGAGATTTGAACATAAATGTAGGAACTTCGGAAAAAATAGGGGAAAGCTGTATTTTTGCATGAGTCTTCCTTTCGAGGACCCCGAAATTCCCCGTCTGTACAAGTATCGCTAGCGGTGCTACATAGGGTCAAAGACCCTCTAAAACTTTTTTTTTGCGAATATCTCGATGACGGTTATTTGTGCTGAAAAGTCGTATAATGCAAGTTTGTGGCTCTTGTGGTTTCAGAATAAAATGTCGAAATTCGATTTAGATTCGAGCATTCCAGATTCGGTGCCAGCAGGCAAACAGTATTTTTAAAAAGATTTCACGAAAATCTCTATAACGATAATTCTGGCTAAAAAGTGTATGGCTAATTCGTAACAAATATAGTTCTGCAAAAAGTGGCCAAATTTGTCATCAATATGTACACCTTTAAGGGGTTCAAACCTTAGAAAACCAGAATGTTTGGGTTTTTTTCGTGAATACCTCTGTAGCGGGGGTGTATGCTGTAAAGTCGTCGAATTTGTAGCTTCTGTAGCTGCAAACATTTTTAGAAGGAGACGATTATGATTTAAAACTCAATTTAATAAGTATTGAGCTAGATATAGCTTACTTGATCGACATATTCGGTAAATTGAATCTCACAAAAACAACTCTGTTGTAAAAAGTTTCCGCCAAAGAAAAAGTTGTCAGCCGCAAAAAGGATTGATATAATACAATCCCGCCAAAAAGCTCGCATGGATATGCATTCAAAAGTGATTGAATTAGTTTATAGTTTCCACCAAACCAGCGTGGTGCGGTACGCGTCAGAATTTGTGAAATAATTTCCGCCGCGGTAGACCACGCTGAATTTGCCAATTCGTGTGGAGTCTGTGTTGTGTGTACCGCGTACCGCACCCGCGCTGGTTTGGTGGAAGTTAATTTCTTTCAACGCTTATTGGCGGGGAGCTTGACGAGGGTGCTATTTGCTGCTATGCTCTTTTCTGATCAGATTTAATCTCGAATCTTATCCAGCCTTGTAAATAAAATGTCTTACAAACTTTTTTGCTTTCCTGCGTATAGACGACTTTTTTATACAATAAAGTTCTTTCGTAATTTTCTTAAGATTGGTTTTATCCTGCAATTACTCCTATGAAAACTCTCCGCCAAACAGCATTGCAAGAAATTAGCTTCTACCAAACCAGCGCGGGTGCGGTACGCGGTACACACAACACAGACTCCACACGAATTGGCAAATTCAGCGTGGTCTACCGCGGCGGAAATTATTTCACAAATTCTGACGCGTACCGCACCACGCTGGTTTGGTGGAAACTATAAACTAATTCAATCACTTTTGAATGCATATCCATGCGAGCTTTTTGGCGGGATTGTATTATATCAATCCTTTTTGCGGCTGACAACTTTTTCTTTGGCGGAAACTTTTTACAACAGAGTTGTTTTTGTGAGATATCAATTCTTTTTTGCAGTTTTCAATATTCACTGCCCTATTGTCACGACTTTGTTTGAGAACATAATAACACTAACAACCCTCTTGGTAACCTTTGTGCCCTTGATAACCTTAGCCTCCTTCGTAACCTGATTTGTGTGTGTTTTGTGAACCTCTACCGTTTGCTGGAAGCTTTAGGCTCATCGGGATGTTATTTGTTCATCCAATATTATAGTAATATGTACGAACTCGTATAAAAGACGAATAAAAACTGGAACTGTGACCCCTTGCCGCCGCTCTCGCAGACGCTTTACAACTGAAAACTTTAGAGAACATATACAAGGGATTGTTCGAAACAGTCCTGCCAAATCACAAAACTTTACGATTCTTTTCTTGGCATTTTTCGGGCCTATCCCCGATTTTTGCAAAATGCTTCCTTTAAAACATATGAAAAGATTTAAGCGAGGAACTCTATGCGTTTTTTTCACATTTTCCGCTGTATCTTTTTTTCTACTCCACGGATAGGAGCAAACGATAGCCTACGCAAACCTTCACGACAGACTCTATCAATGGGAAAAGAAACCAAATCCCGAGATGCTCTCTGAAGGGCTGTAGCCCTGTCAATGAACAACAAGAACAACGAGAACAACGAGAACAAGATTTTCGATAAAATGCGATTTTCAAACTCTTATATCTCCGGTGTTTTTCATCGTATCTTCTTGAAATTTTCTACACTTCGTAAGACGGCGCGAGTGACAACCTATACCGAATTTGAACACTCAGGACCAACCAGGGTCGGAGCTACAGAGGTCCGAAAACCCGTACTTGTTCCGTCATGTAAACATAGTCTTAGGCCCGTATTTATGAACATTCCTTAACTCAAGGAGACTTTTTTTTCTATGAAAAAGTATGGGAAATGACATTTAATTTATTGAATTTAGGCATCCTTGACCCAAAGTCTCCTTGACCTGTGGACTTTCGCATAGCGGCGGTGACATCAGGAACAAAGCACAACCCTGGTCAAAGGAGACAAAAAAGTCTCCTTGAGTTAAGGAATGTTCATAAATACGGGCCTTAGTCGCTTTTCACTTTTGATTTGTTCAAATTTCTTCTTTTTTCTTTGGCGTGCGGGACGCTCCCGCGTCCCTAGATGAAATCAATTTACAACTGCAGGGTGATAAGTTAAATTTAATTGAAACTAAAAGTATGATATCCTCGTTTGAGACGAAGCTTGTATTGTTCAAGCAGAACATAGAGAGAGGCAAATGCTGTCAAATTTGCCTAAAAAAAAATAATATCTGCGAGCACCTTGAGGAACTTGATTCGGATTTTACAAGAAGGTTCGAAGATATTAAACTCAATATTCCTGGTTGAGTGTTGAATCCGTTTTCATATAGTCGAGAAGCAGACATTCTCAAGCAGGTGCCACTTATTGAGTTGTCAACGAATGAAGAATTGAAACCTAGATTCGAGAAAGGGTATCAGGAATTTTGGCTTCAAAAATCATACCAAGTCTGTATCCTGAATTTTGATACAGGGTTCCTTTTGATCGCTTTTCCCTCATCAGTTGAACGTGCTTTTAGCGCCGTTATGAGGCTTGTAACTAAAAACAGAAACCGATTAGACATAAGTGCTCGTGGGAACTTAAGGCTTTTATTAACAAACATGGAACCCGACTTCAACAAATGGAAGCACGTGCTACCATTTGACCGTCAGTCTGGATGGACCCTTATGGTGCAACTTTTTATTATATTTTTGGATATGATAAGTGTATTAATGTATGTACTACTAATAATATTATTCACAATGAAAAAAAAAGTTAAACATCAAAACTATTTTTATGTTTTACCTGTTTTTAAATATTTAAACAATTTAAACATTCAAGGCTTGGAATTCCCTAAACAGGCTTCTCATGTGCGAAGGGGTCCGCGGTCAAAATAAGTTTGAGACTGGTTTAGGCCATATATACCATTTCTCAGTCAAGTTCGTAACTATGGATCATCAAATTCGTAACTTTGGAACATCAAATTCGTAACTATGGAACATCAAATTCGTATTTGTGGAACATCAAATTCGTAATTGTGTAAGATATCTATGTCTTGCTGTTGTCGTGCATGGGTATTTTTAGGTTTTTAATGAAATTCAACCAAATAGGTTGTGAAAGATGTATTTAGTTTTATTCCGTTGTGAGTTTAAGGGTCCGCATTATGAAAGTTGTTATTCCAAAGTTACGAATTTGAAGTTCCACAAATACAAATTTGATGTTCCATAGTTACGAACTTGACTGAGAAATGGTATAGTCGAGACAAGGAATGTAGATACATTCAAAAAATATCCAAATATGGTTCGGAATTGGATGCAAAACTACTATCGATGAGTGATCATCACATGAGCCGTCTCTACGAGCACAAACCTTAAGTAACGAGGCAAGGAAGAAGAAGTCTAATTAGGCGCCGACCTCGAAAAAGATTTTTGACTTTGTCGGCGGTCGGGAGACTTTGAGGAGAACGATTTTTTTTAGCATTGACTTTCATTGTCACTGTATTACTGAAATAGTATAAATAGTATGAATTTCTGTTTGGTAAGCCATTTCTGTTGTATGCAGAGTTAAGAGTCAAGCCCGGAAATTATTTTCTCTATTATAGTGGTACCGCGCTTATCTCCTGGTAAATAGCCTCCTTCCTCTGTTATTTTTGGTTATTTGACTGAATTTTAATCTAGTGGCAGAATACTGAAAAGAAACAATTGGCATTTTGTTTTGTTGAGTTTTCACATCTAAGGGCGCTATTACACAGTCATATGTTGGTAATATATACATATTATAATCAATATTATCATATCATTAAGCCTACTTGATTTCATTTAGAGCACGTGTAAAAAATTAACCGAATGAATCGAGTAGGCTTAATTTTATGACTATAAATATGACTATAAATATGACTATAAATATGACTATAAATATACTCCTCAAAACAAAATAAGGGCCACTTATGTCCGTTGACTTTAACAACGTCTTTTGACGAATTTTTAGTGTGATAATTATTTTCAAAAATGCCATTCTGTACCTGAATGTGATGTGAGTTATCACAGTATCATTCGTTAAGATTAGCTTTAACGGAACTGGCTTAAACAGTATTTTTGGGGTCACGAGTCATACATTTGGTAGTTTTGTTTATTTCTCATTTTGATTAAGAATTAGTTTTCGCCAAGTTCTTTAAATGCAACATTAGTTGTTGCACTTTTAAAGATAAGGAGAATCTGTAAAATACAAAATACCAACAATTCGGCGCCATTTAAATTTAAATGCTTCGTCCAGAGCCTTAGAATAGTCGGAGGAAGGTCGTTCGCAACGTTCTGTGGCCCTGCAATCAGGGTATCCGCGAAGAGCCATTCAAAATCTTTGGAACCGTTACCAGGAGACAGGAAATGTCTCCCGTCGTCATGGTTTAGGCCGAGTTCGAATAACCACCCCCGCAGAAGACCGATATGTGAGACTTTGTGCGCGACGGGATCGTACCATTAGTGCTCGTGGACTACAAAGTAGGCTATTAAGGACGACTGGGACCATTGTTAGCCCTCAAACAATCAGAAATCGTTTGCACGAACACTAACAGTGGTCAAGGAAACGTGTTACCAGAACAGGACAGGGCAGGACGCATCGTACGAATCGTTTAAGATTTGCTCGTCGACATATCCAATAGGACATGCAACAATGGCGCAAGGTGCTCTTCTCGGATGAGTGCAAAGTAAAAATTTTTAGTGACGACCGACGCATAAGAGTCTGGCGGAGAACCGGAGAAGCGTTTTTGGATCCTTGCATTAATCAAATTGAGAGGCAAGGCGGTCCCAGTGTACTGGTTTGGCCGGAATTAGCTTGCAAGGCAAAACTAACCTTGTTATCATAAATAACGGGACAATTACGTCCGAAAGTTATATTGAAAGGATTGTTAGGCCACATATCATTCCTTTTTCACAACAGGCGTTGGATGGTTTTATCCTCATGCAGGATAATGCACGACCACATACATACGCCCGGGTGACAATGTCTGTTTTCGAGGAGGTCAATATTGAGGTCATGGAGTGGCCTGCCAACAGTCCGGACCTAAATCCGATAGAACATCTTTGGGATCAATTAAAATGCCGGATGCGGACCGCTTAAAAGGACATACACAATCAGCAACAGCTGATTCAATTGCTAAAAATGTGTTGGGACGAGATATCAATAGAAAGCGTCGATCGGCTTATTGAAAGCGTTCCGTCCAGGCTTCGAGACTGCATATCAAAAAGTGGAGGCCATACTCGATACTAAAAAAAAACAGAATCAATTTCTTTTACAGAGTAGACATACAAATTAACTGTTATTGTTACGATTACATGACCGCAATCCGAAAAAATGCTAAAAAAAGTGTAACTTTTGGTCAAAATTCAATAAAATTCATTATATTTAATGAAAAACATATCGTTTTATTAAATTAGACCAACAAAACTATAATTTTCCTTTTCCACAAAAAAATAATCAGGAAATTATTCTCTCTCTCGATTACCGTAACTCCTAGTGGAGCATGGTGCGTTGATGACTACCGTGTGTAGTCGTCAACATTACAAAGACAACTGAATTCGAAATGCGATACGGTTGTCAGCCATACCACTTCCTAGTCGCATTGTTAGTTTATTATTCTACGATAAGAATATTTCTTATCATCTTCTTCTGAATAATAAACTTGCGACGAGTCGTGCCGAGTTTGGAAAATGGTTTCTCTATGAGTGTCTATTTCACAGAGTGGCGACCGAACAATCATGGCCACAGAGCACGAGAAAATTATTAGTGGCCCTTATTTTGTTTTGAGCAGTATATGACTGTGTCATGGAGCCCTAATGTTGCATTTATTTTCAGGGTGTTTTAGGACAGTAGGCAGATGGGCTACTATGAGGTTGCAACAAGTATTTTCGTTTTGTTATTTTTTTTTATTTTAATCAATTGTGATATTAGAAAATTGGATATCACAAATTGTAATTACAATCTCTATATCGATTTTTCGAAACGAAAAATTTAGATAAAGATTCTGAAATCCTATTCACTCACTACTTCACTCTACTTTTTAATTGTTTTTGACGTCGATTGTATGTTTTCCGTAGTTATACTTATAAATAAATAATCTACTATTATTTCAACATGAAATAAATGAATATTTTTATATTTTATGAGGCACATATGACTCATATACGGCAGACTTACGCTCCTCTTTAACATGAGGAAAAATGTTAAACCCTATTTGCGGGAACTTTCCTTTTTGATTTAAATGTGTGATTCGATTTCTGTGGCTAGTTTTGTTGTGTGATCAAATCGGAAAGGGGGAGATACAATTTCAAAAAATAAGAATAAACGGTTATTATCAAAATTTAATTTTTTTCAAAATTCACTAGAAACATTCTGTGTCGTGTGTCGTCGAGCGAATAATCTGTTTCCTTTAGTTCTGTATACATATTCATGACCGAATAAAATCATTATTTCGAACAGACAGATCATATCAGTTTGACTCGCTCATTAACCGATATTTGTTAACGATAACTGCGTATGAATAATTACGAGTATACTGTGGTGTACCGTGTACCTGTTAAACCAACTATAGGAGTACTCGCGATAGTTTATTCTAGTGGTGCCCTAGAACTTGCTGGCTCATCGTTCTGTGATTCGCATTTGATTCAAAATCGCAACGCGGCTCGCCTATATTTGATTACACGCGATAAGGAATTCGTCGATTTCCTATATCTATCGGAAGTTGGTGTGTAACTTGTTAAAAATATATACATTCTGTTGACCATACATGCATACGCTTACGCTTCAAGCCTCATCATGCGAAAAAAGGGCAGCGCCAATGCCACTTGAGTGATAAGAGGGCGAGAAATGATTATAAGAATTGCAGTTTTGGGCACCGTGCGCCTTCACAATATGTAATAATTTGTACATACGTTGTCGCACCTTTAATATTATCGAAAATAATAAATAAAAAATTTACGAATGTTTATATGACTACGACAAAACTCTTTTATCTTTGTTGCGTATTGATTGATAACACTTCAGCGAACGGCGCGGGTATTATTTCGATAACACCCCGTTTCATATCTGACGAACTTCGATGATTTTTGATTTCATTGCGCGGGTGAGAGCTGGAGTGGCCTGAAGGGGGTTGTGCAAATTTCGTATACCTACGGGACGCCAGTTCGTAGTGGTGGCGATTGGTAATTATATAGAACCGCGACATCAAGAATGTCGGAAAGTTCGCTCGTCAAACCAAAAAATTTGAAATGTTGGCAAGGTGACCAGTTCGTCGAAGTACTGCGGAAATCGGTTTAGTTATCGCTGTTGTGCTCCTCATTCGATTAGGCGTTCGATCGATTTTTTTTAAAGGGCGTTAAGGATCAAAATTGACCATTATTAATGCCCTCGTGGATTTGTGTGTAAATGCATAAAAAATGAGCAGAGTGGCTAGTTTTGTGGTATGATCAAAACGAAAAGGGATACAATTGCTGCAAAGTGACTAAGGTGGAATTTAATGCATTGCAAAAGAAGAGATAGTGAAGTGAATATCAGTTAATTTTGAAGTGCATTTTTGAATCAAGTTGGCCTTCGTTCGGGGGTGTAATGACGATTACGGAAATTAACAGGGAAAAACAATAGAATCGAAAAAAGATGGTAAGATCTATATTATGTATACTTTATACCGAATCTATTAATGATTTAAAATTAAATAGAATATCGTGTGATATGTTATCAATATCATATTTCCTGATTAGATTTTTTAAGTACACGATATTTATACCACATTTTTAAAAATATCGGTGGTTTTTTCTTTCTCTGGAGTTTGGATTATTTGATAGCACTTTGGGTTAATTATAGTTAGATAATGTCTGAAATCATTGTTGGTCTTGGTGGCATGATGTTGTTGTAATTTAAAAAAATAGTGAAACAGAATAGATTTTTGACGGATAACAAGCCTTGTCGTCATAATCATAAAATATTAATGTGTTTTTTCAGACTAGAAAAAATAAGGCCCAATTGACGCCAATCCATATATAAAAAATTAAAGATGGATTTTATTAAAGGAGCTTGATATGAACGTTCTAGAAAATGACACTATTAATTAAAACATATTCTTTTTAAAGAAACATAACTGCACTGTTTTTATACCCTTCGCTTATTAAGCGAAAAGGGTATATGTATTAACTTTGTCATGAAGTTTGTAACGCATGGAAGGAAGCATCTCCGACCACATAAATAGTATATGTGGTCATATACTATTTATGTGGTTTATATATGATCAGCATGACTTGGGGAGTCGATTGGGCCATGTCAGTCTGTCCGTCTGTTGCGACGCGTCTTGCTCGGCCAGTTTAAAAGCTATGGAGCTGAAATTGTGCACACATGCTTCTTTTTGTTGCAGGCAGTTTGTATGTTTGAATCGCTAAAATCCGACAAGGGGGTAGTGGGGCTGCCATACAAACCTAACCCCCAAAACTAGGTTCTTCTTAGAAAAACTTTTTTATTTATGCACCAATTTCAATCAAATTTCACACAACTGTGTTTTGGTAACACATAACATTATGTAAAAATCGACCAAATCAGACAATGGGGTCGTGGGACTGCCATACAAACCTAGTCCCCCAAATTAGGTTCTTCTAAGAATTTTTATACCCTTCGCTCCTAGAGTGAAAGGGTATATTCACTTTGTCATGAAGTTTGTAACGCATTGAAGGAAGCATCTCCGACCATATAAAAAGTATACATATATGATCAGCATGACGAGATGAATCGATTGGGCAATGTCCGTCTGTCTGTCTGTCTGTCCGTCTGTCCATCTGGGTCAGCGCGTTTTTCTCGGCCACTATAAAAGTTACGGAGCTGAAATTTTGCACACGTGCTTCTTATTGTTGCAGGCTGTTTGTATGTTTGATTCACCCAAATTGGATCACTGGGTCATGGGGCTGCCATACAAACCTAGCTCCCCAATTTGAGTTCTTCTAAGAAAAGCTTTTTTATTTGTGTACCAATTTCAACCAAATTTCACACAAATGTGTTTCTATAGATAACACCAAATATATGCAAGAATGGATCAAATCGGACCATGGGGTCATGGGGCTGCCATACAAACTTAACCCCTCAAATTAGGTTCTTCTAAGAAAAACTGGTTTATTTGTTCACCAATTTCAACCAAATTTCACACAAATGTATTTCTATTGTTGACACAAAACATATGTAAGAATGGATGAAATCGGAGCATGGGGTCATGGGGCTGCCATACAAATCCAAACCCCCAAATTAGGTTCTTCTAAGAAAAACTTTTTTATTTGTGCACCAATTTCAACCAAATTTCACACAAATGTATTTCTATTGATGGCACAAAACATATGTAAGATTAAATCAAATTGGACAATGGGGTTATGGGGCTGCCATACAAACCAAACCCCCCATATTGGTTCTTCTAAGAAAAATTTTTTCACACCAATTTCACAAAACCTTGAACTAATGTGTCTTTATCAAAGCAACTAAAAAGTTCAAAACGAATGGAATCGGACTGTGGGGTCATGCTCCGGCAACCCCAATAAAATCTTCCGAGTAAATATTTTTATTTGCCCACTTATTTCAACCAAGCCCAAAACTTATGTCAAGACGAAAGAAAAAGAATGAGGAGGGGGATTATATACAAGTCGAAAATTAAATTCCAAGTAGGTACGCCCGAAAAAAACTTTTAGCCCAAGCGAAGGGTATCCAAATTTCGGCCGCGCCCAAAATTAGCCTCGGCCCGGGGGTAGGCGAGCGAAGCGAGCAGGGGGCGAAGCCCTTTAGTTTTTTTTATTTTCTCATTGATTTCAATCAAATTTCGTACAAATATGTTTCTAGTGATACTACAAAACATATGTAAAAATGGACCAAATCGGAGCATGGGGTCATGGGGCTGCCATACAAACTTAGCTCCCCAAATTCATTTTTTTTATACATTAATTTCTACCAAACTTCACACAAATGTGTTCCTATTGATGACACAGAACATATGTATGAATAGATGGAGTCGGACCATGTGGTCATGGGGCTACCATACAAACCTAGCCCCCCAAATCAAATTTTTCTAAGAAAAACGTTTTTATTTGCACACCAAATTCAATCAAATCTCAGAAAATTATATTTCTATTGATGCTACATAACAAACGTGAAAATAAATATAATCGGACTATGGGGTCGTGGGGCTGCCATGCAAACTTAACCCCCAAAATTAGGTTCTTCTAAAAATACTTTTTTATTTGGACACAAATATCAACCAAACCTCATGGAAATGTATTTTTATTGATGTTACAAAACATATGAAAAAATGAATTAAATCGGACCTTGGGGTCATGGGGCTGGCATATAAACCCAACCCCCAAATTAGGTTTCTTCGAAGAAAAACTTTTTTATTTGTCCACCAAATTAAAAGTGTTTTAATTGATGCCACAAACATACCCCCCCCCCCCTATTTTTGGTTCTTATAAGAAACCCACGTCCCCCGCTTCCCCCAATAAATCTTCGCCACGGCACTTATGTGAAAATTCAAGGAAAAGCATGGAAGCGGGGAGGACTGAACACAAGTCATAGGTACGCCCGAAAAAACTTTTAGCCCGAAGGGAGCGAAGCAGTGGCGGCTCGCCCATATGTTTACAAGTGCACGTGCACCCCCTGACAAAAAAAATCGTAAGGGCACGTAATTCACTGATTTCTTCAAATCGAAAATGCGTATCCCAAATCGCACATCTAGCCCGCAACTCGGCCTTATTCTATTTATACCAAGATACACATTCTACCTACTGAATCTATATGCCCATCCCATATCTATGTATGAATTAGAGATGTAACGGATGTCCGCATCCGCATCCGCAATCGCGGATTATCCGCATAAAAAATAAACTCCGCATCCGCATTCTCATCCTCATCTTATAAATAATTACATCCGCATCCTCATCCGCAATCCTCATTTTTGTATGAAGACAATTAGCGGATATATGCGACCCAAGTGCTACTTTGTAACTATAAAGAAATGCATTGAGACAAATTGTATTCTGTATCGTATACACAACTGAGCTTCAGTTTGTCGGTCAGGACAGCAGGAGCGCGTTCCATTTATATGATCTGAGTAGTCAGCGATGACTACAGCTACCACAACGAGTGAATTAAGGAACGCACTCCGGTTCGCATTTTTGTGACTAGTGTTTGAGTGGTTTTGTTTTAAATTAATTGAACTAAGGCGGGTGAAGTGCGTTTTTTTTTAAGGTGAAGCGAAGTAAGGAAGTATGCAACTTTTTAATTTTTACCCACACTAATCAGAGGAATTTCAACTTTTTTTCATCTTCATGAAAAGTGTGAAACCTAAATATTTTTGTCTACGATCATATCCTCATCCGCACCCTCATCCGCATCCTCAAAAATTTCTCCATTAATATCCGCATCCGCAACCGCATCCTCAATGTTATACTATTTTGCATCCGCATCCGCATCCTCATCCGCTAAACAAGATCCGTTACATCTCTAGTATGAATGTACACTATGCCGACTGCTCACTGCACATACGACATGGTCACGACACTGCGACCAACAACCTGCAATCACGATGGGTGCACAATCTGGGAAGAGGAGCACACGCTCAAATTTGGATATCTTAGCGGTTTCCGGGACAAGGGGGTAGTGCAAAATTTACACTAGAGCTTGTGCACAAAGAGCTTGTGCACAGCGCCTTGTAAATTGTATGAACTAAATTCTAAAAAGAGAGATTGTGTCGCATGCTCGCATCCGTCTTTTCTGTTGAAATCGCGATGAACGAAATTGCAATGGTCGATTTTTTTAAAGCAAATTTTAAAAATCTTCTAATAGAAAATAAGATTAAAATAAAAAACTGCGGAAGAACTACATACACCCTTGATTTCTTTAGTGCAAGCGACGAAAAAAAAAACAATTTCGGCGTGAAATTAAAGCGGAAAACACGTAGATTTATAGGAATATGTGGAATGTATGGATTTTAACGGATTTTCGTTCTGTCCAATGAGCTTGTTCACAGGCGGATTTGGGTTTTGACAGAATGAAAATTTAATAAAATCCATGGATTCCCCATGTGTGTGTTTTCCCTGTTTGTTGTGTAGGAGTGAAAACGAACATTCCAGCAAACAAAAGTCGGAAATAGTCCGCGAAAGAATAATATGTAATTTCGAAACAGTATTTTTTTAAATACAAACTAAGAACAATTTAGCTACATCACTATTCTTGCCATATAATGAATACATTTTTATGTTTCCCTGTGAACCCCCGGTATTTTCCACCACGAGCCGCCACTGAGCGAAGGGTATCCAAATTTCAGCCGCGCCCGAAATTAGCCTCGGTCTCGTTTGAATATAAATCTTGTGTTGATCATGGGGCATTCTATAGTATGCAATAGTATTTGTTATCGCTAAACCCGGTATAAGGAACTATGCAAACACAAATTGGGTGTTTTCAATGAATAAACAAATTATTAATTATACCAAGATACACATTCTACCTACTGAATCTATATGCCCATCCCATATCTATGTATGAATTAGAGATGTAACGGATGTCCGCATCCGCATCCGCAATCGCGGATTATCCGCATAAAAAATAAACTCCGCATCCGCATTCTCATCCTCATCTTATAAATAATTACATCCGCATCCTCATCCGCAATCCTCATTTTTGTATGAAGACAATTAGCGGAAATATGCGACCCAAGTGCTACTTTGTAACTATAAAGAAATGCATTGAGACAAATTGTATTCTGTATCGTATACACAACTGAGCTTCAGTTTGTCGGTCAGGACAGCAGGAGCGCGTTCCATTTATATGATCTGAGTAGTCAGCGATGACTACAGCTACCACAACGAGTGAATTAAGGAACGCACTCCGGTTCGCATTTTTGTGACTAGTGTTTGAGTGGTTTTGTTTTAAATTAATTGAACTGAGGCGGGTGAAGTGCGTTTTTTTTAAGGTGAAGCGAAGTAAGGAAGTATGCAACTTTTTAATTTTTACCCACACTAATCAGAGGAATTTCAACTTTTTTTCATCTTCATGAAAAGTGTGAAACCTAAATATTTTTGTCTACGATCATATCCTCATCCGCACCCTCATCCGCATCCTCAAAAATTTCTCCATTAATATCCGCATCCGCAACCGCATCCTCAATGTTATACTATTTTGCATCCGCATCCGCATCCTCATCCGCTAAACAAAATCCGTTACATCTCTAGTATGAATGTACACTATGCCGACTGCTCACTGCACATACGACATGGTCACGACACTGCGACCAACAACCTGCAATCACGATGGGTGCACAATCTGGGAAGAGGAGCACACGCTCAAATTTGGATATCTTAGCGGTTTCCGGGACAAGGGGGTAGTGCAAATTTATTAAAAAAAATTATTAAAAAAAAAAAAAAAATGGAATCAACTTATGAAAATTTTAGTTTTATTTGTTTGAGCTGAATATTATATATCTTACCAAGAATGCTTCGAATGTCATACCTGTTTTGAGCACCATCATCCTTATTTCCGAACCAGGAAAATTCCGGGTAAATTTAAGTTAGTTTTCTTTTCAGGTAAAAATTATCGATGCAAAACTCGTATCAGTTTTTACAATGTACCTCTCTGGTTCCTGTTAACTTAATGTGGGGCAT
Organism: Microchrysa polita; assembly: GCA_949715475.1. Taxonomy (NCBI): domain Eukaryota; kingdom Metazoa; phylum Arthropoda; class Insecta; order Diptera; family Stratiomyidae; genus Microchrysa; species Microchrysa polita. The sequence goes on along the minus strand of OX454417.1, from coordinate 16,772,780 downwards.
TGCATTACCCATGCTTTCCCCCTCGTTCTGTTCTGTGCCATCGCTTTTGTGTCTGACCACCTCATGTTTAATGATGCAACTTCGCTACCAACCGATCTTCTACACGTGTTTGGATCCTTGTAGATTCCATTCTACGGCCTGTTTAGAAATATGGTTTGGACCTCTACGGAAGTATTGACCTATCCATTGCCACTTCCGTCTTTTGATCGTCATTCAGTCACCAGAATATACCTATATATGTATATAGTATTTGCTTTAGATGATCGATTTAGATAGATTTTTATACTATTTTGTGTTTAAACCTATTTTCGTGGCCAAAAAAATAACTTTTTGTCGTTTTTTAGATTTTTAGAAAACCGCCGTAGGTGGGGCGTGGGAAAAATGGGGACAATGATCACGAAATTTCAAAATTTATACTCGTATATGCTTCAAATTAATTAATTAAAACTAGCTGAGAGAGCTAGCTACGCTCGCGTTGTTCGCTTCGCTCACAATTTGATACAACTTTAAATTTAGCGATTTTGACTCCCAACTCCTAACTGTACATATAAATATTCGCCTCGCCTAAATTCAACGTCTTCAAATAAACTCTAAAAACACAGATAATTCAATTTTCAGTGTGATTTATTTGAATGGAATCAAAATCAGTAGAGACCGATATTATAAACAATGTTTTTCCTTTTGTTTTCTGGCGAAAAAACAAACAACGAAGACGTTTTGCCAACACGCGAACAGGCAACATACAGCTGACCGTGCGAAAAACAGGGAAATTCGAGATTAATCCCACAGACTTCCAACGATTGGTCGTGCGATTTGTTGATTGTCATTGCAAAAGCCAATCGAACGGGGAACTGAATCCGCTTGAATTGGAATGGAAGATCAGTTGGAATAATCGGAATTCGTGGGATAAGTTTTTCCTCTCCTTTGAATTTTCCCTTGATGATCGTCGCTTGAATCACATTGTTCATCAGTTTCTTGACGGACAACCGCGAACCGTTGCACAATTTTGGATGATTCAGATTCCGTAACATGTTTATGATCGATCCCACCTTCAGCTGTAAATTATGCGGGGGGGGGGGGGGGGAGGAGGGGCTCCTGGCACATGAAGCGAGTTCGAAAACTCCGTGAAAAGTTGGTCGCCTCATCCTCGTCGATCACGGTGTCAACGGATTTTTACGAATTTTTGAAAATTCAGCAGCCGATGGATCGTTCTGCAATGCGAATCTCATGTTTGTAGTCAATTTCAACTTCTTGACATGCCGCCACAAAGATGACAATTTCAGGCTTGCATTAAGTTCATCCGCAGCAGTAGATTTCGGGATGACGGGAAGCGTTTGACGAAAATCTCCGGAGAGTAATATCTGAGCCCCACCAAATCGTCTCAAATCACCTCGTAAGTCCTTCATGTTCGGTCAACTGCCTCCAAAGCTCGCTTATGCGCCATCCTACATTCATCCCAAATGATGATTTTGCATTCTCGCATCAATTTCCCTGTTGCCGAATTCTTGGTGATTGTGCACGTTGGATTCTCAACCAAGAGTAGATTCATCGGCAGCTTTAAAGCGTGCAGTTCGACCGCCTTCCAACAATGTAGCAGCATCGTCCATCAAACGATTTGGCGCTGATATTCCGAATTTCGACAGCAGACTGCCTCACATGAGTACGGTCATCGGTCATGTCTTCGAGAAGAACTAACACTTCGTTGCGCATCTCGTCGTTAATTTCAAGATCGAAATTCGAAGTTGCTATGCGAACTCTATGCAAAATGTCTTCAGCCAACTCGTCCTTGTATTTGTTCCCCAATGCTGTCTGGATGCGCCAATATGAACAGACTAAGATGAAGGTAAAAGTGTGAGAAAATGCACTGTCCTCATAATTTTGCGCGTGTTTGATAGTTATTCACAGCACAGCAATTATTTTCTCGTTAGCTTTTTCACCCAAACGCAAAACGTCTTTTATCACAATGAATTCCACAATTATTCTATACTAGCTGTGAAAGCTCGCTTCGCTCGCTTTCATATCTAGAGCTCGCTACACTCGCGTTGCTCACTTCACGAACAACTTATTTATAACCTCAGTAATTTCGATAATAATTAAAAATGAAAATAATATCAACAAAAATCGTATTTCACAAAAAATTTACAAAATATAAAATTTAATAAAATTATGACAACTGAGCAAAGCAAAATTTATAGATAAAGGAAGTACGGCTTTATGCTAACCTAGATTATTTCGACAAAGAAATGACAAATAAAAATTGTTATTCCATATCAACAAAATGTGTTTAATAAAGCAAACAAACATAGAACTAAATAAATATAATACTACTAAATTCATAAATTCAAATACCCATCTCGTCTTATTATAACTCTTTTGTGAATAATGTTCTTGCTTAACCTGTAAGCGATCAAATTATGTTCAAAGCAATTGTTTAAATGTAGACTAACGCTGGCGTGATACCACTTCCTTGTTAAGAATATCCTTGTTCCCATTCAAAGTAATCAAATTGTTTCAAAAGGACTCATAAACAGTCAACCGTGTACGCTTCAACATGCCGCGCCAAACTCATAAAACCTAACTATTACGTTTTTGTAGTCCTTTCCTCTCCTTAAAGGACCCTATATGCATTCTAAAGACATTAACTTCAATTAAAAAAAGATATACTGCTTCATTATTTCCAGTAATATGACACCGATCTCCAAATGATATGTAGATTTCCTTACTAACAACGTCCTTGTGAGAATTCAAACTGTTTTAAAAGGACTTAAACTGCGTGCAAATTTATTTTATTGTATACGCTTAAGCATCTCCAGTCATATGACACCAATATTAAATACCACTTGGTTGCTAAAAATATCCTTTATATCCTAACGGAACAATTGTGAAAGGATACAAAATTTCTTCAATCATATTAGAGTATATTGATACTTTCACTATAAATCCAAATATATAGATTTCTATCAATTTTGGACTTCTTTTCACTTTATGATTGTAAGAGTCCTTTTGCCATATCCACACTTGCAGCAGGACCTATTTATAACGGTGTGGTATAAGAATGCCACAAACATGCAAATAAGCTGCACACCTAATTTGGTCAAAATCGAATCGGGAAATGCGTCATTAAGCAAAATTCGAAAAGACTTAAGCGAGTAAATAAAATTTTAGGCGTAACGGAATTTACCGTATTTCTAAGTCGAAAATGGAAAAATGAGGTATCCTATGTTCGTCTCTCTCGCATATGTAGCGATTGGAAAAAATAATTTTTAAGATGCGTCCAGTAGTTTTTGAGCCAAACCGTTACAAACATTCCCATATAAGCAATTTTATATAATTAGTATAGATTATCAAAAGCTTCATAACGAATTTTCCACCTTTGCATCGTCTAAAACAGTGGTTCTTAACCTTTTGCACATGAAGGACCGCACTTGATCAAATTCTTTAGTTGCTGCGGACCACCAAATTGCAATTGTGATAAGAACGATTCAAATCATGAAATCTTGTTGGAACACAACTTATTGTTGTCTTGTCAGTAGAGGTTTTCGATTAGAAAAATGTGGAAATAACGCCAAACGGATATTTCTGCTTTTAAGACCATCATCCAGAAAAAGTTGACTGACAGAGGCTGTCTTGCAAAGGACTCTGGGTGTGATTTTACTAAGTCTGAACGAATTTCAAAACCCTCATTAATTTTCGTAAAGTGTGTTGTTCAATATTTCGGTTTGTTTCATCCATCATAATCCAGTTTTGTTTATCAGATTATCAAGCCCTTCCTTACAGTTCTTACTGGAAGAACAACAATTTTTACATAAACTCCTATAAATATGGCATTGCTGGTTTATGTTGTACCAAAAGAAACCTGTTGGAACCCTATTTAGAAGTGCCACCGAAGATCAATAATAGCTTAATTATCTTAATTCAGCAATTTATATTACCATTATGGTCTGGCCGGAAAAGAATATTCATGACCTTAAATACCTGAACTGTTTACCTACAATTATGACAACCCTCAAGTCTATAAAAACACATAGCTACTCCACATAAAGTGAACGCCTTTCCCGGCGTGTCGTAGAAGACGACTAAAAAGGGACCTAATCCAAGGTGGATCAGCATGCGCCGAGGGATGCATGGTCAAGAGGGTGCTTGGCCGCTAGTATGCGAAGGTCGCAGGCAACCATGACATCTGAAGCCTGAGGCACGTTTTAACATCAACAAGACCTCCCATAGGTTAGTGTGTGTGTGTATGGGTTACCGCGTCTGGAGATAGCCGGCGGACGTAAAAGGAAAGTCCATAAATTTACTTCTTTCCACACACTAGTGCCAAAAACACAACCTTTCTCCAAAAGGTGTAAAAGAATGGAAGGCCTTATGGAAATTCACGCAAATACAAGCACTACCCCGCCGGGCACTACTTCTGCTATGCGGTTGAGTGATCCCGGGGCGAACCTAGTTCGCGCCAGAGCTCGACGGTTTCCGGGGGCGAGCAATATAAGGCAGTCCAATTACATTGTGGAGAAGCTGAGGGTTGCAAGCTGGAATGTCGGTTCCATGACGTCAAAGAGCGAGGAGATTGAGGATATCATGAAGCGGAGAGGGATAGACATTATATGCGTGCAAGAGACAAAGTGGCGAAATACCCATATCGACAGAGCCCGGTTTCTTAAGAATTCCATGAAGTACAAATTGTACTACTATGGAATTACAAACCAAAGAAACGGAGTTGGCATTATTCTGGCGTCGTCTTTACTTGGCAGTATAATAAGTGTCGCGAAGAGAAGTGACCGCTTGATCAGCATCAAATTGGTTATCTGCGGAAGGGTGTGGAATGTAATAAGTGCCTACGCTCCCCAAGTGGGACTGCCACAGGAAGAAAAAGAGGCATTTTGGAACGACGTTGACACCCTAATTCAGACCATTCCAGATACCGAATTGGTGTTCTTGGGAGGAGATTTAAATGGCCATGTGGGTGAATCAAATTATGATTACGAGGATTGCCATGGTGGAAAGGGTAGCCCTTCAACGGTCAGAAATGACGAAGGTGAAGCTATTCTGACCATGTGCAGATCGCATGGTTTGGTCATCCTAAATACATGGTTTGTGAAAAACGAGAGACACCTAATCACCTACAGTAGTGGACACGGAGATAGGAAACACGAAACGCAGATCGATTACCACCTCTGTTTCGATTTTATGAGAAGGTGGGTAAGAGACTGCAAGGTGATCTTGGGTGAATCTGTCGTCAGCCAACATCGTTTGCTCCTGTCTGAATTTATTTTGAAAGCAGGAGGAGCAAGAAATAGAAGAACTCCCAAGCCTGTCGAAAAAATCAAGTGGCACAATCTCACAAACGACAACTTTGAACCTGTAGTAACTCCATTCATTGATAAAATGACGGAGTGGTTTCAAAACAACATAAACTGCACCGAGCACAGTCCAACACAAATGTGGAATAGTTTCGCTGAAATGTCAGTAGGTGAGGCGGAAAAGGCACTTGGAGTTTCGAAAGGTCCACTCCACACGAAGAAAGAAACATGGTGGTGGAACACCGAAACTAAGGAAGCAGTGCAAGCCAAATCGAACGCATTTAAGGCATGGACGAAATGTGAGTCAAGCCGTGAAGCCGAACGGGTTCAACTTCGCGAAAATTATATGCAATGCCGGAAGAAAGTAAAGCGCTTGGTAGCTCAAGCAAAGACGAAGGCAGCTGAGAAATTCTACCAAGAATTAGAAACTCAGACTGCGACCGAAGGACCGTCTTTGCGCGAGAGACCTAAGCACGACGCCAGGATATTTAGGGTCGCAGCCCAAAGGAGAAGGAACGCTCGGGAAATACAGGCGCCAAAGTACGTGGAGGACTCGCAAGGAATGTTGCTGATTGACGATACGGCAATTTGTAGCAGGATGCGAGAGTATTTTGACGAACTTCTAAATGAAGAATTTCCTCGGGCAGCTTTTCAAGATGTTGAGCCAAATACCACAAATATTGAAGATATCTCAGAGGAAGAGGTGATGGAGGCAATGCATCAGATGAAACGCGGAAAGGCAGTCGGCCCGGACAAAATCCCCGCGGAATTTTGGTTGAAAATGGAAAATGTCGGGCTTAGTTGGCTCACAGTTCTCTTCAACAAAATCAAAGGTGGGCAACCGATGCCTGATGCTTTCAGGGAAAGTTTTCTTCTTCCTTTCTATAAGAACAAGGGAGACTCACGCAAACTCAACAACTATAGGGCTATAAAGTTAACACCTCATACACTGAAGATCTACGAGCGAGTTGTCTGCAACCGATTGAGAAAGATTGTGCGGTTGAATGACAATCAATGCGGCTTTGTTGAAGGTCGATCTACAGTCGATGCGATTCAGTGCATTCGTATTGCGATGGAAAAGTTTAGAGCAGCACGAAAGGACTTGCACTTTGTATTCATCGATTTGGAAAAGGCATTCGATAGAATACCTCGTGATCTGATATGGTTGGCCTTGAGAGAACTTAATGTCCCTGAGGCATACCTCAGCATGATACGAGACATGTATGATGGAGCTACGACTAAGGTTAGATGCACAGCCGGTGAATCAGAAGAATTTCCGGTGAATGTCGGAGTACACCAGGGCAGTGTATTGAGTCCGTTGCTCTTCAACATCATCATGTGCTACTTATTAACACGTGTCTCCGACGGCCTAGAAATATCTCTTCTTTTTGCTGATGATATAGTCCTCAGTAGCCCAAACTAGGGATGGGCAAAAACGTTACTTTCCGGTAACGGTTACAGCCGTTACTGTTACTGGAAAGTAACGGTTACTCGATCCAGTTACTGTTACTTTTGATTTTAATTTGATTTCCACTACCAACTTATATACCATATCCCTTAGTTTTCCTAACCTTCATCCAAGCGCATCTTTTTGTAACATAATCGGGCGCGCGGCGGTAATTTACCGCCCTCACTTTCCCCGTTATTTTTACCCAACGGTTGATAATAAATTTCCAAAAGACATCCTGTAGAAGACACGCCAACACAGTGATACCTATTATTAGCGACGTTTTTTTCGCATCGCGGGTAAATCTGACTCGAAAAAAACGATCGCGGGTAACATCCCGGTTAAGACCAAACAGCTGACATTTGACAGTTTTTGCGCATCTTCGAATCGCCTTCGTCGGCTTATTTCTTAGATGTGGTGGATTTTATCACAAAAGATGATTATTTCTTTGCAAAATCATTTCTCGTCATGAGAAAAACTCTCATATTTGGTTTGAAAAAACAAATTCCCTCAAATTTCCCCTATGCGTCCGCCATCTACATTTGAGCTCTATCCCGTGTTGGGTAGTTACACGCGTAAACTCTACCTGGGTAAGTGTCATTTTTTTTATATGAAGTTCTACCCAAACCTGCACGGGATAAACACAATAAAACGTACCTATTATATTATATGCCCGCGCGGCCGGAAGAAGGCTAAAAGAATGAATACATAAAGCCAACACTATAAATGAATTAAAAAGCAATATCCACAGTAGAAAGAGTACGCACAACGCACCAGTAAGACAGCGTTCTAAACCAAGACGCACTCTTTCCGCAAAAAATCCTCGCTATCACCATATTCGTTGGTGCGCAGAAGAAGGGAAGAATACATTCCTTAACTGCTTGTCAATCTCATCAATGCATACAGTTAACACTCTTATTCATTTGAACGCAATATTCAATATAGAAAGTGTTCGCACCACGCACATCTACCTTTGAGCCAGCAACCTACATCAAGTCTTACTCTAACCCTCTTCGGAAAAAACCTCTCATGAAATACGCTGGACGCACGGATGAGAACATCTCTTAGCTGCATCTCACATTATACATATGCAGCGACACAACGCTCTCTTTTTTTCCTCATAATACATGAACGAACAACATTCCAGCTTCAAACCTACCTTTTTAAATTGCACTCATGGAATGTAGAAAATTTGAGAGAGGCAATAGACATAATCTTCGCCGCGTTTCAAATAAATAATATCTAAGCGAGCATATTAGTTTTGTTCTGGCCAATAAATTGAAACAATGAAAAATCACCTGTATTTCATTCAGGCTTAAAGCGAACAATTATTCAAATATTTGCCAGCAATAATTCCTTCCTTGTTCCTATCTACACTCTACTGTGACGTGAAATCCCGGTTACCAAAGTCAATTCTAAATAAATAACAGGCGCGACAATCCAACATTGGACTAAGACCGCAGGATGTGTTAGTGTCATCCTATTTCCAAGATCTTATCTTATCTTATATTTGTTGAGGTAATGAGATCAGCATCACGCTCAGCAGTGTTATTTATCCCCATAAATGGGTACTCGTTTAACATCTGAGTGAGATCATAGTCCGTCACAAGCTCGTGAGTTCGAAAAACACCAAGATCCACGGTGAGATTCGAACACATGACCCTGTGCACCGAAGGTGCGCACACTAACCGCTAGATCAGCCAGACTACTAAGTCAATTCTAGTAAGCGACAAAAATGCTTCTTGTCTATGTTAACAGGAACAGAATTACAAATAGTCATAGTTCAGAAGCTGAAATACGATAAACATTCCTTGTAACTAAATACAAACCCGCAAAAAAAACCAGACCAAGTTCTAATCGTGCGAATAGCAAGATATAATATAACCCTACACCCATGTACACACCTAGAAGGCACGCAAAACCCAAAATATTCAATTTCATGTTTTTTATAGGGGAGGAAGGGGTAGATCGGTAGGATCCGGCACACTTTTCATCTTTTATATGGGCATCGATCAGCTACCATTTGACACTAATTTGAAGTTTTTCACAATATTTTATCAAAAGATATGACTGAATATATTTTTGTAGGGGAGGTAGGGGTATGGATAGTCAAAGGATCTGTCACAATTAGGCTTTGGTCAAAATATCTGGTCGCTAGCGATATTCTGTCGAAAGTTATGGACGAATTACAATATCAAGAAGAAGTTTTTGTATATGGAAGGTAGGGGAACCCTTGGCCCGATTTGACCCATTTTCAATACCGTCCAAGGTTTTATCAAAACACGGTATACCCATGTACAGACCTAGAAGACATGCAAACCCCAAAATGTTCATTTTCATATTTTTTGTAGGGGCGGGAGGATATAGATGAATCGGACCTGACACATCTTATCAAGACATCCAACAGCTACCATTTGATACTAATTTGAAGTTCATCGCGACATTCTATCAAAAGATATGGCTGAATATAACTTTGTAGGGGAGGTAGGGGTAGGGGTAGCCGGACCTACTCCACTTTCCATCAACTTAAAGTATATATCCGAATTAGGCATTGATCAAAATTTCAAGTCGATAGCGATACTGTATCGAAAGTTATGGCCGAATTAAAATATTAAGGAGGGATATTTTGTATGGGAGGTAGGGGAATCCTTGGTCCGATTTGGCCCATTTTCAATACCGTCCAAGATTTTTTCAAAACAAACATCTGACCAAAATATCAAACCGCTAGCTTCATTATTTCGGGAGTTATCGGGAGAACAGACAGACACACGGACAGACAGGCTTATTCGAATCAGGGACCGACCCTGACCTTCAAGTAACATTTTCCAATATCATTACTATGGAACATTTTCATTGTATGTTACTTTGGAACTGTTACTTAGGAACGTTTTCGTAAATGTTACTTTGGAACTGTTACTTAGGAACGTTTTCAGCAAATGTTACTTTGGAACTGTTACTTAGGAACGTTTTCGTAAATGTTACTTTGGAACTGTTACTTAGGAACGTTTTCGTAAATGTTACTTTGGAACGGTTACTTTGGAACTGTTACTTAGGAACGTTTTCGTAAATGTTACTTTGGAACTGTTACTTAGGAACGTTTTCGTAAATGTTACTTTGGAACTGTTACTTAGGAACTGTTACTTAGGAACATTTTCGTAAATGTTACTTTGGAACTGTTACTAAGGAACGTTTTCGTAAATGTTACTTTGGAACTGTTACTTAGGAACGTTTTTAGCAAATGTTACTTTGGAACTGTTACTTAGGAACGTTTTCAGTATATGTTACTCGGAATTGTTACTCTGGGTAAAAAGTGTGGGAAGAGGAGGAATAATTTATGTGATGCGAAGTTGTCTGTGTCTTAGCGGAGATGTTTTTTCTTCGTTGAGATGATAATGTTTTGAGAAGTGAATTTGAATTAGGATTTTTTTTTGTGCCGCTGTTTGTGTTTTATATGATTTCATGCTTAGATATTGTGACTATGTTATGGAACGGTTATGCGAAGGAACGCTTATTTTTGGTTTTCGGTAACGGGTAGTAACGGTTACAGGCAGATATTCTGTTACTAGTAACAGTTACCGGAATATTGGCCCATCCCTAGCCCAAACATCGTTGCCTTGCAAGCTGCGCTTACAAAATGGTGTGACATTCTGGAGGAGCATGGACTGAGGGTAAGTATAACAAAGACTGAGTTCTTATGCTGCCAATTCTCAGACCCAAATGCACAGATACCAGAAATGTACGTCAAAGGAGAGCAGCTTAAGTCTTGTACCAAGTTCAAGTACCTTGGCTCGATGGTGAACAGCGGAGCTACATGCGATGATGACATCAAACATCGCAGAAAGGTTGGGTGGATGAGGTGGCGAGAAAACTCTGGAGTTTTCTGCGATAAGAAAATGCCACTGAAGCTAAAGGGCAAGTTGTACAAAACGGTTGTACATCCCGCACTCATGTATGGATCAGAATGCTGGACCATGTATGAAGGTTACGCGAAAGAAATGACAGCGACTGAAATGAAAATGTTACGCATGTCAGTTGGTGTAACCAAAAGGGACCACATCAAGAGTAGCTACATCCGAGGCAGCTTGTCCATAGACCAACCAATCACCGAAAAGCTCGAAGACCGACGAATGGATTGGTATTGCCATGTTCAAAGGCGTCCGCCTGAGAACCCCGCAAAGAGAGCGATATCAATGGAAGTTCCACTTGATGGACCCAAGGCCAGAGGCAGACCAAAGAACACCTGGATGTGTCAAATGAAAAAGCAACAACAACGCATTGGTCTCGGCGATGACACGATCCAAGATAGAGCTGCCTGTAGAAATATGCTGAGAAATTATCGCCAAAACGGGCGATGTGCCTACACCGCAGGTCGAGCAACGCGGAGCCATGGAGCGGTATAAAGAACGAGGCAAGGAAGAAGAAGAAGATAAAGTGAACATTCATATCAAGCTCTCGGTCGTCCTCGGTGATTGCACATCGCAATCATTTTGCGTTCGTCACCTAAAAAAGAAGCATTTAAAACAAATTTTGACGATATTTCATTTCATCGTAATAAGCTACACTCACATTTCTTTCGTACACAGTGTACAACGGTCAAAATCTCAATGAAAACAGTATATCCTGCTCCGTCAAAACGGAATCCAATCCGCTTCCAACCTTCAAGTTTCTATTAGAAAGTTAAGATTGAGCTCCGTGAAATTCGAGAATTGTCGTATCGGATTATGAGGGAACCACACGAAAGGCTTCGCGGACCACCTAGGGTCACCGCAGGGACCACCAGTGGTCCGCGGACCACCGGTTAAGAAGCGTTGGTCTAAAATCATCAAATCATTCGATAAAATGCAAAACTTTTTTCCAGAATTTTCCGAGTTTCCTACTAAGAATTTTATATTTCTTCCCTCGAAAAGCTATTGTGGAAAAATTGCAAGCAAAAAAAATAATTTTCAAGTTTTCCAATTTTCCGACTTTTCCGGAGGGTTTTCCTAAAATGTTCTTTCGTAAAAACCTTGTCCTGGTAATTCCAAACAACTGAAAAAATAATTGAACCAAATCGGTCCAGCCGTTCTCAACTGATGAATTACTTCGATTTTTTCCAATTTTCCGACATTTCCGGTTGGTTTTTCCATAACTTTCTTTCGTAGAAACCTGGCAATTGGAAACAACTGAAAAAAATTGAACTAAATCGGCCCAGCCGTTCTCAATTGAGGAAATTTTACAATTTGCCAATTTTCTGATTTTTCGGAGAGTTTTCCCAACATTTTCCTTCGATTTTTCCGATTTTCCTACATTTCCGGTGGGGTTTTCCAAAATTTTTCTTCCGTAAAAACCTTCTTCTGATGGCAATTGCAAACAACTGAAAAAAAATTTGAGCTAAATCGGCCCACCCGTTCTCTATTGATGAATTTTTTCGAAATTTTTTCAAATTTTCCGACTTCTCCGGAGAGTTTTCCCGACATTTTCTTTCGTAAAAACCTTCTGCTGGTAATTGCAAACAACTGAAAAAAATTTGAACCAAATCGGCCCAGCCGTTCTCAACTGATAAATTACTTCGTTTTTCCAATTTTCCGACTTTTCCGGGTTTTTTTTTTAATTTTCTTTCAAAAAAACCTTCTGCTGGTAATTGCTAACAACTGAAAAAAAATTGGACTAAATCGGCCCAGCCGTTCTCAATTGATGATAGTTTTCGATTTTCCAATTTTCCGACTTTTCCGGAGGGTTTTTCCAAAATTTTCTTCCGTAAAAACCTTCTCCTGGTAATTGCAAACAACTAAAAAAAAATTTCAACCAAATCGGTCCAGCCGTTCTCAATTGATGAATTACTATACATTTTTTTCGCTCTATTTTTATATATCCATCCTGCGTCTACCTCGCATTCGCCATTAGGAGTACCTGAGCCATGCGGCCATAACCTCCCTCCCTTGCGGGACGACGGGAATTTATCCGGCTTAAAGCCGGAATGGTGTTCTCCGCCGGGATGCCTCCCTTTGGAACCCCACCTTGGAATGCGACTCTAGCTGGTCGGCTTGTCTATCACCACAAACCCCCTCGAGTCCAACGCCTAGATGGGTAGGGACCATGGTCCCTTGGGCACGCCCATCCCCGAGGTACACTATTCGCTAAAGATTTCTCTATAGCAGGTGTGATCCTCCCTTGGCCCCCTTTCGGAAGACCTAACGAATTCGGCATGCCTCCGCAGGATCGTTAAACCTGTTTACTACTCGTCGGCTTAAAGCAGACTCGTAGCGCTACCGTTCACATTGGGGCGGCCCCCATCCGTTTACTAAGCAGCAATTTGATTCGGGCCGTGTGGTCATCAATCCACAAACTAGCTAGGTATAGGCGCATAGGCCATTCTCCCTAACTAGCCCCTTCGAGGCTTGGGTTATGCGAAGCCGCCAGCTCCGAGACTGGACACGTACGCTTAAATGTGGTTTCTCCCCTACGAGGAAGCACTGCGTCGTGTAAGCTTGTATGGCTGACTCTTTGAAGGAATAGGGAAAAAGTCAAGTCATGCTGTGTCACCCATACATGACTAGGGAGCTCGGGAACGTCATCGCCCAACGGTCTTTGTACAGATCCACGCCATGGCGTATCAACCATACCAGGGGCCTCCCTGCGCTGCTCGGGTCCGTGGTTAAGTCGACCTATTCCCTGCAACACGTTATAATAGGGTCAAAATGCAACAAAATGAGGCCATAAATGTTAGACCGATTTTCAATGGTCACTGAGATATTTGAATTTTTAGGTTTTTTTGAAATAACCTTGAATTTTACCATTTAAAGTAAGAATTAAAAAAAACTACTAAGGTAATGGGTTAAAACTTATTTTTGGATTTTAGTCAACACTATAGTAGACATTTCCTAATCATTGAAAATTTCAAAAACCTATCACAATTTGAAATTTTTAATTTTTAATAAAAAAAAAATTTCTTAAATTTTTTAAAGTTTATTTTTAATGTAGTATTACAAAAAAAAAATTATATGACATGGAGTCTGCAGACCACTGGAAAAACATACTCGTGTTGTCAGCTTTCCAAAAAGGTGTCAATGTCAATATAAATATTTGAAATAATTGAAACAGCTAGCTGCAACTTGTTCGGGGACCATAATTTCGTTTTGTTGAGAATTGAAACGCTCGGGTCGGATAACAAATGACAACTGACTATATTTCATGTGAATAGGATATGACATTTTAAGAGAAATGAAAACAGTATTGCCAGATAAACATTAATTCACAATACTCCACCTTAATCTGACAATTATTAAGTAATTAAATTAATTCAATTTAACAATTCTGTTCTTCAAAATGAAATAAATGACATTTACTGTATTAAGGCAAAATTTGAAATTATTTTAATCCTAACTTGCTGTTGATGAAATCATGTTTAACTGCTGGAACGGCCTTAGTCAACGCATCAGCCAGCATTTCGTTGGTAGCTATGTATGCCAATTCGATTTCGCCACTGTCCAATTTTTCACGGATGAATTTTGCCTTAATATCGATGTGCTTCGTTCTCGGTGAGAAGGTGTTATTGCGAGCGATATGCATAGCACCCTTGTTATCGCAATACAAGAGCATCTTCCTTGCGGCATGTGGTATCAATTCGCCTTCCAGTCGTTTCAACCAAATAGATTCCTGCATTGCAGCAACAATAGACATATATTCGGCTTCGGTGGATGATAAAGCCACAGTGCGCTGACGATGTGTGCACCATGAAACCGGCCCTCCTTGTGCAATGAAAACGTAACCAGAGGTCGATCGCCTTTCATCAACGTCTCCACCCCAATCTGAATCGCAATATCCGATAAATTCGGCTGCTCCTCTTTTGTACACAATACCATAGTCCATAGTACCTTTCAAATAGCGCATAACTCGCTTAACAGCGACCCAGTGCGCTTTGCCAGGATTCGACGAAAAACGGCTCAACATGTTGACAGCATAGCAAATGTCAGGACGGGTGTTTTGTGCGACAAAGAGCAAACTCCCAATCGCCTCCAAATACGGGATCTTCTCCATCTCTGCTTTTCCTTCTTCAGTATTGGGGCACATATCCATCGTCAGCTTTTGCGTTACATCAACAGGAGTAGCAATTGGATTGCAATCACTCATTCCAAACTTCTTCAGGATATCTAAAACTGATGACGCCTCGCCAATGTCCTTCATTTTGAAATTGTGGCACAACTCCTTCTTAATAATGGTGCGCATACCATCGTCGTTGGAAAATAGAAGAACATCGTCTACGTATATCGCGACGTAAACCATTTTCTCTCCTTGTACCCAGTAGTATAAACATTGGTCCACCTCACTGCGCTGAAGGCCGAGTCCAATTAAAACGTTGTTGATCTTTTCATTCCAGACTCTACTCGACTGCTTCAGCCCATACAGAGATTTTAACAAGCGACATACTTTACCGGAACCATCTTCGAACCCTGGTGGCTGAGATACGTAAATTTCTTCCTGCAACTCTCCGTTTAAAAACGCAGCAACAACATCCATCTGGTGAACTGCTAAGTCGTACTTTACCGCTAGCGCCATCAAGAAGCGTATAGAGGAGTACCTGACCACAGGAGCGAAGGTTTCATTGAAGTCTATCCCCTTCTTCTGCGAGAACCCTTTAACGACTAGTCTCGCTTTGTGTTGAGTTACCATTCCATCAGCATTCTTTTTGGTTTTAAAAACCCATTTGGATTGAATGACTTTCTTCCCAGGCGGCAGGTTGGAAAGCACCCACGTATTGTTCGCTCGAAGTGATGTTAATTCTTCTTGCATAGCGGTTTTCCACTTGATCGCTTGGGGACTCGTTAATGCTTCAGTTAAAGTCGTTGGGTCTGGAAACACAGCTGAATTCAACATCGCGTACTTCTTTTGCTGTAAACTTGCAATCCGTTCAGAGCGTCGAACTCCATCATCTGTATCGTACTCAGAATCATCAGGCTGCTGCTTCTCATATTCACTGCTTTCAGTGACTATCGGCAATTCCATGATAGCTTCTCCGTCCGAATTCGATACGTCACTGTTCGATTCGGGTTTAATATTCTTCTCGTCCGAAATTGAAAAGTCGTTGACTAAAACAGTATCGTTGACCAAATCAGTGTCGTTGACTAATTCACTGTCAATATTGGGAACGAGATTTCTTTTATCGTTGTCAACATTGGTCGGCGGCGATTCGATGAATACAACGTCCCGACTAACCAAAAATTTATACGTTGACTTTTCATAGAGACGATAGCCTTTAGACTCACTACTATACCCAACAAAAATGCATTCCGTGGATTTCGAATCAAGTTTTTTTCGTTTCGGTTTGGGAATATGAGCTAAAGCGGTGCATCCAAATACACGCAAATGTTTCAAATTTGGTTTGACACCTGACCACAGCTCTTCGAGACATTTGTCATTGCCACGACATGGTACTCGATTCAAAAGGTATGCCGCAGTATTTGCTGCCTCTGCCCAGAATTTCTTACAAAGTCCCGAATCCAATAACATGCAACGTACGCGTTCGATTATAGTCCGGTTAATCCGTTCGGCGACACCGTTCTGTTCAGGCGAATATGGAACAGTCTTCTGATGCAAAATCCCGGAATTTTTCAAAAATGCACTAAACTGTTCATTCACGTATTCCGTGCCATTGTCTGAACGAAGTATTTTTATTTTCCGATCACATTGGTTTTCAACAAGTTTTTTGAAAGTAATAAATTCGTTTAACACGTCGGATTTTCTTTTAATGGGCACTGTGAAAACTTTCCGAGAATAGTCGTCCACGAAAACTACAAGGAAACGATTACCGCTAAACGATTGTGTGTCGATGGGTCCTAATACATCAGTATGAATGATTTCTAATAGGTTATTAGCGCGAGCACCTGCACATTTATTCGGAGTACGGGTCTGTTTACCCTTAACACACACTGTACATTTATTAGATTGCTTATTTTCTTTAAAATTTAAGCCCACTGATGCAGTTTTAACTAGCTTTAAACTCTCATCACATATGTGTCCCATCCTTCGGTGCCAAATTTCGAAATTGTCCGACGCCATTATCGCCATCACTTCGGGTTCTTTCTCTCGCTCACAGTTTAGTTCATATAACCCGTTCACTAAATTCGCATCAGCTAACACACGATTTTCAAAATCCAAAATTCTACATGAATTGTTTTTGAATATAACTGTGTGTCCCATTTGAACAATTTTATATACCGACAATAAGTTCGCGCACAAATTTGGGACGAAGTCCACGTCTGTCAATTTAGCATCCAGTTTACCATTACCGACATGTAATTTTATTTTGGCATTTCCCGTACACTTCACATCCAGCTTTTCTTGATTGGCAACGACAATGTGTTTGTATTTAGCGCTCTTCTCGTTAAATAAAATACTCCGATCGTTCGTCATATGTGACGTTGCCCCCGAGTCGACAATCCATTTACTCGTTTTTTCGTTAGCCAAAAACGAAGTAAATAGGGAAATTTCGTTCGTGTGCTTCTTTGTATTGGTGTTCGACTTGTTAGGACAGAATTTGCTTATGTGCCCCAGCTCTCCGCACGCATAGCAACGAACATGTTTCGAAATCCGTTTCGAATCCCGTTTTAAATCCTGTTTTATAATTGGCTTGCGATCCCGTTTCCAATATTTTTTCGACAATAGAGCACCCTCATTGAAATCCTCCTTATCAAATTTCACGTCTTGCAACAAAAGATTTTTTACGTTGTCCACGCTTATAGTCTCCTTTGAGTTTTCGACAGCTAAAACCAACGCTTGGTATTCGCTAGGCAGTCCAGCTAACATTAGCGAAGCCACGAGCTCGTCACTTACATCCAAGCCAGCGTTGCGAACTTTTAACGATGTCATCACCATTTCGTTTATGTACTCTTGCGTAGATGGAAATTGACTCAATTTTAGCTGCACTAACCGCTTCAACAGCTCCACTTTCCTCGTCAATCCACAATCCTCGTAAGCACTAATTAATGCATCCCATGCATCTTTCGCATGCTCGGCATTGGCTATATGGCCAAAGTTACTCGGCTCTACCATCAATGTGATTTCGGCCAATGCACGTTCATCTAACTGCAAATCCTTTTCCGTGGATGTCGTGGGTAACCCTTTCTGCGTCACGGACCAACATCCTTTCAGCACAAGATACGATTGCGCGTGTCTCTTCCAGACATCGAAATTTTCGCGTCCGCGCAACTTTTCGAAAGGAAAACTCACACCGGTTGCCATTTTACTTTTTACTCTAAGCGGGCATGCGGCCCATAACCTGTTGAGAATTGAAACGCTCGGGTCGGATAACAAATGACAACTGACTATATTTCATGTGAATAGGATATGACATTTTAAGAGAAATGAAAACAGTATTGCCAGATAAACATTAATTCACAATACGTTTGATAAAAAACGACAAATCCGTAACACAAATAGAGAGTTTTAGTATATCGTATGGAATAAAACGACACAATTTGACATTCCATATAAAAATTCGCTTGCTTACCGTGTACGAAACAAAATATCTTAATTTTGCATGTCCCAAGTAGGCATGGGTGTATTTCCGTATATTTGATGCTCTGGAAATAGTCGAAATTGGCGAAATAATTTGTCGTTTTTTACACCTTTGCCTACTTAGGACATGCAAAAGTGAGATGTTTTGTTTCGTATACGGTAAGCAAGCGAATTTTTATATGGATTGTCAAATTATGTCGTTTTATTCCATACGATACGCTAAAACTCTCTAATAAAAACTTATCCCTACACCATAGCTTTTCTTTCACTTTTTATCAAGCGAAATTTTGGTCCCCGAACAAGTCGCAGCCAGCTGTTTCAATTATTTCAAATATTTATATTGAAATTGACACCTTTTTGGAAAGCCGACAACACCAGTATGTTTTTCCAGTGGTCTGCAGACTCCGTGCCATATAATTTTTTTTAGTAATACTACATTAAAAATCAACTTTAAAAAATTTAAAAACATTTTTTTTAATAAAAATTAAAAATTTCGAATTGTGATCGGTTTTTGAAATTTTAAATGATTAAGAAATGTCTGCTACAGTGTTGAATAAAATCCAAAAATAAGTTTTAATCCATTACCTTTGTAGTTTTTTTTAATTCTTACTTTAAATGGTAAAATTCAAGGTTATTTCAAAAAAACCTAAAAATTCAAATATCTTAGTGACCATTGAAAATCGGCCTAACATTTATGGCCTCATTTTGTTGCATTTTGACCCTATTATAACGTGTTGCAGGGAATGGGTCGACTTAACCAATAACCCTGTATAGATTCCTGTTGCATAACTGTATACTAGCAGCATCATAGCGAAAGATACATTTAAATGGGATCACAATGCCTTGAGTGGTATAAATTCGTTCATATATACAATTTTAAAAAGTGTGTATACAAGTGCATTGCTCAGTTCCGTTTGTCCATCGTTAGCCCACGTTTTCCCAGGAACATTTTTCGTTTGACCACCCCCTCAAAAAAAGTTATGGATAAAAAACATTTTCAATTTCACTTAATATTTGGAGTGCCTGATCTGGCCACCCTAAGAATGCTTCCCCGGTCTCACTTGGCATTTCGATTGCCCATTGAGCTCTCAATAACCCATGAAAAATCGTCGATTTCCCACCCCCTCAAAAGTAGATATTCCCTAAAACCCGTTACTAGTCAGGAATTTCACTCAAAAACAAAAAAACAATTCTCATTTTGGTAAATTTGACTACTTCGCGTTCGACTTATTATTCGTTTGCCCACCTCCCGAAAAAAGTATTGTCTAAAAATCTTTCACATTGGTGCAGTCATATTGGCATTTCAAATAGAAAAAAATAGAGTAAGGCTAATTTTTGTTGTTTTTGAATCAGTGGGCATCCAGGAATCTACAACTGATTGTGCTAAAAAACAAATTTGATCGGAAAGGTCCCAAAAAGGACAAAAAAGGATACTCTTTAATCCTTGACCGGAGGTCGGCATGCGGAGTATCGTATCAAAGGAGACGTCGAGTACATTACATATCCGGTGTTTGTTTCCTGTTTCAGGGACCTTCAACGGAATAAATTGAGCTTAAATGGAAAATTTTCGCGTTTCCTGTGTATCTTTCCAAAGCCATTACTACGAGAATAATTCAAGTTGTCACTACTTTTATCACTTTCCAGAATCTTTAATAGCTGAAGATTCTACCATAAAATTTGCGAAGAAATAATTGCACACCTTAGTCGAACGTGGGCATGTGGGGTGTCATATCAA
Organism: Microchrysa polita; assembly: GCA_949715475.1. NCBI lineage: Eukaryota > Metazoa > Arthropoda > Insecta > Diptera > Stratiomyidae > Microchrysa > Microchrysa polita. Next base: position 16,752,805 of record OX454417.1, on the reverse strand, counting down.
AGAGGATGTCAAGTACATTCCATATCCGGCATTTGTTACTTGTTCTTAGGAGGAAATTGGGCTCAACTTAAAAATTTTGGTGTTTCCCGTATCTGTATCTTTCTAAAGCCGTAATTTTCCATTTAAGCCCGACTTATTCCATTTAGTGTCCTTGAGACAGGAAACAAGCACCGGATATGCAATGCACTCGACGTCCTCTTTGATATGACACCCCACATGCCCATGTTCGATCAAGGTGTGAAATTAGTGTCCTTTTATGTCCTTTTTCAGTGCTTTCTGATCAACTTTTCTTTAGCAAATTTAATCGTAGAATTTTCAGCTATTATAGATTCAAATATTGACGGAATTACAGGTTTTTAAAAATAGGGTATTTTTCACAAAAAAATTGAGAATTTCAAGTAAATGTCGTTTCGGCAAACAACATAAGCTTGGAATTCGCTTTTTTGTGGATTATACCCTATTTTTGAAAACCTGTATCTCCGTCAATATTTGACCTACAAAACTGGCTGGGATATCATTGGATTGAAAATTTTCTCTACTTTCAAAATGCCGATCATTGTTTTTTTTTGCAAGATTATTTTTTGAAAAAACAAATTGTTGGAAATGTAAAAAAAGAGCAAAAATATAGCCCTTTTTCACCCGCCAAAAAGTTAGCACAGGGTCCTGAGGGTAGCAAATCTGGATTTATATAGCCTAATACTCTAAAATAAATAAGAGAAAGAACTGCGATCTTTCATTTATTCCGAGGTTAATGTCGATTTTGACTGGCCTATGCCATTGAATTTCCAGTACATGGAATGCGCATACAATATGAAAATGTCATCAAAAAGTGGCTCCAATATCTGGGTAAACTTTTTGAATATTTAGACCAGATTTTCAAATGTTTACTAGTCGACGAGGCGTTTAATGTCAGTTCTCGAACTGTCACCGTCAAAAATTAATATTTATTGGCACTAGTGTCATTTCAAGTTTTCTACAAGGCTGTTTTATTTTCTCCTATCCTATCAGCGCTTAAGTCCTCCGGCATCAATTTCACCACCTAATCAGGACTATAATAGGCAGGCGTTTAACGAGATAAGTTACGGATAGAGTCCTCTTAGCGCCCACCACCCCTATCGCCTGAAGAGACTACGCTCCCGAGAGCCACAAGAGCGATACTAGCCCGCAGCTTAGATCGAAATTTTGTTCGTGCCTGAATTTCTACCTATCTCTAATAGACCCGGAAATTGAGAACATTTGTCCGGGCTGCGATGGTGCACCTCGCGATGTGGACCACCTGTTCCGATGCCCCGCTGCACCCACTATCCACACTCCGAGCTCCGAGGGCGTTATGGGACTATTGCAGCTGCTACGTTCTTGTCGGTTGAGACTATAGGGATGAATAGACCTCGCGAGTGAAATTTTTGGCCACTGCGATTTTCTCAATGAAAATGTATACTTACTGTCGTGGAATATGTGGCAAATGCTGGGGATTCGGAATTTCTGAAGCTACCATCCGAAAACGTTTCACTTCATCGTTGAAAATATCTTATGACCGGGGAATCGAAAACTAATATATAAAATGGCCGTAAAAAAATACGGAACCATTTTCGAATTGATGCTTATGGAGTTTCCCAGCAATTGATACATATTCCACGACACTAAGGCCCATTCTCTTGTAGATCTTATAGAATGGTTAGTCTTATCGCCCAGAGAAGACACACACAATTTTCAAAAAGCTTCTCCATTATATTGAATTGATTTTTTGTTAATTTTGCATAGTTATGTTATCTTTTGCTTATTTACGCTGTTGGATGAAAGTCCGCAATGATTTTCTCAATCTAAGCTGATGGCTTAAACAAGCAAAATATGGCGTAGCTATGCAAAATAAACAAAAATTCCATTCAATACAATGGAAAAGCTTTCTAAATATGGTGTGTGTCTTCTCTACGCGAAAAGACTAATCAGCCGACAGGTACTGAATAAGAGCTTTCAGAAACCCGGCCTATGTATACATTTTCATTGCAAAAATCGCAGCGGACAAAAATTTCACTCGCAAATTCTATACATCCTTTATAGGCGAGAACGACGACGAAACGTGAGCCGCGACTACGTCCAAAACTAAAAACATTTAAAAAATTTAATTGACAGCCCGGAATTGTCAATTTGAAAGCTCGGATATTTAGACTAGTAAATGACGTAGTTTCATTGAACTTTCATTGATTGGACATTGCACTGTAGAATTTAGACCAAAAAAGTTGACCCAGATATTAGCCCTATTCAGTGGCGTAGATAGCTTTTCGGAGAGGAGGGGATCATTTTGCAAGATTACTTATACTTTTACGGTTATCAAATGTTGAATTTCAGAGTAAAAATTTTTGTGTTTATTACACTTCACATTTAGCAGTTTTTTGAGCAAATTTTGGTTCAAAATAGATAGCAATTTTGCCATACGAAAAAAACTGAGTCATGAAAATATTGCACCGATAATTTTTTTTTTACTACGGTATTCCAGTTCACAGTATTCCAATTTTTGTACAAATTTTCGCTACTGTGATTGAAGTATAAGAGCTTTATACATATTGGGTTCGGTCAGTGGCTCCCAAACTTTTCGGAGTCACGGAACACCTAGCATCGCCGCTTTTCTGCCGGAACGCCCGGAACACCTACAGGGATTAAATCATATAGTTATATGTCCAAAAGAGGAAAATGGTGAAGACGAGAGCTGGTTGGGAATGCCAAGTATATATGGATAAAGTACAGCGTTTGTGTTCTTAAATCTAAATTTTCCGATAATTCAGAAACTCGTGAGTAGATATTTCTAAAATTTTCAAACTTGTAGAGCACCGTAGCAGCTCTATATATGTATTTGCTATAAATTTCAAGGCCCTAGCTATCAGCTAATTGTTTGAAAAGGATAAAAGGAGTAGAACTCAAAATTTGAACTGTTAAACATTCGTTAAAAAAATCTTAGAAAAGTTTTGATTAATACAAATTTATTGGGACTTAATTTAAATCCCGTAAACCTCGTCACAAACACTGTAGACATGCTTTACTTTCTGGTAGACATACTACCTCCTTTTCTATTTCATATAGTAGAAAGTTATAAAAGAAAATCGGTCGAGTCTCCGATGCTGGTTAAATATTTTACAGTTAAGTTGTTTTGCGGTACAGTGTAACAAACTAAACTTACGAATTTTAAAACAAACAAACATTTTTCGTATGGATTTTTGTTGTCAAAAACTCTTTCCACATTTTTCTAATTTTTTGATATCTTCGGGAACCCCCTGAAAGATCTTCACGGAACCCTAGGGTACCGCGGAACTTCGTTTGTTTGATTGTTAAATTGTTTTCGAATTATTGCCTGCGTAAGACTATACAGGGTGTCCCGTTCATGGTGGAGAATCTTTTAATGGTAGGTAGTGTGGCTCATTTGGGGAAAATTAATGTTCTACGAGACACCTCTATTTTGGACCGTTACAATGTAAAAGCACTTTTTGTAAATTGTGTCAAAATACCTGACTTGCCGAACAAAATCAAAATTTTCCAAACCACCAAACATGTCATCCGAGATATTACTTCACTTTCCGAAACTACATAAAATTTCCTATAAAACGACACCTCGTCCGTTACGAAGTTGCTCGTATCTTCCGAGATACACCAGTTCAAACTTTGAAGAAATTTTAAAATCGGTTTTTCATGCAAAATTCAAATGATAAAATCGTAACGGTACTTTGAACTGACAAATCTCCAAAGTTGAAAAAAGTTGCCTCATTATGTTAGCTCTCGAACGACATATAAAAATTAAGGGCTCACGATTTGAAAATTTGCGAATTTAACGTTTCAAAAGTAAAAAAATGTGGTTTTCGTGTAATGCAAATCATCTGATATGATGAAGATAAATTTGTACGATCAACACAGTTCATTTTGTTGGGCGAAAAAACTTTACATTGAAACCACATTTTTTTACCTTTGAAACGTTATATTCGCAAATTTTTAAATCGTGAGCCCTTAATTTTTATATGTCGTTCGAGAGCTAACATAATGAGGCAACTTTTTTCAACTTTGCAGATTTGTCAGTTCAAAGTACCGTTCCGATTTTATCATTTGAATTTTGCATGAAAAACCGATTTTAAAATTTCTTCAAAGTTTGAACTGGTGTATCTCGGAAGATACGAGCAACTTCGTAACGGACGAGGTGTCGTTTTATAGGAAATTTTATGTAGTTTCGGAAAGTGAAGTCATATCTCGGATGACATGTTTGGTGGTTTGGCAAATTTTGATTTAGTTCGGCAAGTCAGGTATTTTGACACAATTTACAAAAAGTGCTTTTACATTGTAACGGTTCAAAATAGAGGTGTCTCGTAGAACATTAATTTTCCCCAAATGAGCCACACTATCTACCATTAAAAGATTCTCCACCATGAACGGGACACCCTGTATATCTTTTAATTTTGGAAATTTCTACAATTTGGTAAAAAAAAAATAGCTATTGCTTTGAGAGTTCTTGGTATTAAATTCAATAAAATTGCGAACTATAGAGAAAGTCAAGACTTGCTTTGCCCTGCTATATACGATAAAACTTAAAAAAAAAAAGAAAGACGAATGTTGATAAGCTCAAACAATAAAGGGTGCTCAAAAATTAGAAGCAGTTTTGCAGCGTTTTCTCTTAATTCGCATTAGCTTTCCACTCTCCTGAATAAATCTTTATAATCTTATGTACTGTATATTTCCCCATTGGAAATTGCGCTTCTGTGGAAGAGTACTCAGTGTTCCACATTATTTTTAAATTTTTTAACCGAACATTAAGATTTTCCGGTAACAAATTTTCAATCAGTGGTTACATTTAATTTTTCTAGCAGCACTTCTAGGTTACTTCAGTAGGGCTTGCCTGTGCGGAACTCCAGATAATGTGAAAAATGAACGTAAAGCCCTGTGCTGTAGTGTTTCTATTCTATCGATACGCTTCTAAAACAAATAAAGTGCCTAATTTTCTATTGCAGTTCTGAAAATGGTTTCAAGTTTTTATGAAACACTACACATGTTGAGTAATTCCTGCAAGAGGTTTACTTTTGCTTTGTTTTACGTACCTAAAGTAGTAATAAAAAATGTCTGACCGAGGGGGGGGGGGATTGATCCCCTTGACCCCCCCCCCCCTCCCCTTATCTACGCCACTGGCCCTATTCGACTGACTGGATCATTGATCCTGTCCAAGTCGAATGAAATCGGATCAAAATTTCCCAAATCGGTAACAGCTGACTATCGTGTCATCTGGCCCCAACGCGATATTCTAAATTATAAATTGCATTTGTAATTATGCACCGTGCGAGATACAATTAAAAGGATAAGTAGCAAGAAATATTAAAATTATTAACTCTGAATAAGTTTTACAAACCAAAAATACTAAATAACAAAATGACATACGGGAAATTTCAGGGAAATTGCTCGCGGAGACACCTGGGGGATTAGTTTGGCAGATGATCCAAGTCATACCCTGGATCAACTTCCAGGATTATCATTTTGTATGGGATTTCCAATAAATCTGGAAATGATCCAGTGAGTCGAATAGGACTATTGGGACCCTTTTTAATTGGGCTAAGCGTATTCCATGTAAATTCAATGGCCTATGCCTATATTGCTAATCTTCACTTGTGAATTTGCTTAAAGGGTTTCGGCTTAAAAATCGTGGTAATCGACACTTGTATGGAAATTACACGACAATGAAAGAGAAAAAAAAACATACATACGTGAAATTTTACTGTCGCAAAAATACGCAACGAATCAAAGAAATGTGATTCGGAAACACTATAGTCCGCGTGGATAAAAAATGCTTTGTTGAATCTTTGTCTGAGGTCGATTTGAAGGTATATTGTTGTTGTTAGCGCTTTTGTATTCAAACAAAAAGCATTGCATGATTTTATTCCTACGACCTAATATTCCATGCAAAAAAATACAAATTCTTGAAAAATTGGTCGTTATAACCGAAATCTAAACCGGATTTCTTCAAGAAATGAGTCGTTATAACCGAAACGGACTTTATATCGGAAGTCGTTATAACCGGCGCAATTTGTATGAAAAACAATGCGGGGATTAAAGTTTACGTCATTATAAGGGAGATTAAAGTTTACGTCATTATATCCGAATTGTCGTTATAAACGAAATTCACTGTATATCGTTCAAAATTTCCAGCTGGTGGCAAAAAATCTATATTCAAACTATGTTATGGATTTTGAATGTGGCATCATTTTTTCTACGAGTATAAATGTGAGTAAGGGAGTAAGTGATACGATTGCAAAGCCTATTGTCAGACGTCTCGAACTACCCCTGCGAATGGATACTCTGATAAGGTACCTTCATATTTTTTCATACTATAGTGGAGCTGGAGAGTCTTAGCAGCGATCTTGCATACTCAGAATAATTGGAGACTTACTTTGGTGACTTATTGTGTACTCTACATGTCTACATCTAAGTTTATGAAAAGACTTCAAGAAAGCTTCTTCCGTTTCTATCCGTCAGTCTGTGGAGTGGGTGGTTGGGTGGTTAGTCCAAAGTGAGGCTGCAATCGCGTGTGTATCTTAAATATGGGTTGCTACGCTTTTGGTCATTTGTGATAGAATTTTTATTGGTTGTTGGTATTGATTCCCATTCAAATAGATAAATCCAGTGTGTTCACCACAGTTCTAAAATTATAAATCAAGTCGTTTGACCTTTGTGTTGATATCGCGTGTACATAAAAAAAAAAAGATACAATTTCGTTGCAATTCAAACATATTTAGACCGCCTGACACCGTTGTCTACGCGTGTGACAATAACATGTTGACAATAATTGCTTGATAATTGTCCTATGATCGTTTTACTCTCTTCTGACCGTATGATCATCATTATTATGGATCGTTATTTTCGGGTCCACCTTACCAACAACAATGCTCCTCGATCGTTCAAAGGTGTTAAGTAAATGTTGTTTTGCACAGCGGCAGCGTGCAATATAGCTAATAAATAGCACCTTATCACATTTTATTTTTTTTACGCGAAAATCTCAAAAAATACATAAATGCCAGTAATATCCAAAGTTAAAATGTGAAGTGATCATGTAAATATTTGCACCCACAAATGGGGTAGGCAAATTCAAATCAAATTTCTATATACCTAATACTATACGAGTGCCATCGATTGTTCAGTATCTAAGTGCCGCCGATTGTAGATTGTATCATAAAATGTTCTTCTGATTGTTACCAGTATTCGGTCTAGTTCCGTCCGTGTCGTCTGATCTGATACATATACTACTCGAGTATATTCTGTGCATATTATGGAAATTGATACTAAAGCAGTATAATAGTCGTTCAACGTTGATGAGTGTTAACCAATGTTAAGTGTTTCGCGTGGTAATAAAGTGAAATATTTTTCGGAAATTAAAATTATATTGATTTGAATTATTGGTTAGAGTGAATGGAAAATAATCAATAAAAATGCATTTCCAACCTCCATATCGATTTTGGGATACCGATCGTGATCGATACAATCTTTTGCCTTATTGGGCAAAACGTCGGCCGATTGTTTATAAGAAGAAGGCCTTACGGAAATTTTCATCGTATAAGGTAAATATGATGATGCATTATATGGCTATATGCACATACCGACATATACGAGTGTGTATGTATAGTATAGAAAAAACACTGGTCTGAAAAAAAGAACTCTTTTAAATTATGTTAGACATTGGCATATCGTTTATTCCCAATCGGCACGAATAAATCGTCGATATAGTCCAAAATAATCTTTACTTCATGCATCACGAGTGGACGACGTCCAGTATGTATAGGACGTTTTGGAAGTGTTTTTATCGCGAGCAAGTTTGGGTAGCGAAACTTCATATAAAAAAAATGACAGGTCGGTCAGCTGGCATTTTTTATACAAGGTGTCCGGAAACTGCCGCATAAACGCACCGGATTATGATTCCTCAGGTGATTTCCAGCAAAAAAGTTGTACGGAACATACCCCCTCAGCTTAACCCTTTAGCTGCCACAGGCATTTAAAGATTTTTGAAAAAATCATTTTCTTGCACGACTTAAAGCCTAATATCTCCAAGGCTAGACCAGATAGAATAGTGAAATAAAATGATTATTACAGCCAACAAATTTGCCTGTAAAATAAAACTAACCAGACTAAAATCGGATAAGAGCTTTGATTTTTACAGAGCTTCAAAGTCAAATTTGCGTGATTTGACCCAAAAACAATCTTTTTTTCCATCTCAATTTTCTCCAACTTCTGCCAAGGTGAGGTGCTTGTACGATTCTTTTCAAAATTGGCGCATAGTCTTACGATCATATCTTTCTTACATCATTTTGATCTAGCTCCATTACTTCTAACAGTTTTTATACGTTAAGTGTAGAAAACTAGGGTTAATTTTAGCTCGAATTCAATACAATTCAATTCACAGTGCCCCTAAGGATCTGCAATTGGTAAAATCTATTCAAAGTATGTCGAAATCGTGCCAAAATTAACCCTAGTTTCCTGCACTTAAGGTACTAAAACTGTTAGAAATAATGGAGCTAGAATAAAATGATGTAAGAAAGATATGATCGTAAGACTATGCGCCAATTTTTAAAAGAATCGTACAAGCCCCTCACCTTGGCAGAAGTTGGAGAAAATTGAGATGGAAAAAAAGATTGGGTCAAATCACGCAAATTTGACTTTGAAGCTCTGTAAAAACCAAACCTCGTATCCGATTTTAGTGTGGTTAAGTTCATTTTACAGGTAAATTTGTTGGCTGTAATAATCATTTTATATGTATATATGTATATGGAGTTCGTTACGCCAAACTACACGGGATGACTCGAAAAACGTACTTATTGTAGATGTTTTTTTACCTGCGAACGAATTACATGCTTTTTGTGGAATACATGGATTCTTTTCAGTTTGGAAATAATTCGCACACTGGTCGCTTTTTATACTATATAAACAAAATGCAATTTTGGCTAACTGCGAATTTATGTTGTTGGTCTGAGTATGCCGACACACTATTAGGATAATGTCCATCACATTTTTGGAAACAGCAACAATTTAACAAGCGTAACAAACTTGAATTTTTATTTTTTGCAAAAGTTGATCGGTCAACTTTATCACGAATGATACATAATTCATTCATTTCGCGCAACCTATGAATATTTTTTACGAGTGATGCATTAAAAATATATTTGACATAATTATTACACAATTGTTACGAGTAAAAATAATATAATCTTTTTGCGCAAAAAAGGCGTGATTAGGTGATATAGGGGGACATTGTCATATACTGTTTGTATGAAAACGTGATAAATGACAAGCGATCTCCGCTGACGTGTGGTGCATGGGTCACACTTATGACGACCATACGCCTTTGTTCGTTATTACGGATAAAGACTGAATAATCGTTACTGATAAAGATATGCAATACACTCCCAATCAATAGGATAGTTCCACTTGAAAAATGGCTGTATCTCGGTAAGTGATAACGGTATTTTCTTCAAACTTGGTGACAATATTTTCAGTATCCTGCTTGTTCTTTCAATAATAGAAGGTCTAAAATCCAGAGTCCCGTTAGGCTTTTCTTACGGGAATTTTTAAAAACTGTACAAATTGTGAAGTCAATAGGATAGTTCCAGTGGAAATAAAACATCAAACAACGGTACGAAAGGATAATTTTACTTCGAAAAATGTAGCTGGTAATAAGTAGAACTATATTTAAGTAATTTGAGCTCAAAAAATTAATCTGGGATAGAATTGTATAGGTTTTAACGGCAAATTAAGCTGATTTCGTCCAAAGCTTCTCTCAACGTTCGCCAAAGAGCTTCAGTGTTCTTAAACTATCGTCTAACGGTATAGCTCTTCCTAGTCATTCATTTCCACACATTTTTGACGATATTTAGATCTAGGAAGTATGAAAGTCTTTCCATAACCTTGATTAGTTGGTCTTGAAATCAATCTTTTATCAGCCTTGCATCATAATTGGTGTCATTATCTTGTTAAAATCTTTTAGGAATGGCATGGAAAATATCGGAAGTTTTGGGCAACACATTAGGAAGAATATCTTTAAACGTCTGGGTACTCTGAATACCTCTAATTTCAAAAAGTTCAATAGTTCCATACGAAGATATTCAACCCCAATATAGAAACTGTATGGATTGGTCAAACGCGTTATTTTTACTGACGGAAAAGACTAAATCTCGTCGGTTCAGTTGGATTTAGGTATTATTTCCACAATTTGAGCAAAAATAAATTAATTCTGTAGACACATCACTCATAGTAAGAAATGTCGATGTATGGGGTTGATTATCTCGGTGTGGAACTATTGAGCTTGTGGAAATCAGGGATATTCACAACGTCCATTCTTACAAAAATATTCTGGGTAATATTAATATAATTCTTAAAATTACCGACATTTTTCATGCAACATCTTTGAGATTTTAACAAGATAATGGCGTCAATCATGGAGCAAGACTGATAAAAGATTGGTTTCAAGACCAACTAATCAAGGTTTTGGAAAGACCTCCCATACTTCCTAGATCTAAATACCATCAAAAATGTGTGGGGATGAATGGCAAGGAAGATCTATATCGTTAGACGATATTTTAAGTACACTCAAGATCTTGTGATAACGTTTAGAGGAGCTTGGGGCGAAACTAATTTAATTTACCGTTAAAACCTATACAATTCTATCCCAGATTAACTTTTTGAGCTTAAATTACTTAAATAAAGTTCTGCTTATTATAAGCTACATTTTTCAAAGTAAAATTATCCTTTCGTACCGTTATTTGCTGATTTATTCCCACTGGAACTATCCTATTGACTTCACTATTTGTACTGTTTTTAAGAATTATCGTAAGAAAATCCTAACGGGACTCTGGATTTGAGACCTTATGTTATACAAAGAACAAGCAGGATACTGAAAATATTGTCACCAAGTTTTAAGTCTGGCTGGTCTAGCGGTTAGTACGCGCACCTTCGGGCACGGCACAGGGTTATGAGTTCGAATCTTACCGTGGATCATGGTGTTTTTCGAACTCACGAGCTTGTGACGGACTATGATCTCACTCAGATAGTACCCATTTATGGGGATAAATAACACTGCTAAGCGTGATGCTGATCTCATTACCTCAACAAAAAGCAGATAAGATCTTGGAAATGGGATGTCACTAACACATCCTGCGGCCTTAGTCCAATGTTGGATTGTCGCGCCTGTTATTTATTTTATTGATTTAAGTTTTAAGAAAATACCGTTAATACTTAGCGAGATACAGCTATTTTACAAGTGGAACTATCCTATTGATTGGGAGTGTATGTATGTAACATACGTATATTTAATGCATCGCTAGTGAAAAATAATCATTACTTGCGCGAAATGAATGAATGATGTATCATTCGTGAGAAATGCATAAAGCGAAATAAATCCATAACGAATCATACGTCAAGATGCTGATTAAGTTTTGCCTAATATGGAAGATGGCTCCAAAGCGGGCCAATTTCTGATTTCACATCAATCATCAAAAAAGTAAATATGTACGTAGAGTAGGAGGAGTCAAAATTGCATTCTACTCTACTAAGAAAAGTGCGTCCAGTGTACGAATCATTTCCGAGTTGAAAAGAACCGATGTATTTCCCCAATCCCAGCAATTTCGTTCAAAAATTAAAATAGAAAGAGACAGCTACATTGTAGTCAGCTGGCCATAATGTGTTTCACTTTCAAAACATCCTATAGATACATCACTAAATTCCAAATGCATCGTAGTATGTACATACATACTTGCATTATTCAAATTGAGGTACAATATGGTACAAATGTTAATCAAATCCAATCTTTAATAAATCTTGTCGGAAGTGTGCGAATAATCTTAGTTTAAGCGTCTTTTCGGTTGATGGCTCTCTGTTTAGTAAAGTCTCATATTTGTTTTTAAATTCATTTTTTTGGCTTGATTGGAATTTGTGAAGAAAGAAAACAGGTTTCCCTAAGAATCATGGGACTGCGATTGTATGGAACGACCCCATTGTCCGATTTCAGCGATTCAAACATACAAACTGCCTGCAATAAAAAAGGCTCTTGTGCAAAATTTCATCTCCATAGCTTGGCCGAGGGAAACACGTCGCAACAGATGGACAGACGCACATCACCCAATCGACTCTCTTTGTCATGCTGATAATAATAATCGGAGATGCTTCCTTCAATGCGTTACAAACTTCACTTTTCGCTTAGAAAGCGAAGGGTATAAAAATGCCAGCATAGATCAAAATTAAGCGTGTTTCTATGTCCTTGTTCCGTTCCCTTATCCAAAGAAATGCTTAGAGAAATCAAATTAACCCATTGCATGCGTTAGTCCAGAGCAAAACCATGTCCCGAGAGTCCAACTAACACATAAATAAATTCTAGTTCCGGGCTGTCAGTAACGATGGTTTTGGTCCAGAGTGTAAATTTCTTTCATTCGAATTGTTTCAGAAGTCAAACAAATTATAAAGCTCCCTATCCATTGAGACACTTTCAGCCTGCAAATTATGCTGTTTGCAACGTGAAAGCAAATCCGGTAAGCCTTATCATGTCAAATGATGAAATAATTCAATTATCGTGTCGTGTTATTGTTTCGAATGCAGTATTCATAAATGTAAATATTTATCTTATTGGAACGATTTATGTGATAATTTGCGTTTTTTTCTGAAAAACGCCTTCCATACCATATCATTTACTGAGCGTTCTATTACATTTTAATTGCGAATAGGCTTATTCAAATCACGGGGAAAATGGAAGCAGGCCCCCTAGAAAAATGTGTCTACCTACGTCTTTGTGTTTGTATTTTATGTCTGAATTGCGATAGTGTGCAAAAATGCTGCCATTATTTTTGTTCTGATGTCCACTCTGGACTAACGCATAGAATGCGTTACTATGTGCTCTCTAACGTAAGGTGACCATAGATGCCCGAATGGTCAATGCTGTACATATTCGTACACTACCTATTATGGTGAGATTCAGTTTAGAGACAAACCCAAATTCACTTTGGGAGAATTTCAGAAAAATCGTTGTAGTCGCTAGCATTTATAATTCAAGTCACCCAAGTCCTCGAAATTAAGGCTTAGTCGTTTGCCAATTAATTAATTAATTTTAATCTATTTTCTTTTGGGCTATTTTGTAATATTCGGTTACAAAGCATCACCACAACATTGTCACCTGTTGCATTGAATCAAACCCAGTCCATAGCTGGATAGTACCTTATTAATCTCTAGAAGGTATTTCTCCTTTATGTTAAAAGACCAGAGGAGTTAATTGCATATTAAGTCCCAATCTGAAACTAGTGGAAAAATTGTGAAATAAATGCAATTTTAACCTTCTCATCGTTTTCCGTTGCACTAATTTTGATAGATAAACTTTCAACGCTAATCAATCGTTTTGTGATGACCTTCGAGGAGTTGCAGAAAAGATTTTTTCCAGCATTTCCCAATGATGCTGACTTTCTTGCTTGTGGTCGATTAGTTTTTCTAATTTTCCGTCTGTTAAAATTAAAAATGTGTTGGTATGAAAGTGTTTGTTATCCAAATATCATGATGCTTGTAAGTTATCTTTGTTTAAAATATGAATGCATCTTAGTTTAAAAAGAAGCTGCATCGACAGTTACCGAATTTGTGCGTTCACAACTTTAAATCGGAATTTTCATACAAAAATCCGCTAATGTGAGGATCATACTTGAATTTTCTTTATTCTCGCACGCAAAAATCAAGTATAATTCATCAATATTCATTGCTTCAAGGACTTCAAATATTTGCCGACTTCCCTTCCACGCATGTGTCAGCCGCAAAATTTGTGTGGAGGACTTTTTTGCGAAAAAAAATCTATTGCCTTTTTCTAATTTTTGTACAGTTTTTTTTTCTGAGGAAAGGAAAAATGTTCCATACATTTGAACGCATTATATGTACTATAAAATATTTAGATTTTTGTGCAAAAAGTTCAAGACAAATTTTTGAGCAAAATTTTTAAAATGTTAAGCTTATGTCATCATCTCTATAAAATAGTTCGAAACCTCTTGTCTGATCTTACTGAAATTGTGGACACTTTTAAAGCAGTTTCTTCTACCGCTAAAAAATTCCAAGTTTCTAGATAAAATAGTTGTATAACAGTACAGCGGTAAACCTGAAAACCTATTGATCGGTCTTACTGAAATTTTACATGCTTTGAAAGCATCGCAGTTACTTTTATTGCTGCAAGGTAGTTTCTAGTTATAGTAGTTCGTAAGTTACAGCTGAAAACTCGACAATTTCTTTCCCGATCATACTGAATTTTTCCACTCTTTTTAAGTATTCCAATGACAATTTTTGTAGGTTTTGATACTTTTTAACTGTACAAATATCGCTTATAATGAACTATAGCTTTGACGATACCTAGCCATTCCAGTTCCATTGCCTTAAACGATTTGGTGTCAGACAACATCCAAAAAATGAAAGTAACTGTCGCCTGAAGCGCACCGCCCTACAGAATGTGAGCTCTGATCTTGTGTAGTGGAAAACAATTCGAAGGCTGTGTGAAGTTAGCCAGTCATTTTTTGAAATCAGGTCCTTTTGCTCGGTGAACCGTTTGTTCTACAGCGGCTACGTTTGTTCTTGATTGTTCCCCAATGCAATTAATATCGTTTGTTCTTCTGTAATTATTTAATTATTTATTTTATTATTTGATATTCTGTGGAAGGCATTGCCTTATTACAGGGGTTCGGGTACAACGTGTTTAATAGTAAGTTTTTTTTTTTTTTAATTCAGTAATAGTTGATAATAGTAATTCAGTATATTAATAAGAGAAAATAAAAAGTAGTGGTACAAATCCAATTTATGAATAGCAAAATGTTTTTAAATTTTACGTTAATTATTCATCCAAACAAAAACTTCTTAATTTCAATGACTCTAAAGTGAATAAATACAAATTCTTTATTTTAGTAGTGTCTCTAGTGTTAATGATTTCAATAATTTGTTGTAATGTGCTTAAGTTATTTAGGTAGTGATTTCTAATTGGGTTGTTGATTGGGCATTTAGTCAGAAGGTGTTCGATTGTGTCTGGTTGACGCTTGTTGCATAATGTACAGGTGTTTTCGTGGTTGAACTTGTAGGAGTTTCCGGCAATGTAAATTCGTTGGTTGTACTTATTGCAAGTTCGAATTTGAGCCATGCAACGTTTATGATGGCTAGGAATGTTTTGTAGAAGGTACCAAGATGGTTTCGATATCTCCTCACTTGTGAACTGGAACCAACATGATGATGTGCTAGTGGCGGATTTGTTAAAGTCGCTGGTTAATGATTTGGCAGTAAGTATTCTTATTATTTCATCTATATTTTGTTGCTCAGGGAAGTTCTCCATAAGATGTGGGAAGTCTTGCAGGTTATTAAAAAGGTCGATTTGTAGCTTCCCTAACCAGTTATCCATATTTCGATTCTCTACCTCTTTATATATTTCGTTCAGACATAGTTTAGGATATCGATGATTGGCCAGGCTTGATACTCTACTCAACCACTTAAGGAGTTTCAGCATGATTTTGACTTTTAGATGTGTTCGTCCACTTTCCCTTCGTACTGTATGTGCTGCTGTGTTTCGGGGTAAAAAAAGCAACCTCTTTATGAAGTCTTGCTGCACTTTTTCTATTTTTTGGCATCCATCCATTCCCTATACTTCCGCTCCATATAGGGCAACTGCTTCAATCATTGAGTCAAAAAGTTTCATTTGAGCACTCCATCCAATGCTTTGCATGTACAATAGATTGTTGATATTTGCAAGTGCAGCAGCCGAAGATTTCTTCCTGTTGTCAATTTCCTTATTCCAGTTTCCAGTACGGTAGAGTGTACTGCCAAGGTATTTAAATTCGGATGTAATTTCGATAACTTTTTGTTGATAATAGAATTGCTTCTTTCTTTTCGTCTTGATCCTCTTTTCGAAAATTATAATTTTAGTTTTCTCAACGTTTATCGTTAGCTTTTTTTGTCTGCAGTACGCTTCCACGTTGTTTATTTTATCTTGCAGATCTGTAGCAGAGTTTGCAAAGATGACAATGTCGTCACCGTCAGCGTATGCCAGCATCATTATGTCGTTGTCTTTTGTGATATTGACACCTTTAAGTCCGTTCTGTCTCAAAAATACTTCGATATCGTTGATGTACAAGTTAAATAGTAAGGCACTTAGTGGGTCACCTTGAAGTACGCCTTTCGATACCCTAACATTCTGAGAATACTCTTGGCCATTTCTAACTGCAACGGTAGCTGAGTCGTATATTCTTCGAATAAGGTCGACCATTCGTGTACTGATTTTTTTTAGCCGACAAATGCTTCCACAATAAATAATGATTGTTACTATCAAATGCGCCCTTAAAGTCGATGAATATAGCATACAATGGAGGTTTTTTAGCTACGGTTCGTTTCTCGATTAATGTTCGGATCGTAAACAGATTATCAATACAGCTTCGGTTTTTCCGGAACCCATTTTGATGCTCAGGCAGTACTTAGTTGATGTGATTCTGCGAATAAATTATTTAATTATAGCAACTTTAAAATTGTGAGTGTGAACTTAGCCACACATATGTATATACAAATAGATGGAGTCGAACCATGTGGTCATGGGGCTACCATACAAACCTAGCCCCCTAAATCAAATTTTTCTAAGAAAAACTTTTTATTTGCACACCAATTTCAATGAAACCTCAGAAAATTATATTTCTATTGATGCCACATAACAAACGTGAAATCGGATGGGGTCGTGGGGCTGCCATACAAGCTTGACCCCCCAAAAATTAGGTTCTTCTAAAAAATACTTTTTTATTTGGACACAAATTTCAACTAAACTTCATCGAAATGTATTTTTAGTGATAGTACAAGACATATGCAAAAATGAATTATACGGACCATGGGGTCATGGGGCTGGCATATAAACCCAATCCCCAAATTAGGTTCTTCGAAGAAAACCTTTTTGATTTGTCCACCAATCTGAACCAAATATGTTTTAATTTATGCCACAAACATACGTAAAAATTGTCGCTAGTCGAGTGTAGATGGCGTCACAACTAATCCCTTTTTCCTTAATAATTCCTGTATCCTTCCGTTTCCAGGATGAACAAACGACCTACAAAATGAACAAACGTCTGGCTTTTGATTGATACCAAACCTATACCGTTCCGACCCATATTTAAAAATGACTGGCTAAGTTCACACTCACAATTTTAAAGTTGCTATAATTAAATAATTAGAGAAGAACAAACGATATTAATTGGCGAACAATCAAGAACAAACGTAGCCGCGGTAGAACAAACGGTTCACCGAGCAAAAGGACCTAATTTCAAAAAAATGACTGGCTAACTTCACACAGCCGTGAGGTGGTCTACCATTGTGTGAAATCGAGAATGCTGTACATTTTGCTGTGCGCTTCTGGATGCTGTACGGCAGGTGAAAAAGCTGTACTGTACAGCAAAATGCTGTACGTCTGGCCAGCTTATTCTAAGGGGAAATGTAAGAGTAAGTAAGTTTGATGGTTCGCGACAATTAAATTGTTTGCCAAGTGGTCCCCCATGAACAAAAGGGTAAGAGACATTATTCAAAATTAGTAATTATAATTCCTGGTCCGACGTTTTCCAAACTAATAATGTGATCAACTTTTTTCAAAAAATACGACAACACTGATTTAAATAAACGACCTTGCTACCAAAATTGTCAATTTTAATTAAAAAACTAGTCTGCAACTTTGGATAATATCAAGGGTTTGGTTAAGGCTAGATATCGAAAAACGGTTTATTATATTCCAATTACCTAAGCATTTCGAATAGAAAAAATTAAAATTCAATTTAATGGTTACTTTGTTTTGGATTCTATGTGGTATCAAACAATTTCAATTGGAAATAACCCTCTAACTAAAGTAGTGATCGAAACCGTCTGTATTAAATTGTCTCTTTTTTAATTAATTAAGGAAAATAATCTTATCTTATCTAATTTCCAAGAAGTTAATTCACAAATCGTTTGTAGTGACTAATATATCAAGAATACGTAATAGAAAGTACAGGCAAAGCTTATTCTGTAATTCATTGCCTTTACCTATGCGTATACAATACGTTATTCACACTACAATATTTAACTTTACCCATCAATGAGTAATATCTGTATTATAGATAAGCATTTATCTATCCACCTAAATATTCCACATAGACGTAGGTTATAAACTGCAAAATTAAGTTACACACTTTGTATTCATTTTCATTGGCCAGTGAAATGGTAACATTTTTACGAGCTGATAAGAACAATGGTAACAAAATTATGTTTAGGTGTAATACACTTGTGTGTGTATGCAAATATTATGCTGTATTCGGAAGTACGATGGAAAAAGAACGCATTGAATCATAACTGCCACCTACTTTGAAATAGATATGCTTATTCTTCTTTAATGAAAAAAAAAATTAAAAATAATATTATTGTTCTCTTATCATTCGACAATAATACAATAAAAATAGTAAATATTATCTAATTTATATTAAATAAATTTCTTAAGGGAAAAAAAGAAAAGAAAATCATTGGAAATGGATAGGTAAAATCTTATCAAAGATACGAGTACATAAGGATTGTTATGCATGAATGAACCATATGTTGATCTTGATCATATTCAAGTTGAATAAAATACTCGTACTCTGGCTCTTGGAAGTCAAATTAGGGTATTATTTAGCTGATGGAATTTTTCTCTCATCGGACGGATACGTAGTTAAGCTTAACCCTTTCGACCCCAATGTTGATTATCATCAACATCGTTTAAAATAACATGAAAGTGTTTTATTTTATTAAAATTTAAATAGATTAGATTAGCTGAAGTCTCTAGAAGGGGAAGACCTCAAAATACCTGGCAATTTGCGCGCTTAGGCCAATTTAGGATACGTTCTTCAAAGTGAGGTCATGTAAATGGGAAGACTCCAATTTTTTGCTTAAGAAGAAAAAAAATAATTTAAATACTTTCATGTAGCAACTTCCGTTGGATATTTACGATATGATCGTAAAAAAATAATGCATCCACAATCTTAATATTCTAAACAAAAAATAAAGCGTTCTTTGTATGATTGTACGTCTTAAGATACAATGATACATATTGGTTTTTGTTTATAGAACTATATTACTAGTCGTAAAATATAACGTATAGTTTGAGATTAATACATTGTATATAAATGTATGTACATATATACATACTTAGATATTTTCCTGCAATCTGGTCAAAGAGCTATAGTTTAGTTCTTGAGCTGAGCTTCAGACAGAAAGATCGGAATAAAAGAAGAATATGAAATCGTTAAATCAAGTGTTTGATTTAAATAATAGATTATGTTCAGTTTCTAACAATTTCAACAACACAGATTGATACGAAGCAAGTGGAAGAACAATAAATTTTTAAAAACTTATTTTTGTAACGATGCTGTAATTTTTTAATTAGTGAAGTTGCTTATAAGAAACTTTGGGCAACCGAGGCAAGGTTATGTTTCCCATATAATTCAGAACAACGCTATAGAAATTCTTACAAATTTTATTTAAACGCTGTGAACAAACACGTTCACGGTCTATGATTCATATGTGTACACTGCGTTCTTCTCCGTTCACGTCTATGAGTCACATATGACTCATGAAACAATGAGAAAGCGGAAGGCAGACTTGGTGGTAACATCGACGAAAAAGGGCAAGCATGCTGATACTCCAATCAATGGGGAGGTTTTACTGTCCAAAGGTGCGTGTTGTAAATACAGGTGGGGTGAGTTAAAATCCAAGTTTGCGTCACTCTACCCCCTGTGCTTCCGCCGCCGTCTTGAAAAATCGTCGTTTTCTTCAGTTTTTAACCTATAGCTGCCTCCCAGTTTATTTAAGCACAAAATGTGCCGAGACAATTTTGTAGAGCACAAAATTCCCTATAAATCCTATAAATCTAACAAGTTGTACTCTACAATCAAAATTGACAGAGTTATAGCGCAAAAAACATGCTGTGAAAATTCCAAAAATCATGACAATTTTGTAGTTTTTTTGCAACTAAATAAAATAACAGGCGCGACAATCCAGCATTGGACTAAGGCCGCAGGATGTGTTAGTGACATCCTATATCCAAGATCTTATCTGCTTTTTGTTGAGGTAATGAGATCAGCATCACGCTTAGCAGTGTTATTTATCCCCATAAATGGGTACTCGTTTAACATCTGAGTGAGATCATAGTCCGTCACAAGCTCGTGAGTTCGAAAAACACCATGATCCACGGTAAATAATCGCGGTAGAGCTTCTGGTGGCATTCTCCTAGGAATAAAAAAAGGCAGTGAGCACATATCATTTACTAATGTAAATTCGAATATCGTTGTAAAATTTCAACCTGAGCAGGGTGAGCATTTATGTATTTTACCAGTCTATCTTAACTGCAATCACTGGCAAAGGGATTACGATGAATTGACTAATTTGCTTGAAACGATTTCCGAGAAAGATAAAAATATTTTATTAATGGGCGATTTTAAAGCTCGAATTGCGTTAACGCAACCAGGAGACGAGCACTTCTGTAATGTTTATTTCTCCGTTAATCGCCTGTCAAAGGATAACAAACTCAATGTGCAAGGAAAGAAGCTGATTGAAATGTGCTTAGAAAATGGATTGTTTATTTTGAATGGATGCTCTCAAGCAGACGCTCTTGGGGAGTTTACGTATGTCGGACACCAAGGCTCCTCTGTTATTGACTTTGCTGCAGCAGCTGGTGCCTGGATGAAATATTTGTCTAATTTTAGCGTTATATGAAAACAATACTCGGAGCATCTTCCGTTGAAAGTTGATATACAATGTAAGCGTACAAGTGAATCACAATTATCTAGGCTCTTGCCAAAGCTACGCTGGTCTAATAATGGGATTGCTCTATACACTGAAAAAGTAGACGTTTTATTAGACACATGGGAAACAGAAGATGGAGTAACAAGATCTATAACTGCTAATGTCAACGACGCATATGAACAATTATCAGAAATTGTAAAAGGCCCTGGCGCATTTATGCAAAACTCGGAAACCATCACACGGAAACAACCATGGTTCGACCAAGAGTGCTCACGAGCGAGGCTTAAAACAATGGCATGCTTAAATAATTTTAGAAAATTCAATTTACCGTTTTTTAAAGATTCGTATGTGCAATCAAACCGAAAATATAAGCAATTGTGTAAAATCAAATCTAGGACATACTGGCAGCAGAAGGCGCTTTCACTTGGTCATGTTTCTGATAGTAAGGAGTTTTGGAGACGTGCCAAAGAGATAAATAGTCGACGAACAGAAGTCACCTGTAAGGCAGATATGAACGATTTGTATGCACATTTCTTTAGATACCTTGTCTCGCCTGATGTTGCTTTGACCTATAGCTACGCTTTGAATAATGTTACCGTGGACATTTTAGATATGCCAATATCGACAGGTGACATCATTACAGTTTTGGCCAAAGCCAAAAATAATAAAGCGCCTGGAGTGGACAGAATCCCTAACGAATTTTGGAAATACGGAACCGACAAATTAACGAATATTTTAGCGGAGTTTTTCAACACAATTTTGAATGATGGAAATATTTTAAGTGCTTTTGAGAAAGCCATATTATTCCCATTTTTGAAAAAGGGAGATGCTCGAGTGGCGGAGAATTACAGAGGTATAAGTTTTGTCAACACAATAGCGAAACTCTTGACTGGGGTCTTGTTGCAGCGTCTCGAACTGTTTTGCAAGGAAAAGGCGATTTTATCTGAATGTCAAGCTGGTTTTCGTCCAGGATTTTCTACGGTACATCACATCTTCAGCCTTTTTAATATAGTCAAGTATTTCCGTAAAAGAAATATGAACGTATACACTGCATTTATTGACTTTCGATCCGCTTTTGATAAAATTAATCGACAGGCACTCATATATACCTAAACTTAGCTGTTACGGTCTTTCAACGAAGTTCCTGAACTTTTTGTCGAAATTCTATTCGGAGACTCAAGTTTCTATTTGGGATGGTACATCACTGTCAGCATGGTTTACTTCAAACACGGGTGTCCCACATGGTGAAGTGCTTAGTCCGCTGCTCTTTGCCCTCTTCATAAATGACATTGTTGAATATTTACCCGATGGATTGATGTTCGGTGGAATCGAAGTAAAAATTTTCATGTATGCTGATGACATTATCCTACTTAGTGATTCGCCCGACAGACTACAGTCTATGCTCACCAAATTAGAGGAATATTGTGAACAATGGTGCCTTACAATCAATTTAAGCAAAACAAAAGTAATGGTCTTTGAAAATCAACCAGGACGTGTTGCATATGGTGAGAGATGGTTCCTGAATGGGGAAAGAGTTGAAGTAACTAAAAATTTATCAGTACTTGGGAGTAACACTCGTGCCAAATCTAAGCTTGTCTCAATATTTGAAAGATAAACTCAAGTCATCGATGTGCGCCATTAATTACACGTGGAAGAAAATATTTGGAAATATACATATAGCACACAATATAAAATACAAAGTTTTTATTTCTGTGGCAAGGTCGATCATGTTTTATGGAGCTCAAGTCTGGGGCTTTCGCGAATATGAAGAGGTAGAGAAATTGCTGAGGTTTTACTTAAAGAAAACGTTTCGATTACCAAAGAACAAACTGAATTACATGTTGGCAATAGAAACAGGACTTCCGACAATGCATATCAGCACCTTAAAAATGCACTACGATTTTCTGTTAAACATCATGAAAATGCCTCAAGGTCATTTCAATGAGCGACGATGAGGATTGGTGGGATGCGATCAAGAATAATGCTGAAGATGTAGCACTACAAATCACGTCTCATTCGGATATCACTCGCAGTTCGTTATACTCCATAGTACAACACGTTGATGAAGCGCAACGAACGAAATTCATCGAGGAAGCTTTGTCCAGTGAATCTAGATCTGTCTACCCTAAGTTAGCATATGATCTTCGGGAACGAAACTATTTTAGAGATTTGCATTCTGTGCATGAAATATCGACAATCTTTAGGGTCAGGGGAGACCTACTGCGACTTAATTACATTCCGTATGTGCGAACAACGTCTGTCTGTCAGCTTTGCAACATGGGACAGCGAGAAGATTCTTTTCATTTTTTGGCCGTATGCCCCATTTTGAAAGAGATTAGATTGTTATATTTGAAAAGAGCAACTTTAACGCTAGAACAGGCAATATGCGAATTAAATGGAATTAGCTGGGATAGTCTCTATCAATATTGTAAACACGCTCTTAGGTATAGAGCCGATTTTATATAAATCTATTGTAAATATTATGTAAATTCATATATTCCTTCTTCTGCAGACAAGTAATTTACTCATGCTTAACTTTCATTTACGAATAACTTAGTATTATATTATTTAGTATTGAAATGAAATCCGCATTAATTTATTTTTGTAAACAATTTTTTGAATTAATAAATGAATTATCTATCTATCTATCTACCATGATCCACGGTGAGATTCGAACTCATGACTCTGTGCACCGAAGGTGTGCGCACTAACCGCTAGACCAGCCAGACTACTTTTTTGCAACTACATACCAATAACTCATTACCACTGCATTTTAGCTTAAGTATGTTTGTTTTATAGCAAATTTGATTGCCATCAAATTTCATCATAAATTGTGTTTGTACAATGCACAAAAGCAAATAAATTAAAAGAGAGTACACATTTTTAAACACCTATACTTTTCTCATACTAAAATTTTTTTTTAAAGATTTTTGTTTTTCACTGTTAATTTTCAAGCGGTGGATTACAGCCTATGATATCCCAAGTGGTTTCTAGGTGAAATGATTATACCGTGAGTAACTTTAAAGCGCTGACCCACTCTGTGGCTCACTTGGTTGAGCCACACTCTATACGATGCTAGTAGTATAGAGGTCCGGAGATCGAATCTCGGCGTGGTCCAAAATGTCCGTACATGTGCGGATATACAGGGTGTCCGGAAACTGCCGCATATGCGCACCGGATTGTGATTCCTCATATGTTTTCCAGCAAAAAAGTTGTATCGAACATACCCCCTTAACTTAACCCTTTAGCTGCCACAGGCATTTGAAGATTTTTGAAAAAATAATTTTCTTGCACGACTCGAAGCTCAATATCTTCAACCACCAGCTAGAATAGTGAAACTTATGCTGTATTGAAGTTCTGTAAAAACCAACCCTCTTATCCGATTTTAGTGCAGTTAGTTTTATTTTTTTTAATTAAATTTGTTGGCTGTAATAATCATCGTATTTTGCTATTCTAGCTAGTCTAGCTTTTGAGATAAGAAAGTTTTAGTCGTACAAAGAAATGATTTTTTTTAAAAATCTTCAAATGCCTGTGGCAGGTAAAGGGAAGCTAAGGGGGTATGTTCCGTACAACTTGCTAGAAATCACATGAGGAATCACAATCCGGTGCGTTTATGCGGCAGTTTCCGAGATGATATGAAATGTAACGTTGATTCGAAATTGCCTATAAACTAGAGATGAGCATCGAAAGAAAAACAAAAACGAGACCGAGGCTAATTTCGGGCGCGGCCGAAATTTGTATACCCTTCGCTCCCCTCGGGCTAAAAGTTTTTTGGGGCGTATCTATGACTTGTGTTTAGTCCTCCCCGCTTCCATGCTTTTCCTTGAATTTTCACATAAGTGCCGTGGCGAAGATTTAATGGGGGAAGCGGGGGATGTGAGTTTCTTAGAAGAACCAAAGGGGGGGGGGGGAGGGTTGTACGGCAGCCCTATGAACGCATGGCCTTTCCATCAATTTTTACGTATGTTTGTGGCATCAATTAAAACAAATTTCTATGAGATTTGGTCGAAATTGGTGGATATTTAAAACAGCTTTTCTTCGAAGAACCTAATTTTGAGGTTGGGTTTATATGCCAGCCCCACGACCCCATAGTCCGATCTCATTTATTTCCACGTTTGTTATGTGGCATCAATAGAAATATAATTTTCTGAGGTTTGATTGACATTTGTGTGCAAATAAAAACGTTTTTTTTTTTTTTTTAATTTGATTTGGGGGGCTAGGTTTTTATGGTAGCCCCATGACCACATGGTCCGACTCCATCTATTCATACATATGTTTTGTGTCATCAATAGAAACACATTTGTTGAAGTTTTGTTGAAATTGGTGTATAAATAAAAAAATATCTTAGAACTTAATTTGGGAGCTAGGTTTGTATGACAGCCCTATGACCCCATGGTCCGATTTGGTCAATTTTGACATACGTATTTTGATATAACTAGAAAGACATTTGTGCGAAATTTGATTGAAATCGATGAGAAAATAAAAAAGTTTTTCTTAGAAGAACCTAATTTGGGGGTCTAAATTTGTATGGCAGCCCCACGACCCCATTGTCCGATTTGATCGATTTTTACATATATTATGTGTCAACAATGAAAACACATTTGTGTGAAATTTTATTGAAATTGATGCCTAAATAAAAAAGTTTTTCTAAGAAGAACCTAATTTTGGGGGGTAGGTTTGTATGGCAGCCCCACGACTTCCTTGTCGGATTTCAGCTATTCAAACATACAAACTGCCTGCAACAAAAAGAAGCATGTGTGCAAAGTTTCAGCTCCATAGCTTTTAAACTGGCCGAGCAAAACGCGTCGCAACAGACAGACAGACGGACAGACGGACATCGTCCAATCGACTCAGCTCGTCACGCTGATCATATATATACATATTTTATATGGTCGGAGATGCTTCCTTCAATGTGTTACAAACTTCATGACAAAGTTAATATACCCGTTCACTCTATGAGCGAAGGGTATAAAAACATCGAGACGAAACCATAGATGGTAAGAAAACATCGAACCAAAAACATCGATGTTTTGGGTTTTTTGAGTACTAAAAAAAATCACTTTAATAGCAAAAATTAACCTCATTGAATAGAAATATTGTTTAGTTTATGGTTTGCATTCATTGCCTCCCCCACATTCCAGAATGTAACTCTTCTCCTTGCGTTTTTTCTGTATAATATGCATTCGTATCGTACTCACAACCCACCGCATAGAGCAACCAGTGGTTCCGCGCGGAATGGTAGTGGGACCCACTGTTCCCATTTCTCCATAGTCTCAGAACACTGAAGGAGAAAGAACGATAATAACATCTTTGGATTTTTGCAATATAGTTGGGGATGGCCCCCTGATTATAGGAAAAAAAGTCCTCACTGATTGGAGGTCGGCAACCTCGAAAAAGTTTTTTGCTGTTTTTAGCGATTATTTAAAAAAAAAAAACAAAATATACAGACAAGTTTACCATCTACGGGTATACCTTCAGGGGAGCACCTAGGCTTTATCCTTATCTCCCGGTGACTTGAGAGGGTGGACCTTCGGCATTTTATTGACAAGGTCTTATTGTCAAATGGAGATTTCTTCATCCAGCGAATACCTTCAGAATCCGAACCCCGGGGTTGCAAGACTACCTGGTTGACTCAGGTAACAACCTACAGCCACCTCGAGTCCAACACCTTGATGGGCAAGGACCATGGTCCTCTGGGCACATCCATCCCCGAGGTACAATATTCGCTAAAGACTTCTCTATAGCAAGTGTGATGATTTTAGTGCCGTTAGTTTTATTTTTCAAGTAAATTTGTTGGCTGTAATCATAATTGTATTTTGTTAATCTAGCTAGTCTAGCTCTTGAGATATTGAAGTTTTAGTCGTACAAGAAAATTATTTTTTCAAAAATCTTCAAATGCCTGTGGCAGCTAAAGGGTTAAGCTAAGGGGGTTTTGCTGGAAATCACATGAGGAATCACAATCCGGTGCGTTTAGGCGGCAGTTTCCGGGCACCCTATATACAACAAGAGTCGCGCGGTTCATTTGACGATAATTTTCATTGTGGAGCTATGCCAAGCGATTATCAACTAAAAACGAGATTTATATGCAATGGGCGAGCCGCAGTGCTAGAGCAGCTGGGGCCGTGCCGAGGAAAACGTTTATTTACATTGCATAGCATTTCGGAGTGTATATAATGTTACAAGCACTATATACTTCCATTCACATGTACGGAAATTTTGGACCACGCCGAGATTCGATCTCCGGACCTCTAGATTACTAGCATCGTAGAGTGCGACTCAACCAAGTGAGCCACAGAGCGGGTCCTTGAAGTTATTTAATCAAAATTTATTTTCTAGGTGAATAATACCAGCAATTCAGAGGAAATCTTATTAAAATCGTTAACCATATTTCAATCAATAAAGGATTTATAAATATTCTGACGATGCTACTTTGCTAAGATGAAAGTGACAGACGAAACAAACTGATTTCGCAAGTGGAATAAGCAGTCCGAGATACAAAAATAGCACTGCAAATAGACAAACTACGCTCTAAAAGGCAGGTATTGGAGGCCAGTAGCAAAAAAAAGAAATAACATGCGTGACAGTCCACCAGTAAACATGGGCCGTAGATATGTGAGTGACATCCAATTTCCAAGATCTAAACTGCTGTTTTGTTGAGGTGTTGAGATCAACAGCACGCCCAGCAATGTTATTTATCCCCATAAATGGATACTTGTTTACAATCTGAGCGACATCATGGTCCGTAACGTAGGTCGTGAGTTAGAAAAACACCATAAAATGAATTCGTTCACGGTAAGTCCTGAATCCATGAACCTGTGCACCAGTACAACCACAAGCCAGGCTACTCTAAAATTTGCTAACAATATTTCTGCGACCGGGAATTTCAACTAAGAAAATCATGATGTTGAAAAAATTTTGGGCTTGCCCCCCCCTGACCGAAATCCTGGCTACGCCCATGCCCCCTTGATGTGACATCAAGCTTTGCTGATGATGGTTATTCCACTGTGACAACCGAAATGCATTCATAATACATAAATTATATAAAAATATGTGAAACGCGATGTCTTTTAATTTATTTTACTAACATTGTATTTTTATTTAGATTTTTTTGTGGTTCCTTAATCAAAACCCCAAAACTTTTGTTTCGTCATTTAGTGATTAAAAACTAAATATGTAACTTCCTATCGATACCAGGGGCCTCCCTGCGCTGCTCAGGTACGTGGCGACGCAACTCACCAAAAACCTGTGTCCCACTACACAGTCGCGTCTCTCTGACACAGCGTTTCGAGTTTTGCTGACCAAATATCGTATTCTTCTTAGACTATAAATTGAACATTCTTCGGCCGTCCGTCGATGGGGCTGTTTTACGGTATTCGCATACACTTATAAACAGTGGCGTATTTAGAAAATTCTCAAAGGGGGGGCACAGAGTACGGGGCTAATTTGTTACATAAAGTTTTGGTGTGGGGATACCCGAGAGCAGCTACATAGGAAAAACATTGGCAAGACTGAGGGATCGTTGATCCTTGATTTAAGGCGAAACTCAAGAAGACCTTAAGTTTGCAATAGACTTGAAATATAATATTTCAAGGTAGGTTGGTAGCTACCTTGACTTCAAGGTCTCCTTGAGTTTTTCCTTAAATCAAGGATGCATTGACTCGTGAATATAAGTGATTTCTATGAAAAAGTATGGCAAATGACATTTATTTGAATTTCGGCATCCTTGACTTAAGGTCTCCTTGAGTTAAGGTATGTTTATGAATACGGGCCTGAGAGTCCTTTGCATTTAAGATTTATTACACCAAAAGTTAAGTTTTCCTGACAGATCTTAGAATAACACTCATTAACTGCTTTTGGCTTTTCCTGAACCAAAATACGGAGGGCCTTAAAAAAAGTTTGCGTAGTGTAGTTCGAAGGAGCCTGAAGCCGAATAGCAATTTTACGAATATGTACTTAATTGGCTATGGAATTAATGCAATGACCAAAGAGACTGTTTTCATATGACAAAACGGATTCCAGACGGAACACTTTTCTTTTTGAAGATAAATTTCATACATCGTCCGAAATTCTGCCAAATTTCGGCCAAATTCCGCCAAAAAGTGGTTTTGCTTACTTTTGAAAGAAACACATATGAAAAGCTGATACAACAAATTTTGGCTGACATTGTGGTCTTGAATTCCATAACAAGTTTAAGCGAATTTAAATGCAAAATTAGGATTTACTGAAAAAGAGGCCTTTGTATGTTTTGTCAAAAATCTAGTAACAGATTCCGTAAAATCGTAACAAGTGCCGAATAATATTTTAAAAGTACAATCCAGAATACTAATAAATGTAAATTTTGGTGTAAACCGGGAGTACATTTTATAAATAAAATAGTATAACTCCTATCTATCCCAAAATTTGAATAAAATTTGACCCTTTTCAACTTATAATTTTAGTTTATTCAAAATTATATTAATTATAACCGCTACAGAATAAAACTATCCAAATACCCTTTTAATATTATACATTTTACACCGTTCGGGATAGAATAAATTGCATTGAATGTTGTTATAACATAAAAGGGTAGAATCAATCCTTCTATGTTATCAAATCTACACTATCAACGCAAGAAACCCACTCAACCTAGAAATCTATTGATTTGTAGTCTGTCTGGTTCAGTGAACAGCGCGCTTGCCTACAAATCACAGAATTGTGGATTCGAAGCCGACTGCACTCGTATTACAATTTTTATTTTTTGGAGCGGTTTGTATAAATTTGCTTATCAATATTATACTATGGAAGAGTAAAATTTTTATCAAGAATACTTATACTTTTAATATAGTTCAATTATACTTTTGATAAAGTTTTTACATGGAAATGTGTGAATATATTTTTTTTATAAAAATTACACCAAAATTTTCAGCCGTGTAGGAACTATCTGTGGCATAGAGCCGGAAAGTGATCAATCGATTAATTAAAATGAAGCAACAAAAGGAAGCAGGAAGGTATGATTGGTTGTAATTTCCATATGTACTACACTAGCTTCAAATCTATAGTATCTGCAATACCTTTTAAAACGAGTCCTAGATGGTAAGCTGAAGCAACATGCTTTAACAAATCAATTGCAAAATAGAAATGAGAAGGAATGGCTACGATGATGTTTTTTAATTCGTGAAAATTGAAGCATTGAAGAAAGTACCCCAGGCAGGGCACCACAGACACCGAACCGTAGGAATTCGAAAATGTACGCTAAAAATGCTTTCCCACCAAAACACTTCAATTTTTAGCATTTTAACAGAAAGAGAAGCATCTGGTTTAAAAACCTTTACAGCAGCCCAACACGAATTTACGGCCAAATTAAAATACACAAGCCCGATCGAAAAATCAGACCGATTGTTTCAAATATTTATCAATTCAGCGGCTTCCAAGCCATCGATACCGCAACAACATCTCCTCAACTTATATCAACATAAGATGGGGTCACTTCACACATGACGAGACTTTCAATAGCAGTCCTTGTTTCCGAACAGATTCATGTCGAGATTGGGCAACGTTTCATGACCACCTCGTTGCTCGACAAAATCATAGCTTGTACTTATTCTCTGAGAGTTCTTGTTCTTGAAACCACGCGTCTATGAAAATGAACTCATCCCGTTCGAAAAACGGAAAGGGTTCATCAACGAGGAGATCTGTTTCGAAAAAGAGTTACAAAGTTTAGTAATAGAAACGCTTAAAATAAAAAGGGAACATTTGGTACTGCAATTTTTAGTATGGTGTAAAAAAAAGTTTGATGGGCTCACAGGGGGGGCACGTGCCCCCTGTGCCCCCCCCTGTAAATACGCCACTGCTTATAAAGACAAAGTTGAGTTGTAAAAAAAAATATCTTGAGGAAAGAAACATCGTTGGTTGAAAACCATCGATGGTGAAAACCATCGACCATCGAAACGCAAACCATCGCTGGTGAAAAACATCGGCACAAAACCATCGATGGTAAAAACATCGACCATCGGACCAAAAACATCGATGTTCAATGCTCATCCCTACTATAAATGGTTGAGTTAAGGCACTATGGCCCCAAATGGGGCTATGCGGTACTGAGAAGATGAAAAACTTTAAAGCGAATTTCAGGAGCTGTTCTTTGTTTCAACGTTAACGTTAGCGATTTAGTGAACGTGAAAATTAAGAGAAGTACAGGTAGCCGTAGGTTATGTGAAATAAGCAATGGCTTCTTCATCTCAATTAGTATACTTTCGAAAAGCGGGGAGACGGAAGTTGCCAGAAGTTAGTTTGATTCATCTTCTTTTAAGTATGGTACATAGGATTCCGTTCCGATACGTCATGTAATAAGTGTCTGTGACGCTACATCCAATATTTTCGGCTTTGGCAAAATAAAATTTAGTTTTGCTGCTTGTTCCAAAAATACCCATAATTAATAAAGAAGCAGAAAGCTTTCGTAATCCTGATTCCACTGCTGACAGAATTTTTGAGGCCTTAAACGGTGGATATTTTAGCCAATCCTCACCATCCCTTAGATATAAAAAATTTATCTCCAGTAACTCCAAACTTAACTTGGCTAATCTTCCACCAACACCGGATACTGCGAAATTCCATATATTTCGAGTGTATCACCATGTTATGACAATTAGGCTCACAATAAAAAATAAAAACATAAAATAGTTTTTTGTCATGCTGTAAGTAAATGCATCACAAAAATAAAAAAATCCGATCACCGGTTTAGGAGTTCACAGATATTCACATTTTTATTAAGAACAATAAAATCACAGGAAGAATAACAATGCGACTACAACTGCGTGCTCATACGAGTAGCCCCTAGGCTAGGAGTATTTTTGTTCAATAGTCAATACTTCTAATTCTATCATAAAAGCTATGTCACATAAAATTGCTGGTATTAATATAACTACAAGTCCTACGAATTACTGTACCATTCGTGCTGTGAAGCTATTAATTTTCCATTTGCTTTCTATTATTCTGTAAGTGGCTCGTGCGTGTACATTATACACATTTCGTATCGTTCCAGGGTGTTTGAAAAATCATACATAAAAACATCCCTGAACAAAAGAACGAAAAAAGCTTGTAAGCAAAAAATTACTTGACTTCTAATCGATTTGCGAAATTATGTTTTGGGTGGTCACTTACAGAGATGGCTAATTCAATTGACGTGAGCATTATTATGCTGGACGAATATGACCTTAGGATTTCAATCCTAGTCTAGCCTATATTTTTCTATTATGAGAATAGTAATTGTCGTGGGACTTGTTTGGCTATTAACTTATAGACTTATTTATATTATTGTTTCGTGCTTATGGAAGGAACGTCATATGGGTCTGGGACCATGGGAGTTAAAGCCTATAGAAGCTTTTATGATGCGTACTATAATAACTTTATTTAATCGGGATTTCGTGATTTCTAACAACTTTAATGAGTTGTGCGATTAGAAAAATGGAATGGCGTAGTATATAGTACATTAGAACATTACACGTACAATAAATTCGCCGAGATTATGTTCATGTCGGGAAGAAAAATATCTGTTTTGCTTGCATTTGTCGAGAGACGCCTTCTCCCTCTCAACGGCTCAATGAATTGATGGTAATGTACTTCATAAATTGTTACTTCATGGAGCCGAGACTCTTCTTAGTATAAATTTCCAACCCTGGATATTCTGTTTACTTAAATTAGATGTAAAAAAAATGCAAAGTGTTTGTACAAATTTATCAAATTTCATTCGGTGCTCATAACCAAAATTTAGATTTGATCCTTCTGCTAAAGTACAATCTAATATATGTGACCGGGAAAGTTAAAAGGGGGTGAAAACAAACAAGCGAGTAAACGGCCGATAATGAAATCAAGTCGTGTTATTGTGTTTAATTCATTTGTCGTGATCTGATTTCTGTGAAACTTGGTATCTATATACTTTCGATGATCCTGACTTGGGTCATTTTACCGGAAATGCAATTAGCGGGTAATATAACAGTAAATCCAAATGTAAATCAATTTAAATTAATTTTTCGACAAGTTCGAGCATATCTTCATCACTTTCTTTGCTATATTTTTTGATTGTTGATATGCAGGATCCATTGGTGACCACAAAAATGTTTCAGAGATTGTAATGTTGACCAGTGACTTGAATAACAGTAAATCATTCTGTAAAGATAACGATGCAATTCCTTTCAATTGCTTGCCTTGATTCTCTTCGTGTGCTAATTTTAATAAAGCATAAGTAGCTATTTATCAGCAGGACACTTAATATCTAAAAGTGCATACTAATTCCAGGGAATACCTGTATGGACAAAAGGTCCTTTTTTGCTAAAGAATCCAATATGAGGAATATGGATATGAAAATACAACACTTGGTACGACAAGTGCCTCGAAATACTAATTGTACATTTTTGAAATCTTCGGAAAGGATCTTCCCTATTGAAAAGGACATTTTTGGAAATTTGGTTGTGGATAGGCAAGATGGGTTTCAATCGATAGGGACGGATAAGAAGAAGTCATTAAAATGGTTTTGAATATTTTTTCGTATTTGGGGACACCAGAGTATCGCTTTATTATAGTTCGAATCAAGAATATTTTATTCGGATTATGTACCCTTTGTTGTAGATTCCGATTCAGCAAGTATTGTCGGCTATATCTGATTTTAGAGCTGACTAACATAAGTCAGGATCTTCCTTTTCCCCACTGTGAAAATAATCTTATCACGAGGGTATTATATACTCAGAAAAATATCCATGCATTATATTTTATTAAATAAAAGTATACAATTCTGTCTGATTGTGACTCGAAGCAATAGACTTTTTAAGACCATAAAAGTGTCTTTGATATTGTGAATTGAATAGATATTTAATTATAGTCGTTTCTTTCTTGGACAGACAGGATCACGCACTTATGACAATAAGCGTGTTTTTTTGCCATCGCGGTTAACGCGTGACTCAAAAGAAAAATATCGCGGGTAACTTTGCTCAAACAACTGATAACTGTTCTACATTTTTATCTCACTCTCATCGGCTTATTTTTTTAGATTTGGTGGATTTCGTCACAGAAGACAATGGTATATCTGAAAAATCTAAATACCTCAATATGAAACATTCGCTGTTTTGTTTTTTTTTTAATTGTAATTTTTTTTAAAGGTACTCAAACTTACAAAAAAGGAAATTGCCGTATTTTTTTTTCTATGCATTAGCTATCTACATTTAATTCTCCTAAACTCTATCCTGCGCAGGGTAGTGGCACGTGTGAAGATTAACTGGGTAGCAATTTTTATACCCTTCACTCGTAGAGTAAAGGGTATATTAACTTTGTCATGAAGTTTGTAACGCATTGAAGGAAGCATCTCCGACCATATAAAATATGTATATATATGATCAGCATGACGAGCTGAGTCGATTGGGCGATGTCCGTCTGTCTGTCTGTCCGTCTGTCCGTCTGTTGCTACGCGTTTTACTCGGCCAGTTTAAAAGCTATCGAGCTGAAATTTTGCACACATGCTTCTTTTTATTGCAGGCAGTTTGTATGTTTGAATCGCTAAAATCGGACCGTGGGGTCATGGGGCTGCCATACAAAGCTAACCTCCCAATTTGGTTTTTCTAAGAAAAACTTTTTCATGCGTGCCCCAATTTCAACCAAATTTCACACAAATGAGTTTCTATTGATAGCACAAAACATATGTAAGAACAGATCAAATCTCACTAAGGGGTCATGGGGCTGCCATACAAACCTAACCCCCCAAATTAGGTTCTTCTAAGAAAAACTTTTTCATTTGTGCATCAATTTCAACCAAATTTCACACAAATGTGTTTCTATTGATGCCACAAAACATATGTACGAATGGATGGAGTCGGACTATGGGGTCATGGGGCTGTCATACAAACCCAGCCCCCAAATTGAGTTTTTCAAAGAAAAACTTTTTTATTTGTGCACCAATTTCAATCAAACCTCTTAAGAGTGCATTTCAATTGATACCACAAAACATATGTAAAAATTAATGGAATCGGACAATGGGTTATGGGGCTGTCATATAAACCCAACCCCCCAAATTGAGTTCTTCTACGAAAAACTTTTTTCACTTTCAACCAAAACTCGTAAAAGTGCATTTCTATTGATGCCATAAGACATAAGACATTATATAAAAATGAATGCAATCGGACTATGGGGTCATGGGGCTACCATACAAACCCAACCCCCCTATTTTGGATCTCTAAGAAACATTTTTTCTACACCAATTTCAAGAAAAAACTTAATGCGTCTTTGTCAAAAAAAAATAAAAAAAATAAAAACGAATGGAATCGTACTATAGGGCCATTCTCCCGCATCCCCCCAATAAAGTTTTCTGAGTAAATATTTTTATTTTATCACTTATTCCAACCAAACCTCACACAAATATTGTTTTGTCGACGCGACAGAATTTATCGATATCAAATATTATGCGAAAACAGAATGACAAGAATGGGGAAGGATTGAACACAAGTCATAGGTCCGCCCCAAGAAACTTTTAGCCCGAGGCGGGTGAAGGGTATTAAAATTTCGGCCGCGCCCGAAATTAGCCTCGGTCTCGTTGTATTTCCTCCAGTGCGATTCACGAGTTTCAAATGAAAGTTAATTTTCTTACTATTAAGAAAAAATCCGAGGAAAGAGAATAACATTTTCAATTGAATTAAAAACTAAAACTATTTTTTTTTTCAAATTCTACTGAACGGAATAATATAGTAGTTACTAGGTGATTGCAGATTGTAAAGTTTGGTGGAGAATTTTTTTTTGTTTCTTATGTTTTTGGGGTGCTGACCTCGAATCGGGAGCTCCCCACCAACATTTCGTTGCGGAACAGGGTCAAAACCGCGAAAAAAGAATTTTCCCGTTTTTTGTTTATAACTCCGAAAACCTGTCCATGAAAATATTAGAGAAAACATAATTGCGGGTCCAACGCCATATTAATCATTAAAATGTGTTAAGCGGTATTGCTACAATTGATAGTAATTTTTTGTCGTTTTTTGCAATTTCGACCATGTTTTGCAACGAAATTTTGGTGCGAAGTTACGGATTCAGGTTCAGCACCCCAAAATACATAATGTACAAGAAAAATGCATTTTTAAAATAGTTTCAGAATTAGGGGCCAAATAACGGGAAAACAGCAAAAATTATAGGGTTTTTCGCGATTTTGACCCTGTTCCCCAATTGAATATTGGTGGGAAGCTCCGGATTCGTGCTCAGCACCCCAAAAAACATAAGAAATAAAAAAAATTTGTCTCCACCACATTTTCCAATGTATGTACTAGGTTTACCCGTTAGTAACTACACTATAACTATAATTA
Organism: Microchrysa polita; assembly: GCA_949715475.1. Classification (NCBI taxonomy): domain Eukaryota; kingdom Metazoa; phylum Arthropoda; class Insecta; order Diptera; family Stratiomyidae; genus Microchrysa; species Microchrysa polita. Next base: position 16,716,722 of record OX454417.1, on the reverse strand, counting down.
TCCAGTAAAGGTATTGTTCGGTGGAGACAGATAAATTTGTATAAAAATAAGCATTGCATTGCTAAAAATGCCTTTTTTGCATTGTATAGCAAAAAAGGCATTTTTAGAGTTTTATATTTCTATTAAAATCAAAAATTGTACATTTGCGTTATGTTATGTGTACTGTCCAATTATACAAGCCAAAGCAGACACCCTGTCTGTGGCGGTTTTCACACTGTGTGACCGGTTTACCGCCATTGCCACCGTCACTGGCATTCGAAAATTAGAGATATAAACACTGGGCAACGCTGTGGGTACATGTGACTCATAGACAGCGAAATTGAGGCATCCTGGATGGCGAAGATCGTGCATAAAGAAATTACTGTATTGTATACTTCAAATGCCATTTAAGCCGGTTTCGATCACTGAGATAGACATCGAGAATGAAATAAATTAGACGTCGTCTTTGATCTTCATTTTTATCTCCTGCAAAAAATTAGTGTAAATAGGACATCGTGCTTTTACTTTTGAGGACATTTTCACCCAATATTTTTCAGAACGCAAAATGAATGATAGAAGTCTTAGCTACTATACATTCTAAAAAGTTAAGAAATGCGTTTCAGATTAGTATTTTTGTCAAATGATGGCTTTGTAAATACAAACAAGGTTATTATGAGAGACTCTGAAATTAATCTTTTTTACGCGTAAGAATGAGATGTATTAACGGATTCGAATGTCCTCGACGTCTCCTTTGATATGATATCGCACATGCCGGTTCCGCGTTAACGATATGTTTGTGTCCTTTTTGGTCCTTTTTCAAATCAAAATTATAAAACAGAAAAATTGCCTTTGATGATTTTTTCTATTGAAAATTCTAAATGAATTCCACTATTTAAAATTCTGTATAAAAGTATACTTTCTATAATTTGCTAATAAATAATAACGGTAAAATAATGAGGTTATATAATTACTTACATTATATACATAATAATGCCTACATCTCATAAAATTTCGAACCTTATAAATCTTAAATTTACTAAAAACTTTGTAATCGATACTACATTTTTTGTTTTCATACCGCTCCTTACCTCAACTCATGCAGACTTATATGATTTGCGGTATTGATTTTTACTTCTAACTTAGTGAGTGAGACGTGTAGAAAATTTGGGTAAATTTGCTTAAGCGGTTGAAAAGATATTCATAAATACACAAAATTTCAATTTCACATTGGATTTATGATGATTTGAGCGCGAACTTCAATATCGATTTTCGGACACATTTTTGAAGTTTTGGTAACTGCGGTTTTCATCATCGGAAAGAGCACATTGTTTTCCGTCGAAATCACTAAAAAAGTGAAAATCGAAATTTTTACACGGTAGCCCCTTTTTAACTTTCCCGGTCACATATAGATTGTATAGTACTCCCCGGATAAAAACAGCACCCGCTTTTAATCAACTCTGATCGACCCTGAAAAGTTTCTCATATAAGGCTCCATACATTTGTCCCCGGATAAAGTCAACTCGGTTATAAACAAAATCCAGTTATACTCAAAGAAAAATTAACTCATAGAACGATATTTCCATAGGAAACAGCCCGGATAAAAGCAATTAATAACAAGTATCGGTTCGGTAATTTGTCTTTTTTTTTCTTTTCCAGAAACGAATTGCCCTTATTTCATAAAAGCTTTGCTACTTTGTTCCTCGAGTGAAAAACTTACATTTATATCTTTTGTGAATAATGCGCCGAAGATATAGCTTGAGCTTAAACGGACCGACTTCATTGGAAAAAGCGAAAATTTATAGTGCTATGTGCTGCAGCCTGATCCTACCAAATTTCTTTCCTCGCCCACCGGATGTACCTTCTTTGGTACATACAAAGTGCGGAACGTTTCTTACCGTCCACATTAAACTCACCCATGGCAAATGCTCGTAGTTGTCGCAACCTGTCGCCAGGGAGGGGTTCATGGGGTCTGGACCCCTCCCGAAATGTTTTCAATTATCCCTGAAATTTTAGTGATCACACATATTCCTATACTGTTCCGTAAAATATCCCAAATGATATCAAAGGTTTTTTTTTCTTTTCAAAATTGGGTTAATCCGAATATTGATACACAATTCTCTAAACACAACCTTTCAATATAAATTGCGGGGAATCTATGAAACCTGTTAAATGTTTTGTGTCGAAAATTACTATTCAATTCCATTTTATTTATTGGAAATATTTGCGAACTTCCTCGTCGTTTTCATGTAAGCTTTGAGCTTAAAACTTTCCGTTGCGCATGTCCTGAAGATTACTACAAAAATATTAAATGCGGTAAATCATTTTTTGAACAGAGCTTTTATTATTATTAAGAAAAGAATTTATTTGAAATTGTTGTATCATCAAAAATAACAAAATTCGTGGAGGGAGTAATTTTTTGCAAAATTTATAAACAATTCGCCATATAAAATTGTTCACGGAAGGGATAAATTTAATTTGTACGCCGTTGAAACAAACAATTCTAATAGAAATAGATAAATCAAAAAAGTAAAGTAAATCGAAATAATAATCCATGCCATTCAAAAATGTACTGAGAAAAGAATTCGCTGCAAAATATTGAACATCGACGAGGTGTACTCGGATATAGGAAACTTTTTTGTTTATAGAAGGGAACCCACATATAAACATATTTTTGATTATAACCGGGGCCCCGGATAATAGCAAACCAGACAATGGTTTTGCTTGCCCACTTACGGTTGACTATAACCGGGGTCTACTGTACTTTAACAGAAGTATCAAATCGAAATGTTGGCTATACATACAAGCACCGAATGACAATTGATGGGAATCTACTATATACACAATTAATGTTTTTAAATTAAATTTAAAATTATTTTTATGACTGAAATTTATTTTTTAATTTTATGACAAACTTTATTAATTTAGTTGATTGTATAATTTAATTTTGACCAACTTTTCATTTTGTTCTTCTATTAGGGAAATCGTGTAAGCACCGACGACGGTCCGTTAACAATAAAAATTGGCAGCGACTCGGCCAATCGTAATAAAAAAGAATACAAACATGGAAATCGTATTAAGTCGACGAAATACAATCTCATTACATTCCTGCCACAAAATCTGCTCGAACAATTTCGACGTATTGCCAATTTTTATTTTTTGGTTTTGGTCATTATATCGCTTGTGATTGGTAAGTGGTTTTTTATTTCAATTAATATTAATTTATCTAATTCCAATGTTGTTAGGAGAGCTCGTGTATTGCATGGTTAACTTAAGGCAAAATGGCGCCAATGTATTCAATTTTCCAATCTTTCTACTTTTCTGCGTGAACTAGATTTCAGAGATGAATCACGCTGATCAGTTGGCATTTTATAATAACGTGCAGTTTGGAGTTAATTTTAGGTCAATTTTAACTCAGTGAACCATGGAATAATCGATTTTTTTCCCATCATGTGACAGTCTTGCTTTGTGGCCGTGATCATTCGGTCGCCACTCTGTGAAATAGACAATCATAGAGAACGAGTTTCCAAACTCGGCACGACTCGTAGCAAGTTTATATTATTCAGAAGAAGATGATAAGAAATATTCTTATCGTAGAATAATAAACGAACAATGCGACTAGGAAATGGTATGGCTGACAACCGTATCACACTCCGAATTCAGTTTTCTTTGTAACGTTGGTGACAACACACGGTAATCATCAACGCACAATGCTCCACTAGGAGTTACGGTAATAAAGAGAGAGAGAGAGAGATGCATCCAATGCGTAAATTCATTATATTTTTTTAAGATATTCTTTTGAGCTCTAATGAGTATCCGCTCCTCCATGAGCATCTAATTTCACCTTTAATGGAGTACCTATACCTATACTTCTGAACATGAACTTTGATTATAAGTTCAGTCCAAACAACTTTCTAACAAGTAAATTAACTGCAATTTTCACTGAAGTTCTGCTACTTCCGAAAACGCCGGAAACCAACGTCGGTTAAAAAAAATGTACACCTCACATGAATACGACTGATCCAATTTCAGCTTAAACTAGTGACGGAGGGCGGCAACCCATTTGTATGAAAATTACACCGTATAGTGTAGCTTAGCTGTTGAAATAATACACGGCCAATGAAAGTTCAAAAGCGTAAAGATGGCGGTTTGACTCCAAGCAAAGCTCAACAATTTTCTAACCTCAAAGAGCAGCGTGTAGGTAATAAGCTGAAGCCTGTTTTCTATCCGTAATTTTAGGTGATTAAATCGAAAGATTTCAGACTTGTGGGCTCACTCAGATATCTCAAGGCAGGACTGCCTTCCGCCCACTGTGGCTGAGATTAAAGTCTTGAAAGCTAAAAAATTCTTAGTTTTCGGCCTTTGATACGGTGCGTCGATACCCTTGAAATTTGAGATATCATGTTCCGCCTAGTTATTTGAAACTTATATATTCCCTTGTCTTGTTTTCGCGAGGATCCGACTCCAACATGTATTTGTGATCATGTTGTCGAACCAAACTCCATTGATCATTGTAAGACAATACTTTGCCATTAAAAAGTACAGACGCCGTCATACTAAATGATTAAGTAGAAATTGAAAGTTTCCGTCATTCTGCTCACAAGACCTATACTTTCTGAGTTTCATCATTTCATAACTTCTCTTCTGCTCTTAAATGTAAAATTTGTAGCATTTAAGCTGACCACAGTGTTTTCATTTAGAATTAAGGATACGTCACATGAATGTCTCTCTGGGAAATGAATGACATTTAACATCATTCCGTCTGAAAGAGATACATTCGGAGTGAAATGTTTCTCATAAATCCACATCAATTCTTTCCCTGAGTCATACTTGTCCCAAACTATGACCTAACCCTCTGTGGATCCTATTTATACGAATTTCGAATAGTGCTAACTCGCTTAGTTGTTACTAATAAATTTATATTAAATTATATTTAACGAGACCGAGGCTAATTTCTAGTGCGGCCGAAATCTGAATACCCGTTACAGTTGAATTAAATTTTAAGGTTCTTTTGTGTTAATAATTTCTACCATAACCCTATGACGTGTTCCGATTCCATCTGTTCCTGGATATATTTTGAGGCTTTACTAGGAACGTACTTGAGTGAAGTTTGGTTAAGATTAGTTTGAAAGAAAAAAATGTTTCTTACAAGAATTCAATTTTTGGGGGTTGGTTTGTATAACAGCCCTATGACATAGTGTTCCGATTCCATCCGGTCCTAGATATGTTTTGAGGATGCACTAGGAACACACTTGGATGAAGTTTGGTTAAGTTTGGTTTAAAATGAAAAAATTAATGTCCCCGAGGCATACGTCAGGATGATACGTAACATGTATGATGGAGCTACGACTAAGGTTAGATGCACAGCCGGTGAATCAGAAGAATTTCCGGTGAATGTCGGAGTACACCAGGGCAGTATATTGAGTCCGTTGCTCTTCAACATCATCATGTGCTACTTATTAACACGTGTCTCCGACGGCCTAGAAATATCTCTTCTTTTTGCTGATGATATAGTCCTCAGTAGCCCAAACATCGTTGCTTTGCAAGCTGCGCTTACAAAATGGTGTGACATTCTGGAGGAGCATGGACTGAGGGTAAGTATATCAAAGACTGAGTTCTTATGCTGCCCATTCTCAGACCCAGATGCACCGATACCAGAAATGTACGTCAAAGGAGAGCAGCTTAAATCTTGTACCAAGTTCAAGTACCTTGGCTCGATGGTGAACAGCGGAGCTACATGCGATGATGACATCAAACATTGCACAAAGGTTGGGTGGATGAGGTGGCGAGAAAACTCTGGAGTTTTCTGCGATAAGAAACTGCCACTGAAGCTAAAGGGCAAGTTGTACAAAACGGTTGTACGTCCCGCAATCATGTATGGATCAGAATGCTGGACCATGTATGTAGGTTACGCGAAACAAATGACAGCGACTGAAATGAAAATGTTACGCATGTCAGTTGGTGTAACCAAAAGGGACCACATCAAGAGTAGCTACATCCGAGGCAGCTTGTCCATAGACCAACCAATCACCGAAAAGCTCGAAGACCGACGAATGGATTGGTATTGCCATGTTCAAAGGCGTCCGCCTGAGAACCCCGCAAAGAGAGCGATATCAATGGAAGTTCCACTTGATGGACCCAAGGCCAGAGGCAGACCGAAGAACACCTGGATGTGTCAAATGAAAAAGCAACAACAACGCATTGGTCTCGGCGATGACACGATCCAAGATAGAGCTGCCTGTAGAAATATGCTGAGAAATTATCGCCAAAACGGGCGATGTGCCTACACCGCAGGTCGAGCAACGCGGAACCATGGAGCGGTATAAAGAACGAGGCAAGGAAGGAAGAAGAAAAATGAAAAAATTTGTTCTTAGAAGAAACTAATTTTCAGAGGTTGGTTTGTGTGACAGCCCTATGACGTAGTGTTCCGATTACATCTGTTGCTGGATATGTTTTAAGGCCCTACTGGGAACACACTTGGATGGAAGTTTGGTTTAGATTGGTTCACTGAACCAAATCGCCTGCTAAAGTGAAGAAAATATGGCTAAAATCAAGAAAAACAGACAATAAAAAACAGCCAAGAAATATTTCTCTTCATTTGAGAACTAGTCACACTGATCCAAGTGAAATTACAATAGCAGCGCTTTAAGGAAAAGTAACATTGAATCAAGCAAACTTTTCTTATAGAAAAGACAAGAGAATCTGAACAAAAATTAAAAAAAAAAAAACTTGCATCGAGCCAACAGCGAACCCGTAACCCCATGCTTCCCAGTCAAACGCGCTACCCACTGAACCAGAGACACTTCTGACTAATCTACTACAACGCTCCAATATAAGCTGAAGCTAAAATAAAGCTTTACATGGAAAATGTCAAAAAAATCTATTACCAAGCATTTGTTTGCTTCAATTGAGAATAATGGCTTAGGCTTGAATCTACTTCCTATTTCTCAAAAGAAGGTCTTGCAAATAGGATCGATTCAAGAAGAAATTTTCACATTTTGAGAAATTTTGTCTAAATTCGGGAATTTTGCAAATGAGAAAAGAGTTTCTTAATTTTAGATAGCCCAATTTTTTCAGTGTTCATAAATAAAAAAATAAAAAACTAATTTTGAATTTTGGTTTCTATGGCAGCCCCATGACGTCATGGTCCGATTCCATTCGTCCGACATATATACAGCGTAGACTAAAAAGAAACTTGTATACAAAATGTCAGCCCGCTAGCTTTAGAACTTAGGGACTAATTTGTATTGAAACATACGGACAGACAGACGGACATCGCTCAATTGATTTCTCATCACAATGATCAAAATATATATTCTTTTCATAGTCGGAGGTCCTTCCTTCTGTAACTTCATGACAAAATTAATATACCCTTTCACATAGTGACGGGCAGTGGCGTAACGTTTGAAAAAATTAATTATAACTCATTTGATGGGTTTAGTTAATTTGATCTTCTTCTAAGTTCATGTTCATCGGATATGAGTCCTTTTCCTGACGTACTCTAGGGACAATAAGAGAATGCAGCTTACCCTATGCTTCCCGTTTTTTATGTGAGTTTGGGGTACGACTACGAGAGGCAAATTCTCACTCCGATTATCCCGATTTAACGCCGAGCGCATACCGACGCTCCACCTGAAGACAAGTCTTCTCGAAAGCTGTGTTGTTGTTGCGTAGTAGCGATTCAAGAGTTTTTAATATTGAATCGACACGGGTGTGGTCGTTGTAGGAACAAAGGGTAGCCCCGGAACGATTCTATTGTTGAGCTGGCTGCCTTACGAGCATTTTTTAAAGACAACACAAACATTAGGTGTGTTTTTTTGGTTATCCCGTGTAGGTTTGAGTAACGAAACTTCATATAAAAAAATACAGGTGGGTCAGTTGGCATTTTTTTTATATGGAGTTTCGTTACCCAAACCTGCACGGGATAACCAAAAAAACACACCTAGTAATGGTTACAGCGGACTCGAACCCACGGCAACTTAGAGATAGAGTGTCATCTATCACTAAGCCACCGAATGCCTGTAATAGGTGAGTCATTCACCTTCACGGTACCCTTAGGCTTCATCACCTCGTCCACATATCACATTTTGCGTCCAGCGTGAGGCTTTTTTGTCATTTTCTGCCCTTATACCAATTCGAGGGGGAAGACCATCATTTTAGGAGAAAATCAAGTTTCGTTTAAGGGGAAGTCACGAGATCGATCTGGCAACAGTGCTAGACTCAATGAAAGATTTTTTTTTATGTGTCCCCATTTGGGGGCCCCTCTGGCTTGGGGGCCCCTCTGGCTTGGAGGGCCCCTCTGGCTTGGGGGCCCGTGTTCCGCTGAACACATGGAATACCGTACGTTACGCCACTGGTGACAGGTATAAAAATAACTAACGATGAGAAAGGTGGCTAAACAATAACAGGGGATTGTTATCTATTCCATTCAATTCTCATGTAGAATATCAAGCCCAAGGAACATAAAAAGACGAACTACTGTATAAAAGGCAGAACCACGGACCTAGTAGCGCAAGGGGGCCCCTGGTACAGTTGATACGCCATGGCGATGATCTGTACAAAGACCATTCGGGCGGTAACTTTCCCGTGCTCCTGAGTTATGTACGGGTGGCTCTTGGCGTGACCTACCTCCTCCCATAAATTACGGGAGGGAAGTCACTAAAGGCCAAGCACGATTATGGTGTCCTCTGGTGGGGGAGTGAATCGTATGGAAATCGTGTGAGCTTCGGAGTTGACGGCTTCGCATGACCCGAGTCCTGAAGGGGCTAGTTAGGGAGAACGGCCTTGGTGGTAAATGCCTACACGCCTATATCTAACTAGTTTGTGGATTGGTGACCACATTGCCCGAGTCGCATTGCTGACTAGTAAACTGAAGGGGCCACCTGGATGTGAAAAGCAGCGCTACGTGTCTACACAGGCTCGTAGTCACAGGTCCTGTCTGAATTCGACGTGATGCTTAACCAATAGGGGGCCGAAGGAGGATCACACCTGCTATAGAGAAGTCTATAGCGAATAGTGAACTACGGGGATGGGCGTGCCCAGGGGACCATGGTCCTTACCCATCAAGGCGTTGGCTTCGTAGTGGCTGGAGGTTGTTACCCAAGTCATCCAGCTAGTGATGCAACCCCGGGGTTGGGTTCCTGATGGTGTGTGCATGCGCCGGATGGAGAAATCCCCATTTGACAATAACACCTTGTCAGTATAAAGCCGAAGGTCCAAACATTTAGCGGGACCGGGAGATAAAGGCCGAAAGGCTAGGTGCTCCCCTGACGGTATACCTCGTAGATGGTTTGCTTGTATAAAAGGCAGAGTAAAAGGAGTAAAAGATCTCGAGCTAATAATTACCGGAAGATTCGAATTTCCAAGAGTTCTAATTTGGTAGCGTCTACTGTAGATATTTGGATTTTCGGGAATCCGGAAGCTGACATTTGCATATTTCTAACACACTCTTTCAATATTCATTTCAATTAGCATGTATGTATACTTCGCAAATTACCAAACTGAAAATGTTGCACTATGATTTAAAACAGATGCACTTATGTGGGATGATGATATGATGTACATATTACAGTGTGACGTCACTCACTCACGATAGGTGTATCTACGAATATGAGTACATTTATGAATTTATTGTAATTCTATGCATACGTTGATTTTTTCCTCTCTTCGCATCCTAATGAAACTAACAATAAGATATCGAGTATGCGAGTACGCTTTCATTGTCGTGCACTGCAAAAATCTATCATTGTCTGAGCAGATTCTAATGGTAATAAACGCGAGTAACATAAAAAATTGAATGTCAAACGAATATGAGGTTCAATGTCAAAGTGGTTGAATGTGATGTTAATGGGTCGACGAGCATATCATATCCACACTCTTACGAGACTCTGTTGGCTCCCTGAATTCTATCGAGAATTCTGAGTATCACGTCATGTATGCGTATAATAGAAGATTTTTTTTTCAATTTAGTTTATGCATTGATTGAATTTGATGGCGCTTACACACCATCATCATATTGATTGATGATAGCGGGAGAGTGTCGTTTGAAAATGGTAAAAGGCAGTTTTGATAGACGTACATACGTACATGCGCATGTATTCACATCTAGTTGAATACTTTAGTTTAGGCAAGAAATACGGAAACTCGTATGTAAAGTGGTCTGAACTGACCAGCCCGGGCCGCAATGCAAAGGGTTTTATGTTCTGAAAATGGAAATCATTTGCTATGGAAACGAGTGCAATTTCTGATGATTTTCAAAATTAAAATCCACATAATGACAAACCTTAATCCCACTCGTAGTTATTCAGCAGATCATGCTATTGATAACTACACCTCTACATAAAGCCGTAGTCAGTTTCAGTTTGAGAAAATTAGATGTTGCTTCAATGACAAGTCCAAATTCGTATTATCGCGCCAGCATTTTTTTTTGCTAATTGAAATTATTTCCCATTTCATTATACCACTTCCAGTGCATTCTCGCGAACTATATATACATATTTTTTTTTTTGAACCACACATATCTTTTAAAAGTAAATACTATATGAACTCATGAACTAATATAATATGACATAAATGTGTTCGGAACCTTGAATACACCTCAGTATGATGCATATATACATTTACGAGTATTCATTATCAAAGTTCATGGACTTTTCTCACGTAAACACTATCCGCGTATACCCGTCATACTAATCTTTATGTGAAATTTAACAGTTCACCGCAATGCTAATTGAAAGATTTGAAAATATTAGATTTTGTATACCCTTCGCTCATAGAGTATATTAACTTTGTCATGAAGTTTGTAACGCATTGAAGGAAGCATCTCCGACGATATGAAAAGTATACATATATGATCAGCATGACGAGATGAGTCGATTGGGCGATGTCTGTCTGTCCGTCTGTTGCAGCGCGTTTTTCTCGGCCACTATAAAAGCTACGGAGCTGAAATTTTGCACACGTACTTATTATTGTTGCAGGCTGTTTGCATGTTTGAATCACCGAAATTGGATGACTGGGTCATGGGGCTGCCGTACAAACCTAGCCCCCTAATTAAAGTTCTTCTAGGAAAAACTTTTTTCTATGTGCACCAATTTCAACCAAATTTCACACAAATGTGTTTCTCTTGATGACACAAAACATATCTAAGAACAGATTAAATCGGATAATGGGGTCATGGAGCTGCCATACAAACCTAACCACCCAAATTAGGTGAGGTGATTTTCTGAGTAAATATTATATTATTTGCCCACTTATTTCAACCATGCCCAAAACTTTTGTAAAGACGGAAGAAAAAGAATGAGGTGGGGGATTAAATACAAGTCATAGGTACGCCCGAAAAAATTTTTAGAACAAGGAGAGCGAAGGGTATCCAAATTTCGGCCGCGCCCGAAATTAGCCTCGCCCTCGGGGGTTGGCGAGCGTAGCGAGCAGGGGGCGAAGCCCCCTAGCTTATGGTTATATTTTTGTACTTTTAATTTTTAATTTTTGTATTTATTTGTGTATATTGTAATTGCAATAAAAAATTCCGTGATACTGGAGTATGGAGTCTGGACTACACTATTATTCACTAAATTGTACCACCTCCAGGTTAAAAAAAAAACGAATCGTGTAATGCATAATAATCCAACAATTTCAGAATTTCAAAAAGAAAAAAATAGAGTTTGCTGTTTTGGAATGGTGTATGGTGCAAGGAGTCTAAAACTCATTTTACTAAGAAAAATTTCGATCAAAAAGGTCCCAAAAAGAACAAAAAAAAGCACACTAATTTGTTACTAGTGGGTAGCGCGCTTTGCTACAAATCACGGGATTGTGGACTCGAATCCTACTGCACCCCTGTTACACTTTTTATTTTTCTAACGATTTCTATAAGGTTGCTTATCATTTTAACACTAACGAAGAGTAGATTTTTTATCAAGAATACTTACACTTTTGATATAGTTTAATAATTATACTGTTCACTAAGTCAGCGAATATCGTTCTGATAAAAATTTTAGATGGAAATGTGGAAGAATATATTTTTTTATAAAAATTACACGAAAATTTCCAGTCGTGTACCATTCATTTTGCTACGAAAAATTTGGACAGGAAAAGTCCCAAAAAGGGCAAAAAAGTACAATAATTAATCTCCAGTCGGATGCAAGCATGCGGGTTGACATATATTAAAGGGAACGACGAGTAGGTACATTACATATCCGGTGTTTCTCCCCTGTGTAAAGGACCCACAGTTTAAATCGTGTATTAATGAACAATTTTGGTGGTTCACATAATTCATCATCTGTATCTTTCCAAAGCAGTAACTACGCAAATATGATTCGGCTTTTTTAAAATCTGTAGTAACTGACAATTCTACCATAAATTTGGTTGAGAAGAAATTTGGTGGGAAAAGTCCCAAAAAGGACACAAATTGGAAATTTATCATTTATTCAAATTACGGAAAATACTAAGTTTTTTTTGCTAATACGCGTTTTATTCCGTTGCGGTTCCTTGAAGCATATCTGAATTAGTCCAATACCTTTCAACATCCCACTTCCAATCAGATCTACACCCCATTTGCCTTAACTCCGTCTTTCGCACACGAATCATCGGTTTAATACGCACGCATCCTCCCTCCTATAATCGCCAATCTGCAGAACACTCCTCAGTTGCAGAATCTGTTTAAATGCCTCCATATTTTGAACATTCATTAACATCAGATCGTAAGCCCAAATTTTCTGGCTTACCTTTTTAATGAAAACGGCAGTCCATAGCCCAATGATAATGGTGAGCAATTCGGGACATCTTAGTACACACTGAAAAATGTGGGTGCCACTAGACTTTTCAGCAAGCCAGCTTCTCTGCGCACCCACAAATCTTATTCTAACAGGGGTAGGGCAATCACCGCTGTTATACTAAAACGAGACCGAGTTCTAATCGTGCGAATAGCACGTTGAGTGTATACCCTATACTAGGGATGTCAAAAACCGGACGGTTAGTCAGAAAACCGGTACTTTCAAAATGGTTAACCGGTTTATTTTCGGTTTTTTCCTCCTCCGGTTTTAACCCGGACGGTTGTTTGTTCATCCGGTTAAAACCGGAAAAGAAATTCTTTCAAATTCATACAACTTTTCATATTCTTGATTTTTTAGTCAGCAATTCTATTACTTGTCCCCTATAAAAAATTGTGTTTTCAAATTTCAGCCCTTAAACATATTTTCGAACACTCTCCTTTTATGACAGTGCAGTCGCCAGAGAAACTTACTTATTTCAAGGGTCAATAAAAACAAAAGTAGGTACTTCCTAGTTATTGTTTTAATTCATTTTATTTGGGAATACAATATTCCAAGTTTTTTTTTTCATACAGTTATGAATATGACATCGGTTTAATGGCGAGCCCCTTTGTGAATATACTGATAAGTCGATTTTTTAAGTTCGTCTCCACTCTTTGCAGCATGGAGCAAATCTCGAGAGCGTGTCGGTCATGGGAAATCGCCTCTCTGAGATGAGGTGGTCGAGGAGAAGTTTTCGCAACAAATTTATTCAGCCTCGTGCAGTGTTTGCTATGGCTCCATCTGTGACTGAAACCACACGTCCCTAACGTTCGTTTAAAAAAATCCGCGATCATGTCCCTAATGAGCGACCGTTAGAAAAGAAGCGACAGCGACAGTGAAGGCCCGCCGCTCTCTACGTCAGAGCACCCGTGGTCCGATTTGGGCCATTTTTAATACCGTCCAAGATTTTAGCAAAACAAACAAAATTTCAAACCGCTAGCTTCATTATTTCGGGAGTTATCTTGACAGACACACGGACAGACAGACATGGCTTATTCGATTCAGGGACCGACCCTGATCATTTATATATATATACTTTGCCATACCTCCGGTGGCTCCTTTGAAGTAACAAAAACAATATACCCTGTATATTTATAACCTATACCCATCTTATGGGTATAGGGTGTAAAAATAAAGTGTTTGGCTTATAAGGACGCTTCGACACTGGTATCCCGCATGCCGGTCTCAGATCAAGTATAAATTAGTGTCTTTTGTAGTCCTTTCTGGAACCTTTCCCATCAAAATTTTGTTTAGCAAAATAAATGGAAGAATCGTTAGTTACTATAGATTCTGAAAAGTTGAGAAAGTAATGGCAGCTTGGTGTATTCGCGTAGTTATAGCTTTAGAAAGATAAGGATGATAATTAATTATTTTTTTTTCGATGTGGTTGTTGTTTCGCCTCGAAAGCTAATTCCGTAGTTAATGAAAACCCAAAAGTGTTCTTGTGACCTTCTAGCTCGAAATATATTGGTCACAAGAACACTTTTGGGTTTTCATTAACTACGGAATTAGCTTTCGAGGCGAAACAACAACCACATCGAAGACAAGCAGCGATTCCGGCAAAACAACAACATTGGTTGAAAATGTTCATCCAATAACACTTATAATTAATTAAATTAATGATTAGGCGAGTGGTCTTTATTTTCATTTTTTTTTTCAAAAAACACGAAAGCACGGTTTTTGCCCGAAATTTTTCAATTCTATTGTTTTTTGCCCAAATAAGTCGCCTTTTTAACCGTGTTGACCACCCAAAAATTCGATAGTGCGTGTGTTCGTAATGCGTCTGCTCCAGAACCACTGATAGTCTAGTACAAATAGCTCAAAGCCCAAACATCCAAAAATAAAAGAAATTGTTGATGCCAAATTGTTGAATACACTGCCTAATATACGCAGTAAAAAGTTACACAAATTTGCGCCATGGGTTAAGGGGGGAGGGGGTGGCAAAGGGGTGAAAATTCAGTTTCTTGCAAATATCTGGAAAAATATGAGTCTGACCTTAAAATGAGCTGAGGACAAAACAAACTACATAAAATTACCTTTGTAATGATATGTAACACTCAAGACATTTTTTCAGAAAATTATACCCTAGACCCAAAAGTATTATAGTGAATTTACATTTTTTGAGTTTTACGTTTCGTACTGAAACTCTTGATAGAATGGACCTACTTTCATGAGATCTTGTCCATATATTGATAGCAACATTTTTTTGACTCGTACCAAAAATTGGAGTGCTCCGACCATTGACGCCCCCCTCACTCCTCCTAACATTTTTCAAAAAGGCATGCCTCTAGCTTCTTTTCAAATTGAGCCAGGCAGATAAAATTTGGTGAGGTGCCTAGTCTAAGCCCCATTATGCTTTTTACCAAAAATTGTTACCATCCGATCAAAACTAAGGCTACTCCCCATACAAAGTCAACCAAAATTCTAAAAAAATTCACATTTTTTCACTTCTAAATTCTATTTAAAACGAAAAAATAAAATTTATTTCTTAGAACGTCATTATAACAGTTAATTGTAGTCTTCTTAATGTATATTCAAAAGTTTGTAGCAGAGCGTGCCTTATAAGTACGAAAAATGGGGTTTGAAGGTTGCTAGTACACGTTACTCGATATTATTCGGAACTAGCCTTTGAACTAGTACCAATGACTTTCAAACACAATTTGTTTATACTTGTAGTGTACGCTTTGATGCAAAATTTTGAACATACATTCAGAAGACTACAATTAACTATCATAATGACTTTCTAAGAGATAAATTTTATTTTTTCATTTTAGATAGAATTTAGAAGTGAAAAAATGTGAAATTTGTTCGAATTTTCGTTCACTTTGTATGGGGGGTACCCTTAGTTCTGATCGGATGGTAATAATTTTTGGTGGGGATCATAATGGAGCTTAGACTAGGCACCCCACCAAATTTGATCTGTCTGGCTCAGTTTAAAAAGAAGCTACAGGCATGCCTTTTTGAAAAATGTTAGGAGGACTGAGGGGGGCGTCAATGGTCGGAGCACTCCAATTTTTGGTACGAGTCAAATAAATTTTGTTATCAATATTTGGACAAGATCTTATGACAGTGTGTCCGTTCTATCAAGAGTTACAGTGCGAAATGTAAAACTCAAAAAATGTAAATTCACTATAATACTTTTGGGTCTAGGGTATAATTTTCTAAGAAAATGTCTAGAGTGTTACATATCATTACAAAGGTAATTTTATGTAGTTTGTTTTGTCCTCAGCTCATTTTAAGGTCAGACTCATAGTTTTCTAGATATTTGCAAGAAACTGGATTTTCACCCCTTTGCCACCCTCTCCCCCCTTAACCCATGGCGCAAATTTGTGTAACTTTTTACTGCGTATATAAGGCAGTGTATTCAACAATTTCGCATCAAAAATTTCTTTTATTTTTGGATGTTTAGGTTTGGGGCTATTTTGAACCAATTGTACTGGACTATGAACCAATTTGGTGTGGTACGTGACGTCCTAGGTCTCAACTCAAAAGGAGGTACTTTCAACTATTTGTTTTTTTTTGTGTGGACCAATGTTGACTAAATTTCACATAAGTGTGGTTTCTATTAAAAACATTCCCGGAACTAAATGATTTTCGAAAAAAAAAATGTTTCTTTTAAGGATGAATTCTAGCCAAAACTCATATAAATATGTCTCCACCTGGAAACGATCGAAATTTGAGTGCGGAGTCACCCAGAAGCCCAATTTCTTCTTTTTATCATATTCAATTCTACTGTAGACGTTTGTTTAATGCTTTTCCTGCAAAAGTACATATTGGATTGAGTTCACTCAAATTTCGTGTGTATAGGATTTTTGATGTTGCCGTATATGACTCCAATAAGGAAGGATAGGCTCGTGTTGTAGGTCATGGGGCTGTCATAGAAAACAAACCACCAAAAGTAGGTTTTTCTAAGAAAAATATTTTTCTTAGCGGACCAGTTCTAACCAAAAGTCACATAACTATATTCGTAGCTAGGACACAAATCATACCGGTTGTAGATAGCAAAGGCGGTTAGAGTAACTACTTATTTTTTCAAATAGATTCAAAGGAAATTTAATACAATTTGTTCATCCTTATCGTTTTTTTTTTAAATAATCAAGATAACAAAAAATACCCCCCACCGAGCAGGGTATTTTTTCTCATTATCAGGAGAGAACCTCTGAACATTTCCCCCAAAAATCGAAGATGCATGATTTGTTCCGATGGGTAATTATCATATTAATGCCGCACACACACTCACTTTTGTTCTGTCAAAATCCAAGAAAATGTATGATTTTGACAAAACGAAAATCTAAAAAAAAAATGAATTTGGATTGACGGTGTGTGTGCGGCTAAGTGACACCACTGGCTACCGCGCTTTTGTTCAATTCCAGATTTATTTTTACCTTTGTTGTTGAATTATTCCTGGACTTCAAAAGACCGAATTCCTTCAACATTATATAATGTATGAATTAGCACGGCTTTTTGAGATTGCGGCCACATTGTTTAGCTTCAACATCCTTTTTCTCGGAATCAGAATATTTCTATGGTTTACCTTACCTGTATTACAAAGCAGCATTGGGACAACTGGACAAAGCGGACTCACCCCATACTAATTATCGCAGGGTGATTGACATTTCTCTTTTTCTCTGTCTCCCTTCCTTTTTTCAAGAGGTTGCATCCCTCTTGAAATCCGAAAAAAATAGTGAGGGTCAGAGAACTAACGGATCCCATTTAAATTCCAAAACATGGCGTTTCCTTTAATTTGATCCATCTAAATATTTTTTATAACAGTTATGTTTAAAACAACCGTACCGTTAGGCAGGTATCCACGAATATCCTATTAAATGTAAGCTTCGTAGGGCCGCACACACACGACGAATCCATGGATACGAATCAGAGCCCCCTCTAGTTTAATGTCAGGAACTAGAAAACTCTCATATACTTTTATAGACAATCATGGGCTTGAGAAGATTCCAAATTTACATTGCGTTAAACGGAAATCGGACGGTGTCGCGACAAACTGTACACGATATATATTGGTTCCCGGTCGATTTGCGTCTCCAATGTTAATATTTTGTTAATATGTTACACCAAAAGGGTGTGAGAACAGTGAAATAAAAAAAACGCGAGAAATATTTAGTTTTAGTGGATTTTCGCGTGTTTGAAACCCGAACGGCACAATTTTCCCTTACATTCATACTCCATTTTGACGTGTTTACAAAGGCAATCATGGGCTGATTTCCCCAGTTTTTCTCGCTGCTTCCCGGCTTTCTAATATAAGGTGGCTTTGATTCGAATCAACAATTGAATAAAAAAAATGAAAACTTGCCCGTCTGTATTTTTTTCTATGAAGTTTCGTTCGATTCAAATCCATGGATTCGACGTGTGTGTGTGGCCTACATCTCTGAGAAGTGTAACACTCCTTTTTAATATATGTTTCCGTTATGCAAATAAATGTGTGCACATGGTCATATCTCGCACGATACCCTTTCTTTCTGAAATGTTTGTGTGTTCACCATTTATTTCATTTTAGGAATTTAGTCAATAGATTGCGGTCCTGTTGTCATGTCTGTCTAACAAACGTTTTCATTCAAGTTCGCATTGGGCTTTTCGGTTATAAGTATCTCCAAAACGGTGAACGCTAAAAAAATTTTGAGCAAAAATCAAAGCTACCTAGAAACTATTAAATTGACGTCATTGTTTCTTCTTCTTCTCAGTACCGTTATAGCCCCACGTGGGGCCATTGGTGCGTTAACTCAGCCGTTTATAGACAATTTCGAGTCAACGTTACATTGCATATCATTTCGGAGTGTATATAATGTTCCAAGCACTATATATTTCCTATCCGCACATGTACGGAAGTTTTTGGACCACGCCGAGATTCGATCTCCGGACCTCTAGATTACTAGCATCGTAGAGTGCGACTCAACCAAGTGAGCCACAGAGCGTGAGAATTGTTCCTTAGATGGATGTTATTTATAATTTTCTAATAAATTATTATAATGCAACAACCTAACTAATATTTTAAATAAATTTATTTATTTTTTTCATTTCCTGCAGACAGTCCAGTTTCACCCTATACCTCCCTGCTTCCGTTAGTGTTTGTAATTGCGGTGACGGCGACAAAACAGGGCTATGAAGACTTTTTACGACATAAAGCGGATAATATGGTCAACTACTCGTTAGGTAAGCTCTGCCAACAAATACCCATAAATTAGCGGTATAAATGCGTTGACGTTATCTTTCCACAGTTACCGTTATCCGCGACGGCAAAGAAGAAGATATCAACTGCGAGGATATCGTCAAAGGTGATCTGGTCTTAGTGTCGCGCGATTGTGACGTACCATGCGATCTAGTTCTACTGAAAAGTTCCGATCCAAATGCACGATGTTTTATCACAACGGCCAATTTGGACGGTGAAACTAACCTCAAATCCTTTAGCGTACCAAAGAATTTGCCAAATGTCGAAGTGGATAAGTTGCACACGCTGGGCGTGATCGAGTGTGAACAACCCAAAACCGATTTGTATTCATTCAATGGTAAAATCGAATTGGGTGGCAGCTATCGGGTGCAGAATCCTTTTGCCACACGTTCGGATGATGCCATGAATAATGTGGTTCCGTTAATGAATGAAAACTTGATCTTGCGTGGATCGCGAGTCAAGAACACGGAACAAGTGATAGGATGTGCCGTGTATACGGGACAAAATACAAAGCTAGCACTGAATAGCCGACTGACTAGAAATAAGGTAGCCTCTAGTGAAAGTTATGTGAATAAGTTTTTAGTTTTTATTTTGATTATACTGCTGGTAACTGTGACGGTTTCGTATTTTATTAAGAGGTGAGTCATTTCGATCAGAATTTGATGAAACTGAGCTAAAGACACCCTTCAATCCTCGCAGATATTACGACATGTATGTGATTGGATCTTATACGTACTTAGGTCCTCCGCCGGACGAATATCTAGTATCAAACTTCTTCCAGGACTATTTTTCGTTTTTGATATTATTCAACTACTTAATTCCGATTTCGTTGTACGTCACAATTGAAATGCACAAATTCCTGGGCGCGCTATATTTGGAATGGGATCATCAGCTGTATGACGAACCAACCGAGCAAACGTGTATCGTAAACACGTCGGATTTGAATGAGGAACTTGGTCAGGTGAGTCCTGTTTCAGTTGGTATCAGGTACAGTGTTTAAATGAATTTTGAATATCATTTCAGATCAACATCTTATTTTCGGATAAGACAGGAACTCTGACAAAGAACGAAATGAATCTGCAACAAGTCTCAATAAAAGGCCACAAATACAGATTTAACGGCAATTCTATTCAGGAGGAGAAGGCTCATTATCCGTTCAAACTTGGTGCCTTTAACGTAAGCATCTTGCTATTGCTTCTCTTATTTTGAAAATTGTAAATTTCTGTTCTTCTTCTCCCTAGACCGATCAACGTGAATTCTTTCAAGCTCTCGCGCTTTGTCACACCGTTCAAGTAGGCGGCTCGCTAACAGAGGAGGGGGCCGAGCCCGATGAAACGAATCAAAGTGCCTACACATTTGCCGATATCATTGAAGAGAGCAGTGGTAGTACACGAACAGATTCCGAATTAGATGAACCTGATGGGGTGCAATTGCGTAATCCACCGCGATCGCCTGATATAAACGATATAAATCCACTTTTAGGCAAAGCCACGTCAACGTCACCGTATGCAAATCGAAAACGTGGCGAATATGAACGAAGAACAGGATCGGCAGCATCGAGGAAGATAAATCTTGAACTGAATCGGAGCACATCACACTATCAAGAGAATGGTCGTGTTCCGAAGGAGGTTGCAGGTGAAAGACCTGTGACGATTGCAAGTGGATTTTCGAGACCGGCAAAACGAATGCAGTTCTTCCGTTCGGCGTCGTCGATCGAGGAGCTGACGGGCTCGTCACAAACTCAGCAGACCCATCGAAGGACGCAATCGTATGGAGCGCCGACAGCTTATCAGCGACAGAAAAGTAAGTTTAAAAATTATTTGAAACGGCGCTTACGCTGTTGTTCAAAACCGATCAACTAAATTAACAATAAATTCTTTAAACTTTCAGCACTAATTCGACGACCAACATCCTTCCGTCGCAATCCATCGGTGCGTTCGAGAGAATCATATGCCATGCCCTCTTTCGTAGGCGGACCCATCTATCAGGGCATTCAGGATGATCGTCACAAAGGCGAAATCAAAGCCCTACTGGAGTAAGTTAACCACATTCAAATACACAAGCTGAAATACTGAATCCTCTAATTAGCAAATTAGATTATCAAGCATCGAGTCCGGACGAAAAGGCTTTGGTCGAGGCGTGCGTCAATCTGGGCATTTATTTCGTCGGCGAGGAGAATGATGTGATCACGCTGAATATTTCCGAGCAGGGAGGTAGTTCAACATTTGGTCAAATGGGACCAGTGAATCAAGTGCTTTTCAAGAGACTGCAAGTTCTGGAGTTCACTTCGGATCGTAAGCGAATGAGTGTTATATTGCAAGATCAGAAAGGGGAAATTTGGTTGTATACAAAAGGCGCGGAGAGTTATGTGTTTCCGTTGTGTGGTCCCAGATCGGCGGCTTTAATTCAAGAGACGAACAAACATTTGACGGATTTTTCGAAGCAAGGTTTAAGAACGCTGGCGGTTGCGAAACGAAAAGTTAGCACGGAAGAGTATAAGCAGATTTTTAATGGTAAGTATCTTTTGTTGGTTATTTTGTCCTTGGTCCCTCTTTGCGATTTTTTTTTGTTGCGTCGCATATTTGAACGGCAGTATCTCCTGAGCGGAGACAACTAGAACTCTGAAATTTACGGTAAAATGTGCGCCGCAACACGGTCCATAGTTTATGTTTTTTTTCCCAAAAATCTGGCAGTAATGTCTTAGCTTGAGACTGTCAGGCGTCGCGGAATTAATGGTGGTGGATGCATCCAATCGACGAGCGCCTTTTTCACTGACCCTATACGCCATACCCCACGTATTTGTATCAGCATCCTCACAGATTTGCATAGATTTAGCTCGTTTGTTCTTCTTAATAACAAGTTTTAGCAGTTTACGATCGTTTTTATACGTATGCAGCAGATTACTGTGCGCCGGTGTGTGCCCTTTGGCTATCCGACACGCTTTCAGGCATCTTTGCCGCAGAACCGCAATTTCTTCGATCCATCCGTTCCTTAGCGGAGACTTTCATAGGCATAGAGGCATCGCAAGCAACTTCTAATTGCGCGGTTGTTTATTCTGCCGATATCCCTTGATTTAAAATACCTGCAGCAGGACTGTCCTAAATGCCTCCTCATTAAAACGCCTAGCGGCCCATCCAACGGGTGGCTCGACATATTCTTTCGCCGACCGAAAAAAAGAACCGGCTGATGATCATTATGCAAGTAGTCTTCACTGACAACACACCAGTTTATTACTGGCTCTAAGGAGCTACTAGAGAAAGTGAGGCTGATTATCTAGTTACGACTGACTTGGAGATGCCCAACAAGGGGAATGAGCCTACATTTGTCAGAACTGCAATAAGAGAAGTGATTGATATCACATTAGCTTCTAAGGGCCTGACAAACCTAGTCCACAAATGGGAGGTCTCCAGGGACATCAAGCTATCGGAACATCGTCGCATTGATTTCGCGCTGAACCTAGGGAACCATTTCCAAATCACCGCAGACCCAAATGGTCGCAATATAAAGAAATTTTGCAGACTACCTTACCGTCACCAAGCCACCGAATCAAATCTACTGAGGCGGCTGAGGAGACGACACTTTTGCTATCCAATCGGGTAGTAGACTCCTACGAGCAAAGCTACCCAATGCGCCTGCCAAAGAAGGAAAATACACCTTGGTGAAATCCGGATTTGGCGCAGACGAGAAGGGCTACAAGGAAACTCCTTAATAGGGCCCTGAATACAAATTTGTCCGCTGATTGGACTAATTACCGAAAGGCCCAAATAATCCTCAAAAAGGACATAAAATCCGCAAAAAGATGATCGTGGAGAAACCAACTCCACACAGGCTACGGCCAAACCTAAGCGAATCCTCCGTTAAAGATAGTAGCCAAATGCTGGTCAATCTAAGGCTACCGGACGGAACGTTTACGGAGAGTGAAGAGGAAACCATCAATTTTGTCGTGCACTTTCCAGGAAACAGACAGGGCTAAACTCTAAAGGGCGCCACATACCTATAGCGATTTATTGGTATTGGATAGCCCAATCTCTGCCGCCCGTACAGCACACACACTAGGCAATTTATCGGCCAATTTGAAATTGACAGTCTCACGGTCCACAAGACACAACACAAAATAGCGAAAATTATACCATTTTTGACGATGGAAGATGGACATCCATTGCTACTATTGATGGAGAATGACCGCCACAACCACAGCATGAAGAACGACCACAGGTTTATGTAAAAAAATCAGCAACTGTGAACACATGATTGTCAGCTTGTACGGAAAATTGCATGGCACACGTCAAATAAAAATCCGATGGTCACATACACCTTCCGATTTATCTCGCAATCAAAAAATCGCGCCAATCTATCGGAGGCGCTTCTAAGGGATACCATAAATAGTCCCCACCCAAGAGACTGGTCTCTGGTCTGCAGAATAGTTAGTTAGAACGAGTGGGCACTAAACTCGTTCGACAGCTACAAATCCCCCGGGCTTGGCGAGATTCTCCTGCTCTCCTAAAAGAGGGAATGGAACTTCTTATATTTAAGGAATATACATATATAGGACATGCCTCGTGTATGCCTAGATTCCAACAAACTGGCGGAACGTGAAGGTGGTGCTTATCCCTAACACAGGTAAACCCTCCAATGGTGATGGAGGCAATGCATCAGATGAAACGCGGAAAGGCAGTCGGCCCGGACAAAATCCCCGCGGAATTTTGGTTGAAAATGGAAAATGTCGGGCTTAGTTGGCTCACAGTTCTCTTCAACAAAATCAAAGGTGGGCAACCGATGCCTGATGCTTTCAGGGAAAGTTTTCTTCTTCCTTTCTATAAGAACAAGGGAGACTCACGCAAACTCAACAACTATAGGGCTATAAAGTTAACACCTCATACACTGAAGATCTACGAGCGAGTTGTCTGCAACCGATTGAGAAAGATTGTGCGGTTGAATGACAATCAATGCGGCTTTGTTGAAGGTCGATCTACAGTCGATGCGATTCAGTGCATTCGTATTGCAATGGAAAAGTATAGAGCAGCACGAAAGGACTTGTACTTTGTGTTCATCGATTTGGAGAAGGCATTCGATAGAGTACCTCGTGATCTGATATGGTTGGCCTTGAGAGCACTTAATGTCCCCGAGGCATACGTCAGGATGATACGAGACATGTATGATGGAGCTACGACTAAGGTTAGATGCACAGCCGGTGAATCAGAAGAATTTCCGGTGAATGTCGGAGTACACCAGGGCAGTGTATTGAGTCCGTTGCTCTTCAACATCATCATGTGCTACTTATTAACACGTGTCTCCGACGGCCTAGAAATATCTCTTCTTTTTGCTGATGATATAGTCCTCAGTAGCCCAAACATCGTTGCCTTGCAAGCCGCGCTTACAAAATGGTGTGACATTCTGGAGGAGCATGGACTGAGGGTAAGTATAACAAAGACTGAGTTCTTATGCTGCCAATTCTCAGACCCAAATGCACCGATACCAGAAATGTACGTCAAAGGAGAGCAGCTTAAGTCTTGTACCAAGTTCAAGTACCTTGGCTCGATGGTGAACAGCGGAGCTACATGCGATGATGACATCAAACATCGCACAAAGGTTGGGTGGATGAGGTGGCGAGAAAACTCTGGAGTTTTCTGCGATAAGAAAATGCCACTGAAGCTAAAGGGCAAGTTGTACAAAACGGCTGTACGTCCCGCACTCATGTATGGATCAGAATGCTGGACCATGTATGAAGGTTACGCGAAAGAAATGACAGCGACTGAAATGAAAATGTTACGCATGTCAGTTGGTGTAACCAAAAGGGACCACATCAAGAGTAGCTACATCCGAGGCAGCTTGTCCATAGACCAACCAATCACCGAAAAGCTCGAAGACCGACGAATGGATTGGTATTGCCATGTTCAAAGGCGTCCGCCTGAGAACCCCGCAAAGAGAGCGATATCAATGGAAGTTCCACTTGATGGACCCAAGGCCAGAGGCAGACCAAAGAACACCTGGATGTGTCAAATGAAAAAGCAACAACAACGCATTGGTCTCGGCGATGACACGATCCAAGATAGAGCTGCCTGTAGAAATATGCTGAGAAATTATCGCCAAAACGGGCGATGTGCCTACACCGCAGGTCGAGCAACGCGGAACCATGGAGCGGTATAAAGAACGAGGCAAGGAAGAAGAAGAAGGTAAACCCTCCAATGATGAACCTAAGAGTTTTCAGCCTATCAGTCTGAAATTATTCCTCCTAAAGGGGCTCGAAAAACTGGTAGACAGGTATATAAGGGATGCTTTTCCAGACGGCCGCTGAACAGCAGGCAACATGCTAACCAGGAAGGTAAATCGACAGAAACTGCCCTTCATGAACTCGTCAGTGAGCTCGAGAAGAGTTTATCTCAGAAAGATTTTGCACTGGGTGCATTCATCGACATCCAAAGGTCGTTCTATAACTCCACATTTCCCAGCACCTGTGATGCAGCAAACGAGCATGGAATCGGCCCTTTACAGATAGGGCGGTGACATGCTCACTTCAAGGAATATTCTTATAACAGTTGCATCAAAGACCATCGAAGTAGGGTCTACCAGAGGGTACCCTTAGGGTGGAGTTCTCTCTCATCTGATGTGGTTCCTTGTGATGGATACTCTGCGCCGGACTTTAGATAATAACAGAGTATAGTCCTTGCTGTAATAGTCAAAGGCAAATATGTGGACACAATCTTTGATCGAATGCAATCGACACTACGGCTATTCGACAGATGGAGTAGGCAAAATGGGCTATCAGTAAACGCCGAGAAGACTGTCTTGGTTATGTTTACCAGAAACCGAAATGGGGGGGGGGGGGGGAACTTCACCTTACCCAGGCTACACGGTGTCGAACTTCATCTATCTCCTACAGTCAAATATCTATGGGTGCACTTGGACCCCAAACTTACGCGAAAACTCCATATTCAAGAACAATGCCATAAAGCCTGTAGGCTGCTCTGGTGCTGCAGAAGTGCAATAGGTAAGTCTTGGGGGCTTTCACC
The DNA here is from genome assembly GCA_949715475.1 of Microchrysa polita. Classification (NCBI taxonomy): domain Eukaryota; kingdom Metazoa; phylum Arthropoda; class Insecta; order Diptera; family Stratiomyidae; genus Microchrysa; species Microchrysa polita. The sequence goes on along the minus strand of OX454417.1, from coordinate 16,690,746 downwards.
ATAACGGGTACACTGGATGTATACTTTCATCTTATTACCCATCCTGCTACACGCATTGTTTGGTGGCCTAGAGTCAGCGTAGCATGTGCAGAGACTGGGCTGCTTAAGCATCACTCGGTCAATGAAAACCGCGCCGTCCGCAGTACTGGAATCCCTCCTAAACTTGATGTGGAAGTGAAGAGGAAGGCAATGGTCGACGCTTACCGTCGTCCACAGGCGGTGATGCCTTCGGACAGGACAATTTCAAAATACGTTTTCGATAAGTACCATACCAATTAATCCCCACTGACAGAGAAGAATGGTCCTCTGAAGGCCACGCTGACTTCGTCGGAGATGACATAATTATTTACACTTATGGATCAGTGATGGACGGTAGGACTGGTTCAGTGATCTTCTCGGCTCAACCAAGAATTGAGCTATACCAGTCTCTTGGGACCATCACGTCGATCTTTCAAGCAGAAATTTACGCCATTATAGTGGCAAGCCTTGAATGTATGCGGTACAACTGGTGTGGCCGCAACATTCGAATCTGCTCTGATAGCCAAGCTGCTCTAAAGGTGTTGGACTCTTCAGAAATATCAAGCCAGCTGGTATGGAATTGTCATCAAGCGCTTCTAAGACTGGGGAGACTAAACGGGCTACAGCTGGTGTGGGTGCCGGGAAATCAAACATCACTGGGATCGAGATGGCAGATGAACTCGCCCGACAAGGCTGTAGCTCACACATGCTAGGTCCGGATCCAGCTTTTGGCATACCATTATCCGTGATCAAGCATACCCTTAAAAGGGAGTCGGCTGCGATCCATGCCGAAATCTGGGAGAACATTGATTCCTGCCGACAGATTAAAGCCTTCATTGCCACACCCATGCGAGATGTGGCGTTCTTCCTGCTCAATAGGAAAGGGGACATAAAGACCCTCACAGATCTAGTCATAAGCTCTTTAAATTACCACCTACTATCGGCTATGTGTGGTCAGTGTGAGAAAGAGGAAGAAACATCATTGCATTTCATATGCAGTGGTCCGACCTTTTCAATGTCAAGGATGAGGTTGGCGATTACTTCATCGACGAGAGCGAGGCGTTCTCACTACCTCTTGGGAATGTGCTACGCTTCGCGAAATCCTGCAACAAACGCAGACAAAACAGCGGCTAAGTGCAACGGAAGGGTACAATGGGTCGAGTTAGTGGCCTGAGTGCCCGTACCGCGTGGTCCGCCTACTAGTTCGGGCGTGGCCTTGGACTGTGTTTTAGTACGTATGCGTATCCAAGTCGGGCGAATCGTGTGGCGAAGCAACCGCATGGAATGCATGGCCTGCTTACTTCTTTCAAAGATTTCACATCCCCAGTCCAACCGAAAAAAAAGAGGTCAATAATGGACCCCGCCTTCCTTTTTTTAATGGTGTTCATAAGAGTTCTTAAGAACAATGTCAAAACGCGAGAAAGCGTCTAGAAGCGGCCGCCTTCACTTATTCGTGTCTCCACTCTCGAGTCTAGGCATCAAAGTCCCCAGCAATTATTACGGCATGACCATCCAAAAATACCTCCAATTCAGAGTCGTTTCAGCGTGTCGGGGCATAACAGATGTAATTTTATTTCGTAGCATTTTGCCTAGTTCTTCTCCTCGCCACACATTTTTGACCTATCGTGCTACAGTCCCTTGCATATAGTGTTTAAACACAAAACTTTTAAGCACTTTTTAGGCGAGACCTATTGTTTAAGTCGGCATGACAGTTTGTCCATCCAACCTTGAGCTTCCCGACTGCCAAGACTTTGTTGGTCACTTCCATGGGCACACTGATGGTTGCAATTTGGGTGCCACCATACGCGTTCCTCATTGATCTTATTGCGCTGGGTTATTTGGACGATCCCTCTTTCGTCGTAACCCCGCCATGATCGAGGCACTCACGTCACGTCAACTGCCTTCAGTCCGAGTACATTGGCAACACTGGGTTTATGCCATTCCATTGAATTTCCCCATGTGTTTTCAGTTGGAATAACAGTGTCCGACGAATCCGAGAGACATTCTCGCCCATCTCAATAGCCGCACATGTATATCATTTCACCGGACTTTTTGTTCTCATTTTTACATGTTTCTTTCTCTCCCGTTGGTTTCGACTCTCGTCCAAGCACCCGATTCCTTCGGAGTTAGTGATAGACTCCATTAATTCCATTAATTAGACGATAAGTTGGCCTAGTTCAGGGCCGGATTTACCCTCTGTAGCGCCCCTGGGCAGTAGTCGAGACGCCGCCCTTCGTCACTAGTTTAAGCTGAAAATAGATCAGTCGCATTCATGTGAGGTGAACAATTTTTTTTTACATACGTTGGTTTCCGGCGTTTCTGGATGTAGCAGAACTTCAGTGAAAATTCCAGTTAGTTTAATTCTTAGAAAGGTATTTGGATTGAACTTCTAATCAAAGTTAATGTTCATGGAGGAGCGGATTATCCTTCTAGAGTCCGGGAGTCCGTTCTCCCGCTACAGCCCACTAAATTGATTGTTTTCAGTCCGGGATGAGTTTCCGTAACGTTTAGTGAAATTGAAGTCAATCGAAAGGTCTCGACTCACAAATAATGGCTATTAAGTCCTTTTTCTCTTAGTCACAACCATTCTCCAGCTGCAGCCCCAGAATTGGCCGCTTTCAGTACTTAATGAAACCAGCCCGAAATTGCAGTTTCCGGGAGAAGGAGGTGGGATTTGCTATACCAGGAAAAAGAAAGTGGATCCAGGGAACAGATCCGTTTATTGGTGGTCAAGGTGGTCAACCCCTTTCATTATAATAGGGAAAAATAAAAAAAAAGTGTCCTGTGTTCTTGGTTCCATGTGTATGTTAATTCTCCCACGCTCTGTGGCTCACTTGGTTGAGTCGCACTCTACGATTCTAGTAATCTAGTGTGAAGTAGCCTATAAACGGCTGAGTGAACGCACCATGCTCCACAAGGGGTTTCGGTACAAACAAGAAGAAGAAGAAGATAGTGGTGAACTGGCAGGCTGAAGCCTATGGCGGCATTTTTAACGCCCCGTGCACAGATTAAAAAAAATAGTTGAGTGATCAGACTTATAATTCCAATTTTAGAAGTGTTTGCTTAGTTCATTAGCCAGCCTAATGGATACAATTTGGGAGTCAAGGATCAATCGATCAATCGTTGGATTGTAAAAATAAGGGACACGGTCGGTAGGGCGGCAGAAGTCGAAACGCCTACTGGCATCAGATATATAAGTCCGCCACTGACAAATGGGACGACTTTTGCAGTGTTTTCTTTATGTTTTTTTCTAACTTATTTAAACTGCCTCCTGTCCTGATATATCGAAATGTGTATATTTCACACAACATTAATTCTATGGATGAAAGCTTCGCCTTTAAAAATATGGGAAATTCGGTCCTGGATGCATGGTATCTCATCATAAGATAACACAAAGTAGTATAGAAATAAAAGAGCCAAATAACATTTTCACTGCCAACTACATATGATTTCTCCAATTCTCCACTTTTTTCGAGTTGTGAATGCTAATATTTTCGCGAGCAAGCAAGTTTCTAAAATTTGCCGCCCCTTAAAATCTGTCGCCCCGGGTTGTCCATATGGGAAATCCGGCCCTGGCCTCTCTCTCTCTAGTTCCTGTCAACCCCTTGTGGGGCATAGGGCATTAACCACGCCTACTCTCCACCTCGTTCTGTTTTGCGCCAACGGCGCTAGCTGCGACCATGTAAGATTTAGCGTTTTCGCTTCGCTAGTTACCGATCTTCCCCATGTGTTCCTTGGCCGCCCAACACGGCGTCTTGCTCCGGAGTCCTGTGGATTCCAGTTTAGAGCCTTTTTTGCGACGTTTTTGGGCCCTCTTCGGAAGGTGTGACCTATCCATTGCCACTTAAGTCTTTTGATCGAAGTGCCTATCCTTTCCTGGCCAGTTATAGTAAGGAGATCCTCGTTCGAAATGATCTCCGGCCAACGAATATTTAGGATGCGCCGTAGACACTGATTAACAAAAGTTTGCAACTTATCAGTGATCTCTTTAGTCACCTTCCAGGTTGAACAGCCATATAGCAGAATGGATTTCACATTAGAATTGAAGACACGTATTTTGGTGCGTCTGGAAATATTGTTGTTTAGCCAGAAAGGAGTCAAATTGAAGAAAGCCGCCCTAGCCTTGTTTACCCGTGATTTTACATCAGCATCCGCTCCACCATCTGCTGTAACTACACTGCAAAATTCATCAACTTTTTCGACTGCCTGTCCTGAAATACAAATTTCGCTTTGCCCACCTGGATATTTGCTCAAGAACTTAGTCTTGGCAGCATTGATTTTCAGCCCCGCATTACGACTCGCGCAATTTAGAGCTTCTGTCATTTGAGCGACATCATCCGTGTTTGTTGATAGAAGGCAAATGTCGTCAGCGTAGTCAAGATGTTGAAGGTGATCGAACAATTTCCATCTGATACCTTTGTTACGATGTAATTGGAGTGCGGAGCCGAGTACATCACTAATGGCAACAAGGAAGAGAATAGGTGACAAAATGCAGCCTTGCCTCACTCCACTGTGCACCTCAAAAGTATCTGAAAGCTTGCCTTTATGCCATTGTAGGATTCCTTGATGATGGAGATTATCTTATCTGGGATATTTCGTCTCCGTAAGGCATTCCAGATGTAGAGACGATCAACGCTATCGAAGGATTTCTCAAAATCGATGAACATGAGATGTAATGGGGATCTCCATTCCGCGGATTGCTCGATGATAATACGGAGGGTGTTAATGTGGTCGCTACAGGAAAAACCTTCGCGAAAGCCAGCTTGTTCATCATTCAATGTGTCATCGATTTTGTCCTTGATTCGTCCTAAAACAATCTTAGCCATCAGCTTGGAAACAGCAGGAAGTAGGTAGATCCCACGCCAATTATTGCAATTCTTCAGGTCACCTTTCTTCGGAATCTTAATAATTACGCCCTTTTTCCACTCACTGGGAAGAGTTTCGGTTTCCCAACACTCTTGGATTAAGGGAAGGAGAATATCCGCTGAAGCGATAATATCCGCTTTCAAGAATTCAGACGGAATTCCATCAATCCCAGGGGCTTTACCGGCGTCCATTGATTTAATAGCGTCTATTAGTTCCTTTTTGGATGGTGGACCAGAACTAATGCCGTCTATTCGAGGGACGTCTTCTGCTGGCAATGAAGATGCACTTGCAGGCCCGAAGGTGTTATTAAGGACCTCTCAAAAGTGTTCTCTCCATCTTTGCAGCTGTTGTTCTTCGGTAACGAGCAGAACACCTTCCTTATCTTTCACAGGATGTTCCGTTAGTAAAGATCTGCCAGTTAATGGCTTGATAAGTTTGAAGAGTGTTCCACTGTCACCGCGGATAGCCGCATCCTCTGCCTCCTTCGCAAGCGCGTTGATATTATTGCGCTTATCACGCCTAACACTCCTTTGAACGCCATTTTGGAGCGAACGGTATTCAGCTCTGTATCCTTCCTTAGCTGAATCGTCAGCAGCTGAGTTGATCTGCTCTTTAACTCTCTTGCGTGCTGAGATAAGAGACCAAGTGGAGTCGCTAATAAATGGTCTCCTACCGCGATCCAATCGTCCTAAAATTTCTTCGCCACACGAAATAAATGAGTCCTTAGCGACTTTCCATCTATCGTCAATTGTCGGATTCTCATTTAGTGGTGGTGCATTAGCTTTTTCGCGCAAAGCGGTGGAGAACGCACGCTTGGTTGATGGAAGTTTGAGCTTCTGCACATTATATCTAAGGCAAATATTTGCACGGTTAGGACGCTGGATTGCTGCCGTTCGTAAGCGCATTTTTGCGATGACAAGATGGTGGTCACTGCCAATATCAGCACCACGTTTCGCCCTAACGTCTAAGACACAGTTTCTCCACGTTTTGGAAACAGCAATATGGTCAATATGGTTCTCAGTTCTGCCATTCGGAGAGGTCCAGGTTGATAAGTCGCAATCTTTGTGTTTAAACAGAGTTCCACCAATGACGAGCTGACGAGAGTTACAAAACTCTATAAACATCTCGCCATTCTGGTTTCTGTCGCCTAACCCATGATTTCCCATAAGGTGTTCCAATCCTTGGTTATCTGACCCGACTTTAGCGTTGAGATCCCCCATTATTATTTTAATGTCACCTCTGGGAGCCATATCAAAGGTGTCGCCAAGTCTTTGGTAGAAAACGTCTTTGTCAGCTTGATCAGCTGGTTCGGTCGGTGCGTAACACTGAATTATCGTGATATTTCGTACTCTGGATTTGAATCGGGCGGTGATAATACGGTCGGAAACTGGTTTCCAATCGATAAGGGATCGACGTGCATCCCTAGTCAACAGGATTCCGACTCCTGCCTGCCGAGGAGCATTTTGGTCATCATTTCCAGAGTACAATAAAACAGTATTCGAGCTTGGTGATAGAGTCGCTCCTGATCCGAGCCATCTTGTTTCGCTCAGTCCTAATATAGCGATGTTATACGCGGTCATTTCCCGTTCGACTTCAGTAAGCCTGATGTTGTTACACTCGCCCCACATCGTTCGAACGTTCCAAAACCCAATCGTGGTCCGTTGTTTATAGCCAAAAGTCGTTGCCGGTGAGTCAGTCCGAGGTATCCGAGGCTCGATTAATGTTTCGAGTGTAAAGAAAGTTTCAAGTACGCAGGTTACAAGCCTACGTACCCTATCCCTCAAGTCGCCTTTTACGACAAGCCGGGAACGCTGTGGCATAATTCTTACCCCAAAGTCCACAGGGGTCAATTTTTTGTTAAGTTTCGTACATATCTGAACCCTTGAGCGCACACAACAGAGTCGCTGCGCGCACAATTGTAGAGATATGTTCGAAACTCAGGAGAGTTTTATTCTCTCCTGTCCCTTTAGTCGCCTCTTACGACACGTCGGGAAAGACGGAGGCACTATTCTTGACCCGTGCCACAGGGCGCTCTGCCGGCCCTGGCCTAGTTAATTGAATATGTTGCCTTCAACCGCTGACTTCTGACGTTATCTATATTAACTTTTGATAAGACGGTCAGAGGTTGTTGCAAAAGAGACATTTGAAGTTTTGAACTCCTCTTGAATGGTTTTGCTAATGTTGGTGTGCCCACCACCTCATCTATATTCGAGTCTGAGGCTGCTCCTTTCGGATGGGTCTTCGGTCGGTTTTTTCGTTATAGCTCATTGGATTCGCACGAGTACATAAGGAAAAGGGGGTCCACTGCACCAGAGCCCCGCATGATGTGATAAGGGTAAATAGCATCGGAGGTCGCCTGGTAGTTCCGTTACGTTAGTGATGTCCATTTGCGTCCCTACATCTCCTCGAAGGGCACGGGTTGCATAACACCCCGGGGGCTTAGGTAGATTTTTTGAGTAGCTTCGTACCCATTTGATCATATATGCATGGACTGGGAGGAAGGATTGAATCGGACGACCACCTATTGGACGCTTTTATTCTTGATTTTTTGTGGCAGGTGATAAATCAATTTATTTGCCCGCAAACATTTCCTGAAAGTAATGATAATGCGATGTCGGTTCAAACATTTAATTTCACCGCAGTGAATTTTATTACGTGTATCAGAATTGTGTTAAATTTCTCCATAAAGCTGACCATACATTGTGGTCGAGTTTACCGAAGCCTATACGAGTGTATACACGGAACTTCAGCTAATAAATTATTCTATCTCATAAAGTCCATTTAATCCTAATATCCTTTTGACTCATCCCCACACTAATGAAACTTTAATTTGAATCCTTTCAGATCTGGTACGAGCCAACAGTGCACTGGAGAATCGTCAGAAGCTCTTGGATGCTGTTTACATGAAAATCGAACGAGGTAATTACCCGCAACCGTACCATACTATACATCCACTTCAACGTATCTCCTAACGTTCTTGCTAGCTTTCGTTGATGTCTAAATATTGATGAAAACTTCATCATCTTCCATGCTGTTCATCGTCATCATCATCGCTATATTCTCCTTTCGTTTTTGCAGATCTGGAATTGCTTGGAGCGACCGCTGTGGAGGATGCCCTGCAGGATAACGTTCGTCATACGTTGGTCGCGTTGCAAGAGGCCGGCATCAAGATCTGGGTGCTGACGGGCGATAAAATCGAAACGGCCCACAATATTGCTCTTTCCTGCGGTCACATACCCGAGGATAGTGAAACGTATTTCATAACGGAGTGCCGCGATGCAGCCGCCTTGTATGAGCATCTTCGCGTTCTGGACGGCGAACAACGTAAACGACCAACGGAAAAATTTTCATTGCTAATTGATGGCAAGAGTTTGGGCTTTGCACTGACGGATCATCAGGATATGTTTCGGGCGGTGTCGGTGAAATGTCTGGCGGTGTTGTGTTGTCGATTGAGTCCGTTGCAAAAATCGCAAGTAGTCGCGTTGATAAAGAGCGGGAAGGAGCAGTATATAACGGCGGCGATTGGAGACGGTGCGAATGATGTATCCATGATTCAGGAGGCTCATGTGGGGTTGGGTATAGTGGGCAAGGAGGGACGGCAGGCCGCCCGATGTGCTGACTATGCTTTTGCCAATTTTTGTATGTTGCAACGATTGTTGCTGGTGCATGGTCACTACTATAGCCGCAGGCTGTCGTTGCTGGTGCTGTACTTTTTCTACAAGAATGCCGTGTTTATGGGCATTCAGTTCTATTTTCAATTCAATAGTTTGTTCTCGGCGTCGTCTATTTATGATTCGCTGTTTTTGACGCTGTACAATGTGGTGTATACGTCGATACCGATATTAGTGTTGTCGCTGACGGAGAAACCGTATCCGGAGAGTACGTTGATGATGTAAGTACACCAGATACCGTTATGACACCTCGTTAGGTCTAATTCATTAATTAATTTTCAGAAATCCAACTCTATACAAGAAGAACATCTACAATCGTCGGTTGCATTGGAAATTCTTCAACGGTTGGATGTTGCTCGGCTTGTATCACTCGGCAATCATTTACATATTTGGCTACTTCATATGGTTTGATAATAACGTCATCCTGACGACTCCCTATAGTGTGAGCTTTACATGCTACGGTACATTTATGGTGCACAACGTTGTCGTCCTGGTGAACATGAAACTCTGGATGGAAGCTATCTATCAAACACACATTTTTATCGCCACCGTTTTGCTGTCGATATTGGCTTTCATCGTGTCGACAGTTATTTATAACGTTATCCTGCTGTAAGTATCTCTAAATGATTTTTTTTGTGAACTTATTGGACAGATGGGATGATAGTTTTAACATGGAACGACACCCATTTAATTGTTTCTACTATAGTGCGGTAACGGGAGGTTATCAATGTAGGAGGGTAACATGTAACGTGTTGTGCTTACCTAGACTGCTGTGGTGCAGGATATATAATTTTGTCACATCTTTTTGATACACTGGGTAAAGGATTTTTGTTGAATTGTTTGTTGGCTGGTTTGTGTTTGTCTCTTGAAATTAATTTACTTTGCTAGAATGGGAGAACTACATTATGTATGATTGTGTAGCTTCTCTTTTGTAATTGCAATGAGATAGCCATTTATTCCCAGTGGTTGCTTGGTATAGCTAGTCTGTTGCTTGTATAGCCAAACAAGCGTTTGGCTCTGTAAATATAGTTTTTGTGATTATCTTCAATCTATTTTTACAGATTTTTACGTAATTTTTTTTTTTTACAAAGTTTGTTGATTGCTTTGATTTGTCCTATTCCTTTTTTACATACATAATTATTTTCAACTAAGTCCAATTTTCTTACTTTAATTTTCCTCCTCCATACAGCCCCTACGAAAGTGAAATGTATTTCATCTACTTCATCCTAATGTCTTCGATCACATTCTGGATCGCTTCAATCGGATCAGTTATTGCCTGTCTTGTACCAGACTTCCTGATAATGGTATGCAATCGAGCATTCCGTATTAATGTGAAAATTTTCCCGGGCACTCAATGGTCGCGGCGTCAAAGCGAATTCAAAACACCAATGTTCAATCACGACGAAACCATCGAGGAGGTGCCGAATGGCAATCATCAACGACAGGAATCGACAGTTTTATAGTGATCTGTATGGTAAAATCAGTTTTTTTCTTAATGTTAATTTTAATAGTCCTCAGGAGTCATATTATATGCAGTAGGGATAAAAGACAGTGATCGTGGTAACTAGTGTGCTTTTTTAGTATTCTAAGTCATTTATCTGTTTTGTTTGAATTATTTTATCGTTTTTTTATGTGTACGAGGATCGTATATCTATGTATAGTGTGTAAATAATTGCTAATAGATTTTAAGGACAAACATTTAAATATAAGTGGTGTGTATGCGCTCAATATTATGATGCACTGAAACGATATTTGCTGTCCAATATTTTGTTATATTTTGTACAATATTGTGTAAATTTGGTGTAAATATATTCAATATGTTGACACAGAAACCGTTTTTGTTCTACGCATTGTAGTCGACGAATACCTTCTCTCTTGAATTGAGGGGGCCTTGGAAGCTCTTTGCCTGTGTCTTAATAACGGGTAGCTCCGCACAGTGGGGCGGTAGAGGCAAAAATTCAAAAAATGTATACTATTGGAGAGCTTTTGTGAATGATTCATCGCATAGTGAACATTTTGAAGTTTCTTTCTACAAAAAAATTCGGATCGATATCTGTCATAGTACGAAATCAGCGGCTCTCAAAGTGTAGATAATTGATTTTGCAGTTTTTGCACATTTTTCCATAATCAAGTTTCAATGAAAACCCTGACTATAAATTCGGATAAAACTTTTTTTTATGATTTTATTTTCAATACTTAGGTTAAAATTAATATGTTAGTATAAAAAAAGTAAAAAAAAAATTGGGACAAATTTTTATGTAATTTTAATCATTGAAGGTCAAATTGACCCTAACTGGATTTTTCACATTGAGTTTTAACAACTACCTCCACGTGCCTCCAAGCGTCTGTTTATGCTGCATTATTCCAGAAAGTCTCAAGATTACTAATATGTAAGAATCATAACCCCATAGAACCCCAGGCTACTTTTATAACCCATTGTGCTATGTCATGTTGGCTGTTTTAGACACGATTTTTGAATATCTACTGTAAAATATATTGGGTCCTTTGAACCGGAGATAACCGTAGTTTTCATTCCATTGAACTAGTTTTTGGTGGGGAGTATAAAGGGACTTTGTCTTGACGTTCAGCCAAAATTTACCACCTCCCTTTCCCCCGGAGAGGAGCTATAGACGTTTTGACTTGAACAAGTTCTAGTAGGCGAATCAGGCGTGTCCTTGGTCGGAGCAACTAAATTTTTGGCAAACATCAACTTCATTTTATTAAGAATAAAAAAATGTAAATGTCAAAAAATGATAATATCCAATTTTATTTTTTGGTCTAGGGTATAATTTATCAAATTAAGTCAATTGTATTATATAGTTGGATATTATCTTCACATGAAACCAGCTTAATTTTTGATAATATTTTATTGATATTACCCGACGTTTCGCCTATGCGGCATCTTTAGGGTATTATTTCTAATTTAAATATAGATGTCACAGTTATGTATAATCTATAGTAAATATCACAGTAAATTTTGAATATTGGTATATCACAGTGTTAATAATTTTCTTTATTCCTATTGACAGTTCACTTGTCAATGTTATACCAATATTCAAAATTTACTGTGATATTTACTATAGATTATACATAACTGTGATATTTTATTTCCGTCCACGTCTTATATCATAAGCAAAACATCTATATTTAAATTAGAAATAATACCCTAAAGATGCCGCATAGGCGAAACGTGTTGAATATAATTTGAATTTTGAAATTCCCGCCTTCTTGCACATTCTTAACTTGTAACATGGCATTACTAAATTTGCATATTGGCTCTGCCCATTCCGTTCTAGACTACGACTGTATGTAGACGTGTTAAACTCTCGCTTATTAAATCCATATCAAATTAACTAATCGTATTTGAAATTGCCCTTATACTCTATCAGGTTATGGGCCCAGATATCACGGAATTTCAATACGAATAGTATTTTATTTGAAATTAAAAGTTTGTGCGTTAAATTCGGGATTCTATTTTATTCGCCGTTCAATTGTTGCGTTCGTGATACACAACAACGATAAAATGGATTTCCATGCGGTACCGAAGTTTAATGGGAACAATTACCGCCAGTGGAGATTTCAAATAAACTGTGCGCTGAGAGCCAAAGGTTTGGATGTGGTAAAAGTCGAGCCAGTACAAGGAGAAACTGCGAAACAGAAATCTTTACGCGAGCGAAGTGATGCAAGAGCGATGTTCGTTATTACTTCGTCGATGGAATTTGCTCAGATTTCTTTGATTGAAACTTGCACATCTACGAAGGATATCATGGATCGTCTCGATGCAATGTACGACAAAAAGAGCGATATGTCGAAAATGATGCTATATGAACAGTTTTCTTCATGTAAATTCGTCACTGGTGAATCAATGTCTACGTATATCACAAAGGTAGAAAGTATAGCTCGTCAGTTGCGTGATTACGGCGAGTCATTGAGCGATGTACCAGTCATTACAAAAATCATCGGGAACCTGCCTGAAAAATATAGATCTTTTCGTCAAGCCTGGCTTTCTCTAGATGAGGAGAAACAGACTATTGATAATTTGATGTCACGGCTATTAGACGAAGAGGCCAGCATATCTAATCATGAGGAACCAGTTGCCCTGTCAGTAAGCAAATCAAAATCTAATATTCGCTGTTTTAATTGCAACAAAAAAGGTCACTACGCACGAGAATGCAAAAAGCCAAGAAAGCAGTCGGGATCCAAAGGTACCGCATTTTGCGTTGAGCATAAATCATTATTGTCAACTATACCATCTGGAATTAGTGATGTTTGGATTCTTGATAGTGGTGCTTCTGCGCATATGACGTTTCGGAGAAAATATTTCGTAGACTTTAAAATGAGTGAAAATATTAGTGTGGCATTAGGAAATGGCGACCACCTGAAAGTGGAAGGTACTGGAACAATTAACATTCAATGCTTATTAAAAGAACAGTGGGTCGATGCGACCATAAATAATGTTTGGTACGTGCCGAATTTAAAAAGAAATTTGTTCGCGGATGGTGCACTAACAGCTAAAAATATGAAAATAATAAAAGAAAATAATTGGGCCGAAATTTCATTAAATGGAAAAATTGTTGCGTGTGCTGAACGCGATTCAAATAATTTGTATAAAATGCTAATAAAAACAAAAAATAATGAAGTGCATGTAACAACAACCGGGAGTGTAAAACTATGGCATGAAAGACTGGCGCATATTAATCAGAAGACAATTATAGATATGGTGAAGAACAATCTTGTTGATGGCGTAGATATCAATGCATCCCAAAAATTTCTATGTGAAGCGGGAAACAACACAGAAATCCATTCAAGCCTACAGCGTCAACAGATCAAGACTCAGATGGTGATATTGTTTACAGTGATCTGTGTGGCCCAATGGATGTTCCTTCAGTGAGTGGGGCAAGATATTTCCTAACATTTGTAGATGGTCACTCAAATTTCCGATTCGTTTACTTTTTACATAACAAATCAGAGACACTTAAATGCTTCAAAGATTATGTAGCAACAGTGGAAAACCGATTCAATATTCGCATGAAGAAGTTGCATTCAGATAATGGTGGCGAATACTGTAACGAAAGTTTCCGAGAATATTTAGCAAGCCGCGGAATTCAATTTGAAACAACAGCACCGTATACTCCCCAACAAAATGGAAAAGCTGAAAGAACTAATCGAACCATTATGGAATGTGTGCGTTCTATGCTTTGTGGTAAAAATTTGCCGAAATATTTATGGGCTGAAGCTGTTAATACTACAGTGTATATTCTCAATCGAACTCCGTGGAAAGGCGGCGTCACTCCGTATGAAATTTGGACGAAGAAAAGGCCCTCTTTAGCGCATGTGAGAATTTTCGGATCAACATCGTACATGCATGTGCCGAAGCAGAAAAGGACCAAATTGTCCCCGAAAAGTAAAAAGCTGATCTTGGTTGGATATGAAGGGCAGTCATCGAAATACAGGCTATACGATGTACAGTCAAGAACTATCACCATCTCACGCGATGTCCTGTTTGACGAACAAGAAAGTGGTGCCAATCGGGAGCAGCATACTGAAAAACTTGGACTCTTTCCAGTATCTGATGTTGATAGGCCAATTGATAGTGACGAGTGCGACGATGATAACGACGTTTCATCAAAAGGCGATTCTGATGAAAATCAACGGCAGCTACGTCCACGTGATCAACTTCGACCACCAGATCGTCTTGAAGTGAATTTGACGGAACTCTCAGTACCAACAACTTACAAGGAAGCTATGATGTCTAATGAAGCAGAGAATTGGAAGTTATCAATTCAAGATGAGTTGCAGGCCCATCATGAGAATAATACTTGAGACTTAGTCGATACTCCGAAAGATGTTAAAGTAATCGGCTGTAAAGGGGTATTTCGAGCTAAACACGACACCGACAATGTTCGATTCAAGGCAAGACTCTGTGCTAAAGGATATTCACAAAAGGAAGGTGTTGATTATCAGGAAACCTTTGCACCTACAGTCAGGTATGATTCCGTGAGAATTCTTCTTTCCATAGCTGCTAAACATAATTATGAAATGGCGCAATTTGATTTCAAAACTGCTTTCTTATACGGAGAACTTCGTGAAGATATTTATATGACTGTTCCTGAAGGCCTGGAAGCGGGCCCCGACATTGTGTGCAAGCTGAATAAATCATTATATGGACTTAAACAAGCCTCCAGGTGCTGGAATCTTACGTTTGGAGGATTTCTTCAGAAATACGGATTCGAAGCGAGCAACGCTGATCGATGCGTTTATACTGGATATGTGAATGGCGTAAAAGTCCATTTATTACTATATGTGGACGATGGATTATTGATGTCTTCTAGCAGAGAGGCACTGAATGCTGTTCTAGCTGATCTCGGAACCAAATTTAAAATATGTGTTACAAATCAACCTACGAATTTCGTTGGCGTTCAAATTTATCAGGACAAGCTTAAGTCATCAATTTTTATTAATATAAAGAGCTATATTGATCATTTAATTCATAAATTTAACTTAAATGAATGTAATCCAGTCAATATTCCCGCAGATCCCCATGTTCATTTGCAAAAGCCAACTAGCGGTGAAGCCAATCCTAACATACCATATCGTGAAGCAGTGGGCTCATTAATGTACGCAGCGATTGTATGCAGACCCGATATAATGTTTGCAGTCAGTATGGTTAGCCGATTTGTGAACAACTATACTAAGGAACATTGGAACGCTGTGAAGAGGATAATGAAGTATCTGAAGTCAACTGCTGGTTATGGTTTACGTTACTCAAATTGTGGAGCAGAGAACTTCATTGTCTACTCTGATGCCGACTTCGCAAACGATTCCAACGATAGGCGTTCAACAACTGGCTATGTCTCAATTCAAAGTGGAGGAGCTGTTACCTGGAATAGTCAAAAGCAACAAACTGTAGCTCTGTCAACCACTGAAGCAGAGTACATGGCTGCATGCGCGGCAACGAAAGAATTATTATGGATAAAACGTATTTTAATTGATATTGATGAATTTCCAAATAATCCTATAACTTTATGTGTAGATAATACAAGTACAATTAATTTGATTAAAAATCTTGATAATCATAAACGATGCAAGCATATAGACATAAAGTACAATTTTATTAGAGAAAAATATTGTAACAAAGAAATTGATCTAAAACATGTTGAAAGTAAGCTGCAATTAGCCGATATATTTACAAAGCCTATTCCGAAAGAAAGATTCTATACTATTTTGAGTTTACTTGGATTGAATGAAAAATAATGTATTGTATTGTTTTTGGCAAAAAGTGATGAACGTTGAATATTTTTTATTATATTTTGAATTTGGATAACGTAATTATTAAAAGAAGGCGCTCATTTAGGGGAAGTGTTGAATATAATTTGAATTTTGAAATTCCCGCCTTCTTGCACATTCTTAACTTGTAACATGGCATTACTAAATTTGCATATTGGCTCTGCCCATTCCGTTCTAGACTACGACTGTATGTAGACGTGTTAAACTCTCGCTTATTAAATCCATATCAAATTAACTAATCGTGTTTGAAATTGCCCTTATACTCTATCAAAACGTCGGGTAATATCAATAAAATATTATCAAAAATTAAGCTGGTTTCGTGTGAAGATAATATCCAACTATTCAACTCTTCACCAGTGAACATAACAACACCCAGTAATTGTATTATATATCATTGCAAAGGTAATTTTGAGTAGTTTCATGTGTCTTCGAACCATTTTGCTGTAACTTTTATAGTTTTTCAAATAATTAGGAAAAACCAATAAATGATCCCCTCTCCACCCTTAAAATCGAAATAATTTCGAAACGGCTGATCCTGTCTGCGTAAAACTAATTCCATTCGATTTAGAATGGTCAAATACATTAAGATTGTCCTGTTTTTATAATTGTTTCCAAAATTCGGGTTTTTCGCCCCACTGTGCTCCGGGAGGAAGAACCAGCTGGCATAGGAGTATTATTATAGTCAACACAAACATGGCCACAATGGGATTCGAACCAACGCTCCGGCAACTCAGATATATAGTGTCATCTCGACCACTGAGCCAGCGCATGCCCGCCTTCTAAATGTCCAAGATCGTTCCCAATATTTGTATATTACGTTTAGCTAGGAAAATATCCTTCCAAACATTATATCCCACAAGGATTGAAAATACCTCTATAGGTCGTATGGTTCAGTGTTTTGATATATATACTCGTATATATATTTATACCCTGTATGTGGACTTTCGGAAACAAAAAGGACATTTGGTTCTCGACATATGCGACAGGACACTACCGTGAATATCTAACAAAGTCGTCCATAAGGCATAATTTCGTTCGCTTTAAACATTCACATACCGTTATTCCACTTGGACGAGGCTAAATGGTAGTTTCCGATTCTTTGATCATGCGTACGAAATTCCAACATGGGCAGATGCAGTAGAAGCAAATCTTTGTACGTCTGTAGACTGCATTCTAAAATCAGGTTACTCGCTTAAGTCTGTCAGAGGGAAAATAATTGCCGTTTATTATATACATAATATCTTTCTCGTTATTGTATCTTAACCCTTCGTACATGAAGGACCAATGAAAGCATTTAAATAATTTTTGTACATACATCAGTGGCGTAGATAGCTTTTCAGGGAGGAGGGGGATCATTTTGCAAAATTATTTATACTTTTACGGTTATAAAATGTTGAATTTCAGAATAACAATTTCTGTATTTATGACACTTCAACTTTTGTTTGTTTTTTTGGAGCAAATTTTGGTGCAATTTTGCCATATGAAAAAAACTGAGTTCTGAAAATTTGGGCTTTTTTAACTACGGTGAGTGAATTAACAGTATTCCAATTTTCGTACAAATTTTCACTACTGTAATTAGAGTATCAAAGCTTTGTATTGGATAATCGAAATTTTCCTAACCCCAACGATAATTCGGTAACCGGTGTGTTCGGTATGAGAAAAATAGTTTTAAAAAATCAGTCTCGTTCTTGCAGTTATTTGTATTTAAAGAAAAATAAAAAAACGCACACCTTATTGTCATTTTTCGTCCACTGTAACTGCAAATCTTAATATTTCTCAAATTTTCTTTTATGCTCTACATCCCAACCCAAAAATAACTTTTTTGTTTTGTTTTAAGTTCAAATAACTGTACTGTAAAATTGCACTGGGACCTTCCGGCAAGTAATTTTAAAAGTTGGCGCATTGTCCCTAGTTTTCATAATGGTATGACGTTTGCCTATAATTATTCCCTATTGGAGTCAGAATATTTTTTCAAAGACCTGAAACCATGGCAATTTTTACCCAAAAATTGCAACACTCAAAATATCAAAAAACCTCTGGTGACTTATTAAGTTAAATTTTTAATGGGAATGGACGGTATTTGACTCATTATTAACTTTACGGGCCTCCAGAGGTCTTTTGATATTTTGAGTGTTGCAATTTTTGGGTAAAACTATCTTTCAATTTTGGAAATTTCTGCAAACATTTTTCTTTAAAGATTTAGTTAAAAAAAATCTTGGTTATAGTTTTGTGAGTTCTTCGTATTAAATACAATAAAATTGCGAACAACTGGAGAAAGTTAAGAAAGTCAAACAATAGAGGACGCTCAAAAATTAGAAGCAGTTTTGCAGCGTATACTCTTCATTTACATTAGCTTTCCATTCTCCTGAAGAAATCTTTATAATCTTAAGTACTGTATATTTCCCCATTGGAAATTGCGTTTCTGTGGAAAAGCACTCCGTGTTCCACAATATTTTTAAATTTTTAAAACGAATATTAAGACTTTCCGGCAACAAATTTTCAATCACTGCTTTTAATTTTTTTAGCAGCTCTTCTAGACTTCTTCAGTAGTGCTTGCCTGTGCGAATTGCAGATCCAATACGAAAAAGTATATTAACGTAAGCCCTGTGCTATAGTGTTTCTATTGTATCTATTAGAATTTGAGGAAGTGCTAAATTTTCTATTGCAGTTCTGGAAATGCTTCCACGTTTTTACTAAACACTATACAGATACACATTGAATAATTCCACCAAAACTTTACTTTTGCTTTGTTTTACGTACCTAAAGTAATAATAAAAAATGTGTGACCGAATATACATACATACATATGTATGTATACTGGAAACGTTTTTAAGTATAGACATATTTTGAGGTGGTATTAGTACAAACATGTTTTCCCTTATTTTCTTCCTTTTACGCTTTTCTATTTTCATGGTGTATATTCGCATTATTCTATTCCAATATCTTTGGAGAAATATTTGGCGCTTTGTTCTTAGATTTTTTTTCAAGTTCAATAATCATTTCAATCTAAATTTTTCGCATTTTTCTTGATCAAATCTAGAGGTTCGCAAGTCACTCATACTTAGTTCTTACAAGTAGGTATCAAGGAAATAAAACTCCTTTGAATTTTCTTGAATCAAATCTCAGTCGATTGTCGATGTGTCTCCAATTATACACAACGCTTTATATATGAAAAAAAAAACATTAGCGCGGTGGGGATAATATTTCAGGGGATATAGATTTTGCGTTTTATTTTATTTAAAAGAGAAACGTATCCAGTACGTACCTCTTAGGACCTTCCTACTCATTGGCTGTATTGTTGGATCATTGGATAATTGGAATTTCGGTAACCAGCAAAGTGTTTTCGGGATTGAATACATAATTTCCATACTATTAACACCTGGACGATCATAATACATACTATTTTATCAAATTGAGTAAAAAAGTACCAACAAAAAAGATGAAAAAAGAAAGCGACTTTAATTCATACATTTTGGATAAACCCCACAATTGCTCTTTTTATGATACGCCTATGAGGCGGTACCAAAAAACAAATCGCATAAAAACATAATTTTGTACATTTTGTCCCAGCAAACAATTTTATCGCTTTTTTCGAAAAATCACAAAAATGATACGAAAACGATATTTTTCAAATGAAAAATTTATCGTAAACTTGTCTTTCCGACGAAAAATTATTTTATCGTCATCAATATGTCAGGAATGTGACTCCTATTAACGAAATATCATCTAATTATTACAAGGATGATCAAATAGTAATTCCTCACAACGAGAGAATGATGAAATTGTAAAAAAATAAAACGAGTAATTTATTCCTATAATTTGTAATCTTAGATAGCTCATGTGTAGGACGTAGGACTATGAAACGATAGGTGCCCGGTTCGATTCCCAGTAGAAGCAAAGTGTAAAAAGGTAAAATTAAAATAAGATAAAATAAAGTTAAGGATAAAATAGAAGAAAAAAATAAGAATAGGGAAAATAAAAAAAAATATTTTTTTACGTTTTTTATGTATTAAGTCGATTATCGCCAAATTATCATCCTGGCGAATTAATATCGGTCACTATTCCTTCCCGAAGGGAGTGACGCCTTTAATCCGAATTCGATATGAAATTCGAGAAATGTTTTCTATCAGGCGAATTGAATTCGTATTGCGGACGATAGAAATTGTTTGCTGGGGTTGCTGTTAAAATTTATTAAACTAGAAATTCTTGAGAATCACAATGAAACGAATATTAAAAAAATACACGATCATATTTCATTCTGAAATTTTGAATTATAATAAGCAAAAAAAAAAACAACTAGGAAGTAGTGTGGCTGACAACTGAAGCATACTACGAGTTCAGTTGTCGAGAAATATATTTGGAAGAAGAAGTTACGGTAAAAAGAGAAACTTCTGAGGCAGAACCCGAGTATACTGTTTCGCTTTTTCATGTACAGTTCATTTCAATTTTGGGGCTCGTCGAACCACGAGAAAAGGTTTACATTCAAAAATCCCGATGCAGAAATAAATGAACTTTCATCCAACCTCCGACTAAACACCTTACTCGGTGTTTGGCAAGCCATCGTGCTCGTCTGCGAACTCTTGCATTTTTCTCTATTCTTACACTGAACCAAATATTTCTTTATATGAACGAATTTTTTTTTCGTAAAATGTTGAATAAAATTTTTAATTTGATTTGAATAATAATTTGTTACATTGAATAATTACGGGTAGATTTTTAGAAAAAAAGTTACATATTATTCAATATGAAAATTTTGTTTTTTGTTTTATCGAATTAACTAAATTTTCATCAGTTTTATTACTATTCGCTTACAATTTTTTATCAATTTGAAGAAATCGCACTTTGTAAAAGTATTTCTTCGTATAGAAAAAATTATTCAAAGTGACGACTTGTTTTGCGCTAAATTATTCGAACCAATTCTCAGATTGACAAAAGTTAGTCAAAATAACAAATTCACAATTTGTCAGATTCGTTAAAAGGATAAAACTTAATCAAATGGAAGAATAGCATCATTCTTATATTTTATATATATTATATTTTATCACAGTGAATAATTTAGTCATATTGACAAAATCAATTCTTCAATTCTTCTCTTTTACGAAAATTATTCACACAGATGAATAAATAGTAACGCATTTTCTGTAATTTTTCGATTTTTTGAGTAATTATTGCGTTTAAATTTTAATGGAAATCTCAATTCCAAAAATAAATTTTTTAATACAATTTGTGAGAAAGAAAAAAAAATGTCGTGGCCGAGTCTCAATAAGGTGTCCGCCATGCAGTGTGTATCAAGTAGGTACTGCAGGTCTTGAGAACATTGGAAGTATATTTCCTCTCTGGCGCAGTGGCAACGTGAGTGGACTGGCACGCAAGCGAACCGAGTTCGAATCCTATGTTAGACACAATGGTAATATGGTTGATTGTATGTAAAAAAAAGTGTTTAATAAATATTTGAAAGTCTTCTTCTTCTTTATGGCACGATAGCCCGACGTCGGGCCTTGGCCGCCTGGATTGAAGACCTCCAATTGTCGCGGTCACGCGACCTTGTCCTCCAGTTCCGAAAGCCTAGCATCTGGTGGGCGTCCTCACATACAGAATGCTCCCATCGGGCTCTCGGTCGTCCACGCAATCTGGCTCCGTCCACTCGTTGCGCGTTCATCACCTTTTTGGGCATGCGATCGTCGTTCATCCTTTGTACATGTCCCGCCCATTGCAGTCGCTGCAATTTCACGATCTTCGACACCTGTAGCTCATCATACAGCTGATACAACTCAAGGTTGTACCGGATGCGCCATTCACCTCGTTCACGAACGGCCCCGAAGATTCTTCGGAGAACCTTTCGCTCGAATGTGTCCAACAGGTGTTCAGAGTTTTGGGTTAGGGTCCATGCCTCGCAGCCATAGCATAGCACAGGTCGGATTATGGTTTTATATACGTGGAGCTTCGTCTTCCTGTGCACCAGCTTCGAATTCATAATTTGGAGGACCGCAAAATAACACTTATTAGCTAGTTGTATCCGTCGCTTTATTTCATCTGAAATTTTCATTGAAAGTCTTAAATAAATATAATAATAAATTAAATTAGTTTCAATACGAATAAGACAACACGCAATGTTAATTTTTAATATTTAAAAAAAAAAATAATAGAAAATTTTTTCATATTGACAAATTTATTCATCAATTTACAATAATTTCGTAATTATTCAATATAACTGTAGTATTCTTCAATCCAAATAACAGCTTCATTGACCGTATTTTGATGAAATTTTCTTCATATTAAATGTAATTTCGTCGAATTTACGAATTTTTTGGTTCAGAATGGGATTTTTTGACAAGAAATCAATCTCAGATGAAAAACTATCCTCCGTAATTGACTATTTTTTGGAGAAAAATTAACTTTTCGTGGACAAGTACAAGTTCGAACATTTCGCATCAATTCGCAAGAATGAGCAAATTTCGCATCTATTTCGTAAAAACGAAATTTCCGTACCTCTAATCATAAATAGTAGATTTCCAAATGAATTTAATATTTTTACTTTTTACCTGCAGAGAAAAAATGGGGGAAAAAACTATAGGTCTGGCCAGACCTATTGAGTATCAAAAACCACTATAAATTGAAATTCTCTAAAAACATGCTTAAAACTCCAAAAGATTTTTACAAATTTTTGCAAGATACTTTTAAACATATCATTTTAGGATATCATGAAGTATGTATAAATTCGCTGCAATTTCATCTTCTGCACTTTTTTTTACCGAAATATAGTGCCGACAGAAGGGTTAATACGATTTGAGATAGATGGACGTTAGCATAATGTTACCTAAAATAATACCAGAAAGTGATAGTTATCGAAAAACCAATCCCCACCACGACTCTGGTCTCCGAAGTCTAGCGTGTGGAAAGGCATTTCAATTTCTCCCGCTGCTTCCCGGCTTTCTAATATAGGTGGCTCTGCCCTAGACCCAAAAGTATTATACAGTGCTGGAAGAAAAAAGTTGCTCAAACCTTTTAATGGCCATTTTACTTAATATTCTTAAAAGTTATTGGCACTACAACTTTTCAGTGGCCCATATAAAAACAAAGGACATATAAACGGTCTATTATTAGTTTGAATTTTATGAATGAGGTTGATTTACTTGGTGAAATTAGGGGGTTTTCACAAAGAGGCTGAATCTAATGGAAAACTGAGACATGTTAGTCTAGAACTATAGAGTAATATTTTGGTTTTGGCGAAGGAAAATCTAATCACTCGTTAAATAGGTCAAAGGATGGATATTCCTCAACGCATTGTGGCATGGCATTGAAAAATTTTGGGGGGAGGGGGGCACCTCGAAACCGAAAAAGGCTCCGGACGACCTAGGAAAACTGCACCTTCGGAGAATCGCTTCATCATTTTACTAAGCTGTCGAAATCAATTTAAGACATCGTCGGACATTAGGAATAATCTAGTTTGAGCAACTAGGAGTCGAATTTCGGCGAGGATGGTAAGTAATAGGCTTGTAAAAGCTAGATTACTTGCGCTTAAACCTGTGCGTAAACCAGAATTTCAATTAAAAGTCAAGCGAAAACATTTACGGTGGGCTGAGAAGAACATTAAATGGACTCAGGGGTCAGTTTTTCAGACGAGTCCAAATTTAAGCTTTAATTAGGCGACGGGAGAATTCTAGTTCAGCGGGATCCTCGGGAAAGGCTTAGCGATGAATACATGGAGGCGCTAACTGTTAAGTTAGAAGGAGTTATAATGTGGGGCTGTTTTTCGGGAGACAACAGTCCCTCTTGTCTATATGCTTTATTCATTCAAAAGTAACAGCTTCGGTCTACCTAAACGTCCTATAAGACGAGCTGGAGCCTTGCGTGTAAAAGCTATTTGGTGATACCGGAAGATTAGTGTTCCAGCAGGATATTGCGCCACGTCACACTGCTAAAGAAGTAAGTATTAAATACAAAAAAGTCAAAACTTTAATAACCATATCATAAAATATTACAATTTTTTTTTTAATTTTTTTTTATATTTAAAGTTCAAGAGGTACTTCGATGAAAGGAATGTTGACGTTTTTGATTGGCCCCCATGTAGCCCCGACTTGAATCTCATCGAACATACGGGTCCAGCATAAAATTCTCAAAAAAAAAAACCTGGAAAAACTGATTGGAGTTGATGAATCGGAGGTGGGGGGCAGTAATCAACTCCAGAAGTGGTCCCACCAAATATTAATGTTAAACTATTATGTCTTAAGACCCAATAAAAATATGAAAACACACCAAAAAAAATTTACTTTATTATTACGCTCCGGGCAAGGACCTCATGATCTCCCCATTTAAATTTTTCAAAACGGCATATCCATAATTCCCCCCAAAATTGGAGCAGAGTGCTAAATTTTGGTTTGTTGGGATCGGAGGTCATAATGACCCCACCCACCAGAAATCAGCTCAGTCGGATAAAAACTAAGGGTACCTCCCATACAAAGTGACCCAAGACAACTTTGTTCTACAATTTGTAAAATGCGTAGTACGTAGAACAAACTCCTGATGGGTCACTTTGTATAGGAGATACCCTTAGTTTTTATCCAAATGAACTGATTTTGGGTGGGTGGGGTGACTCCAATCGCAACAAACCAAAATTTAGCACTCTGCTCCAATTTTGGGGGGAAAAATGAAAATATTTTAATTTATGTTCTAGTCTAACGCCAAAATATTCAATTAAACTCTAATGTGTTCTATATCATGGCAAAGATAATTTTATGTAGTTTGTTTCGTCCTCAGACCATTTTTGTGTATCTCTTGCCGTTTTTTAAATAATCACAAAAAAAAACGAAAAAATGCCCCCTTTCCCCCTTTTTTTTAAGGTTGTGGACCCCCAATCAGTTGGGACTTTTTATGCCATCATCACGGGACCATCCCTAACTATAATCAAAAAAAATTCAGATGTAGGATTTTTGCCGTTCGATGGCCATATTTTGGTCCAATTTTCTTAGACTAATAGTGAATTTACATTTTATGGCTTTTACATTTCGCACTGTACCTCTTGACACAATAGACCTAGAGTCATAAGATCTTGTCCATATATTGCTAACAAAACTTATTTTATTTTTACGAAAAATTTAAGTGCTACGACCATTGACACCCCCCTCACTCCTCCTACAATTTTTCAAAAAGACAAGCCTGTAGCTTCTTTTCAAATTGAGCCAGGCAGATAAAATTTGGTGGAGTGACTAGTCTTTTTGAAAAATGTTAGAAGGAGTGAGGAGGGTAACAATGGTCTCAGTCTATTCTGTCAAGAGCAAGAGTTAACCTTCCGGCGGGCGCAATACTAATCCTAACACGATCGGGCGCAATGCATCTGACAGATTAAGTGCAGAAAAAGGGATGAAACTACGTTTCTGTATATTTTAGACTCTTATTTATTGTTTTTTGAAACAGTTCTACGTAATTTTAGAAACAAAAACTGGCTCACAAAGTTTGATAACATTCACATTTTAAATTTTCTAAGAATATTCCGCTTTCAATAGCTTCAATATTTAAAAAACCTCCAACAACTCGACCGCTTAAAAAATGTGAGCTTATTTTACTAAAAACACACTATTGAACTATTTGCGAAGAGTATAACATGTGGAAATTTCCATAGAAAAGGAGAAAATAACACAATCGGGCGCAATACATCTGAGAGATTATTTCATCCCCTCCCGCCTCTCAGACATATGGTAGATAGAAACTGAAAACTGCTTTGGATAGTTGATCGATAAAGATTAAGCTACTGTGAGTTTCATATCTCTCCCTTTTCGTATCGCTGATTGACGCAACAAAAACTGGCCACTTAATCTGTCAGATGCATTGCGCCCGCCCGAAGGTTAAAGGCGCGTTTAGATGGCATCAAACTTGTTTGCATCCAACTTTTCCCTCAAACTTATCCAAGTTGGAAGGCTGTTTACACGTACGATATTCTCTCAAACAAATCCTATCCAACTTGTTGGCCGTGTAAACAGTAGTTGAAAGTTGGAGCGGTCGTAAAACGTTATTAGTTTTTGCAATACGTATTAGTACAGGAAAAATATCTTTGCTTTTTATTTTATTTTTTCGTGAATATTTTAAACATTTAGGGAAATATGCCCGATTTAGTATACAGCGTGCCCCAAAAGTCAACGGAACGCCTGAATTGGATGATAGTGCACAGATATTGGTAATCAGGCGCATTAATTCTTTATTATTAGAAAGTATATTTATATTTCGATTGGACTATAATCAATGCATCTAAAACAAGTTGTCCAACTTCTGTTTTCACGGTGGATTTGTTTGAATGCTCGTTCCACTTCAAACTTGTTGTCCAACTTCTGTTTACACGATGGATTTGGTGTCCAACTTGTTTGAATGCTCAAAAGTTGGACGACAAATCCATCGTGAAAACAGCGCTTTACAGTGCGAAATGTAAGACTCTAAAAATGTACATTCACTATAATACTTTTGGGTCTAGGGGGGGGGGGGGGGGAGGGATCTAGGGTATAATTTTCTGTGAAAGATCATTTTGCGTCAGACTTATAATTTTTCAGATATATTTGCAAAAAAAACTGAATTTTCACTCCTGTGCCACTCCTTTGTGTAACTTTTTACTGCGTATATTGGGCAGTGTATTTAACAATTTGGCATCAAAACTTTATATAATTTTTTGAATGCCTGGGTTTGGGGCGTTTTTGAACCAATGTTACTATACTATAGTTCGTTTGACCCGCTCTGTGGGTCACTTGGTTGAGTCGCACTCTTCGATGCTAGTAATCTAGAGGTCCGGAGATCGAATCTCGGCGTGGTGCAAAAACTTCCGTACATGTGCGGATAGGAAATATAGTGCTTGCAACATTATACAGGGTGTCCAGAAACTGCCGCATAAACGCACCGGATTGTGACTCCTCATGTGATTTCCAGCAAAAAAGTTGTACGAACATACCCCCTCAGATTAACCCTTTAGCTGCCACAGGCATTTAAAGATTTTTGAAAAAATCATTTTCTTGCACGACTTAAACCCTAATATCTCCAAAGCTAGACCAGCTACAAAAGCGAAATAAAATTATTAATACAGCCAACAAATTTACGTATAAAATAAAACTAACCACACTAAAATCGCATAAGAGGTTTGGTTTTTACAGAGCTTCAAATTCAAATTTGCGTGATTTGACCCAAAAACAATCTTTTTTTCCATCTCAATTTTCTCCAACTTCTGCCAAAGTGAGGTGCTTGTACGATTCTTTTAAAAATTGGCGCATAGTCTTACAATCATATCTTTCTAACATCATTTTAATCTAGCTCCATTAGTTCTAACAGTTTTTATACGTTAAGTGTAGAAAACTAGGGTTAATTTTAGCTCGAATTCAATACAATTCAATTCACACTGCCCCTAAAGATCTGCAATTGGTAAAATCTATTCAAAGTATGTCGAAATCGGGACAAAATTAACCCTTGTTTTCTGCACTTAAGGTACTAAAACTGTTAGAAATAATGGAGCTAGAATAAAATAATGTAAGAAAGATGTGATCGCTAGACTATGCGACAATTTTTAAAAGAATCGTACAAGCACCTCTCCTTGGCAGAAGTTGGAGAAAATTGAGATGGAAAAAAAGATTGTTTTTTTTGTCAAATCACGCAAATTTGACTTTGAAGATCTGTAAAAATCAAACCTCTTATCCGATTTTGGTGTGGTTAGTTTTATTTTATTTTATTTTATTTTTTGCACAGGCTCATGAGTTCGAATCTCACCGTACTCCATGGTGTTTTTCGAACTCACGAGCTTGTGACGGACTATGATCCCACTCAGATGTTAAACGAGTACCCATTTATGGGGATAAATAACACTGCTGAGCGTGATGCTGATCTCATTACCTCAACAAAAAGCAGATAAGATCTTGGAAATAGGATGTCACTAACACATCCTGCGGCCTTAGTCCAATGCTGGATTGTCGCGCCTGTTATTTTTAGTTTTATTTTATAGGTAATTTTGTTGGCTGTAATAGTCATTTCATTTCACTATTCTGACTGGTCTAGCTTTGAAGATATTAGGCTTTAAGTCGTGCAAGAAAATGATTTTTTCAAAAATCTTTAGATGCCTGTGGCAGCTAAAGGGTTTAGCTGAGGGGGTATGTTCGTACAACTTTTTTGCTGGAAATTAACTGAGGAATCATAATCCGGTGCGTTTATGCGGCAGTTTCCGGACACCCTGTATACACTCCGAAATGATATGCAATGTAACGTTGACTCGAAATTCCCTATAAACGGCTGAGTTAACGCACCATGGCCCCACATGGGGATATACGGTACTGAGAAGAAGATAGTTCGTTTTTGTCTCTCTCTAACACCGAAGATGAGAGATTGCGGCTCTTGTCGTGACGTGTACAGCGTTAATTGATCACTGTGCCTGTCTAGACAGTTTCAATTTTCGTTCGTCTTCATCATTTTGACAATTGAAACTTGAGATGTATGCGCTATTGAAGAAACGCATTCATTCTTGAACGCAATTGCCAATGTTAAATATTAACAACACAATTCATGAAAGAATTTATCATTTACCCGTCCTGACCAAAGCCGTGACACATATTTAACGATAAATAATGAACAGATCTGGATAGAATGAGACATTGATCTCTTCTGTTCACTTGACGCAATCAATGACATGTTCAATGTTGAAAGTGGATACGGAGCTTGAAGACGATAGGGAAGACGAAAGCGCACATGTGTGGACATAGCCACTGGGTTGTTCTGGTATTTTACAATGCTCGTTAGTATTCATCAAATCTCATCAAATATAAGCTGCCGGTGCACAGCACAGCGTCCTCAAAGTCGCAAACTTGAATTTAGCAAGAGAAGATGGTCCTCAAACATACATATAAAAAAATTGAAACTACCGCAAATGTTCCGCTAAACTTACTGGAATTTTCCAGAAAAAATTTATACTAAATTTTCGACGTTGTGTTTTTTTTTTCGAACATAAGTACATGTTTGTGTCTTAGGATTCCTTATAATCAATCGCCCAGAGGCCTTTTAGGCAATTTCTGTTCCACGTGCATATCCTAAAGAGCGTATTTAAGTTCCAGCTCATCCTTTCTGTGTTATACATTTATCCAATTCACCGTAATTGCATCGTAATCCAAATTCAACCAAATTTCGTCAACTCATCATTTCAAACGAACGCTAAACACGAACTTGTCTTGTCCCGTCAAATTGCAACAGTTGTTTTCCTTCTACGGTCATTAGTCGCAAGTATATGCCTACTTGGAAGTTCCGTCCGGTCGGTTTCCTGTCCAAGTGTCCATAACTATGTGATAGCATTTAAAAAGATAGTAAAAAGACGTCCTTTTGATAATCATCTACTCAACAGTCCCGAGTCATGCTGATTGTAATCTCTAAAAACATGATATCCTTGATCCTTGTGATGTTACATGTCTGATTTCAGACGTGCGCTCGTAATACGATGGGGTGCGGGTAGCAAGTGGACTTTTTTTTTGGGGCTGGGTCCGGGTGACGAATGTCGTTACTTTGTCTATATACACAAAACTGTTGAACACATCTTTCGGACGTGATACATGCTATCAAGTGGATTCACATGCAAACTGTTTTATGGCGGAGGAATGCGGCGTTGGAATGCCATGTGCTTGGTGCTGTTTACAAATTTCACCAAAAAGGACACTAAAGATACCGAGTTCCATGAAGTCTGACTGGAAGTAGGGGACACGATTTAGGGAATAATGCGCAGACGCTTGACTTTATCAACAAGTACGCATTAAGCTTTGGGATTTGTACTACTATTACATTAGATGTTGCCGCTTGCAGGATATTTGGGTTTTGTGCAATTTTCATAAGCAAGCTTTGTTGATTTTTAATTAACTGTCGCTAAAAATACTGGCTGAAAACTGTCGGTTCTATTTCGACTGAATCATACACTGAAATTGTTTCGAGGCGGCAACTCCTTTGAGCAACTCAATGTGTCCTATAGTCGCGAGCTTTTCAGTTATAAGCATTCACCTTCAAATCCGTCGTACGTTTATAGTATCCTTGTAAAAATTGTACATTTCAGTTTCGAGCAAATCTTTCGTTGAAACGGATGTGAAAATCGGAAACTCCGCGTTTGTCCCCTGACTTGACTAGTGAATTATTAAGCATGCTGACTTCTCTGTATTGCTCAAGTGTTTAGTGTGTTCTCTCAGAAGTTATTTGTTTTATGTGCTGACCATACATTGTTAACAAGGCATCTCCAAAGTGGATGGGCAATTCGCATCAGTGCAAACGAAAAAACGCATAAATAATTAAATAAAGTTGTGCCGTTTCGATTGGCCGTTACCGTTACATATTTCTCAAATACAAACCCGCGCCACGTCCCCCGGCCCCGTCATAATAATATATTATCCGTCAGGATAATATACTGCTAATATATGTACCTACGAGTTGTTCAGTTTTGTAAGAAACGAACTTAATAAACGCGAGTGATACTTTAAGTCCGTGACCGAGCTGCTGTTTGGTCGTTTCTTAAAAGTGTATGTCCTTCAGGAGGCCATATAATACTCCGAGCTTCTGTAATTCCTCTGGTGTGGTAAAGTATTTTTTATCCGGGCTTTGGGTATTCTTTGACCACATCCTTGCTACTCGTTGCCTTTGTTGTGTCGGATACATTTTGGACAAGCTAACAATAAGTTAGATTATTTTTTTTTGTTCGCAAGCGTTTCGTTTTTTCCGCAATTTTTTTTCTCTGTATTCTCGGTCGAGTGCGTTAACCAGGCGACTAACTTGTACGTTACGGTTGGTGCCAACGATTTTTTTTGCTTGTGTCCTTTCGAAAGCCCACAGTTGACTACATACATATAGTACGAGTGGGTATTCTACGAAAATCTGTTTTGGGAATGTGAACAAATGTAAAGATCCCACGGTGTTGACTTCGGCCTTCGACGGAGAGTAACTTGAAAGCGTGTTTTTTAATTAAGCCGATTATCAAGGCAGGAAAATCCTTTTTTGGTTAGAGGTGTTTCGCCCGACAAAGTGAAAAAAAGTGCGCTTTGTGTGAAAAATTTGTGTTTGAAAATATTTTACGACAACATCCTTTGAATTAAGCCGAGTGTTATGAGCCTGAGAGTTTAAGGGCGGTGCAGTGTCAACAGTGCAGAAGGATAAAGAAAAGGGATTTGTGCGAGAATAAAATATTTAAAGAACCTTTTCAAGGATTCACGGTACACATTTTGGTGTGAGCGGATAAGCAATTTTCTTAAGGTGAGTGCATGCATAGAAAAACAGAATAATCTAGGACAGAAAAATTTTATTTTACAATTAATGTAGGCGTTCATGTGAAGCAGGTTTCATGCAGTTTAAAATGTAAGTATCGAAATATGTTATTACAAGCGTAATATTGATAAGCATAGCCTCCAGCCTCAAATGGGTTTACCATACCGAATTATACGGTTGTCTGATAGCAGGAATTCCTATACATATTGACAAAAATTTGAACTAAAGACGCTGTAATTTACAGCTTGAGAAGGACCAGCGCCCAGCGGGGTAGGAGGATACATTGTTTTTGCAGTCATCCTCATTCAATATCGTAATATCCTTGTATCTGTACTCTTGATGCGAGGTGATATTGCGGAGGCATCTGACACACAACACGCAGAATCAACGGATTTCAAGACATTAATTGCTTACCATCAAATCCCTCTATAGAAACGATTAAAATAAAAAAACGAGACCGAGACTAATTTCTTGCGCGGCCGAAATTTGGATACCATTCACTCACCTCGGGCTTAAAGTTTTTCTTAGAAGAATCTAACTTGGGGGGTTTGTTTCGCAGACCCATTGTCCGATTTTATCGATTCAAACATACAAACTGCCTGCAACAAAAGGAATAGAAGCATCTGTGCAAAATTTCAGCTTCATAGCTTTTGTAATTGGCCAAGTAAAACGCGATGCAACAGACGGACAGACTGACATCGCCCATGCTGATCATAATGTATGCTTTTTATATGGTCGGAGATGCTTCCTTCAATGCGTTACAAACTTCATGATAAAGTTAATATACCCTTTCACTCTATGAGCGAAGAGTATAAAACGGGTTAGGCATTTTTCTTTTTCTTCGGTTGCATAATATACTCTCTGACGTCGATCACTTTGATATATACTAACCCTGTTCTAATCAGTGAAGAGTACATTACCCGACTTTTCTAACGTCCAATCCCTATGCTCTCCAGCGATTTCAAGTTGTGCTCGACGATGGGCTGTCGTTAATTTTGGACCTGTTGCAGCACTCTTTGGAGTCCGGTTCCGTTCAGCAAGTCTCCTTCTGACGGTGGAAGAACTTATGACCACTTGGCGTTCATCACGTTGGTTTTGTTGGGCTTGAACTGCGTTCAGGCAGCGATTTCGCAGAACAGCGAAGTTACCCCTGAAATATATAAACACTTTTTGTAGTTTACTGGGCAAACTAGGCTTGACTCACGCTAATCCGGACCACTAAATATTTCCACTATGTATTCTATAGTCCGGATGTCGGCAGCAATTTTGACTCTGCAATCCGGATATTTGAGATTTTCAGGGTGTAATGGTAGATTTGTTCTCGTACCTTATTACGGGACGGTTTGGCAAATGACACAATGCTGACTAATTTCAAAGAAATAATACATTTATCGCCTTTTGCTCCTCTTTTTTATTTGTTTGGACTGTTTTTCCTCAGAAATCCGCTAATCAGGATGTTCCGATAGTCCGGATTACCCATTGCAATAAATGATCCGGATTATTGAGTCAAGACTGAACTTGCACAACGTCAGATGATTCATAGAACCTACGCATTTAAAATCTATACCATTTGCCGCCCAAGCTCATAATTTTGGAACTTCAATTTCGTGCCTTTGGAGCATCAAATTTGTAATTGCGCATCATCAACAACGCCCTTGCCCATAGTTACGCATTGGACGTTCCTTTTAAGAATTTTATGTTCCACAATTTTGAACCTAATGTGGTTATGAACTTAACCGAGAAGTTGTACCTGTTTACAACAATTTTGATTAGTTGAGCTATCTAACCCCGAACAAAGTAAATTTTGACTGTAATGACAGCGATTGGAGCATATATGTAATAAAACTAAAAAATCTGCCTAAAGCATAGTTTACGGGTAGTACTCCAGTAAAAAAATAAATTTATTAAAATCAGTTTTTCACTATATTTCTCGCAATGTGATTGTTTTGTATGATTTAGCCGGTTTTTTTTACCGTTTTTCTGACTGAAATTGATTTAGCCGGATTTTTAGCCGTTTTTGAAAGAAATATAGCCAGTTTTCCGGCTAAATTTAGCCGTTTTCTAAATTTCCAGTTGGCAACACTGGTCTGTTGCCTCCATAGGCCGATCATAATATAGACATTATCATGTCGTTAATCTTACTTTCATTGTAGTACTACCGCTCAGCTTATTTATTATTTATATAGGACTTTGGACGCACGATCATGTGCTCTCTAACATATTCATGGAGAGTTTTCCGCAGAAATTGATAGTTTCAGAGTTAGGGGCAAAAAAAAAACGGAAAAACTGCGAAAATTAAGGGGCTTTACGCGATGTTGACCGTGTTCCACAACGAAATTTTAGTGGAATGGTTAGGTTTCGTGTTCAGCTTCAAAAAAAAAAAAAAATGGTTCCACCACATTTTGCAATCTCATGTACTAGGTTGCCACGTACTCACTACACTATAAGCTTTATGTAATCTCTCATGCTGAATCGATGGAGAGATGTCCCACATTGCTGCAATCTACACTGTAAAAACAAAGTTGAATTTTACATCGAAAACTCGTTGAATTTTACACTTTTTTTTCGAGCAAAATTACAGTAAACGTTTATTTTTCAACCAAATTTCTAGTAAACCCACAAAATAGTGTAATATTACACATATTTTGTAATATTACTCAATTGTGGTGTAATTTTACACCACATTTGGGCTGAAAGATGTGTCATTACTTTATTTTTGTGTAACTTTACATTTTCAGTGTATATTTACCAATAATTTTAAGGAAACTTTCATGTAATATTACGATTTTGGTGTAAAACCGTATTGTGTAAAACTGTTACAATACTTTTGTGCATTATTGCATTTTCCTGTATCTGTCAAGTGGCTTGTTCTGTGCGCAGTTAGTCTGTTCCGTCCGAAGTGCCTTCATGTGAGCATCATATTGTTGTTGTTGTTGTAGCGCTTTTTTGCTCTTGAACCGAAGGGGGAGTGGCAGCTCTTGGCCGTTGGAATAACGGGGAGCTCCAGGACGATTTACATCGAAGAACCGGCTGCCGTTACAGAAACCCGGATATATATTTACATGTTCACGGGTGTAAATTTACATTTTTTCCAGTGCAAATTTGCTTATACTTCTGATTCAAATTTACATAAATCTGAGAGTAAGTTTACTTATTTATGTGCGCAAATTTGCTTATTACCGTTTGTAGATTTACACCAATTTTGTAGTAAATATTTACATCGTAAAGCGTAAAGTTACTCTCGTTCATATTGTGGTGTAAATTTACTACTATAATAGAAGGAAAAAAGTTTCCTCCTATTATTGGAGTAAAATTTTTTCGAGTGTACCATTTTTGAGTTATTTACAAATTTCCTGACAAATATGAATTTTCCTATGAACTATTACTGCTTTTCCTATAAGTTATTTGTGGTACGTGCAATCATCGTCTCGAATGATTTTATTAAGTCTTCAATATCTTATAACCGACCTCCCTTCTTAAGGTCATCGGAAGTCTGATCGCTACTCACTGAAAAATAATAACTTCTCGGAAAAATGTGATTTCAAGAGACTTGGAAGAAATCGATCCCAAACTACAGACCAAATTCAGAGTAAACAAATCAATTTCCTTAAAAGCAAATTTTGTCGTTATTGACCAGAGTCAGGAGGCAAAGAGATAGGGATGTCAAAAACCGGCCCATAACCCGGTTTTCGGTTTTTTCGCAAAGCCGGTTAGACCGTCCGGTTTTAACCGGGCTCAAAGTACCGGTTTTCGGTTAACCGGTTTTTCATTGAATTGCTTAGCAAAATAATGCATACACACTCGTTAAGCTGATGTTCGTATATAAATATGACTGTGTAATGGAGCCGTAAAAGAGAAACATGTTGAACAAAAAAGATAATCAAATAAAATTGTCAGAAGTATTCATAATGTTTCAAAATTAGTTAACTGAGTTTTATTGCTAGACAATAGTGCAGTCAAATTATCCCATTTCAGGCCTCCAAATAGAAAAAAATAGAGTAAGGCTATTTTTTGTGGTTTTTGAATCAGCGAGCTCCCAGGAATCTAAAACTCATTTTGCTGAAAAAAATTTTGATCGGAAAGGTCCCAAAAAGACAAAAAGGGTCTCTTTAATCCTTGGCCGGAGGTCAGCATGTAGGGTTTTAAAAGCAAAGGGGACGTCGAGTATACATTACATATCCGGTGTTTGTTTCCTGTTTCAAGGACCCTCAACGGAATAAATCGAGATTAAATCGAAAATTATTGTGTTTTCCGTGTATCTTTCCAAAGCCATAACTACGAGAATAATCCAAGTTGTCACTACGCTTCTCACTTTTCCGAATCTATGATAGGTTAAGATTCTACCATTAAATTTGCTAAGAAAAAAATTATCGGAAAGCTCTGAAAAGGGACATTAAATGACACTAAGTACAAACCTTGATTGAAAGTGAGCATGCGGTCATGTCAAAGAGGACGTCGAGTGCATTGCATATCCGGTGTTTGTGACACTAAATGGAAAAATTCGGGCTAAAACGAAAAATTACGGCTTTGGAAAGACACATATACGAGAAACATGAAAATTTTCCATTGGATCCCAATTTTCTCCAAGTAATAAACGCCAGATATGGAATGTACTCGACGTCCTCTTTGATATGACACCCCGCATGCCCACGTTCGATCAAGGTTTGTAATTAGTGTCCTTTTTGAGAGCTTTCCGATCATTTTTTTTCTTAGCAAATTTAATGGTAGAACCTTTAGCTATTATAGATTCGGAAAAGTGAGAAACGTAGTGACAATTTGAATTACTCTCGTAATTAGGGCTTCGGAAAGATACACGGGAAACACGATAATTCTCCATTTAATCTCGATTTATTCCGTTGAGAGTCCTTGAAACATGGATATGTAATGTACTTGACGTCCCCTTTGATTTGATACCACACATGCCGACCTCCGGTCAAGGATTAAAGAGTATCCTTTTTTGTCCTTTTTGGGACCTTTCCGATCAAAATTTTTTATAGCAAAATGAGTTTTAGATTCCTGGGAGCCCACTGATTCAAAAACCACAAGAATTAACCTTACTCTATTTTTTTCTATTTGAAATGCTAATATGACTGCACTATGATGTAGATGTTGAAAGTCTTTGTGGACACGACGGATGTTGAAGTGGACGCGGATATCGATGTGGACGCGGATGTCGTAGCAACTGCCGATTCGTCTTCCTCCCAATAGGAAAAATAGAAGCGCTTCCGATAGAAGCGACGTAGAAGCGCTTCCTCACCCTTTCCAAATGTGCTTCGGGGGAAGCGCTTCCACAGAAGCATATTTACGAATGGTGAGGAAGCACTTCGATCGTAATAGAAAAGCATCGACTATTTGCGACGATGGCAGCACACGTCAAATACACACCGTTGTTCTAGATAATTCCATAACGTGAAAAGTGTACGTCATTCGACTTGTTGAATTTAAAGTGTTCAAGTCGTGATTTTTTGCAGCATACTCATGATTAGAAAAAAGAAACGAATGAACATATTTTTCTAATAAATTTCGAAATTTCACTTATAATCAAGTTATTTTTCATACAATGCATCACGTTCGGTTTTCGCATTCAATCCTTTAAAAGCGCATTTCATTCACTTAGATGAGTGAAATGTGAAATTCTTTTGGAGCGCTTATAGCACTCTGCTCCAGAAGTACGTACCACTCACTTCTCTAGAAGCGCTTACCACTCACTAATCTAGAAGCGCTTACCACTCACTTCTCTAGAAGCGCTTCTGGAGCGCATCTTAAGAAGCTGGTTACTTCCGCGGACATGCAATGTTAAAAAGTACACGAAGAGGAATGGAGATGGGAAGCGCTTCTCTGCTTCCCAAGAAGCGCTCCTTTTGCCCTTCTGAAGCGCTCTTTTTCCTATTGGGCTATAACAATGAACTCTAAATGCACTGATCTGATATACATATACATTCAATGGACTCGAATATTTTGTTTGTGCTAATCAAAAAATAAGTTAGTATCGATTTACGTCCCTCCTATTGCCATTTACCATCTACCATTTAACACCTTCCATCTACCATCAACAACAATTTACAGTCTTTCATCCATCAACCATTTACCATCTACCAGCCATCTACCATTTTTTACTACCATCCATCTACCATTTACCATCATATTTCGGGTGTTTTGGGATTTTATGATTGGGGATTTTGTATATGGGTATTATGATTATGGGGATTTTGAATATGGGGATTTTGTGATTGGGGATTTCGTATGGTTCCCCTTTTTCCTAACATGTTACTATACATTTCAAATACCTTTCGAAATTTATTTTTTAGTATCTGAGGAAAGCAATTAAACTAAATTCAATACTAAAAACCATCTGTACGAGTAGAAACAGAATAATACCCAATCAAAATTGTAGATTTTCTAGAAAAAGCGAAGGAAGAAGATTATAAGATCCAAGCTTTATAAGAAAAATTTAAGTGAATGAAAGGCAGGCAGTCGTTATTAGGAATGTACACCATGAGGCTACAAAATTAGGCAGGCCTGTTAAGCCAGACCCCTTACGACACAACTTCTAAATGTCCATGGAAGGAGGTAGGCATTGTATGAGATTCTTAAGGTTAGACCAGTAAACGGAGTTGTAAAGTTTTGGACCTCTCTACTAGGAAACGGCTTGTCAAGCCGGGTCCGCCTGACGGAGGGATAAGTTCCACAAAATAGTCTATTCCACACTAAATATAAAAAGAAGTCGGCGTATTACAAGTGGTGGTGGTTAAAACTCACATTTTTGTCAAACTATTTAATTTAACCACCATTGAATTTGGTTGTGGCCTGTATAGTAATTAACCCTTAAAAGGGTTATTTTTTAAAAATGGACGAAAAAAATCCTGCTGGTACATTTTAGGGAATAGTTTTCAGATAAAATAGTAAAAAAAATATTTTTCCAAAAAATTACGTAAAAAACTTACTTTTTTTGATTGTATCATTTTTGATACAAAGCGCATTAACAGATGAAAAAAAT
Organism: Microchrysa polita; assembly: GCA_949715475.1. Classification (NCBI taxonomy): domain Eukaryota; kingdom Metazoa; phylum Arthropoda; class Insecta; order Diptera; family Stratiomyidae; genus Microchrysa; species Microchrysa polita. The sequence goes on along the minus strand of OX454417.1, from coordinate 16,652,664 downwards.
TAATCAATGAAAAGTAAAACAGATATATTCTTTTGCGATCTTTGCTTTTTTTATGACGTCTTTTTCACATTTTGATATATTAACATATTTTTTTAATATTAATACATAAAACAACACTCAATTCGATAAACACAAAAAAAAAAAACATATTCAAATTTCGGATGTTTGATTTTTTAGTTATTTATGCATACATGTTTCGCCGTATAAGAAATCAGTTGTGAAAATCTCTAAAAACCATTAGCATTTTTATTAAAACAAAGTGCTACTCCGCACTTCTCACATATTACTCAGGATAATTTGCTATTTTCAGTGTATTTGCACCAATGTCCAATATTGTCAGTTCTTATTGGTCTAGGTGGGACGTAACTGGTCGGCCCCGCTTTTTATTTTCTTGTATTTGATGCTCTACATCTATAATTGGCCTGCCTCGTTTGGCTAGTATTACACTATCAGTTTTCGTTAAGCATTCTGCAACCTCAAGTCGGAATTCGGCCAAACCCAAATAATTTTCATTTCGTTCGGTAAGCACTTTTCTATAAATAAGCCAGCTGTTTACCAGCGTCAGATGTAACAAATTGTAAAATATTCGGAAGTACGATTTTCGACTTTTTATAGCGATCTTATACCTGCCAATTAGACTATCTAGAAGGTCCACGTCCCAATTATCCCAATTACACAGGTCTACACGGGTTTTGGTGCCGGGGAGATTCAAACTGTTTTTGAGTAGCCTTGCTATATTGATTCTAACGGTATATAAATTTTTTAAATCCTACGCGTAGTTTTCGAGATATATGATGAAATGATGAAATGTTCCAAAATATGTATGTTGTTAACTCTTCAGACATGAAGTAAACTTCTTTGGATGAGACTTTCCAACAGTAATCCGCCATCATATGTTCATCCTATCGACCTCATTCTCAGCCAAGAACAAAATGCGCGATGTTACAGATATGATACATACAATAAATATTCAACTTACATTCCGAAATACTCCTTAGAATATTTAAATTGCCCTTTTATATATCAAATACAACTTTTGCAACAAGCTCATATTTTTTTTTCGAGGTAAATGCACCTCTAAGCACCTTATGACAAGATAGATATAAAGATAGAAATGGTCAGAGGATAAAAAAAAAACTACATAAAATTTCCTTTGCAATGATATATAACACATTATATACACCAATAATTTAGTTTTTTTTTACAAAAACTAAGGATACCTCCCATTCAAAATGGCTCACCAGGAGTTTGTTCTACGAGTACGCACTACTGATTTTATGAACTGTAAAGTTGTTTTGGGTCACTTTGTATGGGAGTTTTTATTAGATTGAGCTGATTTTTGGTGAGTGGGGTGATGATGCCCTCCAATGGCAATAAACCAAAATGTAGCTCTCTGCTCCAATTTTGGGGGGAGGTATGGATATGCCATTTTGCCAAATCCAAATTAAAATAGGGGGATAATGAGGGTCTTCGACCGGAGCAACTAAACTTTCAGTAAAAATCATCTTCCACTTTCTTCCCCCATAATCTGAGGGTCATCGCCAATCATCCTGCTAAAATCCAGCGATATGGGATTTTTTCTGACTAAATATCGTATTCTTCTTTGACTATCTGAGGAGCGACAATCAAGCGAAGATTCTCTGGAGAACTCAGATCGATTTTCGTCATCAGGAATGGGGAAGCTGTTTCGGTCAACATTGTGTACAGCATTTGGCCCACAGCATTTGCAGCGGAACGCACCTCCGATTTGCCATTTTTAAATAATATTATCTTTTACTAATTTATTTTTAATAATGATCATAGAATTGAAACTAAATTTTATTGATAAAATATAACTGTAAATCAAATGTTGATAAAACAAATCGTCACAGCATATACGCGTTTCAATATTCAGTCATTAAAATGCGTATAATTGTTTTTTTGTTGTTAGTTTATTATAAACTCCGTTTTGTTCATAGTAACCACTGTGTTTAATTAATTAAAAAATGAGATTTTTTTCGATTCATAAAGATATTGGACGCATCAGACTAACATCAATTACTTAACATTATCGCAGATGTGGTTAATAAGTGTGAGATAAGCACACATAACTCTCAATTCCTATAGAACAGTAGATCGTCCCAAATTCATAGGAGTTACAACTAACTTTAGTCAGGTGCCATTAGGATTAGATTCATAGAACTTACAAAATTATCAAAAATATATACGAACATTTGGACTAGTTGAAATTCTAGACTATAGATCAAAGAAAATGTTGATTATATGCCAGCGATTACAGCATGTGAAATGTGACTAAGAGATCACGTCCGCATAAAGCACCAGCCTTATTTTACGGTTATTTGGTTAAGTTCGCGTTCAACTGGCATTCAATTTCGCCAATAACGGTATAAAAAAATTTGTTAGTTTTGACCATAAAATATTTTTGATCTTGGGATGGGCCCTTTTATTTTCAACCTTTACATACTAAAAAAGTTATATTTCAAAAGGGACATAAAATAAAAGCAAAAATTAGTTCTACGTATCCAAAATTGTCTCCATTTTCACCACGTTTCCACTGTTTCTTAGCACCCTACCGCGCTATTAATAATCTCAGTGATCTGAAATTTTGGCATAAGCACCTTAGATAACTGAAATCTGGAGGGTACTAAAAAAATACATGAAGAAGTTTATAAAATGGGTTTGTATCCGCTTTTTCCTATTTCTTAGCCCTGTCAGATTATTATCGAAACATCCAATGGACCATGTCAATAATGAACGATGCAAAACAGTTTTTCCAAAATCGAGAATATAAACAATAGATCGATACAAGTGGACGATTTTCCTTTCATCCGAAGATGCCCAGGTGACGGAGCCAATGCCACTACAACCGTGCAGGTTAGGCAACGAAGATACGGCTCCTCAACGAGCAAGCAGCGGCATGCGCTTGCTGTAGCTCAATATCGGGAGTTGAAGGTGGGATGTCGCTAACACTTATATAACTAGGTTAGGGTGACCAGACGTCCCCATTTAGGCGAAAATGTCCTACTTTTATTATTCTGTGTTCGCTTAAACCGAAATGCCCCCTTTAAGGTCGAGTGTCGACTGATTTAAGTTTTATTGAGATGTGTTCCGAAAACGAAACCTACTGTAAAATTTGCGAAATAAGATTTTCTCAGTAATACAGTACATATTTCGTTTGCTTGACGGCAGTATAGAATGCCAAAAATTTATTTTACCGATCGCGATGAGAATTCGCGTGAAGAGAATTTTTGGCTGTCTGACATAGAAGAGCAGATCTATTGTGGCACTATTCCGGTTTCTATGTAAAATCTCTCTGACGCAGGCACCTTTTTCTACTTTGGATACATCATGCATCGTATATAGGTAGGGAGTTTGCGGACTAAACCCCTCGGGGATAGTTTGGAGAATTTCAGTTCTGATAATGTTGTTTAATTCGATGAGTAATTTTTTATCTGTAAAAAAACTGGGAAAATTCAATGGCATAAAAGATATTAGAAATGATTGATAATGTTCTCCGATTAAGATCAGCCAAACTGTTCCAATAATTTCAATAACTAGGTTATTGAATCTTTGGCGTAGAAAAAATCACACTGTTCCAGAGCCCAAGAAGATCGAACCTTTTTGTTTATGATTTTAAGATGAAACCGAAATAAGACACAGTTTTAAAGCTTAGTTTACAATGTGTCGCCCTTTTTGGGCATCACCTCTTTTTTTTTGAATTTTTAACCTTAAAATTGTTTTCCAAATATTTGCTCAATATTATAACTTAAATATTTTTCTTTTATAGTCAAACTTATTTTTGAGTTAATGTGATGTTTCGGCTAAATTATATATTGTGTGCTATGAAAGCTTGTCATTATTAGCTCTAAAAATATAGCTCCCTTCCACTACAAATTATAGTGCTTACCATTTTTATGAGCTTACATTAACTCTAAAACGAATTCCACTCTTACTATCGATAATAACTACAATATTGTGGTGAAAGTATTAAAGTACCATACCTTCATAATGGAATATGTATCAGTTCATTTTGACAATGATGGATGATAATTTCACCAAGCTGAACACAATACATGATGTTTTATACAATTACATACAGGTACATCATAATGCGTTGACTTTGTAAAGGACAATACGATACATATGTACATATGGGTCATTATTTAAACATTTTATGATGATAGATTCAGGCATTAAATCCTGGATAATTTGTCGCATATTGTATGCACTTAAAATGGAATTTACCAAAAAAAAATCAATTGTCGTTGTTTTCCTGTGAAATATGAACACCTACCTATAGGTACTCACATAAATTGCGATCGATTACAATTGGCATGGCATTATGATGACAATAGTAATTACGAGCAATTTCTCTCCTTGTACAGGTACATCAGATGTAAAGATAGTACATAATAATAATAATTGTAGCAGACCATTCTACGTTGAGAGCATATTACCAATGGCATAAATGAAAATTAATAACATACAAATTTGCCATCATTATACCCAACAATAGCGGGAATCATATTTGTGTTCTGTGAATACATACATACGTTCAGTGTTTCGACTTTACCACTTTTGTGGTAGATCTACCACTTTTTTTCACAAAATTTGGCAATCTAAATAAATAAATTTGCCACTAAAATTTTCAAGTATGTACACCCAAATCTAACAGTATTTGAAATTTCCCAAATTAGACTCATTTTGCAAAGTTTTAAAGTCTTAAGAGAAGTTTATATACTCGTATGGAAAAAGTTATTCACACACCATTCTAAACTTTTTCCTGAGCAATTAGAACCATTTTCACAACTTTTTCCTGTAAAATGCATTTTTTTTAGAAACCAAGAGACAGAAGATAGATTTTACCCAACTTATTCTACTTCTATAATGTCACAGACAAATTTTTCAATCCAAAATTAGCATCTTCTTTTTAAAACCTTCTGAATTTGATTTCAATTTTTCAGTTTTTTTTGTGGTATAGTCAAAAGACGAGTTAGGCACAATATTTTCTGCATATTTTTCCGAAATGTTTTGAATTACAAACTACCATTAGCATGAGCTTCTTTTCATAATCTTGAGTAGCGCAAAGCTTAGTAATAAAATTGCGAAATGTGTATCAACGTTCCACGAATATCCAATGGCTGAATTCAAATTGTAAGACGAAACCGGACGGGTAAACTTGCAAGACAAGAACCATCGTTCTTACAATCTGAAATGCATAATGCTTGTCTGCTGGCCACTACAAAAGCTCTCGCCGTCCGTTTGTTTGTGCTAATAAACGGACGGCGAGAGCTTTTGTAGTGGCCAGCAAACAAGCATTATGCAATTCAGATTGTAAGAACGATGGTTCTTGTCTTGCAAGTTTACCCGTCCGGTTTTGTCTTACAATTTGAATTCAGCCAATCCAATCCTTTTAGCGTTGACGGTGACGCTTTCGCAATCAATGTTGTTGCGTCATGCATTGATGAATGATATTAAAATCGTAATTTTAATTTGTAAAGCTTTTTTAAAAATTATAACGTTGTTTTGTAATGGGCTGACCACTAGATGGCGGGACTTATTTCCTTTTAAATTCGATCGACCCGTCCGCTAGTCGGCAGCACAATGGCTTTTTAGTTTGCTCATCTGCCATTGGGGAGCACAGTAGTCTTTTAGTTGGCTTTATATTTTTCAAAAAAACCTTATGAAATCGATTTTGTCCGTCCGTGTTTGTCCGTCCGTCTCTTCACTAAATAACTCACGAATGGCTTCACCGATCGTCATGAAATTTGGTGGGAATGTGAAGAATGGTAACAGTATTTGGTACGAAATACTTAAAAGTTGGTATGGCAAAGATAACAGGGTGTCCCGGACATTTGAAAATTTGTTCACTAAATAACTCGCGAACGGCTTAACCGGTCGTCATGTATTTTGGTAGGAATGTGTAGAATAGTAATAGTATTTGGCACGAAATACTTAGAAGTTGGTACTGTAAAGATAACAGGGTGTTGTGGGCTTGGTTGCTATCTTAACCCTAGAGAGATAATCATATTTTTTACCCTTGAAAAGATAATCATACGTCGATTCGACGTGTTGCTAGTTAACATCCTTATAACTTCTTTGTTAAGGGTAACATGTTGTTAAAAGGTAGATATATAATCATTTGTATTTAATATTAATCTGTTAAACTCATGGTTTTGCAAAATTATCATTTGTTTGTTTATATAATATTAATTTTAAAAAAGTGGTTCTAGGAGAAAGTGGGCTGTCCTTTCAATAGATTAAAATAAAGGATATCTTTATCGAAACAGGCTTTTAGTGGTTATATCCAAGTAAATACACATCCACATTATGAAGATTTATAAAAATGTCAATTCGGAGCAATTAAAATATTTTTCAGTACAAATTTGTTCTACAGTTTTTACTGACATTAAAGATAATCATACGTCGATTCGACGTATATTTGACTTATGACCCCCCAATTTCTTAGGCTGTGTGGCACCTAAGCCAATAATTTTGCCACGTAATTACGCCTATAGACATGAATTGAGTTAAATCTTGGAACCAACAAATTATAAAGCTTCACTTATGAGATATAATAAAAAGAAAAATTTCTGTACGTCGATTCGACGTAGATTATCTCTCTAGGGTTAATAAATTTTTTTTTTATTTCTAAAGTGAAATTGTGTATCTTGAAAATTATTATAAAAATGTTTTATAAGAACAACAAAAATTATTAGGTGCAATTCCGGCAACACAAAAACAAAACTGAACAACAAAAATGTTTGTTTGCTACTTTCAACCGCAATTTTCAAGGCAAATCTACGACTGTCCTCAAGAAATAATACCCCAGGAAAATTGACATTTCACTTCGGAAAAATTAGGGGAAGGCTGGATTTTTGCATGAGCCTTCGAGTGCCGCTAGCGGTGCTACAGAGGGTCAAAGACCCTCGAAAACAGGGTTTTCTGAATATTTCGATAACGGTAGCATATACAAACTAGTGGTGTACGGCAAATTTGAAGCTCTTGTACTTTCTCAATAAACGATGCATGGACCCAATACTTTCGGGCACTCCCAACGGCGCCAGGAGGTCTAACGGTATTTTTAACAAGGTTTCACACTATCTCTATAACGATAACTCGTACTAAAAACTTTTGTATGAAAGTTTGTAGCCTATGGGGTTTTAAAGAAATTGGCCAAATTTCATATCAATATGTACAGCCTTAAGGGCGCTATGGGGGTTCAAACCTTAAAAAAACGTGTTTTTTGGGGTTTTTCGTAAATGGTGCTAAAAGGAGGGAGTGCGCTCTAAGGTGTTCTAGGAAAAATTTGTAGCTCCTGTAGCTGGTAGTAGAGGCCAAAAGTTCCCAAAGATGGAAGCCCCCCTAACGAAGTTATGAGGGTCCAAATATTCAATTAAGCAGTTTTTGGGGAATATCTCTATAACGGTAACGTGCACCGAAAACTGTTATACGGCAAATCTGTAGCTTATATAAAGCTTAATTAAATATCTGAATTTAAGATTGATGCGTGCAATACTAAGGGCGCTATGAGGGTCCGAACTAGAGATGTAACGGATGTCCGCATCCGCAATCGCGGATTATCCGCATAAAAATTAAACTCCGCATCCGCATTCTCATCCTCATCTTATAAATAATTACATCCGCATCCGCAATCCTCATTTTTGTATGCAGACAATTAGCGGATATATGCGACCCACGAGCTACTTTGTAATTATAAAGAAATGCATTGAGACAAATTGTATTCTGTATCGTATACACAACTGAGCTTCAGTTTGTCGGTCAGCACAGCAGGAGCGCGTTCCATTTATATGATCTGAGTAGTCAGCGATGACTACAGCTACGACTACGAGTGAATTAAGGAACGCACTCCGGTTCGCATTTTTGTGACTAGTGTTTGAGTGGTTTTGTTTTAAATGAATTGAACTGAGGCGGGTGAAGTGCGTTTTTTAAGATGAAGCGAAGTAAGGAAGTATGCAACCTTTTAATTTTTAACCACACTAATCGAGGAATTTCAACTTCTTTTCATCTTCATGAAAAGTGTGAAACCTAAATATTTTTGTCTACATATTCGATCATATCCTCATCCGCACCCTCATCCGCATCCTCAAAAGTTTATCCATTAATATCCGCATCCGCAACCGCATAATCAATGTTATACTATTTTGCATCCGCATCCGCATCCTCATCCGCTAAACAAGATCCGTTACATCCCTAGTCCGAACTGTACAATAACGGTATTTTTCGTTATTTTCGTGAATTTCTTCATAACGGGAACGCATTCGGGAGGGAAACCTATAACAATTTGTTGCTTCTGTAACTTCAAATTCAAATGCCAAAACAACTCATCTATGCGAACACCCCCAAGGAAGCTATTAGTGGTAAAAACTAAACAAAAAACCGTTTCTAGGAATTTTTTTTGATAACTGGAACCTCCAGAGGGAACCCATCTGAGGCAAATTTGTAACTTATGTGGCTATTAGTGTGGCGTCCAAAGTCTCCAACGATGGGAGCCGTCCTAGGGAATTTATGAGGGTCCAAACATCCAAATAAGCAGTTTTTAGTGAATATCTCTATAACGGTAATGTACACCGAAAACTGCTATATGGCGAATTTGAAGTTTTTACAACGCTTAATTAAATATTCAAATTTTAGAACGATACGTTCAGTACTAAGGGCGCTATGAGGTTCCAAACCTTACGATTTCGGTATTTTTGGTTATTTTTGTGAAAATCTCTTTAACGGTAACGCATACCGGAGGCAGTCTGTAAAAATTTGTTATTTCTGTGGTTCCAAATAAAATGCTCCATCGATTTGTATGCACCTGAGGCACCTATACAGGCATTATAACGTTTAAATTAACTAATTTTTAAGCCAATGACATACACTACACATACCTTCTTTAAAAATTAGTTTATTAAAACGTTATAATGCCTGTATAGTTGCCTCAGGTGCATACAAATCAATGGAGCATTTTATTTGGAACCACAGAAACAACAAATTTTTACAGACTGCCTCCGGTATACGTTACCGTTAAGGAGATTTTCACGAAAATAACCAAAAATACCGAAATCGTAAGGTTTGGAACCTCATAGCGCCCTTAGTACTGCACGTATCGATCTAAAATTTGAATATTTAGTTAAGCGTTGTAAAAACTTAAATTCGCCATATAGAAGTTTTCGGTGCACATTACCGTTATAGAGATATTCGCTAAAAACTGCTTATTTGGATGTTTGGACCCTCATAACTTCCCTAGGGGGGCTCCCATCGTTGGGGACTTTTGTTGTCACACTAACAGCCACACGAGCTACAAATTTGCCTCAGATGGATTAACTCTAGAGGTTCCCGTTTTTTAAAAAATTTCCTAGAAAAAATTTTTGTTCAGTTTTTACTCCTAATAGCTTCCTTGGGGGTGTTCGCAGAGATGAGTTGTTTTGGCATTTGAATTTGATGTTACAGAATCAACAAACTGTTACAGGCTTCCCTCCCGAATGCGTTCCCGTTATGAAGAAATTCACGAAAATAACGAAAAATACCGTTATTGTACGGTTCGGACCCTCATAGTGCATTAGTATTGAATGCACCAATTTGAGATTCAGATATTTAATTAAGCGTTATATAAGCTACAGATTTGCCGTACAACAGTTTTCGGTGGACGTTACCGTTATAGAGATATTCCCCAAAAACTGCTTAATTGAATGTTTGGACCCTCATAACTTCGTTAGAGGGGCTCCCATCTTTGGAGACTTTTGGCGTCTTACTACCAGCCACAGAAGCTACAAATTTCTCCTAGGACACCTTAGAGCGCACTCCCTCGTCTTATCACCATTTACGAAAAACCCCAAAAAACACGTTTTTTTAAGGTTTGAGCCCCCATAGCGCCCTTAAGGCTATACATATTGACATGAAATATGGCCACTTTCTTTAAAACCTCATAGGCTACAATCTTTCCATACAAAAGTTTTTAGTACGAGGTACCGTTATAGAGATAGTGTGAAACCTTGTTAAAAATACCGTTAGACCTCCTGGCGCCGTTAGGAGTGCCCGAAAGTATTCGGTCTTTGCATAGATTATTGAGAAAGCACAAGAGCTTTAAATTTGTCATACACCACTTTTTTGTATATGCTACCGTTATCGAAATATTCAGAAAAACCTGTCTTCGAGGGTCTTTGACCCTCTGTAGCACCGCTAGCGGCACTCGTAGGGACGGGGACTTTTAGGGTCTTGTTTAGGACCTCGAAAGGAAGGCTCATGCAAAAATCTAGCTTTCCCCTAATTTTTCCGAAGTTTGGCCAAATTTTTGTTCAAATTTCCTAGCGTATAAGTCGAAACACTGCACACGTTGATGGTACAGTATGTATGTACTCATGTACAAATAATAATAAAATGAATGTGAAGTATCCTTTTGTTTTGTGCAGATAAATATAGTTAGGCTCTCCTCACACGAGGTGGTATAATCAGACCTTTGATATACGTCTGACTGGAGTCAGCGGCATCAAAAGAGAAACAGCCTTAAACATATGAGCATTATATTATGTTCATATTCACCGACGTATTATTCGTAGCTATACATACGTACATATATCCCCGATGGAATTACATTTCATTGTTGGTTTCATTTCATGTTATTTTTATATATTATATACGGGGAATGTTACTACTTTTATTCCGTCGGGAATGCCATTCACTTTGTATCCTTAACATACATTACGTACGGCTAAAATTGAATCAACAAACATCAAGCAGTATGCAGACATAGTACACTAGTATGTGCAAAGCATAATAAATTCCTGCAATATACAAAGCTACTGATGGTACTTTTGGGAAATTTTATACAAGTAGCAGTGGTTTCACGTGAAAGTCCTCATGAGAGAATTTTATAACGAGTAAATTTGAAGCAGCATCTATAATCTTCCCTTACGTAAATATTAACACAAAACCACCGTCATCCATAAAATCTTTCCGTAAATTCAATCCAATCACCATCAACAACAAAACAAGGAAATCTTCCAACTTGATGACATTTAATCTGTTGATTATAATTCCATTCATCGCACACAATCGCCCAAGGACCTTGATGCTGAGACCCAATATTCGTTTACAGCATAAAATATCAATTCCTCCTTTTCATTGCTATGGAACGGAAAACGGAAGTAAGTTAAAAGCAGAACTGTCTACCGCTCTCCGCGTTTATTCGTATTTCAATCATGATTTCAATCAAAGATATTTCAAAAAGTACTTAAGTTATACAGCCTCAGAAGAAGCTTTTTGTGATGATAGACTATACACTTTGTAGTATGTATTATGTATAGTTTACTGAAGTCACTAGGCGAAGGGTAGGTGTATCTTTTGAGTTTCAGCGGAAACTAAACGGACTTTCTATAGTGTAAGTGTACTTAGAATAGTCGTTGACAGTCAGGCGGGCAAACAAAACAGTGAGAGCCTTTTATTTGAAGAACGTGTCTTCCCGGCAAAACACGTGCCTTCGGCTTTCGGCAAGATCCAGGACGAGGACGACAAAGGCGACACGACAAACTTTCAGACTTTTGTCATATTTGTGGGAAGATGAAAGGAAGTATGGTGTAAAGTTTGATTATCGGTTTGAGTTTGATTCGATTGTGCAATCGAATATTTAGATACATCTGTCTATAGTGGATGAGAGTGGCTTCTATTGATATGGGAAAAGTCTAGACCAAGAAATTGAAGGCTTATACGGTTACAGCTTATTGTGTAGCTATTCATTGCTGGGTAGGCCGGTAACGACAACCATAATCTATGTTCGCAAAACGCGAAATGTATTCACTGGATGTTCAACATTTCAGTAAAACAATTTAATAATTTTAGCGCGTTGTGCGAAAATCAAACGATACATACTGTGAAATGGGAAACCTTCCTTCAACATTTGACACTTGTCAAATGGCACGGCTGACGGCTGAACTTTCTCAACTTCGAAATGCATAACCCATTATCCGGGTAGTTCTACGCAGTGTTGCCAATTTAGCCGTTTTCCGGTCAAATTTAGCCGGAAACCGTGCTGTTAAGCCGGAAGAAATTTATAATTCCGGCCGGCCGGATTTTTAGCCGGAATTGATTTCCATCGACCGTTTTTCCGGCTAAAATTATTTTATGAATTTTTTTTACTTTGAAACTAGAATCAATTTTTCAATATTCACAAACAAAATAATTAATCGCCGTGAAATCACATGTCCTTAAGCCTACTAGATTTCGTTTAGTGCATGTGTAAAAATTTAAATAGAACTAATCGATTAGGCTTGATGATATGACTAGAAATATGAATAGAGATATGACTGTGTCATGGAGCCCTTATTAACGTGTATTAGGGTAAGTACCTACTATGTCCACCTAGAGGAAAACTTGCATTTATGTCCGTGAAAAATTTGCCGCGGAGACTTGCCTTTTTTCAATAAATTTAGGGTAATGGGTTTCACGTAAACTGACGATATTAGTACCATGGGCGTAGCCAGGATTTCGGTCAGGGGGGCAAGCCCAAATATTTTTTAACATCATGATTTTCTTAGGAGCTGAAATTTTCGGTCGCAGAAATATTGTTAGCATATTTTAGAGTAGCCTGGCTTGTGGTTGGATTGATGCAGAGGGTCATGGATTCCATACTCACCGTGAACGAATTCATTTTATGGTGTTTTTCGAACTCACGGCCTACGTGACGGACTATGATGTCGCTCAGATTGTAAACAAGTAGCCATTTATGGGGATAAATAACATTGCTGGGCGTGCTGTTGATCTCAACACCTCAACAAAACAGTGGGTCAGATCTTGGAAATTTGATGTCACTCACACATCTGCGGGCCTAGTTTACTGAGTGACTGCCACGCATGTTATTTCTTTTTTTGCTAATTTTAGAGTAAAATTTTTAAAATGGAGATGCATTCTGATTACATTCAATTTCCTCCAATATCTGCCTTTCAGAGCGTAGTTTGTCTATTTCAGTGCATTTTTTGTATCTCGGACTTCCACTTGCGAAATCGGTTTGTTTCGTCTGTCACTTTCATCTTAGCAAATTTATAAATCCTTTATTGATTGAAATATGGTTAACGGTTTAAATGAGATTTCCTCTAAATTTATCAAAGTATTAGCAGTGGCTAAATTTTATTGCTGGTATGATTCAGCTAAAAAATAAATTTTGATCTATTAACTTGAAATACCCGCTCTGTGGCTCATTTGGTTGAGTCGCACTCTACGATGCTAGTAATATAGAGGTCCGGAGATGGAATCTCGGCGTGGTTCAAAATTTCCGTATGTGAATGGAAATAGGTATGTATATAGTGCTTACAACATTATATTTATATACACTCCGAAATTATATGCAATGTAATGTTGATTCGAAATTGCCTATAAACGGCTGAGTTAACGCACAAGGGGCTACGGTATTGAGAAAAAAAAAGAAGAACTTGAAAGACACTGAAATATGAGACCCGTTCCTTACAAAATCCTTAACCCTGGAAGGTCATGCTTATTTTTAGTACGGAATGGTCATGCTTCGTCGATTCGACGACCCTCAACTTTGACGCTTCATAAAAATCACCCTTTCTGAAAATATTACTAAAATTTTACAAATTTTCAATCGTTAGTTTATTTAGAATTTGAGTAATTTTGTAAGGAAATTGATTTACAAATTAAATTTTCTTAATTCAATGTTATTTGGCCCGAAATATAAAACACTAAATTTAAAAATGAGATAAATAAAAATTTAACGTTGATATAATTCAAAAAACGTGCTCGAATCATAAAACACATATTCTAAACGTACTAGGAAATTGGGTTTAATGAATGAGAAGCTCATGTATATACAAGAGGCACAGCGATCCATTTTGGGGTTCCAACACGGGTTTTCTTTCACTTCACCTATTGCGGTTTTTACAGTGGATTGTAGAATTATTTATAGTAAATTTTGGAATATCTTCTCCCTGAGTTCCCTTGATTAATTCTAATTTTATGTACGATGTCTAATTTTGACATTGAGTGCCTTAGAGCCGATTTTTATGAGTTCGAAATGCAATCTTCCTAAATATGGAAGAATTTTGAGCCATTTTCCTGATTTGTCCTATTTTTGTCCTAGTAAATATTTTTTCCATAATTTTTGAAAAAATAGGTCCCACATTTCAAAAATAAACATATTTGTTATGAGCTAGTTGTCAAACAACAGACTTATCGTCGAATCGACAACCAGCCATAAGAAATACTGGAGTTCTAAGAGTAACACAAAATTCATCCTTTGTCGTTTCGATGATACCGATTGCCAAAAATCCAACTTACCCTGCTTACTTCGTCTAGCCGCAATGTACCCGGAAGTACATCGGCACGGTAAGTGCTGTACGAAAACTTAGCTCCAAATAATGAGAATTGTCACAAAAAATGGAATAAATTTGATGATGCGTAGTCGATTCGACGAAGCATGACCTTCCGGGGCTAACAAAGCAAAGCTGTATACCATTTGTCACCCTTTCAGATGAAAATAAGTTGAATTCCACTAACTTCCCGAAGGGACCTAACGGTTGAAATTGTGTAGCCATGAAATGAAACAGGAAATATGGGATCCACGCAGCCACAGTAGCATACTCACAAGTGAAATATGTGTGCTGGTACGCAGCCTCCGTCAGTTACGAGAGGTCACTTGGAGTGGTAAAAAGGCAACTGCTGAAAATGTTGTATAGTGCAGCGATTTTTTTACTACGTCGATAAGGTTTTTTTCACCATCTTCATCGACCAGGGGGGGGGGGGGGGGGTGACCGCCTTCTCTGCCCCCCCCCCCCCTGGCTACGCCCATGATTAGTGGGGGTACCTGCACATTTTTCCATTTTCAAAGTGTCAATTCTTTACCACAGATAACATAATCATGCCAGATTAAGTAAAAGGGTGAAAACCTTTTAGCGCGATTCATAGATATTGATAATATCGCAGGAACTTTGTAGTGTTCAACACAAAAGCTAAGTGCTAAAGAAGGAGGTAAGTTGCCCTCGAAATATATACTTACTTAAATCGAATTTTGTAGTTTGGGTAAGCTACTCGAACAACGTCTGACGATTCATAGAAACTACACATTTTCGTAGATGCATTTCATTTGGGCTTGTAGCAACAAATTTATCAAAAATCTATACCATTTCCCGGCCAAGCTCATAATTTTGGAACATAAATTTCGTATCTTTGGAGTTTCAAATTCGCAATTGCAGAACATCAACAATGGAACAATGGAACATCAATTTCGTAACTATGGAAAATAAAATAAAATTTGGAGGGCTCAAATTCGAAAATGAATAACAAGCTTGACGCACATATTTTCCAATGACGCAAATTGATCATCATTAGCACGAGTTCCAAATTACGCAATTACAATAATGACTGGGGACGAAATCTGTTGTAAAATTTAAGAACAAGAATGTTAACAAAAATATTAATTTTGTTATCAATCTTTACACATTTCTATTCAAATTCTTTAAGAAAAGTGTGTCCTCAAATTATTGAATTGAATATTCATCAAAATATCGCAATTGTGAGGGACATTTTCACCATTTACACAAACGTCAAAAGCAAATGACGAAAGCATATGTGTCACTCCATATTGTACATTGTTATGTATGTATATAACAATTTTGACTAGTTGAGCTATCTAACTCCGAACAAAGTAAATTTTGACTGTACCTGATGAGAGCTATTGGAGCATATATGTAATAAAACTAAGAAATCTGCCTAAAGCATCGTTTAGGTAGTACTCCAGAAAAGAAATAAAATTATTAAAATCAGTTTATTACTATATTTTTTTTGTAATGTGACTGTTTTGTATGATTTAGCAGGTTTTTTGGCCGTTTTTCTCGCTGAAGTTTATTTAGCCGGATTTTTAGCCGTTTTTGAAAA
Source organism: Microchrysa polita (assembly GCA_949715475.1). Lineage (NCBI taxonomy): Eukaryota > Metazoa > Arthropoda > Insecta > Diptera > Stratiomyidae > Microchrysa > Microchrysa polita. The sequence continues at coordinate 16,636,773 of OX454417.1, read as the reverse complement.
AAATATAGCCGGTTTTCCGGCTAAATTTAGCCGTGTTCTAAATTTCCAGTTGGCAGCACTGGTTCTACGATAATTGGCACATTCCAATTTCCATTTCTAAAAAAGATATAAAGTACGTTTTGTTTTGATTATCCCGTGTAGGTTTGGGTAACGAAACTTCATATATGACAAATGCCAGCTGACCTACCTGTAATTGTTTATACCCTTCGCTCATAGAGTGAAAGGGTATACATATTAACTTTTTCATAAAGTTTGTAACGCATTGAAGGAAGCATCTCCGACCATATAAAAAGTATACATATATGATCACCATGACTTGGGGAGTCGATTGGGCGGTGTCCGTCTGTCTGAAATTTGCATAGTATTGTCCGATCGTTCAGGAAAAGTCACTTCATTTATTAAGAGAAAAAAAGTGGTTTCAACTTTTTGAGGCTTTATTAAACCTTTCGCAATTTTCAGAAGAACCATGCCTCCATTGATCATCTAGATTGCGACCTATTTTATTTGACCAATAATATATTCACGAATTACACTGACTTAATATTTAGGGAACGTTACGCTATCAGCTCTCGATATACGAATTCCTTTTTTATCGACACTAGCGACCATCCGCCATATAACGGGCAATAAAGGAACCACAACAGTTCTCCTTATGAGACGGATAGCAGTACAAGCCATATTTACCCAAATCGTTGCTTTTATAGCATTATTAATAATAATAAAATGCGCACTTTGAAACACGGTTGCCTGATACACATACACTGCGAAAAATTCGTAACGTTCATTTATTTTAAACTCTTAAAACGAATAGGTTGTAAAAATTTAGAGTCACAAAAATCATGACTTTGACACGGTTTTTCTGCCTATCCAGTACGGGGCAGAACAACTTCACATACAAATTCGAACATGAAGTGGCTTACGAGTTTTTCTATATAGAACAAAACTGTTAAATTTGTAAGGAATTTGTGCTTTTCTGTCCTGTACCCGATAGAAAAAAAACGCACCTACCATCATCGTACCATCACGTATCACAGGAGCCTTTAAACAGATTGAAAAGCGGAAGATTTGATTCAAAAATTGATAAAAAATTCTAAAATTTCATACGTGAGATGCTGTTCTTTCATCAACGAAGGCGTTTGCGGAAATAGCCTCAATTGTTTTTGCAGCTCTTATTCACATGACAACGGGTACCTCTAGGGCGAAGAACCGGCTGTCGTAGGAGCATTTTGATAAAGAAAACACAAACATCCATGGTGGCAGTGGAACTCGAACCCACGCTCCGGCAATTCATAGGAAGACCGTCTTCTTGATTTACCCAATGCCCATGTCACACTCCGTGGAATTTTTTCCCGAGGCGTTCATGGATTAGCGATTTTGTTGAAATAAACCACACACAATGAAACAACTGATGGAGTCTTTCAATGAACATATCAAACGAACTATAGTGAATCATTAGTTTTTAAGTAACGGTCATTAATTGAAAATGACATAAAATCTATGATAAAGTAATTTGCATGAATGTAGTTACCCTCGTCGTAGACCGAATACTAGTCCAAATTTTATGGAAACGGTTAAATATGAATTTAATGCTTTTTATTCGTTAGATCAAATTGCATCAATTTTGCAATCCCGAGCGAATGAATTTAGTCAAACGAGAGAGAAACGAAGAGAACCGACTTAGAACTGCAAGCCGCGTGACAGCCACAGCTAATTATAATTACGCTGGACTGTGTCGCCTCATTAATGCTTATGCTCTTGCCACCTTGTATTTTCACTATAGCAAAGAGTAAATTACGGGAAGGAATCTCCATATAAAAAATCCCGATGGTAACTTATTACAGTGTCCATGTTTCATGTCGTCACTGAAATTTCGAAGCCCATTCAAAACATTTCGGGAGGGGTCCGGACCCCCTGGAATCCTCAATCGGCTTGTTTAACCATTCTGCCATTCGTTATCAACCTGTAAGTGTGATTTTTCACTTTTTTACGAACACAAATCTTTGAGCTAAATTTTCATAAGTAAAATTGCCGTTCTTGTTGCAAAAAAAAACGTTTTAATCATGCATCAAATGGTCACAATATATGTACATTTAAAGGAACTCTACTGTACCTACTGCCATAACAAAAATAGGACGATAGTGTAAACAGGATTTGATGTTTCTTTTCGTCGCTGCTTTGCTGCATCATATCTCTTTCAAGCATAATAGCCGCCTCCAAATAAATCCTGGTTTTGGACTAGATGAATTCAGTCAAAAAACCCGTTTACTCGTTTGAATCGTTTTAGGTTTTAGTAAATCCTGATGATAGTGTGAATGAAATTGAACTTTAAGTTTAAAAATTGTCCAAAAGTTATGTGTCTTTGTTCATGTTGAAGCTCCCACCAAAATACATTGACCGCCTTGAACATTCAGACTTATTCAATGTATCCAGCCAATATGCGAAATTGGATATGGCTGATATCAATATTAATTCACGGATAAATCTTAAAGAAAATCAATTGAATTCCGATTGTAGTACTCTTATCTAAATCAAATCCCGACAAACATTAATTTATACCAGATTTATATCCCACATTCTGTATCAGAATTGTGTGTGAGTTTTTACCAAATTGATTGAGAACAGCATGAATAACCCTTTACCTGCATCAGTTCATTTTCGATGTTGAGGATGATTTCATTATCGTAATTGATTTAAGGATTATGGTCGTCCGAATGCAGGATGTGCGGTTGATTGTTTGGATAGGGGAAATCCGGAGATAAATCAATTGAAGAATATGTACTCCAATTTTCCAGTTCGTTGAGTTATTATACCCTTCGCTCATAGAGTGAAAGGGTATTAACTTTGTCATGAAGTTTGTAACGCATTGAGGGAAGCATCTCCGACCATATAAAGAGTATACATATATGATCGGCATGACTTGGGGAGTTGATTGGGCGATGTCAGTCTGTCTGTCTGCCTGTCTGTCCGTCCGTCTGTCTGTCTGTCCGCCTGTCTGTTTGTTGCAACGCATTTTACTCGGCCAATTTAAAAACTATGAGGCTGAAATTTTGCACAAATGCTTCTTTTTGCTGCAGGCAGGTTGTATGTTTGAATCGATAAAATCAGACAATGGGGTCATGGGGCTGCCGGATAAAGAAAAAGGAAATATGAATTGATTTCGTTGATCAACCTTTCCTATGCGTATTGAAACAGTAAACCAATATTCGGGGACACCCTGTTAACTTGGTCCTACAAACTAGGGATGTCAAAAACCGGCCCATAACCCGGTTTTCGGTTTTTTCGCAAAGCCGGTTAGACCGTCCGGTTTTAACCGGGCTCAAAGTACCGGTTTTCGGTTAACCGGTTTTTCATTGAATTGCTTAGAATTTTAGCAAAATAATGCATACACACTCGTTAAGCTGATGTTCGTATAGAAATATGACTGTGTAATGGAGCCCTAAAAGAGAAACATGTTGAACAAAAAAGATAATCAAATAAAATTGTCAGAAGTATTCATAATGTTTCAAAATTAGTTAAATGAGTTTTATTGCTAGACAATGTATATAGTGCAGTCAAAATATCCCATTTCAGGCCTCCAAATAGAAAAAAATAGAGTAAGGCTATTTTTGTGGTTTTTGAATCAGCGAGCTCCCAGGAATCTAAAACTCATTTTGCTAAAAAAACTTTTGATCGGAAAGGTCCCAAAAAGGACAAAAAAGGATACTCTTTAATCCTTGGCCGGAGGTCAGCATGTGGGGTATCAAATCAAAGGGGATGTCGAGTACATTACATATCCGGTGTTTGTTTCCTGTTTCAAGGACCCTCAACGGAATAAATCGAGATTAAATCGAAAATTATTGTGTTTTCCGTGTATCTTTCCAAAGCCCTAACTACGAGAATAATCCAAGTTGTCACTACGTTTCTCACTTTTCCGAATCTATGATAGGTTAAGATTCTCTAATTATCGGAAAGCTCTGAAAAAGGACATTAAAGGACACTAATTACAAACCTTGATTGAAAGTGAGCATGCGGGGTGTCATGTCAAAGAGGACGGCGAGTGCATTGCATATCCGGTGTTTGTTTCCTGTTTCAAGGACACTAAATGGAAAAATTCGGGCTAAAACGAAAAATTACCGCTTTGGAAAGAAACCTATACGAGAAACATGAAAATTTTCCATTGGATCCCAATTTTCTCCTGTGAGGGTCCTTGAAACAAGTAATAAACGCCAGATATGGAATGCACTCGACGTCCTCTTTGATATGATACCCCGCATGCCCACGTTCGATCAAGGTTTGTAATTAGTGTCCTTTTTGAGAGCTTTCCAATCATTTTTTTTCTTAGCAAATTTAATGGTAGAATCTTTAGCTATTATAGATTCGGAAAAGTGAGAAACGTAGTGACAATTGGAATTAGTCTCGTAATTAGGGCTTCGGAAAGATACACGGGAAACACAATAATTCTCCATTTAATTTCGATTTATTCCGTTGAGGGTTCTTGAAACATGGAACAAACACCGGATATGTTATGTACTTGACGTCCCCTTTGATTTGATATCCTACATGCCGACCTCCGGTCAAGGATTAAAGAGTATCCTTTTTTGTCCTTTTTGGGACCTTTCCGATCAAATTTTTCTTTAGCAAAAAGAGTTTTAGATTCCTGCGAGCCCACTGATCAAAAACCACAAGAAATAACCTTACTCTATTTTTTTTTATTTGAAACGCTAATATGACTGCACTATGATGTAGATGTGGAAGTCTTTGTGGACACGACGGATGTGGAAGTGGACGCGGATATCGATGTGGACGCGGACGTCGTAGCAACTGCTGATTCGTCTTCCTTAATGAACTCTAAATGCACTGATCTTCCTTAATGAACTCTAAATGCAAGGAGCAGTAGTTTGACGAAGCTATGGTTCTTGGAATAATAGCACTAAGGAGAGTGTTCGGAAATACGAAATTTTTCATAGAAGACAAGCAATAGAATTACAGACAGACAAATCAAGAAAATATAAAAATTTTATGAATCTGGAAAGTTTTTTTTTTTCGGTTTTAACCGGATGGGCAAACAACCGCCCGGGTTAAAACCGGGAGGATGAAAAAACCGAAAAAAAATCGGTTAACCGTTTTGAAAGTACCGGTTTTCGGACTAACCGTCCGGTTTTTGACATCCCTACTACAAACTTCAAAAGTATTCGTGCCAAACACTACTACTATTCTATGCGTTGCGACCAAATTTCATGTTCATTGTTTAATCCAGTCACAAGATAAGCAGTGAAAAAAATGCTTAAGACGCTGCCCTGGTATTGTGAAACGCCTTTACCATATCAGGTTGAGTCCCGGCGTAACTGGACACCTGAGTCCATAACTATAGCCCGCGTCCAGTATACTGGACAACCGAACAGAGAGAATAAGGAAGTAATGCCACCGTATGTATACATGACTTGTCAATCTGAAATTTCCCCTCGAACATATGACCGGAGATTGTTGCACCAGCATGTCATATTAATGTTATATACATATATTAATGTTGTATATGCATTGGCGCCGATGAAACGGGGGACATAGTTTCTTTTGTTTTTTTCTTGTTCATAGATTACATGGCAGTTCGTAGTAAAAAAAAAACATTAATCTGGATGTATGTATATCGAACAATATTGACATGTACAACGTGATTTGCAGTGATTAGAATCAATACTGTTGTTTGAAACCAATGTTTTTCCTTCAATGAATGTTGTTTTGTCGCAGTGCAATTCGCGAATTGAAAACCCGAAATTATGTAATACATACATCCAGTTTAATGTGTTTTTATACCCTTAGCTCGTAGAGTCGACCGAAGGGTATATTAACTTTGTCATGAAGTTTGTAATATATTGAAGGAGACATCTGCGACCATATAAATATATGATCAGCATGACGAGCTGAGTCGATTGGGCGATGTCAGTCTGTCCGTCTGTTGCGACGCGCTTTACTGGGCCGTATTAAAAGCTATGTAGCAGGAATTTTGCACACATGCTTCTTTTCGCTGCAGCCAGTTTGTGTGTTTGAATCGCTAAAATCGGATCATGAATCATAAAATCATGGGGCTGCCACACACACCCAAACCCCAAAATTAAGCTCTACTAAGAAAAACTTTTTTATTTATTCAGCAATTTTGACCAAATTTGGGAAAACTGTGTTCCTATAGATAACACAAAAAATATCTGCGAAAAAATGGAATCGGACCATGAGGTCATGGGGCTGCAGCTGCCATACAAACCCAAACCCCAACATTAAGCCCTTCTTAAAAAAAATCAATTATTTGTCCACCAATTTTGACCAAATTTGGCACAAATGAGTTCCTATAGATAAAACAAAAAATATCTGCGAAAAAATGGAATCGGACCGTGAGGTCATGGGGCTGTCATACAAACCCAAACCTCCAAATTAAGCTCTTCTAAGAATTGTTTTTTATTTTGTGCGCTAATTCAAACCAAAACTCACAGAAATGTGTTTTTTTGCAAGGTACAAAATATATGTCAAAGTCGATGGAATCGGACCATTGGATCATTATACGCCAAACACCCATAACCCCTAAAATTAGGTCCCTTTAAGATTTTTTTAGCTAAATTCGAATCAAACCTTATATCAGTGTGTCTTTATCGAAACTACAAAAAATATGTACAAACAAATATATTCGCACTAAAGGGGGAATTCGGGCGCGCCCGAAATTAGCTTCGTTTTAATAACCAACTGACTCGAGAGCTGTTACTGCTTTGAATAGCAGCAGCAGCGGCAGCATTACATAGCTTACACATATGCTGGTTATGTTCGCAATTTTTTCACTGCATTGTTCTTGCTTTTAATGACGTCATATGATTGGTTTTGTTGTTTGTTCACATTTTAGTAGGCAGCTTTGACGTAATTGATCAGCTATTGGGCGGCATACACATAATATCATTGTGATCATAACCTTTGTTTATATCCATCTCTTTAGTGTTCAATGTTGGAACAAACTTGGACAAGATCACAACGGTCAGATAGACGCGAAGATGCAAGACCTGCAGAGTGCATCTATCTGGATGGACCACGTTTACTCCACATCATTTTTATTCCAAAAATAGTGGTAGATAGCTTTACAGATTTACATTCATTCATATTTTCTTATTATACCCTTCGCTCATAGAGTAAAAGGGTATATTAACTTTGTCATGAAGTTTGTAACGCATTGAAGGAAGCATCTCCGACCATATAAAAAGTATACATATATGATCAGCATGACGAGATGAATCGATTGGGCGATGTCCGTCTGTCAGTCCGTCTGTCCGTATGTTGCAGCGCGTTTTTCTCGGCCACTATAAACGCTACGGAGCTGAAATTTTGCACATGTGCTTATTATTGTTGCAGGCTGTTTGTGTGTTTGAATCACCGAAATTGGATCACTGGGTCATGGGGCTGCAATACAAACCTAACTCCCCAAATTAGGTTCTTCTAAGAAAAACTTTTTTATTTGTGCACTGATTTCAACCAAATTTCACACAAATGTGTTTCTCTTGAAGACACAAAACATATCTAAGAACTGATCAAATCGGATAATGGGGTCATGGGGCTGCCATACAAATCCAACCCCCATTTTGGTTCTTCTAAGAAACATTTTTGCACCAATTTCACAAAAACCTTGAATTAATGCGTCTTTACCAAAGCAACAAAAAAGTTCAAAACGAATGGAATCGTACTGTGGGGTCATGCTCCCGCAACCCCAATAAAATTTTCTGAGTAAATATTTTTCTTTGCCCACTTTTTTCAACCAAGCCCAAAACTTTTGTCAAGACGGAAGAAAAAGAATGAGGAGGGGGATTAAATACAAGTCATAGGTACGCCCGAAAAAACGTTTAGCCCAAGGAGAGCGAAGGGTATCTAAATTTCGGCCACGCCCGAAGCCCCCTAGTTTATATATTTGCAGACCTAAAGGCTACACACGCGCAAATTCAAATTTCACAAATTTACTGTTATTTACTTTTTCTTAGCAAATGTCAACAGTCTTAGTATTTAGCGTATATACCTAAGCTCATCTCACATTGACCAATCTTTATGCAAAGTTGCATATCGGTACCTATAACGGATTCGAAAAACCGAGGTGAAAACGTAAGCTTAACTTCAAACGCCCATAGCTCCGTTACCGTTACTCTGGAAAAAAGTAGCTAATATAAAATGTACTCGTTGATTCCTTTGATTTGATTTGAGTACCCATACATCCATTTCCAATCAAAAGTAAAAAGTCGACTTTTTTTAACTCTTCGGGAAACCCTGTTATCTTTGCCCTACCAACTTCTAAGTATTTCGTGCCAAAGACTGTTACCATTGAAAACATTACTACTAAATTTCATGACCATCGGTTGAGCCGTTCGCGAGTTATTTAGTGAACAGACGGTCAGACGGACGATTTCATAAGGGTTTTTTGAAAGAAATTCTTAAAAAGCCTAAAAAACCCAAAGAATAAACGAAAATGAGTAATAATCCTGCGTAGAGCACTTTTTAGGGGAGATAGGGGATCGATTGGTCGGACCTGGTCCATTTCTTTTATTTTACGAGAATACGTCATTGCTACAATTTGGAACTTAGTTATAGCTATGCAGGGGAAGCTGGGGATGCTACAGTCAAATTTACACCATCTTCAACCAACTTGAAGGATATGTCACAACTTATTAGAGAGTTTTAGTATATCGTTTGGAATAAAACGACATAATTTGACATTCCATATAAAAATTAGCTTGCTTACCGTATACGAAACAAAATACAGGAAAACCCCGTTATACGTCACCTCTTTATAAGTTATTTCGCTTTTACGTCGTTATCAAATTTATACCGTGTTTCATATTGCGTCTATGGTTCCCCGCTTATACGTGGTTGCATTTTGCCACAGAAATTCCAAATTAGACAAAACAATAAATCATTCTAAGAACCCGCGTGCAATGAAAGGGATTCCAAAATCGTCTCTGCCAATTTTTTTCGATGAAATGGAAAAGGATGGACGACTTCCAGTTTATTTGTGGAATGGTTCCAATCTTATTTTTTTTCCTCTGTAGAGAATTTCTGCCAGCAGAGAAATTTGTCACAATTCTATTACTTCTGGACAATGTGGCAGGACGTCCACAAATTGTGAACGACATGAATCCCATGTAAAGGGATTTTTTTTTAGCTCTGAATAAAACCCCTTTGTTGCAAGCCATGGATGATGGGGTAATATCGACGTTCAAGGCGAATTATCTACGATGCACATTTCGCCAACTAGTCGAAACTATCAATGAAAATGTATCAAGTGAGGCTTCAGTCTGAGATTACTGGCGATCCTTTGATATCATTATAGCAATAAACATAAAGACTGCTTGGGATGAAGTGCAACAAACCACAATGAATCGAGCCTAGAAAAATCTATGACCTGATTGCATTATTACGAGGAACATCAACGATATAGGAGAAAATGTCGAAGAGGAAATCGTGTAAGTAGCAAAGCAAGTTGGTTTCTTAACAGTCGCAAGTTATCGCATAACGCAGCATTATCGACTGAGAAGCTCTTTTGCCGCACACACACGGAGAATCCTAATCCATTTTTTAGATCTACGTTATGTCAAAATCCAAGAAAATGTATCAGTTTGACAGAACGAAAATCAAAAAAAAAAAATGGATTCGGATTCTCGGTTATGTGTGCGGCGTTACAATACAACTGCTCGATTCGTCGGAAAATGAACTCGACACTGGGGAAGTCCTTAAAGAGTCTGCTACCGAGTAAGATCCCGAAGACGCGGACAAGTCATTCACAAAAGCTCGACTCGCCGAAGCTCTTAACCCTTTGACGACTATAGGCAAATATGTTTGCCCGGAGGTTTTTGACATTTAAAACTGCTCACGTTAAAAATATAACAAAATACTCGGAAAGAAATTCATAAATGAGAGTTGGGGCAACAACATTATTATGGGTATAATTTCCTATCTGACCCGCTTTGCCCCCCAGGGGCCCTCAAAGTTTAGTAAAAAGTAGTTACAGTTCAAGGGGCTGTAATGTAACGGTAAAATCGAAAAAATGGATGAGCCTCAAATAGTGCATTTGGTCTATCCCTTCTCTTTGTAAAATTGCAACGTTCCATGTTTTTCGAAGTTCAGTGAACTCGAACAGGCCTAAAATAAGTTGGGCAAATATATTTGCCTATGGTCTGAAACGGAACAAAACGCACTATGTCTTTTTTTATTAAATTTGCAACATTTAGAGTTAGAGTCGCGAAAATGAATAGTGTAAGAAGGTTTTCGCACTTGCACTTAATTGTGGTGAGTTTATCAAATTTTTAATGGGGTGAATTTAAAATTTTATAAATCTGAAAGGTCAAATAATTTGCGGTATATAGCGTTCATAATTACATTTACCTCACGACAGCTGTTTTTTTTTAGCAACCAAACGAAATATAGAAACTACTGCTTTACGAATCTAGTGATTATGGCGAAGAAAACGTTGTCAAATTATATTACTACAAGTGGTATATTATGGAAATAATATTTGACAAATCAAGGCTAAGTCTAAAAATTGTCATTGACTTAGCAAAATCCGCTGTATCTGCAAAACGCCTAATCTACTCCTAAGGGGCGATTCAGACTATTGACAAGATTTACTAAATCCTAGATTTAGTTGACAGTTGTACCATATTGTACTGCAATTATAATAATAATGGAAGTACATTCTACTATGCATTTTGAATTTAATGACATACAATTTAATCTAGTAGGCGGGTTTCGACTCGATTTATTTAGTGGTTTTAGTAAATCCTGTCCATAGTGTGAATCCCCTTTTATAGACAGTTTCAAAAAGAAGCCCAGCTTTATTTACTCCCCCAAAGTATCCCGTAAAGACTTGACATCGACATAAAGAAAAATGCAACACTGAGAAAAAAAATCCCATTAGACCAATAGGAATTGGCCATTTTATCCCATTAGATTTAGTCAATGGGAAAATCCCATTATTGGGTTAATAGGATACCATTAATTCAATGGGATGGAACATCATTAAAATAATTAGATCGAACTATTAAATCAATGTGATATTATACTATTAATGTTATACGATATCCTATTAATGCAATCATGTTATCCTATTGCCTCAATAAAAGGACATCCCATTAAATTAATATGATTTTCCCATTGAAATTATAGTTTATCCTATATTATGGATAATGGGGCATCCTATTAAAACAATATTTTTTTCTTATTGGGACAATAGTTATTTCCTATAAATTTTATAGGATGTCCCTTTGAAAATACGGTTACCTCAATAACAGGACATCCCATTAAATTAATACGCGGTCTTTTGAAATAAAATTTAGGTGAGCAATATTTTGTTCCATCACCAGCGCCCGCTCTAGCACTTACGCCGCCCCGGGCAAGAGGACAAATTGCCGCCCCTTAGGTACTATTCAAGGCAAATTAAAGGTAGATTGTATGACGAATTTAAAAATGGTGCGGTAATGTTTCTGTAATACTTGTTCTTAATATATGAAGCTAAAAAAGTTCTCCATTAATACTTTTTTATTGTGTTTATTGGATGGCAAAACACACAGGGGTAGTCCTGCTAGCATATATGTATGTAATCAATCAATCACAAATGAACACACACATGCAATATTCTCCTATAGCAGAAAATCGGTAGTGTTGTTTCATCCTAATAGTATGACGTTAAATTGTCATCCGATAAATTGTTTATCGTAATTAATAAGGGCTTCGTAATTTTTGGAAGAGTTGAGAGTGATGAAGTACTTTGGAATACCAAAATGGAAACCAATTATCTTCATTGGAATTTTTTGAAGTCCTGACTCATTGTCAATTTCTAAACCCCTAAGAAAATCTCTACACAAAAACTGGGTACATTTTATTGATAAATATGTGGATTGAAACACTGTAAAATCTTCTCACTGCAAACAGATGATTGTCAGTTTTTATATAGCCACTGATGGTAAAATCACATGAGAAAAGATTTATTGTATTGCAGAACAGATTTTATAAAGATTTGTTAAATATTTCTATAGAAGCAACTGCAACTGATTACGAGCAATGCTCAGATTGGTCGAGTGGTTAAGGCATAGGACGGGGGGCGATACGATGGTCATGGGTTTAATGCTAACTGCGCCTTACTTTTTTCATAAGATATCAGTCTGATTCAATAAGCCTCCTATAAATGGCATTAATACTTATTATTTTCACATTGGTTATCGGAGGTAATGCACAAGGCACGAAAGTAATGATGTAATGATAATGGTTAAATGGTTAAAAAAAAACGGCGGCAAATTACATTTTTCAGTTTTTATATCACGAAATCTGCTTCTATTACTAATGCAAGAAAAAATTCTATGGAATAACTATAGAGCTTTAATTGTTAGTTGGCTAGGAGCATTTTTAGAAAGACAACACCAAAATTGATGGTTATAGTAGAACTCGAACCAATGCCCTAGTAATTCAAGAAATATTATCTTGATCCTGAGAGAAGGCCCAGAAAGTATGCACTAGAAACCTGTTCCGCCTTCGTTCAGACTCCTAAGCGCACCAGTTCATCATGGCTTGATAGTAAGGTTATTTGGAGTTCTAAAATTATAGGTTAGTATTGAATTCCCCGAGCGACATATTTTTCACCGCCGTCAAAAAATATGCAGAGGGCACACGGACACCTGGAGACTTTCACAGCGACGAGACGATTGAAAAATAATGCGAAATTATTTCTTTCACTAAAACCCTCATCACATTTTAGAAAATACTGCTTTGAAAAATGTTGTGCCAAAGAATGGTGCTCGTTTTGACTAATATTTTGGAGTAGTTTTCGATAACATCTTTTTACACTACGGATCTCTTCGCAAACTGATTTCTTCAGTGGTTTATTTTCATAAATGCGTCATCTTGATAATTTTTATAGAGAATTGAGTAGTTAGCTAGTTAAACCAGGAGAACCTAGCAATATCTCGATTATTAGTATGTCCAGTAAAATATTAAGACTGGTTGCAGCTCTGGCAATGTGTACTGTGGTTCCATCCCTCATGTTACTGAAATCTAAACCAACCTGTTCAAAACGTGTCCTCTCAATGCTAGATGAATCAATGCTATTGGAATCAACTAAAGAAACTAATCTGCGAAAAGTAGTAGTTTCAGGCATACAATTTCTTTCAGTTTGATTTTAACGCTTTTATGTGATGAATGTTCTGCGACGCGACTTCTTATTTCTCGTTTCATACGCTGTCCCGCTTGGGAAGTAGGACGGGTGCCAGAGTCACAGACGTAAAATTTTGGCAATTTTTCCTAAGCTTTTTATGATTGCAAACGCAGCACTCCGTATCAATCATTTTTTTTTCTTTAAAACACAACTTTCCTTTTTATGTATTTTATCTGTAGTTTCTTTGGTTGCCATTCCACTAAATCGAAGCTGACGTAAATATTTTCTTTCGGCCTTTTCCACTTTTTTCTTAATCGAGTACTAGCCAAAAAACAGCCCCCAAAATTTGGCGCCCCGGGCGACCGCCCGGCTTGCCCCCCCCTTAGAGCGGGCGCTGTCCATCACTGTACATATAAAATGGTAAATAAATACACGCCGGGAGTATGAATATGAAAATCATAATTAAGTCCCGAATTCGCATCTATTTCAAATTTACGAAATAGATACGAATTTCAGCGAAAATTGCTGTTTTATAAAATAAATGCGAAATCCACCCATTTGTACTTTTTCCACGAAAAAGTTAATTTTCTTTCAAAAAATCAGTTAAGACTGATATGAGAAAATATTTTTCCATCTCAGATTGATTTTTGCATTTGAATTGAATTTTCGCAAAATTTCCAATATACAGAAATTTTTTTATGCGAAATTTCCCATAATAATCCCATTAGTCTAAAATGTACGTCCTATTAGAAGTTCAATGGTTTATAATCTCATTAAACTAATAGGATAAAACTATTAACTTGTTTAAAATAGCCGAGGCGAAAAGTTAATAGGAGTCCCATTAACAGGTTATGGGATGTTTTTCTCTGGGTGAAGGGACATAATATCTTCATCTGATCGACTGATACAATTAAACTTAAACGGGCGCGATTTGTCGCTGCATAATTTAGCAAAATATACGTAATGTGCCTGTTTTGCTGTCAGCTACTACATACAAAAAGGCAAGTTTGCTCTTGGATGTTTTTCGAATTACGTAAGCATTTACAATACTCTACCGTAACCTATAGCTATCTTATAGAAATCCGCACTGAATATCGAGCCGGTTTGCCGGAGGAAGACATCTACTTTGGTAGACCACGAGTCCACCCTTTTCCAGAGATGATGAGGACTGGACTTTTCAGGAAATAACTCTTCATAAAATGGGAAACCGATAGAATTTGAAAGTTTGTGCTTGTTGTACTTTTATGGATGAATATGACTGCACAGATGTACTTTGTACCCAACATAATGTGTCCTTTTGCTCCACAACATCTCGAGATTGCTTCAATATTTACCATACCTAACATTAATTGTTATCAATTGGGATCTTTACTCTTAAAATACATGAATTACACGTCACAATGCCGTTATTATGTTCAGTCGTTTTTAGGTGATAAATTCCCTTTCAACCCACAGGCAAATATATTTGCCATGCGAAATAAGGGGTAAAATGGGGGGCTAGGGGCACAATTTTTAGTGACATAACTACTATTGACCTAGTGATCACGAAAATAAAACAAAAAACAAAATCGCTTCGGCCAAAAATGTATGGTCCTCAAAGGGTTAAGCAATATGAGGAGCTCATGCTAGACGTTAAACGAAGTGAAATGGTCAAGAAATAATACCGCGCAAAGAATTGTATATGGAAAAAATTTTCGAAGTTCGACAAAGGACCATGGAAGAGTTTTTTAAACTTCCAAATAAAAATTGTTGATGCCAAAAGTGTTTTATGTATATGAACCCACATACTCATTACGTGAATACAATAAAGCTTCATAATTACGGCTTATTTATATGCCTGTTTTGGCAATTCATTATTGTAGACTTGGGAGTTCGATTTTTTATTGCTTCGATATACGTCGTTTCGACTTACGTCGCATATTTTTGGAACCAATTAACGACGTAAGTCGGGGTTTTACTGTATCTTAATTTTGCATGTCCTAAGTAGACATAGCTGTTAAAAACGACAAATTATTTCGCCAATTTCGACTGTTTCCAGAGCATCAAATATACGGAAATACACCCATGCCTACTTGGGACATGCAAAATTAAGATATTTTGTTTCGTATACGGTAAGCAAGCGAATTTTTATATGGAATGTCAAATTATGTCGTTTTATTTCAGACGATAAGCTAAAACTCTCTATTGTCATTGACCAAGAACGAATTTCAGGTTGCTACCATTTTATGGGATACAGACATAGGAGGGTATAAAATAAACCCTAACGCTGGATGCATGGCCGTGTGATTATCATCATTAGCCTTTTTGCTAATATTTGAAGAAATTATAGATAAGCCCACAGTTAATTACAAAATCAACATACTGATGACCTTACTAAGCATCCAACAATAAAGAGAAAGTATTTCTAAAATTCCTTCCAAAATGGAATATTTCCGCACAACAGAATGGTGCCTCGCAAAGTTTCCAAACCATTGTTCCGCACGACTTTCGCTCAATATGATGTACAAGGGAAACTTTTTTGAGAGAAAGATAATTACTAACAGATTATTTCGTGCTCGTTTTTCTGCGTTCTAATCGTTTGAGACATTCAATTTCAATGAACCAATTTCGCTGTTGTTTAACATTTAACATTATCTTCTACTTCTTGACTGACTTTAGTTTTCCCCGACCATCACCGCGTCGTTGTTGCTACCCGCATCGATAATGTTTGGTATATTCATTCCTTCAACAAAAACCCAAAAATCCTTGCAAAATTCAACAAGTTCTTTAAAATCAAATTTAAGGAAACCATCGTGTACATACACATAGGTATTGGGGTATGCATTTGAGGTAATTCTATACATTATTCTGTATTGTGTGCAAAGAGATATGAATCTTTCATCTCAGATTTTCTGTTCAGTGTTGTTCTTTCTATAGCCTCCGGATAAATTGTTGATTTTCGAACGTTTGTTTGTTGGTTGTTTTGTGTTACATACAATTTTTTTACTGTGAATATTTTCCTTTTTTATGTTTTATGGGAATTGTGTGTGTGTAAGAAAAAGAAAATTATTCAGGCTCGAACACGATACTCGTGTAATATGTACGTAACATCGTCTGCAAATGGCATACTAATGAGATCGTTTCAATACGAGCACGAAGTACCAATTACATAGGGAAAGGAAAAAAAATTAAGGATAGATTTTGTTTTTTTTTACAAATTTCAGCTACGTATTAAACAGGGCAAATTCATTCTAATTAGGACTGATGTTGGGGAAGCTGATATGAACAGTAAAAAAAAAAATCTTGCCAACAGGTATAATTATTGTGGTGAAAATCTAATGAGAAGCAAATCAATCTGTTGCATGCTATTTTGTTTGGAGGGTATAGGATAGGTAAGGAACGTTAATAATAATTAATGATGTTACGTAAGGAAGAAAATATAGTCGATTTTTTTGTTTCAGAGCTCTTGATATCTAGATCTACGTGATTTGCTTGCCAAAGGTCATGAAAGCGCCAGTTATCTACTAATAATAATTACTAGACTGAACACTTGAAAAATCTCAAAATATGTACATATATGTATATTACAATCCTCTATGTTTGCATTAAATTTAAATGTAATGTCTTAATATCCTGTCGGTCCCCCATTATTTCCAATTAACTAGAAAATTCGTCTTGCCGCTGAGTTTATTAAGTTTTCGCGGATATTTGGGACAACTTTCTCCAATGCTTTTTGGAAGGCGTCTTTACGTTTCGATACGAACTGGCCTGGCATTACTTTCCTTCCATTCCATGGGGTAACCCTTTCTCACCTCTCACGCGTATTCTCCATAAATTTTCAATGGGATTGAGGTCTGGGCTACGAGCTGGCCATTCCAAAACTGTATTTTGTATACCCTGGAACTATTCTATCATCCTCCGAGCCCCATGGATGCTGGCATCGTCCATTTCGAAAATAAAGGTCCAATAATTGACTCAACATGGTTAATGAGCGATGTCTCCAACATCTTCACGTAATCATTTGTGATAATTTTTGGTTTAATACAGCCTATGGTAATTACAATTAGCCTGCAAATAAAAACAACCCAAAATCATCACATAGTGCCGATAATATTAAACACCATTAACGACATTTAAATTAAACTTATTTTCGTCGCTGAAAATAACTGTTTTGCACTTCGCCCAGAGACGTAACCAAGGGAGGGGGTTCATAGGGTGTGGACCCCTCTCGAAATGTTTTCAATAATCCCTGAATTTTTAGTTTGAGTCTCACCGTGAACCAATTCAGTCTATGGTGTTTTTCGAACTCACGACCCATGTGACGACAGACTATGATCTCACTTAGATGTTAAATGAGTACCTATTTATAGGGATAAATAATTTCCCTTTAACGCAATGTAAATTTACAATCTTATCAAGCCTAAGATTGGCAGTCAAAGTGGTTCCTGGCTTTGTATAGAAGGGGCTTTGCTGCTGAGCGTGTTGTCAATACCTCAACAAAAAAGCAGTTACGATTTCGGAAATTAGATAATAACAAATCAGCCTTTCCAAAAATGGGTTAATTCGAATATATCAATGCGAAATACGCTGAACACAACCCTTCAAACTAAATTACGCGGAATCTATGCGACAATCTGCGAGTTCTCTCCCCTGCCATTTATTGGAATTGTTTTTCAAATTTTTCCTCCGTATTGACATGTTTTCATGGGAGCTTGCAACTTTGAATTTTCTGTTCCGCAGGTCCTGCGATCATGGGCGTAGCGTGGATTTTAGTGAGAAGGAGGGGGGGGGGGGGGGGGTTGGTCAAGCCCATATTTTTTTCAACATCATGGGGAACATGTAATTTAAATCTACAACAACAGTTGAGATTTTCCGTCAATTAAAATTGTTGATCGCAAAAATATTATTTGGAAAGTTTTACATTCCAATTTTTAGGAAATACCGCTAAGAATGATCTTGTTCCCCTTTTAACGACAAGTGTCACCTGCCCGTGTTTTCACTTTTACTCCTGATTACATCTAACTCGCCTAATAATTCTGTTTAGACCCGTGGCTCGTCTATACTTAGAAGTATGTAGTAAAATTTCTAACCAAATTAAATGAATGAAGTTAAGTTCCATTATTTTCTCAGAGAGACCTTCCTGTTACATTTCTTTATTATAACAATTAAACATTCCGTTCAGCGAAAATGTTATAAATTTTTACATTTAAGCCATGAAATGACCAAAAACAGAAAATAGAGAGGATCCTCGCTGACAGTAAGCCTTAGGATTTTATTAAGGGGAAGATTTTAACTTAGAAAAATTAGATGAAACGAGAGATTGCAGGAACTGATTATGTTATCGATCAATGTCACTCACACATGATATCCGATATCAAAAGCCTGAAAGTGTAGAATATTTTAGTTTTCTAGACTGCAGTTTCAGGACTAGAAATTGTTTTTTTCTAATTTTTTCTTTTTTTTTCAGTTCAACGTTTCGCTAATTGCTGAACTATTTCCATTACGTCGTCGACTTCCCGCCAAAACGACGTAAAGGAAATAGCTCGTGAGGATGCCCGCAATGGGCGGAACGTTGACTTGAAAAAAATAAAGAAGAAATAATCAAAAATCTAAGCTGGTCTTCACTTCACACAAAAAATGTATACATCATCATGTACATAATTAGGACTAGAAAATTTTATTTTTGTGACACGGTCAATCCCGCATATTTACGCCTTCAAATATTATAGTAGGTACAACAGTAAGATTTTTTTTACTGTGATCATCGGCCCCTCCCTGCCTCTCCTTGGCTACGCCTATGAGTGCGATAGATTATTCTTAGATTTCGCATTTCATTTATGTAAAAAGTGCTTACAGTCTGCACAACGAAACATCCGAATAAGGGTTTCTTCCCTTTTGAAAGCGTAGTTAACGGGTGTAGAGTTTTTTTTAGGTAGGTACAACAAACAATACAAACAAAATCGTGCAGATGCTATAGAGAACAACTGCTATAATTTGTACAGTACGTAGTTAGAAAATAAATAAATAATAGGCGCGACAATCCAACATTGGGCTAAGGCCGCAGATGTGTTTACGCCTTCAAACATCAAATTTCCAAGATCTTAACTGCTTTTTTGTTGAGGTGTTGAGATCAACAGCACGCTAAGCAATGTTATTTATCCCCATGAATGGGTACTCGTTTATCATCTGAGTGAGAGCATAGTCTGTCACAGGGGCCATCAGTTCGAACAACACCATAAATTGAGTTCGTTTACGGTAAGTCTCGAACCAATGACCTTGTACAACGAAGGTGCGCGCACTAACCACTACACCAGCTAGACTAGTACTACTACAGTACGTATTTAGAAAATCACTACAGAGGGGACACGACCATATTTTAACGAGAGAGGAGGCCTTAATTATCTTTGTGTTTCAGGTTTTGGTGGTAAAGCTACCTTGTAAGCCAGGATAGATCGATGGATATCAATATTACTATCCTTTATATTCAAGACGGGTTTAGCGGAAGTGATTCCGCGAAACAAATTGCTCGGCTTTCCACAATCTCCTCTAATTTGGAGGCATTATCGGAGGAATGAAATAAAAGAAAAGAAAATCTAAACAAATTGAATAAAACGGTAATATTTCTGCAACTTTGGACTCCTACCGAAATAGAATCCTGGCTACGTCCTTGATTTGGCCTGAGTGAAAAACACCCATGGTTCAATAAACTTTGCCGAGGGTCCTTTTTTCAAGCAAAGTAAATTTAATTTACACAGAAATAAAAAATCCCATTTTCGCACTTTTCATACACAGTTGGGCCGGGATATAGCGGCATATTACCGTTTAAAGTGTGTAGTTCTAAATTGTTGAGTTTGTTTAGGTTGATTTTGTTGATTAAATTCCTTACTTTACCTGCCGTTACATTACATTCCGTTCCGAATGAATGGTCCGACTGCTTCCGTTCCGTGCCGTGCCGTCTGTTCAGTTAGATACCTATATAGACTCCATTGATAAGTGTTCAGCACGGTTCGGCACGGAGGCATTCTGTGCAATTACTCGGAACGGGACGTAACGTAACTTGAGATAACGTAAGCATCTGGTTCGCCCTTAATGGGTGATTTTTCAGTTTTTTAGATTTTTTTTCACAGATCCTCATTAAATCGATTCTGTCCGTCCGTCTGTTCACTAAGTAACTTACGAATGGCTCATTTGATCGCCATGAAACTTGGTAGGAATGAGTAGAATTATAACAGTTTTTGGCACAAATTCCTTATAAGTTAGTAAGGCAAAGGGAACAGGGTGTTTCGCAGAGTTAAAAAAAAGTTGACTTGTTTAGTATGTATCGTATCGGAGATGGGTTTTCAAATCAAAAGACTCGACGAGTACATTTTATATCTGTTACTTTTTTTCCAGTTTCGAGTAACGGTAACGGAGCTGTGACTTTGAAGTTAAGCATACGTTTCCACATCGGTTTTTCTAAACCATTATACACTCCCAGTCACTTGAATAGGGACAAACTTTTCGAGAGTTGTTTATCTCAAAATCTCCTTTTCCTTGCAGCGGAGAGGGTAACTCAGTATTTGTTTACAAAGGCTATTATGTTGCTCATAGTTTGCGAAAAAAAATGAAACATTTAATAACAACAGTTATGTTTCATCAACATTATGCTGATGCACTAATAAATTCTATGTTCAAAATTGGGTCACTTGAATAGGGACAGTTGCGATTCGGTCGTTATTTCGAAAGTGCTAGTATATTATCCTAACTGTTTTTGTTTTAATCCACTCAGATTGTGTTTTGACTTTAATTTTTGTAAGTTTCGGTAAACATGGGTAGAGGAAAAAGCATTAAATACCGCGCAAATGGCTCAAATCGATGTTTTGAGAAATGAACAACACAGATTACGCAAAATTTCGAAAATAGTGAAAAAAAGTAAATCGGTTGTGTTTAACTATTTAAAAAATAAAAGTGGATATGGACGAAATAACTTTCGAAATAACGACCGAATCGCAACTGTCCCTATTCAAGTGACCCAATTTTGAACATAGAATTTATTAGTGCATCAGCATAATGTTGATGAAACATAACTGTTGTTATTAAATGTTTCATTTTTTTTTTCTCGCAAACTATGAGCAACATAATAGCCTTTATTAACAAATACTGAGTTATCCTCTCCGCTGCAAGGAAAAGGATATTTTGAGATAAACAACTCTCGAAAAGTTTGTCCCTATTCAAGTGACTGGGAGTGTAGGTACCGATATGAAACTTTGAACATAGATTGGTAAGCATGAGCTTATTGACTTGAGATTTGCTAAGAAAAAAGTAAATAACAGTAAACTTGTGAAATTTATATTTGTGCGTGTGGAGCCCCATTTAGGTCTGAAAATATGAACATTGTTGTGAGGGTTTTTAGAAAATTACATATGGAACATGTCTGCAAATTTTCATGGACACTCATATAAACGGGCTCAATGAAGTCATTTCATATAAGTTCCTTTTTCTTGATTCGGACAAACCGCAACGGATTTACAGCTCATAAATTCAGTTTTCATCTGTAGCCATCCTTACGTTTGCCTAAGTTGCTTTTTGTTGTGAATTCATCAGAAATTATAAATCGAAAAATGTCTGTAGATTTGCCGTTGAGTACTTTTATCCAAACTGGATACATAATAAATGCGTTAATTAGACCAATCCAAGGAACCAGAGAGAGAGAGGGAGAGATTCGAAACATCCATTACATTCATTGATTTATGATTGACACTATACCTCTGCTGGGCTTGTCCAACCCTGATATGATTCAAGTAGCGGAGATGTGAATATTGATTCAAATCAAAATGAAACGAAAGCGATATTTAATTGGTTTGCAATAATCCAACGGCTAGGCTTGATTAGCCAGAGACCAGACATTATCGAGGAAATAGGTACTTCGTGGTGAGCGGATATTTTTCGGTTATGGACACTGAAAGCCTAGACAACTCAGAGATTTATGTCTCAATTGTATTTGATGTTGAAAGTATTTCAATCTCGGATACCAAAGTCCTCCGAAGTTTTAAAAAATTTAGTGTAAATTAAGCTGAAAATTTTTAAAAAATTTGGAGATAGAGACTATACAACGTCCTCCGTTCACACGGTTCTGATCTCTGTCATCACAAATGCATTAGGATAAGCTGACCAGACGTACAGCATTTTGCTGTAAAGTACAGCATTTTCACATGTCGTACAGCATTGGCAAATGTACAGCAAAATGTACAGCATTCCCCATGGCACACAATGAACTCAATAATAAGCTCCTCGGTGAGGCTTTCGATTAGTCTTTTCTGCTTTTAATGTGCAAAGTTTGACTCCTGCACCCGGTACGATCGATAATTAGCGAGATAATCGAACTTTTATGTTTGGCAATCGTTCATTTTCGATAACTCGGGAACCCTTCTCGATCTTTCTGAAAATTGGCACACTTGTAGACCTTTTTGGCGCTTACATTTTTTCGGAAGTTAAGGTTGCTCAAATCGCAATCTTGAGTTTCTAATTGAAAAATGTCCATAACTCGACAATTCGTAAGCAAAAAACTGAAAATGTAATTTAAATAACTTGTAGAGAACCGTACTGTCCATATTTGGTGAACAGTTCAAGGCTCTAGCTGTCATGGTTCAGAATTTACAGCCGTCGAAAAATACGATTTAAGATGTCAAGTTTGACCCCGGTACGATCGATATTAAGCTAGATAGGCTGGAAACAGATTAGACGCGTTGAATGCTGCCGAAGAAAGCAGCACAATGCATTTTAAATAGCTGACATGCTTGCTGGTGCTGTTCTACAGCAACAGCGAAAAACATGTCAGCCATTTAAAATGCATTGTGCTGCTTTCTTCTGTTTCAAGCAATAATCGCACTTGTATGTTTCCTAATCATTCATTTCCATAACTCGAGAACCGACCGAAATTTCTGGAATTTGGCATACTTGTAGACCTGCTTGTCGCACACTTCCTCCAAGTTTCAGGTCCTACCTATCCGCGCTCGGAAGTTACCGCTGGCCAAATCGCACTTTTGTATCTTCTAATAGACAATATTGTCCATGACTTGAAAATTCTTGAGCGGAATTTTGAAAGACTTGTCGAGCATCGCACTCTCCGTCGAAAGATGCGATTTTAATTTATTGTTCCTATCACAAAACGATGGAAAATCAGTCACTCCATCCGATTCCCTTATCAATCTCCATTGGAAAATGCATACTAAAGAAAGGACTCTGCAAGGGTTTTTAGATCAAGTTTGCATGCATATTCCCCTCCAAAAATATCGCAAACAGGATTAGGCACCATTTCACCGCTCTGGAGGTGCCTGGAAAGCCACCACCAGCTTAAGAATTCTCGACCCAATGAGGTAACAGTTTATCTTTTGCAATAAACGAAATGAAGCTTTTGAATAAGTAGGTACTTTGTGGGCATCTTGAAAACCAAGATGCCAGATCATGCGACTGTCCTTACAGAAATCTGAAATTTCGGAAATCAATCTTTTGTTTTATGATATCGAGTACTGTTCTCTCTTAACAGGTTTTTTGTGTTAAAACAGCCCTTCACATGATGATGTTTTTTGTCAAGGAGAACCACACTGAACCAAATATTTCTTCATATGAACGAATTTTTTTCGTAAAAATTTTGAATAAAATTTTTATTTGATTTGAATAACAATTTGTTGCATTGAAAAAGTACGAGTAGATTTTAAGAAAAAAAGTTGCATATTATTCAATATGAAAATTTTGTTTTTGTTTTATCAAATTAACTAAATTTTCATCAGTTTTCTTACTATTCGCTTACAATTTTTTATCAATTTGAAGAAATCGCACTTTGTAAAAGTTTTTCTTCAAATAGAAGAAATTATTCAAACTGACGATTTGTTTGCGCTAAATTATTGGAACCAATTGACGACGTCGGAATATCGTGCCACATTGATGATGATGAATTGTAAGATTGATAAAAATTAGTCAAAATAACAAATTAACAATTTGTCAAATTCGTCAAAAGGATGAAACTTAATCAAATAGAAGAATAGTATCATTCTTATATTTTATATATGTCATATTTTATCACAGTGAATAATTTAGTCATATTGACAAAATCAATTCTTCAATTCTTCTTTCTTACGAAATTTCTTCAAACTGATGAATTAATAGTAATGCATTTTCTGTATCTTTTCGATTTTTTGAGTAATCTTTGCCTTTAAATTTTAATGGAAGTCTCAATTCCAAAAAGAAAATTTTTAATACAATTTGTGAGAAAGAAAAAAAAATTAAAAAATGTCGTGGCCGAGTCTCAATAAGGCGTCCGCCATGCAGTGTGTATCAAGTACTGCAAGGTCTTGAGAACATTGGAAATATATTTCCCTTCTGGCGCAGTGGCAAGGTGAGTGGACTGGCACGCAGGCGGACCGAGTTCGAATCCAGCTTCTAACACAATGGTAATATGGTTAATTGTATATAAAAAAGTGTTTAATAAATATTGAGAGTCTTGAATAAATATAATAATAAATTAAATTAGTTTCAATACAAATAAGACAAGACGCAATGTTAATTTTTAATATTTAAAAAAAAATAGAAAATTTCTTCATATTGACAAATTATTCATCAAATTACAATAATAATTATTCAATATGACTGTGTTATTCTTCAATCCAAATAACAGCTTCATTGACCGTATTTTGATGAAATTTTCATCATATTAAATGTAAGTTCGTCGAATTTACGAATTTTTTGGTTCAGTGCAGTGGCGTAGATAGATTTCGAAGGGGGAGGGGATCGGTGGTCAGGATTATTTTTTTCAGCATAGGAGAAATGCATTAAAGTCAGGAGATCTAAATAAGGAATTTAAGGAATAGTCAACACCATCTTGTTTCTATGCTTTTCTACCGAATAAACATGTTCTTTAGTCGTTTAAGATCTGTCTGCTAACGAGTTCGAAAAATGGGCTGGTTTTGAAATTATTCCAATTTCGCTTGTTTAGCTGAGATTGCGGAGGAGTTTGACACAACGAAGCAAATACTGTTGTGGGGTGAACATATAATTGAAGGTTCGTCTTCAATATCCAGCGCAAATATTAAGAATCGTTCCTGCACTGGAGATGGCTGCGTAAACATAGGTCTCAATGAGTGGTTTGTCTGCAGAGCGAGGAAGCAGGACGTAAATACGTTGAGGTAGCCTCTGTGAAATAATACCGAACGATGATCCGGCGGATGAGGGAACGAGATGGTTGTGAGAAAAGTCCTATACTTATGTAACTGCATACTGGGTAGCATTGTTCAAGTTCAAGCCTCTCATGTGCGGCTGTATCACAAAATTTTGTTAGTAAATCTGTGATCTGTTCATGTGACGCACTATCTAAAAAACAAAGCTTGAAATCCGAGTATGGCTGAGGATTTGCCCGAAAACTGAATTCCGCAAGCATTTGTACAGCATTGAGCCTTCGGAATTCTGGTCACCTTACATTAGGGCCGCATCGCTTAACTATTGGCTAGCCATGGTTTTATGAAGAAATTTGGTGATATTATTCGAATTGATTTTTATCGCGTTTCTTATCTTCGGGACAACAGTTTAGTAAAATCCGCCGACTTTCTGGAACAAGTTAAGATTCTTTTTTTTTTGCGAAAATTTGAATGCCCTGTGATTTGTCCGAACATAAGTGTGTTCAAAATTTTTGAGTACTTAATTAAATTTTCTGAACGTACGGGCTATCCCGCTTATGTAGATAAGATAGAGGTGGCAAAAGAGGCACAATAAATAAGCATTTGCTTTGACTGTGGAAGTCTCTTCTTGTCTACAAAAAAATTCCCAGAATTTCTGGAAAAATTGTTTTTCGTAGTCGCGATTTATTTATAGTTAAGGAAATATTTTTTTGGCCCCTAAATCTCGTGCGAGTGCGAGTGACCACTTTTCAACACCATACTTCTCTAAACGCTTTAAGCCTTTCGCATTTCATCCATTTGCATATTGAAACTTTTTAATTCAATTACCACTCATGCAAGACAATCAATTCCAATATTGTGTATATTTTAACTCATTCATTCACTCATCCATTCACACTCACTGGGAGTTACAACAGATGCATACAATAAACAATGTTTTCGACAAGTTTAAATGGAATTTGTAACTCAAGAGTTTGTGTTGGGTTGGTGATTTCTTATAGAGTAGGTACTCGTATGCACAAAACATATAGAATAATATTCTTTGCGTGCACCAGGACATTCAGCATTTAGCCTTCAAACTAAATTTCAAATTCGAGGACTTTACAAAAGTTTCCAGAAGTTCGGCTTGCAACGTGATGAAGTTCATATCACACAAGGACCATGTGCGAATGACGAAAATTTTAATTCTGGTGAAAATATTTGTAAATTGTAAAAAAAAAGAAGAAAAAAATGTTTGAACCGAATGTTGTGATAATTCTGTGAAAAGAAAAATGGGTAAATGAAGAGTGGAGTAGGTATACTTGCTTACTTATATGCATACACAGTTTCATCCAGGAAGTTCAGATTACAAGTATTTATTATAAGGATGCAGGAGCATCCTGAAAATATTTATTATATAAGTGTTTTTTATATTATTTAAGTGTTTTTTTTTAGTATGAAATCTTAAAGAGCTTAGTGAAATGTAGGAAGGCATTGTAACAAATACAGATGTGAATAAAACCCTACTAATTTTCTAAATTACTAGATAACCACATGAAAGTCTCTGTAACTTGTAATATTTATACCTTACCACGCATAATCGTAAATGTCGAAACAAAATCATCAATCTTTTCCGTAACTTGACAGAAAAAAACCTTTTACCACTTCAGTTCGTCCTAGCATAAAGTGAATAAAGATGTACTAAAAACTCGAATTTTAATGCAATTTTCGTGCCTCGTATTTTATTTGACGAGTCTAAAAAAAATACATATTGACAAATATGGAACATTATTCTTGTTTTTTCACAACCTCAGGGGCATTACCAAACACTTTTGATCGATGCTTAAGGATAAAATCAAATATTATCCTTTATTGTTTCTAAACATACAATAAAATGACAGATAAAACTTCGTTAAAAAAGAAAAACGCATCCATATTGCTATACCCATTGAAAGTCGGCCGTTTTACGACTTGCCTTTCAGACGTACAGACATACATAGGTACTCGTCTCGTATTATATTATGTGATTATATTTGACGACATCGACAACGACATGGGACCGACTTTATTCGGGAAAAGGATCCTTCGGGAGCTTATTATTTCACATTTTACTCTTGTGCACATAATACCCATGTTATACATACGGATACTACATAAAACATACAGTCGATGGACTAGGAGAAATGCCATTAGGCATGTACTCGTCAGAGAGAAGAATGAAATTAATGCGTCAAGAACGGAACGAATGAGTATTTTTTAATTTAGCAAGAAAATATATTCGTAAAATTACACGGATCCTTTCTGCTGGAAAGAAATGTGAAGACACTTCAGTAAAATTACGCCCTAATGAGTTTCATACCCTGGGCGCACTTTGCTCTTTTATCGAATATATTCTTGTTGCGAAAGAAGAGCCTAATTTATTACACGAATGCAAATCAAATGAAAATAAACGTCAATTCGCATTTCTTTCTTTGATCATTTTGTTTGAAACAATAGAACAAGCAAGTAAAGAGGATATTAAGAAGTGAATTTATTTATTATTAAGTTCCTGTAGAAGCAAATAAACTGAATCGGTCATTCAGCAACGTACAGAGCCCCTTCCAAAATATTTTTGTAAAGAAAAGAGAACAACAAAAAAAAACCCTTTTATGACGGCTAGTGGATCCACTAGTTTTTTTTTTTTTGTTCAGACAAAGGCCAACTCACTAAATATAATTATACCGATGACTGCCAAACTCCTTTCTTCCTTGTCTCTTTATACCTCCCGATTATAGCTTCGAGCTACTTGGGCTGCGGTGTAGGTTACTACTAGGGACGTCAAAAACCAGCCCGTAACCCGGTTTTCGTTTTTTTGGCTTTCTAGCAAAGCCGGTTAGACCGTCCGGCTTTAACCGGACTCAAAGTTTCGGTTTTCCGGTTAACCAAGCCTTTTCATTGATTTGCTTAGAATTTTAGTAAAAAAAAGCATACACAATCGTATTGTTGGTGTTCGTATCGTATGCAAAATCAAATCAAAGATACAAGGAGAGCTGCTAATTAGGCGAAAATATGTTTAAGGGCTAAACGAAATTTCTTATAGAGGACAAGTAATAGAAAAAATGAAAAATCAAGAAAATATAAAAAAAATTATGATTTTTGAAAGAATTTTTCCGGTTTTAACCGGATGGACAAACAGCCGTCTGAGTTAAAACCGGGAGGGGGAAAAAAAAGCGAAAATAACCCGGTTAACCGTTCTGAAAGTACCGGTTTTCGGACTAACCGTCCGGTTTTGACATCCCTATCGTTACTATACCGCCTGTCTTATGTTATTTCTACAGGCAGCTGTATCCTGAATCGTGTGTTTCTTTTTCATTTGGTATGTCCAGAAGGAGGTGTCTAAATAGTCATAACATAACGCACACCACTCGGTCATGCAGCTCAAGCAATCAAATTTAAAATCAGATTGTAGTGCAGAAATAGAATTCTTTCTTATTCGTTAGCTGTGCATTGGCTCCCAGATGTTTTTAATGGTCTGGCTGGTCTAGCGGTGAGTGCGCGCACCTTCGGTGCACAGGGTCATGAGTTCGAACCTCACCGTGAGCTATGGTGTTTTTCGAACTCACGAGCTTGTGACGGACTATGATCTCACTCAGATGTTAATCGAGTACCCACTTATGGGGATAAATAACACTGCTGAGCGTGATGCTGATCTGCATTACCTCATCAAAAAGCAGATAAGATCTTGGAAATAGGATGTCACTAACACATCTTGCGGCCTTAGTCCAATGTTGGATTGTCGCGCCTGTTATTTTTAATGTGATGACCCCGGCCAGCGCATACAGTGGGGAAAAATAAATTATTATTCGGACATCGCATTTTCGCAAAGACGTGCTGTATAAAATGTAGGTACCATGTAAATGACTATAACTTGAATTTGTTTTTGCTGAACCGAATGGGGGATTGCATTTTCAAATATGTATGCCCTATTCGAAAGAAGAATCAGCGGTTTTAAGGATGCTTTCACCAGTCCCATAGTATAGATAATTGTACCGTTTTTCCTTCCTGTTGCTACAAATTATCTTAACCCTTAACCTTTAAATGCATGGCGCATGGGGTCTGAACCCATTATCGTAACTGACCACCTCTTATGTAAAACCGGTCACTGAACAAGGAATCAACCTTTACTTTCCCAGGAAATAGCCCGTTTCACCAGAAAAGCGAAAATAGCAATGCGTACCTAATGTGGTACGCCGCATGCATTCAGGTCATATGTTGTAAATGAAACACATTTTTCCAATTTTTTATTGTGTCTCTTACTTTATTAGGGACAGTGCATAAATGAAAGGATAATGAATATTGATAGTTTTGACCGAAATTATAGTGGAAACACGATATATTGATAATTTCGATATAAAGTTGGGCATGGAGCGCTACCATATACATTTGTTTAAAAGGAAGCTGGGGTAGGCGCGTTCATGTGATTAGTTTCCTATTCCTTATAATGTAGTAGTCACATCCTTGTCAGTACATCGACGCCTCACTGTAACGAACCCATAAGCTCCAAAGTCCAACGAGACTTCTTTTGAGTTATTATCTCTCTTGATTACCGTAACTCTTAGTAAAGCATGGTGCGTTGATGACTGCCGTGTGTAATGTCGTGTAATATCGCTCAAAAGAATAGCTTTTAAAATCCCTCAAAACAATAACGTTCATCCACTTTGATGACGTACAGACAATTCGAAGAAAGCTTCGGGAAGCCAAAAATGAACTTATGTTAAAGCTTGTTCTGCCTAGTTTGGGAAAAAGTACAAAAATAATCAAAAATCTAATAATCGCTAGACTTTTACAGAAATCTATCCATGTACCATGTACGCCAGACGTGTCAAACTCGCGGCCCGCGGGCCACATGCGGCCCGCCTTGCAGTTCTGTGCGGCCCGCGGCCATGTCGAAGGAGCACAATGTGTATCAATCAAAAATGTTGAAATTGGTAAGGTGAACAAATTAAGCCGTTGAAATAAAGTCTACAAAAATTACTAAAACTCGTCAGTGGCATATGCAAGATTATTTTAGGATTTTTCTCCAAATACTACCAACAATTTGAGGTCGGTTATTTGATTTTATAAGACAGCTCATCTTTTTCGTACAGGACAATACTAAGTATTAAACTGTTCTGTCCCGAAATGCAGTTAATAAAAAATTGGTTGGCTTTACTAAACATGAATTGAGATTTATTTTGAAAAATGGCAAAGCTTTAAAAACTACAGAAATCTTGGAATTGTTAACTAAATCACCTGGATGTGAAATTACAACATAATAATTACATGTGCCTGATTTTTAGACCTATACTATGTATTGGTGCATGAGTTTGTACCATATCACAAACAAATTATTGTCTCTTTTAGCCACCATTCTGCTTAAATTAATTTAATCTGACTATTTTGTTATATTGGGTGACCTGGATGACTAGTGCTAAAAATTTTTTATCATCTGTCCCAAATTTGACGTTAATCATGTTATTCATAAAAAGTTATTACTTGAAGCTCAATCATATTTTCACGTTTTCGCTTCTTGTCTTAATTGTTTAATGTTCTTGAAGTACATTTTCCAAAGGACGAAGTTCTCACGAAAAATCCCGAAGCCGCTCACAGTGATTTCCAAACGGAAGGCGCGCCCCCCTAGGGAGGCGTGGCGGTGCGGGCACAACTCTAATATTGATACCATTAATAAATTAGGGCTTGCTTTGCTTGCCATAATTAATTATGGTTTTCTTGCGAACTTCTTTCGAAATATGTACACCAGGAGGTAATCGGTTGCAAAATGGCAAAAATTGTATTTTCGTCGATTAATTCGCTGCTACAAAATCCATTTGATGAACACCGCTGAGAATATTTTAGGTCGAGAAAAAAATGAAAAATCTCTTGATACGGCTGATATGGTCTTTAAATGTTTTTTTTTTTTAAATAACAGTTACGGATTTTGGTCACTCCAGTAATATCGATTTTGCTCATGACGAAATTCAGGATGCGGAAATCATGAAATTTAAATAATACTTCCTAAAAATCACTAGTTCCAAAAGATGGGCTGCACTAACAAACAATTTAAATTGCGGCAATGGATTCCTGGATGAAACTTATGTCCAAAATTAAAGCATTCCTTGCCCATGGCGGGGGGGGCAGGATCAGCAGATCTCGCAAGGGGGGCACGAGCTCGATCACCACTGCGCTAAAGTGATGCAGACTTTCTGTCATATTTTAAAAATAATATTCTGTAATCAATTTGCGTAATACGATTATACCATTTCTCAGTCAAGTTCATAACTATGGAACATCAAATTCATAACTTTGGAACATCAAATTCGTAACTTTGGAACATCAAATTCGTAACTATGGAACATCAAATTCCTATTTGTGGAACTTCAAATTCGTAACTTCGGTTATTCCGAAGTTTCATAATGCGGACCCTTAAATTCACAACTGAATAAAACTAAATACATCTTTCACAACCTGTCTGTCTGTCAAACCTACGAATTTGATGTTCCAAAGTTACGAATTTGATGTTCCATAGTTCGAACTTGACTGAGAAATGGTATATATAAAAGTTTTTGAAATTTTCCTCCTGCGGCCCACCTAAGCCTGAGGAGAGTCTTATTTGGCCCGGGACACGTTTTGAGTTTGACACCCTTGATGTACGCTATGCATTTATGAGTTAAAATATAGGTAGTACGGCTCATTCCGAGAAAAATATTTTGTGATCATAATGCTCTCTTATTTACCGTTACAAACTTTTTAGGAAAGCTAGCTAGCTATTCCGCCTGGCTTTGTGCAATTTAGTATTTGAGCTAAGCTCCTCAAGATACATACAATTGATCTAATTTGACTGTATCCCCCGATGAAAAACTCTCTGCGACATTTTGAAGATAAAGCAATTCAAACTTTGAAAAATTACAAAATTTATTTGATATAGTAAATGCAAATGCTGATATCATAACGGTTTTTTGGAAAGATCTGAAAATTTCACAATAGTTGGTCTTTTATGTAAGATTTTCAAGAGGGTGTATCCAAATGTAGAAACTAGGAACAAACTACTTTTCCCTTCGCAACTAAGACCACTTTTTGGATAGAGTAACATCTGTTTTAGTAGAGGTGGTGGAACGTTTGATTAAATCGAATCTATGTTCAGGGCCAGCGCAAGCGACCTATAGTTAACATTACGGACCAGTTTTTCATACATCTTATCTAATGGTTACTCTTATCGTATAGAAAAGGACAAGGACAAAATATTGAATTGAATTATTGTTTATTTTGCATAGTTATGCCATTGATAAAAAACATTGCGCAATTTCATACAATATCGGAACCAAGCAAAATAAACAAAAATTCAATTCAATATAATTTCTGAAAATTGTGAGCGTCTTCTCTATACGATAAACTAACCATTTGATAAGATGTACGAGAAACTGGCCCTATGTATGTTAAAAATAATTCAGTATTTATTTTTTCTCGCTTGGAACTTTCGAAATAACATATCGTCACCAATTTGCCAGAACGGCGAATCTACATTGTCATAGTTTTGAGAAAAAACAAACTGAAGTTTCAATTTGCTCTGAAAAATCGAAATATTCATCTAGGCCAACACTTTTTTCTAAAAGATTAGTAGGAAATATCTATTTTCGTTGGTAGATAGTCTAATTCTCTAATTCATGCGGATACTGAAAACAAAGGCTGCAATGAACTTTCTGGCAAATTGCTTGTAGATTCGCGGATGGATGTGGTTTCGTTGTATAGATATTATGGATATTGATGGAAGATATTTGCAAATAGCACACATTTGCATTAGTATGCGTTTTTCCTTGAATTTTGGTTGTCCAAAACGACCGAATAAATGCACCGGAAAATTATTCCTCACATAAATTCCAGCAAAAAAGGTGTACAAGAAATACCCCAAATTCTTAACCATTTAGCTGCCACCACAGGCCTTTGACAATTTTTAAAAATTGCATTTTCCTAGACTAAAACCTCAATGTCTCTGAAACTAGACTAGCTATTATACTGAAAGAACATCATTATCGAAGCAAATAATTTTTCCCAAGAAACAAAACGAACATCATTCAAGTCGGATAAGCGGCTCAGTTTATGGTGAGCTTCAAAGACGTTAAAGCAAACTAGTTTTCTATCTCCATTTTCTCAAACTTCTGCCTGGATGAGATATTTTTACGATCCTTCCACAAGTTGGCGCATTGCTTGACGATCATATCTTTCTTATATCATGTGTCATTCTTACTCGATTATTTCTGGCATTAAGAAAGGGTACAGGGAAGTCTTATTGTATAGAGAAAACGCACACAATTTTCAGAAAGCTTTTACATTATATTGAATTGAATTTTTATTTATTTTGCATAGTTATTCCATATTTTGCTTGGTTACGTTATTGTATGAAATTGCGCCTTGCTTTAAAAAAATTTCAGATGGTGGCGTGACCAAGCAAAATATGGCATAACTATGCACAATCAAAAAAATTCAATTCAATATAACGTGAAAGCTTTCTGAAAATTGTGTGCGTCTTCTCTATACGATAAGACTAACCATTAGATAAAATGTACGAGAAACAGGCCCGTAATGTTAACTTCACTATTAAAGTAGTAGTTAAAACCAAGTTACAACGCATTATATGCACAGCACAGCATTGAGATTCGAGCTTTTGGCGTCTGTTCGTTTGTATGGCTATATGAGTTTCGTGTATCTGGCATATTCCCAGCAAAAAATCTGATCAGGTTTGTCAGGTTTAAGGAATAGGTAAGGGAAACGATTTCAGCTTTGGCCTTATAATAATTCTTACGAAAGCTTTATTGCTTCTTTCTGTCCTGGATAATTCGCGTTCGCTTTGTTTAATATTAAACTAAGGCACAATTCAGACTTACTTTAGTTTATTGCCAGCTTTACTTCCAGACAGGTATAAGTAGTAATTATAATAATGGTTACGTAAGGCTCTTTATAATTTAGTTCAAACTTTAATTCATACCAGAAATAAGACAAAATTACATTTCAGTAATTTAAAGTTTTTGTAAGCCTTTGTATAAGGTATCTAAAATGTTTTTTTCTAAAAACCTTTCCATTCCCTTATTAAAAATATATTTAGTTCTTAAGTAAGTCTTATTTTAAGTTTCTTTCCAAATTGAAATTAAGTATCATTTTGCGAGGAGATTGCTATGACAGGCTCTGTGGCTCAGTTAGTTGAGTCACGATGCTAGTAATCTAGAGGTGCTGAGATCGAATCTCGGCGTGGTCAAACATTTCCGGGCATGTGCGGATATGCACTATGTCCCACAAGGGTGGGTACACAGAAGAAGAATAATGCCATAATAGTTCAGAAAAATCACAATTTTTTATAATTCTCTAAACATTATCAAACCATTTACATAAGGATATGAAAAGGTATTATAATCTTTTTTTTTTCAGGCATCCGTATAACTTATTTAAAGCTACTGCTAAATCTTTTTTAAAGGCTTAAATAGATTTATTATAGAGTAAAAGTTACGTATCTGAGCTTAAACCTTATCGCCAATGACATGGCCTGTGCTTCGGTAAGGTATCTGACAGGTTAATGCCTTTGCAACGCGTAATTCCTTACCGAAGGTTTCCCTTACTTCAAAGGTATACAGCGTATGGATACAAACCTTAAATAAGCCTTCAATTTTTTGCTGGGTTGTTTCTTGTGTTGATAGGTGTCTGTTACTCGTACATACCCAGCAAAAAATCTGATCAGGTTTGTCAGGTTTAAGGAATAGGTAAGGGAAACGATTTTAGCTTTGGCCTTATAATAATTCTTACGAAAGCTTTATTGCTTCTTTCTGTCATGGATAATTCGCGTTCGCTTTGTTTAATATTAAACTAAGGCACAATTCAGACTTACTTTAGTTTATTGCCAGCTTTACTTCCAGACAGTATAAATAGTAATTATAATAATGGTTACGTAAGGCTCTTTATAATTTAGTTCAAACTTTAATTCATACCAGAAATAAGACAAAATTACATTTCAGTAATTTAAAGTTTTTGTAAGCCTTTGTATAAGGTATCTAAAATGTTTTTTTCTGAAAACCTTTCCATTCCCTTATTAAAAATATATTTAGTTCTTAAGTAAGTCTTATTTTAAGTTTCTTTCCAAATTGAAATTAAGTATCATTTTGCGAGGAGATTGCTATGACAGGCTCTGTGGCTCAGTTGGTTGAGTCACGATGTTAGTAATCTAGAGGTGCGGAGATCGAATCTCGGCGTGGTCAAACATTTCCGGGCATGTGCGGATATGCACTATGTCCCACAAGGGGGGGGGGTGAAGAATAATGCCATAATAGTTCAGAAAAATCACAATTTTTTATAATTCTCTAAACATTATCAAACCATTTACATAAGGATATGAAAAGGTATTATAATCTTTTTTTTCAGGCATCCGTATAACTTATTTAAAGCTACTGCTAAATCTTTTTTAAAGGCTTAAATAGTTTTATTATAATGTAAAAGTTACGTATCTGAGCTTAAACCTTATCGCCAATGACATGGCCTGTGCTTCGGTAAGGCATCTGACAGGTTAATGCCTTTGCAACGCGTAATTCCTTACCGAAGGTTTCCCTTACTTCAAAGGTATACAGCGTATGGATACAAGCCTTAAATAAGCCTTCAATTTTTTGCTGGGTATTTATCCATCATTTAAATCATACTTGTGTTGTAGCATGGTCGTTTAAACTGCCTTTAGAATGGTTAACCGGTCCTAGGTATTTCGCGTATCTGGCATCATGTTGTTCTGGGGGAATTGTCTGTGGACTTTTTTTTGAAGATTCGCGAAAACGTGTTTTAATTTTCCTAATGAATGAAGCGGTTTTAGTTTTTGTTGGTTTTTTAAAAGATTCGTCATTTCATATAAAGGTTGAAAATTACACTATCTCAAAATCCCTAATTTGGTAGATTCACGGTTCAGATTCGTAAATCCATCCAAATTTCATTCCCCTCAAACTGAGAAGTCGGAAATTTTTGTACCATTTTTTCTATTTCTTCTAATTTATGTAATAAGTAAAATTGTGCATGAGTATTTTTGAATCACCTGACAATCAGCTGTATGTAAATATGTAGTTTATAGTGAATCATTCTCGAAACTCGGATCATTAAAAATTAACCGAAGGCAAAGCATTGGTTAAGTGGAGAACATCGGTATGACTTTCGGCTGGTCGATTCTATCAAGTAAGCAAATGTGTACACATTATCCATAAAAATGTATTATGAAAATATCCAAACTTTTTTAATTTGCCTGAAAATTCCACAGTCCTTTAAAAAGAAATTTTCATATGAATTACCCAACTCTATGGCCTTGTCCACACCCTCCACACCAATCTGATGACCATCCACCGACTTAAATCTAACTTCTTTTCTTGTGTTTTCGTATTTAATGGACCCAAAATGGACGTTTAGGATTTTCGGATAAAAGTCGAAACTCTTGTCAGGTTGCGAGCATTAAGTAATCCATAGCAAAAGCGGATCATATTCGATTAAGTAAAAAAATAAAATTTATTGGTAGGGATTTTGTTTTCAGAGATTTTCATCCTGTTGCCAGACGGGTGGCGGGGAGCGAATAAATCGAAAAAGAAATTGTATTTAATGGAGCGAAATAATAACAGTGTTCTAAAGTCTGGATAAGAAAATGAAGAAAAATGATGGAAGATTAATCGCGGAAGCTCGGGAATTGTGTTTAAGTTGAAGAAGTAATTTATTAGTGTTATTGCATTGTGTTTTTTTTTGGTGTAGATACATATTCTCAGCGCCCGCTCTAGCGCTTACGCCGCCCCGGGCAAGTGGACAATTTGCCGCCCTTCTGTATTATATCAGGAAAATTGAATTTATGTCGTTATTTTTGTAAAAGCGATTTAATAGTAGCGAGTAGCTCCAAAACAAAAAATCCTGGTCAATGTGAGACTCGAACCAACGCTCCTGTAATTCAGAGAATGGAATCCCTAGCCAATCTATCCACTAAGCCAGGAATGTCAAACTCGCGGCCCACAAGCTGCATGCAGTCCACCTAGCCAAGAAACACAATGTGTATCAGCACAAAAGCGTAAAAATTTGTAGGTGTTGAACTAAAGTCTAAGAACTTTACTAAAATTCGTCAAGAAGTCGGTGGCTTATGCGAGGTTAAATTGTGTATTTTAGAAATCTTTTTCTCAGTTCTACAAACAATTTGCTGACGGTTATTTGAGGGACATTCGATTAAGACGGCCTTTGTGTAGAAAATTATTAAACCCCTTCGTCCAAATGTTTTGTCCCGAAATGCGGTTGACTTTGCCTGATAGTTTTCTTGAATGGTTGCACTTTTTTTAAATGCATTTATTTTTACAGAGGTCAAGACCCAGAAATTATGTATTTGGTGAGGAGATCACATGGATGTGAACTATCGTAAGCAAAACAATTTAAGCATATTACCCGTTTCTTTGCGTTTCAGGCAACATCACAAACAAATTTTTGTCCATATTTAACCACCTTTCTGTCCAAACTTAATTTATGATAAGTCAACCTAAGAATTTTGGCTGCCAAAAGTTGATTTGGATTACGAAAGTGTTTCAACATTTTGTGCGCCCATTGTATGAAATTCCGTAATAATTTTTTCAATGTCAGATGATGGGGGTAACCAAGGAAAATAAGATTAGATAAGTGCACGAGAAACTGTCCCAATATGTAGTAGAAGCCTGTTTCGCTATCATTTATATTCTTGAGAGCAATTCAGCCAAGTTCAGTTGTAGAGAGTTTGTTTTGAATTAAAAAATTGAGGCTCACTTAAATGCATCGAGACATTATTGGGTGGGATTACGAAACGGAACAATTGCGCATGTTTCGCGAAAATGTTTGCCATTCTGATCCCCTAACTGCCATTTAGCTGATCAAAAATAGTCTCCGGTTATTTTCCTTTGTCTGCCTTTGTAGAATATGTTACCAAAAACAACCGAAGATTAGTTCTGATCCGCTAAATTGCAGTTAGGGGATCAGAATGGCAAACCTGTGCGCGGAACATACGCAACTGTCCGTTTCAAAACCCCACCTATTTTCGCCTTCATCAAAAAAAATATACAGATGCCACACGGGAAACTGTCAGCTTTAAAACCGACGTAGGACATCAAAAATAATGCTAAAACATTTGTTCCCCGAAAACATTCAATATATGTTTGAAAATGCTACTCTGGAAAATGTTGTGCCAAGGAATTGTTCTCCTTTTCATTACTTGCATTTCGGAGTAGTTCAGCTAAGCTTCGCAACAGATAAACTTCAATAAGCCGGATATCTTCGCAGACGAATTTCCGAATGTTTTCAATGTCCGCGGCTTATTTTCATAAATGCGGAGAATCCTTAGAGAATAAAATCCAAACTATAGTTAAATCGGGAAAACCTAACCAAATTCCGATATTAGCATCTTGGCAGAAACAAATTAGGGAGGACTCTGCGGCGGAGAAATTCGCAAAGACATCTGTCCCGGGGTTAGCACAGGTTCTTCGAAGTTGCAAACTGGGTGGTACACTACTGGTATCTATCCTAGCAATATCCCAGAACCGAGCTATTTTTTGCGACCTAACGCCTTATATTTCGGTTTATTGACAGGCCTATGTATTTATTGAGGCTAAACAACATTGTTGGTCTTCATCATCAAATATGTTCCACCGTCTCTACAAAAATGTAAAATGATTTTTATGGGTGTCAATTGGATTCCTGTCTTCCGACATTTTATTTCACCCTTTTTTATTTCATTTGTATAGTTTCTATGGTTTGCTTTTCACTAAATCCATTTTCATATTGAATTTTTCTTTTCGGATTTTTAAATTTTTTTTTAGTTGATTGCTAGTCAAAAAGCCGCTCCTAAAATTTGGCGCCCCGGTCGACTGCCCGGCTTGCCCCCCCCCCCCTTAGAACGGGCGCTGCATATTCTAAAAAAAGGGCCTAACCTCTATAGTTTTTTATGTTAAATAACAAATCAGAAAGTCTTTCAGGAGGTCTCCAAGATATGCAACACGTTTATGTAAAATTTGTAGGAATACTCATATTCGCGCTATTCTAGGAAACGGAATATACAGTAAAACCCGGTTATCTGCAACTCTCTTAACTGCAAAACCCGTTTATTTTCAATAATTACCACACATTAGCAAACTATTCATATTAAATTGCCCTGTTAGTAGCAACCTCGGATAAATACAAACTCTTTTAAGTGCAACAATTTTTCTGTCTTTTAATGGCAAAATACATGCAGTAAATATCGCTTAATTGCACATACCGCCAGTATGCTTCTAGCGTCAAATATTAGAACACACACAGACAATTAACAATTGTTCTGGCAATACTGCATTTCAAGACGAAACGAACGTCAATTCATTTATTGAAGCGGAAAAGCGTTTTTGCAATTGGATTCTCATTTCAAACATTCACAAAAAAAAGCGGTTGCGAACTGGAAAACAAAAAGCATTGGACGATTCGCTAAAGTTATGGTTTGACCAAATGAGAGCAAAAAATGCAACCATATCTGGCCCAATTTTATCCGAAAAAGCCAAGTATGTAATTTGAAAAAAAGACAATATTCGTTCCAAACTCTTTCAAGGCGAACTAACCCAATTGTATTTTGCCCAGTGTTTTAATAGTTTCATCAGATTTAAGGCGAAAAATCTTCAGCGGATGTACGAAGTGCAGACAGTTTCCGGAATGTTTTACCTGAGTATATTGCCAAGTAAGGAGAAGAAAACGTATTCAATGCGGACGAGACTGCATTATTTTATAAAGCGTTACAAAATGGTACGTTGGCCACAAACATCGAGAATTTTATAGGAGAGAAGTCTAAAAAATAACTTACTCTTACTCTTCTTTTGGTAACGAACATGAATGGTTCAGAGAAGTATTCTTATGCAATTGGACGAACCTAAAAATCACGTTGTTTTAATGGAAAATACGTTCCAATACCATATTATTCTAACAGAAAGGGGTGGATGGTTTCGGCAACGTGGACAGAAATTTGGAGAAAATTTGATGGCAAACTAAAGGAACAAAAAAGGAAAATTGTACTTTTCGTGGATAATGCGGCTTATTACAAAATAATCGATGAAGTGGCATTAGATAATATTGTGGTTGTATTTTTTTCCAGCCAATACAACCTTATTGATACAACCGCTATGCTGGAATAATAAGATGTTTTAAAGCATTTTACCGTCAGGGAATAGTGCGAAAACATATCCTAGCCCTCGAAAGAGGAATAACTCTTCAAGACTTTTCAAAATCAATCGATAGTTTATGCGCGATTAAAATGATTATAAGGGCTTGGTGGCTGGTGACACCATTAACTGTTTAAAACTGTTTAAGAAATTTGGATTCTATAGCGAAAATGAAAGAATTGATGCAGAAGAAGATCTGGAACTGGAAAGTTGTATTAACGAGATGAGATTTCGCAATATGCAGATATTGATCGGGAAATAGTGTGTTTCGGGGAGTTGGATATCGACGAAATACTGGATCAAGTGCCACCTCAACTCGATATCCGACGTGCAGTTCCGGAGGAAGAAGAAATTTTTAACACGCCTCAATTTTCTAGTGGGGAAGCTTTACGTAGCCTCGAAAATATTAAAAAGTATTTGGAGTGTCACAATCAAAGTTCTTATGTTGATTTAATTGAAACTCAGTTGTTAAAACTGTCTGATGAATGTCGACAAAAAAAAATTCAGAATTTTTCTTTGCTAACTAATAAGACACGAAAATCATTATTTGGTTTAGCTGTATTTGTTTGTAACAGGGCAGGATAACCTTGCTTCGATTTACAAATTAAAAGAAAAAGTTGTCCCATAAGGATTATTCAGGAAAATACTTGTATAGAAATTTAGGTTACCCTAAGCTGACCAGACGTACAGCATTTTGCTGTACAGTACAGCATTTGGACCTGTCGTACAGCATTTGGAAATGTACAGCATTCCCCATGTCAGACAATGAAACCTTATTCACTACATAATAACCTCATCGATGAGGCCTGCGAAAAATCATGTCTGGCTTTAATGTGTAAGGTTTGACCCCTATTCCCTGTGGGATCGATATTTGGCGAGATAATCGCACTTTTATGTTTGCCAATCTTTCATTTTCGACAAACAGGAGCCCTTCCCGATCTCTCTTAAGAAATTACAATTGTAGAGCTATTTACCGCTCATATTTCCTCAAAATTTTACGGTCCTCCTATCCGCGTTCGGAAGCTTCTGCTGCTTAAATTGCACTTCTGTGTTTCCTAATGTAAAACGTCCATAACTTGGAAATTCTTGAGTGGGATTTAGAAAACATATTTGTTGAACATTTCAAGGCTGTAGCTGCCAAGGTTCAGAAGTTACAACCGTCAAATGATGAGATTTTAATCTATTTTCCCTACGACAAAACGATTTAAAAATCAGCCACTATACTCTATCCGATTCCTTTATCACCCTCTATAGGAAAATGTATACTAAAGAAAGGACTCGGCATGGGTGTTAGATAAAGTTTTTTCCCCACATTTCCTTAGAGTCAATTTAAAACGGCGTTAAGAGGCCAGGTAACCGGCATGGCATCAACAATGGAAAAATGCATACTCTGCTCCAGAAATATTACAACCGGGTTTAGATCAGATTTAGACCTTTGGCTCGTCGACCTCCCACTCTCTGTCGCGCATTAGAGAATTCGGGAACATTTTTGCGACGCAGTGCCGTTGCGAAATAGGATAAGGCGAAGTGCAGCGAGCGGTGAGCCAATGTAAGGCAATTCGTTAAATTTAGATCACTGGCTCGTCCATACATTTACTCAGATCCTGTGGCTCGCTCTTGCCTTCGTTCAGAACTTACTCTGTCTGTTGCGCTTTTCATAATTCGCCAACATTCTTGCGACCAGCGCTGGTAGGCAGTGAAAAAGGCGAGGTGCGATCGCAGCGAGGAGTGAACCAATTGGTAAAGTTTAGACCTTTGGCTCGTCCTTACGATTACTCAAATTCTATAGCTCGCCCTTCGCTCCGATCAGACCACGGTGTCTGTGCCGCTTTCCAGAATATGCAAACATTTTTGATACGTAGCGCTGCTGGGAAATAGGATAAGGCG
The DNA here is from genome assembly GCA_949715475.1 of Microchrysa polita. Taxonomy (NCBI): domain Eukaryota; kingdom Metazoa; phylum Arthropoda; class Insecta; order Diptera; family Stratiomyidae; genus Microchrysa; species Microchrysa polita. The sequence continues at coordinate 16,594,444 of OX454417.1, read as the reverse complement.
AGCGCAGCGAGCGGTGAGGGTATAGAAGGCAATTTGTAGTACTTAGACCTCTGGCCCGTCCCGTACTCTGCGCTCAGAACTCTCTCTGTCTGTCGCGCATCAGGGAATTTCACAACTTTTTTGCGGCGTTGACCTCGAAGGAGCCTGGATCCTAGAAGCATGCCTGAGAATTTGCTTAAAAAGCGAATTCTGCAAGTATGTGTACAGCATTGGGCCTTCGGGTGTCTGGTCACCTTAGGTTACCCCATACTGTAAAGGAGTTAACGTATTGTATTATATTCTAATCTCATATGCAATATTTTTTGAACATGTTATATTTTCGTGGATACAATTTGAAAAGCTAATATATGCCCAATTAAAACGAAGAAATGATTTTATTATGTATTTATGTTTTGTTTTTAAAAGTTATGACAGTACAGAAATGAATTTATTTACATAAACGAAAATATTGTATACTTCTTTCTGACACTCGCTTAAATGCAAAACCCGCTTTCGTGCACACATTGAAGTAATATTTTCAGCTTGCACTTAAGCGGGTTTTACTGTAGTACCAAACAAAGCCACCTAAAAGCGTTTCCATAGTTGTTTCTCTATAGAAATATTTAATTTGACTTGAAGCGTGTGCCCTGTTTTGAGAATGGAACCATTACAAAACTATCTATGAAAGGCTCATTGTGATAATACCTAGCTATACTTTTCGTTAACATCACGTCATCATTTCACGTCTCAACTATGCAATAAAACGCGATACGTGAATTACGGAATTACTCATGTGCATGTTGAAGTTATTACCTCTTATACAAATATTTTTATACTACACATACCTACACAGGTATATTTGCAGAAAGGATTCTATTTCCTCTTGGCCACTCTTTCATTCATACCTAAAACATAGAGCAACTTTTTACTGTTTGTTGCTTTCCTTTCCTACCACGCATAAACTTTACAGCCTCGTATATGTTTCTCCCATGGTAGCGCCCTTTAACAATAATGTACCAGCATTGGGCCCCATTAATTTAAATATGAAAACCTCGACGGCGACGACTACGTGTGCGGATAACGTTCTGAATGGTGAATGATGTTTTCATCCATTCTTACGCAACAATTTGCCAAAAAGTGGTCCATCGCTGAATGCTTTTCAAGGATATGTACATTATAAAGTTTTAGAGAGAGAGAGGCTATTGTACTCGCTGTACTTCAGGATCTCGCTATGGAAAACAGTTTTTAGAGGCAATTAGTATACCGTTTAGTTCGCCAAGGGATTAACTTTTATTGCAATAGGATAGAAGCACGTGCGTAAATTGTATATTTTGTATAGGGAGTTAATTTTGAAAATGAAATTATTTCATAACAAAGTCGTTATTACAACTTTAACCACTGTTTTAAAATGATCAGATGTGATAACATGAAAGTTAATAAATACTATTATAGCATAGCATATTTAAAAGAACAAAAAACCGAGACCGAGGCTAATTTCGGGCGTGGCCGAAATTTGGATACCCTTCGCTCTCCTCGGGCCTACCTATGACTTGTATTTAATTCTCGCCCCTTCCATTTCTTTCCTTCCGCTTTCACATAAGTTGGCGCCGATAAAACAATATTTGAGGGATTCCGACGGACAGACAGACAGATAGACGGACATCGCCCAATCGACTCCGCAAGTCATGCTGATCATATCACTGCTTTATATTGATAGTGGCACAACTCCGAAAATGCAATTTTTGAAGAGAAGCAATTAAAGATTCGCGAAAAAAGTTTTATTTAAATATACGGTCAGCCGTTCAACCTATTCCATGCAGTTTTTACTATTACAGTAGAAACTCGAAAATTAGAATCCGCTAAAATTAGAATTGCTTGGAAATTAGTACACATTTTTTTCTATTAGCATAACTCTGGAATTGGAAATTTCTAATTTACGAGGTAACTCTGAAATTGAAATTCATGTTTCTAATTTACGAGGTACCTCCGAAATAGGAATTTCTATTTCTAATTTAAGAGGTAACTCCGAAATTGGAATTCGTATTTTTAATTCACTATAGGTACCTCTGAAATTGGAATTGTTATTTCTATTTTCTACTGAAAAAAGAGAAAGGAAGAATAGCTTCTCAGAAACATTTGTAAAATTTTCCGTTACAGTACCCAAGTAACAATTTCATCCCTATAATACTCCGTAAAATACTCTCTTCTAACAATAATAAAATACAAATGGTTGTTGCTACTATAGAAATGCTTGACAGTTCTTTGTCAATGCACCCTATCATACATTTATCAATAAAATAGAGTGAATTTCTGCGCAGAGATCACCTTAATTAGTTTCGAAGATAACAATGAGTGCATACGTGTGGGTTTCATGCAAGATTTCAAAGATTTCTAATGCAGAAATTGTGTATTTCAGAAAACTTCATAAGTGTGAATTCATTAAAAAATCACAAAGTCCATCCTTCTATAAAACTACGGTGAACAATTTATTGGATGACCACACGAATGTCACACTATAAAAATGAAACCGACTGTGCTATAGAAGAATATATGCATGTGTGTGTGTTAACTGAGAGAGACTATTGCATGTGTGTGCTACATCATCCAATAAACACAAGAGTGGAGTATTTAAAGGAGTATTAAAGGAGTATCTGAGTGCTACAGTGTGAAGTGCTTCTTTAAAGCAAACGAATTGTTGCTTGGGTACAGTTGTGGGAACAAAAAGTTTTGCTTATGTACATAATACATAGTGTGTGCGGAAAAGTGCGTGACTAACATATTTTGGAATAAAAAATTATGTACTTGGAAATTGGAAATCCTTGAAAATTTGAATTGGCAGAAACTTTTGTCTTCTAATTTTCGAGGTTCTACTGTATTTGTGTGCGGGTCTCTAAAAACAATATATAATTAAATTTTAGGACCACATTCAGTTTAACCTGCTTTTTTAAGCATTTTTCTAAAATGTGCCATTATTGATGAAAAAGTATTTCATTTTTTGTTTGTTTTATTTTCGTACACAAATTAATATCATGTGAATAATACACAGAATATTACAGATAATATAATAATAATAAAATGAATGATAGAATTTCGGGATATGATTGGCGGTTAACCGCTCACGTTAATTTAATACCGCTTAAGTTATTTTAAGATGAAATTGGGCACCATTTTAGTATCTGCGGCGCCAAATTTTGATGAAGCAATTTCATTAATATTAGCCTCAAACGATCGAATCTCCAAGCTTTTTTCGCGAAACCGTAACGATTCTCCAGATATTAAATGTCAAATTTTGACATTTCTTTGGGGTAGCTCAGTCTTTAATTGGAAATTAGGGGTATTTTTGGCCTCACTTTGATGTAAATCAATAGCATTGTACTGAAAATAACATTTTACTTTTAATTGACCTAACTGTCTATCAAATGTTACAAGTTTTTTTCGCAACTATATTTTGACATTTCATATTATCAACATCTAGCCCAATTGCTTAAGCTTACTATTGTAGTGACTAAATAAAATAAAAATGTAGATTTGATTGCATCAAACACTTTTACCAATCAGGAAAGCGTAAATATCTCCATTTTCCTGTAAAAATACTGAACTTGCCTCGAAAAGTAAAACTTTGACATTGAATATCGAGAGAACCGTTACGATTCGTTAGGATTCCAGATTCTATCACTTCTGAGCAACCTTAATGAAAGGCCATCACCAAAATTAGGCACTAATTTCACCACTTTGTTGAAATTCCCCTCTATTGACCGACACGAGGTAATAAAAAAAGGTGACAAGCTGAAATGTGGGAAATACAGAATTACAGCACGTCATCAGTTTGTATGACTTATAAGATTTTATTGCAAATTCTGGAAAAGAGAATTAATCCGTATGGAGAACAAATCATACCTGCAAAACTGTTGCAGCTGACAAAGATGACCATGACTTATTGCGTCTCTCAGGCCAGTCTGTAATATAGGCTTACATATCATTCCAAAACTCGCACTCGTGGCATGAATCTGGACAGCAGCGGAACGATATTCATCCAGTCGATACAGTTAATAGTGTACGCCGATGACATCGACATCATGTCTAGGAGTTTAAGCAATTAAAGCCTTCTGCATAATCGCTCCGCAAAAGAAGTTGAACTATGTATCAACGAAACCAAAACAAAGCCGTGATGGGCGGGCATTTACAACGAATTGATAATAGTCGCACGCTGAAGAAGGTGGGATTGCGCGGACGACCGAGGGCTCGCTGGGAGTACTCACTACGGCCACCAGCTGCTGGGCTTTCGAAACCGGAACATAAGGTAGCGTCACCGCGACAATTTGAGATCAATGATTCAGGCGGCCAAAGCACGACGTCCGGCTATCTTATCATATTGAATTAATTAAGATGTTGTCCATATTGAAGATCACATGCTCTTAAAGACTGATGAATTTGGGTTCATTATTAAGGAAATTATTGGGGTTGCGTTTTCCAGTTATCCCAGATATGCGCCTTGAAGGCATAGAGAATAATGATTTAATTCAATTTTTACCAAATGGTAAAACACTTAAATGATTGAAAGCCATTTTCGCTTTTTCTGAATTTAGTTTTAGAATTTGTACAAAATAAATAAAAAAACCGTACTCTGTGGCTGACTTGGTTGAGTCGCACTCTACGTTACTATTAATTTAGAGGTCCGTAGATCGAATCTCGGCGTGGTCCAAAATTTCCGTACATGTGCGGTTAGGAAATATATAGTGCTAGCAACATTATATACACTCCGAAAAGTTTAGGTTTAAAATTACTTTACTGAAAAATCAAGAAATCCTACTGACGCGGTTATTCATAATTTAAAGTTATAATCTTATGCCAGTGTTCATGAAAAATTGGAGATATTTTAAAACAATTCATTGTAATTGGATACGGGCACATTTTTTGTGCCAGTATCCATGAAAAACCGGAGACAGTTGGATAACGGCACAAGTACATTTTACAAGAAATCTACTAAAGACTAGAATGGGAGAATTTGTAAAATTAAAAAATGCCACATTTGGCATCATTTGAGCCCAAAAACTGGAAATCCTAATTTTTGGAGTTGTGCCACTATCAAAGTAAAGCAGCGATATATGTATACTTTTTATATAGTCGGAGATGCTTCCTTTAATGAGTTACAAACTTCATGACAAAGTTAATATACGCTTTCACTATATGAGCGAAGGGTATAATAAAACATAAATATAATATGTAGTGCTCTATTGCTTTCACTTTAGGAACTCAAGGCAATGAATCCCTCCTTGTCGGTTCCAAGATTTACCGTCAGCTTAAATGGTCGGTCCCAAGGAAAGGTCTTTTAAATTTCGAAGTCAAATTTTAAGAAAGTACAATCGAAAATATGCCCCTCAGTATTTACTCCCGATTATAAAGCACTGGGTATTTGCAAGGCAAATCTCCGATTGTTAGTTAGTATGTATGGATTTATGAATAATTTTATTCCAACCTAAAAATTTAATATTAACACTCACAGTAATCATCATCGCCATCATAAAAAATGTTTTTTACCTTCTATGCTATGGATTATTTAGTAGGTGGATGGATGGATGGATGGGTACGGCGCTATGGTGGGTTGGGCTGGTTGCGCCCAATACTGCAGCCTATTGGATTATTGTATTTTCCATCTAAGCGAAAAAGTTTCAGGTTATTAGCTCTGTCCTTCGTAAAAGGCTAAGAAGAAAGTTAACCAGGTTTACTTTGGGTGCACCCATTCTGGTAGCTTGAGCCCAGTGGCGTGGTGTGACTTTGAAGTAGAGGGAAGCCGTCTCAAAAGTATGACTCTTCATTAATGTTCAAGTATCCCCCAGACATGAGAATGAAATCTTAATTTATAGAATAAAAATGACTGCAAACTAAACAAAAAATATTCTGAAGTCTTAGGAAGACGCAAGTTTTGTCTAAAGTTTTTTCTATTACATTATTCGTTATTCAAGTATCTACATACATATGAGTACTTACTATGAACTCCGAAAATGTATTTCACCAGAAAGATGTTGTCGAAAAGTTATTAGAACGCATGCTGACACGCTTTCTCTCTAATACATTTTGAAAATCGATATTCTTCCAAACAATTTACTCGTTTTCCTAAAAAAAATAGCTTTTTCACGTACCAGAAATTACATACACGCATACAAGCATCAAATTAAATTGCTGTCACAGCTTTGTAGATCCAGTGTATCATTCGTGGTTTTAACCCCCACGTTTTCCATATTGCTCTTTTAGTTTCATATAGGGTCTGTTTGCGTTTTGCAATTGTATTTTGCACCTGCTTGTTCCACGTGAGTTTTATAGTCTATCCACTACAAGGTTCCACAGGAGGGGTGAAAGTATACCCCCTGTGGGCATCCTTTGAGGACAGCTGTATACATGGTTTCACTGAATAATTTTGCATGTACTTGTCGTCCTTGAAGCATTGATTTTATCCGCCGACAGAGGGTGTTTTGGACTCCATGACTCGAGGCGCCGTGTACAAGAGATTTAAAAGAGGTGTTGTCGAAGGCCCCCTCTATATCCAGGAAGGCCGCGAGCCCTATTTCTTTGATTTCTAGTGTGGCCTCACTCAATCTTCCCAACTAAATGGTGTAGTACTGATTCACATGATTTCCCTGTCTGATAAGCATGTTGGTTTGGGTGCAAAGGGAAAAGCGACAGGCACTTGTCCCTGATATGTTTATCGACGAGCTTTTCCAATGACTTGAGTAGGAAGGAGGTTAGACTTATTGGTGTATGTATACGATTGCGCTAGGGTTTGGTCACGCCCCGGCTTTGCCAGAAATGCTACGTTTACCTGCTTCCAAGTGATTGGAATGTATCCCAAGGCTATGCTGGCTTTAAATAGTCTTAGTAACAGTGGAGCCAGGGTGGTAAGACCCTGCTGAAGCAGGGCTGGGTAGACACCGCCTGGCCCTGGTGATTTGTAGGGTTCGAAAGAGTTGATCGCCGATTCCACCCTATTGTAGGTTACTATTTGGTTCGCAAACCGCCAGACGTTTTTGTTAGCCCTGAGAAAAATCCCCAATCCCCAGTTCTTTTCGCTACGTTGGATACGTGTCTTCCTACGCAGGATGTTCAGGTTTGAGTTCCAACATTTGCACTGCGCATTGGTATGTCGTCTCGTTAACCTGCAACTCTCTTCGAAGAAGGTCTTTATTGCGGCTTGCGGTTGATCCGCTGCAGCCTCCACGCAGAGTGTAGTTTTAATGTGTCTGGGGATTTCATTCTGATTGGTAGACAGGCGCTCTCTGTAGAGGTCCCAGTTTGTTTTTCTCGGGTTCCGATACAACTCTGTTCGCTTATCGACTTTGTCAATTTCCATACTTATGTATCTGTATTCCGATAGCGATGGTTCGACTAAGACACGTCAATGGCGGACGTTAGGAGATACATACGTTGAAGGTGGTTAAAGTTATATCAATGACCTCTCTTCGACGTGTTGTTACAAAAGTTGGCTCAGTACCCTTATTTAGAATTTCAAAGTTTTCTTTAATTTTAAAATCATAAAGATTCCCCTTTTGTTCGTATCAGAGCTACCCCACTCTGTATGGTGAGCGTTTGCATCCGCTCCGATGATGAGCTGCGGTGTGTGTGTTCCGCTGCTAATTATCAGTTCCTCCAGCTCTTGAGGTGGTGGAGGCGTCTGTGAATCTTATGGGAAGTATGCGGCAGCTAGAATGAGCTCCCGATTACTAGTCCTATTTTGTGTTATTTTCACCGCTACTAGGTCCCTGGAAATATCGCCCACGCGAAGGATTGCTCCCTCCCATGGGTTGATAAAAGGTATTGTGAGCGTCAACCAGTGCTTGGCTTCCTGATTTGCGCAGGTTACGTAGAGGACACCTTTGTCTGGGTAGCTAGTCGTGAAGAGAGGGGCCTTCGGTGGTTCACTCTTCAATACCTCCGACACGATAGCCCGCTGGATGTCCTTAGCCTGGTCAGTAGTTAGTATTTCGAATGGGTACTTATCCAGAACCACAGCCTATTTGAGGGAGCAAAGAGCTTCCTGTTTTTAGGCCCCGCGGGCAGGTCTTGGGTTTTACCGTGGGTTCGCTTATGTCGCGGCCTGATGTTTTCACCCCTTTCCCTCGCCTTTTCGATCGCGATCTTTCGTCGTTGAGCTCCGGAAAGCGTCCGTTTTTGTTTTTCAGGGTTAGTTGGCCCATTTTTGTTGTTGTGTTTGTCACGTCGGACCTCTCCGGTCTTGTGCAGAAACCACTTCCCTGGGAGGGTGTCGTCGAGGGTTGGGACATACTTCCCTCACCTTTCGCTGCTAGGCTTATGGTTGAACCATTTCCTTCAGCTTGGGCGGGTTGGTTTTGTTCTACCCCTGTTGTTTGTGTGTTGTTATTGTTAGTTTCTATTTTTTGTCCCACGAGTATGACGGTAATGGAGGTACACGTGCTCAGTGACCCCTTAAGCACGCAAGGCTAGTTATTCTGAGGTTTCGCCCGGTTCCTCAGAAGCTCCGCTTGTGACACCATTTGTCCCATTCACCCATCGGCACGGGTCGCGTTACACCTTAGGTTTAGGATTTGGAAGATGTTCGTTGGCTGTGTGTTGAGTTCTACTCTGTCGTTTGTAAGTAAACTGTCCTAGTGTTGTCATGTGTTCCGTCCGTATGCCGCGTTGAGCCCCGCACCACGTCAAAGTCCCTTCCACGCGGGGGGTGGTCAAGTTAACTTCCTTCTTTCTCTCTGTTTTCAATATTTCCCATTGGTGGATGAAACACAATGAATACACGCAAATTTCGCACACACAATGAGAAAAAGGGTAATTTTCCCAGGAAATCTTGCACGTTCCTATATACCGAGTTTATAAGAGCAGCAAATTAACTTTTCATGTTCTCTAAGGGCATGTGCTGTTTCCTTGAAAGCGCGTAAAATTTTAAAGAGTACTTGACGAAAACTGCAGTTAAAATTGACGTTTTCATGCTTCTAAATATATGTGTGTACTATGAGCAATGAGCCAAGGACGTATGTTAAATATGTATTTAAACAAGAAGTGCCAACCTTCATAATAGTATATAGGATGGCGAGTTTTCAAAGAATCTTACGCATACCCAAAACTATATGCAAGCGATGCATTATCAATTTATTGTGCATACTCAAAGGGTGAGCTTAAGTACATACACTTGTAATATGCCCTAATGTTCTTTTGTCAGTAAGGAAATTCTTGAGAGTCCCTATGCATATCACATTGTCTGATATTAATATAAGTTTGAAGAACACTGAATGAAGATGATGTAAACATAACCCCAAATTTTAACAAAGAGTGATTGTGGCTTTTGCGAACAATGTGTAACTTGTGTTGTGTCATGATGATGATAATTCAGTTTTGAGAGAGTGCGAAAATGGTTAAAGAGGTTTCTTTACTTTTTTTAGTCCTTGGAATGGTTCTAAAGATGTTAAATGGTTTTTTGTTAAACAGTTCACTTTGAAATCCCTGAAATACATGATGAAGCAGATATAAAACACAAAATTTGAAAAAAAAAACCCTTTTTAACAGACAATCTCAAAGAATCTAATAGAATTTTAATCAAATATGAATCTCCATAAAACGCTTATTAAGTTGATTACTTGGAGTGAACTTGTCAGGAATTTTTAGATTTTTCAAAAAGCCCTTATGAAATTGATTTTGTCGGTCCGTGCGTCGGTCCGTCCGTCTGTTTACTAAATAGCTCGCGAACGGCTCAACCGATAGTCATGAAATTTGGTAGGATTGTGTAGAATGGTAACAGTCTTTGGCACGAAATACTTAAAAGTTGGAAGGGCAAAGATAACAGGGTGTCCCGGCGAATGGAAAATTTGGTGGTGTCAAGCCAAACATTTTTCAACATCATGATTTTCGTAGGGGTCAATCCTATTATAAGAAGGACCATCGAGAGCGACCTTCTACGCCCTTAAACTATAAATATCACCTGAACCGTTTTTTTTTTATTCCTGATTAAATACAACTCGCCTACAATTTGTGGCTACGTTCTACTGCTAATATGATTCAAGTGCCAAATATGAACCTTGATTCTGATCAAAATTATACTTGTTTACTCGTATTATTACGTAGAACATCGGCGAGTAACAGCTAAGCGAGCCTACAACTTTCGAAATTAATTTGGTGAAAAGCAACCACAGAGGGGCAAGCGCCCTCTGGCTACGCCCATATGGTTGAAAAATACGTTGCCCGTAGTCATATCGACTAAAACAAGGATATTAGGCACATCACATTAAAATGATTGAATGCCAGTCATTTATGATAAGTAGGTACTCACTTCCACATTCGTACAACAATGTGGCTTATCATTTCATTATAATAAAGTATGTACTCTGTCTTGTTCTGGTGGAAATCCTTCACATGTCGAAAGAGCATGTCAGTCGTTGAAAGTGGATTTTCACATCAATTAGTCCAAAATAAGACACGTAGTTGTGGTTTCAACATACATATTGAAATTAATTGCGTTAAAAACATATAATTTCGTGTTAATCCAAACAAGATTTTACATCCTATAATTTTTATACAATACAGGAAGCACGCTCCACTCGCATAACAGCCTCAACAGCCATTTTTCATAAGTTGTACTTGAACTATATATATTTGAACATAAATATGCATAATATTTCCACATAATTATGAATATAGTGTGAAAGGTCTTTGTTTCTTACGCTTACAGGGAAAATTTATATTGGAGTCACAGGCCATTTTTTATGATCGCAAAAATAAATTCATGCGGCCCGACTATAAGTAAAAGCTTTTCCGGACTACACGAGTCATGCAATCATTTCATTAAAATTGTAATTATTTTTTAAAAAGAGCTCCATTCCATGAAATCACATTACATTTTCGTGAAAGCAAACTATGTATTATAAGTAGGGATGTCAAAAACCGGCCCATAACCCGGTTTTCGGTTGTTTTCGATTTCTGGCAAAGCCGGTTAGACCGTCCGGTTTTAACCGGGCTCAAAGTACCGGTTTTCCGGTTAACCGAGTCTTTTCATTGATTTTCTTAGAATTTTATTAAAAAAAAATGCATACACACTCGTGTTGCAGGTGTTCGTAACGTATGCAAAATCAAATAAAAATGCACGTACAGGGTTCGTCCGAGAAACTTACTTATTTGAAAAAACTGCCTAGCGGAGAGTTGGGCCCTCTTGTAGGGGCGCATCTGGAGGGGGAAGTCCCCAAATTTGTTTCCCATTCTTGTCAGTTGCCATCATGCTCTCGTCTAGAAAGCAGCGGGCCTCGAGAGCTTTTTTTTTCTAACGGTCGCTCATTTGGAACATGAGCGAGGATTTTCTTCTTCCAAGCCTCGAAGAAATGAATGTCAGGGACATGTGGTTTCAGCAAGATGGAGCCACAGCACACACAGTACGGGGCTCAATCAATTTGTTGCGACAACATTTCCCCGAGCGCCTCATCTCGCTCAGAGGCGATATTCTATGGCCGGGGCGCTCCCCCAGATTTGACGGATTTGGGGTTAATTGAAATTCCTGATTTATTTCGGTCTACCGCGGACCATAGCTCACACAGCAAAAAGGAGAGTGTTCAAAAATATGTTTAAGGGTTTAAATTAGAAAACGAAATTTTTTATAGGAAGTAATAGAATTGCTGACTAAAAAGAAGTAAGAAGAAAATATAAAAAATTGTTTGAATTTTGAAAGATTTTTTTTCCGGTTTTAACGGATGGACAAACAACCGTCCGGGTTAAAACCGAGAGGAGGAAAAAACCGAAAATATCCCGGTTAACCGTTCTGAAAGTACCGGTTTTCGGACTCACCGTCCGGTTTTTGACATCCCTAATTATAAAGGTATATTTTTTTTCAAGAACTTTAGGTAAAATTGCAATTTTGGAATTTTTCAACTAAAGTGCGAACAAATGCGTAAATAGCAATTTGTGAGTTAATGGTAATGTTACTTCCGTACTAGCCATGGCATAAGGAATGCATCGATACCGGCATCATGAATCTCTGGATAACCCGAAACATTCCATTTGTTCTAGCCGCGGGACTAAATTCCCTTATATATTTTTCAAAGATATGGTGAACGACTACATGGGTGCCCTGTGGCATGGGTCGCGAATAATGCCACCGCCTTTCCCGGCGTGTCGTAGAAGGCGACTAAAAAGGGACCTAATCCAAGGTGGATCAGCATACGCCGAGGGATGCATGGTCAAGAGGGTGCTTGGCCGCTAGTATGCGAAGGTCGCAGGCAACCATGACATCTGAAGCCTGAGGCACGTTTTAACATCAACAAGACCTCCCATAGGTTAGTGTGTGTGTGTATGGGTTGCCGCGTCTGGAGATAGCCGGCGGACGTAAAAGGAAAGTCCATAAATTTACTTATTTCCACACACTAGTGCCAAAAACACAACCTTTCTCCAAAAGGTGTAAAAGAATGGAAGGCCTTATGAAAATTGACGAAGATACAAGCACTACCCCGCTGGGCACTACTTCTGCTATGCGGTTGAGTGATCCCGGGGCGAACCTAGTTCGCGCCAGAGCTCGACGGTTTCCGGGGGCGAGCAATATAAGGCAGTCCAATTACATTGTGGAGAAGTACAAATTGTACTACTATGGAATTACAAACCAAAGAAACGGAGTTGGCATTATTCTGGCGTCGTCTTTACTTGGCAGTATAATAAGTGTCGCGAAGAGAAGTGACCGCTTGATCAGCATCAAATTGGTTTTCTGCGGAAGGGTGTGGAACGTAATAAGTGCCTACGCTCCCCAAGTGGGACTGCCACCAGAAGAAAAAGAGGCATTTTGGAACGACGTTGACACCCTAATTCAGACCATTCCAGATACCGAATTGGTGTTCTTTGGAGGAGATTTAAATGGCCATGTGGGTGAATCAAATTATGATTACGAGGATTGCCATGGTGGAAAGGGTAGCCCTTCAACGGTCAGAAATGACGAAGGTGAAGCTATTCTGACCATGTGCAGATCGCATGGTTTGGTCATCCTAAATACATGGTTTGTGAAAAACGAGAGACACCTAATCACCTACAGTAGTGGACACGGAGATAGGAAACACGAAACGCAGATCGATTACCACCTCTGTTTCGATTTTATGAGAAGGTGGGTAAGAGACTGCAAGGTGATCTTGGGTGAATCTGTCGTCAGCCAACATCGTTTGCTCCTGTCAGAATTTATTTTGAAAGCAGGAGGAGCAAGAAATAGAAGAACTCCCAAGCCTGTCGAAAAAAATCAAGTGGCACAATCTCACAAACGACAACTTTGAACCTGTAGTAACTCCATTCATTGATAAAATGACGGAGTGGTTTCAAAACAACATAAACTGCACCGAGCACAGTCCAACACAAATGTGGAATAGTTTCGCTGAAATGTCAGTAGGTGAGGCGGAAAAGGCACTTGGAGTTTCGAAAGGTCCACTCCACACGAAGAAAGAAACATGGTGGTGGAACACCGAAACTAAGGAAGCAGTGCAAGCCAAATCGAACGCATTTAAGGCATGGACGAAATGTGAGTCAAGCAGTGAAGCCGAACGGGTTCAACTTCGCGAAAATTATATACAATGCCGGAAGAAAGTAAAGCGCTTGGTAGCTCAAGCAAAGGCGAAGGCAGCTGAGAAATTCTACCAAGAATTAGAAACTCAGACTGCGACCGAAGGACCGTCTTTGCGCGAGAGACCTAAGCACGACGCCAGGATATTTAGGGTCGCTGCCCAAAGGAGAAGGAACGCTCGGGAAATACAGGCGCCAAAGTACGTGGAGGACTCGCAAGGAATGTTGCTGATTGACGATACGGCAATTTGTAGCAGGATGCGAGAGTATTTTGACGAACTTCTAAATGAAGAATTTCCTCGAGCAGCTTTTCAAGATGTTGAGCCGAATACCACAAATATTGAAGATATCTCAGAGGAAGAGGTGATGGAGGCAATGCATCAGATGAAACGCGGAAAGGCAGTCGGCCCGGACAAAATCCCCGCGGAATTTTGGTTGAAAATGGAAAATGTCGGGCTTAGTTGGCTCACAGTTCTCTTCAACAAAATCAAAGGTGGGCAACCGATGCCTGATGCTTTCAGGGAAAGTTTTCTTCTTCCTTTCTATAAGAACAAGGGAGACTCACGCAAACTCAACAACTATAGGGCTATAAAGTTAACACCTCATACACTAAAGATCTACTAGCGAGTTGTCTGCAACCGATTGAGAAAGATTGTGCGGTTGAATGACAATCAATGCGGCTTTGTTGAAGGTCGATCTACAGTCGATGCGATTCAGTGCATTCGTATTGCGATGGAAAAGTATAGAGCAGCACGAAAGGACTTGTACTTTGTGTTCATCGATTTGGAGAAGGCATTCGATAGAGTACCTCGTGATCTGATATGGTTGGCCTTGAGAGCACTTAATGTCCCCGAGGCATACGTCAGGATGATACGAGACATGTATGATGGAGCTACGACTAAGGTTAGATGCACAGCCGGTGAATCAGAAGAATTTCCGGTGAATGTCGGAGTACACCAGGGCAGTGTATTGAGTCCGTTGCTCTTCAACATCATCATGTGCTACTTATTAACACGTGTCTCCGACGGCCTAGAAATATCTCTTCTTTTTGCTGATGATATAGTCCGCAGTAGCCCAAACATCGTTGCCTTGCAAGCTGCGCTTACAAAATGGTGTGACATTCTGGAGGAGCATGGACTGCGGGTAAGTATAACAAAGACTGAGTTCTTATGCTGCCAATTCTCAGACCCAAATGCACCGATACCTGAAATGTACGTCAAAGGAGAGCAGCTTAAGTCTTGTACCAAGTTCAAGTACCTTGGCTCGATGGTGAACAGCGGAGCTACATGCGATGAGGACATCAAACATCGCACAAAGGTTGGGTGGATGAGGTGGCGAGAAAACTCTGGAGTTTTCTGCGATAAGAAAATGCCACTGAAGCTAAAGGGCAAGTTGTACAAAACGGTTGTACGTCCCGCACTCATGTATGGATCAGAATGCTGGACCATGTATGAAGGTTACGCGAAAGAAATGACAGCGACTGAAATGAAAATGTTACGCATGTCAGTTGGTGTAACCAAAAGGGACCACATCAAGAGTAGCTACATCCGAGGCAGCTTGTCCATAGACCAACCAATCACCGAAAAGCTCGAAGACCGACGAATGGATTGGTATTGCCATGTTCAAAGGCGTCCGCCTGAGAACCCCGCAAAGAGAGCGATATCAATGGAAGTTCCACTTGATGGACCCAAGGCCAGAGGCAGACCGAAGAACACCTGGATGTGTCAAATGAAAAAGCAACAACAACGCATTGGTCTCGGCAATGACACGATCCAAGATAGAGCTGCCTGTAGAAATATGCTGAGAAATTATCGCCAAAACGGGCGATGTGCCTACACCGCAGGTCGAGCAACGCGGAACCATGGAGCGGTATAAAGAACGAGGCAAGGAAGAAGAAGAAGGTGAACGACTACATGAAGACCATGTGAACCCAAACATGACTTTCCCTCATGATTTCATTAGAGAGGTACTGATGATAGATGCGGTGCGGATCATCAATGAATTTATCAGAAAGAAACTGATTAAAAGTACACTCTAAAAAAAGATAGTAAATTTCTAGCAGATTATGTGTAAAATGTGTGTAAAAGCATTGTAAAATTAAACAAAAGTGCAAAAATTACACATTCTTTGTGTATCGCAATATTTTTGAGCATTATTACATGTTTTAAAGTAATCTTACAACAATATGAGTGTACTCGTATATACAGGGTGTCCGGAAACTGCCGCATAAACGCACCGGATTGTGATTCCTCATGTGATTTCCAGCAAAAAATGCAAGAAAATGATTTTTTTCAAAAATCTTCAAATGCCTGTGAATAAGTAAGTTTTCCGTATAGTTTTCATATCACATTTGGTGTTTCGCTGCCTACTGGTGCAGACATATTTTATGGGCGCCACAAATCCTCCGATTAAGAACGAGTTCTACAACTACCGAGAAACACTCTTCGACTCACTTCCACCAAATGACGTCAAGCTGCTGCTAGGAGACTTTAACACCAAAGCCGAAAACGAAAGCTCGCATAGGGGTACTACTGGAGGTCATAGCCTCCACGACGAAAATAACAACAACGGTCAGCGACTAATCGACTTCGCGAGCTGAAAAACCTGGTCATAAGCTCTACATGCTTCCCTCATCGACGAATCCATAAGCAGAACTGGAAGTCTCCAAAATACACCGTAAACCAGATCGACCACGTACTGATCAGCAAGAGATGGGCTTCTAATGTCTTAGATGTTCGATCCTATCGAGGAGCCAACTGCGACTCCGAACACTATTTGGTGAAGACGACCTACAGGTGCAGAATCTCTTCGGTGCACCTAACGAGAATCAACCCTGCCAAGATCTTCGAGGTTGACAATTTGATTGATGATGACACGGCGGGCGGCTGCGTATACTACAGCATTTGAGGAAAAACTTTCGCCCATGCTTGATAACATCAGTAATTTAGGCATCCATGAGTTCTGGCAGGAGCTCAAAGGCAGCATCAAAGGAGTCGCAGAAAGAGGTCGTGGGCTATAAAGGCCGGCGCTGGCGAACATACTGATCCTCGATTGAGGCGAAAAATGAAGCCTATCGCCAATACACACAACGCGCATGCCGAGCCAAGAAAGAAGATACAACGAACTTCGGCGAGTATCTAAAAGGTTAATTAGACGGTAGAAACGCAAACATTTTGACGAGCAGTTGCAGCAAATAAACCAAAGATTTGCCAGTAAAAACATTAGACAGGCGTACAAACTTATAAATAATATCAAGAACGGATATCAACCCAGGAGAAGCCTATGTAAGCACAAGGATGGTAACATCATCAGCAACATCGAAAGCGTCAACAAACGATGGGCCTCGCATTTTGAAGAGCTCCTCAATGCACCATCAACATCCCCCGCGGAGCCAGCTCTTTAGCAGTTAGCCGAACCAGGCCCTCCCGTTCTACCCCCAATAGTAGAGGAGGTGAGTCTTGCCATACATTCGCTTCAAAATAAAAAAGCGCCCGGCGCTGACGAGATCCCAGCAGAACTGCTGAAGCATGGTGGAACGTGCCTGACCAACGCTATACATGTGCTACTGCTGAAAATATGGAACGACGAGGTAATCCCCGAAGATTGGCGCAAAAGCATAATCTGCCCAATCCACAAAAAGGGTGACAAGCTGAAGTGTGAGAACTACAGGGGCATATCATTAGTTTGTACGGCCTATAAGATTTTATCGAAAATTCTTGAAAAGAGAATTAATCCGTACGCAGAACGAATCATTGGCGAGTATCAAGGCGGCTTCAGACCTGGTCGCTCAACGACCGATCACCTTTTCACAGTGAAGCTACTACTCCAAAAGTGCTGGGAATATAACATCGACGTATACCAAATCTTTGTCGACTTCAAGCAGGCATACGACAGTATCGATCGAAGTGTACTGTACAACATTTTGCTGCATTTTGGTATACCGGCTAAGTTAGTGCGACTCACAAGGATGGCGATGACCTATTTTATACTCGTACTGGACTCAAGCAGGGCGACGGGATGGCGCCGACGCTCTCCAACCTTGGTGGAGTATGTAATTCGAGCCATGAATATGGACAGCAGCGGAACGCTACTCATCAAGTCGACTCAATTAGTAACGTACGCCGACGATATCAACATCATGTCTCGAAGATTGGGTGATGCAGAAAGCCTTCTGCATAACCTCAATAACGCCGCAAAGGAAGTTGGACTACGTATCAACGAAAGCAAAACATAGGCCATGATGTAATCGAAAACAGGGACGCCAGCAAATTCAATCATCACAGTGGGGGACCTTAATATCGAATAATGTAGACAACTTCTATCAAAGGACGCCAACGAAACCGACGAAATTAAGCGACGGATACAACTAGCCAATAAGACATATTTCTCGGTCCTTGCGCACAGGAACACGAAGCTCCGCGTGTACAAAACGATCATCCAACCCGTGCTATGTTATGGCTGCGAATCATGGACCCTCACCCAAGCCTCCGAAATTCTGCTAGACCGATTCGAACGAAAGGTCCTTCGGCGAATTTTCGGGGCCGTTCGCGAGCGAGATCAATCAACCATGAGTACCAATGAGCTGGATATATCGAAAATCGTGAAGCTTCAACGTTTGCAATGGGCGGGGCATGTATAACGGATGGATGATAATCGCATGCCAAAGAAAGTGATGAACGCACAACGAATTGACGGAGCGAGGTTGCGTTGACGACCGAGAGCTCGCTGGGAGAACTCCGTAGGTGAAGACGCCCACCAGCTGCTGGGCTTCCGAAACTGGAGGACAAGGTCACGTAACCGCGACAATTAGAGGTCAACGATTCAGGCGGCCAAGACCCGACGTCGGGCTATCGTGGCACATTGATGATGATGGCATTCAATGCCAATATTGGTATTTTATAACCTGTGGAATGTATTGGATAAAAATGAACTGAAACGAATACATTCAGGTGGTTATTTGATTTCACGGTCTGACAAATTGGATTTAAAATAAAGAGAGAGAGAAAAATAAATGGGAATTTTTCCTGACAGATCAAGTCAGCCTGTATCCTATCCATTCATACATATATGTATTACGATTTGAAATGGCAGGGTTTATTTTTTATTATACCCTATACCCATAAGATGGTATAGGGTATATTGTTTTTGTTACGACGATTTATGTAACACCTCAAAGGAGCCACCTGAGGTATGGCAAAGTATATATATAAATGATCAGGATCGGTCCCTGATTCGAATAAGCCATGTCCGTCTGTCTGTCTGTCTGTCCGTCCGTGTGTCTGTCAGTTCGCACGATAACTCCCGAAATAATGGAGCTAGCGTTTTGAAATTTCGGTCAGATGATTGCTTTGATAAAAGCTTGGATGGTATTGAAAATGGGCCAAATCGGACCAAGGGTTCCCCTACCTCCCATACAAATGACCCCTCCGTGATCGTGTAATTCGGCCATATTTTTCGACAGAATGTCGCTAGGGACCTGAAATTTTTATCAATGCCTAATTGTGACTTATGCTTGAAGTTAGTGGAAAGTGAAGAAGGTCTGCCTTCCCTACCCCTACATCCCCTACAAAGCAATATTCCGCCATATCTTTTGATAGAATGTCCCGAAAAACTTGAAATTTATCGCAAATGATAGCTGCTGGATGCCGTTATAAGATATTAAAGATGTGCGAGATTCAGCCCATCTACCCCTCCCCCCTTAAAAAAAATTAAATTGAATATTTTCGGTTTTACGCGCATTCTAGGTCTGTACATGGGTATAGGGTATACACTCATCGTGCTATTCGCACGATTAGAACTCGGTCTCGTTTTTTTCTATGATTGCGAGTTTGGAAGCAATTTCACCCATGGTATGGTAATTTTTGATTGAGTATGACATTTCATGATATTGAGCAATCCACGTATAAATAAATGAGAAAATTATTTAAATTATAATTTGAAATAGAAAATAAGCAGTTATGTTACTAAAAATATATGACATGAGTCCCCGGAAGGAATTCAATACCACAGAGAGATTTAACCACAGGTATTAACATTCAACCCTAATACGTTAATAAATTAATTATTTAGTGAACCTAAATCATAATTCTGAGAATAGGCAAGGGAAAAAGTTGATTCATCCTCAGGATGTAACAAAATTATGCTTTCATGCATTGCAAATTACACAGGACATTTGTTGCGTCCCATATTACAGAAAGAAAACTTTCAGTAAATGTTTTATAAAAAAATCAACAATATTCGATTGAAACTTCTTGGCTGTCGTTGTTTTAAATATACACATATGTATATCAATTCCATCCCCCGGGGTCTCATACAAAACTCACCACAAGTTACAAAACTTTTAATTTATTTCAGCATTTATTTCCATTTATGGAATGAGGTTTCGTGACTTCGCCATCAATACTAATAAAGGGACGTATGCAGAGCACAGGCCGCCAGACAGCCTGTCTGTTAAGATCTATGTCAATTTTTATACAAGTAACTCTAACTGGCAGGTGTCATGCTGTCTGCACAGGTATCCATGGAGAGACTGGCTGCATTTAGCGAACGAAATTTACTGGAAAACACTGGAAATGCTACAAGAATTACCAGCGACCGCTCTCTTTCTCCGCTGAAAAGCCCTCATGCGCAATGAGAATCTGATTGGAAGAGCACTTTTCTGCTACATTTTGCGTTCGTTGAATGCACTCACTGATACCCAACCAAAACGTTCAAGTGCTGAAAACAAAGAAAATTCCGTGGCAAAATAATGGGCAATTATAGGAAGGATATACATTGTGCTGTGACCACATTAATGCATTCAACAAGTCTGTGTCGGACCGACAATGATGGCCATTAATACGCGCGCTGTGACTTTCGGATGGATATCCGTCCATTTTTTTTATTTTAGGAAAAAGGAAGGTGGTGGAGGTTTTTTTTGGGGGGGGGGGGGCATAAATGAATAATTAACAACTTGTCGAAGTAGCAAGTTATTTATATGGATAATGACTATAAAGAGAGGAAAATAAAAAGCCACACGGAAAAGGATAATTTCACCTTGATTTATGATGTTCATTTAGTTGTCAGTTCATGCTTAAGGATAGTCATGGAAAATTGATATTCGGGTGGAATTCGAAGTTGAAACTTGGATCATGATCAGGGCCGGATTTACCCTCTGTAGCGCCCCTGGGCAGTAGTCGAGTTGCCGCCTTCCGTCATTAGTTTAAGCTGAAAGTAAATCAGTCGTATTCATGGGAGGTGTACAATTTTGTTTGTACATACGTTGGTTTCCGGCGTTTTTGGAAGTAGTAGAACTTAAGCGAAAATTTCAGAAGTATATGTATAGGTTAGGTACTACATTGAAGGTGAAATTAGATACTCCTTAGAGCTCAAAAGAAGAATTCTAAGAAAATATTTAATTTATTAAATTAATTCCATAAACGATGATTCCTTGAATTCATACCCACAAAAAAATATACTGGAAACTTATAAATTAAACGTAGGGCTCAGTTTGTTGTTGAGAAATGTTTTACTATTTCCATAGAAGTGCTCAAGTAACAATTTCATCCCTATAATACTTCGTAGTATATTTTCTTCTAACGATAATATGGGCACTTTACGGGGAATAAACGCTGAATAATAGTCCAATAATGGCATTTGGCGCTGTTTTTTGCTCCAATGGAGTAGTATTGTAGCACTGAATTACGCTTGAAAAAGACATACATCATGTGTTATGTCATAATTTTCTCGCGTTTGCAAAAAGAAAAAAAAATTCTCGAAAGTTCCATGCCTCGAAATCTTTGTAACTCAAAGTAAAGCACACAACCCTTCAATGTCGAGTTATCGAGTTTCCACTGTAATTCGATTTATTAGAGCTGGCAGTCGGTGCCGGTACTGTTTTATTCGTTATTTATTATTTTAATATCGCGAAAGGTCTTGACGCCCTAGGGGCGGATCTGAACTCTTTTTCCCTGGGGTTACCCCGTTCTCCCGCTACATTCCACTAAATCGATTGTTTTCAGTACGTTAAATTGAAGTCAATCGAAATCAAAAGGTTTCGACTCCCAAACAATGGATATTAAGTCCTTTTTCTCTTACCCGCAACCGTTCTCTAGCTGCAGCCCCAAGAAAGCTATAGTGGTGAACTGGCAGGCTGAAGCCTACGACGGAATTTTTAACGCCTCGTGAACAGAAGTTCAGCTATCAGACTTTATTCCAATTTTAGAAGTGTTTGCTTAATTCGTTAGCCAGCCATATTGGAATAATTTGGGAGTCAAGGATCAGGCGATTAATCGTTGGATTGTAAAAATAAGGGGCAAGATCGGGAGGGCGGCAAAAGTCGAACGCCTACTGACGTCAGATATGTAAGTCCGCCACTGACCAAGGGAACGACTTTTGCAGAGTTTTCTTTACTGTTTTTTCTAATTTACTCGTATTTAAACTGCCTCCTGAAATAGCGAAATGTGTATATTTCACAGAACATTATTGATTCAATGGAAAGAATGAATGTTTCATAAATATGCCGCCCTTCAAAATTTGCCGCCCCGGGCAGTTGCCCAGGTTGCCCATATGGGAAATCCGGCCCTGATCATGATGATAATAATAATTTATTTAAAATTAATTTACCACAGCGTTACATGCGAGTATGTCGTGACTCAGGCTTCTCGCTGATAAATAAAAGTAAGATCTCGAAAATTAAATGAAATATGAAAGCATCTTGCCGATAACCCAAATTTAACGAGCAAAACAAGAGCCCTTTCCTAATATAAATAATTGATGTTTCTGTTATTATTCTCCGAATTCTTTCTGAAATGTAATTATCCAAATTCACGATTAATTGAATTCTAATTATACCGAAACAATTGCCAAACCATAACATACCGTCATTATACGAAAATGTAACCATACACTTGTTTTCTTCAACAGGTTCCTTTCATCCATAATCATCACGAAACGGACACTACGGCAACCGGACGCAGCTCTGTCATAACGTCCCAGTAGTAAACGTAACATTTTGCCTCCATACCTCTTGCTACTCGTCTCTTGAAATAAGCATGCCATAAGCGCCATAAAAACAATTACATTCCTGACAATCCCCGGAGGACACGAAACGGAAAAAGCAATTCTCCCGCTCAGGCATGCAAGAAAATTGCTGTTTGCCCATCCACCGGGAATGATACTTGTACACCATCGCATAGTGAACCCGTATACCGTACGGATATGATGGCTTGCTTCGTCAACTGAATGAAATATAATCACCGACAGTAAAGTAACGAGCTTTGTCCGGACGAAAAAGGATAACGAACATATTAGAGAGTAGATAAAAATAAATATAATAAAAAGAAAATGCAACAAATCGTAAAGTTGGATAGATTCAGGATGAGCTGATTTAGCTGGTGGCTTCACTCTCCCGGGAGGAGTTTATTATTAGTAAGAGCAACGCGATCCTTGCTTAGAGAGGCGCCTTTGTGTACACGGAAAGTGCATAACTTGCATTGGACATACACACGGTTTGAAGAGCCTGTGCCGCGCTAAAAATGTCGTTGACAGTGAAGTTGATTCAATTCAAGGTGGCAAAGACCAAAGCAAATTTGATAGGACGTGTCGAGTTTCGAGGTGAGTAACACTTTTGATTCAATTTGTGCCAAATTTAAAAATAGTGTAGTTGTAGTTTGTAGTACAAAGTATCAAGTATACAAAATCGGGTAAAAATACCCATAGAGAAACCGAACATATGAAATGAGTTCAGATCGAACGTCAGCTTGCTTGTACTTTCTATGTGATTCCTGTACATATGTCGTTGTAGATGCATTTTAGTAATCCTTCTTGCGACTATAGGAAGCACACAAATACCCTCCGATTGTTGCAATCCGTAAGATGACTCTTCTTTCCATTCCTATAAGTCATCAGACTCCAGAAGACCCAATGCTGTACACATAGGTACTTGCGGAATTCGATTTTCAGGCAAAGCCTCCCCTCCCCCTTCACGCGGATTTGGAGAAAGAGTAATATGTCACGAAGGAAATAGGTGAAGAATCTTGGGGAGGCATGTTTCGGTTGAAAGTGCGACTGCCACAAGAACACATCAGCTGGAATTTACTAAGATAACTTAACATTATAGCGAAAGTCATTATTGTGAGATAATCTAGTGATACAATAGGGTTCTCATTGAGCGGCATTACGGCATATGTTCATGTTGTACTAACTTGCTTGACCAATACTGCATCATGCAGTTATGTAAAATGTTCGAGAATAAAATCACAACCATTTCGATCACTCATTCGCCGGACCATTTTTTGGTATTACTTCACAGGGGCGGTCTCAGCGTCTTTACGTCCTGCTTTCTTCCTCGTTCTGCAGAACATTATTGTATGCTGCAGACAAACTACACACTGAGGCCTATTTTTACCGCATCCAACTCCATTGCGGAAACGATTTGTCACATTTGCGCTCGAAATTAGAGACGAACCTTCAATTTTAAGTCCACCCACAACCTTCCAAGATCGAGCTTTCAAAGTTTCTGCATACTGAGAGTTTTAGGCGATGCTATTCACTTCTCAGTACTTCCTTTGTCGACTGACGGGATGCTCCCGCGTAACATTCAGGTGTCTATAGTGCTCTAGTCCAACATCGATTAAGTAGGGATACTCGTACCAACATTAAGGTGGGGATTATCAAACATGATCTCTAGTGCCACGTTGTTCGACGTACAATCTTTGCTTCACAGTGCCAAACCTATTCTTTCGGAATTTCAGCTGAACAAGCAGAGTTTAAATAATTTCAAAAACTTGAAGCCATTTTCGATCTCGTCATCAGACCTCAAAGGACATTTTTATTCGGTATAGAAAAGCAATATGGTGGTGACTATACCTCAAATTTCTTATTTTGAACTTCTCAATTTAAGGCTTTTCCCCTGCGCTGGAAACAATGATCCTGACCAATGTCGGTTGTAAGATGTGTTGTAGCTTTGTAGTGTTTGACAGCATCGTGTCTTCTGGTGAGTCATAACAAGCAGCACTAGAACCTACTGATGAATTGTTGCATCCCTCAAATTGCTCAAATTGAATTGCTGCGTTGAACAAAAAAAAAAAGCTTAATTTCGAGGAGGTTTTCGACAATTGGAACCAAGATTATATCAGGGCAGGATTGCGAAAGAGGGGTGTCCCATTCCAAATATTAACGCAACTTACGTCGGTGCCAAATTGTATTGCGAAATCCATAGGGTCGGGGGACTTTGAAGTTCATAGCGATCTTTGCGCAGAAGTGCAAGTTGTGTTCGATTCTAGTTTTTTTTAGTGATTGGTCATTTTGCATTCTACTTTATCCGTTGGACGCGCGCATTATAATTTAATGGATCAAGAGACGCGAGAGCGTATCGCCCGCCAAAGGGAAAAAAAACCGAAAGCGAACAAGTCTATGATTACACAACTTGCTTTTTTCATTGACAGGGCTACAGCCTTCCAGGCAACATCCCCCAAAAAAATTTTTTTACCAAAATATTCCACATATCCCGTTCTAGTGCAAAAAAATCTTCGATCGGCACAATAACGGGTAAGATATATGCAATAAACGGTGAAATTTTCACCCTCACAGACTTAAGCGAGTAACTCAATTTCAGACTGGAGTCTACAGTTGCAGAAGACTTGCTTCTACTGTCTCTCTCCGTGATGGGATTTTTATGAAATTCGGAATGAATGATCCTCTGGTGGTCCTTCTAAAGAATCAATATCTTCCATTTGGATAAGTGGATGGAATAACGGTAAATTAATAGATAAAGTTAACAAAATATTTCCAGCAATGGCGTCTTTCGGCTCATCGCATTGACAATTTTTCAAAACACACTGCGACATTGGGACATTGGGACATTAGGATGTTGGGACACTGGGAGACTAGGATCTTGGGGCAGTGGGATATTAGGAAATTAGCACATTAGGGTCTTGGGACATTAAGACATTGGGGCATTAGGCACAATGCGGAAACTTGGACGTGGCGACATCGGGATATTGGGGCATTGGGACATCGGGATATTGGGACAATGGGACAATGGGACATTGGGACATTGGGATATTGGGACATTGGGATATTGGGACATTGGGATATTGGGATATTGGGACATTAGGACACTGGGGGACTGGGACATGGGGGCACTGGGATATTAGGACATTGGGACATTATGCGTTTTGGGCAATAGGACAATCGGACATTGGAATATTGGGACACTGGTACATAGGGGCATTGGGCCACTGAGACATCGGGATGTTGTGACATTAAGACATCGGGATACTCGGACATTGAGGCACTGGGATATAAGGACATGTGGACATTAGAGTCTTGGGTCATTAATATATTAGGACATTAACACATTTGGACATTAGGTACATTGGGACATTAGTTGGCTATTTAAGTATGCAAAAATATATGCTATCTGACCAAAAACAACAAAGTTGTAAAAGTTACCCCGCCAAAGAAAAATTCATCTGCAGCAAAAAGAATACATACACTGCGCGACAAATGCTTAGGTTCATGGATATTTTCCTTTAAAATTATATAATTTCTATGTACTCTGATCGGAAATAATTTTTAAATAATGCTCTCTCAACTAAGGGTTATTTTAATAAATATTGCAATTCCATCAAGCAACTCGCATAGCTAACGGAATTTTTTAAAATGAAAATCGCAATTTCCACTGCGACAATTGTATAGGTTCACTTACTTTAAACAGTTATCTCGTCGTGGTGGGTAGTTTTTTGGAAACAGTTGTTTTTCGCGTTGTACTCTGTGAGTTATATAGTGGATAATGTCAAAAGGAAAGCAACTTCCATGCCCTGGAAAAGGCGACAATTTCCATACTAAAGCAAGAAGGATATTCAAACCGACAAATGGCAATACGGATTCTGCGGAGCTCGAACCTTGCTAATAATTCTTTACTAGATAGTGCAAATTATGGCCGGCGATACGCAGAAGGCAGAAAAAAAGCGATTTCCGGTGCATTACGGCGACGCCTCTTAAGATAAGCCTCGAATTCGCTCCTTACTGCGCGTGAGCCTGGGGAGAATTTGGGGTTAT
The DNA here is from genome assembly GCA_949715475.1 of Microchrysa polita. Taxonomy (NCBI): domain Eukaryota; kingdom Metazoa; phylum Arthropoda; class Insecta; order Diptera; family Stratiomyidae; genus Microchrysa; species Microchrysa polita. The sequence continues at coordinate 16,567,882 of OX454417.1, read as the reverse complement.
CAACAAGTGTGAGGACCATCCAACGAGTTCTTAGATCTTCTTCTTACGGTTAAAGAGAAAACCAGCCTTAACCCCGCAACACTGCCTACAGCGCCTGGAATTCGCCTCAAGATTGATGAACAAACATCGCAATGGAGACAGGTAATATTTACGGATGAAAAACGGTTTTGTGTGGACGGTCCAGATGGGTTCTCTTACTATTATCATGATATTAGGAAGGAATCTATGTACCTGTCACTCCATCACTCCCGAATAGGTTCCGTTATAGTATGGGGAGCCATATCATATCATGGAACTATCGTCTTGGTCATCCTATGAGGTTGCCAAACGGGTTCATCTTATAAACAGCTCTTAGAAGAGGAAATCCCTAAAATAATTGACATGGACGAAGGCAACCCTTGGATACTGCAACATGATCTTGCCCCAATTCATACAGCGAGGGTAGTTAAATCGTTTATTGAGGAAGAAAATGTGACTTTATTAGACTGGGTGCCCAACTCCCCTGACATTAACATATTAGAAAACATTTGGTGGTGGCTTGTTCGGGAGGTTTACAGAAGTGGTAAAGAGTACGACCCTAAAGAAGAGTTAATTCATGGAATTAAGACAGTTTGGTCTAAAATACCGCTATCCGTGCTGCATTCTTTATACGATTCCCTGCCTCGAAGGCTTTATGAAATTATAAATAACAATGGCGGTAATACACATTATTAAATAACAAAAAATGCTCTTGTCTTATGTATTTATCTTCTTTGATACTTTTCTGAAATATTTTTCAGCGAAAACATTATGTAAAACGGTAAAATCGTCCCTGAACCTAAGCAATTGTCGCACTGGAAATCGACTCTCCGAATGAAATCAATTACTGTAATTTAAGGAAAGTGTAATTAAGGAAGATATCTCAGAGGAAGAGGTGATGGAGGCAATGCATCAGATGAAACGCGGAAAGGCAGTCGGCCCGGACAAAATCCCCGCGGAATTTTGGTTGAAAATGGAAAATGTCGGGCTTAGTTGGCTCACAGTTCTCTTCAACAAAATCAAAGGTGGGCAACCGATGCCTGATGCTTTCAGGGAAAGTTTTCTTCTTCCTTTCTATAAGAACAAGGGAGACTCACGCAAACTCAACAACTATAGGGCTATAAAGTTAACACCTCACACACTGAAGATCTACGAGCGAGTTGTCTGCAACCGATTGAGAAAGATTGTGCGGTTGAATGACAATCAATGCGGCTTTGTTGAAGGTCGATCTACAGTCGATGCGATTCAGTGCATTCGTATTGCGATGGAAAAGTATAGAGCAGCACGAAAGGACTTGTACTTTGTGTTCATCGATTTGGAGAAGGCATTCGATAGAGTACCTCGTGATCTGATATGGTTGGCCTTGAGAGCACTTAATGTCCCCGAGGCATACGTCAGGATGATACGAGACATGTATGATGGAGCTACGACTAAGGTTAGATGCACAGCCGGTGAATCAGAAGAATTTCCGGTGAATGTCGGAGTACACCAGGGCAGTGTATTGAGTCCGTTGCTCTTCAACATCATCATGTGCTACTTATTAACACGTGTCTCAGACGGCCTAGAAATATCTCTTCTTTTTGCTGATGATATAGTCCTCAGTAGCCCAAACATCGTTGCCTTGCAAGCTGCGCTTACAAAATGGTGTGACATTCTGGAGGAGCATGGACTGAGGGTAAGTATAACAAAGACTGAGTTCTTATGCTGCCAATTCTCAGACCCAAATGCACCGATACCTGAAATGTACGTCAAAGGAGAGCAGCTTAAGTCTTGTACCAAGTTCAAGTACCTTGGCTCGATGGTGAACAGCGGAGCTACATGCGATGATGACATCAAACATCGCACAAAGGTTGGGTGGATGAGGTGGCGAGAAAACTCTGGAGTTTTCTGCGATAAGAAAATGCCACTGAAGCTAAAGGGCAAGTTGTACAAAACGGTTGTACGTCCCGCACTCATGTATGGATCAGAATGCTGGACCATGTATGAAGGTTACGCGAAAGAAATGACAGCGACTGAAATGAAAATGTTACGCATGTCAGTTGGTGTAACCAAAAGGGACCACATCAAGAGTAGCTACATCCGAGGCAGCTTGTCCATAGACCAACCAATCACCGAAAAGCTCGAAGACCGACGAATGGATTGGTATTGCCATGTTCAAAGGCGTCCGCCTGAGAACCCCGCAAAGAGAGCGATATCAATGGAAGTTCCACTTGATGGACCCAAGGCCAGAGGCAGACCGAAGAACACCTGGATGTGTCAAATGAAAAAGCAACAACAACGCATTGGTCTCGGCAATGACACGATCCAAGATAGAGCTGCCTGTAGAAATATGCTGAGAAATTATCGCCAAAACGGGCGATGTGCCTACACCGCATAGGTCGAGCAACGCGGAACCATGGAGCGGTATAAAGAACGAGGCAAGGAAGAAGAAGAAAAGGAAAGTGTCCTGTGGGGACTCAGTCCATCCATTTTATTTGTGATATTTAATAGTTTCGAAAATAACATTTGTTGAAACGATAAGCTTTTATTTTACCGTTTCTTGGAAGAAAATATGTGTGAACCTAAGCATTTGTCGCGCAGTGTATCACTCCAATCCGCTGCTCATATGTAATTTTGTTTTAGGTGTAGATGCTGGAGAAGTTTAAATGTACAGGACTACTTCTTTAAGTAATTTGGTGGGAGCTTTAACATTTTAGTCAGTGCCACTTTGACGGCTCCCACCAAATTACTTCAAGAAGTAGTCCTGTACATTTAAACTTCTCCAGCATTTATACCTAAAACAAAATTACATATGAGCGGCGGATTGGAGTGATATGTATTCTTTTTGCGGCAGATGTGGCAGATGAATTTTTCTTTTACAACTTTGTTGTTTTTGGTCAGATACTGATATCCCATCACTTGACTATTTTCGTATAAAATCAAAATCTGAGCGATATAGGTCTGTGTCTCGAAATGGGGTGGAGTCAAATGTTAGGCTTCATGCAGACGACGCGAAAACGGCTCGCAAGCTTCACACATCAAAATACAGTGGCTTATATGGGAACCTCTCGACGAGCGAGAGCCGTGCTGCCGTCAAAACACGGCTGGCGACATCTCACGAGCCGTGAATTTGCGGGTTGTTGTGCACGAAATGTGAAAACATGTGCAAACACGTCTCGTGAGTAGTGTTTTGACAGCAGCACGGCTCTCGCTCGTCGGGACCTTCCCATAAGAGCCAATGCAAAAGTTCTCAGCTTCTCAGTTTTCTACCTTCTCTCAACCTGGAAAACGGCAAAACTTAAATCATGTTTCCTACAAGGTGGTTCTAGTATAAAAATCCAAGCGCAATGACAATCGATTGCGGCGGGAGTTGTAGACTGCGTCTTCGAAAACATGGAAGCCGACCCTAATTTTCAATAAATCATCTTCCTTAGACTTAAGCACCAAGTTAATGTGTTATGCGAAGGATCTTTGTATGATCAGTGGTTTTCCACTGTTTTAAGTAGGTAATGACAAAAAAAAAGCTAATAAGGGCAATTTGTGATGAGAGATAGAGCGTGAGCTTTTGAATACAATACCTCGTTTCATTATTGAATGATGGTCCGTCGAGATCCATTTCAGGCCGAAATGGTCCGCAGACGTTTCTGAGTTGGGAACCACTGGTCTAAATAGTCTGGAATAGGGATGTCAAAAACCGGCCCATAACCCGGTTTTCGGTTTTTTCGGTTTTTGCGCAAAGCCGGTTAGACCGTCCGGTTTTAACCGGGCTCAAAGTACCGGTTTTCGGTTAACCGGTTTTTCATTGAATTGCTTAGAATTTTAGCAAAGTAATGCATACACACACGTTAAGCTGATGTTCGTATAGAAATATGACTGTGTAATGGAGCCCTAAAAGAGAAACATGTTGAACAAAAAAGATAATCAAATAAAATTGTCAGAAGTACTCAGAATGTTTCAAAATTAGTTAACTGAGTTTTATTGCTAGACAATAGTGCAGTCAAAATATCCCATTTCAGGCCTCCAAATAGAAAAAAATTGAGTAAGGCAATTTTTGGTTTTTTTTGAATCAGCGAGCTCCCAGGAATCCAAAACTCATTTTGCTAAAGAAAATTTTGATCGGAAAGGTCACAAAAAGGACAAAAAAGGATACTCTTTAATCCTTGGCCGGATTATCAAATCAAAGGGGACGTCGAGTACCTACATTCCGGTGTTTGTTTCCTGTTTAAAGGACCCTCAACGGAATAAATCAAGATTAAATCGAAAATTATTGTGTTTTCCGTGTATCTTTCTAAAGCCATAACTACGAGAATAATCCAAGTTATCACTACGTTTCTCACTTTTCCGAATCTACGATAGGTTAAGATTCTACCATTAAATTTGCTAAGAAAAAAATGTGTAATTTACTTGACGTCCCTTTTGATTTGATACCCCACATGCCGACATCCGGTCAAGGGTTAAAGAGTATCCTTTTTTGTCCTTTTTGGGACCTTTCCGATCAAATTTTTTTTAGCAAAATGAGTTTTAGATTCCTGGGAGCCCACTGATTCAAAAACCACAAGAATTAACCTTACTCTACATCACTATGATGTAGATGTTGAAGTCTTTGTGGACACGACGGATGTTGAAGTGGACGCGGATATCGATGTGGACGTGGAGGCGGACGTCGTAGCAACTGCCCATAGTCGTCTTCCTATAACAATGAACTCTAAATGCACTGATCTGATACACATACATATACATTCACGACGCACAAAAGATACACGTGGACACGCAACGTAGCCTTGGAAAGGAAAAATGCAAGGAGCGGTAGTTTGACGAAGCGATGGTTCTTGCAATAATAGCACTAAGGAGAGTGTTCGGAAATACGAAATTTTTCATAGAAGACAAGCAATAGCATTACAGACTGACAAATCAAGAAAATATTAAAATTTTATGAATTTAGAAAGTTTTTTTTTCGGTTTTAACCGGATGGGCAAACAACCGTCCGGGTTAAAACCGGGAGGATGAAAAAACCGAAAAAAAACCGGTTAACCGTTTTGAAAGTACCGGTTTTCGGACTAACCGTCCGGTTTTTGACATCCCTAGTCTGGAAATCTGAATCACCCAAGAGCTATAAATTGACAAACAGTTGAACGGGAGTACGAAATTCTTTATTTAGATAGCATTGCTGTCGTTGAAGGCTAAACATTCAAAATTTTGAAATTACAAAAATCTGAAAATTTAAAATTATCAAAAGTCTAAAATCTGAAAATTCCAAAATATGAAAATTAAAAAATTTGAAAGTTTGAAATTTTGGAGTTCAAAAGTGTTAAAATTCGGAAAATTGCAAATTCTGAAATATTGTTCTAAAATTCAAAATTTCAAAATTCTGAAAATTTAAAATTCCTTAAATGTAAAACTCTTTAAACTCTAAATTCTCATGATTCAAATTTTCAAAATTATGAAAATTCCAAATTGTGGAAAAATAAATTCTGAAAATTTATAATTCTCAAAATTCAAAATTTTGAAAATCAAAAATTCTCATAGTTCAAAAAATTTAAAATATAAACCTTCGAAATACTGACAATTAAAAATTTTATAAGCTAAAAAAAATTTGAAAACTTAAAAGTTCGGAAAATTTTAATTTTAAAAATTTTAATTTCTATAAAATGGTCGGAAAATTTATAATTCCAAATTTTCTTAATTCTTTAAAATCAAAATTATAAAATCTGGAAATTTTAAAAATTTACAATTTTCAAATTTCAAAATTCTAATAATTTTTGAAAAAAAAAAAATTAATTTAATTCTGAAAATAGTATTTTGAAAAGCTAAAAATTCTAAAAATTCCAAATTCTGAAAATTTAAATTTAAAATTCTAATTTAAATAATTCAAAATTCTGACTATTTGATACTCTGAAAGTTTACTTAATGTACCTGAAACTGAAAATTCGGAAAAATTATAATTCTAACGACTGGATATTTCAATTTCTGAAAAGTAAAAATTCTGGAAATTTAAAATTAAAAAAAAACATGAAATTCTAGAAATTCAAAATTATAAAAAAAAAATTTAATTCTAGAATTTCGAAATTCTGGTAGTTTGTAATTCTGAAAACTTAACATTGTTCAAATTCTGACAATCCTAAATTTTATAAGTTAACACTCGAAAAATCCAAAGTTATCAAAGTGCAAAATTTCAAAAATCCCAAGTTTTGAAAATTTAAAATTTTCAAAAATTCAAGCTTGAACAATTCAGAAGCTAATTCCCTATTCTAGGTAGTCAAATATCCGGCGTTCGGATAATAATCGACACTATACTGTATTTGCGTTTCTACCGCTGGCTATGTTATAGGAGGGAGAACTTCAACAGGTATAACACGGTTCAGGACCGTGAAGAAATTAGTTTTTCGTTTTTTGCTAACCCATTTTATCTTCAATCATAATCTTTGAAGGGGTGTTGGCAGAAATTTCGACTTCATGTAGACTCGTTGATACTGTAAGTGGCAGGGGTGTCCAATCTAATTTTTGGAGGATACAGTGTTGGTGCGAAAAGCGATGGCGCGTGTGCTAAACATTTTTACGAAGGAGAAAGCTTTTTCATGTTTTTTTATTTATTTGTAATGTAAAGAAGAAGATTTTTTTACGATTGCAAAAACTCAACACCTCTTGAATAACATGTAATGGCCGCGGATTTAGACACATAAACAGAGCCCGATCAACTTCACAAATATCTATAATTAATTTTTAAAAATTAATGATCACCCTATATGTATACTGCCTCTGCAAACTGTGCCGCATTTTCTAAACTATTTCCTATTTTGTTCTGAAAACGACATAGGATCGGATCCGATTTTACCTTCCTACTGCCATCTTTCGTAAAATGTGACAATTGACACATCACAGCTGATACGTTTTGTTTGGAAATTGATGCAGCTGCATTTTATTTCGAGTATAAATAGTTTAATAAATAAATGAGGGCGGAAATGCACGGTTCAACTGTGAGATGGTGAATTTCTTTCAATCAGCTAAGTAATAATCCGCAAAGTGGTGCTTAGGAATCTGTTTTTAAAGAGAAGTTTTTGATCCGAAACGGTCGGTAGATTTGAAAGATAACGCATCCTGTTTGCGGGACATACGCAACTGTTTTGTTTCGGAACCGCACCCAATGAATTCTGGTAAGGATGTTGCAACTTGTACACAGACAGACTATTCTCTAGGGAAATAAAAATTCCTCAGTATTAGATATTCTTTGTATAACAATGAAAACAAACATAAAAACAAAGCGGAAACTACATCACAGACTAGGTTTTAAATTGGGTTCACTGCTATTAAAAGGAAGGTCTGTCCGAACTGTGAAGGCCAGAGACACAACTGTCACAAAATTGGTAGAACATGGAGAATGACGTGTTGGACTTAAAAGGTTTCGCCAGCACAAAGAAAGGATCCTAAATCGTAGTATTTTTTTTATCGAGTGTTAATTACACAACAAGTAAAGATGACCAAAACATTTACTCCAGTGAAGCTCAAATTTACCAACTCTATCTCAAACTCACTACTTGTTAACAAATACGAATAACTTTGAGAATATATTGGAATTACGTTTTCATTTTTCCTATATCTTCATAGCAAATCCAAGAACATGACTACAAAATCTTGAACCGACAACAGCTACACACACGTTGAGAGCCATACAATCTAATCCCAGGGGGAGCAAGCAATCTTATGAAAAATTTATATTTAGTTAGCCATCCATCTGACAAGAACGACGACGACCAGGACCGTAGTTAGCCTATATGGCGCCCCTGGGCAGTAGCCAAACGGCGCCCTCCGCAACTGGTTAGGCTTGGAAGCAAATAGTAGTATTCGCATAGGGGGCGTATGTGATATAAAATAACAGGCGCAACAATCCAGCATTGCACTAAGGCCGCAGGATGTGTTAGTGACATCCTATTTCCAAGATCTTATCTGCTTTTTGTTTAGGTAATGAGATCAGCATCACGCTCAGCAGTATTATTTATCCCCATAAATGGGTACTCGTTTAACATCTGAGTGAAATCATAGTCCGTCACAAGCTCGTGAGTTCGAAAAACACCATGGCTCACGGTGAGATTTGAACTCATGACCTTGTGCACCGAAGGTGCGCGCACTAACCGCTAGACCAGCCAGACTATATCATTAGCTGGATTATTCAGCGATTTATTGTCCGTGCAATAGTCATGTAGGTACAGCCCGATGATTCTTTTGAATTCATGGTTACAATGTACTTCTCTTCTGTCGAGCGTTCAGTCGTGACAATATCTTTTCTATAAAATTCCTACACAATACGATCACATCAAAGAAACGTTTCCTATAAGGGACACTCTTATTAGCCTAGGCTTCTCTCCTTTTCCCCTTATATGAACTTTTTCCGATTAACCCTTCTGTCGGCACCTACTACAATATGCATATTCTATACCCAATAGGTCTGGCTGGACCTATTGAGAAAATTTTTTTATTTTTTATAAAAAGTTAAATTTTTATCGGTATAATCATTCTACCCATTCTTTACAGCCATTTATAAACAATAAAAGCATTAAAATCTCTTTTGTAGATATACTAGAAGCGTTTTTAAGAAGACATATTTTGAGGTGGTATTTGTACAAACATGTTTCTCCCTTTTTTTCTTCTATTTTTGCTTCTCTTTTTTCATTGCGTATCCGTACAGAAAGTTTGATCAAATTTTCCAAGTCCAATATCTTTAAGGAAATATTTGGCACTCTGTTGGTAGATTTTATCGCGATATTAGTCTGCAGATTTGGGAAAATCGATAGATAGAAATAGGGAATTTTCAACCGCAAAAATCATTTCATTCTAAATTTTCCGTAAATATCTCAATTAAATCTATTAAGAAACACCATCGTAAGTCAATAATACTTAGTTCATACTATTACAAAGGAAATAAAACTCTTTTGATTTTCCTAGAATCAAATCTCAGTTGATTAGGTGATGTTATAAGACGGGATAAAATTAGGCGTACCCAATTTGCGAACTTCACGGCTTTTTAAAGCAAAATCTCAGAAAATTTTATCGTTTATCGTACAAATATAATTTTAATGACTTAATTACATTATAAATAGGAGATTTTTAAGAGAATTTAATATTTACACTTTTTACCTCAAGACGAAAATGGGGGGAAAAACTATAGGTCTGGCCAGACCTATTGGGTATCAAAAAGCACTATAAATTGAAAAACATCAAAAACATGCTCAAAACTTCAACCGATTTTTTTTAATTTTTGCAAAATGCTTCTAAACATATTATTCTAGGATATCATGAAATATGAAGTCGCTGCGATTTCATCTTCTATACTTTTTTGACCAATATATAGTGCCAAAGGTCTGGCCAGACCTATGTGCCGACAGAAGGGTTAAACCAGAAAATTGAACAGCCGACCGGGTTAAAAAACGGCAGATAAAAATACTGAAAATAACCCGTTTGTAACTACCCTACTCGAATAAATTAAAAAGAAGAAATTAAAATTTGTTCTGACTATGTCAACTCCTCCTTTAGATGTCAAAATGCCATTTCCATAGAATTTAAACAAATGGAAAGTTGGCCGCCCTTCCAGATCTGCCGCCCAGGGCAGTTGCTCATATGAGAAATTTAGGCCCTGACGACGACGACCTTGTCCAGCTGCTCTATTTCACAAATTAAAATAGATGAAATCACGAAAAATGCCAATTAAATAAACAAGAACAGCGCGAAGGACATAAATTCTACGGATCTTATGCATTATCCACTATACCATACGACTACATACATTGATCTGATACAGAAGAGACAAGAATCCAAGTACTTTGTGGATGTGCATTCGATTATTATACGACAGAACAGTAAATGTTATTTGATCTTAAGGCCTGAATAAACCTCGGGCGGAATGAAAATGAAATTTTTGTCCGCTGCGATTTTCTCAATGAAAATGCATGCTTACTGTCGTGGAACATGATATGGGGAATTCCATAAGCTACAATCCGAATATGGTTCCAAATTTTTCTCGGCCATTTTATGTATTATTTTTCGATTCCCCGGTCATTAGATATTTTCCACGGTGAAATGACCGGGGAATCGAAAAATAATACATAAAATGGCCGAGTAAAATTTTGAAACCATATTCGGACTGTAGCTTATGGAATTCCCCATCATGTTCCACGACAGTAGGCATGCATTTTCATTGAGAAAATCGCACCGGACAAAAATTTCATTTTCATTCCGCCCGAGGTCTATCCAGACCTTTAGACTCAAATCTAGGGTATTACACTTGCAAATTGAATATAAATATTCTATACGTAAATGTATCCACTTCCACCTCTATTTACACAGAGTTAAGGCATGCCCTTTAGCACATTGTGACATTATCCTCCTACCTCCTATCTAGCAGTTTGATGATTCATTCAACCCCATTGGGACAATGTGTGTTCACTTGGTTAATAAGTTCTGATTTAATAAATTCAGTTGACGTACTCGTACTTCGTTTATAATATAAAAATATTCTCTCACAATTTATACCATAAATACTAACTGAACAACTGTTTTAAGTCATCTCAATCTAATGCGTGGACCACTTCTTTCGTCATTCATATTCGTACAGAATCCTGCAGAGAGTTATATTTTTATTCAACCTTCAGTCGTTCCAAAAGATTGTGCCGAGTGCCGTGCATGATGTTGATGATAGCATCGAAATGCTTCTTGAAAAATGTCAGTGCCGTGAGTCCTCGCAGTTATATTCGTCGGTAACACATTCTCCCCATATCATACGACGAGTACCAACATACATACATCGGAGGTTGGACAGAGTCAAAGTTCAAAGCTAATTTTCGCTTCATGTCACCTGAATGGATGTCGTAAGAAAGGACTCTAGCTGTGGCGTGGCTAATGTTCCACAAAAGATACTATACATGAATACTGTGAGTTGTGTGAATGATGCTTCAGTATAGTCTCCAATTAGTGTGAGTGGTGCTTAAAGTTATGTTGTGGTCGTGCTCGTGTTATATATATTTTAGTCATTTGAAGAAATTATGTATGAGACGAGAGTACAACCTGTTGCGATTTGAATGGTTTGACCGTGGATTAATGATGTTGTGGCATTGGATACAAATGGAAAAATTATGTTTTCATGTCTTTGGAATGGGGTTATTGGAGTCTTTGGTGTTCTCGCGAAGGCAGGAGTTAGTCTTTTCATCCTTTTTTTCCTTTTTCCGGTGAAGAGTAAAAATATTCAGCACGCTAATCTAATCATAGTTCGTTTGGGTATATTTTTGGAATCAATATGAAATGATATCTAATGTATTTCTAAATTATTCAAATTCCATTACATTATCCCTGTCGTCAATACCTAATTAACCAGAATATTTACGTAAACCTTCGCATTACATATTTATCTAAAACCAGCTTTTTCATATATTTTTCAGGCGTAGCGCACACAACATCCGAATTGAGTTCCACATCGGACGTTATCGACGTGAACCAGGTAAGGTACTTGATTAGCGTAAAATTTACGGCAATGTCCCTTGTGGTGACCCTGAACAGGTGTAAAGTTTTGGACGGCATGTTGTGTCGGTTGAAATGGTGTGTATCAGTCTCACCTAATGATATTATTCGGTTAATCGTCTGTTTGTGTAGGGTACCCAAGTAACAATTCGTATGCTTTAAAGAAGCACTTCATCCTGTAACATTCATATAGTAACACAAAATCAGTTTATCGTGTGACATAGCTTATATAAGTATTTTAAACCGATAAAAACTTCTTAAAACACTTTTCGGAAAACTTAAAAAGTTATTATATAATCAATTCACGACTACATCCAATAAGACTTCGATAACACTTCTCTAAACGTTAACCTAAAAAGATGCTCCATTAAATACTTCTTTGTAGTCTTTATTGACTGAAATCAACACACACACACATGCATATAATCTTCTATAGCACTGTCGATTTCATTTTTATAGTGTGACATTCGTGTGATCATCCAATAAATTGCTCAGCGTAGTTTTATAGAAGGATGAACTTTGTGATTTTTTAAAGAATTGACACTTATGAAGTGCTCTGGAACATCACGTTTCTTGAATGGAATTCATTGAAATATTGCATGAAACCAACATTTCCTCACTCCTTGTTAACTTATGAATCAATTAAGATAATCTCAGCCCATAGAAACTGGCTGCATTTTATTGATGAACGTGTGAATTTAATTAGCTTCAACTGATTGACATATAAAGAAGAAGGTGCATTGCGGAGAAGTGTTGAGCATTTCGATAGAAGCAACGAACCACTTGTAGTGTTTACGAGCAATGCTGACTATATGTGAGGTTGGCCGAGTGGTTAAGGCGTCAGACTGGCGTACGACAGTCGCTGGTTCGACGCTGGCTGCGGGATTTTTTTTCTTTTTTTTTTTGCAAACGCGAGAAAATGACAGAAAATGATGACATAACACATATGATGTACATATGTCTTTTTCAAAGTGTAATTCAGTGCTACAATAAGGTTCAATTGCCATTATTGCACTATTATTCAGTGTTTATACCCTGTAAAGTGCCCCTATTATCGTTTGAAGAAAATATTCTACGAAGAATTATAGGGATGAAATTGTTACTTGGGTATCCTGTTTTTCGTCAATATTGCGAATTAATGTATCGAAAACTAGTTTGAACTTTTATTCAATTGCTAAAATATGCAATAATGTACGGCGCATATGCTTATTGATAATTTATACATAATATTTGCAGTTTGTCTAAAATATGCAGATATCTATACAGGGTGTCCGGAAACTGCCTCATAAACGCACCGGATTGTGATTTCTCATGTGATTTCCAGCAAAAAAGTTGTACGAATATACCCCCTCAGCTTAACCCTTTAGCTGCCACAGGCATTTAAAGATTTTTGAAAAAATCATTTTTTTGCACGACTTGAAGCCTAATGTCTCCAAAGCTAGACCAGCTAGAATAGTGAAATAAAACAATTATCAGAGCCAACAAATTTACCTATAAAATAAAACTAACCACACTAAAATCGTAAGAAGAACAGAACAATGTTGGGCTCCATTACTTCTAACAGTTTTTATACGTTAAGTGTAGAAAACTAGGGTTAATTTTAGCTCGAATTCAATACAATTCAATTCACACTGCCCCTAAAGATGTGCAATATTGCTAAAATCTATTCAAAGTATGTCGAAATCGAGCCAAAATTAACCCTAGTTTTCTGCACTTAAGGTACTAAAACTGTTAGAAATACTTGAGCTAGAATAAAATGATTTAAAAAAGATATGGTCGTAATTTTTAAAAGAATCGTACACGCACCTCACCTTGGCAGAAATTTTAGAAAATTGAGATGGAAAAAAAGATTGTTTTTGGGTCAAATCACGCAAATTTGATTTTGAAGCTCTGTAAAAACCAAACCTCATATCCGATTTTAGTGTGGTTAGTGTTATTTTATAGGTAAATTTGTTGGCTGAAATAATCATTTTGTTTTGCTTCTCTAGCTGGTCTAGTTTTGGAGATATTAGGCTTTAAATCATGCAGGAAAATTATTTTTTCAAAAATCTTTAAATGCCTGTGGCAGCTAAAGGGTTAAGCTGAGGGGGTAAGTTCGTACAACTTTTTTGCTGGAAATCAACTGAGGAATCATAATCCGGTGCGTTTATGCGGCAGTTTCCGGACACCCTGTATATATAAAAGAAAGTCGTGTTAGTTACACCATTTATAACTCGAGAACGGATGGACAGATTTTCATGATTTTGGGTTTCTTGGCCTTGGTCTTCTTCTCTGGCCAGAATAGCATAATTACTATTGAAACATGCAAAAAACTCACAATGAGCTAAAATTTACAATGGGTTCTTTTTCACCTATTTCTGTGTGTATTTCTTTAGCACATGAAATTTGTTCCGCACAGGATTGGTCTGTACCCAAAGTAACAGAACCATCGAGACATATGAAAAATTCACAATAGGGCACAATTATGAAGACAATTCTTCTTATACTCTTTCTGTTTTCTTGATCGAATTATAGGATTTCAGTAAGTTAACCTCACCTTATGGGTCTACACAAGGCTCTGACCGGAGTAGATATATTGCTATTGAAGTAAACAGAAAATTGAGAACGAGCAACACTTCTCAATGATTTCTTCTTAGCGGATTCCGGATCCGGAATCCGATTTTTCTGCCGAATCGGTCCTTTCTCTCAATATCAAAATAATATTGAAACATGGAAAAAAATCACTATGAGCAAAATTATAAAGATTTGTTTTTCGTGCATTTCTTTCTGTATTAATTGAAGGAATTACCAGATTTCAGTCAAAAGAACAGAATAACTTTTTAAATATGCGAAAAATTACAAAGAATAATTATTAAAAGCAGTTCCTTTTCAAATCATCATCAATGTGTCACGATAGCCCGACGTCCGTCGGGCCTTGGCCGCCTGTTTTGTATCCGTAAAATCCGAGGCTTTTGTTTCAGGTTTCTTGACTTGAACTTTTTTTAGGATGAGTTGTCGGCACATCGCTAAACCATGAGTAAATGCCATCATGGGCATGCCTCAAAGATGCTGCTTTGGTGGTTGGATTAAATGTTTACTGTCACCTATCACATTAAGTAGACTGAGACGCTGCAGATGTAAATACAGCACTCAGGCGCAGCAGTTACTCGGATAATGCGGAAAAGTAACGCCCCGTAGAGAAACGTAGGAATTGGCCGAAGCCGTTCACCGTATGCAGCTCCTCCTGCATAGCTAAGGGTCCGCAGCTATGCCACAACTGGATATAGGAATCGGCCGGAGCCTTTCAACCTTTATCTTCTCCGTTACTCCCTTTTCAAATACTTTTGTCTACCTCTCCGTATTTGAGTATGTACCGAATACGATTAGAAGTATAGCAAGTTGGATAAATTGGGAAGAACATGTTGATCAAAGTAATTTTTCCCATTTCTAAAAAAGGCCATGCTACTATAGGAACCGTGGTCTTTAAGCGGTTAATAATTTTATGATTTTTGTTTGAATCCTGCGTCGCAATTATGAAGACTGTCCTTTTTCACATAATTTTGTTCTGTATTTCTTGAACGAATTGCAGTATTTCAGTAAATTGATTCCACCGGATTTTCCTGCCACCATGAACGTCTCTATTGAAATATGCAAAACATTCACAATAAACAAAATTATAAAAACAGTTTTTTTTTAAATACTTTTGTCTACGTCTGCTGAACTAATTCAATATTGAGTAAATTTGCACTGGACTCCATCTGGATGTATCAAATAGGAAAGCAACAACAACGCATTGGTCACAGTGATGATATGATCCAAGATAGTGGTGTCTCTAGAAATAGACTTCACCGCGAATAGCGGAATTAAAACACACACACACAATTCACAATGAACAACATCATGGAGACGGTTCTTTTTTACAGACTGTCGCATTTATCTCCTGAAAGGAAAAGCAGATTCCGGTAAAAATGCAACGCCAAATGGGACTCTACTCCAAATGTAAATTTGTATAAATTTGCCCTACCGGATGGGGCTCTACCCGAAAACATCAGAATAACTATTGAAAAATGTAACGCTCAAAAGTAAAATATACGCATTGAATCCTCTGCAAAATTGGCCTGGATAACAAATTGCAGTTTATTTTACTTAATTAAATTATCGCCACCTCACTCCACCACTTCACCCCATCAGTACCCTTCGTCGTAAAGCTCATGAAAAATTGAAATATTAGCAGTTCTTTTTCAAGCTTTGGCTATATTTTTTTGAAGGACTTAGGCCCGTATTTATGAACATTCCTTAACTCAAGGAGACTTTTTTTCTATGAAAAAGTATGGGAAATGACAATTAATTTATTGAATTTCGGCATCCTTGACCTAAGGTCTCCTTGACCTGTGGACTTTCGCATAGCGGCGGTGACATCAGGAACAAAGCACAACCCTGGTCAAAGGAGACAAAAAAGTCTCTTTGAGTTAAGGAATGTTCATAAATACGGGGCTTAGTATATTTCAGTAAATTCCTCCCCGTCCGTCAACCTGAAGCACTTTCACCTTCGATGAGCAATAAGAGTTAAAGGAAAATTGACTAAGAGAACAGTCCACTTTCTCCTCCTTTTGTCGGATTAGCGGATATGTGTAAGTTCCACAACCACCCACCTGAACGAGTTCTACCGCCAATAGGAGATACATATGGAAAAGTGTCCAGGAGTAAAATTATTAATGCAGCTTATCTTCTCCAATTTTTGTCTATACCTCCTGAACTCTGTGGCGCATTTCACATTTCAATTTGATTCGGTTTAAAAAAGAATGTTAGTGCGAGCGCTGTTAGGCAATTGAATGCGGTTATATTTTTTAAAAATTAAATATTACTTTTTTGTTCAATTGGAGTTTTTTTCTATTGTCAGGAGAAATTTTTATTTTTTTTTAAATATAAAAATCTTAAACACAATAATACCTACGAAGGGCCTATTTGTGTAGGTTTTATTGGATAACTGAGTTGCCTCAATACATTTTATCACCAAATTTTTATAGAGCCATTCAGAAAACTCAATCCGCTTTTCAGTTAAAAAAAATGGTACAAATATAAAAACGAAAATAATCAAATTCAATTTGTTGGGTTGTGTCGCATCATACTTACCAGCAAAACATAATCGTACGAGCACACAGTCACAGTGCACTAAAGTTCAAAAGTTATAAAACTGAAGCAATTGTGATGGGATAAGGACTCTCATATAGCGCTATTGTCGAACGTCGAAGAGCAGGATTTTATTTTGAAGTTCATGTAAACTTTACAGGCTGTAAAGCAACTATACCCATACTAGCGTATATGAGAAAATATGGTGAATTTATGATATCCGCAGGGAATTAATATGATCCAACTGTTTGCCAAACAGAAAAGGTTAGTGGCGTTCCATCAGACTCTGACATTCGGATTAAAGAACAATATTGAATATTGGATTTGAGGTGTAGATTATATTTATGGAGTTTTAAAAATGATTTATCGGTTAAAAACAGGATAGACCTGGGACAAAAGTGAAAAAAATAAAATTTCAATGAAAATGTATGCATACTTACTGACGTGAAATATATCGCAAGCTCTGGATAATTCTATTGACAAAAAATGTGTCTGCCAAATCACTTTCGGATTGTTATTCGTGAAATTGCCCATACCCTCCTTAGGAGTAAATATGCATTAATTGAAAAAATTGCAGCGGAAATTATTCCGATTTCACTTTCACTTCCAGGACTACAAACCTCTT
This sequence comes from Microchrysa polita, assembly GCA_949715475.1. Classification (NCBI taxonomy): domain Eukaryota; kingdom Metazoa; phylum Arthropoda; class Insecta; order Diptera; family Stratiomyidae; genus Microchrysa; species Microchrysa polita. Next base: position 16,550,649 of record OX454417.1, on the reverse strand, counting down.
TATCTACATGCTAGAATTTATATGTGGAACGTTTTTTATTAGCAAAGCTCGGTTTCGACTATTAGTGTAGTTACTAGGTGATTTCAGATTGCAAAGTGTGGTGCAGAACATTTTTTTTTTGTTTTTAATGTTTTTTTGGGTGTTGAGCTCGAATCCGAAACTTCCCACCAAAATTTCGTTGCGGAACCGGGTCAAAACCGCGAAACACTCCAAAATTTTCGGAGATTTCCCGGTTTTTTGTTTATTACTCCAAAAGTGTAGATTTCTTCGAAAACCTGTCCAATAAATCATTAAAATGTGGTGAGCTACTAATTGATAGTCTTTTTTTGGCGTTTTTTTGCAATTTTGATCCTGTTTTGCAACGAAATTTTAGTGGAAAGTTACAGATTCAGATTCTGCATCCCAAAATACATAATGTACAAGAAAAATGCAACTTTTGCGACCAAAAATTACAAACCGTTCAATCTCAAAATTTTATTCATAATATGGAACTATGTTAGAAGAACTATGTTAAAAATGGCAAATTTAAATTATCAATTGTAGTAATACCGCTCAACGGATTTATAATATTTATGTCTCTTTCTCTTTGGACGCGCATTTATGTGCTCCCTAAAATATTCCTGCAGAGTTTTTCGCAGAAATAAAAAGTTTCAGAGTTAGGTGCCAAATAACGGAAAAACAGCAGATATTTTAGGGTGTTCCGCAACGAAACGTTAGTGGGAAGTTCCGGATTCGTGTTCAGCACCCAAAAAAACACATAAGAAACATTGTGAAAATCTTGACTTATCGTTCCGTTCTATACACCAACTGCGGTGCATGCCTGTAGTATTTATGGCATGGCAACTTACCAGCACTATGGGAACTACGCGGAACTTTGTCTGTTTGGAGGAGAAGAGCCCCAGCGGGAGAAATATCGAGTTATTCAATTTTCGGAAATGTCACATTGGAATTTTTGCATCAGAACCTCTAAGGGGCTATAGCTCAGTAGGTAGAGTTGCTGACCTTTGTGACTGAAGGGCGGAGGTTCGAATCCCGATTGGGACGTAACTTTTTCCCTCATTTTCCTCAATTTATGGTATTTTTTCCCAAAGTTTTGTTGTTTCGTACAGATAGACACACTCATCAGGTCTTGTGTCTGTTGTCTATCTGTGCACAAGACGACCACTTGAATTTTAGCGGGAGAATTATGGAGATTTTTGATTTGCCGTGAAGGCTACCACCATGACGCTCGACCGAGCAGGTCTGTACCGGTGTTGAATGCTCACATTGCTTTGGGAGTTGTGATGGTAGTTATATATTTTTTCCCTCTCGAATTTACAATTACTGTATTAATTCTGGTTCCCAATTTCGTGAGTGCGAGTTTTTAACTAATTGATGAGACCTGATGAGTGTGTCTATCTGTACGAAACCACAAAACTTTGGGAAAAAATACCAAAAATTGAGGAAAATGAGGGAAAAAGTTTCGTCCCAATCGAGATTCGAACCTCCGACCTTCAGTCACATGGTCAGCAACTCTACCTACTGAGCTATAGATGCTTAGAGGTTCTGATGCAAAAATTCCAATGTGACATTTCCGAAAATTGAATAACTCGATATTTCTCCCTCTGGGGCTCTTCTCCTCCAAACAGACAAAGTTCCGCGTAGTTCCCATAGAGCTGGTAAGTTGCCATGCCATAAATACTACAGACATGCACCGCAGTTGGTGTATACAGGGTGTCCCATTCATGGTGGAGAATATTTTAATGGTAGGTAGTGTGGCTCATTTGGAGAAAATTAATGTACAACGGGACCCCTCTATTTTAAACCGTTACAATGTTATAGCATTTTTTGTCAAAATGCACGACTTGCTGAACTAAATCAAAATTTGCCACACCACCAATCATTTCATCCGAGATATGACTTCACTTTCTGAAACTACATAAAATTTCCAATAAAACGACACCCCGCCCGTTACGAAGTTGCTCGTATCTTCCGAGATACACCCGTTCAAACTTTAAAGAAATTGTAAAATTGGTTTTTTCATAAAAAATTCAAATAATAAAATCGTATGCAATTTTACAATTTCTTTAAAGTTTGAACGGGTGTATCTCGGAAGATACGAGCAACTTCGTAACGGGCGAGGTGTCGTTTTATTGGAAATTTTATGTAGTTTCTGAAAGTGAAGTCATATATCGGATGAAATGATTGGTGGTGTGGCAAATTTTGATTTAGTTCAGCAAGTCGTGCATTTTGACAAAAAAATGCTGTAACATTGTAACGGTTAAAAATAGAGGGGTCCCGTTGTACATTAATTTTCTCCAAATGAGCCACACTACCTACCATTAAAATATTCTCCACCATGAATGGGACACCCTGTAGAATGGAACGATAAGTCAAGATTTTCACAATTAGTTAAAAACTCGCACTCACGAAATTGGGAACCATAATTAATACAGTAATTATAAGAAACATGATGATGTACTAGGTTTATCACGTAGTTACACTATATCGATTATTTGGGAATTTAGATCGACGAACCTTTTGTACTGTAAATTGTCGAAATTCTAGCCAAGCCAGTAACAATTATGCAATTGAAAATACTGTAAAAAGGATTGATTCCGAAATCCTTCTGAGGATGGCATTTTGTAGATATTGTTACGAAACGTATCCAATTAATAGCAAAGAACTAAATCCATACAATTCACTGTAAGAAATATGTGTGACTTGGAAGATCAATCCCCTTTCTAGGCCACTGCGGAGTACATTTAGGGCTCCTTGTTAAGTATCAACCGGCGGACATTTAACATTTCGTCATTTTTGCCATAAAAAAACCAATACACTTACACCATCGGGTTTTCAAAGTGCAGAGTGTATTCAACGTTATTTTAGTTCCTTATGCGTTTCTAGAAACCGCTCAGTGCCAATTAGCATCCGATTTTCACTGACGATTTATCCGTTTACTTTAATTTTCACCAAACAGCTGTTATGCATATTTGAAATTGTTTTGCCTCGGACTCGCAGCGCAAAAGCAGATTTACGAGTATAACAATAATTTCGAAACGGTTGAGACTCTGTTATTTTAATGCATTTTTGATGTTCATAGTGCTGAAAAAAAAAAATTAGTCCTAATTAGAGATATAAGTGAGCTCTGTACGTACCTCTTAAGTAAGAGATGGGTTTCAGGTTTTATAGCTATCGTATCCTGGGATGGCGAAAATGAAACATCTCTGAATATTTTGTGTGACTACTTCGCCAAGTACACCATCTGCTGAAGTATAACTTTTTCCTCGCGCTTAAACTTAAGAAGCCTGTTAGGCGTTTGAGTCTCATCATCAATACATGATTTGGGCTTATGCGTGGTAAAGGTTTTTAGCAGAGATTACTTTTTGTTAAAATGCACGAATTCTTGCGACACTGCATTTCAAAAATTGGAGTGGTTTGGAGATGTGTCCCATAATCAGAAACCCTCCCCAAAAATCCAGCTGAAATTCTGAGATATTTTTTTTTGTCGCTTGATGGCCTTATTTCGGTTTATTATACCCTTCGCTCGTTGAGTTAACGAAGGGTATGTTAACTTTGTCATGAAGTAACGCATTGAAGGAAGCATCTCCGACCATATAATAAGTATACATATGTGATCAGTATAACATGGGGAGTCGATTGGGCGAAGTCCGTCTGTTGCTATGCGTTATACTCTGCCAATTTAAAAGGTATGAAGCTGAAATTTTGCACAAATGCCTCTTTTTACTGCAGGCAGTTTGTATGTCAGAATCTGTAAGATCGGACCATGGGGTCATGGGGCTGCCATACAAACTTAACCCCCCAAATTAGGTTCTTTTAAGAAAAACTTTTTTATTTGTGCACCGATTTCAACCAAATTCCACACAAATATATTTCTGTTGATGACACACAACATATGTGAGAATGGATCAAATGGGAATATGGGGTCATGGGGCTGCCATACAAACCCAACCCCCAATTTTGGTTCTTCTAAGAAACATTTTTTACACCAATTTCACAAAACCTTGAATTAATGTGTCTTAATCAAAGCAACAAAAAAGGTCAAAACAAATGGGGTCGATCCATGGAGCCATGCTCCCGCATCCCCCAATAATATTTTCTGAGTAAATATTTTTATTTGCCCAATTATTCCAACCAAACCCATCATAAATATTGTTTCGACGACGAAACGGAATTTTCGTGAAGACGGAAAGAAAAGAATGGGGGGAGGGGTTAAATACATGTCGTAGGTATGCCCGAAAAAACTTTTAGCCCGGAGGAGAGCGAAGGGTATCCAAATTTCGACCGTGCCCGAAATAAGCCTCTGTCTCGTTTTTCTTATGTTATGTACAAAAGACACTCGCATTTGAGATTCTAACTTTCTGTAGAAGATTTAAGAAAACTTTTCCTTAAATTACTATTGGTCGCATCACAGCCGTAATCCAAATCATCCTAATCCTGTTGCTTGCTAATTCGCTCATCTCTCCATCCGCCTGAATATTATTATTATCATCAGAAACTCTACGCAAATTATTTTGAGCTGAAAAATTTTTAAGTTACATATAATCATTTATGAGAAAAGTTTTTATCTTGCGTTTTAATAAACCCCCTACTAAATCCCCGGAAGGTTTATCCTCGGGATATTGTGGTTGGCAAGCGAAAGGAGTTTATAACGCATAATATTTTAAAGGATATAGTTATGCGGTCGATGCGAAGCCGAAAGCACAAACCCAAAGAAAGCTAAGAAAATCACGTCATACCAGCACAAATTGCCAAAGTTATTTAAACCGTGGAAATTTAATTTCCATATTTCTTTGTAAATGAAAGGAAGTAATCGTAGTATTTTCCCTTTGAATTTCCGGTTGTCTTTTGTGGTAACAAAGACTAAAATGGAGTTCAATATTTCTTTTTAAAGCAAAAAAAAACTCCACCTGTTTGAATTGAATTTTGAAAGAAAATCATTGTTTACCCTATCATTTGAATAATTTAAATCAACATTTTCTATAGCAATAGATATACACACATGATGAAATACAGACGGGACGAGACTTACTAAATCTTTTTATTTGTTTCTTATTCCTTTTTTTGCAGTCTTTTATATGGCCACTGGCTAGACCGGCATCGCCCGATGAAAATGTCATTGTCGAGCTACGTTCGCAAACGACAAAAATTCTACTGAAAACAGGACTCACAACATCGTCAACGTCGAGAGGTGGAAACGGCTCCCGAGGGACAATCGGTAGTAGCAGTAAATGTATCGGGCAGTATGTGATCCTGATGCAAGGTGAGTAATCCACGCGCGTGGGACAATAATTTTCTATTCATGAAAGGAAGATTATGTTCGTTGTACTTTTCAAGGGATTTTTGTTTTGGATCACGAGCACTATAGGTATATGAGACGCTTCAGGGTTTTATGGACGTTTTGGTTGAAAGGACCTTTTCATAATGGATAAGATTCGATTTGATTCTATGTGAATGTCAGGGAAGAATTTACGGGATAGTTTCTCGAGATACGATTGAAAGGGATCTGAACACCAGTTTTGTTCTTTGTTTCAAGAGCAAGACAGGATAACCCATGAGTTTTGACAGGTGTATAGTCTGCAAGAAGGTGCTTATGGAAAATCAGGTCCTCCTGTCCTGTCAAAGAAATTCTATACTCCCAATCTGTATGGCGGCCATCGCCTTTATTTTGACATGTATGACATGTCTTTGCGGAGGCTTCCTAAGAAAAACTGGATATCGTTCCGTGAAAAAATGTGACGATGTAACGTAACGAAAGCGTGAAACGCTTAAAATCGACCTTCCCGTAGTTCGATCTTCACCAAATTTGGTATACATTACCCTTTGATCTCTCTGACTCAGAATCGACAATCACGATTTGGATAAGTTTTTTAGTATCGTCCCTCGCAAAATTTTGTCATGAAAAATTAACGTAGGATCTCCTTGTTTCGTCTAAGATCAACCTTGTTTTTAGGTAAATTATGTCACAAGACTGAGTTGGACAATACAAAAAAAAAATAAACTGAACTATCGGCTTAAAGAGTCAAGGAGGGCTTAGATATTGTTAGTTAGTTAATAGGAAACTTTCCCATTAACGCCTGACGCCTGGAATAGGAATAATTATCGTTTCCGACGTATCCACTCTCGGGGTGAAATTATTATTTCCCAATGCATCAACATCTAAACTTGACCTTGTATACAAAATTCAACACGACCTTGTCACTAACATTACACTAGGATGTGTAACCTTCACCGCAAAAGGTATACGAACATGCAATTTTCCACAGCAGCCATAGAGCAAGTCCGCAACTGTAGCTTCCTACTCACCATCGTCGTCGGTCGCCCACATTTTCAAAACTTTATGTAGTGCACGTAATACTCTAATTTAAGCTTTCTAGGTTGTCGTTGTAGCCGTATTCGGGTCACTGGGTCAGCTCTGTGTCAGGATATAAACTAAAGTAAGCCCATACTCGCTCACATGGACGACTCAGGTGCAAGCTGCAACAGTGAACGGCATTGCAACAGGCAGTCCGCCTCCATTTGAGCTGTCACAGCAGGGGCGTAATAGAGTCAACTTCTTTTATAAATGATCCGATACAATGTTCTCGGGAGAAATACGGATACGGAACGTTCTTGTAGCTAGGACGAAGGACTGAAATCGTTCTGCGGTTTAGACGGAAAAATGTTTAATAAAAATGGCACAGACGTGGCAGTATGCGCGCCGTGTGGATTCCATGACAATGATTTCGTTTTTGTGATAGTGGTCACGTTTGATAGCAGTTTGTTATATGATTTGGGTACGTGTCAGCGAATGTTACATCTGATTTCAGTGAGTTGAAGAAATTGAGCAATTTCATCAGTATTTCGTTAAAATTGCCCAATAATGCTGGATTGCTTTTCAGTTGAGTTAAATGGGTTCGGATACAAGATTTAAGAAGCGTGTGATAAAATTTTGACGATTAAAAGATGATTTCTTTACTTATTGGTTCAATAATATTAAAGCCTTCTAAATGTCATTCACTTGACATCTCATACTACTGAGTATAGCTGTGGAGCGGAACGCTACTCATCAAGTCGACACAATTAATAGCCTACGCCGACGACATGAGCATCATGTAGCGAAGACCGGACGATGCGAAAGCCATATGCATAAGCTCAATAAAAACAGCATGTTTTCAAAAAATGCTAATGTACAGTACTAATGCAACCTCGAAATTATTTATACAACCTAAGTTGAAAGTTACACTTTTTGGGTCGTTCAACAAAAGTTGAACGAAAGTTGAACGTGAGTTGAACCTAAGTTGAGAGTTGAATTGAAGTTGAATTCGAGTTGAATTCGAGTTGAATTAAAGTTGAACCCAAGTTGAACCCAAGTTGAACTCAAGTTGAACGTAAATTGAACCCAAGCCCATCCTCTGTTGAACCTTGAATGGCACCCAAAACTCACAGGGTACCTGTAATGCCAAAAACGTAACGCTTTTTCGTTGCAATTTTCGTGACGCTTAACGGATCGTCATGAAATTTGGTAGCAATGTGTAAAATGGTAACAGTCTTTGGCATGAAATACTTAAAAATTGGTATGGCCAAGATAAAAGGGTGTCCCGGACATTTACAAATTTGTTCACTAACCGATCGTTATGAAATTTGGTAGGAATGTGTAGAGTCGTAATAGTCTTTAGCACGAAATACTTAGACGTTGGTAGCAGTGGCGGCTCGTGCCTATCGAAATAGATGAGGCGGAAAAAAAAAACACATTGGAAGAGGGTTGTTACATTGATAGAGAATAATTTTACAATTACAACTTTATTCAACATGGGTGTAGCTAGAGGGGGCAGGGAAGGGCGCTTCCCGTCTCTACGGGAAGGTAGCGAAATTTAACTTTATTCCATCTGAAAGGGATTTTAGTGACAAATTGTATACATCTTTGCTATTCCTAGTTAGATCCCTGGTAAGGAACGAGTCTCATATTTCCCTGACATTCAAGTTATTTTATCAAGATTCATTCTGGAGCTGAATCACACCAGCATGAAATTTAACCACTGTTAATATTTTGTTAAATTTGGTTGGAGGAAATCAAAAAAAAGGTTTATAGATTTTGCTCTGAAGAAAAACAGTGACAGACGACACAAATTGATCTCTTGGTCTATTTCTTTTAAATCGCAAGTGGAATATTCAATCCGAGGGACAAAAATAGCACTGAACATAGACGAGCTAAAAAGCTGAAATTAAAGGCCAGTTGAATATCATCAGCAGGGGCCATTTTTCGTTAAATGGTGTAGAAAACTCATGCTAGACTGCCCTTTCTTAAAATTTGGTTCTAAAATTTGCCTAACAATATTTTCGCGACCGACAATTTCAACTCCTAAGAAAATCTGACCGAAATTCCATGCATCATAATATCCCATTTTAAATATTTGCGGCATAAATTAAAATACAATCAAAATCCATTTAAAAAGTTTGGGCGTCAAAATATTAAAATGTAATAATGAACAGCGACAAAAATCACACAACTATCGAGCCTTTCTCAAATCATATGCAAGAAGCGACATCATCTAATATTTTCCTTTTTCTATTTCAACCAAAATACATAAAATAGAAAACCGAAACTATTCTCAGTATGTTTTTATCTCAACTTCATTTTGCAGAGCTACATTTCAATGCGCAAAGTATACGTACAACAAAGCGAGAACAAATCGTCGCACTGTTTCGATTCAGATACACACGCTGAGGCGATTTCTGTTTCGCCTCACTGGCATCTTTTTTCCCGTACATTCTCCCATAGAGAATCGGGTGAATGTTTTGATACGTGTTGAGTTGTTGTTCGGGATTGTGCGGCGGAAAAATTATCGCCTCACATGTATGAATTGGTGTAAAAAAAATATAGATATACTTAGGGGTTTTTTTATCATATTAGATTAATTATGTTTTGTGATAAATTAAAATGTATAACCCGACGAAAATGAAGGTGAGGCGCCGCCTCAGTTGCCTCATCTGAGGAGCCGCCACTGGTTGGTAGGACAAAGCAAACAGGGTGTCCCGGAGATTTGAAAAAGTCGACTTTTTTAGTTTTTATCAAATCAAAGAACTCGATGGGTACATTTCATATCAGTCGCTTTTTTCCAGTTTGGAGTCATGGTAACGGCGTTACAGCTAATAAATCCAGTTAATATGTGGAGCATATTAACATCATAATAGTAAATCTATTTTTGGATTGGTCTAACTAAAAAGTGTTTATTTAGACCAATCCAAAAAAAGATTTACGAGAAGCATTTCATTAACATTGTGCATAATTCTTATTTATTACCTATAAAATATATGTGCAAAATTATTTACTATGTATGTATCCAAAATCTAAAAAACCCTCGTATTGCGGGCGCAGCCCTCTGTACGCCGGTATTTTTTTTTTTTTTAGCCCAACCTCTGTTGATCCTTGAATGGCACCCAACACTCACAGGGTACCACCTAGCCCAACTTCCGTTGAACCTTGAATGGCACCCAAAACAAAACTGTAATGCCAAAAACGTAACGCTTTTTCGTTTGCAATTTTCGTGACGATTTTCGATTTATGTGCCAGAGTCAAGACATAAAAATGTCAAAATAAATAACATGCGCGACAGTCCATTGGACTAAGGTCACAGATGTGTTAGTGGCATCCAATTTCCAACATTTTAACTCCTTATTTTGTTGGGGTGTTGAGATCAAAAGCACGCTCAGCAGTGTTGATAAATGGGTACTCGTTCAATATCTGAGTGAGATCATAGTACGTCATATAGGTTGTGATTTCGAAAAACACCATAAACTTAATTCGTTCACGGTCAGACTCGAACCTACAACCCTGTGCACCGAAAGTGTGTGCACTAACCACTACACCAGCCAGATTGCAAACGCTCAATACCACCGCAAAAGAAGTTTGACTACGCATCAACGAGGATAGAACTAACGCCAGTAAATCCAAGCATCACAGTGGATCTATAGTATGTATACAACTTCACTTACCTGACTGCAATTTGTCAAAGAATGCCAATGAAGCAGATGAGATAAAGCTACGAATTTAATTATCTAATAAGTGTAATTTGTTGGTCGTCCCAACAGTGAAATCGAAGAAGCCTTTCCAATACAGTAAGTATAGGTTAGACTTTTACTAATCTGGTCAGATTACGCAGTCTCAGGTGTGGTGAGTTTAAAGTTGTATGAAACTTGATAGCTTAAATTAAGCAATTTGCACAGATTGTGTAATCTGGCGGCAAGTGTGAAAATAAAATCAAAACCTCCTAAGTACGGATTTTCATACTTATGAAAAAATTGCAGCGGAATAAATTTTTCTGACTGTCTTACTTAGTAGGAGATTCATACTATGGACAGGATTCAGTAAATCTTGGATTTGAATACTATACAGGGTGTCCGGAAACTGCAGCATTAACGCACCGGATTATGATTCCTCAGTTTATTTCCAGCAAAAAAGTTGTATGAACATACCCCCTCAGCTTAACCCTTTAGCTGCCACAGGCATTTAAAGATGTTTGAAAAAATCATTTTCTTGCACGATTTATAGCCTAATATCTCCATAAAGCTAGACCAGCTAGAATAGTGAAATAAAATGATTATTACAGCCAACAAATTCACCTGTAAAAAAAACTAACCACACTAAAATCGGATAAGAGGTTTGGTTTTTACAGAGCTTCAAAGTCAAATTTGCGTGATTTGACCCAAAGACAATCTTTTTTCCATCTCAATTTTCTCCAACTTCTGCCAATGTGAGGTGCTTGTACGATTCTTTTAATTGGCGCATAGTCTTACGATCATATCTTTTTTACACGACTTTTTTCGAAAAACTCCTATTTTCTAGCTTCCACTTTAGCCAAATAAATGTTTTTCATATTGTTCTGAAAGCACACAAAATTTCCAATAAAGAAACATATCAAACGTTTCAAACGGTTTCGTATCTTCCGAGATACGACGTTTTGAATTTTGCAGAAATGTCAATGTCGACTTTTAATGTCAAAATTAAACCCAAATTTAGTAACGGTATATTGTAGGGGCAAACCTGCAAAGTTGACAAAAGTTAGCCTAATATGTTAGCTTTCGAACGGCATATAAGAATAAACCACAGTCATCCGGTTTCTGAATAATATGTGTAGAAAGTAAAAAAAAAACATAGTCCGTAAGTGGAAAAAATCTTACTTTCACGTGGGAATGAAATTAACACTCTCACACATGAACGAAGTAGTTTTAATAGTTATTGCTATTAATATTATAGTAAGCAAAAGTGAACAAAATTATCTTTTTATAAATTTAAAAAAAAAAATTAAATTCAATAAATCAATTCCATACAATATTACGAGTAATTTTAAACTAATCAACAGCTTGAAAATATTAGGATGGTGTGGTTATTCATCAAATTTACCCTACAGATATTGTTCAAAATGAGTTCCATCGTGCCGGACGCATAATTGGCATCTTTTAGACGTTGATGTAACTGCTACAAGGATTTGTTGCTTTTCAAATTATTAGACGCCGTTTGAATTTGTTCCATTAGTTGCTCTCGAGACAAAATCGGTTGCGTGTAAACTTCGCTTTTGATTTTTCCCCATACATAAAAATCTAGAGGTGTTAAGTCTGGACTCCTTGGTGGCCATGCGACTGGTACGAATCTTCCTATCCATTTTTCTCCAAATTCTGTATTTAAAAAGTCGGTAATTACCCTCCCATTGTGGGCTGGGCAACCATCCATCTGCCACCAAATATTGATCTGTTGAGCAATAGGTAACTTGTCCAAAATCGAATATACTATCTGGTCCTCTAAAATATGAAGAAATGCAGCAGAATACAACCGATGCGGGAGAAAAATCGGACCAATCAACTTATCCCCAAGAACGCCCAACCATACATTTACTCTAAACTCATCAGAAGTTCTGACAACCCCCATGCTGACAACCCCCATGTTCTGACTCAGAACTCCAAATGTGACTATTTCGGCTGTTGAAAACACCACTTCGAGTAAAAGTGGCCTCGTCCGTCCAAAGAATTTTATTCGGGAAATGGCGGTTGGCTGCTTTTTGCTGTAAAAACCACCTAGAAAAGTTAATTCTTCTCTGATAATCTGCAGGAAGTAAATCTTGCACTTCCATTAGATGATATGGGTACAGTTTAACAAATTTGCTTATACTTACCGTTTAAATTAGTAAAGTAGCATCTACAACAGTAGCGAAAAGTATTTTTCCATAATGCATAACAACCAAGTCTATACTTGATGTAAAAATTGTATTTCCTTTTCAAGATTGAAGTCGGTTTGGTTCATTTGCAGACAATGGTTTTTTTTTCACTTATACGTATTATTCAGAAACTGGATGACTCTGTGCTTTATTCTTATAGGCCGTTCAAAAGCTAAGATACTACGCCAACTTTTGTCAACTTTGCAGAATTGGCACTACAATCTCCCGTTACGAAATTCGGGTTTAATTTTGACATTCAAAGTTGAAGTTTGGCTAAAGTGGAAGCTAGAAAATAGGAGTTTTTCGAAAAAAGTCGTGGTTTTTGACAAGAATCACAAAAAAGGCAATTACTCCTTAACGGTAAAAGCTAGAGAAATAATTTTGGCGACATTTTTCCTAAAACATCCTGTAGAGTCTACCATTGGTCTATGGCTAACCAGTTGCGGGAAACCCTGTATACAACAAGAGCCACACTGTTCATTCGACGATAATTTACATTGCGGAACTATGCCAAGCGATTATCAACTAAAAACGAGTTTTTATATGCAATGGGCGAGTCGCAGTCGCTAGAGCCGCTGCGGCCGTGCCGAGGAAAACGTACCTTTACGCTTCTGGATGCTGTACGGCAGGTCAAAATGCTGTACGTCTGGTCAGCTTAATCTAGAAGGAGGGTTTTGCCCCAATTAAGCTAGTGGTTTTTGTAAAACCTGCCCATAGGCGGGAGTCCTCTATAAATTAAGCATGTAGATGTAGAAGACTTTTATCACAAAATTGGTTAAACACTTTTATCAATACGCTAACTTACTAAATTGCAGGTGCCATACGGGAAGGAATTATCCGAGTGGAAGATAATCTCGTAGACTTTACCACCAATAGACCAATACAGGTAAGCATATGTGTTGTTTTTATGTGCTTCAATTGATGTTATTAATTCCTTATACACATTCATATACACCTTTTACATAATGCATATGAGTCCAAGCGTAACACCAACAGGAACCACAAACCGAATAAAAATACCTATTGCAACTCCTTGTTGTCTCTCCGCCTCATTTACCATTCCGGCACGATACAATCGGAAATAGCGTCAATTATCCCTATTAACCGCATGAACTTAACGAGGCAACTCCACCTATTCAAAATATTGTTACTATTCAGGATAATCAGATTAGGATCTTAATCCGAGCATAGACACTTTATCATATATTCCCAACTAGTAAATGGAGAGGGGCGCGTTTATTTGGAGGATTGGAGTTCGCAACTATAGTCACTTGTAATCCTATTAAAGCCTATTATTGTCACATTGCCATGTAATTTAAACTAAACTTGTTGACTATATATGAAATTTCATTGAATTAACGACTATGTCGAATATTGTGGAGTGCATACGAGTACATACATAGTTGTACCTACGTATTGTATCGAATACACGTGTCATGAATGCCAATTTGAAGAAAGCAAGTTGTCAACAATAGACCGAATCACGAATGGAGGAGGACGAGCGTACCTACTTTCGATAGAGCACAAAAATTGCTTTTCCAATCACGTCTTTAGTTTTAGTACTATGTATCGCATCCTTATTGTAATAACTGAATTCGACAGCTACTTTTCTGAATTAACTTGAATTCAGTGACACTGCAAAATGCATTTTCTTACCTAAGCTATGTAGTCCAATCAATAGAGACAAAATAATAGGGGTTAGCGTGAAAAAATTGGGGACTTCTCAAATTTTTGATATGTTATAAAGACAGGTGGGGTAAGTTAAAATCCAAGTTTGCGTCACTTTCCCCCCTGTGCTCCCGCCGCTATCTTCAAAAAACCATCTAAAATCGGCCCTTTCATCAGTTTTTGGCCTGTAACTTCTTTACATTCCATTTGAGCACAAAATCAGCCAAGACAAAGAGGACAAAATTTCCTACAAATTTAATCTAAGATGTTGTACTCTACAATCAAAATTTACAGAGTTATAGCGCCAAGAAAATGGAGAAAATATCAAAAATCATGCCAATTTCAAATTCACAAAAACGCATTGTATACCAATAACTCATAGCCTCCTCTGCATTTTAGTATAGAGTTCTCAAAGTATGTTTTGAAATTTGTTAGTAATGATTTTTGGAGTTTTTAGCATATTCTTTGCGCTATAACTCTGCTAATTTTGATTGTAGAGTAAAGCTTGTCAAATGAAATTTATAGGAAATTCTGTGCTCTACAAGATTGTCTCGGCACATTTCGTGCACAAATGGACTGGGAAGGAGTTATAGACCGCAAACTGAGCCGATTTTAGATGGTTTCTGAAGATAGCGGCGGGAGCACAGGGGGGAAAGTGACGCAAACTTGGATTTTAAGTTACCCCACCTGTCTTTATAACATTATCAAAAATTTGAGAAGTCCCCAATTTTTGCAAGGTAAAATCTCCCCGTTGATTGGAGTAATAGGCCAATCAAAGAAGAGATTATAGAGAACATCGAAGGGGGTGACGATTTTTTTCTTCGGTATTTTGCTAGGAGTAGTTAGGGGGTAAAGGTACTAATTTTACTCGGAGCTGAGGGGTGCGCTAACGCGGGGAGAGGGGGTTAAAGGTGCAATTTTGTGCAGTTTTTGGTGTTTTGGGCTATATCTCGAAAACGGTGTGTCGCAGAGAAAAAAGTTGTCAGTAAGCAAGCTTTCTAAATATCCAGTGGCGCAACCACGGGAGGGGCTAAGGGGGCTAAAGCCCCTCCCAGACCCAAACAATTGGGAAATGAAAAAAATAAAAAGAAATATGAAACAATGCACTTTGTTGCAGTTTTCATAAAATGTGAATTATTGTTCTTTTGGAGAATAATAATGCACCAGGCTCGATTGTCTGAGCAAGTTGCACCATCCTTCCTAGAATTTTAGAAAAATCTTTGTGCAAAAATAATAAAATACAAATGGGCTGTTCTGATGAGATTTTCGTTGTATTTTTGGATGTTGTATCGTAACATACGGAGCGGCCATCGTATTAGTTCACATCCAAAATCTAGGGTCCTGTTTGTGGAGCTGTTGAACGACATTAGCCCAATTTCGGTCCGATCTTCGTTCTTGCCTTAATTCCTATTATTACAGCAAAATAACAAAATCTCCCAACTTTCGGAGTGTTTGTTTTTTTTTGCATTCCATTGACTCTAGTGTCTTATCGAATTGTTTTTCCAAGAACTTTTGTAGGGAAAAGTTAGTAAGCGTTCAATTTGTTTTAATTTGATACACTTCTTCTTGGCTTGTATCCTGTCATTCGAGAGTTAAAAGAGTCTCAACGAAGTAATATTCTATATTCATCAGAATGAAAACAACCATTGTGGAAAACCGGGTGGGGGGGACGGTTTTTTATTTCACGGATCTATAAGGGATAGTCTGGAGTAAAACATACTAAAAGCTTGCGGTCATGAGGTGTGCGCTAACGTGGGGAGGGGGGGGGGGGTCTAAAGGATTCATTTTTGCATGTTTTCGACTTAATTTCGGAAATATATTGGAAGGGGTGAGTCCTCCTGAAAGTATTTGTATGGCAGTATGAAAGCCCATTAAATTTCCAAAAACATATTTGAACATACAAATGCCGAATTCCTAACGGTTCCCCCGATACAGGTTATTGAAATCCGAAAATTGCTAAAAAATTGTTTTGTTTTTATTTGTTTGGCTTTGGTGTCTCCCGCGATTCTTTTTCGGAAAACTGTTTCACGACCAATTTGTATGATGTTTAATTGGCTTTCATTTGATGTACTCCCCGTTGTCCGGTCTTCAGCTTAAGAGTTTAAATCGAGCTTCCGAATTAAATTTTCTCTATTTACAAGGATAAAGACAAACATTGTGAAAAATCGGGAGGTAAGCGTCAAATTTGTTTTAATTTGAAACACTTCTTCTTGGCTTGTATCCTGTCATTCGAGAGTTAAAAGAGTCTCAACGAAGTAATATTCTATATTCATCAGAATGAAAACAACCATTGTGGAAAACCGGGAGGGGGTGACAGTTTTTTATTTCATGAATCCATAATGGTTGGTTCGGAGTAAAAAATATTAAAAGCTCGCGGTCATGAGGTGTGCGCTAACGTGGGGAGGGCGGACTAAAGGACTCATTTTTGCAGGTTTTCGTTTCGACTTAATCTCGGAAATATCTTGGAAGCGGTGAGTCCTCCTGAGAATATTTGTATGCCAGTATTAAAGCGCATTAAATTTCCAAAAGCTAATTTGAACATACATGTGTCGGATTCCTAACGGTTTCCCCGACATAGCCTATTCAAAACCGAAAATTACAAAAAAAGTCGTTTTTTCCACATTTGTTTGGTTCTGGTGTCTCCCGGGATCGTTTTTCAGTAAAACGTTGGAAGACAATTTTGTGCAGTGTGCAATTTGATTTCATTTGATATACTTCCCGTTGCTTGGTCTTGAATCAGTCAAAAGTTCAAGAGATTAAACCAAACTTCCAAATTTAATTTTTCCCATTTATAAGTATAAAGACCAACATTGTGGAAAATCGGGAGGGGGTGACGGTTTTTTATTTCATGAATTTATAAGTTGTGGTTACGAGGAAAACATACTAAAAGCACGCGGTCATGGGAAGTGCGCTAACGTTGGGAGAGCGTGTTCAAATATCCCATTCTTGTGCTCATCAGCCCTATCACCGCTATATTTCCGAAACCGCGAGCTCTACAAAAAAAATGTCTGAGCAAGAATGAAAGCTTACACAATTTCCTATAAGGTTCATCTGACATATGCATAGGTCCAATTCCTAACAGTTATCCAGATATAGCTAATTTAAAAATCAGAAATTTCACATAGAAAACATCCACACACCATAATTGGTATAAGTATATCTATAGATTGGCTATATGCATGTACGCTGTGTTGATGTTTTCTATACGAAATTTCTGATTTTTATACCCTTCGCTCGTAGAGTCAACGTATTGATGACACAAAACATATTTAAGAATTGATCAAATTGGATAATGGGGTCATGGGGCTGCCATACAAACCTAACCCCTCAAATTAGATTCTTCTAAGAAAAACTTTTTTATTTGTGCACCAATTTCAACAATATTACACACAAACGTGTTTCTCTTGATGTCACAAAACATATCTAAGAATTGATCAAATCTGACCATGGGGTCATGGGGTGGCCATAAAACCCAACCCCCATTTTGGTTCTACTAAGAAACATTTCTTGCATCAATTTCACAAAACCTTGAATTAATGTGTCTTTACCAAAGCAACAAAAAAGTTAAAAACGAATGGAATCGTACTGTGGAGTCATGCTCCCGCAACCCCAATAAAATTTTCCAAGTAAATATTTTTATTTGCCCACTTATTTCAACCAAGCTTAAAACTTTTGTCAAGACGGAAGAAAAATAATGAGGAGGGGGATTAAATACAAGCCATAGGTACGCCCGAAAAAACCCAACCCAAAAAACCCAAGGAGAGCGAAGGGTATCCCAATTTCGGCCACGCCCGAAATTAGCCTCAGCTCCCGGGGGTTGGCGAGCGTAGCGAGCAGGGGGCGAAGCCCCCTAGTTAAATTAGCTATATCTGGATAACTGTAAGAAGAACCGTTAGGAGTTTTGCATATGCAAGTATGAGCAAATAAATAGGATATTTAGAAAGCTTTAATGCTTACTCACAACTTTTTTCTCTGCGACTCACCGTTTTCGAGATATAGCTCAAAACACCAAAAATTGCACAAAATTGCATCTTTAACCCCCTCTCCCCGCGTTAGCGCACCCTTCAGCTCCGAGTAAAATTAGTACCTTTACCTCCTAACTACTCCTAACAAAATACCGAAGAAAAAAATCGTCACCTCCTTCTCTACACCCCCTTTATATGCTTTCATTCATGGGCGTAGCCAGGATTTCGGTCAGGGGGGGGCAAGCCCAAAATTTTTTTAACATCATGATTTTCCTAGGAGTTTAAATTTCCGGTCGCAGAAATATTGTTAGCAAATTTTAGAGTAGCCTGGCTTGTGGTTGGATTGGTGCACCGGGTCATGGATTCCGGACTCACCGTGAACGAATTCATTTTATGGTGTTTTCGAACTCACGACCTACGTGACGGACTATGATGTCGCTCAGATTGTAAACAAGTATCCATTTGTGGGGATTAATAACACTACTGGGCGTGCTGTTGATCTCAACACCTCAACAAAACAGCAGTTTAGATCTTGGATGTCACTCACACATCTGCGGCCCTAGTTAACTGGTGGACTGCCACGCATGTTATTTCTTTTTTTGCTAATTTTAGAGGCAAATTTTTAAAATGGAGATGAGAATAATTTTCTTCTGCATTCTGATTACATTCAACTGGCCTCCAATATCTACCTTTTAGAGCGTAGTTTGTCTATTTTCAGTGCATAATAAGATTTCCACTAAATTTATCAAAGTATTAACAGTGGGTAAATTTTATTGCTGGTATGATTCAACTAGAAAATAAATTTAGATTTAATAACTTGAAAGACCCGCTCTGTGACTCACTTGGTTGAGTCGCACTCTACGATGCTAGTAATCTAGAGGTCGGGAGATCAAATCTCGGCGTGGTCCAAAATTTCCGTACATGTGGATTGAAATATATAGTGCTTACAACATTATATACACTCCGAAATGATATGCAATGTAACGTTGACTCGAAGTTGCCTATAAACGGCTGAATTAACGCACACAAGGGGCTACACGGTACTGAGAAGAAAAAGAATAACTTGAAAGAAAATATGAGACCCGTTCTTTACAAGGTCCTTAACTCTGAAAGGTCATGCTTATTATACCCTTTGCTTATTAAGCGTAAAGGGTATATTAACTTTGTCATGAAGTTTGTAACGCATTGAAGGAAGCATCTCCGACCATATAAAATATGTATATATATGATCAGCGTGACGAGCTGAGTCGATTGGACGATGTCCGTCTGTCCGTCTGTCCGTCTGTCTGTCTGTCTGTCTGTTGCGACGCGTTTTGCTCGGCCAGTTTAAAAGCTATGGAGCTGAAATTTTGCACACATGCTTCTTTTTGTTGCAGGCAGTTTGTATGTTTGAATCGCTAAAATCCGACAAGGGGGTCGTGGGGCTGTCATACAAACCTACCCCCCAAATTTAGGTTCTTCTTAGAAAAACTTTTTTATTTATGCACCAATTTCAATCAAATTTCACACAAATGTGTTTTAATTGGTAACACACAATATATGTAAAAATCGACCAAATCGGACAATGGGGTCGTGGGGCTGCCATACACACCTAGTCTCCAAATTATGTTCTTCTAAGAAAAACTTTTTTATTTTCTTAGAGATTTCAATCAAATTTCGCATAAATGTGTTTCTAGTAATACCACAAAACATATGTCAAAATGGACCAAATCGGACCATGGGGTCATGGGGCTGTCATAGAAACCTAGCTCCCCAAATTAAGTTCTTCTAAGAAATTGTTTTTATTTATACACCAATTTCAACCAAACTTCACACAAACGTGTTTCTATTGATGACACAAAACATATGTGTAAACAGATGGAGTCGGACCATGTGGTCATAGGGCTACCATGCAAGCCTTGCCCCCCAATTATAATTTTTCTAAGAAAAACGTTTTTATTTGCACACCAATTCCAATCAAACCTCAGAAAATTATATTTCTTTTGATGCCACATAACAAAGGTGAAATCGGACTATGGGGTCGTGGGGCTGCCATACAAACATGACCCCCAAAATTAGGTTCTTCTAAAAAATACTTTTTTATTTGGTCACAAATTTCAACTAAACCTCATGGAAATGTATTTTTAGTGATGGTACAAAACATATAAAAAAATGAATTATATCGGACTATGGGGTCATGGGGCTGGCATATAAACCCAACCTCCAAATTAGGTTCTTCGAAGAAAACCTTTTTGATTTGTCCACCAATCTGAACCAAATGTGTTTTAATTGATGCCACAAACATATGTAAAAATTGATGGGAAGGCCATAGGGCTGCCCTACAACCCCCTTCCCCCTCTTTTTGGTTCTTATAAGAAACCCACGTCCCGCTTCGCCCAATAAATCTTGGCCACGGCACTTATGAGAAAATTTAAAAGCATGGAAGCGGGGAGGACTGAACACTAGTCATAGGTGCGCCCGAAAAAAACTTTTAGACCGAGGGGAGCGAAGGGTATCCAAATTTCGGCCGCGCCCGAAATTAGCCTCGGTCTCGTTTTTAGTACGGAAAGGTCATGCTTCGTCGATTCGACGACGCTCAACTTCGACGCCTCATACAAATCAACATTTCTCAAAATATTTATAAAATTTGACAGATTTTCAACCGATAGTTTATTTAGAATGGAAAAACATCGATTTTGAGTAATTTTGTAAGGGAAATGATTTACAAATCAAATTTTCTTAATTCAATATTATTTGGCCCGAAATATATAATATTAAATTTAAAAATGAGATAAATAAAAACTAAACGTTGATGTAATTAGAAGAAATGTGCTCGAATCATAAAACACATATTCTAAACGTACTAGGAAATTGGGTTTAATGAATGAGGAGCTCATGTACTCGTATGTACAAGAGGCACAGCGATCCATTTTGGGGTCCCAACACGGGTTTTCTTTCACTTCACCTATTGTGGTTTTTACTGTGGATTGTAGAATTACTTACGGTAAATTTTGGAATATCTTCTCCCCGAGTTCCCTTGATTAATTCTAATTATGTATATGTACGATGTCTAATTTTGACATTGAGTGCCTTGGAGCCGATTTTTATGAGTTTGAAATGCAATCTTCCTAAAATGAGGAAGAATTTTTATCCATTTTCCTGATTTGTCCTATTTTTGTCCTAGTAAATATTTTTTCCATAATTTTTGAAAAAAATAGGTCCCACATTTCAAAAATAAACATTTTTGTTACAAGCTACAAGTTGTATGGACACAGACTTATCGTCGAATCGACAACCAGCCATAAGAAATACTGGAGTTCTAAAAGTTACACAAAGTTCATCCTTCGTCGTTTCGACGACGCCAATTTCCAAAAATCCAACTTACCCTGCTTACTTCGTCTAGTCGCAATGTACCCGGCAAGTACATCGGCACGGTAAGTGCTGTACGATAACTCAGCTCCAAATAATGAGAATTGTCACGAAAAATGGGATAAATTTGATGATGCGTAGTCGATTCGACGAAGCATGACCTTCCGTGGCTAACAAAGCAAAGCTGTATACCATTTGTCACCCTTTCAGATGAAAATAAGTTGAATTGCACTAACTTCCCGAAGGGACCTAACGGTTGAAATTGTGTACTCCAGCTCAGAAGCCATGAAATGAAACAGGAAATATGGGATCCACGCAGCCACAGTAGCACACTCACAAGTGAAATGTGTGTTCTGGTACGCAGCCTCCGTCAGTTACGAGCGGCCACTCGCTGTCATCTATTTGTATGCGCCTCCTGACTGCAAACTGTCCCGATCATGACTTCTCCGGCAGCACTTGGAATGCTGAAAAAGGCATCTGCTGCGCCAGCAGCAGGAAATTTTTGAAAATGTTGTATAGTGCAGCGATTTTTTTTACTACATCGATAAGGATTTTTTCACCATCTTCATCGACCAGAGGGGGGGGGCGACCAAACAAAACAAATTATAATTAATTTGCCTTCCATTATTATTTTGCATTATACTGTATGGCGTTGTGCAAAAGCGTGACTATTAAATTTGATACTTTTTCGTCCATCTCCGAGGCGAGGATATCAATTTATTTCAATAGAAGTATGTAAATAAATAGGACTTTATTATATAAAGCTCCGTCATAGTCGGCATTTCATTAACATAATCTTATTAAAAATGTTGAAGGTTCATGTCCATTTTCGGAGACGTTGTTTTCGTGGAAAATTGATTGAGCCTCACAAAAATTAGGTTAGACCCGTCTCAATTTTTTATAAGCCCAATGCGTATTTAAAAATTTGAAGAAAAAAGACTTAAGAGATATTATATAGTATTGAATTTAATGTTTGTGAAAAACATCAGAATATCTGTATCATACTTCAAAATTTTCTACTACAAACGGAAGACAAATTGCTCCTCTCAAGTCAATTTTTGGTCTCACATGCAAACATGTTGTTTTTCCCGCAAGTCCCTAGGGAGTGTTCCATGAGGCGGTGCGCGGCAAAACTCGCTTATTCCACTTTTTTACGAAATTGAGTTATGAATTGCATTCGAAAGTATTGTTCCTGCTCTAGACAGTAGTGAGCTCAGTTTTTACCAAAACACATTTCTTTCGTATTTTTCGAGGCTTTGGAATTTGCAGTTCGTTGCAAAACTTACTTATTCCGGGTAATGGTAACCATCAAAACTCTTTCCTTCCATCCATTTTGATCAAAACTCTTTTCTTGCCATGGCGGACTCATCAAAACTGTCTCCTTCCAGTAAAAATTTGTATTACCAAAAATGGAAATTATTGCATTATCATTAATATTATTAGGTTAGGGCTTATTGCTTTCGTCCTTAGACACTTTCTTGGACCAAATTGGACTAAATACACCACCAACTTGGTAAAAAACCATGTTGCTCCACCAGGACTCATCAAAACTCGTTTGTTCCAATTTATAATTCGAAATTGACGCCAAAATTATTATTAAATATCACTTTTCTGTTTTACAAATCAATCTTAGTGCATATAGCTTCCGTTTAATTGCAAAACAAATATGGTACAATAATTTTTCATCTTGCTAAACGTTTTTTTCGGTTTCTGAAAAATTACGAAAAATGGAAGGAGCGAGTTTTGCCGCGCACCGCCTCATATACATTCTGGCAAAATGATACAACTGTGTCAGGAACATCATGACTTTTCATTGCTTTTCCTATGGGTAGATTATTTTGAATAAAGCACCTTCATCGTGACCGTAACAACTTTACTTCGTCACATGTGCGTGCGATAACATAGACAGGATCTTGGCTTACCTTCGGAGCTACTAGTACATATAGTCTAAGAGCCCAAGTGGAAATTATTTGCAACTATTTCCTCTCCATTCTGTTACACATTATGGCAAATTTCACGATTGGAGATGCCCCAAAACGGTAGTCTGCCTCCTGGACAGTGGGGCTAAAGGGGTGGCAGACAACTTCAAAGTCGTTAATAGTTACAAAAATTTGCAACTATTTCCTCACTGTTCGTGCTTTGCACGATCATAGTACTTGGTCCACTGATAACGAAAATGCAGATGGCAGACACTTTCAGTGGGGCTAAAGTGGTGGCAGACGAGCCCAAAGTCGTTAATAGTTGCAAATATTTGCAACTATTTCCTCGCGTTTGATTCATATACCATTTCATAGAGGACGAGTCCCCGCATATAAATTCCAAAAGGCAGACAAAAATTGGGGGGCTAACATGGTGGCAGACGCGCTCCAAAATTTGAAATTTGTATGAAAAATGGCAAGTGCTTCTACAAAAATAACGCTAACTCCATCATGCTAAATCATATAGGTACAGAAAGAGCTTAATTATTTTCCAGACACTTCCCTGAGTACTTAAGCCAAATTTCATTTCAAAATTCCAGTTACAACCCGCTTAATTTATCAATCGAAATTTGACTATTTTCAAGTAAATTGACAGGCAGTATAGTACATACACAGAAAACGAATATACAAAGTAACATTTTCCCCTAATATCACACGGCTGGCCTTCAGCAGCGATTATTTTTGAACGGCACATCATTCAGGACACCATGCTAAGTATATGTTTCCAAAGGCAGACAAAAACCTTTAGAAGGACGACCAGCAGACGAGCCTAAAGTGGAGCAAAAAGTGGGATTTTGTGAGAAATAACAAGGATCTAATTTTTCCCTAATATCACACGGATGGCACCCAGCAGCGACTCTTTTTCGACCACATATCACTTAGGACACAATGTTAAGTAAATATTTCCAAAGGCAGACATACAGTATTAAAAGGACGATCAGCAGGCAAGCCCTTAAATGGGGCAAAAAGTAGAATTCTGCAAGAAACAACAATTATCTCTCGCGGAAGCATTTCCCCCCAATATCACACGGATGGCCCGCAACAGAGTTTCTTTTTGACCGGTATATCGTTCAGCACACCATGCTAAGTATATAATTTCAAAGGCAGACATAAAGCACTAAAAGGACGATCAGCAGACGAGCCCTTAAATGGGGCAAAAATTGGAATATTGCGAGAAACAACAATTATCTCTCGCGGAATTTCCCCCTAATATCACATAGGTGGCCCGCAGCAGCGTTTCTTTTTGACCGGTTTTTCATTCAGGACACAATTGTAAGTAAATATTTTTAAAGGCAGACATACAGTATTAAAAGGACGATCAGCAGGCGAGCCCTTAAATGGGGCAAAAAGTGGAATTTTGCGAGAAACAACAATTATCTCACGTTGCAGCATTTTACCTTAATATCACACGGATCGCCCCCAGCAGCGATTCTTTTTGGACCGCATATCACTTAGGACACAATGTTAAGTAAATATTTCCAAAGGCAGACATACAGTATTAAAAGGACGATCAGCAGGCAAGCCCTTAAATGGGGCAAAAAGTGGAATTCTGCAAGAAACAACAATTATCTCTCGCGGAAGCATTTCCCCCTAATATCACACGGATGGCTCGCAGCAGCATTTCCTTTTGACCGGTATATCATTTAGCACACCATCCTAAGTATATATTTTCAAAGGCAGACATACAGCACTAAAAGGACGATCAACAGACGAGCCCTTAAATGGGGCAAAAATTGGAATATTGCGAGAAACAACAATTATCTCTCGCGGAAGCATTTCCCCCTAATATCACACGGATGGTCCGCAGCAGCGTTTCTTTTTGACCGGTTTTCCATTCAGGACACCATGCTAAGTACATATTACCAAAGGCAGACATAAAGCATTAAAAGGACGATCAGCAGACGAGACCTTAAATGGGGCAAAAAGTGGAATTTTGCGAGAAACAACAATTATCTCTCGTTGCAGCATTTTAACTTAATATCACACGGATCGCCCCAGCAGCGATTCTTTTTGGACCGCATATCACTTAG
The DNA here is from genome assembly GCA_949715475.1 of Microchrysa polita. NCBI lineage: Eukaryota > Metazoa > Arthropoda > Insecta > Diptera > Stratiomyidae > Microchrysa > Microchrysa polita. The sequence continues at coordinate 16,525,468 of OX454417.1, read as the reverse complement.
GACACAATGTTGAGTAAATATTTCCAAAGGCAGACATACAGTATTATAAGGACGATCAGCAGACGAGCCCTTAAATGGGGCAAAAATCGGAATATTGCGAGAAACAAAAATTATCTCTCGCGGAAGCATTTCCCTTTATCACACGGATGGTCCGCAGCAGCGTTTCTTTTTGACCGGTTTTCCATACAGGACACCATGCTAAGTATACGTTTCCAAAGGCAGACATAAAGCATTAAAAGGACGATCAGCAGGCGAGCCCTTAAATGGGATAAAAAGTGGAATTCTGCAAGAAACAACAATTATCTCTCGCGGAAGCATTTACCCCTAATATAACACGGATGGCCCGCAGCAGCGTTTCTTTTTGACCGGTATATCATTTAGGACACCATGCTTAGTATTTATTTCCAAAGGCAGACATAAAGCACTAAAAGGACGATCAGCAGACGAGCCATTAAGTCGAGCAAAAAGTGGAATTTTGCAAGAAGCAACAATTACCTCTCGTTGCAGCATTTTTCCCTAATATCACACGATGGACCATCAGTGGCGAAATCATTCAGAATACCATGCTAAGTGTATATTTCCCAACGCAGACAAAACCTTAAAAAGGACGATCAGTAGACCTGCCTAAAGTGGTGCAAAAAAGGTCAAAAAGTGATAATTGTTGTTTTGGGCAAAATCACACTTTTTGGCCGACTTAAGGGCGCGTCTGCTGATCCTCCTTTGAATGCTTTATGTCTGCCTTTGGAAACATTTACTTAGCATGGTGTCCTAAGTGATATGCCGTCCAGAAAGAATACCTGCGGGGGTCGTCCGTGTGATATTAGGTGGAAATGCTGTCACCAGAGATAATTGTTGTTTCTCGCAAGATTCGACCTTTTGCCACATTTAAGGGCTCGTCTGCTGATCGTCCTTTTAGTGCTGTATGTCTGCCTTTGAAAATATATACTTAGCATGGTGTGCTGAATGATAAACTGGTCAAAAAGAAACGCTGCTGCGGGCCATCCGTGTGATATTAGGGGGAAATGCTTCCGCGAGAGATAATTGTTGTTTCTTGCAGAATTCCACTTTTTGCCCCATTTAAGGGCTCGCCTGCTGATCGTCCTTTTAATACTGTATGTCTGCCTTTGGAAATATTTACTTAACATTGTGTCCTAAGTGATATGCGGTCCAAAAAGAATCGCTGCTGGGGCGATCCGTGTGATATTAAGGTAAAATGCTGCAACGAGAGATAATTGTTGTTTCTCGCAAAATTCCACTTTTTGCCCCATTTAAGGGCTCGTCTGCTGATCGTCCTTTTAATGCTTTATGTCTGCCTTTGGAAATATATACTTAACATGGTGTGCTGAATGATAAACTGGTCAAAAAGAAACGCTGCTGCGGGCCATCCGTGTGATATTAGGGGGAAATGCTTCCGCGAGAGATAATTGTTGTTTCTTGCAGAATTCCACTTTTTGCCCCATTTAAGGGCTCGTCTGTTGATCGTCCTTTTAGTGCTGTATGTCTGCCTTTGAAAATATATACTTAACATGGTGTGCTAAATGATATGCCGGTGAAAAGGAAATGCTGCTGCGGGCCATCCATGTGATATTAGGGGGAAATGCTTCCGCGAGAGATAATTGTTGTTTCTTGCAGAATTCCACTTTTTGCCCCATTTAAGGGCTCGCCTGCTGATCGTCCTTTTAATACTGTATGTCTGCCTTTGGAAATCTTTACTTAACATTGTGTCCTAAGTGATTTGCGGTCCAAAAAGAATCGCTGCTGGGGGCGATCCGTGTGATATTAAGGTAAAATGCTGCAACGAGAGATAATTGTTGTTTCTCGCAAAATTCCACTTTTTGCCCCATTTAAGGGCTCGTCTGCTGATCGTCCTTTTAATGCTTTATGTCTGCCTTTGGAAATATATACTAAGCATGGTGTCTTGAATGGAAAACCGGTAAAAAAGAAACGCTGCTGCGGACCATCCGTGTTATATTAGGGGGAAATGCTTCCGCGAGAGATAATTGTTGTTTCTCGCAATATTCCAATTTTTGCCCCATTTAAGGGCTCGCCTGCTGATCGTCCTTTTAATACTGTATGTCTGCCTTTGGAAATATTTACTTAACATTGTGTCCTAAGTGATATGCGGTCCAAAAAGAATCGCTGCTGGGGCGATCCGTGTGATATTAAGGTAAAATGCTGCAACGAGAGATAATTGTTGTTTCTCGCAAAATTCCACTTTTTGCCCCATTTAAGGGCTCGTCTGCTGATCGTCCTTTTAATGCTTTATGTCTGCCTTTGGAAATATATACTTAACATGGTGTGCTGAATGATAAACTGGTCAAAAAGAAACGCTGCTGCGGGCCATCCGTGTGATATTAGGGGGAAATGCTTCCGCGAGAGATAATTGTTGTTTCTTGCAGAATTCCACTTTTTGCCCCATTTAAGGGCTCGTCTGTTGATCGTCCTTTTAGTGCTGTATGTCTGCCTTTGAAAATATATAATTAGCATGGTGTGCTAAATGATATACCGGTCAAAAGGAAATGCTGCTGCGGGCCATCCGTGTGATATTAGGGGGAAATGCTTCCGCGAGAGATAATTGTTGTTTCTTGCAGAATTCCACTTTTTGCCCCATTTAAGGGTTCGCCTGCTGATCGTCCTTTTAATGCTGTATGTCTGCCTTTGGAAATATATACTAAGCATGGTGTCTTGAATGGAAAACCGGTAAAAAAGAAACGCTGCTGCGGACCATCCGTGTTATATTAGGGGGAAATGCTTCCGCGAGAGATAATTGTTGTTTCTCGCAATATTCCAATTTTTGCCCCATTTAAGGGCTCGTATGTTGATCGTCCTTTTAGTGCTGTATGTCTGCCTTTGAAAATATATACTTAACATGGTGTGCTAAATGATATGCCGGTCAAAAGGAAATGCTGCTGCGGGCCATCCGTGTGATATTAGGGGGAAATGCTTCCGCGAGAGATAATTGTTGTTTCTTGCAGAAGTCCACTTTTTGCCCCATTTAAGGGCTCGCCTGCTGATCGTCCTTTTAATACTGTATGTCTGCCTTTGGAAATCTTTACTTAACATTGTGTCCTAAGTGATTTGCGGTCCAAAAAGAATCGCTGCTGGGGGCGATCCGTGTGATATTAAGGTAAAATGCTGCAACGAGAGATAATTGTTGTTTCTTGCAAAATTCCACTTTTTGCCCCATTTAAGGGCTCGCCTGCTGATCGTCCTTTTAATGCTGTATGTCTGCCTTTGGAAATATTTACTTAACAGTGTGTCCTCAGTGATATGCGGTCCAAAAAGAGTCGCTGCTGGGTGCCATCCGTGTGATATTAGGGGAAAATGAGATCCTTGTTATTTCTCACAAAATCCCACTTTTTGCTCCACTTTAGGCTCGTCTGCTGGTCGTCTTTTTAAAGGGTTTTGTCTGCCTTTGGAAACATATACTTAGCATGGTGTCCTGAATGATGTGCCGTTCAAAAAGAATAGCTCCTGAAGGCCATCCGTGTGATATTAGGGGAAAATGTTACTTTGTATATTCGTTTTCTGTGTATGTACTATATTGCCTGTAAATTTACTTGAAAATAGTCAAATTTCGATTAATAAATTAACCGGGTTGTAACTGGAATTTGGAAATGAAATTTGGCTTAAGTACTCAGGGAAGTGTCTGGAAAATAATTAAGCTCTTTCTGTACCTATATGATTTAGCATGATGGAGTTAGCGCTATTTTTGTAGAAGCACTTGCCATTTTTCATACAAATTTCAAATTTTGGAGCGCGTCTGCCACCATGTGAGCCCCCCAATTTTTGTCTGCCTTTTGGAATTTATATGCGGGGACTCGTCCTCTATGAAATGGTATATGAATCAAACGCGAGGAAATAGTTGCAAATATTTGCAACTATTAACGACTTTGGGCTCGTCTGCCACCACTTTAGCCCCACTGAAAGTGTCTGCCATGTGCATTTTCGTTATCAGTGGACCAAGTACTATGATCGTGGAAAGCACGAACAGTGAGGAAATAGTTGCAAATTTTTGCAACTATTAACGACTTTGAAGTTGTCTGCCACCCCTTTAGCCCCACTGTCCAGGAGGCAGACTACCGTTTTGGGGCATCTCCAATCGTGAAATTTGCGATAATGTGTAACAGAATGGAGAGGAAATAGTTGCATTTGAAGTGTCGCTGGCTCTAGGTCTAATACTAGCATCTCTGTAATTTTACTCGGTGTATGACTATACCATTGTCGTCACGGACGTTATTGTTCAACCGTCAGGGAATATTCCCACGAGTATTGCCCGTTAACAGCTCTTCCGTAGCTTTCTCTGGAAATCTTCTTTTATTTAATAAGAACCATCTTCTGATGATTTATTGATTTTAAAACGAACCATTTGCGCTGTAAGTGTACGATGCGACGGAGTGTAGCAGAACCACATCGTAAAAAAAAGCAGCTGTGTGTCAAGTTATGTATGGTTTTCCTCTTTTGGAAGATAGTTGAAAGGGTTTTCATTTCGCGGAGTTTATTTCATTCAGTTGCAGTCTTGTGGGATTCGTATGCACAGAGCACAGAATACAGTAGTTCTGTGTAATATGGCAATGCTCTGAAGTGGTATGTACTGAATAATAGTTAAGCGAGCGGAAGGCATAATTAGTGTGCCTCATTTTATCAAGTTTAATGAAACATAAAGGAAAATTGAATTTCTATGCGAAGTCCAATACAAATTAGTGTCCATTTAAATGGCATTGGATCCAGCTTTAAGAATAAATTGTTGTTTAATTTTTTTACAGGCTATTGTGGTTTTTGAAGCGATTTACATTTCGCCGGATGATGCTGCTGGTAATTTCGAGCCCACCAATCTGGTTCGATCGATTCAGGAGGTGCACAACACTCAGAGTTTGGACGATGATCAACAAATGCTACTCGACATCGAACAGAACATTGCAAATTTGGAGAAAAGTTTGCAACGAGGTAAGATGATAGTGATAACTAATATTCGGTAAATTCAAACTCGGGCTCTGTCCATATGGGTATTTCGCCACTTCGTCTCCTGCACGCACATAATGTCTATCCCCCTCCGCTTCATGATATCCTCAATCTCCTCGCTCTTCGACGTCATGGAACCTACATTCCAGCTTGCAACCCTCAGCTTCTCCACAGTGTAGTTGGACTGCCTTATAGTGCTCGCCCCCGGAAACCTTCGAGCTCTGGCGCGAACTAAGTTCGCCCCGGGATCACTCAACCGCATAGCAGAAGTAGTGCCCGGCGGGGTAGTGCTTATATTTGCGTGAATTTCCATAAGGCCTTCCATTCTTTTACACCTTTTGGAGAAAGGTTGTGTTTTGGCACTAGTGTGTGGAAAGAAGTAAATTTATGGACTTTCCTTTTACGTCCGCCGGCTATCTCCAGACACGGCAACACATATACACACACACATTAATCTATGGGAGATCTCGTTGATGTTAAAATGTGCCTTAGGCTTCAGATGTAATGGTTGCCTATGCTACCTTCGCATACAAGCGCCAAGCACCCTCTTGACCATGCATCCATCGGCGCATGCTGATTTACCTTGGATTAGGGATTTTTTGTCACTGTAAGAGTTCTCATCTCTCCTGTCCCTTTTTGTCGCCTTCTACCAGACACGCCCTTCAATTGCAATAAACCAAAATTTAGCTCTCTGCTCCAATTTTGGGAGGAGTTATGGACATGCTGTTTTGCCAAATTCAAATGGGAGGATAATGGGGGTCTTTGATCGGAGCAGCTCAACTTTCAGAAAAAGCTTTGTAAAAAGGTCTAAAATGAAAATATCTAATTTATTTTTTACTCTCGCACCGAATTTTCCAATAAAATTCTAACGTATTATATAATCATTGTAAATGAAATTTTATTTAGTTTTTTTCATCGTTAGACCATTCTCCTGTATTCACTAAAAATCAGTTGATTTTTAGTGAATATTATGGAAAAAATTAATACTGTTATATATTTCTCGTCTATTCTAGACGTTCCAGTGGGTTCGATAGATTTTCGCGTACACGACAATGAATAACACTCGCTTTACTGTAACACTATTTATAACAACCACACGGATATACACGGTTTACAATTTCTACTAATTACTTCACTAATTATTGACTCGACATTATTTATTCACGGCTAAAACTAGACTGACTGACTGGCTCTAGTCGACGCCCTTATATACCCATTTTCGATGTTCTGGAAACTTCGGCCAATAGGTTGTCGCTAGTGATGCTAACGCCATCTGGTGCCCAGTAGAGCATACAATTTGGGTTAGCGTAGCGCCATCTGTTGCCAATTTGGGTTGACGTATCCTAGACACCCAACATTACCCCCTCCTTAAACCTGTTCGTCCCGAACAGAACACGCTTCGGTTTCTTCCGTATCGTTGCCTCGATAGGGTGCCAATCGATCCACATGTATGATCTTCATTTTTGCTCTCGGCTTCCGATGCTCTCGAATACGATATACGACATCATTAAGACGGGTGATAACTTCGTACGGTCCTTCCCAGTTCTGCTGAAGCTTCGGACATACTCCTTTTCTGCGACGGGGGTTGTATAACCAAACGAGATCTCCTTCGTTGAACCCGGCAGTGTTAGCCCTTAAGTCGTATCTCGTTTTCATACGATCCGCATTCAATCGTAATCGTGTTCGCACCAACTTATGCACATTATCCAAACGTTGCTTTAAGTCGTACACATACTGAGGAACTGATGTCGACTGTTCCGCTGGCGTAATTCCGAATTTTACATCCGCAGGTAGCCGTATTGTCCTTCCAAACAGAACTTTTGATGGGGTTTCTCCTGTTGATGTGTGCTCAGCCGCACGGTATGCCATCAAGAATAGCTGTAGATGTTGATCCCATGTTCGCGGATTGTTCGACACAACTTTGGCTAAGTGCTCGTTCAATGTCTTGTTGAAACGTTCGACCATTCCATCGGACTGAGGGTGTAGAGGCGTAGTCCTAGTTTTCCGTATTCCCAATAGCCGGCACATCTCGCTGAACACTCCAGATTCGAAGTTTCGCCCTTGATCAGAATGTAGCTCACAAGGTACACCATATCGACAGACCCAATTTTCGACGAGCTGATCCGCCACCGTGGTCGCTTCCTGATTGGGTATTGCGTATACTTCCGTCCACTTACTAAAATAATCAGCCACTACCAATGTGTACCGGTTTCCGCGATCGGTTTCTGGAAATGGTCCCGCAATATCCACAGCGACTCTTTCAAACGGCGCACCGACGACGTATGTCTTCATAGCTCCTTTCAGTTTTCGCGCTGGTCCTTTAACCGCTGCACAACTCGTACACCTGCGGCACCACTCTTCAACGTCACTTCGAGCATGAACCCAGTAGAATCGTTCACGCACTTTCGCCAAGGTTTTGTTGACGCCAAGATGCCCTCCCGATGTTCCTTCGTGCATCTCTCGCAGCACTTCGTCGACCTTGCTCCGTGGAAGTATCAGCTGCATTATACATGACGTTCCGTCCGCTGATTCCCATTTTCGTTTCAGCATGCCATCCTCAACGTGAAGAGAATTCCACTGAGCCCAATAACTTTTCGTGGTTGACCCAAAGGTTGACACCTCGTTCCAACTGGGCCTTTCTCCGGACTCCTTCCACACGAGAATCGATCCGATATCCTCGTCGTTCAGCTGGGATTTGCGTATTTCCTCCGGACTCCAGCCTTCCATAGGCAACAATGTCAGCCTTCGTGTATTTTCGGCTTCCTTCTCTTCCACTCGAGCGCAGTGTTTGCATCCAAGGGGGCATGGACGGCGTGAGAGAGCATCAGCATTATTGTGCACTTTTCCACATCTATGGACCGTATCGAATTCGTATGTCTGCAACCGTTCGATCCATCTAGCAACTTGACCTTCCGGATTTTTGAAGTTTAATAGCCATCTCAACGCAGCATGATCCGTTCGCAGTATAAATTTCTGGCCAAGAAGGTATTTGTGGAAGTGTTTCGTCGCCTCGATAACTGCTAGCAGCTCTCTTCTTGTCACGCAATAGTTTCGCTCACTCTTCGACAACACGCGACTAAAATAGGACACCACTTTCTCTTCGCCGTCAACACTTTGCGATAGTACCGCACCAATTCCGGTGTTGCTCGCGTCCGTGTCAAGAATAAACGTGACTCCAGCTTTCGGATACGCTAACACGGGTGCTTGACAAAGTTCTGCCTTTAATGCCTCAAATGCGTTTTGGCATTCTTGACTCCATATGAACGGACGATTCTTTTCAACCAAAGAGTGAAGGCACTTTGCAATTTTCGCGAAATCCTTGACAAATCGCCGATAATAGGTGGCCAAACCCAGAAAACTGCGCAGCTGATGTTTATCTTTCGGAACTGGCCATTGCCTCACTGCTTCCGTTTTGTCTGGATCTGTTCGTATTCCTTCAGCAGAGACAATGTGTCCCAAATAACCAACTTCGTTGCTGAAGAACGTACACTTCTTTGGACTTAGCTTCAAGTTGGATGCACGTAGCCTCACTAAGACCTCCTTCAGATTGCGGAGGTGTTCTTCGAAGTTCTTTCCGATCACAATTATATCGTCCAGATATACGAGGCATGTCTTCCAGCTTAATCCACGCAGCACATACTCCATCAGACGCTCGAATGTGGCCGGCGCGTTGCATAATCCAAACGGCATCACAACAAATTGCCACAAGCCGGATCCAATAGAAAATGCCGTTTTCTCTCGATCGTTCTTTTCGATTTCCACTTGCCAATAACCACTTTTCAGATCCAATGTCGAAAACCATTTCGCTTCTGCCAATGTGTCCATGATGTCGTCGATCCGGGGTAGTGGATAACTGTCCTTTTTCGTCACGCTGTTGAGCTGCCTGTAGTCAACACAAAATCGTGTGCTGCCGTCCTTCTTCTTAACAAGGACTACAGGCGATGTCCACGGACTATTTGACTGTTCGATGACACCTTGTTTTTCCATCTCTTGGATCATTTTATGTGCTTCATCGCGTTTGGCCAGCGGTAGTCGCCTGGGAGCCTGTCTGATGGGTTGAGCGCCTTGGGTATCAATACGGTGCGTAACCTTATTAGTTCGGCCTTGATCTTCGTCGTTCGTCGAGAAAACGTCTTCGTACTCGTTTATCAATTTCATAGCGAGCGATCGTTGTTCGGGTGACAAGGTGTTGTTCTTTATAATTGTATCGGCACGAATTCCGCGTTTTCTGATTTCACGGGGCTTAGATTCGTCCGGGACATCTATTGCTGTTACTGACAAAACTGGTTGACAGTTCCCTAATATCGTCCCTTCTTTCACCTTTACATCGCGTTCCGACACATTCATAATTCTTATCGGCACATGCTGCTCCTCATCAATCCTCACCAAACTTCGCGCTACCATCAAGTTCTTGAGCGCTGGTAACTTCGTTGGCTCCACTACATAGAAATGATGGCCTCCAGGACTCCCATCCAGTCTCGCTCGCATTACGCATTCCGAACTCTTTGGTATATCCATATCCTCCGCTACCAATACTCGGAGGGCCGGCGTTTCCATTCGTGGTACTTGTGCGACAATCTCGATGTTGCGCCATCTCAGTGTCCTTCGTCCCAAGTCCAACATGAATCCGTTTGTGTTCAGGAAGTCCATTCCCAGGATGCATTCGTCGGTGATATCGGCAACTAAAAACTTGTGGCTGAACGTAACATCTCCAAGTCGTATTCGTTTGTTAACCTCGCCATGCACACCCATTTCTCCTCCGGTCGCTGTTCGAAGCACGAATTTTCTGTCGTTCACAAGCTTCATTCCTTTCACGATGTCCGGTCTTAATATTGATTTTGTTGCGCCAGTATCGATGGTGATGATACACTGCTTGTCTCCTATCCAGCCGACTAGACATAGATCGTTTTCGCCTCGGTGAACGCGTGAAACGGAGATGGTAGTTCTGGGGGCACCATTTCCACAAGCCAACCTCTGCCCCTTGAGATTGGCTTTTACATGTTTCCCGCCTCCCTGGCAGCGGGGGCGGTTTGATTCGCGCTTTGCAGACTCGCTTGTCTTGCTTGTTGAGCACACCTTTTGCAGAATGTTTGTGTCTTCCTCGGCTGTTGACAATTCCTTTGCACATGACCCTGTTCACCGCAGTTCCAGCATCGAATTGAGCTGTTGGTATCTTGCCTCGATACATCCATACGCTGGCAGACACAATCCTCCACTACCTCTCGAACTCGCACACAATTACGGGCAGCTTGCTTCGCAGCTTCAAATGTCAGGCTGTGTGCAAGTGCATCCTTGATCGTCCGCTTGTCAGCTAGCCGTAACGCCTGTTGTAGTTCACGATCCAGGAGAGCTGTAGCGAACACATCGACTGCTGTTTCGTTCCGATGATCTGGCTCCGAGGTCGGGTATGACAAAAGAGCCAGCCGTTCAATATCTTGCGCCAATTGCTGAAGAGTTTCTCCTGGCTTCTGTGTCCGGTTACGAAGCTGTGATCGATAAATTTGCTTCATGTGCTCGTCACCGTATCGCCCATCCAACGCCTTCACAAGCTCCACATAAGATGTCTGCAGTGGAGCAGGAATCGATTGCAGGATTTCAGCAGCAGGTCCTCTCAATGCTAGAACAAGAGCCGTGGCACGCTCACTGTCCGACCAACCATTTACCACTGCAGCAGCCTCAAATTGTGTCTTGTAGATGTTCCAAGACATTTGTCCATCGAAAGTCGGCGCTTTTAGACTTTTAATATTCGAGTCGGTTTTAAATATTTCACTTTTTCTCGATGTTTCGAGGTCGCTATTAGACTTCTGGATATTTCCGACTACTCCTGCATTCTGCGGGTATTGGTTGACATTCGTTGTTTTCAAACGTTCCAGATCGTTCTTTAACATCTGGACTTCTTCGGCCACCGTCTTGATTTTGTCGTCGATTATATTTAGAACTTCACCTTTTTGTTTTTCAAATTGGTGTTCAAGGCTGGTCTTTAAATGGCCGAACGCTTCTTCCTGCTTGGCTGCTATCGACCTTTCCGAACCTGCAATTTGTTCTTTCAGTTCAGACTTTATTGATTGCTCCATCTTCCTCATTGCCTCCTCGGACTTGGCTGACCGTTCAGTTAATGCGATGAGTGCCTCCTCAGACTTCGCCGACCGCTCATTCATCTTGCTCATTGCTTCCTCCGACTTGGCTGATCGCTGGTTTAACTCAGTCATCGCTTTCAGTATCTGCATCATTGGGTCTCTGACTTCTTCTTCTGCACTTGCCTCACAGGAGTCTTGCTCCTCCAGAAACTCTACCGTATCGGGATCCTGTCCTCCATCTCTCAGTGCGTCCATCAGCCGAGCAAGCAACGCGCTTTTGTTTCCTGAAGTCGACAAATTCCGTTTCGCCAGCTCCCGCTTCAATTCGGCCGTGGTTAATTGCGAGATATTACGCGGCATTTCGTTTCTCGACTTATAAACTGTCTACAGTTCAATTTTACACGAATCGAATTTTCTAGAATGTTTTCGAATTCTACACGTTACGGCACTAATTCACTTTCGAGAAGTTTTTCAGTCAACAATAGTCCGACCCGAAGTTCACAAGTTCACTTTCCAGAACTTTCCGTCACGAACTTTCCCGAAAATTCTCGTTGGGTTCTCGAGTGTTCGCAAACACACGCGATTTCACGTTTCCCGGATCTCGTCACACTAGTCCTATACGATTGCGTTCACTTTCCAGAATTTTCTGTCGCGAATTTTCCAGAAAATTCTCGTAGAATTCTCGAATATTCCCGAATACACTCGTCACACAGTTTCACGCACTGAATCTGTCCACACTATTTCAACACGACCGCGTAAGTTCACAATCCAGAACTTTCCAACGCGAACCGATAATTCTCGAAGAGTCCTCGAATATTCACGAATTCACTCGGCACTCGCAGTTTCACGTCGTATATTCCGCGCACGAGTCACACTTCACCGTACTTGAAAATCCCACTTCTGACACCAATTGTTATATATTTCTCGTCTATTCTAGACGTTCCAGTGGGTTCGATAGATTTTCGCGTACACGACAATGAATAACACTCGCTTTACTGTAACACTATTTATTACAACCACACGGATATACACGGTTTACAATTTCTACTAATTACTTCACTAATTATTGACTCGGCATTATTTATTCACGGCTAAAACTAGACTGACTGACTGGCTCTAGTCGACGCCCTTATATACCCATTTTCGATGTTCTGGAAACTTCGGCCAATAGGTTGTCGCTAGTGATGCTAACGCCATCTGGTGCCCAGTAGAGCATACAATTTGGGTTAGCGTAGCGCCATCTGTTGCCAATTTGGGTTGACGTATCCTAGACACCCAACAATACGAAGAACATCAGCGAAGAATATCATAAAAAAAAACATTTTTCTGTACCTCTTGCCATTTTAAAAATAATCGCTAAATCTGTGGACCATCACCAACCGTCCTGAAAAAAATCCAGCAATGTAAGATTTTTGCCCCTCGATGGCCATAAATTGGGTTATTTTTCTTCGGCTATAAACAGTCGAGTAGAGTTCTTTTCATTCTAGCACTGTGCTAGCCGTTTCAACTCGAATGTTTTCTCGCCAGTAGAATCAAACTCTACTCTAGTAGAGTAGTATTCAAAAATTATTCTTTTCATACTGGAATAATTCATTTAAGCGACTCATGTATGCTGAAATTAAGATTTTCTAAGGGCCGCTTGTACAATCATGGTTTAAACCATGGTTGTTAGTTAAACTGTAGTTTAAGTGATAACCATAGTTTAAGAATGTATACAAAAAGTTAAACAGTCGTTTAGCGTTAAACTCGGCTAACTAATGTCATAAGAGCTCTCTCAATCGTAAACAACTAAAGTTTCAATGGAGACTTTAAAACGTAATGTGACAGAACATAATAAATACATCTGCAAATCTAAAGTAATTGCCGGTCGTTTTACGTAATCGTGTAGTAATTATTTGTTTAATTAATTAATTAATTATTTCCTTTAAAAATGAGTTAGAAACAGATCTAAGCAATTACCCTGCAAACAATCGGTCAGCAGTGCAGGGTTGAGAAGAAAGGGGGAAGAAAAATTTGCGATGATGTGAGTATGCACACGGCGCATACATACGGAAAATGTCAACCAACAGCTGTTCGCGGTCTTTTGTTTTTTTTTTTCTATTTCGGCATTTGAAAGGAACAACTTTTGTATCTTTTACGATGGCGGACAAGAAGGAGTACCTGCAACATACGCGGGTGCAGTCAGTGATACAACTGTTTGATTTATCTGGTAAGTTTCCAAATTAATATTATGTTATGAACGTAATTAATAACTTTTTTGTTCATAGGAATTGGGATTTCATGGCGAGGCGACGGCGGCAACGGTCATAGTGCAAATGACGATTGGTGCGATGTGCGATGGGTTGTGCATAATTTGTGGATAATTGTGTATAATTGGTAATTTCCATTGTTAATTACAATTTTTTCCATTTCCATAGATACACCCGAAAATGTATAAGCTAATATTTTGTATTTTTTTCAGATGACAAGAGGACGCAGTTTTATGGCGACAAATTCGAGCCGCAATTCGTGTAAATTTTGCCCAAACCAGAACGTGTGCGGATGGATGCCGTTTGCCACTTCGCCATGGAAAAACTTAATCGCGGCGCAATAAGCGATATCAAATGGAGCTACGGTGGTTTAAGCCTATACATGCCGCAAAATGCCACGGACAAGGAATCAATAGTTTTTAGAAAATAAGATTTTATTGTGTTTCGGTGATGAATAAATTAGCATGTTTCTCGAATTTTGGGAATTGTTTTGTACGTTTCTTTTGAAATTCCTTTTTTGCGACCCGAACAAATAGACCAAAGCGCACCCTGCATGTCGTTTATGGAAAGTAAGCCCCGCACTCCGCACCACACGCCGCTATTTAAAAGTTTTGACAATGGTCGCATATTATACATCTACTACAATTCGAATATCTGTGTACTGACAGTCGTCGTGTACTTTACCTACAACCACTCGATGATGTAACCATGTACGGTAGCCTACCATGTACGTGTGCTGTCATAGACTCGGTCAGGTTTTTCTTTGACATAAGCCGCTTATTTTAGTCCCGAACGCCGAACAACGGTCAGTGGTACAGTCAGCCCGCGAGTCAGGGGTACGTAGTCGACTATGTCAGCATGACATGGTTTGCAGGGTACGGACGACGAAGATTTCGTACAGTTCGTTTCACTTGTATGTGCACCCCGGCGAAAAGAATTTTCAGAGAAAGACCCGATCATTGGACCAAATGGAGGGACGATGAGTTTTTGCATCTCGCATAAAAACATTTGTTCCGCATCATTATATTTAAACTGCGGCCGCAATATATTTACATGCCACAAGGAAGAGAAGCCGAACTAGTGATGTCGGATTTTTTTGCCAAATATGGTCTTCCGCGTTGCATAGGTGCTGTTGGTTGTACACAGATAAAAATCCTTTCACCCGCTTCTTCGTACTCCAATTGCCCATATTTGGCAAGGAAATCGGAACTTACTATGTAGCTCGGCTTCTCTTCCTTGTAGCATTTTAGCAACAAATTGTTGTCTGTCTGTCCATGCTGTATGCTTTATTTTCCTCTGTTTTGAAGCTATCTTAACCAAATTTCATACACGTGTGTTTCTAGTAAAGCGTCAAAAGGTATCCAAGAACTGATGGAATCGGAATACGTCATAGGCTGCGGTAGAAATTATTAATACAAGAGAAGCTTAAGTTTCATTCAAGTGTGACCGGTAATCAAATTTCGGTCGGGCCCGTTTGTCCTCGATTTTTATTAAAATGTAGCTCGGCTTCTCTTCCTTGTAGCATTTTAGCAACAAATTGTTATACACAAAATTAATAAAAAGTAAGACTGCACTAATCGATTAGCTAACGACGTTGAACTTAATGTCAAGAGCGCTCTCAATTGTAAACAGACAAGGTTTCCATGGAAGTTAACTGCAGTTTAACGAGTTCCACCAAACAAAAATCATCTCGCTCAATCTGCTCAATCGTAAACAACGAAGTTTCCATGGAAACGTGTATACGTAATAATGTGCATTTGTGATAAGTTAAGGGAACCAGACGGGCATAAATTTGTTGTAATGTGCAAAATTCTGATATGTCACAGAGCAATTAAAAATTATACAGCAAAATATGCAGCATTTGTGCATTTGGCAAAGTACAGAAGGAGTTGTCGTTCCGACAGAAGTCGGAAATTTGGTAAAATTTATTCAAATTATGTCAAAATTGACCCATAATTACCCCAGTTGCGGTGCGTTTATGCGGCAGTTTCCGGACACTGTATGACGCGAGAAATCGATTGAGCAATGTCCGTCTGTCTGTCCATGCTGTATGCTTTATTTTCCTCTGTTTTGAAGCTATCTTAACCAAATTGCATACACGTGTGTTTCTAGTAAAGCGTCAAAAGGTATCCAAGAACTGATGGAATCGGAATACGTCATAGGCTGCGGTAGAAATTATTAATACAAGAGAAGCTTAATTTTCATTCAAGTGTGACCGGTAATCAAATTTCGGTCGGGCCCGTTTGTCCTCGATTTTTATTAAAATGTATTGGTAACTGAATGATCTGGTCACCTTATGATAGATAAGGCCCGTTTAAAATATTTTCTGCTTGGAAAAAGGACATTGGCGAAACAAAAAGAAACAGCAGTATAAAATAGTTTTTTTTTGTTGGTAGTTACGCGTTTGCGGTCTTAATGATAAAACATAAAGACCTTAAATAATAAGGAAGTTTCCACTTACTTGTTTCAACTCAATTATTAGGTTTTACACAATTTTTAGTATTCTCGTACACACGTTAAACTCTTGATGTTTTTTTTTTTTTGTGAGGATTTTGTCCCAATTGCATCATCTTATTTTTCTTTATGGCATGATAGCCTGATTTATGGCTTTGGGGACCTGTATCGTTGATCCTTAACTGTCTCGGCCACGCGGCCTTGTCCTCCAGTTTCAGAGGCCCTCTATTTGGTAAGTGTCCTCTCCTAGTAATGGCTCCCATTTAGAGTTCTCGTTCTCGACCTTACATGCAATATGTCTTCATAGGCTCGTTGCGCGCTTATGACTTGCTTGGGCATGCAATTATCCTACCTTTGCACATATGCCACACATTGCAATATTAATTTCGTGGCCGTACCAAAAAAAAAAAGGTTTGTCGAAAGCGGTAAACGATAAGAATGATTGGGTTTGCATGATCGATAGTGGTTGAACCGCACGGCCGGCGTCAAAAATAACTGCAAGTAGCAGCCTTTCTTTTCTGGGCTTACAAACGTTATTTAGGCTGAAGCCAATCTATAGAATGTTCACTGGAGGCGTACAGAGGACGCTAAATGCATCCAATAGCAATGTATCAAAGAAGAAGCTTTACTGGCTGGGTAGCATAGTTTCTGTTTGCGGGTGACTCGATATTATGTGCATTATATCTTCTACAGCAGATTATACCGTTTCCGTCAATAAAAGCCGAGCCCTTGAAGAAACTCATTATCTTTGCATATCCATTTTCATCAATGATCTGGTCGTTCTCGAGCGATCCTTTTCCACAGCGTACGCACAATTGATGCAAATTATTCAAAAAATCGTCCGTCATATTTATATATTCAAATATACTTTTCACTTTCACCATTTTCAACAAAATTCAACGTTATACCTCGGCAAATAGAATCCTAAAACGAGTTTATAATCAAAAACCATTAGTTAAACGGTCAACGACGACCGTTTAACTTTAAACGGAGTTTAACGTTAAACTGCAGTTCAGACGTTTATTTTTTGTAAGGTTTCATTAAACGAAGTTTAGTTTAACTTACAACGCTCAGTTAATCCATGATTTTCCATCCGGCCTACTGCATTTTTAAATCCAAAAAATTAATTTTACTATTCGGAAAAAAAAACCGTTGCTAATGGCAACTATTGATTTTTTTAAATTTTCAATTGCCAAATTATGATTATCGCGTTGTACAATTCTCCACTTAGTTAAACGGAGTTTAAAATTAAACTAGAGTTAACTAAACGGTGAGTTAAACCATGATTGTACATCCGGCCCTAAGAAAAATATCGTATCGAATAGTCACTTTAATTTGTGTTACTCATAGATTAAGTGAAATGAAGTAATTTCGAGTAAACAAAAGATTTCCGAAAATATTTTTCGGGTTTTTTTATTTACCGAAATGAAATCTCAGATTTTCAGTTTATGATTTTGTTTTTAATCCATATTCTCTCTAGTTCCTTTTAACCCCTAGTGGGGCATAGGGCATTGACTACGCCTCTTTTCCACCTCTGTCTATTAGCAGCCATCGCCTTTAGCTGGTCCCACGATTTGCCTATAGATTTTCCCTCTGCCTCAACAGATCTTCTCCACGTATTTTTGGGTGGTTAATCCATATTAAATTTATTGATTTGTTTATACTTACTTCCGGAATAAAAACAAAAAATAGAAAAACAATTTAAATTGATATACCCCATAGAAAATAATATGTATATAATGGCCTGAAAGTTCCCGATAAACGTATCGGAAGAAAAACATTCAATTCCGGAAAATGCCAGCCAATAAAACTCACTCACCGTGCTCTGTCTAATTTCAAATTCAAATTGTCAAGGACATTGTCCCGTCATCATAACAAACGACAACAACAATCTCATTCTTCTCGGATCATCATCGTTCCACATTCACATATTTCTATTTTCTTTCCAACAGAAAATCAACATCAACACGATACGGGCTCGACAAAAAAACGACATATCCTTCGACGTGTAATATCCTCTTCAACTCAGGCGAATAGCGAACGAAATGATGGTAAAAGTGACAAGCAGTTGGGTAAGTCACCGTCACGTGAGAAGAAAATGACATTGCGAACCGTACGTAATTTGATGAAGCTGGGAAAGCAACGTCCTCGTTCGCAATCGCGCGATAGCAGTACGGAGGATGAAGGACGGTAAGTTGTTGGTCGTGCAGTTGCTTGTCGGTGTCGTATCAAATTTCTTAAGATGTTTATTAGGTCGCCGCTTATTGTTGATACGGATCAAACGGGTCTGACATCGGCCACAGACGGGGAGGATGATTTGAGATCGCAACTGGACGATACGGGTCAATCGAATGTATCGAGCGACGTGGACGATGGAATGAACTATGATCGAGGAAAAATGTAAGTTGGTGGAATTAGTTTTGTGTTGATTGGATTGGTGACGTTATTGGTGGTGAGGTGGTAGTTTAGAAACTCAAACTCAGTTATAATGAAAATGAAAGTTTTTCATTAGGAAAATAAAGGAGCAAATATAAATAAGGTATTTGCAGGTGCAAGTGCAAATTTTGGTATTATATTCACTATTTGCGCAAGAAGAAATCAATTTAGTTAGAACACCCAGGCTTACAAAAATATGCTGCATAATGTAATGCCTAAAAATACCAATATTTTCCATGCAACTTCTTTACGATTTTGACAAGATAATGACCCCATTCATAGATCAAGGCTGATAAAAGAAAAAAGATACACTGAGAAAAATTATTGAGTTTAGATCTAAAGTGAAGTAGTTATTTTAAATTCAGATAGTTCTACTAAAGAAATAGTCAATCTCGCTAATACCCCAACTAAAAATATTATTAAACTCGTTCATTTAATCACGAAAGATTATAGAAAAAAATTTTGTTAATTCTTCCACTATAGTGGTTGAGTGTATTATTCCAATATAAAATTCAACTATGTACAAACAATTTTTGATACTTGATAAGTAGTAAAACTTTGCTAGAAAACATTATTTGAACGACTTAGCATTGTCAATGTATACACATTTGATAGCTATCTTAGCAAATTAATTAATTGAGTTTGTAAATTAAGTAGTTGTTTTATCTAATAAGGAATATAAAATACTCATACCTTTGTAGCTGTTTCAACTAAATAAAATCATGAGCTGAAAATTATAGACGAACTTTAGCCGACTCCAACTGCTTTTTAGATGATCGGTCTACATTTTTTTCTTTCAGTGTAGGTTTAGAGATTGATTCATTAAGGTTATAGATACTTCCTAGATTTAAGTACATATTATCAAAAAAAAATTGGGGACGGATAACAAAAGAGATCTAAACTAAACCAGTAGATGAGAATTTAGCAACACTTAAGAGCTTCTGTAAGCGATTAGGGGAGCTTGCGACAAAATTAACTTAAATTATCCTCAATCCTATCAAACCTATACCTACAATCTTATCCCGGATACAATTTTTCAGCTGAAAACACTTAACGGACGTTCAACTCGTTATTAAAGTTTACACCCCTGCCGTACACTAACTTTTGTGTATCATTCGTGGAATACCCCTGACGGAATCCCGCTTAATTTTCAGATATACACTCCCAATCAATAGGATAGTTCCACTTGAAAAATTGCTGTATCTCTGTGATGACAGTATTTTCATCAAACATGGTGACAATATTTGCAGTAGCCTGGTTGTTCATTAAATAACAGAACGTCTCAAATCCGAAGTCCCATTAGGATTTTCTTACGAGAATTCTTAAAAACAGTACCGTTTTTTGATGTTTTATTTTCACTGGAACTATCCTATTGACTTCACCATTTGCCCCATTAATTTTAAGAATTATCGTAAGAAATCCTAACGGGACTCCGGATTTAAGACCTTCTGCTATGCAAAGAACAAGCAGGCTACTGAAAATATTGTCACCAAGTTTGAAGAAAATACCGTTATTACTTACCGAGATACAGCCATTTTACAAGTGGAACTATCCTATTGATTGGGAGTGTAAGTCGATTTCCCGTTAGCCAAGTTGCGAGTTTTTTCTGGAGTATTGGTGTTAAAACTTTCCCTGAAGCGTTGAAGGAGGAAACTCCTCGGTAACAGGCCGGATCGTCCTTGTCGCACTTCTTAAGAAACTAAAAAATTACCGACTCCCGAAACTAACTTGGTACATCGCTAGTGTTCTGTTGTTCCTTAGAATGGATGGCTACCAGGTGTTCTGTCCCATACTTTAAAAAGTCATCCGGTACTCTGTGGTTTCCTGCTGCTTTAAAACTTTTTGGACGGTTGTTTGGTTCATGGGCACTCATTTTATTTACTTCAATAATCCTCTCCATGTCCGCGTCAGAAGGTTGCATTATCTCTCTCTCAAGATTCGTTTTGGATTTTGACTGAAACTCTTCTCCCCACACGAGTTTGGGCAACAAATTCATTGATCGACTTCTACTACCGATGCAATCTAATCTAACGCAATCGTCTTGATGATTGGGAAATGATCTGAGTACTGCATCGGTTCGACCATGAAGTATGTAATGAGGAGAAGCCAGTCTCCTCCGGCCAGACTTAAACCGATGACTGATTGACTATTGTGCCCAATGTCTGTGCACTCGCCATTGGTGTCGTTATTTGAGTTTGAGTTTGAGTTTGCGAGTCTATAAGCTCGAGGCTTTTTAGGCCCGCATTCATTGATTGTGATGGTGTATTTTGATCGTCGAGTTGAATGGGTCACAACATTCGCCACCGGCTGTCCGACTCCGACCCGAGCATTTGCCAATTACCAGAATATCGTTCATATTTAGGAATGATAAAATGTCAGTAAGCTTATTGTAATCATCATGCCAACCCTTCAGAGAGAACAGTTCAAAACCTTGACCAGTCGGTAAACACTTTTATGGCAGCTATGAGGGCAGCCTTATCTGAATCGTGTCCTACCACTTCTTTTTCTGGCAAGCGAAAACCATCATTGCGGAGTAGAAAGATCTCCGAGCTAAGAGTCGTGTGCAGGAGAAGCTTTAATAAGGCGAAAGCTTCGAGGATGAAGTCAGATTGGATCTCCTATAAAAAACATAATAATTCTTAAAAAAAAAGAGGTAAGATAAGCTAAACGTAATGCATGGAAAAACTTTTGTCAAAATATCGAAGGGTCCTCCAAGACCTTTAGATTTAGGAAAATTATGGCATCAAATCCATATATGTCCTTCAAAAGGAAGATGTATCGTGGACGTCCTCGAGCATTGAAACTATTGAGTGTCTGATTGACGCGCATTTCGGTAACTTCCCCACCTGAAAGTACCACGAGTCGCACAGAACCATGTGACAATGAATCTATTCTCTCTCGTGAGAAGATATTATGAGCTGTTTCTAGCTTTGAACCTTTTAAGTCAGCTGGACTTGATGGAATTATTCCTGCAGGCTAGCAGCAATGCATGGAGATTACTTATCTATGGATAACAGTGGCGGATTTACCAGTAGGCTGAGTAGGCTGGAGCATAGGGCGGCGGATTGTGGAACTGTCAAATTAGCCTGTTGTGTTTACATACCGCTCCTAAATTTCGCTTAAATTTGTGCACTAAAATTGATCTACATTACCAAAAGTTGTTTTAAACGAGTGTAATTTAGTTACCGGGTGTCTACAAGTTGAAGAATATCCAATCAGCATCGAATATCCAGAGAATTCGGAGTAATTGTTTCCCGTCTGTAGCACAATCCAGGTAAATGTCCAAACGTCATCTCGGTGAAACCTCCCCTGATACATTCTCCGTCTGCAAGAAGAATAATTTCGAAATGACACCGGCAGACAAAAGGGAACTTATGATTATGATGTCCGAGGCACTAGATCAAAAACTTCCCGAGATTTTAGACGAAAAACTAAAAGATATGGTGCGGAAAAGTGATATGCAAGAACTAAACAATAAGATCGCATACCTTGAAAAGTCCAACGAGCAGCTGTCGAATGACTTCCAGCGTATGAAATACCAATGCGAAAAGCAGGCCACGCAAATTCAGCTTCTCCAGAAGAACGCTATCGCAAACAACCTGATAGTTAAACTACCAGCAGATACACAAAACGAAGTCAACACCATCACGGAAATTTGCACGAAAACTTTGCGCTGTTGTGACACCTTGGCAAATGACCAAGTACAACAGCTCCAAAGCATCACGGGACGCAAAAAGAGTTTTCGTGTAGCACTGAAAAATCGCGAACAAGTAATCACAGCACTTAAAAACGCGAAACAGCTCAAAAACACGAATATTTCCGTACAAAAAGACCTGCCGTATGAGATAAGGCAGATGCGTAACTGGCTCTTACGTATCAAAAGTCAAGTTCGTGACCGCCAACCGAATCTTAAACTGTATGTCAGAGATGAGATTATGCTATTTGAAGGAAAGAAGGTCACATGGAATCTAGCCGAGAATAAACTTGTGTGCGAAGATGTAAATGCACTAAACCAGCTAAATGACATTTTGAGAGACGACTTGAGACAAACGACAACAGGTAGCTCAAATCTCAATAATGATAGAGTATCAGCAATTTCAACTGATACTTATGCATCACAATCGCAAGCATAGGGAGATGCAGTCGTCTGCGATGAAATGCAACAAATAGAATTGAAGATATTAGGTTACAATATATTTGGATTACGAAATAAGAATATTTATCATGACTTTTACGAGTATGTAAATACGTTCGATATAATTGTATTGAGCGAAACATTTATAGTCGACGGATTTGAATTATTTGACCGTAAATTTAAGGACTATGAATTAAAATGGATACCTGCGATAAGAAGAAGCACAAGAGGAAGACCAAGCGGAGGGCTACTAATTGGCCATAAAAAAGAGTTCGAATATATTCATATCCAAGAATACAACAGCTATGCGTACCTGAAGATTAATATTAGTAATAAATCTTTATACTTAGTACCTATTTACATTAATTGCAATAATTGGTTAACCGATTATAACAAACTGAGCGATCTCCTCATTCATATAAACAGTAACGATATTTGCATTATCGGGGATGCAAACGCAAGAATCGGAAACGAACAGCCAATGGCGAACCAAATGCATAATGTCACCAGGAAATCAAAAGATACCGTTCTGAATAATTGTGGAAAAAAACTGCTGGAACTCGTCGATTCATATGGGCTCAAAGTATTCAATGGCTGTACTAAGTCAGATATCAACGGAGAATGCACCTATATAGGCCATCAAGGATACTCGGTAATCGATCTATGCCTGGCCGGAGGGGACTGGTTGACCCTCATTACGGATTTCATGGTAGCACAGAAGCAGTACTCCGATCATCTCCCAATTATAGCTACGATTGGGTTAGATTGTATCGGCAGTACTGCGACTTACGAACGAATGAGTCTACTACCCAAAATCACATGGAGAAAAGAATTCGCAGCAAGATACAATATGAATGTGAGAACAAAATTGACGGAGAGCGGTTGCGTAAATATTAGCCAATTAAGCCAAATTATTATTGATAGTGCGCCTCATGCAAATAAGCAAAGCAAGGTTTTCAAGCAAGCTTGGTACGATAGTGATTGTGAGAGAAGCAGACTACGCTCATTTTCGTGGCTGAGGTTGTTCAGAAGACATACGAATGAAACCACCAAGAATGCGTATTTGCAAGCCAACCGGCAATTTAAAACATTATGTAATGAAAAGAAACGTATCTTCTATCAGCTTCAAGCAAAAAAACTCGGCGAATGTAATAATTCTAAAGACTTCTGGCGTATTGCGAACATTATAAATAATGGTGACACCTTCAAAATGGGCAATGGCATAACTGTCAATCAACTGCGATCACACTTTGCGCAAATCCTACAAAGTGTGCAAACAAATAACATGATCAACTATGCGCGACCCAATTGGAGTGTACCTGCACTGGATGGAGTTATCTCAACTGAGGAGATTCGTGATGCATTAAGCCAGTGTAAGGATAATAAAGCTCCGGGAAGTAACGGATTGCCCGTCGAATTCTTCAAATACGCAGATGACGGTGTAATAAGCGTCCTTTTCCGGGAATTCAATCGAATATTCGACACGGCAAGTATACCAGATGAGTTTCGCGATGCTGTGATATTCCCAATATTTAAGAAAGGTGATATCAACGACCCCTCATGCTATCGGGGTATCTCTTTCTTAAATTCAACTGGAAAAATATTCTCGACGATTCTTCAGGCGAGATTTTCAACGTGGCTAAGTTCGGAGAGTATAATATCAGAAAACCAAGCTGGATTTAGAAAAGGATATTCCACTAGCGACCACATTTTTGCACTGCAAAACTGGGCAAGATTCTACTTGCATGAAGAACGTAAACTATATGCGTGTTTCATTGATTTCAAAGCCGCTTTTGACACAGTTGATCGCAAAAGCCTTTTCTACAAACTATATAATAGTGGGATGTCATCGAAATTTGGAACCGTGCTAGAAAAATTGTATGAAGACACAACGGCTATGGTGTGGAACGGAAATCAATTGTCATCACCGTTTGAAACGAATGTGGGTGTGCGTCAAGGATGCAAACTGAGTCCGGACATTTTTGCAGTATATATTAATGACATTCTGGATGATTGCCCTGGCGGAGCGAATGCATTCGGAGTGCTACTAAAGGGATTACTATATGCAGACGATATAGTGCTGCTGGCTGAATCACCAACAGATTTACAAAAAATGATTGACCATCTGGCATCGTATTGTGAGGACTGGAAGCTCACAGTTAACCTGGAGAAATCTAAAGTTATGGTTTTCAAAAAGCAATTCCGTTTAGCTCAAGACGAAAAATGGACGTTCAAAGGAAGTGAGATGCAAGTTGTTAAGCAGTATAAGTATCTAGGTGTGGTGGTCGCGTATAATTTAAGCATGATTCCGCATCATCAAGAAAAATTAAAAGCAGCAAAATGGGCCATCAACTCGATCTGGAAGAAATGTTTTAACAACAGGCACATATCGCATACCGCTAAATATAACATCTACCAGGCGGTGGCAAAGTCAATAATGCTTTATAGTGCCCAGGTATGGGGTGGAAAAAGGTATGACGTGGTGGAACAACTTCAACGTTATTTCTTGAAAAGAACCTTTCATCTACCCACAACAACGCCGAATTATATGCTTCTGCAAGAAACGGGGCTGACAACGCTTTTTGTAAATACGCTATCGGTACATATAAAATACCTCTCAAAGGTGGCATCTATGAACTCTGGCAGGCTGCCGAAGAAAATTCTTATGCACGCCGCTGCATCGAGAACGCTATTCTATGTGGATTTGGAAACGCTGGCGAGCGAAGCTGGGACAACACTTGATTGGGACGGGACGAACGAAAACAGCTACAAACTTTATAAAATCGCACAAGATGTCAAGAACATGCTAGTACAGACCACAGCAGAAGCAGCGAGGGCATCACAGCATCGTCTGATTTATGCAGCCCTAAATCATGAACTAAATGCGAATACGTACTTCCAAAATAGCTTCAGTATCAGCAAAATTTCCTTACTATTTAAAGCCAGAGGCGAGTTACTACCACTTAATTATATACCTCACCGGATAGATCTACCGATTATGTGCAATCTGTGCAATATGGCAGCGAGGGAAGATACCCGACATTTTATAGGGGTGTGTCCCATTCTGAAAGAGACTAGAAGGTCATGTATTGGAAAGGATTATCTTAACGAACATGAAGTGGATGAAATGCTGAATGGCAGGAACTGGGAAGCGCTCTACGAATATTGCAACATCGCTTTGCAGTATCGCAAACGAATTATAGATGGTGAACTCTAATAAAAAAAAAAAAAACTCTTTAATACAACACGGACCAGGGATTTGGGTCGACGAACCTGCAGCTCACGGAGTTGTGTGAACTTCGTCATCCAAATCCCGTGCGTTCCGCTAATATTAAAAAACCTAATAGCAAAACTTGAACTGTGTTACTCTAAGCCTCTAACTATCAACCATTATAATTTCCGAAGAATAAGATAATCAATCACATAAACTAAATTGATAAATTAACTGGAAACTCCACGTTCTGAACTAAAACATTGCAATCACATTTTGTTTCTCTTAATTTCTCTTTCCTTTTGAATTTGAACTAAAACACGTAATCTTATTTTATTTTGTTTCTCTGAATTTTTTATTTTTTATTTTTTTTCCTCTGAATTACAAGTTGAAATCGAGTGTAATGTAAACGTTAATGTAAAGTTTTAACACAATCAAATCAGGCAGACGGCTAGTGCCATGCCTTATATCGGTTTTTTGAAAAACTTATATTTTGTACTTTTATATAACAATTGAATTATGAAATAAACCATTTATCTATCTATCTATCTATCATAGGGCGGCAGATTTTACGGGGGCGCAAATTTGTAGCAAATAACAAATTTCAACGCCATCATATATAGCACTTATTCTTCTCGTGAAGTGTGTTTGTACCTCAGTGAGACACATAAGTGAAGAACTACTATTTGTCATCGTTATCCCAGAGTTTTGACACAACTTTGCACAAAGCTAGTATGAACTGATATACGTTAAATACTAAGGTCCGGTTACCCATACATTTTATCCAATCGACAAGCTTAAAGCATGTTACAGCTAGTGTAAACGACCATGCTACAAGTATGCTTTAAGCTTAAATTATGGATAAATATATACGAGTAACCGACGGTAAGTCTGTTTACTTTTGCTAAGAAAAAGTAAATAACAGTAAATTTGTGAAATCACTTGTTTAAGCCGCACTCTACGATGCTAGTAATCTAGATTTCCGGAGATTGAATCTGGGCGTGGCCCAGAAAATATATATGTAGTGCTTGCAATATTATATACACTCCGAAACTCTATATGCAATGTAAGGTTGACTCTATAAACGGCTGAGTGAACGCACCATGCCTCACAAGGTGTTACGGTACAGAGAGATTTCTCAGAGCTTCAAACACTAGGAACGATTTATTATTAAAGACGAAAAGCGAAAAGACCTCTTATAGCCAATTGCTTGCAGGCTGAAACTCGCAACCAAGCTCTTTTGTATAGGGTTTTTTTTGGATTTTTTTTTTCGAAAAACCCTTATGAAATCGATTTTGTCCGTCCGCCAGTTAAAATTTGGTAGAAATGTGAAGAATGGTAACAGTTATTTCTTATCGGAGACGTATGGATAGTAATTAAATCAAAGAACTTGACGATAACATTTTATATCAGTTATTTTTTTCCTGTTTAAAGTAACTGTAACGGCGTTTGAACTTAAACTTACGTTATCACCTCGGTTCTTCTAAACAGTTATGGTATGGGTACCGATATAAAACTTTGCACAAAGGTAGTATGAGCTGATATACGTTAAATACTAAGGTCCGGTTACTCATACAGTTTATCTAATCTACAAGCTTAAACCATGTTACAGCCAGTGTAAACGACCATGCTAAAAGTATGCTTTAAGCTTAAATTATGGGTATATATGTATATACGAGTAACTGACGGTAAGTCTGTTTACTTTTGCTAAGAAAAAGTAAGTATCAGTACATTTGTGAAATTTCACTTTCTGCGTGTGTAGCCCTTGTTAGGTCTGCAAATGTGAAAATTTTGATAAGGATTTTTTGGAAATGGCATAAGTAATATGTGTGCAAATTTTCATTCGAATAACTTTATCCAAACCGGAAAATAGCGAATCTAATATTTGGTAAGGGCATTTCACAATACCAGGGCAGCGTCTGAAGCATTTGTTCCCTGCATTATCTTGAACATGAACAACAACATGAAATTTAAAATTGTATTTTAGAAGTGACGTTCATAGAAAAGTACGATCTCAGCATATTTCTACAGGCAGCTCTATCTTGGATCGTGTCATCGCCTGAGACCAATGCGTTGTTGTTGCTTTTTCATTTGACACATCCAGGTGTTCTTCGGTCTGCCTCTGTCCTTGGGTCCATCAAGTGGAACTTCCATTCATATCGCTTTCTTTGCGGGGTTCTCAGGCGGACGCCTTTGAACATGGCAATACCAATCCATTTGTAGGTCTTCGAGCTTTTCGGTAAAAAAAAAAAATCTAGCTACTCTTGATGTGGTCCCTTTTGGTTACACCAACTGAAACCTTTTTTTCCAATGAAAATGTGTAAAAACCCAGGTCCCAAACTTGATTGGAATTAATCGGTTTCCGACCACTCTGAACATATTAGCATATGCCTTTTTGTGCAGGAAAATATTAATCTCCTTCGTGAAATAGTTTTGTCCTAAGATTCGGTTCCGAAAAATATGGTAGTGGCTCTACTGAACCCCATAGTCATTTGCGACGTTTGCAATATAATTCGTTTGCATCCTTTCAGATTATGGGACGAGAGTATCTTGAATTAATATTTATTTAAAAAAGACCCGAAATCCTATATTTGGTGAGGAAATAGTAAATTTTGCAAACATTACAATTTCATTCCCATCTCATTTAGTTTATCAAGCTTTACTGATGCACGCGTTTGTTTCACACCACATCATAAACTAATTCACAAACCCCTCTCTTAGGGCTTGGTAGGGGCGGCAAAATGTCAACAGCCTACTAGCGGCAAATGTGTAAATCCGCCACTGATGGATAGGGAACAAACTAACAGCCAGCATTGGTCTAGTATATATTCCTTGCAAGTGAAGAGAGGTGCGGCTTACGTTTATCAGACAGACAGAAGCTCGCATGCACGACCTAAAGATCTTAGAAAAGACTCGAAAAGTCTCTTCATCAAAAGGAATACCCAGTAGCTGTGTTCTTAAACATTGAAGGTGCTTTTAATAATATCATACCTGGGGCAATTACCCACGCACTTCGGAGTTTTCACGTCGAAGGGTCCATTTACACACTCGTAAATACGCTATTAACATCTAGACGCATTCATACTACACTGGGCTCGTCGTCTGTAAGTAGGTATGTGTGCCCCATACAAGGAGGAATTTGATCTCCCCTACTCTGGAATATAGCATTCAATCAATTGCTTTTGAATCTGGAAAATATTGGTTAACTATATGCTAATGATGTCGTAATTGTTGTGAGAGGTAAGTGTTTAGTTGACTATTGGAGAACGCCTTGTCTATTTTAACAAACTGGGCAAATCTCAGTGAGGTTTGACTTAATCTAGCTAAAACGGAGTTGGTGCTCTTTACTGGAAGACGTACTATTCCGTCTATTAACCCTCCCCATGCTACGGAATAGACAACTTAGTTTTGCTGAAGAGGCTAATTTCCTTGGACGGCTGCTCGATATGAATCTTAGCTGGAAACCTAACATTCAACAGAGGGTTAGTTAAACAACTTATTATAGTGAAGGTACATAAAGAATATCTTTTATTGTCATAACTGGAGCTTTTCGTACTACACTACACTACTTCAGCTGGACATGACACTGTGCTCAATCTTCTACCGTTGGATCTATTCGGCCAAAAACTGACTGTTAATACGGCACTACGCTTACGTGAAACTAGTCAGTGGCCACTCAACGATGGTAGAAAATTTTAACCTCTCCTTGGAGACTGATTACACTAGTCCCATAAGTATGCTTTTGGCAAAAACCATAATTGTTTGATTCCATCGAGGTATCACTGGGATAACATTACATCCCTGGCTACGGGGTTTTTGGTATTATACACAGATGGCTCTAAGACGGATGAAGGAGTTAGTATTGGAGTCCACTCGGATGGACTAGACATTAACTTGACACACTGTCTACTTGGCCACTCCAAGCTGACATTTCTGCAATTATGGAAGCCCTAACCTGGTTGAGAAATCATGTCGTCACGATCAGAGATGCCATCATATACACTGACAGTCAGGCTCATCGATCTCTCGAATCTGTCCTATGACTACATCAAAAATGTCACATCAGCTGTTAATAGCTGCCGCTCAGCTCTAAAAGTGATAGGTAAATTTTTCAACATGGTTCTCTGCTGGATACCTAGTCATAGTGGATTTGAAGGGAAGTGCAATGCGGACCGTCTCGCACGAAATTCGACCGATATGACCTTAGGGCCTCTAAGGTATATAATAATCGGCTTGACGCGGCCTGGTCAATCATTTTACTGTAAATAGATAGGAAACATACCGGTAAGGTGGTCGGGAACATAACGGGGCACTGTCCTATCCGGGAGCACGCCAGGAGGCTCCGAATTCCCCATAACAACTTCTGTCGATGTTGCGATGGCAAAGAAGGGGAAGATAGTGTACATCATTTCCCCACCATTGCCCAGCCTTGGCCGAGAAACGTAGAGACGATTTGGGAATTTAACGAACAAATGACACTTGTTGAATGACATCGCCTCTAGCTTATGTTTTTTTACAATTTTAATCTCTTATACCTCGCGGACAGTCTGGGGCCGGCATTAAATTGATCAGTGTGACGAGTGAAATCGATTGAACGATATCCGTCTGTCTATCCCTCTGGGTCCTTGTGACTTCAGCAAACAGCTGTGGGGCAGAGATCTTTGGTGGGTTGCGTCACCACGTACCTTAGCAGCGCAGGGAGGCCCTGGTATGGTTGATACGCCATCGCGTGGATCTATACAATACCATTTGGCCGATAACTTTCCCGAGCTATCCCGAGCCACGAAGGGGCTAGTTAGGGAGAACAGCCTTGGTGGAAAATGCCTACGCACCTATATCTAACCAGCTTGTGGACTGATGACCACACGAACCGAATCGCATTGCTGACTAGTAAGATGAAGGGCTACCTGGATGTGAAAAGCAGCGCTACCAGTATGCTTCAAGCAGACAAGTAGTCACAGGTCCAACGAGCCTGGGATGTGCTCATCTGAATTCTGCGTGAGGCTTAAACAATAGGGGGCCGAAGGAAGATTACACCTGCTATTGAGAAATCTTAAGCGAATAGTGTACCTCGGGGATGGGTTTGCCCAAGAAAACATGGTATCTGCCCATCAAAGTGTTGGCCTCCCCTGGCGGTGTACCCGTAGATGGTAAACTTTTCTGTCACTCTCCCCGCAGGGGAGCGCGGCTGTGTAGTAGGACACAGATTTTTGGTAAGTTGCGGCACCACGTACCCGAGCAGCGCAGAGGCCCTCTTGATATGCCATGGCGTGGACCTGTCCAAAGACCATTCGGGCGAAGGCGCTCTCGAGTCATGTACGGGTAGCTCTTGGCATGGCTGACCTTCTCCCATAAATTACGGGAGGTTAGTCATAGATTGCGGAGATTCCTTGGTGGGGAGGTTTCACCATTATCAGCAAATCGTGAGAGCTGTACTGGCGGCTTCGCATAATCCGAGCCTCAAACGAGGTAGCTAGGGAGAATGGGCTTGGTTGATAATACCTACGCGCCTATATCTAACCAGTTTGTGGACTGACGACCACACGGCCTGAATCGCATTGCTGACTAGTAAATTGAGGGGCCATCCTGGATGTGAAAATCAGGGCTATGAGTCTGATTTAAGCAGACGAGTAGTAACAGGTTCAACGAACCTGGGATATGCACGTCTGAATGTCTACATGAAGCTTAATTACTAGGGGGCCGACGAAGGATAACACCTGCTATAGAGAAGTCTTTGTACTGCGGGAATGAGTGTGCCCAGGGGACCATGGTCCTTCCCATCAAGGTGTTGGCCTCGAGATGGCTGGAGGTTGTTACCCGAGTTAACCAGCTAGTGTTGTAGCCCTGGAAGTGGGCTTCTGAAGGTGAGTGCATTCACTGGATGAAGAAATCCCCATTTGACAATAAGATCTTGTCAATAAAATGCCGAAGGTCCAAAACTATCAAGGGATCGGGAGATAAGGGCGTAAAACCTAGATGCTCCCCTGACGGTAACCCCATAGATGGTAAACTTGTCTGTCCCTCTGTTTCTGTGCAAACTTGTCCCTCCATTTTGAAACTATCGGATTGGAATCTTGCGTGCAAGTTTCTTTTTAGTGTACTCTGTATATAGGTATATGTCGGAACGAATGGAATCGGACCGTGTCGTTATGGGGCTGCTTTACTCGTAGAAACCAACACAAAATCCAAAATAAGGTTCTTCTATTTTTTTTGAACCAATCGTAACCAAACTTCATCCGAGCATAGTCCCTCTTCTTTTAGCGTCTACTCATCTAGGAATAAATGGAATCGGAACACCTCGTCATAGAGCTGCACTAGAAATTATTAGCACAAAAGAAGCTTAAGTTTCATTCAAATGTGACGGGTATTCAAATTCTGGGGACCGTCCCCAACCATAATCAAAAAAAATTCCCATGTAGGATTTTTGCCGTTCGATGGCCATATTTTGGCCCCAGACTACTGGATGATTATCCAAAAGCAGTTTTTTGTTCTTTATATATATTTTGTAACGTCGGGAATTTCAACAGGTTGGATTTTGCTTGTAGGTATCCCTCCTACTTAATGTTAAAAAGCAACGGACGTAGAATAGTACTACAATTGTTTAACTGCCAACAAATATTGGAAGAAGCGCTTTCATGCAATCCTATTAAATAATTTTTATAGTATTCGAATTTCTGATAAAATGTGCAGTATAAAGGGTTTTAGTATACTAAATTCATATATGAATTTGACAATTAATCACAGCTATCCGCATACATTTTTTTGAACCCACTTAAAATAGTGACAATTTTGTAAGGGATGTGTATTATGCCTATATGGTTTCCTCTTTTTCTTCTTCCTTGCCTCGTTCTTTATACCGCTCCATGGTTTCGCGTTGCTCGACCTGCGGTGTAGGCAATTCGCCCGTTTTGGCGGTAATATCTCAGCATATTTCTACAGGCAGCTCTATCTTGGATCGTGGCATCGCCGAGACCACTGCGTTGTTGTTGCTTTTTCATTTGACATATCCAGGTGTTCTTCGGTCTGCCTCTGACCTTGGGTCCATCAAGTGGAAATTCCATTGATATCGCTTTCTTTGCGGGGTTCTCAGGCGCACACCGTTGAACATGGTAATACCAATCCATTTATCGGTCTTCGAGCTTTTCGGTGATTGGTTAGTCTATGGACAAGCTGCCTCGGATGTAGCTATTCTTGATGTGGTCCCTTTTGGTTACACCAACTGACATGCGTAACATTTTCATTTCAGTCGCTGTCATTTCTTTCGCGAAACCTTCATGCATGGTCCAGCATTCTGATCCATACATGAGTGCGGGACGTACAACCGTTTTGTACACCTTGCCCTTTAGCTTCATTGGCATTTTCTTATCGCAGAAAACTCGGGAGTTTTCTCGCCATGTCATCCAACCAACCTTTGTGCGATGTTTGATGTCATCATCTCCGCTGTTCACCATCGAGCCAAGGTACTTGAACTTGGTACAAGACTTAAGCTGCTCTCCTTTGACGTACATATCTGATATCGGTGCATCTGGGTCTGAGAATTGGCAGCATAAGAACTCAGTCTTTGTTATACTTACCCTCAGTCCATGCTCCTCCAGAATGTCACACCAATTTGTAAGTGCAGCTTGCAAGGCAACGATGTTTGGGCTACTGAGGACTATATCATCGGCAAAAAGAAGATGCCTATGGTTTTCTGTTTCTATTAAATAATCTATAGGATTTTAGCTGAGAGCCACAAAAGGTGTAGCAAAAGGAATGTATGGTCATGGGTACAAAATAATAAACATTTTAGGTCGTGTAAAACCCAAAAATCAATCTTCACTGTAAATTACCTATACCTTAGTTTTTCAATTCAAAGTTATTATCCATCGGATTTAATTCTACCACCTTATTACCACAGTTCCCCAAAAAAATCATCCGAGTCATCCTCAAATCTAATTAAATACCAACCGCACTCATCAATTTACTCCGATTTAGGGTAAAAGCTCTAACACGAACCGATGACCATCTAAAATCGCAAGATTTCCAAGTTTGTGTGACCATTATCGAAGCCCGTCAACTGCCAGGACTCAACATGGATCCGGTTGTATGTATACAAATTGGTGACCAGAAAAAATACACAAGTGTCAAGGAGAGTACAAACTGTCCGTACTTTAACGAGGTAATTCCCCGTATGTCATAGCAATTAGCATAAAATGTTTTTTGGGTAATACCGACAGAGGTCAAACTCTGTGTATCCTTGTATTCCATATAAATTTCACTTATCCGTCTTCTTCGTCTCCTTTTCTTTTTTTTTTCTTCTTGCAGTACTTTGTTTTTGATTTTCATATGCCGCCCGTAATGCTCTTTGATAAGATCATCACGCTATCGGTAAGTATGCTTGTATGCTATGATGGTTTTGCGGTGAACGCGGTTGGATAGATTTATAATTTTTAATTTTCCTAATTGGATTTTATTGTATAATCGTGAAATTTAGGATTGAGAGAGATTTTGGATCTCTCTGGAAAGAAATTTCCAGACGTACCCTATGTGCCTAAGGTGTAGTGAAAAACGATCTTAAATGAAATGAACCTTTTACAAACTTAAATAAAACATTGTCTGGACAAAGTAGTCCAGATTGCGGTTTCACAAGTAAAGAGGGGAAAAAAACCTTTTATTACTTCACAAAGATTAGAAATATCTTCAAAGAGACTTTATCTGTACTTTAGCCACAATGATAAAACGGCCAACTCTGGACTACACGAAATCCCGAAGCAAAACGTAAGTATTCTACGAAATTCTGTCTGTGTCCAGTGATTATATATTCAGGAGTACCTCATAAACCAAACTTTAATTACTTACGGAAACATGTTTGATATTTTATACGAAAAGTTTCAATAGAAAACCATTTGTGGAGAGTAAAGTTTGACCTTTTTCACCCACCCCGTGTCGGCGTGTCGTCGTCATAATCCGACTTAATACTGAACTTGTCGCCGGAGTTTTACCTTGCACCGGACATACATTATTATGTAATTAAGTTGATGTGTGGTGTTATTAAATGACCCGAGAGAATGATACATCATTACGATGAAAAGTTCTTTCGGGCATATAGGCACTTAGGGCGATTCCTATGTCTTTTCTATACGTTTAATGCATTTTCTTGTATTCGCTAAACACAATGAAGCGAGTTAAGTGCAGTTTAATTAACCATGATGACTTTCGTCCTTCAATATGTCGAATTAAGTGATCCGACCTTTCGAGCGACTTAGTTACAATATTCACATGGGATTATCTTTGAAATTTTACCCGGATTATGCATTTAGAGTTACATAATTCCGACAGGAAAATAAAAGGATACTTTCATTATTCCAGCAAATCATGGTCGAATATATCCAAAGCATTCACATATCTGAATATGCGGCTTCAATATAGTATGCTCCAAAGTCCACCCACTTCTAAACCCTATACAATTCGGAATACGCCATACACTCAAGTTTTAAGCATTTCATGTAAATTCCATATCCGTTTAACCTGAAAGCCGGGATCCCGTCGTGTCTTGTCTGCCCTCGAATTACTTCCGAATACCATTTGGGGATGTTCTCTTATGGTGGCTATGATGACTGACACTATGGCTCTTTCTCTCTGTCTGTAGCCAGCACTCTGGCACTCTATAGGTGTACGCTATACGCTTGCTTAACATTCAAAAGGAATTTATCAAACATATCGTCTTTGTCGACATGCTCCTTTTCGCAAACGAATACGTTTTCATTCCTGACATAGCCACGGGAGTGGGTGAAAAAAGGTTCAATGCGGATTATTTGAACGTACGCATGTTGGGCATAGCTTTGAAATTGTCGGCATGGCTTTCACTAAATTCCTGCTTTGATTTGATGATATTAAGTAAGAGCAGGCTATTACAAATGTAAAGCGGCTTCGGGCCCGGAGTTTTGGTAATAGTTTTTGGGGGCCTC
Organism: Microchrysa polita; assembly: GCA_949715475.1. Lineage (NCBI taxonomy): Eukaryota > Metazoa > Arthropoda > Insecta > Diptera > Stratiomyidae > Microchrysa > Microchrysa polita. The sequence continues at coordinate 16,489,997 of OX454417.1, read as the reverse complement.
TACTTATAAGGTGAACACGCGTGTATAGCAAGAATTTATCTTGTGATTTGTGATTGTTGAGGTGTATTTGTCGACATAGGGAATACGAAGGACCTGATTAATAGTGTGGAAGAAATGCTTTTTGTTTCGGAGATCATGCGAAAGATATTGGGATTCAACAGGTTTCGGATAATTTCTTGCTAATTAGGGTCGAAAGGTGTGAATAAACACATCTTAACTTCACTCTAGATGTGTGTTCAAAAGATTCGATTTAAAGTTTGACCTCTTCTTTCCTTATAACAATGGAGAGTCTTCAAAACATAATGCATGCTGGCTGAGTGAGTTTAGCAAAGACCTACCAGCATGCAGTTATGTCGAATTCACTGAACCTAAACCTTTCGTCACCGCAATACCCTGCCACCATGTTTCAGTATTGCTTCGCAGGGCATACTGTTTCCGATTTAGTGGAAATATGTCCTAAGTGGGTTTTCCAATCAAATGCTTAGGCGAAATTTTAGGAGGAACGTAGAAACACTTAAGACGGATTTGGGGATCTGTTTCCTAACACAGTTGATTCCATCAAAATTGGCGTCTGTGACAGTGGCTTTCACTATTTAAATTTGCCAGTTTGAGTCAAATATTAAAACTGTTTATCTGTCCTTTAGCTCCAAAATTTGTTTCTACCGGGATCGATCAGAAATATTTGCCGTACATAGCTAATAAATAGTAATAAAATTTCAAACCTGCGCGAGTTTCGTTCATCCAATTTTTCTATGCATATTTGGTTTTTCCTATCGAACCTACTATCTTATCATTAACTCAAGCCGGGTGCTTCTCCGATGTTATGGCCTGTCCTGTCGATCGCTGTACATTCTGCCGATCTCTTCCAGCAGGATCTGCGAAGGCCTCACGGCGCCAACCACATAGACGGATTTATGTGATTGGGTAGACATAGGACAGTCTCAAAGCACATACCTATGATAGATCGCGTTTAAGGAGTTTGCTTGATGACAGGCGAACCTAGTGTGGTCTTTGCCGATGGTACTGCTGTCTGGTTTTAGGATATAATGATGCGGGATCAAGTAATTAGTTTTCTTCAAAATTGCTTTCCATTTGATGTTAGACATGTGGCCAAGGTCCTCATACTCCCTCATGAAATCAGAGTACTGCTTCCTTAAGTTAGGGTCATTGTCTAAATGATCCTCGAGGGCTTCCAGTCACTTTACAGCTAGTTTCCTTGATTTGTGGAAGATTCCGTAAAGGGGAGTTTCACGACAAAACGTCATTCAACTGTTCTGGCAAATTGGGCCAGGCATAGTCAGTGGCGTAACGTTTCCCAAATTTTTGTGTTCGAAATCGAAATGGGGGCCCCTAACGTTCAATTATTTTCACCAGAAAAAATGACAGATGCAAAGAAAGGACGTCGGACATCCGAAGATGTCCCAGGGGACGGATCCAATGCCTCTAAAACCGTGCAGGTTTGGCCAAAGAAAGGGGTCCTCAACGAGCGAGCAGCGGCATGCACTTGCTGTAGCTCAGAGTGGTAGTGTTGGGCTGGGTTTGTGCTGCCCGTTTCCCTTTGTCTTCAACATCAAAGGGACGGATACCGCATGCCTAGAAAGACTACAAACAAAGGGATTGAAAATGGGAATTAAGTACAAAGGCTGGTGACGACGAGAGCAGAAGGTTGATGCTTTCCTCACGCTTCAAATTAACTGTCAACCAACGGGATCGCTAGTGTCTTCCCGTGGTGTACAAAAAGACGCAGTTCCGCAACCCCCCGTGCTGCCACCAGCCTGAGAGTGAAAGACATTTATAAGAAGAAAGAAACTGCGGCCATTCAGATGCCGTTTTTAAGTACAGCTCTTACGTACCCAGATTTTTGACAGGTCCTGTCCTGGCCAGTTCTTTTTTCGTCACGGCAATCTATCGACACCCCGGAGCCATGTTAATGGGTGGCAGCAACACCCACAAAAAAATCTGCGGACGGGAACGCGCCTTCGTCAACCCATCATCCACCCGGGAATGGCGTCAGGGAACACATATACAGTTTAACCCCTCATCGCATCGTTGCTAAACTCACCATTTTTTCCGTATTCGGCCTCATCTGCAAAGCTGGCGATGTTCATTTCGAAAACCTCCATGTATTCCTCTACCATGTCAGAAATGCCTTTGGAACAGTAGCTGAATGTCGCCGTCGACGCCATGGAACTCGGTCCACAGCTTTTGAAGTTCTATTCGCCTCGAGACGAGACAAAATATGCTAACGTCCTTCTCTCCATGGGAGCCTTCTTTACGTTGGTGATAAGTCGTAGAATCTGCTTACCGGTGATGGACTGCTTGCTATACAATATACAATATGGTACAACTGTTAGCTAAATCTAGGATTAAGTAAATCTTGTCGATACTATGAATTCCCTTTCACGGTATGTTTAGAGTTTATGATTTTTTTTTAGAGAACTCTTGCTACACTTATTAATTAGATTTGCTTCAGTTTTCTGATCAGAGAACTCTGATCCAAAAGTTTTTAGCCATAGCTTGATAGTTGCAAAACCTACCATACTGTCACTCCTTCCGACATAGTAATCTCCAGGATTGCACTATACACGATGTTGCACAAAGGTGGACCAAGAACAGATCCCTTCAGCACCCCAGCAGTGACCGAGCATTCCTTGTGTTCCTCGCTCGTTTCGTAATTTAAAACACGTAGTGAGAGCCGAATTCTTATTAACGCGTAAGGCTTTGTCTCGTAGGTTCCAATTCATGTTGAGGCAACACAGTGGACATATTTTTAGTAGTACATTTGAGTTGGGGTGCTATCTGTCCAGACTTCTTTATCACCACCATATATGTTGTATCCCACGGGTTTGTGTTCGCGTCCTGTATGAAACAATTTTGTTTGCTCATTGTACCTAGTTGCACGTTTTAGGGATCCACTGTCTGCTTTTTGGGACTTGACTGTAGTTCGTGTGGAGCGTTGACTTATGGTATGAGTATTCACAGATGAAACTGGATTTCTATGAGCGATGCCTTATCGAAACGCTGGGGTTTTCGTTAAAGCACTATAGATAGTCTGTGCCATCGAGAATCAAATCCCCTAATGGAATTTCTAGGCCAGTCAAAATCGACATTAACCTCGGAATAAATGGAATACTACCGTTCTTTCGCTTATCTATTTTAGAGTATTACTGGCTATATAAATCCAGATTTGCAACCCTGATGACCCTGTGCTAACTTTTTGGCGGGCGAAAAAGGGCTATATTTTTGCTCTTTTTTTACATTTCCAACAATATTTAAAAAAAAAATTATCTTGGAAAAAAACTATGATCAGCATTTCGAAAGTAGACAAAATTTTCAATCCAATGATATCCTAACCACTTTTGTAGGTCAAATATTGACGGAGATACAGGTTTTCAAAAATAGGGTATTTCCCACAAAAAAAGGCGAATTCTAAGCTTATGTTGTTTGCAGAAACGACATTTACTTGAAATTCGCAATTTTTTGGTAATAAAATACCCTGTTTTTAAAAACCTGTAATTCCGTCAATTTTTGACCTACAAAAGTGGTTAGGATATCATTGGATTGGAAATTCTGTCTACTTTCAAAATGCCGAACACAGTTTTTTTCAAGACAATTATTTTAAAAAATATAGTTGAAAATGTAAAAAAAGAGCAAAAAATGGCTCTTTTTCGCTCGCCAAACAAATTAGCACAGGGTCCCCAGGGTTGCAAATCTGGATTTATATAGCCAGTAATACTCTAAAAGAACGGTAGTATTCCATTTGTTCCGAGGTTAGGCCTTTTTTTTTGTAAAGTTTTACTGGCGTTTCAGGCTTTTGGTAAAATCAGAGTGCCAGGCACTGTCTGAGATTATTTTAGAAATCGGTAGGGGCTTAGTCCTAAAGCTTAAATTTAAGTTTGCACCACTTGCAAAATTTTCTAACGGTACTTATCATGGTTCTTGTCTCGTTTGGGTTTTTCGCGTATATCTCCGCTCCTGATGGTCGGACTTTAAAAAAAACACACCGAATTGTTCGGTACCAAATTGTGTACCGACTGTGCATATCAAAGTAGTAGATAATATGCTACAGCTTGTCAAAGGGGAAAAACCTGTTTTGTTAAACAGTTTTTTGCCAATAAGTCGATAACGGTAAATTTTCACGCAATAATTAATAAAAAATTGACTTGCAGCTTATTGAATTCCCTAGAATCCAGAAGAAAAATTAAATCGATCATCCACAGCTGAGATATGCCCAAGAGAGAGCCGACGATCTGAGAAAGCAATACATCCGTCCCTTTTCGACGAAAGTGGGATGCGTAAGGGCACGAAGTCCTCATTCTATAAAGAATTTTCGCCTGTGGAGGATCACATCAATTTTTGATAAAATTTGGCAGCAGTCATCGACGGAGGCTTCCTCATGAGTTGTTTGGCCAAAGGATGTTTCTTTCGTAGAAATATGTAATTGCTACGTCAAGTTTTTGCGGCAGCGTTTCCGCTTTCAAGTTTGTATAGTGTTCGTCGGCTATCCCGACAATCCCTTCACTTAGGGACAACATTTGTAGAAAGGCGCCGCCGGCCGGCGCGATCAACAATTAAACAGTCAGCTGAATTTATTTTTAACGACACCACAATCTTTAGAGGTATGTTGGCCAATGCAAGAAACAAGAAACGATTTGTTTATATACTGCAAAAGTATTTAACGAATCATGGTTTCTTAGTATCCCAGGCTGTAGCGGATGCGGATACACAAATTGATCAAACGGCTTTAGGCATGTCCAATATTGACAGAATTTTCATCGTTGGAGAAGACATTGATCTGCTGGTTATATTGTCAGGTATTGGATATCATTTCAAGAACGTCTATTTAAAAAAAAGGGGCGAGGATCCGAAAATACAATTTTGTATTCATCAACAGGTTTCAAACACCAAACTCTTTCAGAGCATATACTTTTTCTTCGCGCCTTCACAGAGTGTGATACGACTTCGATATGGAAAAAGTAGGCTTCTCTCCATTTTGAAGAAGAAGGAAAATACTCGCGTTTTAGAATCACTCGAGGTTTCTAAAGCAGAGAGCTCAGACGCAAACACTATGCACTATCGGAAAGAATGTTTTCATCGCCTTGTACGGAGGTACACGTAACGACACATCTCTAATCGATTTTCGCTTCAAACTTTATGCTCGCACAGGAACGAAAATTAAAACGGATCTTGCTGCTTTACCTCCCACCGAATCAGCTGCTGAACATTATTCCTTACGTAAGTACCATCAAATACAGACATGGCTCGGCAACGTTTTAAAACCAGAAAACTTAGGCTGGAAGCGAACCCAGGTGGGATTGGAGCCTGTGATGATTTCGGGAGAAATCATCCCTTCATATATCTTAAATAATATTTCGTGCTCTTGAATTAAAACCTGTGGGACAGCATGTGGTTATAGGAAGGCCGGGCTCGCATGTACCAATATATGTAGAACGTGTTGTGGCAAATTATGCTCAAATGATGAAGATTGCTACGATGCCATTTATGATCTTCCAACTTTGGCCCCCCTTCCACAAGCAAGTAGATCTGTATATCATATTCAGGATTCTACTGAATTACAATTCGGTGGCCTTTTCTTGGAAATGCTACCATTAGGAGCGGAGATTTACCTACGTAGGAAACCCAAACAAGACAAAAACCTTCATAAGTACCGTTCGAAAATTTTTCAAGTGGTGCAAACTTAAATTTAAGGTTTCGGACTAATACTCCATCGATTTCTAAAATAATCTCAGACAGTGCCTGGCATGCACTCTGAAGCCAGATTTCACGACCGATCGCCTGAAGTATGGTTTCTATGCGTATAATGCTCGCTAACTTGCCTCTCCATATCTGTAACCCCCGAACTGCTCACGAATGTAATGTTAGACCTCGTAATTTCTCTTCTAAAAGTGTTACGCCTGCAGGATATAGGAAGTAGTATTTGGTAGCATGTAGTATATGGTTGATAATTGGGTGACACTGTACGCCTTCCTCAACAACTTCACGCCGTCGAGTTGAAGATCCATCTCGAATTTCTCTTCGAACGCCTCCCTAAAATTTAACTTTGTCAAGCTGACAAAACTGCTCCTGCAGTTAAATTCGCTTGATTTAGTTTAGACTTAAGTGGCCACCACGTGTTTTCATTTGCAATTTCGCGGGCGTCAGATGCGAGAGGCGTTGTCGTCGCCAATCTTTTTCAGTCCTGGTTCGGACTTAACTCTTTTCTGAATCGCTGCGTACGTCCTTCCTTTTGCTGAGAAATGATCATCGCGTCTGGCCTTGCTTTCAACTTCTTAAATTTAGCGTTTTTCTTCTTCTCCCGTTTTGGTTCAACCCTCGTCGAGACTGCTTCTTTCGGTTAGGTCTTGAGATTTGGGTTTATTTTAACTTGCTTGCTCATCCATGGATTTCCATGAGCACCGGAGCCCCACATGGTGAAGCAAGATCAACTTTTACCATAAAGGACGCCAGATAACCAGCTGCTTCGTTAGTGATGTCCATTTATGTTTCGGCACATATCCACTGATGACCACGGGTCAGATGATACTCCGGGAATTTGGGAAGATTTTTTGAGTAGCCTCCTTCCTTTTCTATCATGTAAGTGAACGGAGGAAAAGACCGGAATGCGAATCCGTCCGCGAGTATATGATCCAATGTGTACGATCCAAGATAGAGCTAGCCTGTAGAAATTACCGCCAGAATGGGCGATGTGTTTCCACCGCAGGCCAAGCAACGTGATACCATGGGGCCGTATAAAGCAAGGAAAAAGAAGGGTACTGTGAGTGAGTTTTTCATCTCTCCGCATCTAAGGCTTTCCCTGTTCGAAGATACTCTTCTCACTTAACTGTTGGGCGTGAAAACTAGAAAATTTCCTCGTATGAGGAAAAACTATAAAACTGGAGGTCGACACATTCTAGATTTCTCTTTAGTCACCTAAGGCACAGGACTACTGTGATTTACAGATAATGCGTGGAGAACATAGAAATTTGCCGGAATCGTTCGACCCATGAAGCTTCTTCAGTATAGCTAAGGGTCCGCAGCTTTGCCACAACTGAAAAGAATATAGGAATCATCCGGAACCTTTCAACCTATATCTTCTCCTTTACGGTGGAGCGGATAGGTCTAAAATTTGGCAAGCTTGTATATGACAATGTTGGCCACATTCGCTGAAAATTTCAAGACTTTAGTTGTCGCGGATCGGAAGTTACATAGCCATCGGGTGATTCGATTAAAAGTGCAAAGTTTTACTCCTCTACTAGCTATATTTGGCGTGATATTCGGACTTTTATGTTTGGCAACGCCCCAACTCTCTCTCTCGATTACCGTAACTCCTAGTGGAGCATGGTGCGTTCTGCGTTGATGACTACTGTGTGTAGTCATTAACGTTACAAATACAACTGAATTCGGAGTGTGATACGGTTGTCAGCCATACCACTTCCTAGTCGTATTGTTAGTTTATTATTCTACGATAAGAATATTTCTTATCATCTTCTTCTGAATAATAAACTTGCGACGAGTCGTGCCGAGTTTGGAAACTCGTTTCTCTATGAGTGTCTATTTCACAGAGTGGCGACCGAACGATCACGGCCACAGAGCACGACAACGCCCCAACAAACGGGGTTAATTTTCCGAAAACATAAACCGAAAATCAAAGGGAGAGGATTTTGCGGCGCACATTTTGCTGGAAATTTCGGAGTTCTAGCTGTCCCGGTTCGGAAGATCATTCAGACCCAACAACAACGAACAAAAGAATTAAATCTCAAATTGGATCGATTTTCCGCAAATTTAGGATATTTTATAACTCGGGAACCAATTGAGAAGTCTCTCGGAAATTTGGCGTATGTTTAGAGCAGCTTGCAGTCCATACATGGAGAAAATTCAATCCTATCAGCGTTCGGAAGATACACAGCGGTCCGAATAACACTTTTCTGTTTTTCTTAATCCAAAATTGTCCATAGTTCGGGAATTAATTTGTCGAGAGGTCCGAACTTTGGATAACTTGTAGAACAACGTATACTGGTCTCATTGGCTGTAAAGTCCTAGAGTCCAGCTGTCGACATTCGGAAGCTTTTAATTTTCCGGAATTTCCGACTTTTTAATTCATATTATATTTTCTACAACTCAAAAATTTTGCTAAATATAAGAGATTAACCAATTTTATGTATGACTAATTTAGGTGATCCATTCACGGAAATTCCTACGACCCGGAACAAATATTGGTTCATTTAAGATCGATTTGAAAACAGTCTACGATGCACCTGGTACAGAATAATAAGAATTTATTTAGAATTTAAAACTTAAAAATATGTACTATGATTGAGGTCCTAGCTTTTTTTCTCTCTCAAATTGTGTGTGTGTGTGTTTGTGTTATCTAGAATAGAATTAAAACAAATAATTTGGATCTTTGAATTATTATTATATAACAAGTTATAAAATATTTTTGAATGTTGCATATAATTTGTATTACCGTTAAAACAAGAAGAAAATATACAATGAACTGAACTTGTATCCTGTATATGCAAAATAATATCAAATACATAAAAATCAATTCTAAAATCACAAAAGATACCAATGTCGTCTTTGGAGCTATAAGATAATTCTCTAAGTTTTGGGAAATATCTTATCCCCTTGAATAAAATAATTCCCCACATCTAAGATCGTTCCGAAAATAAAGGATATTTAAAGCGCAATCCAGTAAATATAAATTCTGATATAAAATCCATTAAAAAATAAGCTTCTACAAATCTCAAATCCAATATACAGTTTTAGCAGACAACTGACATTTAGGTGTATGAGTTCAGAATATTTATTTGACAGTGTTAAATCGTCCTTTAAACGAAACAACACTAAATATTTTCCGCTTCTGTATACGTATATTTCTCTTAAGTAAAAGTCTGCATGCAATGTGAATATAAGTGAATATAAGCGTATAGCAAATCCAATTTTGAACGATGCTATATTAAATCTCTGAGAGGCCCGGGAAGCTGCTCACATATACGTATGCGAAAGTCTATTTTGAATAGGCAAAAGCAACATGTTCCCATCTTCATAAATGTAGTATAAATTCTTGTCTATTACCAGTACCAGGAACAGGAAAAACAAACATACGAGATATGACTAGTGCTTTCTTGCTGGTTTTCGCACGATTTGTACCCTTTCATGGTTCAAATATCCGCACAGAAGAGTCTGGCATTATGGTTAGGACAGAAATATACTGAACGACGAAGCGACCCTGAAAATGTGTGTGCTGCTCATGTCGACCATAGAAAATCGTTTTAGAATAACTGCCATCAAATATTCGTACATCAATGTCTAGTCACTTGAGGCCAATTATTCAATATGTGGCTTTGATTCAGTTAAATTATAATGAAATTGACTTCATAATTGGTTTTCCTAAATGAATGGTAAATTAAAACATGCATATTATGATTGATGAGTTTTCTCTACATGAGAATGAAGTTTGAATCTTCCTAGGATAAGTATGTATAAGAATTTAATTCAAAAAAATAAAAAAATAAATTAAGTTTCAGTGTCAAGTATGATTAATATCGATGACTCTTCTTAGAAATCCTAGAGATTCATTGCGAAATGAGTGTTCAAACCTGGCTTGAGTTTGATTTGAGGTGTGCCTTGTGGGTGGTGCTGACAACTGCATTACAACACAACTTTCGATTGAGAAGCGTTTGTCAACGAAACGACGCTGTCGAATGTGCAACATACCCCTCAAGACGTTAGCGTAGTTTGAAAAAGAATTTTAAAAAAAAATTATCCAAAGACGACTAAACATAAATAAAACTTAAATAAAATTTCAAAATTAATTTTAATAAATAAATTTAAGGCTTTCAATTTTACTTTATGCTCTCATTGAAAATATACCTCACTAATCTCCTTTCTTTCGATTTTTCTTTCTCTTTTTTTATTCACATTGTCAACCATCACCTCAAATCAAAATGGCGCACGCTCTGAATTCAAAAAAACACGAATGATTGAATGCCTTCTTGTAATGCTTATGTGATCATCTCTCATCTCTATAAATGTCTACTGCTCGTATATCTGTCCGTCATAAATCTGTGTGTGTTATTCTGCTTCTTGATATATACAACGATCAATTTCTCCATACGGAATGATTGAATGAAAAAAAAACAACGACAAACAACAATAAAACCAAAAAAAAAATCAAATCAATTGGAAAAAAGGTATTGCAAAGTAGAAGTGTCCTTCGTCCTAATAAATTGATTGGCAATTTTAAATTGGACATTGCAACAGTGTGGAATCAAAAAGGTAAATTTGTTTTAACTGTGTGTACATGACGCATGACAGGATATTCTTAGATTTTAGTCTTTAATGTCTGTGCTAGATTTGATTTGTATTTTCGTAGATACAATATATTATTAACGATACACAAAAAAAAACACCAAAAAAAGAAAATATTATTTAGGAAGTAAATTGCTGGGCACTTTATTTTATTTTTTAATTAATAACCGTACCGTAAGGGGGAAGATAAAGGTTGAAAGGCTTCGGCTAATTCCTATATCTTCTTCAGTTGTGGCATAACTGCGGACCCTTAGCTATGCAGGAGGAGTTTCATAGGAAAAGGACTTCGGCCAATTCCTATGTCTCTACGGGGCGTTACTTTCCCGCATTATCCGAGTAACCGCTGCGCCTGAGTGCTGCATTAACATCTGAAGCGTCTCAGGTTACTTAACGTGATAGGTGACAGAAAACATTTAAGTCAACCACTAAAGCAGCACCTTCGAGGCATGCCCATGATGGCCTTTACTCAACGATTAAACCCTATCATGGTTTAGCGATGTGCCGACAACTCATCCTAAGAAAAACTTCAAGTCAAGAAACCTGAAACAAAAGCCTCGGATTGAACGGATACAAAACAACGACGACCCCGCAAACGAACAACTGATTACTCTTTCGGATCCTGGAATGTACGCTCCCTGAATAGACCGGGGGCCTTAAGGGCCCTCCTGGATCAGGTAGAACAATACAAGCTGAGCATAGTTGCAATCCAGGAAACTAAATGGCTCAAAAGCGAGATTAACGACCTCAATTCGCACACTATTTTTACGAGTGGTAAAGAGGAGGGCAACAAGGAGTTTGGAGTAGCTTTCATCGTGAATAAGCAGCTCAAGGACCACGTTATCGGCTTCAAACCCATCAACGAGCGGCTATGTGCGATCCGCATTAAGACCCGTTTCGCTAATCTCTGGCTCATTAATGCGCATGCCCCTACAGAAGTAAAAGAAGACACGATTAAGGACGAGTTCTACAACGACCTAGAAACACTCTTCGACTCACTTCCATCAAACGACGTCAAGCTGCTGCTAGGAGACTTTAACGCCAAAGTCGGAAATGAAAGCTGGCATAGGGGAACTACTGGAGGTAGCCTCCACGACGAAAACAACAACAACGGTCAGCGACTTATCGACTTCGCGAGCGGCAGAAACCTGGTAATAAGCTCTACATGCTTCCCTCATCGACGAATCCACAAGCAGACCTGGAAGTCTCCAGATGAATACACCGTGAACCAGATCGATCACGTACTGACCAGCAAGAGATGGGCTTCTAATGTCCTAGATGTTCGATCCTATCGAGGAGCCAACTGCGACACCGATCACTATTTGGTGAAGACGACCTAAAGGTGCAGAATCTCTTCGGTGCACCTAACGAGAATCAACCCTGCCAAGATCTTCGAGGTTGACAATTTGATTGATGATGCCACGGCGGCTGCGTATACAACAGCACTAGAGGAAAAACTGTCGCCCATGCTTGACGACATCAACAATTTAGGCATCCATGAGTTCTGGGAGGAGCTCAAAGACAGCATCAAGGGGGTCGCAGAAGAGGTCGTGGGCTATAAAGGCCGGCGCAGACGAGCAGACTGGTTCGACGAAGAATGCAGGGCCTCGATTGAGGCGAAAAATGAAGCCTATCGCCAATACACACAACGCGCATCCCGAGCCAAGAAAGAAAGATATAACGAGCTTCGGCGAGTATCTAATAAGTTAATTAGACGTAAGAAACGCAAACATTTTGACGAGCAGTTACAGCAAATAAACCAAAGATTAGCCAATAAGAACATTAGACAAGCGTACAAACTTATAAATAATGTTAAGAACGGATATCAACCCAGGACAAGCCTATGTAAGGACAAGGATGGTAACATCATCAGCGACATCGAAAGCGTCAACAAACGATGGGTTTCGCATTTTGAAGAGCTCCTCAATGCACCATCAACATCCCCCGCGGAGCCAGCTCTTGAGCAGTTAGCCGAACCAGGCCCTCCCGTTCTACCCCCAACAGTAGAGGAGGTGAGTCTTGCCATACAGTCGCTTCAAAATAATAAAGCGCCCGGCGCTGACGAGATCCCAGCAGAACTGCTGAAGCATGGTGGAACGTGCCTGACTAACGCTATACATGTGCTACTGCTGAAAATATGGAACGACGAGGAAATCCCCGAAGATTGGCGCAAAAGCATAATCTGCCCAATCCACAAAAAGGGTGACAAGCTGAAGTGTGAGAATTACAGGGGCATATCATTAGTTTGTACGGCCTATAAGATATTTTCTAAAATTCTTGAAAAGAGAATTAATCCGTACGCAGAACGAATCATTGGCGAGTATCAAGGCGGCATCAGACCTGGTCGATCAACGACCGATCAGCTTTTCACAAAGAAGCTACTACTCCAAAAGTGCTGGGAATATAACATCGACGTTTACCAAATCTTTGTCGACTTCAAGCAGGCATACGACAGTATCGATCGAAGTGTACTGTACAACATTATGCTGAATTTTGGTATACCGGCAAAGTTAGTGCGACTCACAAGGGTGACGATGACTAATACCGTCTCGCAGGTCAGAGTGCAGAATCGACTCACTGACCTATTTGAAACTCGTACTGGACTCAAGCAGGGCGACGGGCTGGCGCCGACGCTCTTCAACCTTGCTTTGGAGTATGTAATTCGAGCCATGAATATGGACAGCAGCGGAACGCTACTCATCAAGTCGACTCAATTAGTAGCGTACGCCGACGATATCAACATCATGTCTCGAAGGTTGGGTGATGCAGAAAGCCTTCTGCATAACCTCAATAACGCCGCAAAGGAAGTTGGACTACATATCAACGAAAGCAAAACAAAGGCCATGATGCAATCGAAAACAAGGACGCCAGCAAATTCAAGCATCACAGTGGGGGACCTTAATATCGAGAATGTAGACAACTTCAACTATCTGGATTGTAACTTATCAAAGGACGCCAACGAAACTGACGAAATTAAGCGACGGATACAACTAGCCAATAAGGGCTCCATTACACAGTCATATTTATATTATAATATCTATTATAATAGATATGATCATATCTATCATGGAAAATCAAATTTTTACATATTACACTACATCATATTTATATCATAATATCTATTGTTTATTCAAGTGTCAAATACAAAATTTGTTTTCTAGGCCAAGCAATGAACGCATAAAAAGCGGGTGTAGAGAACATCGAAGGAGGACGATTTTTTTCTTCAGTGTTTTGTTTGGAGTTGTCAGGAGGTAAGGCTACTAATTTTACTCGGAGCTGAAGGGTGCGCTAACGCGAGGAGGGGGGTTTAAATGTGCAATTTAGCGCTATTTTTTGTGTGTTGGGCTATATCTCGAAAACGGTGAGTCGTAGAGAAAAAGTTGTGAGTAAACATTAAAGCTTTATAAATGTCTTATTTATTTGCCCATACATATGCAAAACTCCTAACGGTTCTTCCGATATTGTTTATGTATGTTTATGTATGTTTTACTCCGAACTATCCATTATGGATCCATGAAATAAAAACAGTCACTACCAACCCCCCCCCCCTCTCCCCTTCCGCTTTATCACAACGTTTGTCTTTATCCTTGTAAATAGAGAAAATTGAAAAAATTTAAAATTTTCGACTTTTAATAAACAACATTGGAAGAACCGTTAGCAAGTACGGACAAATAAATAGGACATTTACAAAGCTTTAATGCTTACTCACAACTTTTTTCTCTGCGACTCACCGTTTTCGAGATATAGCCCAAAACACAAAAAAATGCACCTTTAACTCCCCCCCCCCTTCCCCGCGTTAGCGCACCACTCAGCTTCGAGTAAAATTAGTACCTCCTAACTACTCCTAGCAAAATACCGAAGAAAAAAATCGTCCCCCCTTCGATGTTCTCTATAATGTCTTCTTTGATTGGCCTATTCCTTTAGTCGCGGAAATGCATCAAATAATGGCGAATTGTGCGTTTTTCGGGTCGCTTATTACTCTCTATTTGATTCTAAGAAAGAAGAACAGGTAGAAAAAGCCTCTTTGGGTACGTCGCCGGGTCGCCAGACGCGAAGGACACGGAATTGTTACGAATTTTCATTTTGACGTTTAGATATGATGATAGGTTCTATTTATAGTACATATGATAATATCTATTATGAAATGCCATTACACGGTCATATATATGATAATATTTCTATTTCATAATAGATATTATAATAGAAATATGACTGTGTAATGGAGCCCTAAGACATATTTCTCGGTCCTCCCTATAATTAATTCGAAACTTGCGCACAGGAACACGAAGCTCCGCGTGTACAAAACGATCATCCGACCCGTGCTATGTTATGGCTGCGAAACATGGACCAAGCCTCCGAAATTTTGCTAGACCGATTCGAACGAAAGGTCCTTCGGCGAATTTTCGGGGCCGTTCGCGAGCGAGACCAATGGCGTATCCGGTACAACCATGAGTTGTATCAATCGTACGATGAGCTGGAAGTATCGAAAATCGTGAAGCTTCAACGTTTGCAATGGGCGGGGCATGTACAACGGATGGACGATAATCGCATGCCAAAGAAAGTGATGAACGCACAACGAATTGACGGAGCGAGGTTGCGTGGACGACCGAGAGCTCGCTGGGAGAACTCCGTAGGTGAAGACGCCCAACAGCTGCTGGGCTTCCGAAACTGGAGGACGAGGTCACGTAACCGCGACAATTGGAGGTCAACGATTCAGGCGGCC
Organism: Microchrysa polita; assembly: GCA_949715475.1. NCBI lineage: Eukaryota > Metazoa > Arthropoda > Insecta > Diptera > Stratiomyidae > Microchrysa > Microchrysa polita. The sequence continues at coordinate 16,474,966 of OX454417.1, read as the reverse complement.
AAGGCCCGACGTCGGGCTATCGTGCCACATTGATGATGATGAATTAATAAAATAATATGTATGCAATGGTCAAAACTTGCTAGGACCCACCTGAAATTTTCGCTTTGTGAGCAATTTTTGTCCGCGCAACTGGCTATAACCGAGTACCGTTAGATTTGCTAATTTCTTATTGACAATAGCGGAGAAGACAAAACCGAGATGATCTTGACTTTAACGTTTCGTAGCTTTACAGTAAGTAATGATTTTTGCAATGGGCTGCCCTCAATCTTTCGAACTGTACAGAGCGACAATTTATTTCGGCATTTGAATCCGGGAGAATTTCGTCTTAGCAGCCTCCTTAAATATCGCCGCCACCGTCCGCTAATGCCCTTAACCTAGACAAAATTCACAGGGACTCTTAATGCAAATGGTTGAAACTACACTGAAAAAAAAATAATCATAATATTAATGAACTAGGAGCATAGACTTTTTTCATTACCATGATGAATAAAAAATAAAAAATAAATAACAGGCGCGACAATCCAGCATTGGACTAAGGCCGCAGGATGTGTTAGTGACATCCTATTTCCAATATCTTATCTGCTTTTTTGTTGAGGTAATGAGATCAGCATCACGCTCAGCAGTGTTATTTATCCCCATAAATGGGTACTCGTTTAACATCTGAGTGAGATCATAGTCCGTCACAAGCTCGTGAGTTCGAAAAACACCATGGATCACGGTGAGATTCGAACTCATGACCCTGTGCACCGAAGATGCGCGCACTAACCGCGAGACCAGCCAGACTACAATGATGAATTAGTTCATAGTAAATAAACCTTCTCTTCCTTAAAATAATACAGAGTTCATCTATTTTACGAAACACCGGTCGTTAGTATAACGAAAACAAAACTTCAACTTAATGTAAAGCGATCATGAACACAATGTACTTCCAGTAGAATCTAATGCATTGTACATTCCGGCTATGAACCCATATATTAGCCGCGATGTAAGTAAATAAAACAAAATTTGATGTTATTGTTCATTAATTACATGACATCGTTCATAGTAATATGTACTACTATGAACGATGTCATTATCGCTTTAAGTGTATTCTATAAACCTTCATCACGTATAGTCTGCGTGGTGTAGTAGGTAGGGCGTCTGTCTTCAAATCATAGGGTCCCGGGATCGATTCCCACTGTAGGTAGGTAGCTAATTTTTATGGCTTTTCAGAGCAGAGGTAAAATGTAGAATTAATGTCGTCAACACTTATGTTTTTTTTTTTAATTGATGAACTCAGTAATTATATCAATGAACAAGTTGTTAATTTTATGAATTAGTTCATAATTTTAATGAACTTTTTGTTCGTTGTTTTGATAACAACAAATTCATAAGGCTGATGAAAGCCGTCTTCGGTGGGATATCGGTGTAAATATTCATTACTTTAATGAACAATTTCAATGTTTCAGGGTACCTTTTTTTCAGTGTACGCTTCTCATCAATTTCAGTAAGATATATAGAGAAAGTGCCTGGTTGATAAATGCCAGGACGATAAAAAAAACTAAAACCGCATGTTCCTCGAATTCCCATTCGTCCACGATTCATGAAGAAATTCAACATTATGCTGATACGTCAATAGTCATTTCTCCATGTCTGATCGGGAATGTTGACCAATGTCATCATAAATCATCTACACTGTTAGCCCCTTCTGGATTAAAGGTTACAACAGCGCCCACTGTAAGGGGGGGGGGGGGGGGGGGCAAGCCGACCAGTCGCCCAGGGCGCCAAATTTTAGGGGCGGCTTTTTGGGTAGTACTTGAATAAAACAAAATATTGAAAAAAAAAAGCCGAAAAAAAATAATATCAACTTCGATTTAGTGGAAAAGTCCACGGTTTCCTTTTTACAGATGAAATATAAAGGCGGCGAAAAAGAATAAAGAATAAAGGTAAAAACGTGTTTATTAAGGTTGCTGTGTTTTGAAGATGCATATGATTATGACATAAATGAAATGCAGCATTTAGAATCCTAAAATGCTAAGTAAGAGCTGCGTCAATTTTACGTCTGCGATGCTAGCACCCGCCCTACTTTCGAAAAGCAAAGTGGGACTTTTCGCTCAGTTATGTGCAAATTAAGTTATTCTTCAAAAGAAAATACTAATGGGACAGAGTCTAAAAATTTGGTGTACTTTCAATATAAAAATTTATCTATAGAAATCTATCTAATTTTTGTATAGAAATAATAAATCATGGTTATATTGAAATGAGAATAATAAGAACAAGAATAGAATGTTCACCACAAATAGTGTCATTTATTTCGACACAATAACTAGTAGATTCAATATGAAAGTAAGGTAAAATCAATAGATAATTTCAAAAAGACACCATTTTCATCAACACCCGATACTGTACTGTCTTTCTCTGTACCGTAACCCCTGCACTAAGAAAAAAAATCCTGTAAATTCAAAAAATACGCATATGATTCAAAGAGATTCAAATATGATTGTGCTTCATATTTGTTTCCCTTTGAATCATTGTATAATTTGTTTATTTCATAGACTTTTAAACTCAAACGGATTTCCCTTTTAACTAATAAGATATTCCTTTTGAAAGTCTATCTATAATCACTTTAAATTAAAGTGATGCAGTGTCAATTTAATCAGGTCACAACCATAAATCGAAAAAAATCCTTTTAATTTAAAAGGATGGACTCTTTGTTTTAAATGGATTAAAAGGATTCTTCTTATTGTTTATCCAAATGCATGAACTCAAAAGAATACTTTAAATTACACCAAAAGGAGTAATTTTCACAGGGAAAGATCATATTACTCATAAATGAGTTTTGTATAACTGACCTCGCTATAGGTGTTGGCGACATTTCATTTACCTCTTTACGCTCTAAAATGCATAATAAATTACCTACCTACATTGGGATTCGATGCCGCGACCCTATGAATTGAAGACCAACGCCCCTACCTACTACACCACACAGACTATACGGGACGACGACGTTGTAATTTATACCATACATTGTAAAATCGCTCTACCACTTACTGCCGACCGACTGCGAGTGTAAACCAAAAAAAAAATGACAATTATGTAAACAAAATGATTTCGCATTGAAACATACATTGATTGACTCATTTTAAAAAGATTTCCCAATAAAAATTTGGATTTAAGGGATTTCCCATTAATTTAAAAAGAATGAATTTGAATTAAAGCGATATATATTTAAAAGGAAAGGATTATATTTAATAGGAATGTAACTCGATTTCAAAGTGATATCGATTGAATTTTAAGGGACGTTTTTTTACTCGGTGTGGGGCATGGTGCGTTCACTTAGTCGTTTATAGGCAATTTCGAGTCAACGTTACATTGCATATCATTTCGGAGTGTATTATAGTGTTGCAAGCACTATATATTTCCTATCCATACATTTACGGAAATTTTTTACCACGCCGAGATTCGATCTCCGGACATCTAGATTACTAGCATCGCGACTCAACCAAGTGAGCCACAGAGGAACTGTACTGTACGCAACATTAACTTGCCCATGTTTCATATTGTAAACGATACACTTCAGGGATGAAATTTACCTTAATTTTGGGTAGAAATTAAATTTTTATCTAAGATCTGTATCGAATTGATGCGCTTACATAGATAAAACAGCTTTCAGCGGAAACTCGATCTGATATTTGACTTTGCGACCGCATAAAAATGATAAGCACATTATTATTAGATATCCTGACTTCTATGCACTTATAGAATTGATACAAAATTTGAGGTACCCTTCGTAGTTAGAACAAATGGTTTTATAGAAAAAATATTCAAATTTGAATAGCACCATCATCTATCAAAAAGATAGATAAAAATGATCCACTTGTTGTGTAAATATGTTTTACTCCCGTTGAGTTTATTAAGCGAATTCAAAATTTCGTATGCATGCTTGTTAAAAACTATGTTGAATTAAAACTATCCAAAAAATTACACCAGTTTTTCAACTGTGGAGATTTACTCGTATGTGCTAATCGCGTCCTCCAATTGAACATTTAGTTCCTCTTCTTTTCACCAGAATCAGGGACCTGTCATGATGCCTAATTTTCGTCAAAGGGAAAGGCTATCTAATTTTCAAATAGAGGACGAAATTATTGCATGTAATTTTATTGTTTCATTTATATGCGATTTGGTTTCCCGAAGATGAGACGTAAGACCTTACGTTGGCATATTCAGTTTCTGTTGAGTAGCAAGAGAGCACGTCCACTAAATATGAAATGAGAAATGTTATGCCCAAAGGCATTATTTCCATCATTAATTATTTGAAGGCGTTTTCCATCATTTCCATCGACCTTTTGAAGCATAATGTCACTTCAATTCGCCAAACTTTCGCGTAGATGGATTTTTTCAGTTGGTTGCGATTTCATTGATTTATTGGAGGACAAACTACGAACAAAGTTGTTTGAGTTTCAGCAAGATGAGGGATGGAACCAAAAACACATTTCGTCCTTTTGTCCGGGGCGGCGAAAGTGCTAGAGCTGGCGCTGGGTTTCAGAAAAAACTGCTGTTCTTTAAGCAATAAATTGCTAACTGTTTGTTCACAAAACAAATGTGCTATTTAGCTATAGCGTTATTAGTTCTGTCAATCAAACTCCGATTACACCGCTCATTAAATCGGCCATAACAAATTTTGTAATTTTAATTTCACGCAGTGTAGGTAATTCTAGAATACCCTCCAGCACTCCTGGTAAGATAAGAGAGATAAGGGCGGCCCTTCGTGAAGATCATAACTGTAGTAAAGCAACCAAACTTTCAGTTTATGAGGTTAACCAGAGTGACAATATAATCCACTGTCAAAATGGTCCCAAATTACCGGCACAGATCCTCTTCAAATCAGCCCATTCTCACCTTCAACAATACAAACGCAGATAATCCTTCTGAAATGTGTGAGCTTTTTTGCTACATTTTTCGCCAGTACTTTTAAAACATCATCATTAACTTGTCCTCCTGTTGTACCTCAAGAAATGCACAATTTACACTTACCACCTCACATTTTACCATCATATGTTGAATTACTTATATCTTCTTTTAAAACTAATTCTTCTTCTGGACCTGATGGAATCCCAAATTCGTTTTTAAAAGAAACATAATTTTCCATATAGAAACCTCTCGCCATTTTATTTACTAAAAGCCTACATGAAGGTGTTTTCCCAACTCAGTGGAAATCATCGTATGTAGTTCCCATACCGAAAAAGGGTGATCCTAGTTCTGTGTCTAACTATAGGCCTATCTCTCTTCTGTCGTCCTTTTCGAAACTGCTTGAAAAAATTGTTTATAACTTCATTCATGAACATTTTAGTTATCTTATTAAGGATCAACAACATGGGTTCTCCAAAAACAAATCCGTTGTCACAAACTTAGTTGAACTTGTTAATTTTGTGTCAAAATCCTTAAATAAACATTTTGACGTTCATGTAATCTATACTGACTTCGCAAAAGCATTTGACACCGTCAACAACAAAATTCTTCTTAATAAATTAATTGCATTGGGATTCCCATCTTACCTTATTGTATGGCTCTTCTCTTATCTTAATGATCGCTCATCTAGAGTTGTTTTCCAAAATTTCACATCTTCCGAATTTTGTCCTTCATCTGGTGTGCCACAAGGATCCATTTTAGGTCCCCTTCTTTTTTTACTTTTCTTAAATGATCTGCCATCATGTCTTAACTGCCACTCTCTTTTTTACGCCGATGATAGCAAACTATTTTCAGCTGTCTCATCTATTTCTGATTGTATAGCTTTGCAATTTGATTTGGATAGGTTTACGTCCTGGTGTATCTCAAACGAGCTGGATCTTAATATTTCTAAGTGCTCCGTTATGGTATATTCATTGAAATCTACTCCTTTCATTTTTCAATACCAAAAAAACTCCATTCCCCTCCAATGGTCCAATGTGTTTCTACGATTACCGATCTAAGGATTGTTTTTGACTGCAAATTACGTTTTACTGATCACTACTCGTCGATTATTAGCAAATCGTCGAAACTAGCTGGGTTCGTTTTACGGTGCTCATCTAGCTTTCAATCCATTAATACTTGTGTGAACATATTTGTGACTCTAGTACGCAGCATATTAGAATTCGCCTCGGTAGTTTGGTCTCCATATTCTTCTGTTTCTCGTGATGCATTAGAAAAAGTTCAGAGAAAGTTTTCTAGAACCTTAATGTTTAAATATAACTTTGCTTACAGACCTTATCAAGATCGGCTAAATTTCCTAAATCTACCTTCACTAAGCAAAAGGAAAGATTGTCTTGACCAGTGTTTCCTCTACAGGTTATGCAAGGGTCTTACTTCTTCATCACTCATAGAAGATATAAAATATCGGTTTCCATCTTACAACACTCGATCGGTTGCAATTTGCAATCCTCCGCAATCTTCACTTTCTATTTATAAAAACTCTCCGTTACTTAGAGCTATGAGAAATTACGACCGATTGGATTTGGTCCGTTACCTTCTTCTTTTTACTCTTTTAAAAAATCCATACTACATAAACTTTAATTATTTTTTCATAACTTTTGAATTTTAATTGTTTTTTTTTTATTGAAACTTTCTGTATCTTAGCTTGAACTTTTTTTTATTTTTTTTTCCTGAGATTTTTTTTATCTTTAATTTTATAAGTTTGTTATTCCTTTATACCTATCATTCTTACTTTGAATTCTTTACATTACATGTTTTGGGAAATTTTTCCCGTTTTGTAATATTTGCGTATTAAATATTAAATATTAAATATTAAATTAAACGAGCAACATTTTACATAAGGGATAAAAAACTCAACAGAATGCTTCCTCGACAAAAAAAAAATACTGAAGCCCTCTATTAAAAAAAACAGTCTATCGCTAGCGCCTTTCATTCTGGAAGCTTTTCGTTTGGCCAATCCAAAAATATTCTTTTATTTTTTGATGATTTTTTTCATGATTTTAAGGTCGTATGTACACCCTGACGAGCTGTCCGTTGTTCTACAGATCCGTTGGTCTAGCAACTTAACTTAAGGACACGACTTTTTTTTCGAAAAGTCCTCATCGAATTGTTTTGTGGATCATCCGATCGTCGATTGATTTATGTAATGTTTGTCACTATCTATGGTTTGGCAACTTTGAATCTTCGAATGTAAACAGAAAACTCCAAACATCCCACGCCAATATGAACTTCCTTTACCCTAGATTACACTCATAACCACATACCTTGAAAAGCAAAACAAAAATACTCTCATTGTTTTCCTTCATTAATGGGTAGCGTTGCATGTGTAGAAAAAAAATCCCTAGTGCCAATCTTTGTTGCTTATTTCCACTTTACTTCCATAACAATGCATGATAATCACATAATGCTTTCTCCCAGATTGCAATTCCTCAATCCACCCCAAACTTAATTATCCACAAAAACCTGATTTATCGCACATTCTCTTCCTATTATGTAGACCATCAATTCTACCACAAATGGGCTCTACTATCCGATCCGGATGATTTCATTAGTGGACCCAAAGGTTATTTGAAATGTGATATAGGGATAATTGGTAAAGGTGATACAGTCAAGGTGCCTCAAAAATCCGAAAAGGATCCCGACGATATAGAAGCGTAAGTTTGACCGCAACTGCAAATGCATATGCCGAGTCCTTAAACTATGCACAATTTATCCATCACAGGAATTTATTACTGCCAGACGGTGTTCCGATTGAACGACAACGAGCTAAATTTATTGTGAAAATTTATCGAGCCGATGGTTTGCCACGAATGAATTCATCGTTGATGGCGAATGTGAAGAAAGCATTTACCGGCGAGTCGAAAGATTTAGTAAGTCCGTATGTGCAAGTGTCGTTTGCTGGACTGTCGGTAAGTTTTCTTGTGGACTTGGTTGCAAGAATAGTTTGGTAATATGGAGACGATTTCTTTTTATGATTACAGGGTAAAACTACGGTCAAGAAGAATGCCTACGCCCCCGTTTGGAATGAACAGCTTGTGTTCACAGAAATGTTCCCACCACTTTGTCAAAGGATAAAGGTATGCATGAACATGGGCTGCTCTACGTACAGAAATATGTGAATAATACTCCAATCAACGGGGAGATTTTACCTTGCAAAAATTGGGGAGTTCTCAAATTTTTGATATGTTATAAAGACAGGTGGGGTAAGTTAAAATCCAAGTTTGCGTCACTTTCCCCCCTGTGCTCCCGCCGCTATCTTGAAAAAACCATCTAAAATCGGCTCTTTTATCAGTTTGCGGTCTATAACTCCTTCCCAGTCCATTTGAGCACGAAATGTGCCGAGACAATCTTGTAGAGCACAAAATTTCCTATAAATTTCATCTGACAAGTCTTACTCTACACTCAAAATTGGCAGAGTTATAGCGCAAAGAATATGCTAAAAATTCCATATGAGTTATTGGTAGGTATACAATGCGTTTTTGTGAGTTTGAAATTGGCATGATTTTTGATATTTTCTCCATTTTCGTGGCGCTATAACTCTGTTAATTTGAATTGTAGAGTACAACTTCTTAGATTAAATTTGTAGGAAATTTTGTCCTCTACAAAATCGTCTTGGCAGATTTTGTGCTCAAATGGACTGTAAAGAAGTTACAGGCCAAAAACTGATGAAAGGGTTTTTTTGAAGATAGCGGCGGGAGCACAGGGGGGAAAGTGACGCAAACTTGGATTTTAACTTACCCCACCTGTCTTTATAACATATCAAAAATTTAAGGAGTCCCCAATTTTTGCACGCTAACCCCTATTATTTCGTCTCTATTGATTGGAGTATAATTACCATAAAGGGATTAGTAAATTCCATCAGAAAAAAATGATTTATTCGTAATACTTACAAAAATATCACGAACTGTTAGAGGGAAAAAGGATTAAACTTATGTAATTTTCATAAGCCCATATTTCATACGAATGTCACGCATGCATTTCATTTGCAAAAGCATACATTTATCATGACAAAAAACACGTGTTAATACTTTATTCATTCAGAATTATAAAAAAATCCTTCATACATTTTTAAATCCTCCCATAAAGGCCACCCGCGTCTGGTTGCATAATTAACAACCATTCAAAATTAATTTACTTCACAGGTGCAATTACGTGATGCCGATCCGGTGAAGCCATCGATAATCGGAACTCATTACATCGACTTGAAACAAATTTCCAATGATGGCGAAAAAGGATTCCTGCCCACCTTTGGCCCGTCCTTTATCCATCTGTACGGTTCAACACGTGACTATACTCTCCTGGACCAACATTCAAATTTAAACACGGGCTTGGGCGAAGGAGTGAGCTATCGAGCACGTCTACTAATCGCCATTCGAACCGAGATTGCCGACAATATCGAAACGTCCAACGACAAGAATGTTGAATTGGAGCCGGCATATCCCATCTCGGAATCGTCCTATTCGAAAAATGAAGAATTCTTCCTGTTCGCCACTATCCTGGAGGCATCGATGTTGGATAAAAAAGTCAGCGATAAGACGGTGTATTTTGAGTTGAGCCTGGGGAATGCGGGAAATTCGCTGGACGGACATAATGAGAGTTATGTATCGGTGCAGGATGATGGCGAGGATGGTGAATTGGAGTCCGTGGACACGGCGTCGTATAACAGCACGACAGGATCATGCAAGCCGATAAGTCACGACAAGGCCCATTACTATTTGCCCTATTGGGACTACAAGCCGTGCATGGATGTGCGTTGTGTACTGCCCGACCTGCGACGTCGAATGTATAATAGTAACATGATAGCGAAAATGGCTGACAAACTGGTAATGTATAGGAGGTGGTGGCTGTATAGCTCTAGCCTGGTAGTGCTGCAAGGATTTATGAGCATGAACAGATTCTAGTATTTTTGTTATCATATTTGTTTATTTTTCACATGCAAACACATTTCATGCATATTATTAGAATGAAAAATGACGGGGCGCGTGTTTGTTTTATGGGGTAGTGCACTGAAGCGGGTAGTTCCTATTCGGAGTGTAAAGAAATTAATGTTCACTGATCCTTTAGGAGTGGAGATTACTTTTATGATAAGCACGGTCATGGGTCATGTGAATTAATATTTGCAATCGATACAAAGTATGCATACATGCAGGTTACATAAGGATATTTACAGGAAAATTGATAAAAAATGGTTTCGCATAAACAGGCCCGTGCGCAGGAATCATCCAAGGGGGGGTTTAACTTATATATTCAAATTTTTCATTGAAAGGTATATTTAAAGTTTAAAATATACAGGCTATAATAAGGTGACCAGACTCCCAAAAGCCCAATGCTGTACACAAACTAGCGGAATTCGGTTGTCAAGCAAATCCAGAGTTATATATCCAGGTTCCAGGTCCGGTTCCAGGTCCGAGGTCTATGTCGCAAACATGTTGGCTGTTTTTCTAATGCACGACAGACAGAGTGTGAGCGCGCAGAGTATTCTGAGCTACAGGTTATACGGACGAGTCATAGGTTTAAATTTCACGAAATGGCGTCCATTGGCTTACCGATCGCCGCGCTTGCACCTCGCCTTATCATTCTTAGCACCATCACTGCGTCGCAAATTTAGGCGAATTCTGAAAAGCGCAAAAGGCATGGCGAGGTCTGGATGAAGCGAAGGGCAAGGCACAGGATTTAGGTAAACTTAAGGACGAGCCAGAGGTCTAAATTTTACGAATTGTCATCCATTGGCTTACCGCTCGCTGGACTTACTTTGTTCCGCAACAGCACTACGTCGCGAATACAAATAGCGAGACAGATAAAGCGAGGTCTGAGCGGAGTAAAGGGCGAGGTGCAGGGTCTGAGTATATGTATGGACGAGTCAGAAATATAAAGCTTACGAATTGCCTGACATTAACTCACCGCTTGTTGCGCTCGCTTCATCCTATTTCCAAGCAGCGCAACGTATCAACTTTTTGGCGAATTGTGAAAAGGATGACAGACAGCGAGATCTTAGTTAACAGACGAGCTATAGGATTTGAGTAAATGTATGGACGAGCCAGAGATCTAAATCCAACAAATTGCTTTCCATTAGCTCACTGCTCGCTGCGCTTGCACTTCGTCTTATCCTATTTCGCAACAGCACTGCTTCGCAAAAATAAAAGGTACGTGTTCGTAGAGACGACTCATGTGATGATCGCTCAGCGATCGCAGTTAAACCATCGGTTCTGACCACTATACGCGCATATTTTCTATACAGACATGTTATGGTCGACACATGGAAAGTAACACCATTCCAAAAATATGCAAATATGGCTCGGAATTGGATGCAAAACTACGATCGCTGAGCTATCATCCCAAGAGTCGTCTCTACGAACACGTACCTTAATGCGAGACTGACAGTGTGAGATCTGAGCGGAGCGAGGGGTGAGTCACCGAATTATAGTAAACCAAATACCAAAGGACGTGCCTGAGGTATAAATCTTATCTAAACCTGGTGGCAATATTTCACGAGGAGAATAAGGATTTCTTCATAGTTACGATAGGGATGCCATGTCGTTCCCCTAGGCTTTTACCTACCTTGATTTACCCTAACTCCTAGTGGAGGATGGTGTGTTGACGACTACCGTGTGGCATGTGTAATCGTCAACGTTACAAAGACAACAAAATTCGGAGTGTGACAAGGTTGTCAGCCATACCACTTATTAGTCGCATTGTTAGTTTATTATTCTACAATAAGAATGTTTCTTATCATCTTCTTCTGAATAATAAATTTGCTGCGGGTCATGACGAGTTTAGAGACTATCTCTCTCTCTATGAATCTCTATATCACAGAGTAGTGACCGAACAATCATGGCCACAGAGCACGGCTTGTAACGCCGTTTTAAATGGATTTTAATGAAATTTGGGAAAAAAACTACCTAAAACCCATGCTGAGTCATTTCATTAGTACCTATGCATTTTCCTATAGAGGTTGATAAAGAAATTGGAATAGAGTACAATGGCTGATTTTTCATCTTAAAATCTCATCTTTTGACGGATGTAACCTCTAAACCTTGGCAGCTAGAGCCTTGAAATGTCGCAATCAACAACAAATCCCCTGCAATGCCATACAATAGTTCACCCACTACAATCTACACATGCCGCGCGGTTACATTTATCTTTGAATTACAATACGTTCGGTATAGGGAGAATACCGCTTTTCGGATTGCATACCAACACTTATGAGTTTCTACCACGAATGTTGTTGAACTGTCCGGAACTGGATGGTGTCTAGCGGCGAGAGAAAATTATTTTGGCAAGGTATAAATTAACAACGCCAGTTTACATTTTTATGAAGTTAAATTTTTGCCTTATGAGAACAATAGTATTTAATAAGAAATTCTGGCAACATTTGTCAATGGGGGGGGGTTTCAACCCCCAAAACCCCCCCCCTGCGCACGGGCCTGCGCATAAAGGTTCTAAAAAAGAACAAAATTGACAAACTTTATTGTTAATCTAAGCTCACCAAACGTACAGCATTTTGCCATGTCGTACTAGACCACTCAAAATACCCCAATTCAGGCCTCCAAATAGAAAAAAATAGGGTAAGGCTAATTTTAACTGTTTTGGATTTAGTAGGGTGCCAGGAATCTAAAACTCATTTTGCTAAGAAAAATTTTGATTGGAAAGGTCCCAAAAAGGACAAAAAAAGCTAATTAGGGTGCTTTTTTGTCCTTGATCAGAGGTGAGCATGCGGGTGTCATATCACAGGAAACACCGAGTGCATTACATATCCGGTGTTTGTTTCCTGTTTCAAGGACCCTCAACGGAATAAATCGCGTTTGAATGGAACATTTGCTTCCCGTAACTTATCACCTGTATCCAGGCCTGTAGAGAGGTTGGGGGAACGGGGTGATTCCCCCGGGGCCCGGGATTTCAAAGGGGCCCGGATTTTGAAACAAAAGTTGTGCTTCAGTGTTTTTTTTACATGCGAATTGCTATTTTGAGGTCCTGAACTAAGAAACCTTGTAAGTACTGTTTCTAGCGGTTTATCAACAATACATTACATATACAGCAGGGGGCTTTGGTCCCCTAGTCTATTATTTAATTTTAAGGATAAGGGGCCCGAACCATCATATGGAATCAACAAATCAACATGATCGTTTCGTTACTAAATCTGTAAACTCAATCTGCCCCCGCCTTTCGAAAGTGCATGCATGATTTTATGCATAAACAATTAAGAAATTTCGACTTCTTTATCCAGTAACGTTTTTCTTTCAAAAAATGTGTGTTCGAAGTAAAAATAGGAGCCCGGTATTTGTTTCTAGAAAGACTTTTCCGGGCGATCATTTTATGTACGTACTGCTACTGCTAATGAATTTTTTTTCAAGGTACCAACACCCAGATGTTGGTAACCTAAATTATTGAATCTCCATTTTAATCTATTCATCCTGCAGGACTCGCCAACTCGGTAACACAAAATCTAAAGGTTTTTCTGTATTATAGAAAAGACGGCGAATAGCGTACGAAATAAGTAAAATAGGAAAAAAGACACTTTGTAAATTCGTAGCGGTGTGCATTTCGAAAGCTAATTTCAGCTCGAATTCAATTCAATTCAATTCAAACTGCAATTTGTTAAAATTTATTCAAATGATATTAAAATCGAGCTGTTAGAAACAATGGAGCTAGAATAAAATGCTGTAAGAAAGATATGATGGTAAGACTATGCGCCAATTTTTAAAAGAATCGTACAAGCACCTCACCTTGGCCGAAGTTGGAGAAAATTAACCCTTAAAAAACACACTGGGGTATCTCAAACCCCAGCATTTCTGGTTTCGCCATTATTTTGCTCCCCAGTGTAGCTGGGCGATTTGTGTTTAACGTAAATAACCTCTATTCACATGTGCATGATTTGCGGCCTCAGGTTGTTCTGAATATACTATATGAGACGACAACACAGTCGTATGAAAGTTTGATTGGGATACCTTACACCCCATAGTGTGTCCTTTCAGGGACGTAGCCAGGGGAGGGGACCAGGGGGTCCGGACCCCTCCCGAAATGATTTTAATAGGCTTTGAAATTTCAGTGACTTGTAATTTATTATTTATTTTACGGGAAAAAAATAAATTAACCATTTTGGAATGTACATAAAAAAAAAGTTTCCATACAAAACTTTGAACAAGAATTATATCGATGTTACTGTATCCGATATTAAGTATCTGCAGCTCTCCAGCTCTCTTCCAACTATGAGATGTATACAGAGCGAAGCGATTTCTTTCATTAACAAACTCTCCAGGTTTTCATTACACCGTCGGTTTTGATGAAGGCTAATTTCTTTGGTCTTTACCTCATTTTTGTTAAAAAGTTCATAAATTGCTATTGTAAGAGGAAAACAAATTCAAACGAATAAGTGTTAGCGGGTATATGTTCCTTCTAAACCACACGTCGGTTGACAAGAACCACGAGGGGGCCTTTTCTTGCGGTAAACGAAAATGTTATGGTCCTGTTCATTTTATTCACCTGAACGATAACTCTTTCAATATCGGCCATCGGCGGCCTTTAGGCATTTACCCACACAGGGAACTGAATCGCTCCGCCTTGAAGTTTCTATAAAAGTTAATTTGACCCACAGTCTTACCGCCTCATATTGACTAGTAATTTTCGGTAAACGTAACATAGAGGTGACGGAAAAGGATTTGCTGAATGATATTCGCAAGAGTGTTAAGTTCAACCTTCGTTCAAATTCATGGATTGGAAACGGTTTCTGACAATGCCAAATTGAAACTGAAGTTTGATTAGTATCTGCCCACAGTGGTGCTTGTGGCGCAGCATTACCGGTGGAATGGACTTTATGTCACAAGTTTCTTTCTGTTTCCCTCACTGGGACCAAAAAGGAATGTAATAACGTTCATATATCAGAATACTTTGTCTTTCACTTGATTTGAATATTTGCAAATATTAAAAATAGGGCATTTCTATACAATACATGCTTTGGCCCCTCTTCGCACGGCTCTGGCTGTCTTGTACCATCGGATATTTATGGTAAAAATGATATACTGCTGTCTACAATCAGCAAAAAATTTTAATTTCTGATAATGTCTTCCGAAGTTTCTGAAATCTAGCGTTGGACCCCTCCCGTAACAAAATCCTGGCTACGTCCCTGTGTCCTTTATGTTATGTTTTGTGTCCTCTATCGAGGAAATTCTAGAAATCAAAACCGACCTAAAAACGTTTAAACATTGTCACAAATATCATAGATGCTCATATTGTGTAAGGAAAAAGGAATGTAAGACAAAAACTGACTTTGATTCGTGCAGATTCGTGCAGTTTGAAGTTACCATTGGGCAATGGTTTGTATGAATTTCACGGTGTAATTCAAACTTCTCACACCCCGCTAAGAATTTAATTTTTAGTTCAGTTTTATTTTTTATAAGCCTATTTGGTTAGTATTAAACTCATGATGAAAAAATGTTTAGTTTAGGTAACTTTTTTTATTTATATTTTTACCAAAAAGTCGACAATTTGTTATTTTTTAATTGAAGCATTTTGTAATATTTTCTGTTTCTCGAGAAAAATAAATTATTTTTACTTTAAATGTATGTTCCCACTTTCTAAACTCTTTTTCTAATACTAAAAATACAAATACAAATTATTTCGGTAAACACATAAATTTTTATTGAGAAAAGTTTGTCTTTTATGCTACAAAAATTTAAGTGTGTCTTTTGAGGGTTAAGATGGAAAAATATATTGTTTTTGGGTCAAATCACAAAAATTTGACTTGGAAGCTCTGTAAAAACCAAACCACTAATCCGATTTTAGTGCGATTAGTTTTTTTGTTTAGGTAAATTTGTTGGCTGTAATAATCATCTTATTTGGCTATTCTAGCTAGTCTAGCTTTGGAGATATTGAGGTTTAAGTCGTGCGAGAAAATGTTTTTTTTTTTTAATTCTTCAAATGCCTGTGGCACCTAAAGGGTTAAGAATTGGGTGTCTGCCCGTTACAACTTTTTGCTGGAAATCACATGAGGAATCAGAATCCGGTGCGTTTATGTGACAGTTTCCGGACACCCTGTATATTTCCTATCCGCACATGTATGGAAATTTCGGACCACGCCGAGATTCGGTCTCCGGACCTCTAGATTACTAGCATCGTAGACTGTGACTCAACCAAGTAAGCCACAGATCGTGAACTTTTCGTTTATGTGATTTATAATGTGTAAAAATATATTTTTTAACAATTTTTTAAGGATCTATAGGTCATATAAAACTTTTCTTCGATTCATAATTTTTTATCGTTCGGAAGTGGTGGGCCCGGATTAATTGTCCCCTCGGGCCCGGATTTTCTCTCCACGGCCCTACCTGTATCTTTCCAAAGCCATAACTACGCGAATATTTCAGGTTGTCATTATCTTGTTCATTTTTTAAAATCTATAATAGCTGAAGATTCTACCGTTAAATTTGCTAAGAAAAAATTTGATCGGAAAAAGGACACTTATTAATCCTTGATAGAAACGTGGATTAATTAGTGTCATTATGAGTCCTTTTTCAGAGTTTTCCGATAGAACATTTTTGTAGCAAAATTAGTGGTCGAATTTTCAGTTATTATAGATTCTAAATTGGTTGACAACTTGAAATATCCACGTACGTTAAGAGTTTGGAAAGTTAAAGATGATGAGTTACGGGAACCCCAAAAATTGTACTTTTAAATTTTCTACGTCATCATCATTCTCATTCTTATTATTAATGATTCCATAAACAGGAAATTTTTTTTTATTTGAGGGCGATTTTCTCCTTTGAGGCTCTTTGAAACAAGTAACAAACGCTGGATATAGAATGTACTGGACGTCCCCTTTGATAAATAACATGACGCATGCCCGCGTTCGATCAAGGATTAATTAGTGTCCCTTTCTGCCCCTTCTCAAAGATTTCCAAAAAAAGAATTCTTAGCAAATTTAATGGTAACATCTTCAGCTATTATAGATTCTAAAAAATAAAAAGGCATTGATAACTTGAATTATTCCCGTAGTTAGGGCTTTGGAAAGATACAGGTGATAAGTTACGGCACTGAAAAAAAAATACAACAAAAAACAGCCAAGGAATATTTTTTCCTGATTTAAGATGTATTTTCTTGTGCCAAGAAAATTCTTTGCTTAAAATAATGCTTATTTATTTATTTTAAGCAAAGACTTTTCTTGAAGCTAGAAAATACATCTTAAATCAGGAAAAATTATTCTTTGGCTGTTTTTTTTCTTGTTCTTAGCAAATGATTTTTTTTCAGTGGGGAAACACGAAAATTTTCCATTCAAACTCGATTTATTCACCTTGCTCCGTAGAAGTTTCAGCTGCATTATACTCGACGTTCCGTCCGTTGATTTCCATTTCCGTTTCAGCATGCCGTGCTCAACGTGTAGGGAATTCCACTGAACCCATGAGCTTTTCGTCGTTGACCTCGTTCCATCTGGGCCTTTCCCCGGACTCTTTCCGCCCGAGTATCGAACCGATATCCTCATCATTGAGCTGGGCTTTGCGAATCTCCCCCGGAAGGATGGACTTCCATAAGCCAACATGGTCAGCCTTCGTATATCCGCTCCTACTTCTCTTCCGATCGAGCGCAGTCCTTACGTCCAAAATAACATGGACCGCGATTTCCACAATGAACCCGTCAAACGTTGATGGCAGTTTTCGGGGTATGACTTCCACAAGCCAACCTGTGTCCCTCTATATGCCCCGGTTTACCGCATTTCCAGCATCCAATCGAATCTCTGTTAACAACTCGTCTCGATACATCGATTTTCCGACAAACGTAATCATCCGTTAGTTCTCGAACTCGGTTCGCTCTTTGCCAACTCATTTTGCTCGCCTGCCGGGCACACGTCTTGCGGAATGTACCGGTCTTCCTTCGGGTATGACCCTTTTCACCGCAGTTCCAACATCGGATTGCATCTCCGTTAATAACTTGCTGAAGAATTTCTCCTGGCTTCTGCGTCCGGTTACGAAACTGTAATCGATAAATTTGCTTCATGTGCTCGTCACCGTATCACACATCCAACGCCTTCACAAGCTCCATATAAGATGTCTGCAGTGGGACAGGAATCGATTGCAGGATCTCAGCAGCAGGTCCTCTCAGCGCTAGAACCAGAGCCGTGGCGCGCTCGGTATCCAACCAACCATTTACCACCGCAGTAGCCTCAAACTGTGTCTTGTAGATGTTCCAAAAAAGACATTTGTCCATCGAAAGTCGGCGCTTTCAAACTTTTAATCGTCGAGTCAGGTTTTATTACTGCACTTGTTCTCGATGTTTCTCGATCGATATTTGATTTCTAGAATTCCTAAATTAGTACGGAACTCTGCTGGTGATGGTTAACGTTCGTTGTTTTTAAACGTTCCAGATCGTTCTTTAACATCTGGACTTCTTCGGACAGGTCACTCTTAAACTTATGCATCTCCTCGGAAACATTGCTTTTCAATTTCAA
The DNA here is from genome assembly GCA_949715475.1 of Microchrysa polita. Lineage (NCBI taxonomy): Eukaryota > Metazoa > Arthropoda > Insecta > Diptera > Stratiomyidae > Microchrysa > Microchrysa polita. Next base: position 16,456,587 of record OX454417.1, on the reverse strand, counting down.
AACCTCTTCGGTCACTGTCTTGATTTTCTCTGAATTTTCCCGCGATTTCTCGTCGATTATCTTCAGCACTTCCGTTTGCTTTTTTTCAAATTGTTGGTTGAGGCTGTTCTTTAAATTGCTGAACGCTTCTTCCTGCTTGGTTACTATCGACCTTTCCGAATCAGCAATTCGTTCTTTTAGTTCCGACTTCATTGATTGCTCCATCTTGCTCATTGCCTTTTCGGACTTGGCTGATCGTTCAGTTAATGAGATGAGAGCCTCTTCTGACTTCACCCACCGCTCATTCATCTTGCTCATTGTTTCCTCCGACTTGGCTGATCGTTCACTTAATTCTGCTTTCATGGATATTAAAAATTGCATCAGTGGGTTGCACTGGGTCCTTGCTCTGCTCCTCCGGAAACTCTAGCGTATCGGGATCCTGTCCTTCATCTCTCAGTATGTCCATCAGCCGAGCAAGCAACACGCTTTTGTTTCCCGAAGTCGACAAACTGCGTTTAGCCACCTGACGCTTCAATTTGGCCGTTGTTACTTCAGATATATTACGTGGCATTTTGTTTCTAGGCTAAAAACTGTCCACAGTTCAATTTTACACCTTTCGAAGTTTCGAGAATGTTTTCGAATGTTATACGGACCGGCACTAATACACTTTCGAGAAGTTTTTCTGTCCACAATAGTCCGACACGAAGTTCGCAAGTTCACTTTCCAGAACGTTCTGTCGCGAACTTTTCCGAAAATTCTAATCCAGCTCTCAAATGTTCACTAACACATGCAATTTCACGTTTCGCGGATCTTCTCACACTAGTCCGCCACGATTGCGTTAATTTTCCATAACTTTCCCGTCGCGAACTATACTGTACTGAAAATTCTCGAGTCCTCGAATATTTCCGAATTCACTCGACACTCGCAGTTTCACGTACCGGATCTGTCCACACTAGTTCACCACAATTGCGTAAGCTCACTTTCCAGAACTTTCCAACGCGAACTATCCTGAAAAGTCGAGTTCTCGAATGTCCTTGAATACACTCGACAGACGCAAATTCACACTTCCTGGATTTCACACTAGTCCAATACGAACGTGTAAGCTCACTATCCAGAACTTTCGCACGCGAAGTTTCCAGAAATTTCACGTCGTATATTCCGCGCACGAGTTACACTACCACGCACTTGAAAATCCCACTTCTGACACCAATTGTTAAATATCTCTCGACTTTTCTGGACGTTCCTTGTGGGTTCGATGGATTTTGCGTTCACAAGAATAAATAACACTCCCGTTACTGTAACACTATTTATTACAACCACACGGATATACACGGTTTACAATTTTACTAATTACTTCAGTAGTTATTGACTCGACATTTTTCACGGCTAAAACTAGACTGACTCACTGACTCTAGTCGACGCCCTTATTTACCCATTTTTGCACTGTTCCGGAAACTTCGGTGACGCAATTTCCAGCAACGGCTAGAAAGTCGTTATGCTGTTGCCTAATATGTCTCGCTAGTGGGACTAGCGCCATCTAGTGTCAAGTACGGAAATACCATTTGGGTTGACACATTACAGTATGATACCCGAAGCCTTAACACTTGGTATAAGGATGTTATCTCTACACTTCTAGAGGGGCGCTGATTATGACAAAATATGTTGATTCTTTTGAAAGCCGTCCGTAGCAGGTGGGGGCGCTAAGCCTACTCAGATGGTTTCTCTTTTCGGATCGGATCCATTCCTACCATAACCATTACCTAGCATAGCTATGAAATTTAAAAAATATTTCAACGGTGCTTTTACCTAGAGTAACCAAATTCATGGAGGTACTCATCTCTCTATCCAGTGAAGGCTTCGAAACCTTTCAATTCATTCATCAGTTACACTGTTTTCTACCATACTTTATATCATCATTTGCCATTTTTATTATGGATTAAAGTATATTACACTAAAACTCTATAACACGCAGGATGACGGCTTAACTGAAATTCGCCACCTTATCGAGGATGAAGACCCCAAAGCGGAGGTAAAACTTCGAGCTTGCCTGGAAGATTTCGCGATAAATTGCTCAAAATATTTGACAATAACTAAAGCTAATATTACCGGAGTCGGAAGCGGTAAAACCAAATTGGACAAAGAGCGAATGAAACTTTGTCAACGGGAAATCGTTAGTATATTGGTCTAAAGCCACTTCTGGGCAATGTCTTTTCAAACAACTTACATTTACAGGAATCCCTGGCCAACATGGCACGAAACCTTCGCGCCTTAGTGACAAAACATTCGTTGAAGGAGAGATTCAAAACAGCTCAAACTTATCTGCAGAAAATCAAGTTTCTCATTGACGATGTAAGTTAACCCGTAGATTCTTCTTCGTATTCTAGTGAAGTTAAAATATTTTTAAAAATTTTGCAGCCACAACACTCTTTGCCCGATGTTTTCATTTGGATGATTGCGAACGGTAAACGATATGCCTATCATCGAATGTCGGCGCGAGACATCATATATTCGCCAATTGAGGAGGAGAACGGTGTATTTTGCTCAAAAGTTAAGACAATCTTTCTCAAGGTAAGTTGACTCCGATTGGTTCTCTTTTTGTCCATATAAACGAACATATTCGTAGTTACCTGGCAAGCAGAGCAAGGAGACAGCTGGATGGTTTGTTCAGGCAAAACTCACACTGTACGTCTGGTTAGGAGCAGTCGGCCATAAGCAATTTTTCTTCGAAGGGCTTCCTCAAGGCTATGATCTATCACAGGAATTGAGAAATGCAGACCGGAGTCGAGCCTTGGCACCGAGTAATATTCATTACTTGGAAAAGCATGTAAGATGAAATATTTTCTGATTTTAAAATCGATGAGTAGTGCTAATGGGACTTCCTTTTCATAGGTTTTTCAACTACGCGCTCACGTCTACCAGGCACGCTCCCTGATCGGTTCCGATGCCTCCGGACTAAGCGATCCATACGCCATTGTCTTCATTACTGAATACGCAAAATCTACACAAGTTATCGAAGAAACCCTGAGTCCAACATGGGACGAACTTCTCGTTTTTGACGAAGTTCTCGTCTACGGGGCCAAAGATCAAATCAAAAAAGATCCACCGACAATCACGATTGAAATCTACGATCAGGACAAAGTGGGCAAATCGGAATTTATAGGACGGGCGATAGCACGACCTCGTGTAAAATTAAAAGACAACGCATACGCCACGCCCACTTTGGAATGGTTCGATATATTTCGTGGCACTGATAATGCAGGAGAGTTGCTGGCAGCTTTTGAAATGCTAGAGATGGGTTCAACAGATATACCCCGATTGACGGAACCAAAATTTATGCCAGTCGAAACGAAACGAGATCGTTCCTATCCACCGCCTCAAACTATATTGCCTGTTCCGCGAGATGTCCGGCCGCATTTGGCGCGGTTTAAGCTGGAAGTTTTATTCTGGGGACTTCGTGACTTGAAGCGAGTTCACTTCATGTCAGTTGATAAGCCACGAATTGATGTTGAGTGTTCAGGAAAGATTCTAGGCTCGAATATCATTCAAAATGCAAGGAAGAATCCGAATTTTCCATGCATGTTGAAGTCCATTGAATTGGAATTGCCTGTCGAAGAAATGTACGCCCCGCCGATAACTATAAGATGTGTTGACTGTCGATCTTTCGGTCGCTACACTCTTGTAGGCACCCACCAAATAACCTCGATTCACAAGTACATGTTCCGTCCACCACCAAAAGAGGATCTGAAAAACTATCAAACAATCGGAGGTCAAATTGTTTTATCCGCTCCCGCCAAGGAGTCCGTCGACGAGCAAATCGGCAATCACAAGGAGCAACATGTCAGAAAAACATCTTCATGCGAAAATCTAACCATCTACGGAGCAGCGTGCGTTACGAAAATGGTGAAACGACAAATGCCGAAAAAGAAGCAAGCTCCGTCCGAGACAAAGTATGAAGACGAAAGTGACGACGAGCACAGCAAGGATTGGTGGACGAAATATTTTTGGTCGTACGAAAAGTTGATTGAAGACTCCAAGGCTGCAACAAACCAACTGAAACTTCTTCCCAATCATTTTGCAAAAGACGATAAACCAAAATTGGCGGTAAAGTCTCACAAACTGGTGTCGAAACTCAGTCCGAAACATCACAAAAAAGAAGTGAAAAGTTCCACAGCACTTTGTCAAATTTATGCCACCGATCTGGAGTCTCAACCGGAGTTCAACAACTTCAAGGAATGGCTTCACACATTTGCGCTCTATCGTGGCAAGAAAACTGGAGACTCATCCGAGGACGAAAGTCGAATAGTGGGTTTCTTTAAAGGTACGATTAAGGTGTATCGACTTCCACTGCCCAAGGGCAATGAAATGCCGCAGAGTCCCAACATTCCTGCCAACGATCCCATCCACGTGCTGGTTCGTGTTTATGTTGTCAAGGCAACGGACTTGCATCCGATGGATTTGAATGGAAAAGCCGATCCGTATGTGGTTCTACATTTGGGCAATAAACGAATTTCGGATAAGGACAATTATGTGAGCAAGCAGCTGAATCCGATTTTCGGAAAGTGCTTTGAAGTTGAGGCGACATTTCCGCAGGACTCTATGTTGACGGTGCAAATATTAGACTGGGACTTGGTCGGATCGGACGATTTGATAGGAGAGACAAAAATTGATTTGGAAAATCGATTCTACAGCAAACATCGAGCAACGTGTGGCCTTGCATTTCGATATGAGGAGTAAGTTGGAAAGTTGTCATAAGATTTACCAAAAAATGCATTATAATTTTTTTTTAGCTCGGGATACAATCGTTGGCGGGATCCAATGAAACCCACTCAAATCCTATCGCGACTCTGCAAGGAAAACAAGCTAGAATCACCACACTATTTCCAGGATCACGTTGTGATCGGAAAATACTGTATGACCTTTTCGGAAGACGAAGTTGTCGCTTGGAATGGACCGACCACATGTAAATATCGGGACGAACATCTAGCGCTTGCAGTCCTACATCGGTGGCAAGAGATACCCAAAGTTGGATGCAAGGTTTACAGAGCTCACCTTGCTCCCCAAAGATCTGTTACTAATAAAATCTATTTCGCAGCTCGTTCCGGAACATATTGAATCACGTTCACTCTATAATCCGGACAAACCGGGAATTGAACAAGGCAAACTGGAAATATGGGTGGACATGTTCCCGATGGATATGCCATTGCCCGGACCGCCTGTTGACATTTCGCCACGCAAACCAAAGTCTTATGAATTGAGAGTTGTGATCTGGAACACGGATGACGTTGTGCTCGAGGATGATGCCTTCTTCACGGGAGAGAAAATGTCTGATATTTATGTTAAAGGGTGAGTAACGGCACGTATTATGTGTTCTAAATAGAATGTCTAATTTCGAATTTATTTGGGTGTTGTTTGCAGCTGGTTAAAGGGACCACAGGATATTCAGGCAACTGATATCCACTATAGATCGTTGACTGGTGAAGGTAATTTCAATTGGCGATTCATTTATCCGTTCGATTATTTAGCTGCAGAGGAGAGAATTGTGTTGACGAGGAAAGAGTCACTGTTTAGCTGGGATGAGTCAGAAGTAAAAATTCCGGCACGTTTGGAGCTGCAAGTATGGGATGCTGATCACTTTTCGGCAGATGATTTCCTTGGTAAGTGCCTATTAGTTCTTAGATTCTGAGAAATAGAAAGCACATCATTGCAGTCAACATTTACCGTTATAGATATTACCGTTATTGTACTGTTAAAAAGTGGGATGTGTTCAACAAAGGAAGGAACGTATGGTCGTCCTATACAATGCACATTTTTATATGAGTAATACGTTTAGCAGCACCGTCGGAAGAAAACACGCAAGAAATTTCGTGGAGGCGCCCCTTTTTCCGATCGTGTTTCAAGGTCTCGCATGATAACAAAAATATGAAATTCTAGTGATCTGTGTTATCTTCTTTGGGGTTTAGAGATAGAGACAGCTCAGTAAATTCCAAAAAAAAAACAATACCAATTCCTTGCGTCCTGATCACATTCATTCATTCGTGCTTTTGCTAATTGGTAAAGGGAGGAGGATTTGTCGGTTATTTTTAACAAGTTATCCATCGGACCATTTTTTAAAGACCACAACTATGAATAAACACTTTTAACTTTTGATTGAGTATGAAGGGGAAAGTAAAAAGCACTCTCGCGGGATTATTCATCAACGGCGAATACAAAGTTGAAATAGATAGAAAAGTAAGGTTAATAGGGGCGATCAACGAGATCCGTGACCATTTGTATACATTTTTTGAAAGCGTATAGTTTTTGAAGTTAAGGGAAAATTTCGAACTATATTTTACTGCTATTGGCTAGCAGAGACGCTGAAGAAAAATCTAATCGCAGGCTTACGCAAATGATTATTTATGAAGCTGCCATTAGACGACTGGTAAGACGTTAATGCTGAAATAGCCATCCTGCAAAGTTTGTAGACTCAAGCAACGCCCAGCCAACGGAGCCAATGCCTCTTCAACCTTTCACGTTAGGGCTCCTTAACAAGCTAGCAGCACTTGCTGTTGCTCAGTCTCGGGAGTGACGGGTGGGGCTTGTTCTGCTCGTTGCCCCTGTCCTTCTACTTCTACAACTTAGAGGGGTATCGCATGCCTAGGGATCACAAAACAACAGGGGATTTAAAATAAGGACTACACCGAGAAAAGTTTAGCCGCTTCTCGCTGGTGTCACCTTATTTTCTGCTCCGTTGATCCACTCAAATCACTTTTTTAAGACCCGCCCTGATGAGCCTACGGTCGGGCCTACCAATCTGCTTCGTATCAGATTATGCACTTCGGTAGAAAATTTGCCCTTCACATCCCAGATCAGGTGGAATGAGCTAATGGTAACGCAATGCATTGTTCCTAGAAGCATTATTTGGTTCACGAATGGCCCTGAGACCGATTACGGTGCTGTAGGTGCTGTTGTTTTTGGACCTAATACCAACATCTCGGTTGCAATGCGTCTTCTAAACTAAGATTCATGCCATTGGAATCTGCGCCAGGGAGATCGTGTGACGGGGTCTCCGTGGAGCACATATCGCAATTTACACTGACAGCCAGGTTTCAATGAAGGTGCTATCTTCACACAAGTTTGCATCGAAGTTGGTCAGCGAGTGCTTTGACTTACTTGAGGATCTCTCCTTCCGTAACTCTTTTTTTTTTCAGGGTAGAGATGGGGAATCTTGCATAGATACTGCATGCCGTGTAGCAGACACCGCCAGCATGCAGTTATTTCGAATTCTTACCGACTAAACCTAAACGCCTCGTTCGTCACCACTTGCCCATGCGGGACTACCTTTCAGTATTACTTCACAGGGACAATTTAGGCTAATCAGTCATCACCACGGGTAGCAGACTTACGTCTACGCTCCTCCCTCTGTAGCTCCATGTGAACGGAACAAATTGCCCTGCTTACTGAATCCCAGTTATTCGCTGATAGCAGCATCAGAACCGCTAGGTTCTCGGGGCTTATATTTTCTCCCAGCTCCGCTTCGAGTTGACTGCGGATATCTCCAAATCTGGGACACTGAAACAAGACATGTTTCGCATCCTCCGCCCCTCCCTTGCATTTCGGGCATTCTGGCGCGTAGTTTAACTTAAACCGATGCAAATATTGTTGGTACCCTCCGTCACCCGTTAGCAATTGGGTCATATGAAAATTCGTCGCCCCGTGATTTCGGTTAACCCACATGGCTATGTTTGGGATAAGGGTATGTGTCCATCGGCTAGTAGAGGCCTCATCCCATCGGACCTGCCACCTTCTCATAGATTCAAGCCTTTCAATGTTTCTTCGCCCTGGGTGCATCTCAGGTGTTATGCCTTGGCGACCGCTGTACAGCCGGCTGATCTCATCCACTATGATCGGCAAAGGCATCATTTCAGCTACCACATAGGCAGCAACTACGATAGATCGCGTTTAATGGTTTCGCGTTACAGGTAAACCATAATGCACTGGGCCAACCTGGCGATGCATATATGATGATTGATGTTACCACCCTCGGCAATAGCAGCCTCCTACTTGTTCTCAGGCCATGTTTGGCATCATTCTTGCTAGAGCCGCCCTGGCGATCGCTGCCTTATTCGCAACATACTTTAAGTGCTCTCAAAAGCTTTGTTCCGAGTCAATCGTAACACCCAAATACCTAATTGCCCGCATAAGAGGTTATGACACACTCTCTGCGCTTGCTTTGGTGAGTTGCGTCACCACGAACCTGAGCAGCACAGGGAGGCCTCTGGTATGGTTGATACGTCATGGCGTGGATCTGTACAAAGACCTTCGGGCGTTGACGCTCCCGAGCTCTTTAGTCATGTATGGGTGGCACAGCATGGCTGACTTTTTCCCTATTCCTTCGGAAAGCCAGTCATACAAGCTCACACGACGCAGCATTTCCTCGTAGGGGAGGAACCCATCATAGGCGTCGGTGTTGCGCCTCGGAGCTGGCGGCTTCGTATGACCCAAGCCACGAAGCGCCTATACCTAACTAGTTTGTGGATTGATGACCACACGGCCTGAGTCAAATTGCTGCCTAGTAAGCGGATGGGGCCACTCTGAAGGGAACGGTTAGCGCTACGAATCTGCTTTAAGCAGACGACTAGTAAACATGCATAACGATCCTGCGGCTGGCAAGCTAATTTCCTTAGGTCTAACCGAAAGGGGCCTAAGGAGGATCACACCTGCTATTGAGAAATCTTAAGCGAATAGTCTACCTCGGGATGGGCGTGCCCAAGAGACCATGGTCCCTACCCATCTTGGCGTTAGTCTCGAGGGGTTTGTGGTGTTAGACAAGTCGAACAGCTAGAGTTGCATCCCAAGGTGGGGTTCCAAAGGGAAGCATCCCAGCGGAGAACACCATTTCGGCTTTAACCCTCAGATGACCAACAACTTTTCCAACGGTTAAAGCCCATCAAGGTCCCCAGGGACCTACACTATACAATGATGCTTATAAGAGTTTCATCTGCGAGTATTAATTGAATTATCATTTTTTTGGGTTGAATAATGCTTAGTAGTATAAAATTTAAGAAATCACATGGCACAAACGTTTTGTTGCTTCAAAATGTCTCAATAAAGGCCAGCTCTTTGTATTTAAGCTGCAATGCCAACTCCAATGTCGTGAAAAAAATATCGGCGTAAATAATCAACTTCTTTCATAGCGGTGACCCAACCCTAAGACCACTTTTTCTCCACTGGTTGGTTTACGATTCTCCGCCAGGCTGTTTTCCACTGTAGGGGGAATACGATTGTGCATCCAAAGCCACCATATTTTGATACCGTATTTTGCTGGTTTTGTCATTATGTACTGCGAGAAGTGAGTTCGGCCTCGAAAGGGAAACAATTGCTCGTCTACAGTCAACTGGCTATTACCATGGTCCAGATGTCGTCTGTTGCAGCAGTCTTGCTTTCCTGAAGCCTCGTCTCCCGAGTATTGCTATTATCAAATCGAATCATTATGTTTATTGCTTTGAAGCGATTTTTGGCCATGGCTGTTTTATATAGAGGCAAATGTGTATCGTTCCATAATTCTTTTAGAGGCTCCAAATTTGACTGATGGCCACCCGAATACAGCACAAAATCCCTATATATTAGCGTGAAATTCATTGAGGGTCAAAGGAGTCCATTGCCTTGGTTTTGCATTTAGGTTTTAGGAATTCCACTTTGATGCGCTTTCATTCCCCTTCCTATCTGTCTCGCGGATAATGATGTAAGCGATCTCATCAATGATGATTGACTTGAGGATTCCTAAAGGATCAGCAACAGTTCCAGCAGCAGGCCCAGGTATGACATTGGGTATAGTTTACGACGTTATGAGTTCGAATGCGGCCACTAGCTGGTGGATTAGCGTACGACTTCTGGAAATAAAGTGAGGCCTTTCATTAGGAATCGCTACTGCAAAGTCTGTAGGGTTTTCAAACAGGTAGTCATCATCCGATGAATCTCCCACTTCAACCTCCAATTCGATTTAGGCATCAGTTGCGTTTTCTTCCGGCATATAGTCATCATCAGTGTTCTCGTCGGCAAAGGGATCATCTTCATCATCCTGCTCCAAGTATCTGGCCAAATACTCCACGGCTGCATCTTGGTCACTGCCACTCAGGCATTGAAAACGCGTTCGATGGTTTGTCACCAGGTCTATTTTATACCAAGCACTCATTTTTTCCAATAGTTATTACTTTCTTACAACGCCTTTGATATTGAGGGAGCTTTTCGCGCTATGGTGCGTTGTAATAGTAGCAACACCTAGAACTGAATGAATGCAGCGAGGTTTTCGTTATATACCTTAATCGCAAGAATTTCCCAGAATTCAACGGTTCTTAGAAACAAAATCGAATTGCTAAAATCCCATGTGTAGCCATTACGAACACACTAATAACAAAAGTTGTCACTGATTACAAGAAAATGTAGCGACGATTTTTATTTTTATTGCCTTTTTCAATTGAATTTCCCAGACCTAATGGTTTTTACCAATAAAATTGAAATGAAAAACTTCTTATCGTTCTTACTACCAATGAATTCGCAAATAACGTGTGAACAATTGCTCTTAATACATGAAGGTCCCAGTGGACCTAGTTGGGCTTCACCGCCATATATCACTTTAGCCGGCTGGTTATGACAGAAAATTTTAAGGAAATAATTCGGAACACATTGCATATGCTTCTAAACATATTTATTGGAGAAGTCAAGGGAACTGAGCCGGTTCGATTGAACCATATTCAAATGGCTCAAAGTTGAAAACACCATAGGTCCCCAGGGACCTTGTTGGTCATCTAAGGGTTAAGCCGGATAAACATTGCCGTCCCGCAAGGGTGGGAGGTTATGGCTACCTGGCTCAGGTACTCCTAATGGCAAGTGCGAGGTAGACGCAGGATGTCGGGTGCATTTACCTTTTACAGAGCGGCGTGAATACACTCCCAGTTCGCATAATTGAATGCGTTTTTGACGACTAAAGTCACAACAGCGCAACAAGTACTTTTACATAGTGATTCCGTGGCTATAGTAGTTACCGTATGGTTATTGTGTCTACCCTCTACCGTAGACCGCGCTCGTCTAAAGCCTTGTTGACGGTTTGATAAAAGCCTATGCTTCTCCACTACTTCTGACAACCGGTTATAATTCTTTCGAACACCCATTGTGTCCAGTAAACAAATTGGGCGATACGAGTTAGACTCACCAGCAGGCTTATTTGGTTTGGGAATAAGTACCAATCTTTGCCTTTTCCATGATTGCCGGAAAGTCCGTTCTTCTTGGCAGGTTCCAAAAATGCCAATGAACTTTCCGGGGCATCGTCAGAATTGCTCCCGTAACTCTATTTCACAGAGGTTTTGAAGGAAATTAATATGCGGATAAACTAGCAAGAGTGGGTTTATCCTCGCTACTCATCGGTCCTGAGCCCTTCCGTGCAATAAGCTGTAGAGCTGCTTGAGGTCATCATGCCTCAGGTTTATCTTCTGCTAGTACGCCCCTTCGGCTACTCCAATATTAAATGTCCGCACAGAACATATTTACATATTTTATTTACCATCTCCATCAATTTGGTCTATCAACGGAGACCGCTTATTTCGCCTTTTTCGTGGTGGAAGAAACCTCCAATCATCTGCTATGTGAATACCTGGCGATCACCAGGTCCAAAAGATCACTCCTTGGACGAGACCTAGTAAGCTCCGGGATAATTAGGAGCTCCCCTCTGAAGGATCTTCTGGTATTTATCTAGCTGGTTGTAGTTGACATTCTCAATTAATGGACTATGTCAAAATATACCTTTTTTATACCAATGCCCACCTATTATTATTATGAAAATGAAAAATGCAGTTAATGACATGAGAAAATGGTTAAAAAAGGATTTAACCCAAATAGAAAAAATCTAAACTCATAAAAAATGTATATGTCCTTTCAGGTGCCATATCATTCAATCTAAATCGTTTCCCACGCGGAGCGAAATCATCAAAACTTTGCACCCTGGACATGCTAAAAACGGACAACGTACCGACGATAAATATTTTCAAACAAAAACGTGTACGTGGTTGGTGGCCATTCTTCGTGAAAAAGCAAAATGACGAAATCGAACTCACCGGGAAAGTGGAAGCTGAATTTCATCTGCTCACAAAAGAAGAGGCCGAACAGAATCCGGCCGGATTTGGTCGTAATGAACCGGATCCATTGGAAAAACCAAAGTAAGTTCTTTCATATTTTCCGAGCTTTTTTAGATTTCTGAAATAATTTTTGGAAATTTTCTGAATTTTCTTCTTTTATTTCATAGTCGTCCTGATGCATCTTTTATGTGGTTCCTGAATCCGCTAAAATCAATTCGCTATATTGTGTGGCACAACTACAAATGGGTCATACTAAAAGGTTTCATCATTATCTGTCTGTCAATTATGATTTTATTGTTCTTCTATTCGGTGCCCGGTTATACGGTTAAGAAAATGCTTGGCGCCTAAATATGGATTGTACGTTTTATGAAGTTTCGGGGAGACGGGGGTTAAACTGCGGCAGACGAAGGAAGGCTAGTGAAGACTCGTGCTGATGAATGTACGTGTGTAGACACCGCAGTGATAATTTACAACTTTCATTTATCTCGTACTGAAAAAACGGATATTGAATAAAATTAAGTTTTCCTAAAATTATACTGAAGAATATTTAACACAAATTTATGTATGTATGCTTTCAACATGAGAGTACCTGACGCTTCTGAGTGCCCATATATTAACAAACATATCCCATTCGCTGTATTTATTTATTAAAATAAATTAATTACTCTTTGTCTTTTAACAAAAAACGTGTTCAATATGTTCGTTAACTTTTAAATGTGACATTAGCAATATCTGCAAAAGCAATTAAAATAAATAGATAAATATTAAATATAGTTTAATTATAAATTGATCAAACACATTTTTATCTGTGAACCGAACTGTATTTTGTTTTGTTAGTATTCAGCCAAAATGACGGATTAATCCTTTAAGGTTGACCTGACTCAAAGCATTATTGTTTTAGCTAATTTTTCGCTTTTCTAAATAAATATAATTGTATTTTTAGCTCTTTTCTTTAATACAAAAAATAATCCAAATTAATGCAATTTTATATGTTGTAACGCCTTTATAGTAAAGTATGTACATATTTTCAAATTTCATATTTTTAACTTTAGCACATCTTTCATACTATTACAATTTCTAAATAAAATATTCCTTTTAAAGCAAGCAAAACAATTTAAATATTATAAGAGGGTAAGAGTAGGGTACGATAGAACCGAATACCTTATACATATAAATCATATCGATTAAAATCTATTAAAAGCTCAGTCTGTGTTATTAAGTCAAAAAAAATATTTATGCATTATATAGTACATATACCAATTGAAAAATATAGGTATATATTTCCCTAAATAAATATAAATATCACTACCGTAAATCAATATGCAAATTGTGAAAAAATGTACTTTAATATTTAAAGCAACAACAACGGTAAATAAATTCACAGAAACACAGAAATCTTAATAAATTAAAATAAATATTTTATTTCTCTTTTTAATCCTCAAAATAAATGCAATATAAAAAAATATCAAGAATTGACGAAAATATTTGATATGCAAATGCAAAGTAACAAAATGTAATATGTAATTGAAAAAAAAGAACACGCAACATACATACATATGTATGTAAAATACAGAAATATCAATTCCAAAAGAAAAATTGCTCAACATTATTTTTCTAATATATTCTATAAATGTCACATTCATACGCAGTGAAGGAGGCGAGTTTGCCAATTTGACAAAGACATTATTGCACATTCTATGAATCTACGAATGCGCATACTTTTTTCACATATCCTTTCAAATGATGTACTTTAATTAACATTTCATTTTTCAACTCAATGTGTTACATCAAATATTGAATAAATTGATAAATCAACAAATGAAAACATAGTTGGAATTTTAATGATTACACTCTTGGTACCTGCAATTTTTTTTATCAAAATTGTTTAAGCCCTTTTCTAAAGGAATTAAATATCGCAAGCCTGTTCTTAACACCGGCATGGGCGTAACCTAACCAGGCAGGCACAGGTTTCTCATATGGGTAACCTAGGTAACTGCCAGGGGCGCCAGATTTCGAAGAGCGGCAAATTTTTGTAACTTTGAAAAAGGGGCAAATTGTATTGTGACCCCGCCTTCAAAAGTTTATCCTTAAAGCAAAATTAGAGGATTATGATGCATCTTCGTAACGCATTGGCTTCACTTTAAGGAAGCTTACGGATATGTCATATGCTTCTATGTATATTTTTATAGGAAGCCTAGAAGAGCGTTTGCCGTTTGGGAGTATAACAATCAAAGAGCAGCTCCTTAACCTACATTAAAATTAATTCAGATATTGATGACAATGTATCAGCTTTCTACAGTATAATCTTCGGCGCCATTAATTTACATGTACCCAAAATCAAAAAGCGTAAAGGTCTTACTGAACCCTGGCTAGATAGGAATTTGAGACAACTAAGAAATCAGCGAAACAAACTGTACAAATTGATGAAAAATTACCCCGATATTAGCGCAGACATAAAGAGAGAATATGAAGAGATAGCTAGTGAATTCCGCATAAAATCCCGAGAAGCGTACGATCTTTTTGTCAATTTAATGGGGGAAAAGATTATCAACGACCCCAAAAAGTTGTTTGATTTTGTCAATATAAAACGTAATACATCAGGTTTTCCCACTTCTATGTGCAATGGTACTCTTACTTCATCTTCTCCGCAGAAAATTTGTGACTTCTTCGCTGACCATTTCCAGAATTGTTTCAGCACTTCGAAGACTCAGAGCTCCACAGTTTATTCAACCGATACCAGCCTACCGTTCATTTTAAATGAAATTATAATTACACAGGAAGAAATAGCTATAGCGATTCAACAGCTTAGTGTTAACAAAGGACCTGGACCTGACCTAATAGCACCCTATTTTTTGAAGCAATGTTTAGATCAATTGCTCGCTCCACTGCATATACTCTTCAACAATTCACTCCACACTTTGTACTGGAAATATTCACATCTAATCACTATCCATAAAAGCGGCGATAAAAGATTGGTTGAAAATTATCGAGGCATCGCAATTCTATCAGCTATCCCAAAACTTTTCGAAAAATTGGTTTGTGACAAGCTCACCATTATCTTTGAACCTCGTCTCAATGAGCAACAATACGGTTTTCGAAAAGGCAGATCTACTTCAACCAATCTTAGTATTCTAGTTTCTGATATCCTCTGCGAAATGGAAAAGCCAATCAAATTGATGCTATTTATACTGATTTCAGCAAGGCCTTTGATAGGGTCGATCACCAAATTTTAATTACAAAATTACATAATTTCGGAATAAGAGGATCGCTTTTTAGATGGCTTCAATCATACCTCCTTAATTGGACTCAATTTGTTAAATTTCAGGGTTGTATATCAAAAAGTGTATGTGTCCCTTACTTAATAACACCGAACTCAAGAAAGTGGACCATATCAAGGAACTCGGTGTTTTACTTGACAATAAATTGCGCTTCAATCTGCATTACGATATGGTACTATCAACAGCCAATAAACAACTTGGCTTCATGAAAAGACGTGCAAAAGAATTTAGAAATATTTGGGTTACCAAATCCTTATATACCACACTTGTACGCCCTATACTTGAATACGCCTGTATAGTCTGGAATCCATTTTACGAGTCGCACTGTGACAGATTTGAATCTGTTCAAAAACAATTTCTTCTATTCGCACTGAGAGATTTATATGACCCCACTGATTTTCTTTGTCTCCCATCCTACAAATATAGACTTTCTCTGTTTTCTCATTTGTATTTCCATCTTCACCTTTTCCTTCCTATCTGATTAAGTATTTGTGAAATTAAATGTTCTGTATAATTGTTTTCTTTCTTTTTTTTTGTACAATTGTAATCTACCTTGTTTGGTTAATAAATAAATAAATAAATAAATATGGGACATGTTTTTTAGAAAATATTTTTTCAAAAAACCCTTATGAAATCGATTTTGTCCGTCCGTCCGTCCGTCCGTCTGTCCGTCTGTCCGTCGGACCGTCTGTCCGTCGGACCGTCTGTCCGTCTGTTCACTAAATAACTCGTGAACGGCTCAACCGATTGTCATGAAATTTGGTAGGAATGTATAGAATGGTTACAGTCTTTGGCACAAATACCTTAGAAGTTGGTAGGAAGAAGATAACAGGGTGTCCCGAACGTTTGAAAAAAGTCGACTTTTTTAGTTTTTATAGGAGATTGACGTATGGCTATTTAAATCAAAGATCTAAACGAGTACATCTCATATCAGTTAAAACTTTCCAGTTTGGAGGAACGGTAAAAAAGTTATTGGCGTTTAAAGTTAAACTTCCTTTTCGACCTCCGTTTTTCTAAACCATTAAAGGGATCGCTATGAAACTTTGTTAAAAGATTGGTCAGTATGGCCTTATATACGCTAAATATTAAGACTGTTGACTTTTGCTGAGGAAAAGTAAATAACAGTAAATTTGTAAAATTTCAATTTGTTCGTGTGTAGCCTTAGGTCTCCAATTATGAAAATTTTTCTAAGAGACTTTAGAAAATTACATAGGGAATATGTCTATGAATTTTCATTCGAATAACTGTATCCAAACCGGAAATATAGCCAAGTAAGTATTTACTAAGAGCATTTCTTCAAGGTACATATATCTAGGTGCGTTCCGCTACACCCCCCACTTTGGAAAATTACTAAAAAAATCATTGCACCGTTACGTGCTCATTATGTGCTAATTATGTACCACATTTAAACATTTTGTGCTAGTCAACTTTTAGAGATATTAGCAATTCAAAGGGGGGGTCTAGCGGAACGTTCTTCTACACCCCCCCACCAAAAAAAAATCAACTTACGGGCTTCAAGTCTATATTTTCGTAATTGTTGAGTTATGTGCTAATTATGTACCGAAATTAAACATTTTGTGCTAGTCAACTTTAGAAGATATTAGCAATTGAAAATGGCGTGTTTAGTCCAGTCAAATTAGGGCTCTGAATTGAAAAAATAGGTGACGGCTCATTTTTGTTGTTTTTAAATCAGTTAGCTTCCAGGAATCTAAAGCTCATTTTACCGAAAAAAAAATTGATGGGCAATGTCCCACAAGGACGAAAAAGGATTATATTTAATACTTCTCCGGAGGTCGGCATGCGGGGTATCAGTGCAAAGGGTAGGTCGAGTACATTATATATCCGATGATTTTTTTTTGTTTCAAAGACCTTCAACGGAGTAAACCGAGCTTAAATGGAAAATTATCGCTCGCTCAAGTCAAGTTGAATGTACTTCTTACATGGGAGGAGAACAGGGATTTGGAGCGACACATTTTTTCGCTCCGCTCCGCTCCCGCTCCGACCAATTTGAAACCGCTCCGCTCCAGCGCTCCGCTCCGACTAAAATTTTTTCGCTCCGCTCCGCTCCACGCTCCGCTCCGCTCCATTACAAAAATACAACAAAACTTCATTGTTCTCAGTAAGTATTTATTATTTTCCGCGAATTATTCAATTTAACGTATATCTACTCACGTATTATAGAATATGACTTAACAGGTGCGTTTTATTCGATCAAGTACAGAACAGGATAGCACCAATTTCGTAATCCGGATCAATTATTGCAAGGGGTAATCCGGATCATTGGAACATCCGGATTAGCACAATCACTTTTTTCTAGGAAAAACAATCCAAACAAATAAAAAGGCGGAACAAAAGTCGATAAATGTTTTATTTGTTAGAAATTAGCCAGCATCATGTCAATTGCTAAACAGTCCCGTAAAAAAGTACGAGACCAAATCTACCATTTCACACTGAAAATCTCAAATATCCGGATTTTAGAGTCAACATTGCTGCCGAAATCCGGACTATAGAAGACATAGTGGAAATATTTAGTCGTCCGGATTAGCGTGATATCCGGATTAAAGGAGATCCGGATTACCGAGTCCAGACTGATTATTAATGTCATTTCCAGCAAAATAGGTTCTGAATTCTTAACTCTTTAGCATTTAAAGATTTTCCAAAAATGCTACCACTAACACCTCCGTGGGAAAAAAATGTATATGCAGTAAGATCACAAAATTTTGTCTTTGAAGCTGTGTAAAACTGTAAAAACTAAACTGCTTATCCAATTTTTATAGGGTTTATTCTTAGGAAAAATTGTTGGGCCCAACCGAAAGAAAATATGTATATGTAAAATGTTAAATTTTTGAAAAATCTTTAAATGTCTGTGGAAGCTGAAGAGTTAATAATTTTTTATACTCCTTTTTGCTGGAAATATCACGAAGAATCATATTTGGGTGCTTTTATGCGATAGTTTCCGGACATCTCGTATAGAACCAGATCTCTCAAATGGTTATGGAAGCTGCGCTGTCCTGTACTCCATCCAATAAAACGCACCTAATAACTAATTTAAATTAAAAAGGGCGTTTCATTTATCGAGTACAGGACAGGACTTTTCTGTCCTGGATGATCTTGAATTTCTTAATAATGAAGAGTGATGATTATGACTAAACGCAAAACCTCTTTTATCACAATGAATTTCACAATAATATGAAATTTTGCAAGTTTCTCAGCGAATTCTTCGCCTTTAAATAGCCCAAAATCATCAATTCGTTCCATAAAATGAAAAATTTCGTCGAAAAAAATCCTTTTTTTTCTCGGAATTTTTTGATTTTTTACATCGGAGCGGAGCGGAGCGGAGCGATCTTCAAAGCAAAATTCGCTCCGCTCCAGCCTGCAAAAACTCGCTCCACGCTCCGCTCTTTCGCTCCGAAATTTAAGGTCGCTCCGCTCCGCTCCATCGCTCCGCTCCAAATCCCTGGAGGAGAATAGTAAAAACATGTCGCGAAAACTCCGTAAATCTGCAAATTCGTCGTACTTAATTGCGGTGCGTACAGGTTCAATTAACGACCTCGGGCCGTATGAAAATTGGCCAGATACATGACGTGAAATTGTGCGTTCCGTATTCCCCCACTTCCATAAATTACGTAAACAATCATTGTTATGTACCGCATTTTAACATTATGCGCTAGTCAACTTTGACGAATATTAGCAATTTAAACAGAAAAAATCAATTTTCGCTTTTCGGACCTATGTTTTTGTAACAGTCTGGTTATGTGGTAATTATGTATGGAATTTTTTTTTTTTGTTACTTGACATTTGATAAAAATATTAGCAGTGGGGGTGTAGACGGAGTTTTTTTACACCCCCAAATAAAATAAATCAACTTGTGGGTTTCAAACCTATATTAATATAACGGTCTGGTTGTGTGCTAGTTATTATGTACTGCAGTTTTTTTTTACTAATCAGTTTGGAACATAAGTATTAGCAAAGAATACTCCCCCTATTTAAATTGCTAATATTCGTCAAAGTTGACTAGCCCATAATGTTAAAATGCGGTACATAACAATGATTGTTTTTCAATTCAGAGCCCTAATTTGACTGGACTAAACACGCCATTTTCAATTGCTAATATCTTCTAAAGTTGACTAGCACAAAATGTTTAATTTCGGTACATAATTAGCACATAACTCAACAATTACGAAAATATAGGTTCGAAGTCCGTAAGCTGATTTTTTTTGGTGGGGGGGTGTAGAAGAACGTTCCGCTACACCCCCCCTTTGAATTGCTAATATCTCTAAAAGTTGACTAGCACAAAATGTTTAAATGTGGTACATAATTAGCACATAATGAGCACGTAACGGTGCAATGATTTTTTTAGTAATTTTCCAAAGTGGGGGGTGTAGCGGAACGCACCTCATATATCTTTTAACTTGATTGAACAATGAACATGCAATTTGTAGGAAATACATAGAATGGTAATAGTGTTTGCCACAAATATTTTTGAAGTTTGTAGGATCAAGTTAACAGGGTGTCCCTGAATAGCTGCAAAAGTATACTTGTTCAATACTTATAGGAAAGCTTGGGTGGTGTTCCCTGACATGGAATCATTTCATATTAGTATAGTGATTTTAGCTGAAAAAATGATGAAATGAAATGAAATGATGATGAAAAATGGGTACCTCCCATACAAAGTGACCGGAAAATTGCCTACGAGCAAAACTTTAATTTTGGTTGACTTGTTCCCTTATTTCTTAATAAACTAGTGGCATTGAATTTGAATATTTTGTATGGGAGGTACCCATTGTTTTAATCCGATCGAAGTAATATTTGGTGGAGGGTCTAATGGGACTTAGCCTTAACGTTTACCAAATTGAGTACTTACGTATTCTAAGCAGATATTTAGGCTACTGAGGCTTGCGCTAAAGATATTCTGAATATTAGGCCGCACACACAGGGCCAATCCAAGCCAATTGCTTGAAAATGGATTTTCGTTCTATCAAATGCCACACAAATTGTGTGGCATAAAAACCTAGTTTTGTAAATTTTTTTGTGTTTATTTTAATTTTCTAAACTCTAGAAATTCTGTAGATTCACAATTAAAAGACTGTTCAAGACTCGCGTGGCGTAAAAAAAAACGTCGCGTGTTTATTATTCAGTATGAAGTGTGTCTGCCAACTGCATCGAATTCGGACAACACACATAGATACTAGTCGACAAGACCACTCCTCAAGGACTTACGGTAACGGTAGAACGAGAAACTGCTGAGGCATATTCCGCAAATATCGTTACACTTTTATATTTTTTTTTGTAAAGTTCATTTCAATTTTAGGGACCGCCGAACCACGCGAAAAACTCTCAATGAAAAAAATCGCATTGCAGAAAACAAAGTTCATTCATCAAACCTCCATAACTAAAGTGCATGGTACTCTGGGTGTACACGGCGGTGGTACGACCTATCCTAACATATGGGTCACTCGTCTGATGGCCAGTGGTCAGTAAAGGCTACAATGTAACAAAACTCGGTAGAGTGCAGAGATCGGCTTGCCTTAGCATCACAGGGGGCATGCGAGCATGCCCGAGGGATGCGCTGAATGTCATCTTGCATCTTCTACCCATCGATCTGTTCATCAACCAACTGGCAGCATGTATTGCAGTCAGACTCAAAGCGTTAAGCTGCTGGAGTGCTAGGCCATACGGCCACAGCAATATTCTAAACCGGCTACCACAAGACGTACGCAACGCTGTAACGGATCTCAAAGTGCCCAAACTAAGCTTTGGGAAGAGCTTTGAGGTCAGATTCCCAACTAGAGGTGAATGGAAAGGAAGTGAGGTGGTCAAGGATTTTGACATCACACTCTTCACCGATGGTTCTAAAATGGATTGTGGCGTGGGTGCTGGAATCTTCTGCAGATCATTAAGTATCTCTGAAAATTGCCGTCTTCCTGATCATGCCAGCATTTTTCAAGCAGAAATGCTTGCAATCATGAAGGCCTGACTTGCTCTCAGGGACATCCAAAACAACCAGAATATCGCCATCTGCTCAGATAGTCAGGCTGCTATCATGGCTTTACAATCGGTGAAAACGACCTCCAAGGTTGTTGAAGTATGTGAGGAAGCATTAACCAGCCTTGGTTCACGACAAAGAATCACCCTACTCTGGGTACCCGGACACAGGAACATTTGAAATGGGTGCCACTCTTGACAACTCTCATGCGGAGTGTATTTGCGTTCCGATGGCAGCTGTTAAAAGTAAGATCTCCACCCACTATATAAGGGCTGCTAATTCCAACTGGCGAAATCTGAGGACTTGCGTTATATCAAGGAAGATGTGGCCCTCCTACGACGTCTGAGATTCTGACTAAACCGCGTAGAGATCTCGCCAAGCTTACTGCTGTTATCACGGGGCACTGGCCAATGGGGATGCACGCTGCCAGGCTGGGCATCCCCTACAACGCGCATTGCCACAGCTGCGGTAATGTAAATGAGGGGGAAACCCTGATTCACTTTCTGTGTGAATTCCCGGGTCTTGCCAGAACCCGGTATAGGACGCTCGGTTGGGCTTTTCTGGGAGACTTGGACGATGCTGCTAATGTGAAATTAGGGGAGCTGCTGTACTTCCTAAATAACACTGGCTGGTTCAAGGCACCTCCCCACTCCTAAATTCGTTACCTAACCTTCATCATATACACTAGTTAAACTTCACGGAGTTTGTGGTTTCAAAACGGCGCTTTATGCGCTAATTGGGCTTTTGGCTAGCCTCTGCCTAAGCCGCCACTTTTACCAACCAACCAAAATATTTTCTAAACATTGAATGACTAAGAAGTGTCATAGATAAAAACTATGTGTCAACTAGGTAAAAAAAATAAATTATGAATTTTATTATCTTTCCTATTTTTATTGAAAAATGTGTTAAAAACAATTCTAAGCCAAATCTAAGGGAAATACTCTGCCAATCAGCTCAGCAACGTAAAGGTAATAACTTTTAAAGAAGATCTAGTTTTAAGACGCTGAAGAAACGTTACGGGACAAGTAGGGTTACAACCTGCTCGGGCCTCGCCCGGCAGTGACGGGCCTAGAAGGTGCTGCCGGGATGCTGAGTTCAGGAAAATTCTGCCGGGCCGCGCTCTTTGGGTATAGAAAATGTTGTCCTCCTGAAAAGTCAGTACTATACTTTAAAATTTAATTGACAGTTTAGGTTTTCCACATTTCTTGTCGTCGGGGACGTACCTGTAAAATATTTCTTTAAGAGCCGCGCGTAAATTTTTCAGGAGAGGTGTTGGGAGATTTAGCCAAGCTTTTCTTAAAAACATTCACCCTTACGATGGTCGCGAGCTTGGTTTTCCAATGTCTGCTTTTCAAGAGATCATATAGTGATAGCTGGCGGCTTAAATGTTTACTTGAAAAAAACACATTACTTCTGCGGATGTATATCCCTAGGTATAGCGGTCTTACCATATTCAATCGACACTAAAAATCTCGTCACACGTCTCGTGTCACTCTGCATCGCTGAAAACTTAATTTATCAAACGCCACAGAAATTTATTTGGACGTCATTTAGTTCAGTCATTACATGATTTGAGATTGCAAAATTTAGTGGAGATCTTTTTTTATTCTTATGTTTTTTGCGTCCTGAGCTCCAATCCGAAAACTCAAAATTTTCTGAGTATTTCCGTTTTTCGGTTTATAACTTCGAAACTTCACATTTTTGCGAAAACCTGTCCGTGAATATGTTAAAGGCAGTGGCGAACCTACGTAGGGGTTTTAGGGGTTCAAACCCCCTCCGAAATTGCTCGATGTAATATAAGATACAAGTCGGGTTAATACAAAAGCAGGACGTTTCCCACAAAAATAGTTCTAACAGACGGAAAATGAGAAAATTGAGCTAGTAACTCAGCATCACAGAGATGGTGCTGCGCTAAGATGCTTTTCGAAAGAGTCTTCTAGCACCACAAAAAAATCTTAGGTTGCTTATGTTGACCAGGCCTGATCGGTGGACAAATTTCGAGTATACGAGTAGCGCTTTCCGGAAGTACGACAACTGCAACTGCTCCCTGATCAGTCAAAATTGCATTCACAGTTTTTTTTTTCAACCGTATCACACTCCGAGTTTAGTTGTCTTTGGCCGGGTTTTTGATAGCTCTTATTCAGTACCTGTCGGCTGATTAGTCTTATCGCGTAGAGAAGACACAAACCATATTCAGAAAGCTTTTCCATTTTATTGAATGGAATTTTTGTTTATTTTGCATAGCTACGCCATATTTTGCTTGGTTACGCCATCATCTTAGATTGAGAAAATCATTGCGCACTTTGATCCAACAGCGTAAATAAGCAAAAAATAACATAACTATGCAAAATTAACAAAAAATCAATTCAATATAATGGAGAAGCTTTTTGAATATTGTGTGTGTCTTCTCTAGGCGATAAGACTAACCATTCTATAAGATCTACGAGAGAATGGGCCTTTGTAACGTTGATGACTACACACGGTAGTCATTAACGCACCATGCTCCACTAGGAGTTACGGTAATCAAGAGAGAGAGCAAGCTAAAATCATGATAAAATACTATAAAACTCTGGACCTATTTTAATACAATCTACTATATACAATATTGAAACGCTACTGATGCTTAGTAACCGAACAATACAAGAAATGATTGTGGGACAATAAAAATTTATTAAATAAAAATAGTTAAGGAAAAAACCACAATTTTACGGGTGTAGGGTATAAATATTAATTCAGACTTGAACCTCTTTCATAAAACCCCTCCCGAAATATTTTTCTGCGTACGCCCCTGGTTAAAGGAAACATGATTGCGGTTCCAAGGCGGCATTAATCTTCAAAATGCGTTAAGAGCTACAATTGATGGTAATTTTTTAGAGGTTTTTGGCGATTTTTAGTTGAAAGCTACTGATTCGGGCTCAGCACCCCAACAAACAGAAGAAATAAAAAAAAGCCACCACATTTTGAAATCTCACGTACTAGGTTTATCACGTAGGGGAAAGTGGGGTAGATTCGTACATGGGGCACATTCGTACAGTGGCTATAATCAGAAAACTGTAGACACTGACATGTTCGCGCTTGCATGGAAGGCTAATGCTTTTGTATCCATTCAGCTTGCGAATTTAGCCGGCAGCAGTGCGATTGTTGACTTTGGGAGGGCAAGACGTTTTGTGTTTTGCAGTGCAAAAGTATTTTTTTCAATTGATTTCAACTGCGCTTACCACAAGTGAATTTTTGCTGAAGCTTTATAGTAGTTCCGTTTTTTCATAAGCAGGTATGTTATTTTACTGTGTATGAACTAGTTATGCGATGTCGTTAGTAGATTTCCATGAAAATAACAGAAACATTGATTAGTCGCTTTGGGGCACATTCGTACATATAGAAATGGGGTACATTCGTACTGTACGAATGTACCCCAAAGCAGCAATTGAGAGTTATTGTTATTTTTATTGAAAACTCGGTAATCATATGAATTTTAATTAAAATTAATTTTGAATAATTATATTGTTTCAGAACCATGGTACGGAAATATAAAAGAATAGGGACCAGAAATGGGCAAATAAATGAAAAAGCAATGAAATGTGCAATTAAGGAAGTCTTAGATAAGTCCTTATCGATAAGAAAGTCTGCAGAAAAACACGGCGTAAAGCCATCAACGCTTGAAAGCCGTATCAAGGCCATTAACAAAAAACAGTCTGGTGGCAGCAACGTTGCCGCAAGATCGTTTACCTCAAAATACACGGCACACCAAATATTTACTGTTGAAGAGGAGACTCTTTTAAACCAATATATAAGTGAATGCTCCAAAATGCACTACGGGCTCACGCTTGAAAATGTAAGGAGGCTTGCCTACGAATATGCATTGGCCAACAAGCTTGATTTCCCACCTAGCTGGAATCGAAATAAAATGGCGGGAAAGGATTGGCTAGAGGGTTACCGAAAACGTAATATGAATTTAATTTTGCGTAAACCGGAGAATACCAAACAAAAATTATGGTTTCAATAAGGCAGCGGTAAATGATTTTTATGTGAACTTAGACAATGTCTTAGACAAGTATAAATTTACCGGTGATCGGATATTTAACTTTGATGAGTCCAGTATATGCACTGTAATAAGCACACCGAAAGTCCTGGCGGAAAAAAAGCAGAAACAAATTGGCCAACTTGTTTCTGCTGAAAGAGGAGAGCTTGTCACTTTTGGGGGTATAGTTTCGGCCAGTGGCAATTCTATCCCACCGTTATTTGTATTCCCTAGAGTTCATTTCAAGGGTCATTTTATTGATGGTGCTCCAGAAGGCAGCTTAGGAGTTTCTAATAGGACTGGATGGATAAATACTGAAATAATTTTGTTGATGCTCTTAAACATATCCAGAAGCATACGCTGTGCTCCAAAGATAACCCAATTTAACTCCTAGCCGACAACCATGAAAGCCATATCTCAATAAATAAATAACAGGCGCGACAATCCAACATTGGACTAAGGCCGCAGGATGTGTTAGTGACATCCTATTTCCAAGATCTTATCTGCTTTTTATTGAGGTAATGAGATCAGCATCACGCTCAGCAGTGTTATTTATCCCCATAAATGGGTACTCGTTTAACATATGAGTGAGATCATAGTCCGTCACAAGCTCGTGAGTTCGAAAAACACCATGGAACACGGTGAGATTCGAACTTATGACCCTGTGCACCGAAGGTGCGCGCACTAACCGCTAGACCAGCCAGACAGACTATATCTCAATAGATGCAGTAAATTATGCGCGCGATAACGGGATAGTTTACCTATCATTCCCACCACATACTACACATCGTCTGCAACCATTAGATGTGGGCATATTTGGACCTTTTAAGGCAAAATTAAAGATTGCGTTTAATGATTGGCATGTAAACAACCCAGGGAAAACGCTTAATATATACAATATTCCGAGATTGGCTAAAATTGCCTATTTTGAATCTTTTACCGGTAAAAACATTACAAATAGTTTTGAAAAAACAGGAATATGGCCATTCAACAAACATATATTCAGCGACGCAGATTTTGCACCCGTTGAGGTCTACAAGTCGTTCTCCGTAGCAGATCAGCAAGAGAACATCGCTCCAACCACACGCGAAAATGATATTCCATGCATCGACACACAACCGATTTCATCGCCTCCATTATCCTGTACTCTGCATCAGCCGCTACATTCCGATATTCATACAGCATCAACATCCAAAGAACCTATAACTCCCGAAATGATTCGACCTTATCCTAAAGTAAATAAAAGCGTGCCTACAAAAAAAAGCAAAACAGCCAGGTAAATCACGAATTTATACTGACACGCCAGAAAAGAACAGACTCGAGGAGATTGAAAAAGCTAGAAAAATTAAGAAAAAGGAGCAAGAACGAAGAAATAAGGCTAGAGAAATAAAGCGTGCTCTGAGTTTGCTATCTGAAACACATAAGATAGAAAATCCAAAAAGAAAGAAGAAAACTATAATAGAGACTGATAGTGAGACTGATACTGAAATAAGTCTACGAGAAAGTTCTACTTCTCCGATCGATGAGGTGTTTGAAGAATCTGATACTGACATCGAAGATCCCGTGTTAGCGGAAAATATAACAGAAGGAACGTTTTTACTAATTAAGTTTGAAAAACAACCGTTAGTTTTACATTACGTCGGGCAAGTTGCTTCCAAGTACAGCGCTACAGACTACAAAGTTTCATTTTTGAGAAAAAAGGCTGGATCTTGGAAATTTACCTTTCCAAACATCAAAGACGAGGGGACAATTTATTTGTCAGATGTAGTTTTAATACTACCGCAACCCAAATCTGCGTCTACAATAAGGACAGCAAGTATCTTTAGTTTTGATAAAAACCTATCAGCGTACAATCTGCACTAATTTTAAGAACTTGTTCGAGGAATAGAATTTTTTAATTGCCTTTTTTTGCCTTTTTACAACGAAGAAATGTTATTCAGTTTTTTAAAAATAATGAATCTGTGTTAATTTGATCTCTTTTACCAATAAATGAACTTTGTCAGTAACTTTGTTCTTTCTTTTGCTGGTTTACGAAGGTGCTGCATATTGTACGTATGTATCCCACGCTATGTACGAATGTACCCTCCATGTGGGGGACATTCGTACATTTACGGTGCCTTTACAAAATTTGCTATTACTCAAATATGGTACACCGTATCAACTTTAATTTACTCTATTTTAGAAGCCCAATATTGTGTCTATTCAACTGCATATTAGCTACTTTGAAATGACTTTTAGTTTTTTTTCTTTTCAGCCAAATAGTAAAAATCGTACGAATCTCCCCCACTTTCCCCTACTTACAACACTACTTGGTGCTTAAGCCAAAAAAAAATAATTTAAATTTGAAATTAGAGCTTGATTGTAATCGATGTGCCTCACAAGATTGCACAACTCCTTCTTTTTACGTGATCGAATCTTTATCGAAAACACTGCCGCTCTAATTTCTCTTCGTAGAGATTTTAGCCCGGGAACACTAACCTTAATTTTAGGCGCTTATTACTAACCATAAGTCATTTTGACTCACTACAGAAACTTTGGTATATCAATAGCTGCGCTTCCCATAAAATCAGAACCCTCCGCTTCCTACGACATTCGGTAGGGAACATATTTTTCAAGGAAAACATGGGTAGCGAAACCCGGTTTGGCGTATCGCACTTCTACGTAAAATGTAATCTGCGGCGCATGCGTCAAAATGACTCACATTAGTGTTCCCGGGTTAAACGTGTACGTGGGTTACCTGAAATATATTCTGACATGAAAATCTGTACGTGCTGTACAAAAGAAAAGATCAGAATTGTGGACTACACGCACCTGGAAGGGATAGAGGCAAATAGGGTGATTCAACTGACGTTGTTTTTTCGTTGAATTTCCTCATCACCTCTGTTCCTTCCACGCCTGTGTTGTCCACAACTTTCCGTGTGGGGCTGGCATAACTTATGCCGCATAAGATCAGATGACCGTGGAGTTATATTTTAGGCAATAAATTCCAGCCAGCTCAGAATGAAAAATAGGCAGTCCCTTTTCAGCCAAATAATGTTTATAATTTGGTAATTTTTGGTGCAGGTATTGGTATAGGTATAGGTTAGTTATCAGGATATCAATTGCAATTGATACTTGTTGCCAGCCGGGATATAAAGGAACAGATTGAAGTGGCACAGCGAATGGAATGGGCAGGCATGACTCCACTGATTTTTATTTGATCGTGCCTGGACGCTTCTATTATTAACAATCGGTCCTCAATAATCCGGGTGCGCTATTGAGGTAATCATCAAACTCATTCAAAGAAGTTGTTGATTGTCCTTACTCTTCCTTCGCATGACTATTAACACTAATATAATCGCTCTAGAGCCGGATTGGTTGAGACTCGTTTTTGAATCGATTGTGAGTACGTGCTACGTGCCCTACCAAACTTTCCTCTGCCATTATAGAAATTTCCTTCAAAGGATTTATTAATTTATCAATCGAAAAGTGAATCTGATCAATTAAGCTTTCATTTCATAGGGCTGTCTTAGAAACTGCGCCTCAAAAGTAGAATACTCTCAAAGAATTTTTTTTTTCCCTTCCGTTTCCTTCTTGCAGGTTCGGGGCGAGGGTCGTGATCGAGGTGGTAGCCCTAGAGACAAGTGCTTAAAAAACCGACACCAAACATGTGCTAAACAACCTGAAAACCCAGTATTGACAAGTGGTAAAAAACCTGTAGAAGAAGGTATCGGAAAGGTGTTAAAAGCCGTTACTGAAGAGGTTAGCGCAACTCCGAAAAACCTGAGGAGCTCAATGGAATGGAAAGACGCTACTGACCATGAAGAACATGAAGAAAACTGGTACTAAACAGATGATTAAAAAAAATCTGAAAAATGAAAAATCGCCGGTACTGAAGTCAGAGTACCAAACAGGCCTAACTAACTTTGTTTAAAGCGTTATTCGATCGCATCGCTTTACAAATGGAAGTCCGCCACGCACTGTCGCTAGTAGTTCTAGTCTAGGTATACGATGATTTTGGAGTTCGAGACCCATACCTATGAAATCACATTCAGATGTTAAATAAGTTTTAATTTGCAAGTTATTTGTTTTTATTAATCACATCTGAAATTTTTACAAGTACAAGACAAATGCATAGAACAAAACACACTTATTTTCTTACATTTATTTGAGATAAATTCACAGTTCAAAAGCAAATAAAATGAATCAATACAAACTAATTTCCACTTCGAATTCTATGTACTCGCACCTCCAATATGATGGCATTATTCCTTAAATAATTTCGACTTGAAATCACCTTATGCGGTATATGAATATACAAATTCTGTTCATAGTCCTCATTCTTCTTCTTTACAATCAAATTTCGTAAATAATCCTGTGCTTGACTCAAGTCCGGTGGCTGGTCCTTTAAAATAATATCAGCTTCCAATTTACATGGCCACGACAATAACGTATCGTACTCCCCCGGCACTACATTCAAACATGCTATCAGATTTCGTCCTTTCCAGTTGCCAATACCATTCAAGTGTACGTCCAACTGCAATAAATACAACATAATTTGTATTTTAACAACGAAATGACAATATACCTACTACATTGTCCTTTTGCCACATATTCCCCGAAACTTACCCGTAACGTGTAACCGTATTGTTTATTGCAAAACATTGGACTCTGCAAACAAGTCTCGTGCTCTTTTGCCTCGAGAAGCTTAGTCGAGTAGTCATCAATTTTCCAAATTAGATGTCCTGCAATTAGATAAGTCAACAACAAAGAAAATCCGAAATGAAATGCCCTTTGGATAGGACTTTGCATAGTGTAAACTCTCAGATAAGGAAGAATGTTCATACACTTGCCTCGAGTATTGTGAATGCCCATTAATTTATTTTGATAGAGCAAATGTACTTCCAAATCGGCTAGTCCTTGTCTGGTTCCGTGAATTACACGATCTGCTTCGGTTACAACTTTGGCCAATTTATCACATTTGTCCTCGGTGGTGCAGACAATGTTCTTCATACTTTTCACTTCGTAATCGAGTGTCAGTTGCTTTGTACTCAAATCGGAATTGGATACGAATTTTGTTTGAAGGTCATCCTGAATTGACTGGACAATGGTTTCGATGTTTTGTTGCATTATCCTGGATGAATAAATTTTAATTTTAGATGATTTTTTTTGGTTTTAGTGAACATACCGTTCCTGTTCTTCTCTTTCTCGGAGAAGTTCTTCCAATCGTAGTATTTCCATGGAAATTTCTTCGGCCGATTGCGAAGATTTAAAGGACATTTTTGTCAGTTGTTGTTGAAGTTTTTCCATTTCAACATCTATTCAAATTATAAAAATTAGTTTGTAAATATTCTAAGAGATACCAAATGTTTTATAATTTATTATAATGCTTGAAACAGAACAAAAGCAGCAAAGCAGCGGACAAAAGCACAGCACAATGCATTTTAAATTGGGTGACGTATTTTACTCTCTCATCACCTCAATAAAAAGCAGATAAGATCTTGGAAATAGGATGTCACTAACACATCCTGCGGCCTTAGTTCAATGCTGGATTGTCGCGCCTGTTATTTTTATTTTACTCTTGATGTTGCAAGCAACAGCATGCTGCCAGCCATTTGCATGCATTGTGCTGCTTTAGTCATTTTGTTCTGTTTCAAGCTTAAGCTGCACAACTTACTCAATTCAAATACTGAACCATCCGAAAAGTTGCTTTTGTTTTCTAATGTGTTAATGATTTGTTCGCGAACATTTTCTTCTTCGATGAGTTTGTTGTGAATTTGATCTATACGTGCCGATGTGGCAATTTGCCAGTTATGAATTTGCTGATAGAAAAGAAAAGAAAAAATGTTTATTACATCAATCGTTGAAAAAATGTTTTAGAGAAAAACAAAGAGGGTATAGTTACCTGCAACTGGAAAAATATACTCTGCATATCTTCGGCGACTTTCTTGAATTCTGAGCATCTGGCCGCCTGCTCTTCGTTTATGCATTTCTTGAGAGCACCTAACACATCGCCGGCTTTTTGGGTCCATTCATCTGAAATCTATGTACATTAAAAAAATATATTAGGTACATACATACATATATGTTTTCATGAAATGGACCATTTGTTAAAACACTTTGAATTGCTGAAAAGTGGAGTAGGTCTTACTGCCTATCCCTACCCCTACCTCCCCTACAAAGCTATATTAAGCTATATCTTTTGATTGAATATTGCGAAAAATTTTAAATTTGGGTCAAATGGTAGCTGTTAAATGTCCTAATTTAGTATTGAAAGTGTGCGTGATCAGACTCATCTACCCCTTCCTCCCCTACAAAAAAATTTAAATTTAAAACGGTTGTATACCCTCATCGTGCTATTCGTACAAATTGAACACGGTCTTGTTTTATATTGTGTAGGTCCATCAAAAGAAGGGAATTGAAATTATTGCATACTGTTAAGGAAAATGTTACTTGGGGGGATAAAGGATCCTGTGACAACATTTGCAAACACTTTACATAAATTTGTCTTCCAAGTATTGCAGCTTAAAACAGTACAACTTCATATAAATATTAGCTGGTTAGTGTGCTCACATAAGGGGGAATTAAGGCGCGCCCCTGGTTGGTGCGACCACCTTCGGTGCACAGGCTATGAATTCACTCAGATGTTAAACGTGTACCTACCGAGTACTCTGATGAGCGTCCTGTTGATCTCAACAAATCTACAAAAAGCAGCCAAGATCTTGGATGTCACTTACACATCTGAGCAGTGGTGCACCCAGGACTTTGTCCTGAAGAGGGCTAAGACCATCCTTATTACTGGAAATTTAAAGATGCTATTTTCCAGTAATGACGCTATACAGTAATGTTTCGGTCTCGATGCATTCATATTTTCTTTGCTTTAAATAGTAAAATGCATACTCATACTTTCTATTGTTTTCGTAAAAATCCCGTGTATTGTAATTGGTGAGTTTTCAATTCGGTAACCGAAAAAAATGCTAAGACAAATGGTCCGGATGCGTATAGGAAGTACGAGACACAAGCAATTCCATAATACCAGAAATACCGTTAGGTTTTCTATAATTTTGACTTGGCTTTTAATTGTTCATTTTTCTCTTTTACCTATTTTGCTGGCATAGAAAGAGTGACACTTGTGTGGATTTATTATGATTATGTGAGATTGTCAAAAAATGGGAAGAATACGCCTAGATTTATTAAATTTATACCTTAGGCCGCTATTACACAGTCATATATTGGTAATATATATTATAATAGATATTATCATATCCCTAAGCCTACTTGATTTCGCTTCCTGCACGTCTAAAAATTTATACTGAATGAATCGAGTAGGCTTAGGCATATGACATACATATTATAATATAAATATGACTACCCAGATAGCACAATACTGATGTTTTGTTGATTCTGTACTGAACCTTATATTCAATGTATTGATCCTCTCAGTATACCATTATTGATTCTTTTATATGGACGATGTCCGCTTTTAAAGCATTTTGATTGGTCGTCGTTTTCGAAAAGGGGAAATATTATTGATGATTGCCATCAATATTGTATCAAAATAATATCGGACCAACAGAATAAAAGAAACGAATTGATATCGATATAACATTGATATAATAATGAATATGACATCGTTACTCTATCGATGGCCTTTGCAAACCAGAATATTATTCATTAAAACAAATCTTTTTCTTACAAATTCTTTATTTTAGAAAAACTTAAAGTTACATTACATTACAACATTAACATTTTATTTTTTATTTTTTGAAAATTTGCACGTCGCAGTCCTTTTTTGAGTGCGGTATCGTATACGTACACATTATCCTCCCAATTCTCGTCCGAATCTCATCTGAAAGCAAGATTGAAACCAAAATAAATAAACATAGAGTAGATGTTACTTTCAAATTGATCACTTACCGAAATGACAAAAAGAGGCTGCAATATTTAGCTATTTGACTAAAATAATGAATTACGCGAACAACTACTGCCGACGGTTCAACAATTCCACAATAAATTGACAGGATTTTACCATTTGTCAAAAAATGGTCAACAGATCGTTCCCAAATTGATTCCGTTTTGAACCTTTTCTTCATAATACTTTTGATGGAAAACTTGATTAAAATTTACATTCGAAATTATTCGAACAAAGGGGCAAGATAGATTTATGATTACGCGGATCGATTTTATACTTATTATACATTGATATTTTTTATATTGTTGGCTGGCATCAATAAATTCCCATTACAGAATCAATTGCATAGAGGGGTAATTATTGAAGCCTTATTGATGTTGCAGGATCAGTTCCAAAATGCTATCTGGGTATGTAATGGAGCCCTTACATATAAAATTTGACAGTTCTATTCGTCGAATTTTCAATATTGGACGTGTAATTGTCAAATTTGAATTATTGACGTTTAGATTTGTGAAAAGCGACAGTTCTATTTGTCAGAATTTGAATAGTTGACGTAATAAAAATAAAACCCTACCTAAAAAACTAGGCCTGTACGATTTTCTTTTTTTCTGGTTTAAAACATTTAATAAGGTTAGCCAAATGTCGGAGCTAACTTTTGATTCATTTGTATTGTATACGCTTTCCATGCACTAAAATTTCGATGAACAAATGACATGGAAATTGTGAATACCCGGCACTAAGCCTCCAAAATATGTATAAAATTAGGCACAAACGAAATCCGTACCAAAATTTTGCTAATACCGTTCCAATGCATCCAGGGACAAAGACAGTGTGAGCCTGACCACTGACAAGACTCTATCTTGCAACGAACTAATCGTGATCTCTGAAGTGAATTAAAAAGTGAATTTTGATCAGTGACTTGAATAACGGTATATTGATGTTTTTGGACGAAAAAGCAATCTTCAATATTAACTCCCATGGCTCTTCGTGAGGACCAATTTCGATCAAACTCAAATGGTAATTAATAGGATAGGGTCGTGAATACTTAAGTAGCGGCACGATTCATTTTTCATTTTTCTTTCAAAAATTGTTGTTCTGGGAGAGGCTCTAGCCCCCTTAGCAGGGCCGGCCCTAGGGGTAGGCGAACTGGGCGGTCGCCCAGGGCCACCACATTTAAGGGGCCACAGCTCTCAAGGAACCTTCACTTTCAAGGGGCCACCACTCGGAAAGGGCATCAATTAAAAGGGGCCTCCATTCGACACCCGTTTGAGATATATACTTGAAATAAATTAAAATTAATATAAAGAGAAATAATTATGTTGTCACTTTACTTATAAAAAAAAAACCTGCCACAACATTTTCGAATTACGGTATTCAGATCCTTGAATTTGTGCTCTCTTAACAGACCACGTGAAAGCTAAGCATTGCTGCCATACAAAAATTTTAAAATCGAGATTAATGACTGGAAATCTCATACTTCTTCTTTACAAGACGTGACACCTTTAGGTCACAAGAAGTTTGAATTGGTGTTTATCATGAATAACGTAACTGCACAGACGTAACCGACGTTAGACACATAAAAGAGGATTGGAGGTTCCTGCATAGAAAACCGTCGGAAGCATTATTTAGAAACACAATGCACCGCCTGTACAAAATTATCGTATAATGCAGTGCTTCCCAAACGGGGCTTCGTAGAACACTAGGGTTCCCCGACGACTTCTCAAATATCGGAAATGAGTAATGTAGAAATAACAATTAATTGAAAATGCAAGGAATGCATAGAAAAATTCCACAAAATATTTAGGCTGCCAACTGAGCACTCCGGTGACTGCCAGTAATTAACGTAACTTACGCAAACTCATGAAACTCACAAGAACAGTCAGATGGATGATATTTTGAATGTTTGGCGTGTTGTTGTTGTTGTTGTTTCCAATTGGAAGAAATGGTTGGAAACCATTAAAGATATGCGTAGGTAACCCAAAATACATTTGTAATAATTTGCGATTTTTTAAATGCCAGAAACATGATCAAGAAAGAAGATTGGAATTCCATAGAAAAGGAGGTGATTGAAAAACAGCCAGTGACAGCAGCTCCCAATATTTTAATAAAACGCTAAAGAGTTTTTATAAAGCATCAGTCAAAGAATTAAAAGGGAAAACTTTCAGCCAATCAAGATCGGATACTTCTTTTTTTGTGTATTAGTAATGAAGTAGGGGCCACCATCATCCATTTGGCCCAGGGCCACCATAGTGCTAAGGCCGGCCCTGCCCCTTAGCCACTCCCCTGCGCCACGTTCATCGTCTCCCGAACATGTGATTTGACAAATGGCAAACAGTGGAGTACGCAGGGTTAATGTTTTTTTTAATATAGAAATTCACTGGTTTTAATCCACGCGATTTCGGGTTGCTTCTTATCATTGAAAAGGAATGTCTCAAGTAGGAATTTATTTTTTTAGCGCGCAAAAACTACTTGCAGTTGTGGAAAATTGCGATAAGACCATGGCTAAGGAGTCCACTTTGAGTTTCTTTTTGCTCAATTGGAAATTGAAATTTAAGGACAATGTATCGAGTTCCATGAATAAATATTTTAAAGGCTTCCTTTAACACCCCCCCCCCCCTTTGGTTAGCGAACACGGTAATTTTTTATATTACTACAATACAATACAACAAATAGGTTCAATATGCGATCTTTGAATGCAGGTTTGACTATTGGCCAAATCTCACAAACTTCCGTACTAAAAATAAAGAGGTAAACGGATGAAAGAAAAATGTTACACTTGTGGACAGAGTTAAAAAATCGTAGTTAACCCCATATGTATAAAAAGAAACCCATTTAATAATTTTCGATTCGCACCGCCTGATTTTTTAGTGTGTAGGTGTTCCATGACTCCCACAAGTTAGGGAAGCACTGATTTAACCCAATATAATGATACTCCAAACACAGTAGCGAAAATTTATATGAAAATTGAAATACTGTTGATTCACTTACCGTAGTAAAAAAAGCAAAAATTATTGATGAAATATTTTAAGGACTCAGTTTTTTTTCGTATGGCAAAATTGATATCTATTTTGCAGCAAAATTTGCTAAAAAAACTGTTAATTTGAAGTGTAATAAATACCGAAATTGTTATTCTGAAATTCAACATTTGATAACTGTAAAAGTATAAGTAATTTTGCAAAATGATCCCACTCCTCTCTGAAAAGCTATCTACGCCACTGAGTATATACGTCATTCATAATACTAAACGCAATGTTGGGTCAAATTGATGGCTACCGTTATTCAGCTTCCAATTCAATCTGCATAAGCCACGTCGGAAGAAGAAAAACAGTAACAGGTAAAATAGATGTGATCTTCATCTACTTCTTGAAAATCAGAACCAGAATATGACGTCACTACACTGAATAGACATAGCAAAGGCCAAAAAACAAAATCACAAACAAACGAGTTCTAATCGTGCGAATAGCACGATGAGTGTATACCCTATACCCATGTACAGACCTAGAAGGCACGCAAAACTCAAAATATTCAATATCATATTTTATGTGGAGGAGGGACGGGTAGATGGGTCGGACCTGACACATCTTTATTACCTTGTCAAGGCATCCAACGGCTACCATTTGATACTAATTTGAAGTTTTTCGTGATATTCTATCAAAAGATTTGCTGGATTTTTCAGTGCCAGATTCCGTTTCATCAGAAATGAATGCAAACATCAATGGAAGCCAGAGTTCATTGGTTCCTCGGATAGCTCAGGAGGACCTTACGAGTGCTCTTGAGATTTCTGAGGATGACCTATTGAATGCTATGCGTGATCTTGATGTTAGTATTCAGGCAGGACCTGATGGCATTCCTAATATATTTTTGAAGAATTGCATGCAATCGTTATGTCGTCCTTTTGCCTTTATTTTTAATTTATCCTTGTCTTCAGGTGTTTTTCTTGATGAATGGAAAGTTTCATACATAACGCCTGTTCACAAAAAGGGTCCGAAGCATCTTATTGATAACTATAGACCCATAGCTAAATTATCTGCAATACCGAAATTGTTTGAAATGCTTATTAAAAATAAAATAGATGTTTTAATTAGCCGCTTGATATCGCCATGTCAATATGGATTCCTGAAAGGAAAATAAACTTCAACAAATTTGGTATCATTTACTAAATTTTTTGCTGATAGTATTGAGCAGGGAATGCAGGTTGATGTGGTATATACCGATTTTTCGAAGGCTTTCGATAGAGTAGATCATAATATCTTACTCAAGAAACTAAAAAAATTAGGTATACAGTCCGTTTTTCTTAGCTGGGTGAAATCCTATCTAAGAGATAGGACTCAGTTGGTTAAGGTAAATGGCTGTACATCCCGCTCTGTTATAAAGTGTTCTTCAGGGGTTCCGCAAGGAAGCCATTTAGGACCACTTTTCTTTTTAGTTTTCGTAAACGATATCATCCAAAATTTTATATTCGTGCGCGTATGGCAGTATGCCGATGATATGAAAATCGCTATGAAAATACGCAACATTGATGACTGCCTTAAGTTGCAATCCGATTTAGAAAAGCTGCAATTTTGGTGTCGCGATAATAATTTAAATTTAAATGTTAGTAAATGAAAAGTACTTAGCATATATAAATTGAAAACTCCGATCTTCTTTGAGTACTCCTTAACAGGTAGTGTTCTTGCAAGGGTTGCCGAAATATCAGATCTTGGTGTAATTTTCGACCATGAGCTTTCATTTCGACAACACATTGATTACATTATTTCAAAAGCGAATAGTATGTTAGGATTTGTTAAACGTAACGCGCGCGAATTTAATGATCCCTTTACTTTAAAAATATTGTATACAGCTTTCGTTCGTTCGCACCTGGAGTATTGTTCTATTGTGTGGAATCCGTTCTATAAGGTGCATATCGAGCGCATAGAAAGAATTCAGCACAATTTTACACGGTTTGCCGGTTTGGTTTGGCAATTTATCAAATTGGCTGGCGTTTCAAGCCAGATTATAAAACTCGCTGTTCCTTACTGGGTTTACAAGCCTTAGATTATAGAAGAACATTTTTAAACGCTATGTTTATAAGAGACCTGTTTTGTTCTCATATTGTTTGTGAAGATATATTAAATAACTTTCAAGTCAGAAATATTCCTCACAATTTACGGCGGAACAACCTTCTTGTTCAGCCTTATCATAGAGTAAACTATGGGCTTAATGAACCAATTACAAGGTCAATTATTCTTTATAATAGTTTGAAGGACTTAGTTAATTTTAATTGTATTAATAAACTAATGTTTAAAAGAAGTTATTTTGATAAATTTCCTTATTAATATATTTTGTTTTCAGTTTTTTTTTTACGATCTGCTAGAGTTTACACTCGATTGATTGATTAGTCACTTACGTACGCATAGTAAGTAAAGT
Source organism: Microchrysa polita (assembly GCA_949715475.1). Taxonomy (NCBI): domain Eukaryota; kingdom Metazoa; phylum Arthropoda; class Insecta; order Diptera; family Stratiomyidae; genus Microchrysa; species Microchrysa polita. The sequence goes on along the minus strand of OX454417.1, from coordinate 16,417,922 downwards.
GATGCCGAGAAGCCAAGTCCCGGGACAAAAGCTTCTGTGAGGCAAAAAAAAAGAAGATATGGCTGAATATAACTTTGTAGGGGAAGTAGGGATAGGGGTAGTCGGACCTACTCCACTTTCCATCAACTCAAAGTATATGTCAGAATGACACATTGATCAAAATTTCAAGTCGATAGCGATATTCTACCGAAAGTTATGGCGGAATTAAAATATCAAGGAGGGGTAGTTTGTATGGGAGGTAGGGGAACCCGTGGTCCGATTTGGCCCATTTTGAATACCGTCCAAGATTTTAGCAAAAAAAAAACATTTGACAAAAATTTCAAACCGCTAGCTTCAATATTTCGGGAGTTATCGTGCTAACAGACAGACAGACAGACATGGCTTATTAGATTCAGGGACCGACCGTGATCATTTATATATATACTTTGCCATACCTCCGGTGGCTCCTTTGAGGTGTTACATAATATCGGCGTAACAAAAACAATATACCCTATGCCATCTTATGGGTATAGCGTAGGTATAAATATTTACCCTTGTTGAACACACAGCGGTTTGATTGGATAAAAAATTTCTTTGTAGCATCCAATATTTCACATTTCAGCTTGCCGGAAGAAGAAGAATGAACATCGCTTTCCTCTGATCGAGGTTTAAGATTAGAATTTGCAGAATGTTCGCCTGAAGAATTTTTGATATCCGGCAAGGAAAAATAACCTGTTTTGCCAACAAAAAAAAGCTGTAAATATCCTGCTATTGTTTTCAACTTCATATTCAACTTCAACTTCAAAAAAAGGCTCGTGTTGATCGGCGCAGAAAAATGATAAAAAATACCATAACGGTGCATCAAATGACCTGAATCAAATCGTCACCGGGGATGATCACGGATCTATGCCAATGGGCCGGAAACTAAACAGCAGTCGACCGTGTGGGTGTTCGAAAACAAACAAAAGTTGTTCGCGCAAGAAGCACTGCGAGGCAAAAGGTGTCGTGTTTTTTTCGGTCGAAAGCGTCCTGTGGCCTTTGTTCCACTTGAGGAACGTAGTACGGTAAATTCCGAGTGGTACACGACCATTTGCTTGCCCGAAGTCTTCTTCTTCTTCTTGTAGCGGTGCAGAGAGGTTGAAACCTCTGTGCATCTATGTGGGTACGATTTATGGTTCGTCAATGTTTGTGTGCGTGAGGTCTAAGGACAAAAACATAGCTGTTGCGATAGGGTTTTCCCACAGCGATATAGGGGTAAGATCAGTGGGCGCAGCGGGGCATTGAAACAAGTGACCCACATCATGAGGAGTACCATTGCAGTTTGGACAGATGTTTTGGATGTCCGGGCTTATGCGGGAAAGGTACGAATTAAGGCGTGAACAAAAGCCCGACCGAAGTTGAGCTAGTGTTACTCTAGTGGCTCTCGGGAGCCTAATCTCCTCAGGTGAAATTGGTGGTGGGCGCTCTGAGAGGACTCTATTCGCGCCTAAACTCGCGATAGACCGATTCACTTCTTCAGTGTGGATCGCTGCAATGGCGGCTCGGTATGTAACTTCATCGTAAGGATCCCTCTCTCTCAAGGTCTCGTAAACCACGCCTGACATGTCGTGGTGGAGGAATTCGGTCCATGAGATGATTATTGGGATGATCCTCACGGTAGCAACCAACAAGATACTGTTTTGAGAGTAGGAGATTGTGATCACGTATTGGCATCAATGTTGTCTCCTGATGTAAGTGATCCTGGGCAGACATCAGAAGGCAACCTGTCGCGATGCGTAGAGCGGCATTTTGGCAGACCTGAACTTTGGACCAGTTTGTGTCACAGAGACTATGTGTCCAAACTGGGGCTGCATAATCAGCGGCCGCTCGACCCACCGCTTTATAAGTAGCTAGCATGGTTTCTTTATCTTTGCCCCAGGTGCTACCAGCTAGAGCTTTTAGGATGTTGTTCCTACTGCGCATTTTTTCACAGACTGAAGCTGCATGATTCTCAGACGTCATCATGTTCTCTAGATGAAGCCCGAGAATTTTGGGGTTTTTAACAGTAGGAACAGAAGTGTTGCCAATACGTATATCCATCTCCCATCTGATTTACTCCCACCAAGTGGTTAGAAAAGTCGCAGAGGACGCAGAGCTGGTGAGGTTTCGGCTTTGGAAAAATGCCTCTAATCGTCCTAGATAGCGATTAATTCGGAGGCGCATTTCTTCCTTATCATTCCCTGTACGAGTACGGTGCAATCGTCAGCATAGGAAATCACCTCGATTCCTTCAGGTGGTGTGGGAAGGCCGGACATGTAGATGTTGAACAGAGTGGGGGAGAGTACCCTTCCCTGTGGAACACCTAATTTGATTTTCCTAAGCTTAGAACGTTTGCCTCGAAACTCGGTGAAGGAGTGCCGACCAGCTAGATAATTGGCAATCCAACGGATCTCTTGTGCAGGAAGATGCATATTCAACAAGTTTGCTAAGAGCATTGAATGATTGACCTTATCAAATGCACTTGATATGTCTATTTCCACCAGAATAGTTCTGTGACAACGACTGCGTTGATTTAGGCCATCACGAATGCGTGTAGTGATCGCATCGGGGGCAGTGGTGGTACTATGCATCTTCCTGAAGCCATGCTGGTGAGGTTCTAGCTTCGCATGTGCAACAAGAGTGGGGTGAATAAGGGCCTCCAGCGTCTTTGCGACAGGAGAAAGTATCGTAATGGGGCGGTAGGATTCCCCGAGATTTGCGCTCTTCCCTGGCTTGAGACAGGGAACAATTCGACCTGTTTTCCAGATTTCAGGGATGGCAAGCGTGGACATCGACAAGTTAAAGGCGGCCGGCCGTGAGATACTCAATGGCTGGAAGGTCGAGATGTTTCAACATGGTCATCGAAATGCCATCTGGTCCGAGGGCCTTGGAGTTTTTAGCATTCTCGATGACTTTTTTAACCTGGTCCGCTGTAAAAGATGGTATGGTTTCAACATTCCGGCTGCGAATCCGTCTTCTAATTTTGCGCTTGAGGCCTACAGACTTGGAATGTTCAATAAACTGTTTATTGAACAGGCTAGCACACTGAAGAGGATCGCAGGCTTTTGTGTTGCCAAATTCAATGGCGTTGTTGCCCTTTTCTTTCCGAGGATTGGAAAGGGCGCGGACAGTAGACCATAATTTGCTGACACCTTCATTGAGGTTACATTCATCGAGGTGCTGATTCCATTTCGCCCTCCTATAGTCTTTAACTTGTCGGTCAATTTCGGAGTTAAGCTCCTGAATTCTGGGATCATCAGGGTGAGCGCTTCTGATCTGATCGGCTAATCTGGCGGCACTAGTGGGGAAGTTAGGCCGAACTTTCGGGATACGTCCTGCCGGAATAAAACGTGCCGCGGCTGTGGTAATGACGTTCCTAATATTTTTCTCGGCCTTATGAATGTTGATCACGTAGCTCGATGAACTTCGCCGACGAGTAAGCTTTGAAACCATCCCAATCGGCCTTCTTGTGATTGACAAACGTTCGCTTCTCAGACTTAGTCATGTTCGCTGGTTTGTCAATTTTTATAATGATTGGGAGGTGATCTGATCTGAGGGTGGTACGTACTTCCCATCGGGAAGCAGCATTTAGGCTGGCACTGACAATAGTTATGTCAGGAGAACTACTGCAAGTGCCCACGACTCTAGTCGGCGAGTCTTTATTGAGTGAACAGAATTCTGAGGCGTCAAGTGAATCGGCGATAGTTATACTCCTGGCATTGTTGTTGAGGTCCGAATGCCAGAGCTCATGGTGCGCATTAAAGTCGCCAAGGATGACCCTGTGCTCTCCGGAAAGGAGAGGACCAATATCGAAACGGTAGCCTGAAGGGCAACTGGAATGAGGTGGTACATATATATTAAAAATTTCGATATTAGTACTCCCTGATGGAACTGAGATGGCTTGAATTTCCGCTGTACCGTCAGCAACTACATCTAATACACAGTAATGTACGGACTTGTGTATTAGGAAGGCAAGTCCACCTCCAGGGTGAGAATCATCCGTGGCGGCCGGTCGATCTTTCCGCAGTATAACATATTCGCTATGGACGCTTAGAGACGAGTTTGCGTGAAGCAACGTCTCTTGGATGGCGGCGATGAGAATTCTGTTGGAACTCAAGAAGTGTGTGATCTCATCGATTTTTCGGTGGATGCCATTACAGTTAAACTGTAATATAGATAGTGCAGTGAAAACCGCTGGAGGGGGAGGGCCAGGCGTAAGACTGGGTCTGGCATTCCTTATCATATTGCTTGGTGGTATAGGGGGCAGTGGTGGAGAAGGTGGGCTGGGAGCAGCCCTGGGTTGCCCGGAATTTATACAACCTGCTGCAACATATGCCAAGGAGTGTTGACCTTGTCTTCGTAACCCCGAACACCTAAAGTGAACCCATTCCCTGCAGCAATTACACTGCACTGATCTGGCATTCGCACCGATTCGTTGGTTGCAGACACTACAAATCCATACCTCTGGGCCTGGATTTGTTTCAACACCGGCGCGAATTGCCCGAAGTCTTGGGGGAAATTGGCAAAACGAACAAGAGAAGACGAATCAATCTTCATCATGACAATGCAACCTCTCACACATCAGTTCAAACTGGCGCCTATTTAAGCGGTTAAAACATTGAATTGACGAATCATCTGCCTTACAGCCATGACTATTAAAAATAAATTAGGTGGAGAACGGTTTTTTTTTCGCCCGAAGCAACTGTTGAAGCGTTCAGAAGCTATGTTTTGGAGGTGTCTCCATCGGAGTGGAAAAAAATGCTTCGAAAATTGGTTTGAGCGTATGCAAAAGTGTCGTGCTCTGTGGCCGTGATCGTTCGGTCGCCACTCTGTGAAATAGACACTCATAGAGAAAAATCACCAGGCCTGTTTTTCATTAAATTGTTCCATTTTTTTTAATAACAGCGTACTTCAACTAAATATTGATACTTTTTTTCTAATAACACATTTTTTCCTTGTATGGGTATCATAAACGTTTTGTTTTGTCTATCAATGCTCGTCTTGTCTTAACGACCCATTTTTGGGGTTCCGCGAACGAATTAGACGATCTCAGGGGTTCCGCGTCTTGAAAAAGTTTGGGAACCACTGCCCTAGACCATATTATGGGTATAGGGTATAATTATCATCATTTATCGTTAAAAAGTCATGAAGGCAATTCTCGAGTGTCCTTTCTTAAAATTGGCTTTACAATTTTAACAACGTTCTAACAATATTTTTCTAGCTGCAATTTAAATTGCTGGCAAATCTTAATTGTGGTTGTTTAAATAAATTATGTACATACTTCGCCCTTTCCCTGAGAAAACTCCTAGCTCTAAGCTCGAGGGTGAACAAAACTGTAGGCTTACCCAAACCAACGTTATCATATTCATTACTTGGTCAAACATTATTTAATAGCCAAAAAATGTTCACTTGTTTGTTTGTTTATTACCATAGAAATAGAAGGCGTATTCACAGATATCACATTGAACCCGCAGACAACAGACATTCCATATCATAATAGCAAGACTCACGTAATGAACAAAATGCGAATATTTGCCAAAACTCAGACTCAATTGGATATGCGGACATTACGTACCTACATATTGTGACAAAGACCTTAATCAACGACCATGTCTATAAAACTGTTCGATAAGTGATTACAACCCACGCCCTTCACACACATACCTGATTATGTTTTCGTATACTTCCAACATCGGTGATAAGATGTAATCTCTGTTTAATCTCTTCATTCAGAACAGATCTGAGCGCCGAAACATCCTGCTCTAGGATCAATATTCGATTCTCATAGTCATTATCCTTGGCATCGCCGTCGCCATCATCTCGCACCTTGGGACAACTTTTCAGATGCGAATTCATTCGCTTGCGCGGTACATACGAACTGCACGAATTCGGACATTTTTCCAATACTTGACCGCAGTGTATAATGTGCTCCTGAAGATTAATAAAAATAAAAAATAAAATAAAAATATTTTTGATAAACCATTTGTGATTCATATTGTATAGTCACCTTAAAACTCTGTGTATCCAGCCACTCGTTGCAGAAATAGCATGATGTTTTCTCGTATTTAATTTGTGTCGTCAGTTTCGGTGCATAATCGTCGTTTTTCTCCATAGTGATGAATGATGATAAACACTAGCGACTCTCACAATCATTAGAAATGATGTCTCAAGGAAGACTGCTTTAATTGATTATTTTTTTTAGTATCGACTCTATGTCAATATTATCCGCGAATCATCATACGCACTACACACATGTTGCACTTTACACTGTATCTACTCGACTCATATTCCAATTTTTCCGCTGTTTAATTAGCTCTGAAAGTGCAGCACCTACGAACAAAAAACCACTGTATCCACTGAGATGAAAAGTTAATGAAGCAAATCTGTCCAGTCAATAGACTGTGACTATTATTGATCACCAAATAGATACACACAATTAAATTCGGATACGTATAAAAAGCGACGATCGATCGTACTACGGAACTCTTCCAATAAAACCATGAGAACTTTTTGAAAATATTTAGTAGTGTACCACAAAGCGTAAGTGATATGATATCCAAAAATGCCTTATCTTATCAATTTGCATTATGTATTTCTCTGAAGAGAATATGCGCTCAAAATGAAACGCGGTTATCGTTATCATTCGTGACGTCATAGCATCTATTGATAACCGACAACCGACTAATAGATATGATGGAGTTAATTTCATAAATGTGTAGGTACTGTACGGGTACATGCTTCAATAAATTTGTAGAGAGGTATCAGATACTACGTGTCGTGCTATTTGTTGAGATGTTTGTTCGTCTCCCAGGTGATACTATTATGCTCTGTTTGGTTGCGCGCATTTTAGTATAGGTTTCCACATTTTGACGAGATTCAGTTTAAACAGCTGATCGCGAGCTATTAGTCATTTATTCCACATAAACCTCCCCAATATGACTAAGAACTCAAACAGAGCTTCAATTTATCTAGTTTTATCGTAGCTATGACAACCAAATTTTTGTTATCATTCAAAATGTTTATCAAAGCTGTGTGGTGTTGACTCTGTTACGATAAGCGTATTCAAATGAAATGGCGCCGCTTCTTTGAGTAATGATGAATGAGATCTTACGTGTCAAGGTGTATTTACAATGTTTTTCCACCTGTATGAGAAGGAACGCCAAAGAGTAGTTCGAAAATCAAATCGGCTTTATTTTATTGGATTTTGTCAGGGCCGTGGAGAGAAAATCCGGGCCCCGGGGGACACTGATTCCGGGCCCACCTCTTCTATACGATAAAAAATCATGAATCCAAGAAAATGCTTAGTAACAAATTTTTAAATATTTTTAAACAAATTGTACAGTGAAATCTCTATAATCCGGGCTCCGTCTAATACGGAACACCTCATAATCTGGCGTCCTCACTGAATTGTCTCAGTCTCAGTAATCGGGATGTTTTGTCTGGGATCGGTAACGATAGATATTTGACTGTTTTAAAGCGGTCTTCTGCGGATTCAGGTGCATTTTGAGATTTAAACTTTGAGCTAAAATCATGGGTTTTAAAATAAATACGAATTGTAGAAAAATCAAAATAATAAAAAACTGATACCGGATAAGCCACTTGCCCAAAAACTTGGAGAAACTGAATTCAATCGTGAAGCATCTTTACTAAACTCACAAAAAAACGGGGTTGACTGGATAGTTCAACACGTGTGTGTCTGTGTCTTTTTTTTCTCAAGTATATTTTGAAGACGATTCGAGAGTTGGAATTACAGAAGACAAAATCATTCTAGAATGAGGTTCGTTCGTTTTACTTGCATTATTGGATAACTAAACTTCATAAAAAAGCGACTGCTTATAGTGTCTTTCTAGTATGAAGTTTCGTTGCTAAAATCTGCCCGTGATGATAAAAAACTTTGTACGACCAAAAACAACAGAGTTGTAAAAGTTACCCCGCCACAAAAAAATCATCTGCCGCAAAAAGAATACATATCACTCCAATCCGCCGCTCATATGTAATATTGTTTTAGGTGTAAATGCTGGAGAAGTTTAAATGTACAGGACTACTTCTTAAAGTAATTTGGTGGGAGCCGTCAAAGTGACACTGAATAAAAGGCTAAAGCTCCCACCAAATTACTTTAAGAATTAGTCCTGTACATCCTGTATAATTTGTTTTTTGGTGGACGTTGCCTATGGAAGACTTTAGCCCTGTCAATGAAAAAAAAAAAAAACAAGTTATGTCCGGTAATCATAGACTTGTTCGCTTTCGTTTTTTTTTCGATTGGCGGGCGATACGCTCTCGCGTCTCTTGATTATTTAATAGTCGTACCCTTTACGCAAGATACGCATAAAACGTTACTGGTAGTCTTCTAGCATTTAGTTCCCAAGAAAAAAAATTTAAAAATTATTAATTCCCGTGTCCCAACGAAATTATTTAGAAAACGTCTATTCTTTTGTTGAAGTAAAGGGCAAAGCAGAACGCTTACGTTACGTTAATTGCCGAACACCTATCAAAGATGATTCAATGGAGTTTGTATGCAACTGCACAGAACGCACGTAACGAAACGGAAGCTTTCGGAAAATTTTTCGAAATGTAAAATTCCACGGAAATCCATGTCAGTTTGTTTGTCATACTTATACGATAATGTTATTTATTATTTTTTATTTTATTCTTTTTTAAATCTTGCGTATATATCGTACTGCTAAAAGTCCTTAAAAAACTCGATTCCTTCAATTTTGCTTTTAATTTTAAATGCCTTTTTAAATTTGACGTTTCGGAACAGAACGTACATACATACGTTCTAGTTTGCCATTAAAGGGCTGGATAGACATCGGGCGGAATGAAAATGAAATTTTTGTCCGCTGCGATTTTCTCAATGAAAATGAATGCTTACTGTCGTGGAACATGTCGGAAATGATGGGGAATTCCCAGGGCCGGATTTACCCTCTGTAGCGCCCGTGGGCAGTAGTCGAGTTGCCGCCCTTCGTCACTAGTTTAAGGTGAAAATAGATCAGTCGCATTAATGGGAGGTGGTGTACAATTTTGTTTAACGTACGTTGGTTTCCGGCGTTTCTGGAAGTAGCAGAACTTCAGTGAAAATTGCAGTTAATTTAATTCTTAGAAAAGTATTAGGATTGAACTTCTAATCAAAGCTAATGTTCAGAATGGAGGAGCGGATAGTCCTTGGAAACCGTTCTCCCGCTAGAGCCCACTAAATTGATTGTTTTCAGTACGGGATGAGTTTCCGTAATGTTTAGTGAAATTGAAGTCAATCGAAAGGTCTCGACTCCCAAATAATGGATATTAAGTCCTTTTTCTCTTAGTCACAACCATTCTCCAGCTGCAGCCCCAGGAATTGCCGTTTTAAATACTTAATGAAACCAGCCCGAAATTGCAGTTTCCGGAAGGAGGTGGGATATGCTATAGCAGGAAAAAGAAAGTGGATCAGGGAATAGATCCGTTTATTGGTGGTCAAGGTGGTCAAGACCTTTCGTTATAATAGGGTAGAATTAAAAAAAAAAAGTAAAAGTGTCCTGTGTTCTTGGTCCCGAGTGTATGTCACTTCTCCCACGCTCTGTGGCTCACTTGGTTGCGTCGCACTCTACGATGCTATTAATCTAGAGGTCCGAAGATCGAATCTCGGCGTGGTCCAGGAAATCTATAGTGTTTGTAACATTCTATACAGTCCTCTATATGCAATGTAAAGCCCCTCCCAGACCAAGAAATTATAAGGAAAAACTCTAAAATGAAAGATGAGGCCAGGCATCTTGTTGCAGATTTTAAAAAAAATTGTGTTCTTGGCTCTTCACCAGTGTCGTCGATGGTCTGTGCCGGTTACAACATCATTACCATAATTTTAGAAACCTCTCCGTGTACAAACAAGCGCACTGGTTTGAGATGATTAAAAAAAGTTGTCTCCGCCTGCTTCTTTAATCATTTTCACCGAACTCTAAATATTTTTCACCGCAGACATTGTAAAAAAGCAAATCAACTGAAGATTTTATTTTTTCAGTGATATTTAAGTTTTTGAGACTCTATCTAGACGAAACATTAATTTTACTTGTCCATAATTAGTAAGTAACTTCCTGTACGTAATTAAGGTAAAAAGTAGAAGGCATCGGTAAAACATATTTTTGTAGGAAATTTCGCAAAAATATATTATCATTGCTGTACAAATATTTTATAAACGATAATTGAACTAGATACAAGAGTAACATAAAGAACAGTCATCGGTGCTTGAACCCATTAGAACGGTACTAACCCAACTTCGGTTCGGTTTTTGTTTGTGCCTATTAATTCAATTTTTATCTCGTGTAGTACTGCGAGCATTCACAAATTCTGCTCTGTTTGCGGTGGCAATTTCTTCCAATACCCTGCTGAGCCCTCTGGAATTTACATTTATTCCTTCGCATCACTATAGTGATACCCAGAACAATCCTTAGATAATCCAGATTCACGGTGATTTCACTCTTTCTGCACTGAACTCACCAACGTAGGAAGATCAAAATGGGAAACAAAAATGTAAGCCAAAATTATAGAAAACCATTCGCTCTAACGGTATTCTTCAGAGCGATGATTGCGGAATCGAATGATGGTACTAGGACTTGAAAATCCACAAAAATCACGAACATGACAAATGTTCAGTAATATGGCTAGCCTTAGCCCCCTCCAGGACAAGATCCTGGTTGCGCCACTGCTCGAAGTAGACTATAAACAGCTGAGTGAACGCACCATGCCCCACAAGGGGTTTCGGTACAAACAAGTAGAAGAAGAAGATAGTGGTGAACTGGCAGGTTGAAGCCTACGGCGGCATTTTTAACGTCGAGGATCAATTGATCAATCGTTGGATTGCAAAAATAAGGGTCAAGGTCGGTAGGGTGGCAGAATTCGAAACGTTTACTGACATCAGATATGTAAGTCCGCCATACTGACCAACGGAACGACTTTTGCAGTGTTTTCTTTACTTTTTTTCTAGTTTATTTAAACTGCCTCCTAAAATATCGAAATGTCTATATTTCACACAACATTATTCAATGGATGAAAGTTTCCGCCTTTAAAATTGGGGGAATATGGGAAATCCGGTCCTGGATGCATGATATCTCATCATAAGATAAGACAAAGTAGTATAGAAATAAAAGAGCCAAAAACACTTTCACTGTCAACTATGATATCTCCAGTTCTCTACTTTTTTCGAGTTGTGATTGCTAATATTTTCACGAGAAAGCAAGTTTCAAAAATTTGCCGCCCCTTAAAATCTGCCGCCCCGGGCAGCTGCCCGGGTTGCCCATATAGGAAATCCGGCCCTGGGAATTCCATAAGCTACAATCCGACTAGGGTTCCAAAGTTTTTCTCGGCCATTTTACGTATTATTTTTCGATTCCCCGGTCATTTCACCGTGGAAAATATCTAATGACCGGGGAATCGATAAATAATACATAAAATGGCCGAGAAAAATGTTGGAACCATATTTGGATTATAGCTTATGGAATTCCCCATCATTTGCGACATGTTCCACGACAGTAAGCATGCATTTTCATTGAAAAAATCGCTGCGGACAAAAATTTCATTTTCATTCCACCCGAGGTCTATTCACGCCTTAAGATGCCATATTTATGCCTATGACAGATATCCAAATCATTATGACGATAATCCGTCATAATGATGAAAGTTCGAAATTGAGGTGACACATATGTTTTCGTCATTAGGATTCGTCATTTACTTTTGACGTTTGTGTAAACGATGAAAATGTCCCTTATAACAGCGATATTTTGATGAATATTCTGTTCAATAATTTAAAGACACACTTTTCTTGAAGATTTTGAATGGAAATGCGTAAAGATTGATAACAAATTTAATATTTTTGCACAAATTCTTGTTCTTCAATTTTGCAACAGATGGCGTCACCTGTCATTATTGAGCAAATGATGGTCCAAATGTGTAATTTGGAATTCGTCATAATGATGGTAAATTTTCGTCATAATGACGTATTTGCGTCATTCGAAGTTAAGTGTGTCAAGCTTTTTATATTTGCTATATTTGAACTTTGATATCAAGAAAGCCTTGAAACTTTCGATAGTTTTTCTCGATACGATAGGATCATACATAAATATTATGTTTAAATTCGATTTGAAGACTATACGAGTGAGATTAGCTCAAGTATGATCATTTTCCATATGAATAATAAAGGCTGTACAGGCAAAATAGAAAGTGTATAATGCAAATTTATTTCTGGGCACCAAATATATACCGCCAATCCGCTACGCTTATTGTTTTTTCTCTTTATGAAGATTTTTCAAAGGAAACAGCTGTGGTTTAATATGTACCTCAACCCTCACAAAGGTTCTAGGAAAACAAGGCGGATACAGTTCACAGTTCTAACAAATGCTTGGGGTGCTCAAATCTGTAATTATTAGCCCATTCGCAGTGGCCCAGAATGTTGGTCGTTACTCTATAAAATTTGCTTTTGAACTTAACACCGCTACGAATTTACAAAATGCTTTTTTTCCTATTTAACTTATTTCGTAAGTAATTCGCGGTTTTCTCTAGTACAGAAAAACCTTCAAGTTTTTTGTTACCGAGTACTGGATAGATAATTTAAAATGAAGGTTTAATAATTTATGTGACCAGCATCTCGATGTTGGTACCTTGAGATTTTTTTTATTAGCAGCAGCAGTACGTCCACAAAATAATAATCGCGCCAAAAGTCCTTCTAAAAAATCGAGCTATACAGGGCTCCTATTTTTACTTCGAACACAAACGATCATGTTGATTTGTTGATTGAATATGATGATTCGGGCCCCTAGCTCTACAAATTCAATAATAGACTAGGGGCCCCAAGCCTCGTGCAGAGTATATTACTTATTGTTGTTAAAACGCTAGAAACAGCAAGGTTTCTTAGTTCAAGACCTCCAAATAGCAATTTGTGTGTTAACAAAACACTGAAGCACAACTTTTGTGTCAAAATCCGGGCCCCTATGAAATCCCGGGCCCGGGGGGAATCATCCCGTCCACCCCTCTCTACAGGCCTGGATTTTGTATGTGGGTTCTTTGTAGGGATGTCAAAAACCGGACGGTTAGTCCGGAAACCAGTACTTTCAAAACGATTAACCGGTTTACTTTCGTTTTTTTCTTCCTCCGGTTTTAACCCGGCCGGTTGTTTGTTCATCCGGTTAAAACCGGAAAAAAATTCTTTCAAATTCCTACAATTATTCATATTTTCTTGATTTTTCAGTCAGCAATTCCATAACTTGAAATTTGAAATTTCAGCCCTTAAACATATTTTCGAACACTCTCGTTATGACTAATGCTACCAACTATACTGTTTTTAACCCCAGAGTGGGCGCGCTATGAGCATTTTGCCGCCCTCACCAAAAAAACCTTAATAATTCGTAAAATAATTCTTCGTTAAGTTTGGGCTTTTCAGTAGCTGTCTCTTTTTTCATTCAGAACTCGTGCCGTAAGGCTGTACGCCGTCAGTGGGTGGAGTGGGGCTAGAGAAGGTTGTTGTTACAATCAGGCGGCAATTTGCTCATCGCGCGCCTTCTCACGTAGGTAAAAAAATCACATATAAAAAAACATGTTTTTTGCAAAGTTGGAATGTTGGGTATGTTTTATGGTGCATTTATTGTAAAAACTATAAGAACGCTGTTAATTTCCTTTTTTATGAGTATTACATACGATAATGTAGAATATGTTAAAAGTCTATTAAAATGCGTTGCGTTTTCCAAAACCTTTTATAAACCGAAGTTCCCAAAACAGATTTCAATAAATATGTTAATTTGTCATTGCTTATTTGTGTTTTACTTAAATCTTGAGAAAATAAATTAATTTATTTGCTTTATTCCTACTTAAAATGGTCACTGAAAAGGAGCGGCAAAATGCTCCCCACGCGCCCACTGACGTTTCTCGGAAAGACGCGCCCACTCTAGGGTTAAAAGGAGACTCCTTTTTTTTCCTATTCTGATCCTTTCAGAATTCTGTCCTTTTTTTGATACTTCATCCGACCTTTTTTTACAAAGGAAAAAAAGTTCATTACTATTGAATTGAGATTATAATTTTAATCGAAACACCGACCTGCATCAAACGCACTCTAGCAATTGTCGCGAATGTTCTAACTACTTATGCAATGACTGTTCTAAAAAACGAATTGTCGGAAAGGAATTTTCTTTGCATTACAACGGATGCATCCAATCACGGAAATATTAAGTCCGATATTTTATTCACACAATCGGAGTACGTGTGAAGATGTTGGAGCTTTGTTCATGAAAAGGTGAGATAGTACAGATCATTTCCGAATTGATAAAACGTACTGCCGAGTAAAACGGAATCGCCGAAAAAGTTGTTGGATTCTGTAGCGGCATGCTGTCCGATTATTTTCGGCTCACGTGACCGTGGTGGAAGCAACAATGTTTTTAATATTTTGAAACCATGGAAACCACAAATTGTTGGTGTTGGCTACGCTGCACACATAGTTTTACGCACTGAAGTCGGCCTGTGACCGACTGCCAATGGACTTGAAATGCATGGTCGTGAAAATTTAGTCGCATTTTTACATAAACACAGTTCGTGTTGAAAGGTTCAAATCAATTAAATCTGCGATTCTGAAAATGCAGAATATTTCAAACTGCTGGGTTATGCCAAGACGCGTTTTTTGGCTTTGGGACCTGTCATAGCCTCGATTTTAAAAATCTTCGAACTAGTAAAGGCATATTTTTCGGATCTCAAGATGTGTCCAAAAATAATCGAGGACTTTTTTTATTCGCCCTTTTCTAAACTTTGGCTGCTTTTCGTGAAAGACACTTAAATCCATGTCCACAGTCAAGATCAATACTCGTTTCGTGTGTGGACTTCTATAACTTCATTAAAACACAGCCAGAACTATTGCGAAAAATTTCCGGTCAGGCGAACACGATTTCAAGCACCCAGAATCGAGTCCGGGTGCAATGTCAATTGATATGTTCTCTAACGACGAGGCTGACTAAGGCGCGTCTAAGGTAACGATAAGTTGGACGAACATAGTCGTGAAACTTTTACAAACGATATTTCACATGTTGTCCAAGTCATCGCTACGGGCCCGATTTAGCTAAGTTAGCAAACTTGTAAAATTGTTACGTGTTTGCAAAAGTTGACTTCCAATATTGTCCACCTTATCGTTCATTGGAGACGTACCTCAACAAAATTTCCTTATTTTCATTTATTTCGATTTGATTTTTACCTTAATCGTATTATATAGGGTCCGCCAATAAGCGCGCTCGAACTTTAAAATGAAATAAAGCAAGTTGTGTGAGAGGTATAAATGAAATTTATTTTTTGTTTGAAAGAGTATTCGAAGGCATTTTGTATGGAAAATAACATCGTTCAAGTGGCCACCTCGGCTTCGCTTGGTGGCGCGCATACGAGAAGTCCAATTTTCAATGACTCTGGCGCACAAATCGGGCTGTATTTCATCGATGGCGTGGCGTATGTTGACTTTGAGGTCATCAGTGTTTTGTGGTTGGTTTGCGTAGACCTGCGATTTAAGAAAACCCCACAAGAAATAGTCTAGTGGGGTTAAATCGCACGATCTCGGTGGCCAGTTGATGTCGCCTCCGCGCGAGATAACCATTCCTCCGAAGCGCTCGTGCATAAGATCAATTGTGGCGCGCGCTGTGTGGCTCGTAGCGCCGTCCTGCTGAAACCACATATCCTCGACATCCATATTGTCGATTTCATGCCAGAAAAAGTTCGTTATCATGGATCTGTATCGTTCGCCGTTTACCGCGTTTACGGGCGGAACGTTGCTCGAACCGATGAATGATTTTCGTAAGAAGTTTTAATGATTTGCACATGTTGCTCGCGGCTGAATTGGTTCATGGTGATTTGTGAAGATACACTGAATAATAACAACTAGGTTTGATAACTCTACCACAAACAACATGGCCGCCATGAGCTGTCAAAGATCGAGCGTCCCTATTGGCGGACCCTGTATTATACGCCAGTAAAACTTTACAGAAAAAGGCCTAACCTCGGGTTTCAGAGTATTATTAACTATATAAATCCAAATTTGCAAACCTGGGGACCCTGTGCTAATTTTTTGGCGAGCTCTTTTTTTACATTTTCAACAATATTTTTTTTAAATAATTGTCTTGGATAAAAACTGTGTTTGGCATTTTGAAAGTAGACAGAATTTCCAATCCAATGATATCCTAACCAATTTTCTAGGTCAAATATTGACGAAATTATAGGTTTTTAAGAATAGGGTATTTTTTACCAAAAAATTGCGAATTTCAAGTAAATGTCGTTTCGGCAGACAACATAAGCTTAGAATTCGCCTTTTTTTTGTGGAAAATACCCTATTTTTGAAAACCTGTATCTCCGTCAATATTTGACTTACAAAAGTGGTTGGGATATCATTGGATTGGGAATTGTCTACTTTCAAAATGCAGATCATCGTTTTTTTCTAAGATAATTTTTTTTTTTAAATATTGTTGGAAATGTAAAAAAAGAGCACAAAATCGCTCTTTTTCGCTCGCCAAAATATTAGCACAGGGTCCCCAAGGTTGCAAATCTGGATTTATATAGCCAGTAATACTCTGAGGCCCATTCTCTCGTAGATCTTATAGAATGGTTAGTCTTATCGCCTAGAAAAGACACACACAATATTCAAAAAGCTTCTCCGTTATATTGAATTGATTTTTTGTTAATTTTGCATAGTTATGTTATCTTTTGCTTATTTACGCTGTTGGATGAAAGTGCGCAATGATTTTCTCAATCTAAGATGATGGCTTAACCAAGCAAAATATGGCGTAGCTATGCAAAATAAACAAAAATTGCATGCAATACAATGGAAAAGCTTTCTGAATATGGTTTGTGTCTTCTCTACGCGATAAGACTAATCAGCCGACAGGTACTGAATAAGAGCTATCAGAAACCCGGCCTGAAACAGATAAGCGAACGGTAGTATTCCATTTATTCCGAGTTAATGTCGATTTTGACAGTTCGCGCACAGCATCAATGGTTTCCGGAACAACAACTGATTTTGGACGACCTTCACGAAATTCATCTTAAGCTATTCGTTGCTATTTAAGACTATAAGGCTATTCATTGCTATTTCAAGCTATTCACAGCTATTTATAACTATTTTAAGCTATTCATAGCTATTTATAACTATTTTAAGCTACTCAATGCTATTTTAAGTGATGTTAATTTATTTATTTAATTTTCATTGCTATTTTAAGCTACTTATTGCTATTTAATACTATTCATAGCTATTTTAAGCTATTCTCATTGCTATTCAGCTATTCAAATCTGTTCGCTGATATTTTATTTTATTTATCTAATATTCATCGCTATTTAAGACTACTCATTGTGATTTTAAGCTATTCATTGCTATTTTAAGCTATTCAGATTTGACCGCTGATATTTTAATTTATTTAATATTCATTGCTATTTTGGACTATTCATTGCTATTTTAAGCAATTCATTGCTATTTTATGCTACTCGTTGCTATTTTAACACTAGAAGGGTCAGGAATTTTGTATACCTAATAGGGTCACAGCCGTCAATTTGACGGCAAGGTGTTTATAGCTGAATTGGTACTCCCAGAAATATAAAAATCAATCAAGGATTGGGAATTTTGTCTAATTTCAAAATGCAGATCATCTTTTTTTTCTAAGGTTATTTTTTTTTTTAAATATTGTTGGAAATGTAAAAAAAAAAGCACAAAAATCGCCCTTTTTCGCTCGCCAAAAAATTAGCACAGGGTCACCAGGGTTACAAATCTGGATTTATATAGCCAGTAATACTCTAAAACAGTTAAGCGAAAGAACGGTAGTATTCCATTTATTCCGAGGTTAACCCATTAATGCCTGATGTTACATATATGTAACAGTAAGACATCCTTCGTTTCAAACGGCTGCTAAAGGAATAGGATATCAATTCGGTACTAAAAAGTGTTTTATCCTGTAGTGGACACTATTAGCAATTCGTAGAAATCAATTTAGCTCAATTTGATTCACTATTGTGGAAGTTATAGAGGTTTCTTTCTGATGGTTTTTTCGATGTTGACGAAAATCGTCATGATGGCAAAAGTAGAAGACGAATTTTATTTTTATATTTAATTGTATGAAAAAAATTGGCAAAAAATTAAGCGTATGACATTACATGGTCTTTTTGAAACAATACAAAAAATAAATGAAATAAATATTGTCCGTAGTTTACGTTTTATAAGTACTTTTATAACACTGTTACATATATGTAACATCCGTCCTGATATGGGGAAAGTGCACTCTTCGTATACGAGGTGTATGAGTATGTACTTTTTTAGTGTTTTTTTTTTTATTTTATGGAATTTTTACACTATTGACGCGATAGTCCGGATAAATTATAAAAAAAAAAGAAGTCCGGATTCTCAAAAAATCCGGATTAACGAAAATTCCGGATTTTAACAAGACATTTTTATCTACGAAAATAGCATAAATAGTCTTCATAAATGTTAAAATTTAAAAGAAAAAATGCTATTATTTAGGTTTTTCCTTAAAATTAGTCATGTCACATGATTTTCTAGACCCTTGTGTCTTCTCGACTGGCAAATTGAGCGGCCATATCTGGCATAACATACCAAAAATATTGAGAGTCGGAATTAGAATTGCTCTAAAAATCCGGAATATGGATACAATAGCTGTCCTATGTGGATTAAAATGATAGCCGGAGTCAAGTATCCGAAGCAAGGAGTCAAGGCTTTATTTTCATGAGGCCAAGGATTAGTTATTCTATTTAATTCTGCTAATATAATATTTAAAAGGATATATTTTGAGCTACGAAAGAAGAAATGGTTTCTAATGTAGACCAAATTATAGACAAGGAGGAATTACAGGCTCTTTATTTAGTCCTTTCTAGACAAATTGGGCGGATGGACAAATTGACAAAAAAAATTGAAACAATAATTTTATAATTTACTGGCAAATCTTCCATAATCCTCAAAATCTGTATTGTTAACTACTATAGTTCTATAAACTTTTTTCCTATTCACTAACTGTCAAATCTATTAGTTCTGTGGGTGTTCAAGAAACTTCTCAATAAAACAACAACAACTCCACATGCAAAAACACATATATAATAAAATAAAATAATACAATATTTGACATAATATTTTTGTAAGGTTGCTCAATTTTCGCACACATTTCGTATTATTTCTACGTTATTGTTGCATTATCTACATTCCAAACTTCATGTAAAATATCGGCTTTCATTTATTTTTCGCTTTATTAAAAAAAAATTTACTGAAATGTTTTCTTTTTGAAAAAAAGTCAAAAATATACTTTGAATACACTTTCCCCGTATCATGCCTGATGTTACATATATGTAACACCCTCGAGTACTTCGAGTGCCTGATGTTACATATATGTAACAGTGCCGGGAGCCTGGACCCGGCGTCCGGGGAAAAAATTTTTTTCTACAAAATGTGTTTTTAGCCATTTTAAGCCGACGTGGAAAATTTCAGCTCAATCGGTAAGATTTTAGGGTCTCGTCGTTAATGGGTTAATGTCGATTTTGACTAGCCTATTATAT
Source organism: Microchrysa polita (assembly GCA_949715475.1). Classification (NCBI taxonomy): domain Eukaryota; kingdom Metazoa; phylum Arthropoda; class Insecta; order Diptera; family Stratiomyidae; genus Microchrysa; species Microchrysa polita. The sequence continues at coordinate 16,398,398 of OX454417.1, read as the reverse complement.
CTGTATATCTATTATTATTACAAAATGTTTAATGAAACAAAATAAAAACTGGACGAATACACGTACTTTCTAACCCTTTTTTATTCCTTACATGTATGTACTTTTTTATTCTTTTATCTGGAAGGGTCACATCCTTTAAATTCGGTAATACTAGTTGGAAGCATTACTTATGACTATAGGGGGCGCCATAGAAACTTACTTATTTGAAGGGTCAATAAAAACAAAAGTAGGTACTTCATAGTTATTGTGTTAATTTTTAATTAATTAATTTTATTTATTTATTTGAGAATACAATATTCCAAGTTTTTTTTTCATACAGTCATGAAAATGACATCGTTTAAATTGCGACCCCCTTTGTGCATACACTGATTAAATCAATTTTTGAAGTTCGTCGCCACTCTTTGCAGCATATCAATCGGCGAATGAAAGGTTTCTAGGTAAGCTATGGTCCGTGGTCGATCGACATAGGCCAGGGATTTCAAATAACCACATAAAAAATCGCATGGAGCAAATCTCGAGAGCGTGCCGGGCATGGGAAATCGCCTCGCTGAGAGATGAGGTGGTCGAGAAAGAGTTGTCGCCACAAATTTATTCAGCCTCGTGCAGTGTTTGCTATGGCTCCATCTGTGACTGAAACTACACGTCCCTTACGTTCGTTTAAAAAATTCGCGATCATGTCCCTAGTGAGCCACCGTTAGAAAATAAGTTCTCGACAGCGGAGGCCCGCTGCTCTCTTCACCAGAGCATGATGGCGACTGACTAGAATGGGAAACAAACTTGGGAACTTCCCCTCCAGATGCGCCCCCTCTCACCCATCTACCCAACTCCCCGCTCAGAAATTTGTTTTTTTTTTTTTTCAAATAAGTAAGTTTCTCTGGCGTACCCTGTGCGTGCATTTTGATTTGATTTTGCATACGATACGAACACCACCATTACGAGTGTGTTTTTACTGCTATTCTAAGCAAATCAATGAAAAGACTCGGTTAACCGAAAAACCGGTACTTTGAGCCCGGTTAAAACCGGACGGTCTAACCGGCTTTTCAAAGAACCGAGAAAAACCGAAAACCGGGTTATGGCCCGGTTTTTGACATCCCTAGTTTTTGTACAAACGACTTTTAGCTTAAATTTTAACAAATTAGCAACAAGTAAATTCTCAATTATCAATTTTTGTTTCGAATTTTTAAAGTGGTGCAACATAAAAATCGGAACAATTTCGATAATTTGTTAAATTGTAAGTGAAAAGTCGTTGGTGCAATAATGCCCTGATCAAATTGATAAAAAAAAAAGTATGAAAAAGTGTATACAATATCAACAACAACATGTCCATTTATTCCGCAACACAATTATAACAGCGTTTCCAATAAAACATTTAAGCAACATAAAAATTAATATTTTACACATGTTCACATGTCATAACATCAACAATTCCATACAACATACATTTTCATCTTAATCCTAGACATAATTCACCTCTACTTAGCAATTACATTTTCGCCTATCCGGCACTGTATTATTGTCGGCAAATTGCAAATCTCTAATCGTATCATCCTCCGCTCGCATACCCGGCAACAATCTTCTTCCCGGCGTCGTACTACTCGTCGTCAGCAAGGACACTTCCATCCTCGTCATCACCATATCCAACAACATATCAATAGCATGTCGTACATTTAGTCCTGTACATGCACTCGTCTCAATATAGGGAAGCTCATAGCGTTCGGCCATCTGTCGTGCTTGCATTTCACTAACAACTCGTGCATTTTCCAAATCGCATTTATTCCCGCACAGCACTATATCCGGTTTCTCGCAATAGGCATGCACGCGCAGCTGCTCCAACCAATTTGTCACCTCCAAAAAGCTCTTCTCACTAGTCAAATCAAAGATAAGCAAAAAGCCCATAGCATCACGATAAAAGGCAGTGGTCAGGCTGCGAAAACGCTCCTGTCCGGCAGTGTCCCAAAGTTGGAGATGTACTCGATGTGTTCGTCCTCGGGCCGAGTAAATCTGTGAAAACAGGAAGTGATGAAACTGGTAAGCTTTTACAGAATGGTTTAGGGAGAAATTCAAGGATTTAGTGAAGATACAAACCACTCGTTTTTCCCGAAAGTCTATTCCAACGGTGGAGATGAATTGAGAATGGAACACTCCGTCGGTGTACTGATAGAGGAAGCTGGTCTTGCCCACTCCGGAGTCACCCAATGCAAGGAATTTCAACAGGTAGTCGTAGTCGATGACGGAAGTAAGCGGTGCCATTTATATCGTTTGTTCTAAAAGTATATAATACAATAATATTCGTTAACTCAAATACATATTAATTTTGCATTTCTTTTGCAATAAAGGGTGTGACGTAAAGAAGCCATCGCCTTGAAAATTGTAAATTCTTTCGACTCAACTTTATTGACTCTTGTACACTTAAACGCTTAAACTATGCACATACTCATTTATGATGTTAACAGCGACCGGCTTATTTATGACTCTAAGTATGTAGGTGCAGAATCTCTTCGGTACACCTACGGAGAATCAACCCTGCCAAGATCTTCGAGGTTGACAATTTGATTAACGATGCCACGGCGGGCGTATACTTCCTCACTTGAGGAAAAACTGTCGCCGATGCTTGGTAACATCAACAATTTAGGCATTCATGAGTTCTGGGAAGCGCTCAAAAACAGCCATAAAGGAGTTGCAAAGAGGTCGTGGGTTATAAAGGCCCGCGTAGACGAACAGACTGGTTCGACGACGAATGCAGGGCCTCGATTGAGGCGAAAATGAAGTAGCTTCACTGCCTGTTGCCAATAAACACAACGCTCATTCCGAGCCAAGAAAGATCGATACAATGAATATCGGCGAGTATCTAATAAGTTAATTAGTCGTAAGAAATGCAAACATTTTGACGAGCAGTTTCAGCAAATAACCGAAGATAAGCCAGTAAGAACAATAGACAGACGTACAGACTTATCAACAACGGCTATCAACCCAAGACAAGCCGATGTAAGGACAACGCTGGTAAAATCATCAACAACATCGAAAGCGTAAATAAATGATGGGCCTCGCATTTTGAAGAGCTCTGCAATGCACCATCAACCTCCCCCACGGAGCTAGCAGTCTGCTGAACCAGACCCTCCAGTTCAATCGCTAACTGTATAGGATGTGAGTCTCGCCATACAATCGCTTCAGCGTGATAAAGCGATGACGAGATCCCAGCAGAACTGCTGAAGCACGGCGGAACCTGCCTGACCGACGCTCTATACATGTGCTACTGCTGAAAATATGGAACCACGAGGTAATCCCCGAAGATTGCCGCAAAAGCATAATCTCCCCAATCCACAAAAAGGGTGACAAGCTGAAGTGTGAGAATTACAGGGGCATATCATTAGTTTGTACGGCCTATAAGATTTTATCGAAAATTCTGGAAAAGAGCATTAATCCGTACGCAGAACGAATCATTGGCGAGTATCAAGGAGGCTTCAGACCTGGTCGTTCAACTAGCGATCAGCTTTTCACAGTGAAGCTACTACTCCAGAAGTGCTGGGAATACAACATCGACGTATACCAAATCTTTGTCGACATTTTCGTTCGAAGTGTCCTTTACAACATTTTGCTGGCTTTTGGTTTACCGGCAAAGTTAGTGCGACCCATAAGGATGACTAATACCGTCTCGCAAGTCAGAGTGCAGAACCGATTCACTGACCTATTTGAAACTCGTACTGGTGTCAAACAGGGCGATGGGCTGGCGCCGACGCTCTTCAACCTTGCTCTCAAGTATGTAATTCGAGCCATGAATATGAACAGCAGCGGAACGCTACTCATCAAGTCGACTCAATTAGTAACGTACGCCGACAATATCAACATCAAGTCTCCAATATTGGGTGATGCAGGAAGCCTTCTGCATAACCTCAATAACGCCGCAATGGAAGTTGGACTACATATCAACGAAAGCAAAACAAAGGCTATGACGCAATCGAAAACAAGAACGCCAGCAAATTCAAGCATCACAGTGGGGGACCTTAATATCGAGTATGTAGACAACTTCAACTATCTGGGTTGTAACTTATCAAGGGACGCCAACGACCGAAGAAATTAAGCGACAATTGGAGGTCAACGATTCTGGCTAAGGCCCGATGTCGGGCCATCGTGCCACATTGATGATGATGAGAATAAAATGATGTAAGAAAGAAATGATCGTTACACTATGCGCCAATTTTTAAAAACAATCTTACGATCGCCAAGGTGATAAACTACCACATCAGGTTCGTAGGCCCAACGAGTTCGGTAATTTCTCCAAGATACTAGTGAGTCTCATACTAGATATTTGACTGCGTAGCACAGCCTGAAACTCTTAGGCGTTGAGTTGGCAAGACTCCTCTCTCTTGTCAACAAAAAATATTTACGTTGGAATATTGTTTTTCGCAGTCGTGCTGTTTGTATGGCTTGCAAAATCTTTCATGTGGCTTTTGGGCCCTAAATAATTTTCAATTTTGAAAATGCGGAATTTCTCGATTTCCAAATTTTGGAAATTTGGAGTTTTCAGATTTCTAAATTTTCAAACATCAATCTGAATTTCTGCATTGCTGAATTTCTAAATTTCTGAATTTCTGAATTTTCAGAATTTTTAAATCTCCAAATTTCTGAATCTCTGGATTTCTGAATATCCGAATCTCTTAATTTCTGAATTTCTAAGTTTCTAAATTTCCAAATTTCAGAAATTTCAGAATTTCTCCGAATTTCCGAATTTTTTAAATTTTGAAATTCCTGAATTTCTGATTTTCTGAATTTCTATATTTTCGGAATTTCTGAATCTCCAAATCTCTTAATTTCTGCATTTCTAAATTTCAGAAATTTCCAAATTTCTGCATTTCTAAATTTCAGAAATTTCCAAATTTCTGAATTTTTCGAAATTTCACATTTTCTAAATTTCTAAATTTCAGATTTTCTGAATTTCTGATTTCCTAAATTTTCAAACTTCAGAAATTTCAAAATTTCAGAATTTTTCTAAATTTCTGAATATCAAAATTTCTGAATTTCGAAAATTTTGAATTTCTGAATTTCAGAAATTTTTAGATTTCAGAAGTTTTCCAAATTTCATAATTTCCAAATTTCTGAATTTCTGAAATTCGAATTTTCTGAATTTCCAAATTTCAGAAATATCCAAATTTCAGAATTTTTCCAAATTTCAGATTTTCTAAATTTCTGAATTTCGATATTTTTGAATTTCTGAATTTCAGATTTTCTGAATTTCTGAATTTCTGCATTTCTGAATTTCTAAATTTCCAAATTTCCAAATTTTTTCAAATTTCAGATTTTTTAAATTTCTGAATTTCGAAATTTTTGAATTTCAGAATTTTTTCAAATTTGAATTTTGAAATTTCTGTTTTTCTGAATTTCTGAATCTCCGGATCTCTTAATTTCTGCATTTCTAAATTTCAGAAAATTTCCAAATTTCAGAATTTTTCCAAATTTCACAGTTTCAAAATTTCTGAATTTCAAAATTTCTGAATTTCGAAATTATTGAATTTCTGAATTCCTGATTTTCTGAATTTCTGAATCTCCGAATCTCTTATTTTTTGAATTTCTGATTTCTGAATTTCTAAATTTCCAAATTTCAGAAATTTCTACATTTCAGAAGTTTTCCAAATTTCAGAATTTCTAAATTTCTGAAATTCTGATTTTCTGAATTTCCAAATTTCAGAAATTTCCAAATTTTAGAATTTTTTCAAATTTCAGAATTTTTTAATTTCTGATTTTCGGAATTTTTGAAATTGGAAATTCAGAATTTTTGAATCTTTGAATTTCTGCATTTCTGATTTTCTAAATTTCGGAATTTTTGAATTACTCAATTTCCAAATTTCAGAAGAGCTTGTTTCCGGGCTTATATTGTTCGTTTTCCGCGTGTCTATACAGGGTCGTCGTTCACAAGCAAATTCAATACGATAAATTCAACATCATATCCATTTTAATTAAGTTATTCAAATTTAATTGTATTCAAATTCCACGTGGCTCATATATCAACATATTTTGTCTTTATGCTGAATTGAAAACAAGCCATATCTTGACTGACAAAACGAGTGATCCTATTGATTTTCTTTCAAAAGATTTTCTTCTTAAAAAAATAACATAATCAAGTACACACATCAATCTTTCATCCATAATCCATATATCTGCAAAAAGCGATTTTTTTTCTATTCCAAAATTCCATTCTCAAGCATACTCGAGATTCTCTTCTATTCTTTTTTCTTCGATTACAGGAAAGAACCCGGACGCATGGACTATAGATATGTCTTTTCTTTACTTATACACCACTTGATATTTCTTTCCATTATTCGAATATATTATCATAGGCTAACGTTAAAAAAAATATGCTGAGGGAAGGTCCAGACCAGACCTATTTTTTGATCCTTATTCTTTCCAAACGTTTTTGTTTCATTACTGCACAAAAACACAAATTCACCTCAAGTCGTTAAAGCCACTAAATCATCTATCCAAAAATGTTTCATAAGATTTTCATGTTTTTGCAAACTTTTTCCGGCTATAGAGAGAAAATAAAGCCAAAAAGGATATATGTCGCGAGACGGGACGGGAATAGATAAAAGTACTTTATCTGCTAAATAGGAAACAAATCTCCTTATAATATGAAAGCATTTTGTGACGTTCTAAAGAATTGCGAGAATTTATTATTTTCTCATTAGGATGTTTTCGTAAGAAGCCGAATTTGCCGTATGAGCACTTCTTAGCCCAGAGCATAGACGACATTGCTGAGTTCCTTCCTGAATGACAAAGTAGGTATAGGATGAACAGCCATCAAAACGGATGTCAATAGGATAAATGGGGATTAAATTGTTTCGGGAAAGTGTGTAGCTGGAGAAAATATTTGGAATATGTATTTACTTTTCTTTTGTTCCAATGGTTTGTTTGGATGAAGTTTGAAGAAACATTTTGGGATCATTATACATAATATTAGAAAAAAATAATCTGCGCAAAAGCAAAAAAAAATGTACGATAGTTATAGACGCGAACAATAAACTTCACATCGAAAGCTATAGGCGGTCGCACCTTCTTCTTCCTTTTCCTTGCCTCGTTCTTTATACCGCTCCATGGTTTCGCGTTGCTCGACCTGCAGTGTAGGCACATCGCCCGTTTTGGCGATAATATCTCAGCATATTTCTACAGGCAGCTCTATCTTGGATTGTGTCATCGCCGAGACCAATGCGTTGTTGTTGCTTTTCCATTTGACACATCCAGGTGTTCTTCGGTCTGCCTCTGGCCTTGGGTCCATCAAGTGGAACTTCCATTGATAGGCGGTCTTACCATCTCTCTCTATTTGTCGTTCTCTCTTTCTCTCTCTCTCATTATCTCTCTTTTTCACGCTCTCTCTCTCTTCCTTTCATTATCTCTCCTTTTTCTATCTCTTTTATTTTCACCGGTAAATAAAACAAACCTATAACAGAATCGATGGCTTTTTTCTTTTCTAACTGTCTGAAATTTTTTAATATTAATTTTTCGCACGTTTTGGAATAAGTGTTCCTAAATAAGCAATAAAACCATAAAAATACTTTTGAAACTTTTCACACGGCTCCAAAGTCACATCTGAGTTAATTTATTTGGGTTTTTTTAAGGCTAAGGTAGGGTAGTCTGGCTGGTCTAGCGGTTAGTGCGCGCACCTTCGGTGCACGGGGTCATGAGTTCGAATCTCACCGTGTTCCATGGTGTTTTTCGAACTCACGAGCTTGTGACGGACTATGATCTCACTCAGATGTTAAACAAGTACCCATTTATGGGGATAAATAACACTGCTGAGCGTGATGCTGATCTCATTACCTCATCAAAAAGCAGATACGATCTTGGAACTAGGATGTCACTAACACATCCTGCGGCCTTAATCCAATGTTGGATTGTCGCGCCTGCTATTTATTTTTATTTAAGGCTAAAGAAAAAATGGACAAATACTCTATAAAATGTAATAATCTTCAAATAAATCGACCACATTCTTGTTGCTATAACATCGAATAATTACATTAATGGAAGTTTGATTAGAAACAGAAATTCTCGGTATGTCAGTTTCTTCTCAACTCAACCAAATGACTCAGCTTCCTTTTAAGGGAAATGAAAAAGAACCACAAACGTCCATGAAAACTATATAGCCCGCATGCTTGAAACACAGTAAGAAAACGTTTATATCCTGCTAAGAGGCACTAGAAAATTTATAGCCCCGTTGTTAAAGTTGGAAAGTGCTATCTGACTGCCGTTTTATTGCAATGTTATCGTATTCACACTAGCACTAGTGTAGTCATGAATGGTTCCAGAGTGTTAGGAGAGGACATAATCGATTTTAAATAGCAATGATTGTCCTTTCATACATAGAATATGTGTTCAGATGTGATAATGGGCTCCTGATGGATAAATATTTTGTTCGTATGTACAGTCAAACTTCTCTATAACGAACTTCCGTATAACGAATTATTCTATATAACGAATTTACTTAAGCTCTGTATTTTCGCAAAATTTCCCGAAGAATTTATTCTCCATATAACGAATTTCTTTATAACGAATTTTTCTCTATAACAAATGTTTTCCCAGTTCCAACTTGCTATTTTCAGGTATTTGCAACTTCTATACAGGGTGTCCCGCAACTGGTTAGCCATAGACAAATGGTAGACTCTACATGATGTTTTAGGAAAAATGTCGCCAAAATTACTTCTCTAGCTTTTACCGTTAAGGAGTAATTGCCTTTTTTGTGATTTTTGTCAAAAAGCACGACTTTTTTGTAAAAACTCCTATTTTCTAGCTTCCGCTTTAGCCAAATCGATATTTTTCATATTCTTCTGAAAGTACACAAACTTTCCAATAAAAAGACATATCGAACGTTTCGAACGGTTTCGTATCTTCTGAGATACGACGTTTTGAATTTTGCAGAAATGTCAATTTCAACTTTTAATGTCAAAATTAAACCCGAATTTCGTAACGATACATTGAAGTGGCAAATCTGCAAAGTTCACAAAAGTTGGCCCAAATCCTAAGCTTTCGAACGGCATATAAGAATAAAGCACAGAATCATCCAGTTTGTGAATAATATGTGTAAAAGGGAAAAAAACATAGTCCGTAAGTGGAAGAAATCTTGCTTTTACATGGAAATAGTTCAGTCATATAAGCATTTCCAATAGAAAAAAATACAGTAAGGCTATTTTTTTCTTGGTCTTGAATCAGTGGGGTCCTAGGAGTCTTAAACACATTTTGCTAAAATAAATTTGATCGGAAAGGTCCCAAAAAGGACAAGAAAGGACACTATTTAATCCTTGACTGGAGGTCAGCATTCGGGATATCATATCAAAGGGGACGCCGAGTACATTACATATCCGGTGTTTGATTCCTATTTCAAGGACCCTCAACGGAATAAATCGCGTTTGAATGGAAAATTTTCGTGTTTCCCGTAACTTATCATCTGTATCTTTCCAAAGCCCATAACTACGCGAATAATTCAAGTTGCCACTTCCTTTTTAATTTTTGCTAAGGACAAATTGGATCGGAAAACTCTGAAAAGGACATAAAAGGACTCTAAATATTACCTAACAAATTAAAATGTTTATCCTTTAGACGATGAAAATGAAAAATACTCTCACACAGCGAACCTTCGTACAAATAATTCAACACCTAAAACACTACTACTACTACTACTCTCCGCCTTAGCCACTCGTGGCTGCCCACAAGGAGGGGTACTGTCCCCCCTTCTGTGGTGTTTAGTTGTTGATGGACTGTTGTGGAGACTAACCTTAGAGAGGTTCTCCACCCAAGGTTACGCAGACGATCTGGTTATCATGGTCAAGGGCAAATTTGAGGAAGTCCTACCCCATGTGCTCCACACCGCCCTGCGAATAGTTCAAGATTGGTGCACGGAAAGTGGTCTACGGGTCAACCCGTCCAAGACCACGGTGGTTCCTTTCAGTAGGAGCAGGACAACAAGAACCCTGAGTTGTCCTATTATGTACAACTCCCAAATTAAAATGGCAAACCAAGTCAAATATTTGGGAGTCACTCTTGATAGCAAATTACTCTGGGATGACCACATGAAATCGGTCACAGAGAAGGCGATCAAGGCACTTTGGACCTGCAGAGGTTATGTAGGTAAAACCTGGGGAATTAAACCACACTTAATTCTGTGGATTTACAAGACAATTGTTAGACCTATAGTGGAATATGGGGCGGTGGTGTGGTGGAAAAGGGCTTTAACTAGCACTGGTAAGTCGGATCTAGGTAAGGTCCAGAGGCTTGCCTGTCTAATTATCACTGGAGCTATTGTTTCATGACCCACCGCTGCCCTGGAGGTTCTTCTTGACCTAACTCCACTACACATCCACATTGAAGCGTCGGCGAGGCTGGCTGTTTGTAGGCTCAGGGCCTTCAGCACAACAGTCAATTTTAGCCATGATCAACTAGGATGGTTACAGGGTAGCAATACCCTCTGTCTACCTTCGGACTACCTAGTTAAGACATTACGCTTCAACGCGTCCTTTAAATCAGCAATCTGGGCGAGGGAAAGTTGGACGGATATGTTCAGGTCCCTTCACCCCGACACTATCAGCTTTTACACAGATGGATCAAAAACTGATACAGGCTCTGGAGCGGGCATCAGTGGTCCAGGTGTAAGGTACTCAGTACCTATGGGGAAATTAGCGTCTGTGTTCCAGGCGGAAGTACACGCAATAGAAATTTGCGCCAGAGAATGTCAGAACAAAGGATACGTCAACAGGAAGATAGCGATCTTTACCGACAGTCAGGCGGCTATCAAAGCTCTTACAAAACATACCTTTACTTCAGAACTAGTATGGCTATGTCAGGAAATACTTCAATCTGTAGGATCTCGCAATGATCTTACACTCCTATGGGTTCCCGGACACTCTGGAATGGAAGGGAATGAGCTCGCAGACGAACCCGCTAGGGTAGCCTCTGCTAGCCCCTTCTGCGGCCCGGAACCCTTCTGCGGAATACCACTGTGTCTATGCAGAAACGAAATCACTGAGTGGGAGAAGACGACAGCCACCGTATGCTGGGAAACCCTTCCAGGACTAAGGCAGTCGAAGCTTTTCGTAGCGACCTACTCTAAGAAACGCACTCTGGAGTTAGTTAAGCTCAGCAGGAACAGAGTCAGAATCATAAGTGGCCTCCTTACAGGCCACTCCCGTCTGAACGGGCATTTAAGAACCATGCGCTTAGTCGCAGACGCGACCTGCCGTTTCTGCGAGGCCGATGACGAAACATCCACTCACATACTTTGCGAGTGTGAAAGACTGGCGATGAGACGGGAGGAATGCTTTGGCATAACTTTCCCTCTCTCAGAGGACATCGCCTCCCTTAGCATGGGACAAATTAATCGATTTATCGACAGATGTCGGTTAGATAAATTTATCTAACCTGTAGCGCGGGCAATGGCACAATAGACCACCGGTCGCAGTGCTTATGGCAAATATGCCGATGCCCCCATTTAATCTAATCTAAATCTAATCTAAGATACTACGCCATCTTTTGTCAACTTTGCAGATTTGCCACTACAATGTACCGCTACGAAATTCGGGTTTAATTTTGACATTAAAAATTGAAATTGACATTTTTGCAAAATTCAAAACGTCGTATCTCGGAAGATACGAAACCGTTCGAAACGTTCGATATGTCCTTTTATTGGAAATTTTGTGTACTTTCAGAAGAATATGAAAAATATTGATTTAGCTAAAGTGGAAGCTAGAAAATAGGAGTTTTTATAAAAAAGTCGTGCTTTTTTACAAGAATCACAAAAAAGGCAATTACTCCTTAACGGTAAAAGCTAGAGAAATAATTTTGGCGACATTTTTCCTAAAACATCCTGTAGAGTCTACCATTGGTCTATGGCTAACCAGTTGCGGGACACCCTGTATAACGTTTTTTTTTCTACTTAAATCCCCTGATGATTTGGTAAGGGGAATACTCCAGTCATACAGGAATCGAACAGAGTGGAATAAAACTAAAGACACTTTAGAGATTCCCCGACTATGCATGTCAATTGTCCGACAATTTTACGTTGCAGCAACGCAATTTTGAATGGGAATGGACGGTATTTGACTCATTCTGAACTTTACAGGCCTCTTGAGGTCTTTAGATATTTGAGTGTTGCAATTTTTGGGTGAAAAATGACATGGTTTCAGGTCTTTGAAAAAATATCAGATTCCAATCGGGAATAATGAAGCAAACGTCACACCGTTATGTAAATTATGCGCCAACTTTAAAAATTGCTTGCCGGAAGGTGCCGGTACAATTTTGTTTACAGTACCTACAATTATTATTTGAACTTGGACGAAACGATGAATTTGATCTCTCGGTCTTTGGAGTCACATTTCTATAGAAAGAAAACAGTTATTTTTTCGAGTTGATCAGTTTATTGCTGTTGCAGTGCCAACAGAAAATTTGAGAAATATGTATTAAAATTTGCAGTTACTGTGGATGAAAAATGACAGCAAGGTCTGCGTTTTGCCGATTTTTCTTTAATTACACATAACTGTAAAAAAACGCGACTGATTTTTTTAATGTGTTTCCCGTAACAGATAGTAAATGCGCTATCATCGGTTACCGGGTTATCTTTGGGGTTTGGGAGACCCTGTATACAAATGAACAAAAAAGTAAAGTTTTGTCTATAACGAATTTTCTCTCTTAATCGGTCCCTTCCTGATTCGTTATAGAGAAGTTTGACTGTATAAGACACATGATGTATTCTTTTTTCGAAGCATAATTTAGTGCTATAATAAGGTTCTTCCTCTTCTCAGTGCCGTATAGCGTTAATTCAGCCGTTTGTAGGTAATTTCGAGTCAACGTTACATTGCATATCATTTCGGAGTGTACATAATGTTGCAAGCACTATATATTTCCTATCCGCACATGTACGGACATTTTGGACCACGCCGAGATTCGATCTCCGGAGCTCTAGATTACTATCATCGTAGAGTTTACAGTGTTACCAGTTTAGGGGGAAATCCCCTAAATTTAGGGTATTTTCAACCCCCTAGGGAGAATTTTAGGGTGATAAAAATGTTAGGGGAAATTTTAGGGGGAACCTGAAGAACCTTGGGAAGAATTTGGGGGTTTGTTTCCTAACATAAATCAGCAAATTCATCAAAATTGGTGACAGCAACAGTCGCTTTAACATTTAAAATTTGCCGGTTAGACCAACAAATAAAATTGTTTACTTGTCCTGTACCTCGATCCTCGTATCCTCGATCCGATATCGGTGGGAGATATAGTAGACATTTACATCATGGGACTGGTACGCGTTTTTTTAGATTGCTAATAAATATGTAAAGAGAAAATTAGTAATAATGTGTTCGTTTAGAAATTTGAGTGACTCCTTTTTCTCTCAAACTATTTTAGGAGCAATAAGAGGATGATCTATTCTACATACATTTTCTTGATTTTGACAGAACGAAAATCCCAAAAAATGGATTCGGATTGACCGTATGTCCTTTTTTCAATTTAGGGGGAAACCCATCATTTTAGGGGGAAATCAAGTTGAATTTAGGGGAAAATCACGTAGCCAACCTGGCAACACTGGAGTTTGATATTTTTCTTCGTATACCGTATGGCACAGTCAATAGCCTCGTGGTAACCGATCAACGAATGAAGTTGGGCGACATATGAGTGACCGTGGACCAAATGAACAAGTACTCGGGAAAACCATTAGGTAAGGTTACGTTAAAGGGCTGCCATAATACCCGCGACACTAAGGCTTCATTTAAACGACTAGCGAGACGTGTTTTCACTGGTTTCACATCTCGTGCACCACAAGCAGCAAATTCACGGCTCGCGAGCCGTGTTTTGACAGCGGCACGGCTCTCGCTCCTCGTGAGCTTCCCATATAAGCCAATGCATTTGTATGGCTCGAGCTTGCGAGCCGTTTTCGCGTCGTTTGAATGAAGCCTAACTTAAACCACATCTGGGATAATAACCCCCGGCCACCCTAAGCCTAAAACCAGCCCGAGCGTTCATTGAAACGGTGAAGATTAAGCCTCCGGGCATTCTTATTGATAGGACGGTGCCCGCGACACCGCACATGACTGTTCCAATAATTTTTTTTTGCTTTTTCGAGAGAGGGAGAGAGAGAGTGTCGAAAAACAAAATTCCGCTCATAATCCCGGTTTTCACAGCAAATCCATTTTTAAATTATCCCGACATGACTGATTCCCGCCATTATAAAATCCCGCCCACTTAAAACCCCGCCGTTTTCAAAATCCCGTCAAAATACCGTCTAAAATGATTTATATCGTTAACAAAAAGATCAGTAGTTATGTTATGTGCTTTCCAGAAGTTAGTTCCATACTTTCTCTTAGCACATATCCGTCAGAATATTTGTTTATGGATACTGTTATGTGGATACTTATTTTTCAAATTAAGTCATCTGGTCCGTGGATCCCCGAGGCATAGGTATCCCTATGTGAGGACACCCATTATTATAACGGTAATTGTGGTCGCGCTTTTTAATATCACGTCATAGAACGTACGTGTTCTTCCATAAAGAAAGAATATTTACCTATTATGACGGGATATTATAAAAAACGGAATATTGAAAAGCGGTATTTTGAACTAGTGGGTTATTGAATTGGCGGGCTTTTGATTAGACGAGATTTCAATTGAGTAGGATTTTGAAATGACCGGATATTAAACGTCGGGATTTTGAAAAAAAAACGGGAATATGATGGGCGGAAATCGTAGCCAACACTTTTTTTCAGTATTAATAATTTGGAAGAAAAATAAAGATCCAGATTAGGCCACAGCAGCTTTGTCCTGGGAGCGGTATCTTAATTAATCTCATGGGCGTAGCTCCTGTAAATCTGTCTAAATCTATTAACAAATTGGCGTTACGGTTTTGCTAATGTTTTGTAGTGGGAGAAGAGGAAAAAATGGGTTTGTTAAACAAGCAAAATATAAAAATGAGATAACTGTACATTAGCAGCATAATAATCTCCACTATTGCGAAAGATAAATTGAAATGGGGTTGTGATGCGTTGAGTGATATATTCGTTCAAACACAACATTTTATAAATAGTGTGGATTTTAGTGCATTGTGCCTGGATACTCAAACCAATGATAAAGCCAACCCCAAACATTAAACTCCCTACACCACTGTTCAATGTTCATAAAAGTGGTGCCGTTTATTTTCAATTATGTTGTTATTTCCAAAATGAACTTCTTAAAATTGTGCGGAATTCATAGCCCTTACTTACACTTAAGGGATTCATAGTTACTTAAAAAGGAAATGCTTAAGGGTCTCCGTAAGTATTCCCTTGTTCATTAAGTTACATATCTGGCAACCTTATATGAATTCATATATTTGTTGACATTTCATTATACAAAAACTTTTTTTTTTATTATTTTGAATTTTTTACTAATTGTTATTTTTTGTATTTGATTTGTCACTATCAATAGCTATGTCCAATAAGTAAATGGTTTTATTAATTGAGGCAATCATTTTTTATGAATACGAAGCTCCCTTAAGCGTTCCTTTATATTAAGCAAACCCTTATTCCTTAAGGGAATCCTTATCCTTGAAGTGTACATTATGAATACCGCCCTAAATTGTTTACTCGTAATAATAATTCTTTGTGAATTTTTATGAATATGAATAATACTCTATGCCTAACCCCTATCCATTTGAAGTTGAAAGTATTTTTCGCAATTTAATTAATTTCGCGTGGTTTATCGGGAATCAGCGAGGTAATGAAGCGAAATTGATAGCACAACACATTTTAATTGCCTTATCCGGTATTCGTGAACATTTTATCATATAACCTACCCAAACTTTCCCTGCATATTCGAAAGCCAATGGCTTTAAAGCCTTTTATGTCGGTTGATTCTAAATTGGGGCTCATATAACCGTTTATTACATAACATAATAGCATCACTGTAGAGACCGTACGAACGCTTAACGTACAGGCACATGTTACAGAGACTATTTGCCTTGAATCCTTATCTGGAAAAAGCAGAACATCTTTTCATGTTAATGACGAGCAGCTTTTTGTATGCCATATGCCTATTTAAAGTGTTTTTCTCTTGAATATTTTCTTTTTATAAATTAAATTTCAGAGTCGAACATACAGGGTGTCCCGCATTAGGTGGTTATTACTGGCTCGATAGGACAATTTGTTTATTAATTTATTATTTATTCAATTTGAGTAACAATGCCATCAATAGAAATGCTAAAACTGTTAACGCGGTATCGTGTTTTTTTGTGAGAGTCAACGAAAATCATGAGTTAATTTAGTTATATTAAAATGTACTACCACCCTGATCTATTGATAAAATAATTGACTTCAGTTTCTGAAACTAAACAAAACTTTCAATAAACTAACTAACATCTTTGGATGCATTGGTCTGCCCTACGATTCCTTTTTATTTTTTCGAATGAGTGTAATACAGTGTAATCCTTAATCCTATACTTATTATCATAGAGAATCTCAGTATGGGAAGGAGCAGCGCCGTCCCGCGCAAGAGGACAATATATGGGATTTTTCCTATATAAATAACGGATTCTTTCGCATCGCATTGCGATTTTAACTATTCCTTTTAAACTGTATCATTTGCTATTATTACTAAAATATGAACTAAAAAACAAAACATTTTTGGAAAGCGCTTTTCGGCAATTAATTGATTTTTCATCTGCGGGGGAGAATAGTATTGTCCCCAGATCCTCTCCCCTTTGAAAAGCGAGCTACGCCACTTGGTCGTTGTAACACCGAGTTGATTTTTTTTCCAGTAAAACACTTAACACATTTTAGAAAACTTTGCTCTAGAAAACTGTGTGCCAAAGAAAGGTGCTCGTTTGGCGTAATGTTCGGTAATTTTCGGCATAGATAAACTTCAATTAGCCGGATCTTTTTACGGACGGATCTGTGTGTGTGTTTTTCATAAATGCGTCAACTCGAGAATTCTTGGAGAATAAAGTTAGAGCTGGTTAAATCGAGCAACCTAGTTAAATCCCGATAATAACATGTCCGGAAACAAATTAAGAAGAACAGTTATTGCGGAATTTCTCAGAGGGATTTTTTATTTAAATGCTTTTTTTTTGCTGGAAGAAGACCGGGTGCTAGCAAAATTAAGGACACTTTTACAAAGCATTTTAGAATTCCAAATTCAGCGCCTCGTATCAATCGTGGGTTCTTCAAAGCTCGGCAAGGACTCTGCCTCTTTGAAACGCAATTAGAAAGCGAACAAATGATACAGTATATAAATTAAGTGAGCTTTACCTAAAGAAAAGTGTCTCTAAAAAGATTGGCCTCAGTCAAATTCTTTCTGTGAGTATCAATTTGTTTCCTGCCTTGTGGCATTTTTTCGCCTCTTATCATTTCATCTGTCTATGGTAGGCATGTCAAGCTCGCGGCCCGCGGGCCGCATGCAGCCCACCTTGCACTTTTGTGCAGCCCGCGGCCAAGCAAAAAAAAAATAATGTGTATCAGCACAAAAGCGTAAAACTGAAGAACTTGAACTAAAGACTTAGAAATTGACTAAGGCTCGTATTTATAAACATTCCTTAACTCAAGGAGACCAAAATTAAAAAAACTGAAATATCATTTTCCATACTTTTTCATAGAAATCACTTATATTCACGAGTCAATGCATCCTTGATTTAAGGTGAAGCTCAAGGAGACCTTGAAATTTTCTATAGTCAATCTCACTTGAAGTCAAGGTAGCTACCCCCCTACCTTGAAATATTACAATTCAAATCTATTGAAAACTTAAGGTCTCCTTGAGTTTCGCCTTAAATCAAGAATGCATTGACTCCTGAATATAAATAATAAATTAAATGTCATTTTAATTTTTTGAATTTCGGCATCCTTGACTCGAGGTCTCCTTGAGTTAAGGTATGTTCATAAATACGGGCCTAAGACTCGTTAACAAGTCAAGCTTAAATAACTTATTTTAGAAATATCCTATCTTTGCTGTACAAACAATTTAAATAAAATAAAAATAACAGACGCGACAATCCAGCATTGGACTAAGGCCGCAGGATATGTTAGTGACATCCTATTTCCAAGGTCTTATCTGCTTTTTTTGAGGTAATGAGATCAGCATCAAGCTCAGCAGTGTTATTTATCCCCATAAATGGGTACTCGTTAACATCTGAGTGAGATCATAGTCCGTCACAAGCTCGTGAGTTCGAAAAACACCATAATCCACGGTGAGATTCGAACTCATGACCCTGTGCACCGAAGGTGCGCGCACTAACCGCTAGAGCTAGACCAGCCAGACTACAAAAACAAAAGTTAAACAAACTAAAAATATGAACGAATATTTCTAAAAATGCTGCTTGGGTTCAACTCTGACCTAAAAAAAACAGCAATCATATTCATGCTGCCGTATTCCATTAAAACGGTTTTTGGCTAAAATCCATGTTTTATGACTAATTAATAGATAAATTAATATGAATTGAATATGTTTTAATCTCTTCAAATTGACTTGTTTACCTTGCAACTATCCATATACGAAAAATCCAAAAGCGTACTGAATCGATATCCTGTTCAGTTTATAAATAATTTCAGCTTCCAGCTTAGAGTGCACTTTTCAAACAATCGGAAGTACATTAATGCAGCAACTCACTTCTAATTAACGAGCACTCTTTGTTCATCCAATCAAAGCATTTTTTACACATAAACTAGTTTTATACACATCTATATTGATACATACTTGAAAACGAACATTATTACAAAACGGATGCTCCTATTTCCTTGATTCTGTTATTAGCAGGATGCAATGTACTTTTAGCCATCACACAATACTGCACTGCGAAATGTATTTTACGCGGACGTACTGACTATGCACACTGAACCCACTGTATGTCGTTGGTTTGATACGTTCCAGTGAAAAAAGGAAAAGAGTCCTTGTGCCGAGATTAAAGCAAAATACCTCAATTCCTCATCAGCAGAAAGGAATGTGTTCGGTTTCCGAGAAATAGCCTTTTTGTGAAAAGCAGTGAAAAATGTGGAAATGTGTACATGGTACAGATGTTCAAAAAGATTCCTTGAAATCACAAAAGTGTTGATCGAGGGTGGTTTTATCTGTGGTCTTGATGATAAGCATAATTATATTACGAAAAACCACTTGAAAATTCTCTTTTAACCAGCAACATAAGCAGAAAAGAGCCTGAAACGTGATAAGCATGTAAATGTCAAGTCTTTCTGGTGTTTGTCTTTAATTATGTATTTCTTGAGATTAGAGCAAAAGAAGCCAAATTTGGTATCCACATACAGAATAATGAATACCTAAAATTACTACACAATGTCAAGGTAATCAAGACTACGTATAGGAAATTAACTATGAAATTCAAAACGTTTCAATTAATTTCATTAAGCTCAAATTTCCCTTCCCCCAGTCCAATTTAAATTAGATATTCCACAATGCTCCTTGCAGATGTCTTCTCCGTATGTCCTCACTAAACTCCAACACAACACATTTCACCACGATCCGATATTAGAAAATTCATTAGTCGTCCGCACAAAGCGAGCTCGCACCACATTTCATTTACCAATGCCATAAACTTTATCAATTTCTATCACACACCATTGTAGCACTCGCAGTATGTTCAGCGAAATTCACTGAATCGAATCGAAAAAGGAGAGGGTGCGTCAGTCAAGTAACTTCTCTTAACTACTATTCTTTCCGTCAACAACAAACAAACACAACAGATTTCTTATCGCGTCTGCTGGTTAAATGAATAAAACACTCCTTCACCGTCGTCGTTCATACCATCAACCTTCTACCAAACGGTGATAAAGCCCACAGCACACAATGGCACTCCCGAATGAAATGGAAATTCCATACTAACCGTTCAGTCCAAAGGCAACCTGTTGCCTAACGTTTGAACAATGACTGAACTGTCGAAGTCGGAAGAACGTTAGATCAGGCACCAGGCACAGCAAACGACGATTCAAAAGCTTCAGCTTCAGTCACAGAGCACAAGCAATGTGTGTCCATTTCATGCCCACGACTACGACATTGTATGTACAGCACAGCACGCAGTATTTCCTATTCATGTTCTTGTTATTCAGCTGTTCCTGCTACCACGGCCATCTGCCACCCCTGCCAGGCTTACAGCTTGGACCAACCTCATCAATGTGCTTCCGATGCGATGCACAACCCTCATAGCTCATACCATTATTTGTGTGTGATGTTGCTGTTAAATTTGTAAGAGTCCTTGAATCCTTGTGTATAGCTTTCGTATTGCAGCATCATCAGCAGGACGGGGCTGTCTAGGAACCGGAGCAACAGGCTGTCGAATGACCTTCGACATGATTTGGTATATACTAGTCGGGTGTTATGTACAAGTATCTAGGATGTAATTTGGTATCCATACTCATGTTTGTAGGGTTGTCGAAAGGACTTGGGTTGGTATTTAGAAGAGGTGGAATAATTTTCTGAATTTTCCTGGACGCTGATTGTTTTGATTGAAATGATTAGATTGCAAAATGATTTTGAAATGGAAAATAAAAACTTGGAAGGAATTTATCAGGCAATTTGATTTCGTATAAAAAAATAAGACTGAGTTCTAATCGTGCGAATAGCACGATGAGTGCATAGCCATTCCCATATGTACGGACCTAGATTAATGCACGCAAAACCATAAATTATTCGTTTTTTTTTTTGTAAAGGAGGAGGGGGATAGATAGGTCGGATCTGGCAAACCTTTCATATTTTAGAAGGACATCCATCAGCTTTCATTTGAAAGAAATTTAAAATTGTTCGCAGCATTTTATCAAACCATATGGCTGAATTTAGTTTTGTAGAGGAGATAGGGGTAGGAGTGGTCAGACCTGCTCCACTTTCCATCCACTTCAAGGGTATGTCGCAATTATGTATTGATCAAAATTTCAGGTCGCTAGCGATATTTTGTCGAAAGTTATTTATTTATTTTTATTTATTTATTCAGTTAACGGACTTTAGTCCTTTGAAATACAATTAATATCTAAATAGAGAGTTTTAGCATATCGTATGGAATAAAACGACATAATTTGACATTCCATATAAAAATTCGCTTGCTTACCGTATACGAAACAAAATATCTTAATTTTGCATGTCCCAAGTATGCATGGGTGCGTATTTCCGTATATTTGATGCTCTCTCAGTCGAAATTAGCGAAATAATTTGTCGTTTTTTACACCTAACTAACTGAGGTAACTTGCTTCATAGTACAGTATTTAAAGACACAAAACGGCCGTTTACTTAAAAAATACGTAATGGCTGAAATTTGCTGGAGTTGTTAGGGGACATGTCTTTTATCTAAAACTGAGTTTTCGTATTCGTGGGGGTGGGGGAAGTTGGAGTATATTGCCTACTTATAGGCGAATTTTGCATTTTTCGTTAATATCATTCTTACTGTTGACCCTACGGTAAAGTGATGTATAGGAGTATTGTTTCTAATAAAATTATCTATCTTACGGTACCTACATTAATTTCATCGGTTAAGTAGTTCCGTTATAGTTACCAGTTAATGGTGAAAATAGTACCAATAATGGGAATATTTTGCTTAAATAAAACATGTAATGACTGAAATTCGGTGGAGTCGTTAAGGGATGCGTTAAAAATCTATATCTGAAGTTGCGTATATATCGGGGAGGTAGTTATAGTAAATTGCCTACTAATAGGCTAAATTTCCGTTTTTGCTTAATATCATACTTATTGTTGACCCTACAGTAAAATGGTGCATAGACTTTTCATTTCTTATCAAATAATCTATCAAACGGTATTTAAATGAATGTCATACGTCAAGTAGACCAATAAGAACGGGTTTTGCATTTTTTTTTTTAATACCAGAAAAGTAGGATTTTTTTTTTAACCCTAGAGAGATAATCTACGTCGAATCGACGTACAGAAATTTTTCTTTTTATTATATCTCATTAGTGAAGCTTCATAATTTGTTGGTTCCAAGATTTAACCCAATTCATGTCTGTAGGCGTAATTACGTGGCAAAATTATTGGCTTGGGTGCCACACAGCCTAAGATATTGGGGGTCATAAGTCAAATATACGTCGAATCGACGTATGATTATCTTTAACAAATTTGTACTGAAAAATATTTTAATTGCCCCGAATTGACATTTTTATAAATCTTCATAATGTGAATGTGTATTCACTTGGATATAACCACTAAAAGCCTGTTTCGATAAAGATATCCTTTATTTTAATCTATTGAAAGGACATTCCACTTTCTCCTAGTACCACTTTTTTAAAATTAATATTATATAAACAAACAAATGATAATTTTGCAAAACCACGAGTTTAACAGATTAATATTAAATACAAATGATTATATATCTACCTTTTAGCAACATGTTACTCTTAACAAAGAAGTTATAAGGATGCTAACTAGCAACACGTCGAATCGACGTATGATTATCTTTTCAGGGGTAAAAAATATGATTATCTCTCTAGGGTTAAACTAACTGCACACCCAGGCCCACAAAAGTATCTTTCAAATGTTGACCCAACTACCTCGCTATGGTAAGAACTTTCTAATTAATCGCACCCTAAAGTTACTTGAGCAATAAAATGAATGTCATAATTTTCTGACCATTTTCGCCTCTTTGCCACTGGTTTGAAATTTTATTTTAGTTGGAAATTATGATAGTTTATATAGTTACGATATTTTAATATACATATATGTGTTTTGAGTTGCAACTAACTACAAAACCCTATGCACTATTCGTATAGTAAATACTGTTAATACTGTTAAGGTACCGGTGAATAGATTATTTGATTGGAAAGAAAACGTCTACCATTTTACTGTAGGGTTAACAATAAGAATAATATTAAGCAAAAACGCAAGTTTAACCTATAAGTAGGCAATTTACTGTAACAACCCCCCCCCCCCCCCCCCCCATAAATACGAAAACTCAGATATAGATTTAGGACGTATCTCTTAACATCTCTACCAAATTTCAAATTTCAGTCATTACGTGTTTTACTTAAGCCAAATATTCTCATTATTAGTGCTATTTTTACCTTTAACCGGTCATTATAACGGAACTATTTGGCCTACGATATTGGCTTGGGTACCGTTGAATAGACAATTTGATTAGAAACAAAACTTTTATACATCACTTTACTGTAGGAATACCAGTAAGAATGATATTAAGGAAAAACGCAAAATTCCCCTATAAGTAGGCAAATTACTAAAACTTCCCCCACTCCCACAAATACGAAAACTCAGATTTAGACTTAGGGCACGTAGCTTAACATCTTCACCAAATTTCAGCCATTACGTATTTTTTATAAGTAAAATCTACCCGATTACTGTACTATCAATAAAACGTTGTCAACAGAATAATTATGAATAAAATTTGACTGACTTCTATTAAAAACGATATATTGGCATTTTGATAAGTTGAGTTCTAATTTGTTATTAACCCTCGGATGGTTCAGTGGGGTCTGACAGACCCCAGAGAAATTTAAATCTTAAAATT
Source organism: Microchrysa polita (assembly GCA_949715475.1). Lineage (NCBI taxonomy): Eukaryota > Metazoa > Arthropoda > Insecta > Diptera > Stratiomyidae > Microchrysa > Microchrysa polita. The sequence goes on along the minus strand of OX454417.1, from coordinate 16,374,943 downwards.
TTCATAGAAAAACTTATTGAATGGTATTTTGATGCATATGTAATTTAAGTATGTGTCACATACGTTCATTTAAGCATAATTTTGTTTGAATTCGTGATTTTGTTAATAAGTAATAGCACTTTGAAAGTGCTCTGGGGTCTGTCAGACCCCACGAACCATTTACGTATGTCTTTTTCACAAAAGTACATTTTTCGTTTTGTGGGAAATTTTCAAAGTATGTTATTTGGCAAACGATAAAATGTAATAATAATAGTCGGGAAGTGTTGAAACTTTGTAATAAGAGTACCTTTGGGAAATTAGATATGTTAATGTTGAAAGAAATGGAAAATTTAGGGTGTTTTGAATTAGGGGTTTTTTAATTTTTTACTCAATTAATTCGAAACTATGCCGTTTTTTTTACCTGGTTTTCATTTATGAGGATCTCTTTTCGATATTGTGTCATTACGTTATGGTTTTTTAAGTCAAGACATAAATAAATGACTTTTTGAGCGTAAGAATTAGGTGGGTATTTTACATAATACATAAAGCTTCCTCAGCGAACTTGGCTGTACACTTGTCGAACCTCTTCTAAGAAGGAGAAAATCATCGGGCAATATTCCCCCAAGCACAGTTCAAAATATTGAAGATATTTTGTGCATTGTTCAGCTTGCACCCCCCCCCCCTTGGGGCTGATGCCCCAGGTCCCCCAATGGGTTCAGATGGTCCCCAAAAGAGGGAAAGATGTTTTCTATGCCCACGAGCAAATGATCGGAAGACAAAATACAATTGCAACGAGTGCAAAAAGCCAATTTGCGAAGACCATCGAGGAAAAAGCTGTGAAGAAGAATGCTCCAAATATTGACTAACTTTGGATCCCGATTTAAGAAAAAATATTAACCTTAGCTAAAAAATGTTGATGTACTTATCTTTCTTAATTAGTATTAAATACGTTTTGACTAATAAAAATAAAATTTTGTTAAAATTGTAGTTTTTTTATTGATTTATTTGTGATAAGTTTAAATTACCCTCAAATTTGACACCACCTAATTTTTTCTTCCACATACTAAAAGCTATTGTCCGAATTCCACTTTTTTTATATACCACTTAATCAAAAGGCTTCACAGTTACTTCTAGTTCAAACTAATGTCGCAAAAAAGCAAAAATTTACGTTTTAGAGCGATTTTTGCCTTGGGGTCAGTCAGACCCCACTGAACCAATTACGTATGTAAAATTTACCTGAACCATCCGAGGGTTAATGCAGTACGCGTGAAAGCTGTTTAAATTAGATTGAAGAATATAAATATCACTCGAATTGGTGATTGATTTAAAAATTTTACAATCATCTGCAAAAAGCAGAAACTCTACATTTTGAAATATCAGGTTGATATTATTTATGAATAATAAAAATAATAGTGGTCCCAAATGGGAACCTTGTGGAACACCTGAAGATGGAAAAAACGGTGTGGATTCATGTCCATCAATGGGTGAGGTTATAAAACACAACGTTCGCGTAACGTGTCGCGTTTTCCGAAACGTTTCCTATTGTGTTCTGTAAACGCATAGATCCGGATCAGACTTGGTGATACCATCGCCATCTCTCGGAAAGTGACAAATGTGACAATTGACACATCACAGCTGTCACGTTTTGCTCGAAAATTAAAATTTCCAGTTTTAAACGAGATGCAGATACATTTTATTTTGATTATAAATAGTTTAATAAATAAATGAGGGCGGAAATGCACGGTTCGACGGCAGATTGTAAATTTCTGTCAATCAATCAAGCTATGCATCGCAAGGGGGCGCTTAGGGGATCTGTTTGTAGGGAGAAGTTTCTGATCCGTAACGGCCGGTTGAATTGAAACGTTGCGCGAAACGTTGCGCGAAACGTTGCGCGAACGTTGTGTTTTATAACCTCACCCAATCATAACAATAAGTGCTCGGTCCTTGATGTAACTGTCAAGCCAATCAAGAATGGGACCAAAAAATCCAAAATTACGTAGTTTTTTTAGTAGAATAGAATATCAAAATTAATTTTGTCAAACGCCTTGGTTAAGTCAGTGTAAATAGAGTGAACTTGATCGTATTTAGCTAAAGATTCATAAATATAATTTTGATAACACAATAAATTAGTAGCGGTTGACTTACCCGAGCGAAATCCGTGCTGGTTAGATATAATAAGTGGTCGAACAAAAGGTGTTAATAGATCGGTAACAATACTCTCAAATACTTTAGGTATAGAACACAATATATTAATAGGCCTGTAATTAGTTATGTCCGATCTATCGCCCGATTTATGAATTGGAAGCACATAGCTTTTTTTCCATGTTAATGGAAAATACCATGAGCTTAAAGACTTGTTGAAAAGAAATAAAAGTGGGGAAACTAATGAAAACTAAAGATGGATCACCAACAGGTCCTGCACTTTTGGAAATGTCCAAGTTAATTAACTTTTTCAATAAGGTGTCTGCTTCGATTGATAAGCAAGACAAAGAGAAATTACCATGAATACAAGGCGGATTAAAAGAATTATTATTATCGATGCAATAAACTTTGGAAAAATGTTCAGCAAATAAATTTGCTATTTGTAGTTTATTACTTGAGCTGACCCCATGAAAATGCATAGTGCTAGGTAAACTATTATTACTTTTGCGAGAATTGACGTGTCTCCAGAAATAATAAATAAATAACAGGCGCGACAATCCAGCATTGGACTAAGGCCGTAGGATGTGTTAGTGACATCCTATTTCCAAGATATTATCTGCTTTTTGTCGAGATAATGAGATCAGCATCAGGCGCAGCAGTGTTATTTATCCCCATAAATGGGTACTCGTTTAACATCTGAGTGAGATCATAGTCTGTCGCAAGCTCGTGAGTTCGATAAAAACCATGATCCACGGTGAGATTCGAACTCATGACCCTGTGCACCGAAGGTGCGCGCACTAACCGCAAGACCAGCCAGACTACTCCAGAAAATGCTTCATATTAAAAGAAATTTGTGACTCTAATTTCATAATATAGCGCTGTAGTCTAGTACAAATAGCTCAAAACCTAAACATCCAAAAAGAAAAGAAATTGTTGATGCCAAATTGTTGAATACACTGCCTAATATACGCGGTAAAAAGTTACACTAATTTGCGCCATGGGTTAAGGGGGGAGGGGGTGGCAAAGGGGTGAAAATTCAGTTTCTTGCAAATATCTGGAAAACTATGCGTCTGACCTTAAAATATCCTGAGGACGAAATAAACAACATAAAATTACCTTTGCAATGATATATAACAGTCTAGAGATTTTCTCAGAAAATTATACCTTAGACCCAAAAGTATTATAGTGAATTTACATTTTTTGAGTTTTACATTTCGCACTGTAACTCTTGACAGAATATACCTACCGTCATAAGATCTTGTCCATATATTGATAACAAAATGTATTTGATTTGTACCAAAAATTGGAGTGCTCCAATCATTAACGCCCCCCTAACTCCTCCTAACATTTTTCAAAAAGGCATGCCTGTAGCTTCTTTGTAAATTGAGCCAGGCAGATCAAATTTGATGGGGTGCCTATTCTAAGCTCCATTATCCTCCCCACCAAAAATTATTACCATCGGATCAAAACTAAGGGTACCCCCTATACAAAGTGAAAGAAAATCCTAAGAAATTTCACGTTCTTCCACTTCTAAATTCTATGTAAAATACAAGAAAAAAAAATATCTCTTAGAACGTCATTATAACAGTTGATTGTAGTCTTGTGAATGTATATTCAAAAGGTTGTACCAAGGCGTACGCTACAAGTATCAAAAACTTGGGTTTGAAGGTCAGTGATACCAGTTCTAAGACTATTTGCGAATATTTCGAGTAACGTGTACTAGCAACCTTCAAACTCGATTTTTTGTACTTCTAAGGCACGCTCTGGTACAAACTTTCGGATATACATTCAGAAGACTACAATTAACTGTTATTAGGACGTTCTAAGAGATAAATTTTTTTTTCTATTTTAGGTAGAATTTAGAAGTGAAAAAATGTAAAATTTGTTAGAAATTTGGGTCACTTTGTATGGAGGGTACCCTTAGTTTTGATCGGATGCTAATAATTTTTAGTAAGGAGCATAATGGGGCTTAGACTAGGCACCCCACTAAATTTGATCTGCCTTGCTTAATTTGAAATGGAGCTACAGGCATGCCTTTTTGAAAAATGCTAGGAGGAGTGAGGGGGGCGTCAATGGGCGGCGCACTTCAATTTTTGGTACAAATCAAGCAAGTTTTGTTAACAATATATGGGCAAGATCTTATGATCCTAAATCTATTTTATCAAGAGTTACAGTGCAAAATGTAAAACTAAAAAAATGTTAATTCACTATAATACTTTTGGGTCTAGGGTATAATTTTCTGAGAAAATCTATAGACTGTTATATATCATTGCAAAGGTAATTTTATGTAGTTTATTTCGTCCTCAGGACATTTTAAGGTCAGACTCATAGTTTTCCAGATATTTGCAAGAAACTGAATTTTCACCCCTTTGCCACCCCCTCCCCCCTTAACCCATGGCGCAAATTAGTGTAACTTTTTACCGCGTATATTAGGCAGTGTATTCAACAATTTGGCATCAAAAATTTCTTTTCTTTTTGGATGTTTAGGTTTGGGGCTATTTTGAACCAATTGTACTGGACTACTGGTAGTCAAGTTTTGATTGTTTCTTACATTTTGATCTTAAGGTTGAAAATTTCAAATAATCAGCCACAGTATCCGACCTTTTAAAATTTAAGTGAGCTATTTTCTTTTCATTTATTATTTTTTTAATTCATTAGAAAACCATATAGGAAAGCTATCGCGATTAAAATGATTGACAGGAACGAATTAATCAAATAAATTTGTAAGTACATTGTAAAACAAATCAACTGCTTTATCAAGTAGTAAGCTTTCCAATATTAACCAATCAAAATTAAATAAAGCGGTGTTTAAACTAGCAAAGTCAGTATTTTTAAAATTAAAAAATTTGCGAGAAGTAGAACTATCATCCGTTGGTTCGGACGCAGAAAGAGGTTAAACCGCATATATTTCTAGCGCAGGGTGATATGTATCGATTGAAATTATAGGATGAGTAGATTGCTAAACATTAACATTCTCTAGGTCAGAAAATACCAAATCTAAAAGATTATTTGAAATATTTTTAATAAAGTAAATTGATTAAAATTTAAAAAAGTGAATAATTCAACAATTTCAAAGCTCTTTGAAGTTGTATTAACTGACCATGAAAGATTATTCGACCAATCGATGTTAGGTAGATTGAAATCACCAGTAATAATGTAGTTGCCAAGAGGGTAAGTTTCCGATGTCGAGGATATCTCTTCTGCGTGTTGACCATATAATTCAGGCGATTCATCAGGTGGCAAGTATACTGTTGATACAATAGTACGGACTGGTTTTGTGTGAATACAAACAATCAGCTGTTCCACATTGTTATGTTGACATTGTATTATAGATGATTTCAACGATGATCTGACGGCAATGAGAACACCACCACCGTGTATTTTACTTTATGTTGTGACACTTCGATCGCACCGATAAATTGTATAGTCGACGAAACCCAATTCAGAAGAATGATAATCAGTGTTTAACCAAGTTTCCGTATAAATATAACCACGTCATAAGATATTGTGGATAAAGATAACCGTAGATCTGACAATTTGCTACGAAGCCCACGAGTATTTTGATAGAAACAGCTTAATTTGAGTTTTTTGTCAAGCGACCTGCCACTATTCGGGGAATACTGTTAAAGTATTTAATTGTGGCGTAAGGATCTGTCTTCTTTTTCTCCTCGAGTTCAGATTGCAATGCTTTTAAATGCTGTCGTTGGCGCATCGTCATTTCAGAAAAAAATTTCAATTTTTTATTTTTCAAGTATGATTTACTTTGCACACTTTTTTTGCCTATAAGTATACTTAAGGCAACCGAAGAATTAGATGTTATCACTTTAATCGGCCTAGTTTTATCAGTCATCGCTTTACCAAGACGAAATGATCTGATATCATGTGCTTGAATGCTACTAGATGGTATTAAAGCCTTTATTACATCCAAAACTTTAGTGATGTCCTCAATTGAATTATCTTCCGTTAAACCATGGATGATAATATTAGAAGATCTCTTACGACGATCTTCTATTTCTCCAATCAAATCGTCGACATTAGAAACTGGGTCTTTAGTTGACTTAAGGTTGCTAATTTCTAAGCGTAAATCAGCGATCTCGGACTTCAGTTCAGTCAGATAATGTTTCACAGATTTGAAAAAATTGTTTTTATTTGTGCAAAGGGAACAAACGAACAGGAGTACGTTCCATTTATACGATCTGAGTGAAAATAGTTACTAACATTGACTTTCCGTTGTTCCAAAACACCAATAGTCACAAATAGCTATCTCTCCGAGTCAACTTTTGACGTTTCAAATTTCAAATGGTCCACTGTCGCTGATAGCTATTTCCACTCGCACTCTCGAGATGATCCATCGATAGCTATGGAAAATGTCCGTTGACAAGTTCAAGTGTGAGGCTATGTCGGGTCTGTTGTTGATGGTATTATCAAATGTTGCGATTATTAATTACTATTTAGGCAATGTTTGGTTTTTAGATGAAACTAAAGTTATTAAACTAAGTGTACAGATAGATTTCGATGAATGTAAACACTAAATATGGATCCCATCGAGATAAATTGTTTTTGGTAAACATATTTTTGAATTCAACGGCTGTTGTGACATTTCCATATTATGCTCTTCTGAGAGCCTTCTCACAACGCTCATAACTACGACAATAGTCATGCGATGACTACAGCTACGACTATAGTTAATTCCGGAACGCACTCCAGCGGGGGTTTTATAGATAATTTAAGTGCCGTTATTTGAGGTCTTGATAGTTTCGCACAAACCGAGTGTTCATATCTTTTACAGTCCGCGCAACAAAAACTGTCTTCATTCGATTCTATTTGTTGCTCACAATTACAGCACACACTTTGGTAAATTAAAGACATTGTCAAAATTGTATTTGAAAAGTACTAATGGCCGAGCTAAAATATCAAGGAGGGGTAATTTGTTTCGAGCTGGGGGAATCCTTGGTCCGATTTGAAGCATTTTCAATAACGTTCAAAATTTTATCAAGGCAATCATCTCACCAAAAATTTCAAACCGCTAGCTTCATTATTTCGGGAGTTATCGTGCGAACAGACAGGCACACGGACAGACAGACAGACATGGCTTATTCCAATCAGGGATCGACCCTGATCATTTATATACAGGATGCCCCAGACCCCAACGATAGCCCGGTAACCGGTGATAGCGCATTTAGTGTCCGTTACGGGAACAATATTAAAAAAAAAATCAGTCGCATTTTTGACAGTTATTTGTAGTTAATGAAAAATCGAAAAAAAACGCTGAATTTGCTGTCATTTTTGATCCCAAATTTTCTTTTGGCGCTGCAACAGCAACCATATGCTCCATTCAGGGCCGGGCCGCCCGGGGCGGCAGATTTTGAGGGGCGGCAGATTTTGAGGGGCGGCAAATTTTTGAAGGTTTCTATTGGTTTAACATTCTAGAAAAGATGGATTTTGATTCAAGGAGCAGGACAAAATTAGGAAAAAATGTTAATTGCTTATTCTATATTTAGGTGACGCCTTAATTCAGGACGCCAAATGCTATGATACTTGAAAAAAAAATTGTTGACTAGTATGCTGATGGATGTGAAATGCAGCCCTATCTATCGCATTAAGCTAATGGGTAGTAGTTAACTTTTAAGTAGGCCGAAGGAAGATCGGTCACACCTGCTATTGAGAAGTCTTTAGCAAATAGTATACCTCGGCGATGGGTTTGCCCAGGGGCCATGGTATCCTCTCAACATGGTGTTGGAGTCGAGGTGGCTGATGGTTGTTACTCTAGTCAATCAGGGTTGGGTTTTTGAGGTTGAGCGTACGCCTCGAACGTAGAAATCACCATTTGACAATTAGATCCTGTCAATAAAATGCCGAAGGTCAAAACAGTCCGATGGACCGGGTGGTAAGAGCGTAATTGCTTAGGTACTCTCCTGACGTTATGGTCCCGTAGATGACTCTCTATGTTCAATTTTATTGAAAGCCTAGAGAATCTTTCGGGTGTAACAATCAACTTCTGAACCTACATTGGCAGCGAGCTCCAGATTTAACTACAATCCTCCTAAAATACTCCCTTCGGAGAGGGTAGATCGCCTCCAACGAAGTAACTAATTGAATCACATACTTTTTTTATATTCATGTTGATCCTGTGAAAAAAAAATTGTTTTGACTAAACTATTTGATAGGGTCCAGTCATGCCTCTATTTTAATCGATTTTTAGATAGAGCTGTTCGGTTTATAATAAAAAGTTTTATTTCTTCATCCGACAGAAAAATGCATCACTTTTTACTTTTTAAACCCATCAGATGTCTAGGAAAGTAACATGTCCATCCAATTTTTTCCCACTTTCAATTGGATGAGAAGCAAAAGTGAAATCTCTCTGCAACGTCTATATTTTTTAAGTAATCATGTTTCCTTCGTGTGAATCGGTAATTTTTCACAACTTTTAAATTTAAATTGTCACATCAGGAAAAATTACTCCTTGGCTGTTTTTTATTGTATTTTTTCTTGTTTTTAGCAAATGATTTTTTTCAGTGTAGGTACTTTGAAAACATTCTGAACGCAATTTGAACGAACTTCTATGTTTTTTTAAATAAGGACCGCTGGTTACGTCTGTATGGAAAACAGGATATTTTCAAGCATTCCAAAGACATTACATACACTGAAAAAATAATTTGCTAAAAACAGGAAAAAATAAAATAAAAAACAGCCAAGAAAGATTTTTTCCTGATTTAAGATATATTTTCTTGTTCCAAGAAAAGTCTTTGCTTAAAATAGATAAATAAGCATTATTTTAAGCAAAAACTTTTCATGGAACAAGAAAATACATCTTAAATCAGAAAAACTTTTCTTGAAACAAGAAAATACATCTTAAATCAGGAAAAAATTTTCCTTGGCTTTTTTATTGTATTTTTTCTTGTTTTAAGCAAATGATTTTTTTCAGTGTACTGGAAAAAATGACATGTTCATATCAGACGCGTCCGTGAACGTTACCATATGTGTGTGCCACTCCTACTACTTCCAAGCTAAACTACTGGCGGAGGGCGGCCATTTGCCTACTGCCCAGGGGCGACATACAGGTTAAATCCGGCCCTGGCTCCATTACCCACACCCCAACCCGAAAAAATAATTGTTTTGTTCTGAGAGAAATGTGACCTTCTTTGTGGAACCAAAAGCTCAAATTCATCGTTTCGTCTAAGTTCAAATAACTGTACTGTAAGAAAAATTGCAACAGGACCTTCCGGCAAGTAATTTTAAGAGTTGGCGCATATTCTGTAATTTTTATAACGGTATGACGTTTGCTTCATTATTCCCGATTAGAGTCACAATATTTTTTGAAAATCTCAAAATTTTCAACACTCAAAATATCAAAAGACCTTTGGAGGCCTGTAAAGTTCAATTTTAAATGGGAATGGACGGTATTCTGAACTTTACACACCCCCAGAATTTTTTTTAGTGTTGCAATACAGAATTTTGACCAGCACTGTGAAATGTACAGTAAAATCTACAGCACTCCCAATGTCACACAATGAAACATAATTCACTACATAATAAGCTCCTCATTGTGGCCGGTGATCAGTCTTGTCTGCTTTTAAGGCTCCTGTATCCCGTACGATATTAATTTTGGAAAGATAATCACACTTTTATGTTTGGCAGTCGGGTATTTTCGATAGCTGAGGAACCCTTCCCGATCTTTCTGCCATTTTGCACATTTTTAATGAGCGTCAAGTACCTCTAGTAGAGGTACGTCAAGCGTCAAGTACCTCTAGTACTTGATGCTTACGAATTTCCGAATTATGGACGTTTTTCAATTAAAAACGAGACCGAGGCTAATTTCGGGCGCGGCCGAAATTTGAATACCCTTCACTCTCCTCGGGCTAAAAGTTTTTTTTGGGCGAATATATGACTTGTGTTCAATCCTTCCCCATTCTTTTCCTTCTGTGGTGGCGATAAAACAATATTTGTGTGTTTTTGGTTAAGTGGGAAAATAAAAATATTTACTCAGAAAACTTTATTGTGGGTATGCGGGAGCATAGTCCCATAGTATGATTCCATTCGTTTTACTTTTTTTTTGACAAGGACGCATTAAGTTTTTTTGAAATTGGTGTGGAAAAAATGTTTCTTAAAAGATCTAAAATGGGGGGTTGGGTTTGTATGGTAGCCCCATGACCCCATAGACCGATTCCATTCATTTTTACACATGTCTTATGGCATCAATAGAGATGCACTTTGTCGAGTTTTGGTTGAAAGTGATGCACAAATAAAAAAGTTTTTCGTAGAAGAACTCAATTTGGGGGGTTGGGTTTGTATGACAGCCCCATGACCCCATTGTCCGATTCCATTCATTTTTACATATGTTTTGTGGCATCAATTGAAATGCACTTTTATGAGGTTTGATTGAAATTGGCGCACAAATAAAAAAGTTTTTCTTAGAAAAACTCAATTTGGGGGGTTGGGTTTGTATGACAGCCCCATGACCCCACAGTCCGATTCCAACCATTCTTACATATGTTTTGTGACATTAATAGAAACACATTTGCATGAAATTTGGTTGAAATTGGTGCACAAATGAAAAAGTTTTTCTTAGAAGAACTTAATTTGGGCGGTTAAGTTTGTATGGCAGCCCCATGACCCCATAGTCCGATTTGATCCATTCTTACATATGTTTTGTCTTATCGATAGAAACACATTTGTATGAAATTTGGTTGAAATCGGTGGACGCATGAAAAAGTTTTTCTTAGAAAAACCAAATTGGGGGGGGGGTTAGGTTTGTATGGCAGCCCCATGACCCCACGGTCCGATTTTAGCGATTCGAACATACAAACTGGCTGCAATAAAAAGAAGCATGTGTGCAAAATTTCAGCTCGATAGCTTTTAAACTGGCCGAGTAAAACGCGTAGCAACAGACGGACAGACGGACAGACAGACAGACGGACATCGCCCAATCAACTCAGCTCGTCATGCTGATCATATATATACATATTTTATATGGTCGGAGATGCTTCCTTCAATGCGTTACAAACTTCATGACAAAGTTAATATACCCTTTACTCTACGAGTGAAGGGTATAAAAACTCCAAATTTCGATTTGGGAAGCTGAACCTTCCGAAAGCGGGTAGGTGGACCGTCAAATTTGAATGAAATATGAGCGTCAAGTACTAGAGATACTTGACGCTTGACGTACCTCTACTAGAGGTACTCGACGCTCATATTTCATTCAAATTTGACGGTCCACCTACCCGCTTTTGGAAGGTTCAGCTTCCCAAATCGAAATTTTGAGTTTTATAATTGGAAAACTTCCATAATTCGGAAATTCGTAAGCAGAGATCTTTGAAAAAAAGACTTGTAAAACACCGTATTGTTCATGTTTGGTAAAAATTTCAAGGCTCTAGCTCTCAAGGTTAAGAAGTTACACGTTACAGCCGTCGAAAGATGCAATTTAAAGTGTAAAGTTTGACCTCTATACGATTAGGACGTATCGGTATAGCGAGATATTGTCATACTTTTATGTTTGCCAATCGTTAATTTTCGATAACTCGGGAGCTCATTGACCGTTTCTTCAGAAACTGGGCACACTTGTAGACATTGGCGCACATTATCTTCAAATTACAAGAACCTACCAATTTTTACAATTTTCGGAAGTTACAGCTGCCCAAATCGCACTTCTATGTTTTTTAATCGAAAATTGTCCATAGCTTGAGAGGAATTTTTGAAAGACTCTTGTAGAGCAACGCAATACCCATATTTAGAGATCATTTTAAGTCCGGCTGCCAAAGTTGAGATGTTACAGCCGTCAAAAGATGCGATTTTAATTTCTTTTCCCAATCACAAAACAATCAAAATCAAAAATCAGCCAGTCCTTTATCAACCCCTATAGGAATATGCATAATCAATTATATTTTGGTCTCGGCGATGACACGAACCAAGACGCGACGCACGCCATGGGCGTACAAATAAAATCCATTTCAATTCAAACTGCCCCTAAAGTCCTGCAATTTGGTAAAATTTATTCAAATTATGTTAAAATCGATCCAAAATTAGTCCTAGTTTTCTGCACTTAAGGTAGGTTAGGTTAGGTAAGGTTCAGGGGCCGCCAGGTCTGCACCCAGCGCGCTTAGACCAGAATTTGGTCCATTGTGGTACCACCGAGAGAATCGTGCCTTACTAACCGCTTATGACAGGGAACCAGGCCGTACTAACAATATATCTATCGAGTAGTATTGGGCTCACATCACGAAGGTCATCGGTATCATAAAAATACCCTGCGCCCAGAAAACGCCTTCGTTTCTCGGACAGGGCGGGACAGTGACAAAGTGGGGTGTGCACACTCTCTTCCTCTTCCTCTTCATGTGAGGAATTCGGAGTCTTCTTGCGTGTTTCAATAGGGCAATGTCCCTTTATTACCCATACCACGTTTCGAATATGCTTTCTGTCCAAGGACAGTAGCATGTTAGAACGGACATTGTGTCGTTTTGGCCAGATCATTTTTGTCGTTGCGCAAGTCCGGCCATTAATCCACCTTGCGTTGGTCCTGTTCTCTGCAGCATCTTCTATTATCACTGCACAGTTGATAATAGGTATTTTCAAGTTGGCGCGTCTGTCTTCAGCGTTACCTGCTGACGCATATCGGGCCAAGCCATCTGCGTAGCGATTGCCTACAAAGCCACTATGGTCCGGTATCCAGCATAGAGCAATGTTGAAGAAGCGACCCATCTCTCTAAATAATGCGCCGGCAATTCTCAATAGTTCTTGATGTGGTTAGCACTGAATCAAGTGATCGAATTGCAGACTGACTATCGGTAAATAAAATGACGTCTTCACGTCAGTGACGACGTGGCAACCCAACCAAGTGAGGGCTTCGAATATCGCTGTGACCTCCGCTTGGAGGATGCTACAGAAATTAGGAAGACGGTAAGACAACTTGATATCCAATTCATCCGAGTGAATTCCCATACCAACTCCGGACACGGGAGTTGGAGGCATTAGTATATATTGCAATGGATCCATTGACCAGGTGCCTGTTACTATCCCAAGATTCCCTTGACGGGATCAAGCTGCAATGGTTCCAAAAAAGTGATTGGGAACAATGTAGTCCGTCGATGGGGGCAGGTTAAAGCGCCGAAATATCGACGATTGCCCATAATCCAGCGCTCACTATAGGCCAGTTTCACGTAGGCGTAAAGCCGTGTATGCAGCCATCCGTTGACTAAAAACGCCCAATGGGAGCAGTCCCAGCACCATCTCTTGTCCGAATGAAGGTGTCGCTCGAAAAACTCCTGTTATGAGAAGAGAAGCCAACCTTTGAACTTTGGCCAGAAAATTATAATAGGTAGTGGTGCTCAGTGCCATCCACCACACACTAACTCCTTAAAGCATTATATAGGCCGCACAATTAATAACGGTATACATCCAATATACAACTTTTGGCTGTAAGCGCCAGGTGTTCCCGATAGCTCTCCTGCACGAGTACAGTGTTACAGTAGCTTTATTCACCCATTCTTCGATGTTGGGCTACCATTTTTTTCATTTCTTATCTAAAATCAGACCCAGAAATTTCGCCGTGTCAGAAAACTTAAGTTAAATGCCTCCCGGTCTAGGGAGGTTAATAGTAGGAATCGTCCGTCTTCTTGCAAAGAGCTAGCCCGCTAAGAATGTCAGGGAACTTTCCCCTAACAGCAATAGCAACGTCATCAGCGTAAGCAGTGACTTTGTATCCGATTTCTTCGAAGCTCAGAAGCAATTGATTTATCGCTATATTTCAAAGTAAAGGAGAGAGACAGAGAACCCCTCCTTGTGGAGTACCTATCTAGAAACATATCTACATACAGATGAAGTACCCAAATTACTGTGAATGTGCCTAGAGATACGTAACATATTCACGTGGGAGCAGATTGGGTCTTCAACCTATAGACTACGAAGAGCATCTGTTATCGCACTGGGTTTTATATCGTTAAAAGCCCCCTCAATATCTAGGAACACCACCATCGTGTATTCCTTATGATGAAGGGATGCTTCAATATAACTAACCAGCGAGGGTAAAGCTGTGTCAACCGACCTCCCTTTTCAATATGCATGTTGTGATATGGATGATAGGTTCGATGGAATGGCCGTCCGTAGATGAATATCAATTAGTCTCTCTAGCAGTTTCAGCAAAGTCGATGAAAGGCTGATGGGCCGGAGGTCCTTTGGACTTGCATGCCAACTTCTACCCGTTTTAGGAATAAAAGTAACTCTCACTTCTCACTATGAGGAATGTGAACTAAATCCATAGGCGTGATTTCAGGATGCGCTCAATCCAAGGATACATAATATCAGGACACTGTTGCAAATCCGCAGGTATAATACCATCAGGACCAACAGATTGAAAGGGATCAAAGCTAGATATCGCCTGCATACTCCAGCGAGTTGCGGTACACAGAGTGCATTTCGAGCCGGTTTCGAACTATAGTATTACATGACGCGCTGCAATTCTCATCAGATGCCTCTGCGTATGCAGCGCGTCATGTAATACCAGGAGAGGCATTAGATATCGCCCACATTATTTTCTCACCATTAACAATGGGGAAGTTAGGTAAAGCACATAGGCCGGGTTTCTGATAGCTCTTATTCAGTACCTGTCGGCTGATTAGTCTTATCGCGTAGAGAAGACACACACCATATTTAGAAAGCTTTTCCATTGTATTGAATGGAGTTTTTGTTTATTTTGCATAGCTACGCCATATTTTGCTTGTTTAAGCCATCATCTTAGATTGAGAAAATCATTGCGCACTTTCATCCAACAGCGTAAATAAGCAAAAGATAACATAACTATGCAAAATTAACAAAAAATCAATTCAATATAATGGAGAAGCTTTTTGAATACTGTGTGTGTCTTCTCTGGGCGATAAGACTAACCATTCTATAAGATCTACGAGAGAATGGGCCTTAAGGTATTAAAACTGTTAGAAATAATGGAGCTAAAAAAATGATGTAAAAAAGATATCATCGTGGCAGAAGTTGGAGAAAATTGAAATTGGGTCAAATTACAAAATTTAACTTTGAAGCTCTGTAAAAACCAAACCTCTTATCCGATTTTAGTGTGGTTAGTTTTACCTTCAAGGTAAGTTTTTTAGCTATAATAATCATCTTATTTTGCTTTTCTAGCTAGTCTAGCTTTGGAGATATTGAGGTTTAGGTCGTGCAAGCAAATGATTTTTTTCAAAAATCTGCCTGTGGCATAGGTGAAGGGTTAAAAATCAGGGGTAAGTTCTGTACAACTTCGTTGCTGGAAATCAAATAAGGAATCATATTCTGATGCGTTTATGTGGTAGTCTCCGGACACCCTGTACACTTTGTCCTCCGGTGCCTCCTTTAATAATCTCGGCGTAACAAAAACAATATACCCTATCCCATCTTAAGTCACCACACCCATAGTGAAAACTTACCCAACCCTAATAATATTTATGTACAACCGTGTTCCCTTTTCGCTATACATATAGCAATTGAAATGGGGGGTGTAGAAGAACATTACTAAGAAAATTCCTAACAATTAAAAAAAATCTGGAACTTTTATTTTCAGCATTTCCCAATAAAATCAATCCAACAATTTCATTTCGATTTCAGAGCACGTGCATCAACAAATAATATTTTAAGGATTCCTACCCTAACATGGATAAATGAAACGGAGCTCTTTCAAATTAATTGACCCCACTTAAAAGGATGATAGCTTACAAGAGTAATTTATTTAATTACATAGAATGGAAAATAGGGACGACCGATGCGACGACCAACGGGAAGAGGTTTTGTATAATTATGATGAATTTATTGAAGCCCACCTTAGAGAAAGCATAGCGACCCATGCCATGCGTTAGTCCAGAGTGGGCATCAGAAAATAAAAATGGCACCATTTTCACACTATCGCAGTTCACACATCTAAACAACAATTTTATTCAAATGTCAATTTTTTTGTTTACAATTGAGAATATAATATCCGCGTAATATTTATTACTCTCTTAAAATGCCAACGTGATAGTTAACCCTTCGGTTGGCACATAGACCTAGACAGACCATCATATACAGTCATTGTGAGGCAATCTTTGTATTATTTTACAAATACTGATCGCAGAACGCACTGCGTTCTGTTATATCGCGTACTGATTCCGTATTTTATTTGACGGGTGTAAGATTAAAATATAACGTAAAACAATACGTGCAACGATAGCATTTGTGATCGCTCTGTGATAAAGATTGAGAAACCCTCAGGACCCACGAAGCGGAAAGTTCGACGCTCATGTGTATGCATGGTAATGAGCGATGGTAAGTTGAAAATTGTTATAGAGCAAAAAGGATATCCGTTCTGATGAGAATTACTTTACTTTGAAAGTAAGCTACTCGTATAAACGCCTTCGCTATCGAATGCGTATTTTATGTACTTGTAGAGGTCGGTAGAGGCGGGATAGAGTGAATACTCGATTAGGATTAGGCACCCAATAAGTAAATCCGCCACTGGAGTCATTTGCCCACTAGAAAACCCAGATCAAACGAATATAATGGTAAGGTATGTATGCAGCGCCCGCTCTAAGGGGGGGCAAGCCGGGCGGTCGCCCGGGGCGCCAAATTTTAGGGGCGGCTTTTTGGCTAGAACTCGAAGAAAAAAAAATATAAAAGCCAGAAGAAAAAATTCAATATCTATTTCCATTAAGTGGAAACGAAACCTACAGATGAAATAAATAGTTGAAAGTTGTGAAACAAAGTCCTTGAGAGCCAACAATTGATAGAAGGTGCTGCATTTAGAATCCTAAAATGCTTGCCTAGTATGAGTTGCGTAATTGTTCGTCTGTGATGCTAGCCCCCGCCCTACTTCCGAAGCTATGCGCTATTCAAGTTCTAATTTAAAACTGAAATTGGAGATTCATGTGCTAATTTCGTCCTCCAATTGAACATTTAGTAGGTACCTCTTCTTTTGACCAGCATTAAGGATTATATTTCATCTTTCTCTGCATAATCCCTTAGTGTTAGTCTTACCAGAGATCCTTCTAATTTTTAAATAGAGGACGAAAGTACCTATAGTAATCTTATTATTGAGTTTATATGCGGAACGTCGCACTTCAATTTCCGGAAGTAAGGTCTAAAACTTTATTTTAGTCTATTGAATCGGAGGAGAGCACCTCCCCTAAAAAAATATTAATCCTCCGGAGAAATTGATATCAAATGAGAAATAATGTTTCACATAAACACTAAACACATAAAAGCGATTAAAACAAAGTCTCCTGAGAGAAATTTCATACCCCTGCAAGAGTTTTGGAAACCTAAACCTTTGGCGGCAATTTGACTTCAATTCACCCGATCTCCTCGTGGATGGATCGCCTCAGTTGGTTCCCATTGCATTGATTCATCTAGCATTTAAAGGTCAAATTTCGAGCAAAATTGTTTGGGTTTCAGCAAGATGAGGGATGGAATCACAGTACACATTACCAGAGCCGCAGTAGCAGTACTTCCTTTTTTTCGGACATGCTTAATCAGGACTAAGCTTGATTCCCCCGATTTAGCTAGCTCTGACCTTCTTATTTATAAAAATTCTCAGTAAGGGCGTAGGCTGGATTTTCGTAAGACATAAACATTTTTTTCAACATCATGCCCTAGCCCGGATTTTTTTTTTAGTGGGTCGGAGGGTATGTCATTCCCATTAAACTATATGACAACAAAAATATTTTTAGAAAAAGGGTTTAACATTTGAGAAAGATAAATCCAGAGCGACCTTTTTCCTTTTAACGATAAATGGCGTCTACATGAGTTTCAGTCTTTCTTGATTACATCACATGACCATGTCAAAAAAATATCCCTTTCAGACGAAATGTTTTTAAATCGATTAACTTCCCAAAGGAAACTTCGTGTGAGGAGGCCTTTATTCTAACGTTAAAACATGGCGGAAAGCAAAAACTCTATAAAGTATACATTTAAGCCCAGAAGTAATGGAGTGATGAAACACGGACAATATAGGCTTTTTGGCGGCGAAATATTTTCTTGAATGGGGTTGGTTGAGCAAAATGATCGGAAACATAGGTGCTTAGGATCCTCACAAAGAGAACTTAGGATGTCACTTGGGGCATAATTTAAGTTTCGAAAGGCTAGGTCACGCAAACGCGGATAGAATATGGATATGATGATGTTTATGACACCTACATGTGGGTGTTCAAGCTTCGGATATTAAATGCCTAAAACTGCAGTCTCAATAGAATTGTGCGGATGATATTTTTAAAATCCCTGACTCGGAATAACCGAGACCACCAGACTGAAATCTTTCTTAAAATTGCGATTGAGACCAGGCGCCAACTGACACCACCAACGCGCAGATTTGTAGCACTGAAATTTTCATACGTAGAGCATCGATTTTTTATGAGGTAATACAGCAGTAAGACAAAAATGTATCCTTGATCAAATGACAGACAGGGGGAGGGAGAGTCAAACGCCACTCCCTGGCTTGCCTCCCCAACCTCCTGGGCTACAACTATGGTTCTCAAGATGTCGCATTTATGAAAATAAACCACGGACGTTCCACACTGAAGAAATCCGGCTAACTGAAGTTTATCGGCTGCGTAGTCTGCAAGGATGTTATGGGAAACTCATCTACTTCAACGACGTACGTATTAGCTACTATCAATCTGCCTGGTATATCACCCAGGGGCGGCAATTTGTCCTCTTGCCCGGGGCGGCGTAAGTGCTAGAGCGGGCGCTGTATGTATGAATATCTCTCTCTAGTTCCTGTCAACCCCTTGTGGGACATAGGGCATTAACCACGCCTACTCTCCACCTCGTTCTGTTTTGCGCCAACGGCGCTAGCAGCGACCATGTAAGATTTAGCGTTTTCGCTTCGCTAGTTACCGATTTTCTCCATGTGTTCCTTGGCCGCCCAACACGGCGTCTTGCTTCGGAGTCCTGTGGATTCCAGTTTAGAGCCTTTTTTGCAACGTTTTTGGGCCGTCTTCGGAAGGTGTGACCTATCGATTGCCACTTAAGTCTTTTGATCGAAGTGCCTATCCTTTCTTGGCCAGTTATAGTAAGGAGATCCTCGTTCGAAATGATCTCCGGCCAACAAATATTTAGGATGCGCCGTAGACACTGATTAACAAAAGTTTGCAACTTATCAGTGATCTCTTTAGTCACTTTCCAGGTTGAACAGCCATATAACAGAATGGATTTCACATTAGAATTGAAGACACGTATTTTGGTGCGTCTGCAAATATTGTTGTTTAGCCAGAAAGGAGTCAAATTGAAGAAAGTCGCCCTAGCCTTGTTTACCCGATTTTACATCAGCATCCGCTCCACCATCTGCTGTAACTACACTTCCGAGATAGCAAAATTCATCAACTTTTTCGACTGCCTGTCCTGAAATACAAATTTCGCTTTGCCCGCCTGGATATGTGCTCAAGAACTTAGTCTTGGCACCATTGATTTTCAGCCCCGCATTACGACTCGCGCAATTTAGAGCTTCTGTCATTTGAGCGACATCATCCGTGTTTGCTGATAGAAGGCAAATGTCGTCAGCGTAGTCAAGATGTTGAAGGTGATCGAACAATTTCCATCTGATACCTTTGTTACGATGTAATTGTAGTGCGGAGCCAAGTACATCACTAATGGCAACAAGGAAGAGAATAGGTGACAAAATGCAGCCTTGCCTCACTCCACTGTGCACCTCAAAAGGATCTGAAAGCATGCCCTTATGCAGGACGTGACATTGGGCTCCATTGTAGGATTCCTTGATGACGGAGTTGGAGAATATCTTATCTGGAATATTTCGTCTCCGTAAGGCATCATCCCAGATGTAGAGACGATCAACGCTATCGAAGGCTTTCTCAAAATCGATGAACATGAGATGTAATGGGGATCTCCATTCCGCGGATTGCTCGATGATAATACGGAGGGTGTTAATGTGGTCGCTACAGGAAAACCCTTCGCGAAAGCCAGCTTGTTCATCATTCAATGTGTCATAGATTTTGTCCTTGATTCGTCCTAAAACAATCTTAGCCATCACCTTGGAAACAGCAGGAAGTAGGCAGATCCCACGCCAATTATTGCAATTCTTCAGGTCACCCGTCTTCGGAATCTTAATAATTACGCCCTTTTTTCACTCACTGGGAAGAGTTTCGGTTTCCATTACCGGCGTCCATTGATTTAATAGCGTCTATTAGTTCCTTTTTGGATGGTGGAAGATGCACTTGCAGGCCCGAAGGTGTTATTAAGGACCTCTAAAAAGTGTTTTCTCCATTTTTGCAGCTGTTGTTCTTCGGTAACGAGCAGAACACCTTCCTTATCTTTCACACGATGTTCCGTTAGTAAAGATCTGCCAGTTAATGGCTTGATAAGCTTGAAGAGTGTTCCACTGTCACCGCGGATATCCGCATCCTCTGCCTCCTTCGCAAGCGCGGTGATATTATTGCGCTTATCACGCTTAACACTAATTTGAACGCCTTTTTGGAGCGAACGGTATTCAGCTCTGTATCGTTCCTTAGCTGAATCGTCAGCAGCTGAGTTAATCTGCTCTTTAACTCTCTTGCGTGCTGAGTTAAGAGACCAAGTGGAGTCGCTAATAAATGGTCTCCTACCGCGATCCAATCGTCCTTAGCGACTTTCCATCTATCGTCAATTGTCGGATTCTCATTTAGTGGTGGTGCATTAGCTTTTTCGCGCGAAGCGGTGGAGAACGCACGCTTGGTTGATGAAAGTTTGAGCTTCTGCACATTATATCTAGGGCAAATATTTGCACGGTTAGGATGCTGGATTGCTGCCGTTCGTAAGCGCATTTTTGCGATGACAAGACGGTGGTCACTGGCAATATCAGCACCACGTTTCGCCCTAACGTCTAAGACACAGTTTCTCCACGAAACAGCAATATGGTCAATCTGGTTCTCAGTTCTGCCATTCGGAGAGGTCCAGGTTGATAAGTGGCAATCTATGTGTTTAAACAGAGTTCCACCAATGACGAGCCATTATGATTTTAATGTCACCTCTGGGAGCCCTATCAAAGGTGTCGCCAAGTCTTTGGTAGAAAACGTCTTTGTCAGCTTGATCAGCTGGTTCGGTAGGTGCGTAACACTGAATTATCGTGATATTTCGTACTCTGGATTTGAATCGGGCGGTGATAATACGGTCGGAAACTGGTTTCCAATCGATAAGGGATCGACGTGCATCGCTAGTCAAGAGGATTCCGACTCCTGCCTGCCGAGGAGCATTTTGGTCATCATTTCGCGAGTACAATAAAACAGTATTAGAGCTTATGGTGATAGAGTCGCTCCTGATCCGAGCCATCTTGTTTCGGTCAGTCCTAATATAGCGATGTTATACGCGGTCGTTTCCCGTTCGACTTCAGTGAGCCTCATGTTGTTGCACTCGCCCCACATCGTTCGAACGTTCCAAAACCCAATCGTGGTCCCTTGTTTATAGCCAAAAGTCGTTGCCCGTGACTCAGTCCGAGGTATCCGAGGCTCGATTAATGTTTCGAGTGTAAAGAAAGTTTCAAGTACGCAGGTTACAAGCCTACGTATCCTATCCCTCAAGTCGCCTTTTACGACAAGCCGGGAACGCTGTGGCATAATTCTTACCCCAAAATCCACAGGGGTCAATTTTTTTGTTAAGTTTCGTATATCTGAACCCTTGAGCGAACACAATTGTAGAGATATGTTCGACACTCAGGAGAGTTTTATTCTCTCCTGTCCCTTTAGTCGTCTCTTACGACACGTCGGGAAAGACGGAGGTACTATTCTTGACCCGCGCCACCGGGCGCAAATGTATGAATATATCACTGTATAACTTTGACATGCTCTCACCATTTTTTTTAATTGCCACTTTATCAGAATATCGCTTTAAGGCCATTTTTTCGTACATCTTATAGGCTGGTTAGTCTTATCGCATAGAGAAGACACACATAATATTCAGAAAGCTTTTCCATTGTATTGAATGAAATTTTTGTTTATTTTGCATAGTTCTTCCATATTTAGCTTGGTTACGCCATCATCTTAGATTAAAAAATCATTGCACGGTTTCATACAACAGCGTAAATAAGCAAAAGATAACATAACTATGCAAAATAAACAAAAATGCCATTCAGTACAATGGAAAAGCTTTCTGAATATTGTGTGTGTCTTCTCTATGCGATAAGACTAACCAGCCTATAAGATGTACGAAAAAATGGCCCTAATGAAATTAATATCTCCTCGTCGCTTAGTTACCTACTTAATTTTGAACGATGCGTAAGTCACTCCCCATCCGACGCGCCACAACTTAATTCTATACCTTTCCATATTACAACGTTTCCTCACTTCACCGATAATTAATTTCATATCCTCTTCCAGATGAACCCTAGAAACAAAATAAATTTGCTCCTTTGTTATACACCGTCTATACAATTCGTAGGAGATATACGACAGGACAGACGATATTACCTCGCAGCCACAACAATGACTGTGTTGACAGCGAAGGACAACATAAGTCGTGATACTTATTGTCAGCCAGCCAAACAATAATTCCATCAAGAGGCTTTTCTTAAGTGGTTTACCTTTTCAGCTGCGTTGTCTCTTCGAGAATTATCGCCGAGGCGATAGATACGATGTCATTCACTCTCTGTTTTCCAGCTTTCTTGGAAGAATCATTAAGATGTCCTGTGCACAACATCTTATAAGTCACCACACAATTTCCTCCCGACACGGCTAGACTTAACTTGTTCCTTATTTTTGATTTGATGTTTTTCCATCTCCTTGCTGTTTTGTCCTCATCGATTGGACCGTTTGTCCATACAACATCATCTCGTTGTCGATATATACTCTGGACCGCGCGATATTATATTTATTTATCTCGGACATGGATGCGTGTGGGTTTTTTTTTTGGTTCGGACCACGACGATATTGTATATAGGAGGTAGGTTGTGTAGCCGTCGTCCTTGGCTAGGGATATATTAAGCGTTGAAGTGTGACATGATGAAGGCGGATATCAACTAAATATAGCATCCATAGGCTGAATTCAAATTGTACGAAAACGACCGGACGGGTAAACTTGCAAGACAAGAACCATCGTATGATCATTTCACACTATCCGATCAAAACACGGACCGGCGAACAACAATCACACAGCAAGTATGTATAAATGTTGCTATGCACGCTCCAAAGTTAGTGTACAATGAAGTGACGAGTCGACAAGATTAAAATGCAAGTAAAACACGCGCTAATTGTCGTCGCAGAACGCCTGAACTATCGGTAGATGCAATCGTCTTATCGATCGTACGATTCTTACGAAAGAAAAACAATCGTGTCACGATTTTTTTCTTTCGTAAGACTCGTTCTTACAATTTGAAATGCACAATGCTTGTCTGCTGGCCACTACAAAAGCTCTCTTGTCTTGCAAGTTTACCCGTCCGGTTGTGTCTTATAATCTGAAATCAGCCATACAGCATGACAAGCATGACAAGGGTACATGGTATCAATAGATGGAAAATGCGAATTGGTATATCCTGGTGGCGTGGATTGTGGATAAGCAAGAGAGCTTTTTATCTATCCGTAATACACGTCTATTTTGGAGATATATCGATTTTATTGAATTTGACGAGGATAAAGTATTTTCAAAACAACTAGGTTGATGGACAACCATGAGTCAGATGAATTTCAAACTTTTGATTTGTTTGATTCGAGATTGGCTTATGTCAGTAAAGAGAGTTATCCTTTTTCATTTGGCGTGAAGTAGTTCATTGTTATTTTTGACAGTCTGTTGTGATCCTATCTGTATATCGTATATGGAATTCACTGAACAAAAGAAAAGTTAGAATTTAATATTTACAGTATACGGCTGTTCAAGCAGTTACTTACTATCCAGGACAAAAAGCTTTCAGTAATTCAGTCCATTCGGAATCCTCATTGGATTTTTTTTATGTTATGGATTTCAATCTGTCACTTGATCATAATTAAAAAAAAATGCAGGAATACCGCTACAAACCTTGTAGACCAAAACATTATTGCATCTCATTACCGAGTAGCTCTGTGATGAAAATTGAAGGACGGTCAGGACCCACGAAGTGAAAAGCTCGAAGGCCACTCGTAATTATGTACGGAGGGTATAAATTGAAAATCATTCGAAATAAATAAAGGAACTTCGTCTTTTCGACACAAAGTATTAGTAGCGTTGCGCAAATTTCCTCAACTTGGATTGAAAGTGTACTATAAAAATTTAAATGTCTTAGCTCTGGAGTATAGTTGTAGAGGTTAGTAGAAGCGACAAAATGTGAATAGCCTATGGGCGGCAAATCTGTAAATCCGCCACTGTGGTCGTCAGTGTATTTAATAAAAAACACTGTAGCTTTTATTCGTCCATCTCTTTATTGTAATTTCATTTAAATTAATAAGAATCCCTTCCATCCTATGTATCTATGTTCTGAACAGCACAATGATATACATATCTTCTTAATTTTTTTTTTCTCTCAAGTCTCATGTGTCCTTGTAAAACACTAAATTTATTCCACTCCAGTCTCCTTTTCATATTGCATAATGTATTTATATATCCGTCATCGTCCAGATGCTAACCATAGACAACATTAAAGGATTTCGTTGATAAAATTTTATGCGAGCTCGTTTCATTCCTTTTTCTATTGTACGCAGTGGACGTTATCGTCTCACAGCTTGTTCTATCCTCTATGCTCAGTTTTGAATTTGAACAGCCCCGGTCGTGTATGTTTTCCATTTGATAAGATATCAATGGATGACATCATAAAAAAGGATGATGTACGAGCGCGTATATAATACAATGTCACAGCGAAAATATCCTTGTTAGTGGGCGACTGATAAATGGGATATTCACTTTCGATGAAAATGCAAGAGTTTTTTGTTAGATAGTCAGTAAGTTGAGATGTGTATGAAAGTGAATGTATATGTACGTAACAGTCACCCGGGTTGCCATAACTAGAGGCTGGGCCACATAAGAGTATACGAGTTTAAAGGTACATTTTCCTCGAAACGACTGCACGACAGCGACTCGCTCATTCCATATAAAAATTAGTTTTTCTCTCATTTTAAAAACGAGTTTTTATATGGAATGAGCGAGTCGCTGTCGTGCAGCCGCGTCTAGGACAAGGTACCTTAAGGGGTTTTTAGGGTTTTTTAGATTTTTCAAAAAACCCTTATGAAATCGATTTTGTCCGTCCGTCTCTCCGTCCGTCTGTTCACAAAATAACTCGCGAACGGCATACCGAATCGTCATGAAATTTGGTATAGGAATGTGTAGAATGGTAACAGTCTTTGGCACGAGATACTTAAAAGTTGGTAAGGCAAAAATAACAGGGTGTCCCGGACATTTGAAAATTTGTTCACTAAATAACTCGCGAACGGCTTAACCGCTCGTAATGAAATTTAATAGAAATGTGTCGAATCGTAACAGTCCTTAGCACGAAATACTTAGACGTAGGTAGGACAAATCTAACCGGATCTCCCGGAGATTTGAAAAAGTCGACTTTTTTTAGTTTTTATCTGACATGGACATGGGTAATCAAATCAAAGAACTCGATGGGTATATTTCATATCAGTTGATGTTTTCCAGTTTCGAGTAATGGTAACGGAGTGACAGCTAATAAATTCAGTTAATATGTTTAGCCATGATACATAGTAAATCTATTTTTATACCCTTCACTTGTAGAGTAAAGGGTATATTAACTTTGTCATGAAGTTTGTAACGCATTGAAGGAAGCATCTCCGACCATATAAAATATGTATATATATGATCAGCATGACGAGCTGAGTCGATTGGGCGATGTCCGTCTGTCTGTCTGTCCGTCTGTCCGTCTGTCCGTCTGTCCGTCTGTTGCTACGCGTTTTACTCGGCCAGTTTAAAAGCTATCGAGCTGAAATTTTGCACACATGCTTCTTTTTATTGCAGGCAGTTTGTATGTTTGAATCGCTAAAATCGGACCGTGGGGTCATGGGGCTGCCATACAAAGCTAACCCCCCCAATTTGGTTTTTCTAAGAAAAACTTTTTCATGCGTGCCCCAATTTCAACCAAATTTCACACAAATGAGTTTCTATTGATAACACAAAACATATGTAAGAACAGATCAAATCGGACTATGGAGTCATGGGGCTGCCATACAAACCTAACCCCCCAAATTAGGTTCTTCTAAGAAAAACTTTTTCATTTGTGCATCAATTTCAACCAAATTTCACACAAATGTGTTTCTATTAATGCCACAAAACATATGTAAGAATGGATGGAATCGGACTATGGGGTGATGGGGCTGTCATACAAACCCAGCCCCCAAATTGAGTTTTTCAAAGAAAAACTTTTTTATTTGTGCACCAATTTCAATCAGACCTCTTAAGAGTGCATTTCAATTGATACCACAAAACATATGTAAAAATTAATGGAATCGGACATTGGGTTATGGTGCTGTCATATAAACCCAACCCCTCAAATTGAGTTCTTCTACGAAAAACTTTTTTCACTTTCAACCAAAACTCGTAAAAGTGCATTTCTATTGATGCCATAAGACATTATATGAAAATGAATGCAATCGGACTATGGGGTCATGGGGCTACCATACAAACCCAACCCCCCTATTTTGGATCTCTAAGAAACATTTTCTCTACACCAATTTCAAGAAAAAACTTAATGCGTCTTTGTCAAAACAAAAAAAAAAGTAAAACGAATGGAATCGTACTATAGGGCCATTCTCCCGCATCCCCCCAATAAAGTTTTCTGAGTAAATATTTTTATTTTATCACTTATTCCAACCAAACCTCACACAAATATTGTTTTGTCGACGCGACAGAATTTATCGATATCAAATATTATGCGAAAACAGAAGGACAAGAATGGGGAAGGATTGAACACAAGTCATAGGTCCGCCCCAAGAAACTTTTAGCCCGAGGAGAGTGAAGGGTATTCAAATTTCGGCCGCGCCCGAAATTAGCCTCGGTCTCGTTTTGAATTGGTTTTGAATTGAAAAGGTGTACGTCATTTGCTTTATGTCATCATGTTCTGGCATTGAACGAATTTGCAAAAAAAAAAACAAGATAAAATTCCTGCAGCTAGCATCGAACTCGTGTCTGTTAATTGCCCGTCCTACACGCTACCACTCAGCCAACCTCACATATAGTCAGCATTGCTCGTAAACACTACAAATGGTTAGTTGCTTCTATAGAAATGCTTGGCAATTCTTTATCGAATCTTCTGCAATGCACCCTAAATCTATACATTTATCAATAAAATAGAGTAATTTTCGGCGCAGAGATCGCCTTAATTGGTTCCGAAGATAACAATAAGTGAGTAAGTGTGGTTTTCATGCCAGATTTCAAGAATTTCTAGTGATTAAATTATGTATTTTAGAGCACTTTATAAGTGTCAATTCTTTAAAAAATCACAAAGTCCATCCTTCTATAAAACTACGGTGAACAATTTATTGGATGACCATACGAATGTCACACTATAAAAACGAGACGGACTGTGCTATAGAAGAATATATGCATGTGTGTGAGTTAACTTAGATAGACTATTGCATGTGTGTGCTGTATCATCCAATAAACACAAGAGTGGAGTTAGTCTAAGAAAAATGGCATATTTGGTCGGCAAAAATCCTACATCAGAAATTTTTTGGATTATGGTTGGGAATGGTCCCCAGATTATGGCATTAAGAGTCCCAACCGATCGGGGGTCCGCAACCTTAAAAAAAATGGAGAAAGGGGGGCATTTTTTCGTTTTTTTGCGATTATTTCAAAAACGATAAGAGATACAGAAAAATTGTCTGAGGACGAAAAAACTACACAAAATTATCTTTGCAATGATATAATAACACATTAGAGACCTACAAAAATTTTGCAATTGTCATACTTGCTTAATGTTATCAAAATGTTGTACCTAAATATTTTTGTTAAAAAGGACATTTTGTATAAAAATGGCTCTGGAAGAGAAGTTAGCTCCCTTAACCACTCCCGTGTTTACGCCACTGGTGAAGGGTATAATAAAATTACCCCTTAAATGCATGGGGTCTGAACCCACTATCGTAACTGACCTCCCCTTATGTAAAATCAGTCACTGAACACGGAATCAGCCTTTATTTTCCCAGGAAATATCCCGTTTTCCCAGAAAAGCAAAAATAGTACACTCAAAAAAAAATATATCTGTAGCAGATATAAAAAGACGGAGATATAATATTTTCAGGTTTTATCCGTAGCAGATTATATTAAATCATATGAGGCCATATTACATCTAATATTATATGTGCTAATATAGCTATGAGAATCAAAATTTCGCTCTACTGAAATAAGTTTATTTCTCTATAACTATAAGAGATATGTTTATGCCTTTCACAGCCATACTGTAATATCCATAAGAGATATTGGTTATCCATGAGAGATAAAGGGTTTTCCAATAGGGACGCTTGATCTTTGAAATGAAAAAAAAAATACATGTAGGAGAGATATTTGCGAATTTTTTTTTTTATTTGAAAGGTCCATCGACCCCATTACATATGGAATATGACATCATTCAAATGACCGCCACGGCTTCGGTTGGTGGCGCGCACACGAAAGGTCCAATTTTCGATGACTCTGGCGCACAAATCGGGCTGTATTTGATCGATGGCGTGGCGTATGTTAACTTTGAGGGCATCGGTGGTTTGCGGTTTGTTGGCATAGACCTGCGACTTAAGAAAACCCCACAAGAAAAAGTCCAGCGGGGTCAAATCGCAGGATCTCGGTGGCCAGTTCACGTCGCCTCCGCGCGAGATGACCATGCCCGTAAATTGCTCGTGCAGAACATCCATCGTAGCGTGTGCTGTGTGGCACGTAGCGCCGTCCTGTTGAAACCACATGTTGTGCAGATCCATATTCTCGATTTCAGGCCAAAAGAAGTTGGTTATCATCGACCGGTATACAGCCCGATTTGTGCGCCAGAGTCATCGAAAATTGGACCTTTCGTGTGCGCGCCACCAACCGAAGCCGTGGCGGTCATTTGAATGATGTCATATTCCATATGTAATGGG
Source organism: Microchrysa polita (assembly GCA_949715475.1). Taxonomy (NCBI): domain Eukaryota; kingdom Metazoa; phylum Arthropoda; class Insecta; order Diptera; family Stratiomyidae; genus Microchrysa; species Microchrysa polita. The sequence continues at coordinate 16,345,853 of OX454417.1, read as the reverse complement.
GTCGATGGACCTTTCAAATAAAAAAAAAAATTCGCAAATATCTCTCCTACATGTATTTTTTTTTTTCATTTCAAAGATCAAGCGTCCCTATTGGAAAACCCTTTATAATTATATATGTTTCATTCATATTGAAAATGAGTATGCATGTTATAGCTAATATCGATATATAATATCGTATTGGTCTTAAGTGGTCCTTTTAAGCCACAAATAAAACAAATTCATTTTTATATTTAAGTTTGTTGTTTATTTTTCATAAAATAATTTGTACTAAAAATTACAGCTGTATTAACAAAATGTGTTTTTGTGTGCTTTAAAAAAACTATTAGAATACTTCGTATGGATATCTTACAAATTGTACAATTTAACATGTTCAATCTCTTTTGACAGTGTTTCGACTATAGCTGATGGACGGTCGGACTGTGTCGTTATTTTAAATATTTCTTTTTGTACAAAATGCCACACATGTTGACATTGATAATGGATATTGCGAATTCAATGCTAAAAAGAATTTGAAGCATGTCTCAAATGCGGCCAGCGGATTGTATAACGTATTGATTTTCGCAATAATTTCATTCAACATACGCAGTGGGGTTGTTTAAACCAACTAGATAGATCCTCGGTTGGGCTGGATTATTTTCCAATTTATACTCGATGTTATTCTAAAAAATAATGGAATTGTTAGAAAAAGAAGGAATCATTTCTTTCCTGGAGATGTGGCATAAAACTGTTAGCCACTTCTAATTTGACGAAATGACAGTTTATGCATTAATTTATTTCACAGCTCACTTAGTTACTTGTACTTACATTATGCTCCAACAAAGATTCTAACCGCCACAGATATAATATAACTAAGATAGATAAATAAATAAAATAGTACCTATACATGGATATAATTTAGCCTGGCCTGGGCAATTTATGTCTGGGAAGGATATTTTTTAGTTGTCTGGAAATAGTACTAGCTCCGACAACAATAACTTTATTTTGTGAGCTACAATTAATTTCATATAGGCGTATGTGATATATTTTTATTGTCTTAGAAATAATATTTCCATAGCAGAATTAGTTGGCTGAAATAGCATTTTATAAGCCACATTAGGTAGAAATGTAGCTACTCCAGCTATTTTCGATGAATTATTTTTTTTCGGTGTAGAAATATGGTACGCCATGCATTCAGGCATTAATGTGTAAATGAAAGACTTTTTCAAATTTTATTTAATCTGCCTCTTAATTTAATAGGAACAGCGCAAAATAGAAAGAATAATGATTATTGAGAGTTTTGATCGAAATTATAGTGGAAACTCGATATAATGAACTCCTCTTCATTAAAGAAAAGGTTGTAATTTCTATAGAAAATCGCGAATATTAAGTTTTTTAAAAGGTAGCTCGGGTTAGTGCGTGATTAGTTTCCTATTCCTTATTGAAATTTGTATCGTGCCTATTTGTGACATATCCTGGAATTGGATGGAAAGTGGAGTAGGACTTACTACTCCTACATCCCCTGAAAGCCTAAATTTAGCCATAACTTTTGATAGAATGTTGCGAAAAATTCAAATGTGTGTCAAGTGGTAGCTGATGCCCTTATAAAATATTGAAAAATATACCACTTCCTCCCCTACAAAAAAAAACATGGATTTGATCATTTTGGACTTTGCGTGCCGTCTAGCTCTGTACATGAGTATAGGATATGTACTCATCATGCTATTAGCGCGATTAGATTTTGTTATAAAATATATCTTCTATATAAAAGTTCCTCATAAACATGTTTCACTGTTAAACGTATATCTCGAGACTTTTACTTATCATAGCTCATGGGATTCCTAATTCCTTTCTTGAAAAGTATATGGATTGTATTGACTTTGCTAGGAATGAATATGGAAATGACCTGCTGCCTGCTTTATAACGCAAATTTGTGCAGGTTCCAAGACATGTCCACAAGAATTACATCCATGTAATTTTTTGTTAATCGAATGTGGTACTCCACATAGTCTTCCATGGTTGATCCTAGAAGCACATTTTCTGAGGATCCTGACCGCGGACTTACAAGACAATACTTGTCATAATCAAATGGTTTAAGAAATTGGATATCAAGGCGCAGCCGCTTGAGTCCTGCTGAAAGTCCAAGTATCTTACTAAGATGTCAAGTACGGAAGCTCATTTTTTTTTTAGTGATGTGTCCTAAGGACAAAAGAAAAGATTATGACTATTTTTTCAGTACTTGCCAGCTAAAGAGTCTGGGATTATAAGAAGCAGCTACAGAAACGCTGAGCCCTGACCGGTGTACTGTAGAAAACAAAATGACAAAAACGATCCTTCTAAATCAACTATGACAGCTCCGTTTCCTTGGATCCAGATCAGGACTGATTAACCTAGCTTTCATAAAAAATGGCAGTAAATGTCCTGGAAAAATGCATCGGTGACATAATTTGCATGAAAATTTAGGTTATTTGGACTTGTTCTGGGTCCAATAAAACGCACCATCATGTTGAAAGAGCTGATCATTAAAATTTTATGAACATATCCTACACTACCCTACCCCCTAAGGCTGAAGGAGAAAAATTTCATCAACTAAGAACGATCAGAATGTATAGAAATTTATGAATGTGCCCCAATGCATGGTGTACCATAGGTATATGGTACGTTGCAAAATTGGTGCAAACAATACCTTTAGTGACTTTTTTTGGTCAAAATCTCAAAAGAATCTGAAGAACATAATCCAATTTACTCACCAGTATTTTTCCTTTTCCAAATAACGGTAAATTTCGCAAAATTATTTAGCTGTAAAGATTAGCTTTTAAAATTTTTCACAAAAAATAACGTTCGTCCACTTTGACGACACACACACAATTCAAGGAAAGCTTCTGGAAGCCAAAATTGAATTTATGTGAAAGCCTATCTTGTCTACTTTGGGAAAAAATAAAAAATGTAATAATCGCTAGACTTTTACAGGAATCTAGCCAAGTACCATATATGGTACGCTATGCATTTAAGGGTTAATGTTCCGAAAATTGAAACAAAACTGACCACACCTAACATCAATGCATTCATCACCCGCTAAATATTCCTATCAAATGCATTCATGTTGCAACGTACATTGTGTCCTCCACTGTTGTGTACTGCTACTTTATCTACACATACAGCAAATCAATTTAATGATAAGATCGTGATTGTAAGCATTTATTTCTACATAATAGTAGCAACAATTCCAATACTTCAAGTTTTTTGCCTTATCATTTCAGATAATGACCGCTTGCGCTTCCACGGCAAAATACAGACTAGCTAGCAATCAGCTGGTCTTGGAGCTGGCTAATCATTGTTTATCATTGCTTGCTTCAACTTGTATCTGGGAATTGGAAGTAGTCTTACCCAAAGTATCTAGTGATCAACACGCATCCATTCCATTACAAAACAGATCTCTCGTCGTAAATGTACATAGTAAACCATCACAAAAACGTATTTATTAAATTATATTAGTCACGAGTAATATGCAGCCAAGTGAATTTAGTGAGTCTGAGATTGAGCGGATCAGAAAAGAGTTTAGTCGTTTGGAAGGTACATCTGCAGTGAATCTTTTGGAAAATTTCTAAAACTAATCAGTGTATCGACTAGGACAATGTTACCTTGATCATGCCGGTACTACTCTCTACTCGGAACAACAAATTGCATCAGTTGCACAGAATCTACAAGAGAATCTCTACACTAGTCCGCATACGAGTAAATCCACCGAAGATTTAATTGATCAAGTGCGTTACAGGTGAATGATTACTTCATGCACTGTGCTAACAATGACTTGACCCTTCTGTCTTTTTTCACTTCCAGAGTTCTGAAGCACTTCAATACTGATAACGCCCACTATGACGTAGTGTTTACATCGGGTGCAACAGCAAGTTTGAAAACAGTAGCGCAATGCTTCCAATTCGGAAGCTCGGGAGTCTATTCCTATGTTCAAGAGAACCATACTTCGGTGCTGGGAATGCGCGAGGCAGCAAACACGCCAAATATTTATGTGATAACACGTAATCAACTTTTGGACAAATTGGAAGTAGAGCGTGAAAATGTTACGGTTGGAGACATACCGGCAGCAGGTGCCAGCAACAACCTAATTACCATATCGGCACAGTGCAATTTTAGCGGGTTCAAGTACCCGCTGGAGATTGTCGATACAATTCAACGGAATGGATTGAACGATGCGGGTACTGCATTGAAGACGAGAGCTGTAAATGAATGCTATGCTGGTGGTGGAAATAGCTGGTTTGTTTGCTTGGATGCAGCAGCATTTGTTGGAACGAACTACTTGGATCTGAGTAGATATAAACCGGATTTTGTCTGTTTATCGTTCTATAAGATATTCGGGTAAGTTGAAGATGTATTATGTAGCAAGTAGCAAGACGTTGACTGACCAGTTGAGTATACTGGGTCTAGTCATTCTTAATCTAAGATGAATTAATTATTTTTTTTACCAAACAAAACGGACAGGTTAATGACATTGTAACAGGCCTTATACATCTGCAACTTGGTTGCCAACCTAGGTTGCAGGTACCTTACTACACACTTGCAACATTCCGGCAACCACGCCATTCACGTTCTTGCAACCTTGTACTGCAACCTGCAACAACTTAGGTTGGTAACCAAGTTGCAGGTGTATAAGGGCTGTAATAGGAATATTGTGTTTATACTTGTAGTTCAGTCGACAAGTACAAAAAAATATGTACGAAAATTGCAAGCAAATTGAAACTTGGAAATGATTGTGGACAGAGATGTGGATGTGGCATCTCTGGGCATTCTGTATCAAAATTTGCTAACTGATGTATGAATAATGACGTATACATGATTTTGGAGGACAGTCCTTTTTGTACCTTAACCTGCCGTCCTGCCAACACGCCCAATGCCCTGCTTTTGTCGTGTTTTAGGGATTATGTCTGAATTTCACCAAATAAGCAGATGATTTCTAATTGCTGAAAACGGACATGGAGCTGCCATACAAACCGAACCCCCAAATTACGTTCACCTAAAGGCGGCCCCAGACCGACCGGAGTGTGGCAAACACCGCACAAAAGATTGATACGAAAAATCGTGCAGCAGCAGTGCAGCAGTGTGGTTGGGTGACTCCAAGGTATCATTCTGGGAACCGGTCTTTTGTGCGGTGTGTGCCACACTCCGGTCGGTCTGGGGCCCGGCCGCCTTAAGAAAAACTTTTTGATTTGTGTACCAATTCCAACTAAACCTTATGTGCCATATAATATAGACTCCCAAACAATAGGATAGTTCCACTTGGAAAATGGCTCTATGTCGGAAAGTGATAACGGTATTATTCAAACTTGGTAGCAATATTTTCAGAAGCCTGCTTGTTCTTTTAATAAAACAATTTCTAAACCCCGGGGGTCCCGTTAGGATTTTATTACAACAATTCTTAAAAACTGTACAGACGTGAAAGTCATTAGGATAGTTTCAGAGGAATTAAAATACAAAATAACGGTATAAACAGATAATTTTATTCTAGAAAATGTGCTTAGTAGTGAGCAGAAGTGTACAAATGAGTGGAAGCGCATTATTTCTACTGAAGAAAAAAAATTCAATCTCGGCGGTTCAGACTGATTTAGCTATTATTTCTACGATTTGAGCAAGAAGGATTCTGTAGACGTATCACTCAAGAGTAAGAAGTGTCGAGGTATGGTGTTGACTAACTCGCTGTGGAACTATGGAGCTTATGGAAATCAGGGGTATTCAGAACGCCCAGGGTTACACAAATATTCTGCCTAATGCAACGCCTAAAATTACCGCCATTTTCCATGCAACTCCTCCAAGATTTTAACTAGAGAGCAAGGCTGGAAAAATATTGGTTTCAAGACCAATCCATCAAGGTTATGGAAAGACCGCAAAACTTCCTTGGTCTAAATATCGTCAAAAATGTGTGGGGATGGATGACAAGGAAGATCTACCTATAGACCGACTAGGGAAGCTTGGAAGGAAATTAATTTCAATTATGTATCTTCAAAATCTATAAAATTCTAACCCAGATAAACATTTTTGAGCTAATATCACTTCGGATTTGAGATCTTGTGCTATTAAAAGAACAAGCAGGCTACTGAAAATATTTGGCACTAAGTTTCAAGAGAAAATACCGTTATTACTTTCCGACATACATCCATTTTTCAAGTGGAACTATCCTATTGATTGGGAGTGTATGTAAAAATGGATGGAATCGGACTATGGAGTAAAAGTGGAGTAAACAAGAAAGACGGATCAGTGCGTGTTACTGCCGATTATTCAACGGGCATAAATCGAGTGATTCAATCACCACTCCAGCGTCGACCTTTGTACAACTCTCCGGAGTGGACACGTTCTCCTTGTTAGATGTCTTCAAGGCGTTTCGGCATATCAAGCTCGATGATCACGGTAAACAAATAATGGCGGAATATTTCAAGTCAACCAGCTCCAAACTAGCGTCTCGACTGCTCCTGCAATCTTCCAGGAAATCATGAATACTATGATTTATGGGAACGGGCGCCATGGCGTACTTGGCGAAGGAAGGGCCGACCACGACGCCAGACTGATGCGTGTTCTGAAAGCGCTGGAGGATGCCGTATTCTCCTTACATCTTACATGTGTGCGTTCGTCCAGCCAGAAATTTAATATTTGGGGAAGATCGTAGATTCACATGGTATACGCCCTGACATCAACCGTTTGCGGACTCTTCGAGAACTGCCGGCTCCAAAATACATCAGCCAGTTGAGATCCTTCATGGGTGCGATAAACTGGTACGGATCGTTCTTTGCCGAGCTTGGCGTATCTGCGTGGGCCCCTGGACGAACTCACCAGAAAGAACATTAAGTTCGAGTGGACAAACGTTTCATCCGCCTGAAACGAGAACTGCACTCATCGCTATCCCGCAGGGGAGTCTGTGTCGATGTGACACAGAGCACTCTGGGTAGTTTGATACATATTTTTGGTGAGTTGCGACACTACATATACCCGAGCAGCGCAGTGAGCCGCTCGTTACAATCTCCGGGAGCAAGTCTTGCATTCCCATCCACACTGCTAATCGCCTCCGGTGTTACGCTCTTACGTGTCTATGGGCTACGAGTTTCAAATAAAGTCCGTGGACAATGCCCGCTTCACTTATGTGCCGACTTCGTGTCCAGACTGATTAACACGCACACAAGGCCAGGTGCAGACGAACGAGCTTCTGATTAGGACTTTGATGAAATATGTGTGATTTCGGCCTTATCAGAGAACCCTATTACGCCTGAGAAGTTATGGATAATGTTGCACAACACTGCAAAAGTCATCGACTACATGCACACAGCCTGGCCGAAGAGCAAGAAACAGGTGGGGGACCCGGAGGTCATCCTTGACCGGAACTTCGTCTCAAGGTCATGAAGGAGCTACACGACGGTCACCCGGGCGCTTCGCGTATGATGTTTCTTTATTTCTGACCCGGAATGAACGTACAAATCTCATCATTTGTCAATAGCTGTTCGCATTGCTCTATTAATGCTAAGGCTCCGTCGAAAGAGAGATTTTAGATTCTTGGTAACGGCCTCAGGGTGCGATTCGGCAGATTTTACCGGTCCCATCGGCAACGACATGTTTCTTGTAGTTGTCGATGTATTTAGCAACTGGCCAGAAGTTGAGAAAACTGTGGAGGCTATGGAAGATATTTTTTCGACTTGGGTACCCTGCAGAACGTTATCGTTTTGGACAACGGCCCCCAGTTCTCCTTAGGAACATTCGAAATGTTCTGTAAAAAGTGGGCCATCGAGCACATCACATCAGCACCATATTGCCCACAGTAAAATGTTCGCGAGGAAAATTTTGCGGTCATCCTGAAGAGAGGTTTGCTGAAACTGGAAAAGGACGGAAACCTAGACGAAAAATTAAGAACGCTTCTCTACAATTATCGCCGTACGCCCTCCTATGTACTGGGTGAAATTTCACGCTTCGAACTAATGAGATCAAGGAAAATGCCTAGTCGCCTGGATTGGCTGGTTGAACATTCCCCCCGATAAAAAAATGCCTATGGCAGCCCGCAGAGAGAATGGTTCGTGACTTTAACCGGAGGCACGTGGCACGAATTGAACGACCCCATTTACTTTCAGCAAACCCATGACAAATTTTGGTCGTGGCAACCTGCCACGGCGAAGGAGCGGTTAGAAAAAACTCTTTACAAAATCCTTGCTGGCGACCAAGAGCTCCGAGTTCAGGTGCATTAGGTGGCTCATTGGTAGATATGAATCCACTTATCTCTGAGTTGCCGGAGCGTGAGTTCAAATCCCACTGTGACTATGGATATTTGTGTTGTCTATAAAAATGCTCCTATGGCAGCCGGTTCGTCGGATGTAAATCGTCCAGGAGCTGCCCGTTGTCACAACGGCCAAAAGCTTCCAAAACCTCTTTCGATTCAATAGAAAAAAATATCTCTTGAGTCACCACAGCAACAACAAGCTCCGAGTTCATGGGAACCAAATGCAACACTGGAGTAGCGATTGACAACGAGCCAAATGCAACACCGTAACAATTCCTGTCATTCTGAGCAAGACAACTATGGTCTCTCCCGACAGCAACTGGCCCCAATGAAGGAACTCGCGACGGATCGACAAACAATTATACCGTCAAGTACAAGTACAAGGTAGCCTGGCTGGTGTAGTGATTAGTGCGCGCACCTTCGGTGCACAGAGTCAAGGGGTGGAAACTCACCGTGTACGAATTCAGTTGATGGTGTTTTTTCGAACTCACGTGGCGGATCATACTCCTGTCTCCAAATGAGGAAATTATCGGCAAAGTCGATAACCTCGATGAAGAAATTAAGAAATGAGGAGGGAAACGGCACATCTGAACATGTGCCAAACGTCGAGCCTGTCCATTAGGAAATGGGAAAGCCACCTGCACAACGGCTGCCTTGTTTGCTGACTGTCGATAAAAAATGAAATCGTCTGACCACGAATGAGTGTTTGATTGGCAATGCTGAAATGGAATGATTGCGAAGAAGCATATAACCACCACTCTTTGCACCAAGAGTTGCTCAAAAGGAAAGAAGGATGATACCACGAACCGAAAAACGCTTTGTAGAAATTTTCCTATGGACATATTCGAAAGGTCCTTGGGCGAATTTTCGGGGCCGTTCGCCAGGGAGATCAATGGCGCATCCGATACAACCATGAATTGTATCATTTGTACGATGAGCTGGAAGTATCGAAAATCGTGAAGCTGCAACGTTTGCAACGGGCGGGGCATGTACAACGAATGGACGATAGTCGGCTGCCAAAGAAGGCGTAGGTGATGAACGCACAATGAATTGACGGAGCAAGGTTGCGTGGACGACCGAGAGCTCGCTGGGAAAAATCTGCAGGTGAAGACGCCTACCAGCTGCTGGGCTTCCGAAACTGGAGGACAAAGTCACGTAACCGCGACAATTGGAGGTCAACGATTCAGGCGGCCAAAGCCCAACGTCGGGCTACCGTGCCACATTGATGATGAGCTACACCGACTTTTTTGCCAGGATAGAAAAATTGGGCTACGAAGCGGTACTGCATCCCGCGCTCGTACTTTATTGACATGTTTCCGCGTGACTGTTTTGACTACGAAATATTAAAAAACTGATCAATCCACTCTCGTATATATTTTGTATTTTGAACACAGACCCACTAAGCTCTGAAAGAATCAATGAATTAGACGACCTCTTCTGTAGTCTTGATATTTATTGGCATACGTGGAGTTCACCACACTTTACCTCGATGTTTTTTTGAGATTATGGCTAAAACGCAATTCACACTTAGCCGCAAAATCTAGGTTGATTATAAAATCTCGAATTCTGTTCAAATTTTGGTCATAATCTTGTTCTATGACTTGACAATACAGTAGAGTCCGTCTAAATTGCAACTCGGAAAATTTCATGCTCGACTGAAACTGCTATTGATACTGAGTTGTTACAACAAGAAGTAGAATCTATCTTATAGAATTCTATGTCAATGATTTATGTTCGTCAAAAAGTAAGAAATCACACTTATGTGTACAAATCCGAGCGAAATATGGGTTAGACGGCCGATACTGTAGTATTGACATTTTTTTGCAAAAGGCGGAGCTTACCACAGTTTACCACGATTTTGTAGAAATTTTTCTTGAAATTTTGGTTATAATCTCGGTACAAAATCCATGGGAAATCTTGAAGATTTTAGTCTAGATTTTGCAAAATCTTCTCAAGTCTGCAGAGTGCAGAGAGCTTTATAGGCTATTCACAAATGGCCGCAAAATCTAGATTGATTATGAAATCTTCAATCCTGTTCACACTATGGTCGTAATCTTGTTCCACGACTTGACAGTACAGTAGAGTCCGTCTAAATTTCAACTTTGACAATTTCATGCACGAATGAAAGTGATATTTATATTAATTTGTTACAGCAAGAAGTTGTATCCAACGTATTGAAATCTATGTCAATAATTTATGTTCGTCAAAAAGTGAAAAACCGAACTTATGTGTACAAAACCTCGGACAAAGCGGAAAATGAGATAGATGGCATCTACTGTAATATTGTCAAAGGCAAAGCTCACCACACTTCACCACGATTTTGTAGAGATTCCGGTTATAATCTCGGTACAAAATTTATAAATATGTATGGAAAATCTTGAGGTGGTCGATACGATTTCGGATCGTCTGTCGACCTTTTTCCCACTTTGGGAATGAAGACCACCCTCACTGATCTCCAAGCTGTTGGGATATAACCCAACGCGTAACTACTTCTATATATATTGACTAGGAATGGGATCAACTCTTCTTGCGCCTTCTGTAATAGCGCTGGAAAGATGCCATCCATGCTAGGCGATTTGAAGGGATTAAAGGTCCCAATCGCCCATCTGACCTTATCATAAGTAAATATGTCCCGCGCTGTCCTCCAATCCGACTGGTTGGACCTATTGGAAGTACGGCAGTGTGGGAAAGCGGTCTGGTTTAATCTGCATCCTGGGAAATGAGTTTCCAGGAGCAGTATACCTGTGTCACTCGAGTTTACAGTGATTGTGCCATTCGGCCTTTTTAGTGTGCTGATCGCATTAGCCCCATTTTTCGCCAGCACCTTATGCAGCCTAGCCGCTTTTGTGGGGCTGTTGACATTGTCGCAGAAGGTCATCCAGCTACGCCGTTTCGCTTCCCTAATCGTCTTATTATATTCTGTCAGGGTGGAACGATACATGTCCCAGTCTCCGTTACGCTTGGCCCGATTAAATAATTTCCTCACGTTTTTCCGGAGGCGAGCAAGATCATTGTTCCACCACGATACACACTTCTTGTCTTAAATTATTCTTATAGGGCAATTTTCTTCATAGGAAGATACAATTGCCTTGGTAGTATCGTGAACTAGCCTTTCTAAGCTCATCCACCCAGGGGCCTTCCTGTCTATGTGCTGTAGGTGCTCCCTGAGTGTTTCAGGATATCCAGGCCAGTCAGTGAGCTGAGGGACCCTCCGCTCGATGGGCACAGGGTCCGAGGAGGCTATATTAAAACGAATGTGCATGTGGTCGGACAAAGACGGTTCGTCCGGCACATGCCAGTTGCGGATGCTGTCCGTAATCGAATTGCTACACAAAGTTATGTCAAGGACTCCCTTCCTTGCTCTGGTGACAAAAGTGGGCTGACATCCCCTATTGAGAATGTCAAGTTGTAGTGAGGTAATAATATCAAGTAAGTACTCACCTCTTCGGTTAGTGTCTGAGCTACCCCAGAGCATGTGATGGGCATTCGCATCGCATTCAATCAGCAAATCCTTACCGTACGCTTGACAATGAAAAGCAAGCCGCTGGAATTCCATCGCCGGCACTTCCTTGTCCCCCGCTAGGTATGCTGAAACAACCACGAGATTGTGGCTGCCCTCTCTAGCGGGGTTGATCTCGATGGCCACCATGTCAATATTTGTAAATTCTGAAAGGCAAATGTAATCAATGCGCTTGGTAATCATAATACAAGCTCTAGGTCGGCTAGAGCATCTGTCGTAAACCACCTCCGCATTACTTACTTGTAGTCCTTTGACGATTCCTTCGTGTTGCCACGGTTCTTGGATAAGGGCAAGGCCGAGCCCCTCGCTAGAGAACCGCGCTGATATAGTATACGAGGCTCGAATGGCATGGTGCAAGTTGCATTGCACCACGCCAATCCCTGCGTTACGAGCTAAACTCCTCATCGGATACACAATCTCCTGCTGTGAGGGTGACCTCAGCTTCCATCGACTCTAGAGGCAATGGCTCGTTGTCTTCGGGCATCACCACGTCTGCTTGGTCGGGAACCTCGCCCACGGCGGCGTTGGGCTTATCTTCATCAGACTTTCCCACAGTCGGTGGAGTTTCCACCTCGCCCGTGTCTGCTGCTTTCGTGGCTGGGGCGCCCTTCCAGTTCTTGGGGTAGACCCGCACCTTAACGAAACGGTAAGACACCTGGAAGCGACGCCTGGAGATGGTCTCCTTTGATTGCGGGTCAATTGACACAATCAGTGTCAAGTTGCCGCCTTCCACAGTGGCCTTGATCACTCTCCACTGCGGAGGAGGGTTGGCCGCGTCCGTGCTTCTTGGTAGGTGAAGCGTCGCTATGGTGGAGCGCGGTATGTCGTCACCGGTTGCGGTGCGCAACGAGGCGCCTTCCCAAGGGGAAAGGGTAGGGGTGATGCCGATCAGCCAATCGGCCGTGGCATGATTGTCGCAGTCGACTAGGAGGAAGCCGGGGCGGAAGCGGATGCTACCGAACTCCGGGAAAACTGCCGTCTTCGGCGGGTTGTCAATGAGATGACTGATGATGGCCTCTTGCACCGCGGACAACTGGTCTGGTCTTACAGAGGATGCTGCTTGCGCATAGCTGCCCCTGCTCCTACTGTCGGAGGCAGAGGGGGCGGCAGCTTGTCTGGAAGGGCCAGCATTTTGAACTGCACCATCAGCTGACTTGCGGGTATCACTGCTCCCACTAACAGAAGCCCGAGTAGCGGCTACTGTCGCCGCCGGAGGTACCTTGCGGTCCTTCCTTCCGGGTACTGTCTGGGGGGCGGCTGGTCCAGATGGACCTGCCACCGGTGATGCTTTGCATGCTGCTGAGGTGCTCGGTTTGCAGGCAGCGCTCACAGAATGTGAAGTTGATAGATTAGAGCTTTAGTGTAGAATTGTTATTATGGAGAATTGATTTTTGAGGTGTTTTTTTTTTAATTTAATTAATTAATGAAATCCGCATCTTCACTAATCTTTACCGAATTTAATTCCGTTTCTATTCTCTCTCTCTCCCCGCAGCTACCCTACCGGCTTGGGGGCACTTCTCGTAAGCAAACGAGGCCAAAAGGTTCTACGAAAATCCTACTATGGCGGTGGAACCGTTCAAATTGCCATGAGCAAAATGGATTTTCACGTAAAACGTGACTGTTTTCACGAATGTTTCGAGGATGGAACCGTTCCCTTTCTCTCAATTATTAGTCTGCTCGCAGGATTCAACACTATTGAACGTTTGATTGGAACCATTGATCCCATGCAGCGGATTAGTCGTTACGTCTTCCAGCTAGCGCAGTACGGTTACGAGAAGCTCAAGAGATTAACTTATGCAAACGGACGACCATTAGTGAAAATCTACTCTCATACTGATTACGAAACAATCGAGAAACAAGGTTCTGTGATAACTTTCAATTTACTCCACAACGATGCCAGCTATATAGGATTTGCCGAGGTACGAGGAGTATTTGTCGACAAGATTAGACAATTCCTGCTAATAGCTTTGGATTAATTACAGGTCGCTTGCATGGCAAACATTTACAACATCGTCTTACGGACAGGATGTTTCTGCAATCCGGGCGCTTGTCAAGTTCTGCTCAAGTTAAGCGACGGCGAGTTACAAAAACATTTTCAAGTATGAATAACCCTTTCAATTCCCATAGTGACCTTACACATAATCCCATTCGCCGCAATTTCTGAATATTTTCCCAGGCAGGACACATTTGTGGTGACTACAACGATTTAGTTGACGGCTTACCGACCGGTGCTGTACGCATCTCGTTTGGGTATATGACCCGAAAGGAGCACATTGACACTTTCATCGGGATGCTAACAGATTGTTATTTGAAAGGACAACATTCTGAACGCTATAGGATTTTGGAGAAGTCGACGTTGCCGGAAAATCTACTTCACATACGGGACCGATTACGAGTGTCCGAGCAGAAAATACGTCTAAGGCAAATTTGCATTTATCCCATTAAATCGTGCGGTGCATTCAAGATAAATGACCGTTGGGAGTTGACGCCGAAAGGATTTAGGTACGATCGAAGTTGGATGGTGGTCAATGGCAATGGGGTGGCCGTTACGCAAAAGACAAATACGAAATTGTGTTTGGTACGACCGGAGATAAATTTGAAACGAGATGTGATGATGCTTCATTATCCAGGTGGGTGTTGAATATTTTTTAGTTAATTTTCAATAGAAAGTGAATCTGAATCAGAATTTAAATAAATGCTGGATGGTTAGTGCATTGGTCGTCTTCGAAACAGAGAGTCGTGGGTTCGAAGCTCACTGTTGACGTATACAGTTTAGACCGGTTTCCAAATTTCGAGCACACGTGACGCATTACGATCCCACTCTTAATAAATCAGCACAAAACCAAAAACTCGGCAGAGCGTGCTGTTGATCAAAACACATCCGCTGATCCTGTGCAAATCAAGTAAATGAGATGTTGAACCGTTGTACTATTTTTATTCCATTTATCAAAAACCTGAATCTTCCCATTTTCATATTTGCCAGGATTCGACTCCATGGAAATCGCGCTGCGTCCACAAAACACCCAAATAATCACATCATCCCTATGCCAGAGCAAAGTGTGTGGCGATTTTATCGAAGGAATCGATTGTGGCGACAAAGTGGCTAATTGGTTAAGTGATTGCCTGGGCCTGGATGGCGTTCGCCTCATACAACAATTTGACGGGACACAACGTCTGACACGAAACGGTATCGTTAAGGACATTAGCCTATCGAATCAAGCTCAATTTCTGCTAATCAACTACACATCGGTGGCATGGCTTGCGGGACATGTGGAAGAATGGCTTGACGTGGACGGTAACGATATTGATGGCATAGTGGATCGATTTCGTGGCAATTTGATTGTCGAAACATCGGAACCGTTGGAAGAGAACAATTTCGAAATGTTCCGAATTGGCTCGACGGAATTGCGAATTGATGGACAGTGCACTCGTTGTCAGATGATATGTATTGATCCGCGAACAGGAGAAAAAACCGCTGAACCGCTAAGGACTATTGCGAAATTGTTTGAAGGGAAAATGCGTTTTGGCGTGTACATGTCGCAGGCTAGTTTTGATTTGAGTAAAACAAGGTTTTTGTCTTGTTCCGAACAGGTTATTGTGAAATAAATGAATTAAAACAGTTTTTTGTTTGTAATTACATGATATGGCAACGTTCGCTTATTATAGATCGTCCATGGGTAGCGTAATCAATGAGCTTGGCAATTTCATCGGCTTTCGGCCATTGATCAGTTGTTAGACGTGAGAAGATCACTTTCTCGCCCATTGTCACTTCAAATGCTCCCCGTCGTCCGCGATGACATTTAACTTCGACATTTGGTTGTGATTCGTTAACCATTTTTGCAATCTTGTCGCATTCTTCCTTAAAGGCACAGTTGTTGCTGTGAAAGAGACGGCAGATAGACGTAAAGTGAAACAGTTTCCGGCAGGAACATAGAAGGCCCACCGCATATTGAAGCCTCTGACAGGCCTTATACATCTGCAACTTCGTTGCAGGTACCTTACTACACACTTGCAACATTCCGGCAACCACGCCATTCACGTTCTTGCAACCTGGTACTGCAACCTGCAACATGCCTACAAATCACTTAATTTCCGGTTTTTTGCGTGCTGCCAACTTAGGTTGGCAACCAAATTGCAGGTGTATAAGGGCTGTGAGTATCCCAACAAAGGCTTGCTTTTTGATTAGTCCGCTATTCAACTTGTCGCAAGCACACGTTGCTCTCCAATTGAAATAGGTCTATTCAGATTTTGAGTAAGCCTTATACGGGTTCTTGGGTTTAATATGCGGCCGGCCTGAGTATGTAAGAAACCAGAACACTTACCAAAATTCAATGTCTATTTCAACTTTCGGAACCTGTTCATCACTTGAATTTGCCATAACGGGAATTTAGAAAAATTTAGAAATGTCCAAAAAGTAGGTGCGAAAATGTGCTTCTTTTTTTTAGAATTTGGATTGACAAAACCAAAAATAAACTGAATTTAAATTTAATGGGAAGTGTCACTTCAGAGAAGGCAAGGCCTACTACTGGAAACTTTAAGGGACGCCATATGAAAACATATGAAAACATCAGTCCTTTTATCCTTCGTCATTGGAAAAGACCTGGAGATTTGTAGCCGTTGGTTTAACGCTGGCTACTTTTGACGGTGGTTTTTGGTGGGTAAAGTGTAAATGTCTGCTGGCGTGATAATCATTCATTTTTGGAGATTATTTCTTGGCAAAAAAGCTGGCTGTGTCGCGGATATCATGACAACGCTTCAACCTAACCTAATCATGGGAAGACATATGCGGTCGATTTTTTTTCGGCGAACCGTAATGTAGGGAAAACGTTAGGGGTAAATTAAAGGAACAGAAGTAAATTAATTCTCCTGAGTTTCGTGTAACATGTCAATTCCCTTCTTCTTCCTCTTCAATAAGAAGGTGATCTGCACAAACCTGAACAAAAACTTAGTCTGATCCATGGTTGGTTGGTTGGTGAAAGTGGTGGCTTAAGCAGAGGCTAGCCAAAAGCCAAAAAAGCGCGTAAAAGGCCGTTTTGAAACCACAAACTCCGTGAAGTCGAACTAGTGTATATGATGGAGGTTAGGTGATGAATTTAGGAGTGAAGAGGTGCCTTGAACCAGCCAGCCAGTGTTATTTAGGAAGTACAGCAGCTCACTGGTTGAGTCGCACTCTACGATGCTAGTAATCTAGAGGTCCGGAGATCGAATCTCGGCGTGGTCCAGGAAATATATAGTGCTTGCAACATTATATACACTCCGAAACTATATGCAATGTAACGTTGACTCGAAGTAGCCTATAAACGGCTGAGTGAACGCACCATGCCACACAAGGGGTTATGGTACAGAGAAGAAGACAGCAGCTTTCCTAATTTCACATTTGCTGCATCCTCCAAACTTCACAGAAAAGCCCTACCGAGCGTCCTTTATCGGCCCCAAACTTGGCAAAATCATCCGACTTTTGGAAGCGAATAAGTGCCTCACTCGCGAAGGATATAAGTCGCCCGAAGCAAACTACCAAACCCTCCCAAATTCTCAACGCATCACTGGCAGTACCCCAAAGGACCCTGGGAACGCGTACATGTTGATTACGCAATTACCAATTCCAGGTACCATGATAATCGTCGTTGTCGACGCCTACAGCAAGTGGTTCGAGGTAAAACCTACAAACAGTGCGACATCCAGCGCGACTATACAAATATTAGATCAGTTATTCGCCACCTATGGAGTTCCAACAGTCCTTGTGTCGGACAATTGAAGTTCCTTTACGTCAGCTGAGTTTAAGGAGTTACTACAGAGAAGTGGAATTAAGTATCATAAATTAAGTCTGAACAGCCTGGTCTCGAATGTCACCAGGGCCATAGTTACCTCTTTTGAGGAAAACTGTCCCCTCAGAAGACCCAAGGACAATAAGGGAGTACCCTGGTGGGCTCCAGAGCTCTCGAGATTAAGGAGACTCACAAGACGACTCTTTAACAGAGCCAAAAGGACAGGGGAATGGGACACGTATCGCTCCCAACTTAATGAGTACAACAAGAAAATCAGGTCTGCAAATCGAATTCCTAGGGAAAATTTTGTGAAGGTGTTAAATGCGCTAACACAGCTGCTAGCCTTCATCGAGTTATGGCTAAAAAGGACACTGAACACATAAGCACCATAAAGCACCCCGATGGGCGCTACACGACGCCCCCACGACGGGCGAGTTACTCCTTAGCACCCACTTTCCGGGATGCCATATACTGACGAATGAGGAACCATCAATGAAAACAGTCTGTACAGAGCTAATTCTTCAGACTGGAGTACAGCAAAACTAATCTTTACTCAAGATAAAGTAAAATGAGCCATAGGCTCGTTTGAGCCCTTTAAATCTGCCAGCACCAACGGGATTTTTCCAGCTCTCCTCCAAAAGGGTCTGGAGCTTTTAACTCCATACCTCCTGAGTATATTCAGAAGCAGCTTTGCGCTGGGCTACATCCCGCGCTCATGGAGACTAGCGAAAGTAGTCTTCGTTCCTAAAATGGGAAACCGGCCCAAGGAGGATCCCAAATCTTACAGACCAATCAGTCTTACTTCGTTTATGGAAAAAAATCATTGGCGAGCATATCAGAAAAACCACGCTGATTAGTAACTCGCTACACAAAAGGCAGTTTGCTTATCAACCAGGTAAATCCACAGAATCCGCGCTACACAGCCTTGCAGGACAGATTGAAAGGACCTTTGAGGCCAAAAATACCGCACTTGGGGCATTCGGAAATACTTCCTTCGATGCAATTGAAAGAGCACTGAGTAACAAGATGGCAGGAAATACGACGATAGGATAGATTTGCAGTAAGCTTTCCACCAGAAAAGTCGTCTGCCAAATCAACGAGCTATCTCTCCTTGCTGATGTTACTAGAGAATGCCCCAAGAGGGCGTACTTTCGCCCCTCCTGTGATGCCTGGTTGCGGATGAACTTTTGGGGAAGCTCACAACCAATGGCTTCTCCGTGCAGGGTTATGCTGACGATGTGGTTATAGTGGTAAAGGGTTTGTTTGAGGAAACCTTACCTGACTTACTCGAACCAGCACTAAAAATAGTTCAAGAATGGTGTAATGCGAACGGGCTCCGAGTAAACCCATCCAATGCGATCATCATACCATTCTCTGGGAATAGAAATTGGGCTGAACTCAGACGCCCGATAATGTACAACACCCATCTACCAATTGGGAATCAAGTCAAATATCTCGGGGTAATCCTCGACAGTAAACTTTACGGACAAAAGCATGTCGAAGCGGGCGGCTTAAAAGCCACCAGAGCCCTGTGGACATGCAAAAAAAATCGTAGGGAAAACCTGGAGTATGAAACCCTCCATTATGCTCTGGATTTACAAAGCAATAATTAGACCCGCTCTAGACGACGGTGCTGTGGTCTAGTGGAAGAGAGCCCTGACTACGGAGGGTAAGTCTGTGTTAGGTGCACTCCGATCTTGCCCTAGCAGTGCTCTAGAGGTGTTATTTCACCTACACCCAGTTGACATACACCACGAAACCGAGGCAAAACTGGCATTGGCACAACTCATCGCGAGCGATGCCAATCTGGAGCTTACCAAGGGGCAGCTAAAATATCTCAACAACATCACTATTGCGAACATGCCTTCCGATCACCTTCCAAAGGAGATCTCATGTGGTCGCCTTTTCCAGGCTGAAACATGGAGCAGAGAGGAGTGGCAGTTTAATTTCGCTATGCTGCACCCACGGACCATAAAATAGTTTACTGACGGTTCCAAAACAACCGAAGGTTCAGGAGCAGGTGTGGTTGGTCCAGCTCACAGGGTATCTATACCTATAGGGCACCACACTACTGTCTTTCAGGCAGAAGTGCACGCAATTGCAACCTGCGCCGATATATGTTTGCGTGCTAACTATGTAAATAAACGAATTGCGATCTTCTCAGACAGCCAAGCGGCGATTAAGTCACTCACTTAGTACACCGTTACGTCAAGGCTGGTTCAGTGTTGTCTGAATGCACTGAACAAACTAGGCGTAAGCAATAGATTAACACTCTTCTGGGTCTCATGTCATATAGGCATCACGGGGAATGAACAGATAGCACGTACAGCCGCAGCAACCCACTTTTGCGGACCAGAACCCTTTGAAAGCATCTCTACATGTACAGTATAAAGACTAATCAAGGACCAGGAATAGATTAAGGCATCTAAGCACAGGGATAATCTACCCGGGCTCAGGCAATCCAAACTGTTCATAGCAGGCTACTCCCATAAAAGAGCGACTGAGTTACTTTAGCTAACCAGAAACAAGGTACGTACCATATGTGGGATTCTTACAGGCCACTCCTGCCTGAGATCACATCTGCGCACAATGAGGCTCGTACAAGACGCGAGCTGCCGATTCTGCGAAGAGGATGACGAGACCTCGACCCACGTCCTGTGCGAGTGTGATGCTCTGGCCCAACGCCGCAGACACGGACGACATAGCGTCGATGTCAATCAGTAAACTCAGCTCATTTCTTAGCACGACCAAGCTCGATCGTGAGGCATAGTCCTGCCCACAGATGACCAGGGCGATAGTACAATAGACCCATCGGCTTCAGTGCTACGAACCCCCATCGGGTCCCCCCACAATCTAATCTAATCATAAATTGACGGCTCCCTACCACCCGGCAACAAATGGACATGGAGCGAAATGTCCAAACTGTAAAAGATGCTCTAAAAGCAGTGGAAACATCTCAAGGATCACTCCGAGCGAATCTGAACATATTCTTGCGCCAATACAGAGTTTAGGAGATTTGCATTATGAGATCGAGTACCTAAACAGGATACATTGATTAGATTCGAGGCCGCGACGTGCCAGACCCAAATAGGGAAAAAGCTGAGTTGACTGGAAAGTGGATGCACTCCATTAGATACCGGCCAAATCTGAGCTTCGAATATCGATTGCCAGAATCAGGATCCGCAGACCTGCCAATCGCTAATCGAAGAGCCCAGGGCGGAGCAACAAAAACAAGAGATGGCCCCAGTCCAAGCCTCTTGGGACTCGCGATAGACGGTACCACAAGCATCACCTCCTATACCCACCTACTCTCCTTAGAAGACTACAATCGAAAAGAGGGAAGAAATGTTATGCTTGAAATCAGCGCCATCATACAAATCACCAGATGGCGCGATACAAGATTAATGACCATTCCTGCTTATTTTCTCAATTTCTTTTCTCTTATGTATACATATTATGTATTCGGTTTTGTTCTTTCTGTCTGAAAATAAAGTTGTGTCTTGAATTATAAACGCGTTTATTACAAGCCAAAGAACAAAGATTTAACATATCCCTACGCAGTTTAGTCAGAATCTCAGGCGTTTTTCTCCAGTCGTAGGCGGGCCACATCTTCCTTGATAGAACACAAGTCCTCAGATTTTGCCAGCCCTTATATAGTGGAAGGAGATCTTAATCCTAACAGCTGCCATCGGGACGCAAACACACTCCACATGAGAGCTGTCAACAGTGGCACCCATTTTGGCTAGTTCCTAAGCCATCTCGTTAGCCTCTATGCTCCTGCGTCCGGGTACCCAGAGTAGGGTGATTTTTGTCATGTGCTAAGGCTGGCTAACGCCTCCTCACATACTTCAAAAACCTTGGACGTCATCTTCACCGATTGCAATGCCATCACGATTGCAAGCATTTCTGCTTGAAAAATGCTGGCTTGATCAGGAAGACGGTAATATTCAGAGATACTTAGTGATCCACAAAAGATTCCGGCACCCACGCCACAATCCATTTTAGACCCGTGCGTCGGTGACAAAAATCCTTTACCACCTCACTCTCTTTCCACTCACCTCTAGTTGAGAATTTAGTAACAAAGTTCTTCCCAAAGGCGTAATTTGGGCACTTTAAAATCCATTACAACGTTGCGTACGTCTTGTGGGAGCTGGTTTAGAATATTGCTGTGGTCGTATGGCGTTGCACTCCAGCAGCTTAACACTTTGATCCTGAGTGCACTACATGCTGCCAGTTGATTAATAAGAAGATCGATGTGTTGAAGATGCAGGATATTCAGCGCACATGTTCGCATGTCCTAGCTAGGATTTTGTTAATTACTACAGTAGTGGAGAGATGACACCAGCCTGAGGTGTTCCTCTGCATACGAATTTAGCCAGATGACTGCTTCCTAAGTCACTATGGATTACTCTGGACGTTAGTAGTGTCAAGGCTGTGTTCGATGATACGGACCACCTCATGAAGAGCCGTTTCTGTGGACTTTCCCTTCACGTATGCATGCTGTGACTTCGAAAGTGCTGAGCTCTCAAGACTTTGTAGGATGTGTAAGTCTATTAAGCGCTCTAAAGTTTTGAGTACGAAGGAGGATAAACTCGGTCCTGAAATCCTTCGCGGTCTCATGCCCTCGTTTGTCTACCTTCGGTATGAAAACGACTACGAGCCCGTCGCCACGACTGGGGGACGTTGTTGAGTAGCGAAAGCCTTCTGAAAAGTATCAGCAGCCGTGGAACTACCAGATCCTGCGTCCTCTGAAACATTATCGGTAGTATGCTATCTGGTCCTGGGGATTTATAAGGGGAGAAGCTGTTGATTGCCCAGGTAATCTTCACCTCAGTAATAATGGAGAAAACGAGGTCACTCTGCCGTTCACCTGCATTCTGCAATCGTAGGCCCTGCGTGCAAGTGCTCTTGCACCCAGGGAAATGCGTATTCATCAGAAGCTCAAGAGATTCGCCGGTTTATTCTGGTCAAGTGCCATCCTCTCTTTTTATTAAGGACGGTCACGACCCAGCTTTGGACGAAATCTTACTAATTTATCTGAGCCTTTGAGTTGTTCAATTATTGGCAAAGATCATCCCAAGCTTGGACCTTTGCGGATCTAATGGCTTTTTTGTAAATTTTCAGGCAGTCTTTGTATGTCTGCCGGAACTTATCTCTTCATTACCGTAACTCCTAGTGGAGCATGGTGCGTTGATGACTACCGTGTGTAGTCATCAACGTTACAAAGACAACTGAATTCGGAGTGTGATACGGTTGTCAGCCATACCACTTCCTAGTCGCATTGTTAGTTTATTATTCTACGATAAGAATATTTCTTATCATCTTCTTCTGAATAATAAACTTGCGACGAGTCGTGCCGAGTTTGGAAACTCGTTTCTCTATGAGTGTATATTTCACAGAGTGGCGACCGAACGATCACGGCCACAGAGCACGACAACAGAGCCGGAACTTATGCTTGCTGCAAATGTTGAATATATCCCGAGTGAGCTTTCGTAACTTCCATGTTCCACCACGGAGAGAGAACTTTTTTACTCCTTTTCACTGGACACGAACCCTTGACCGTAACTTCCAAGGATTTTTCCAATGACTTTACCTCCTTGTCCAGCGCTTCCATGGAGCTGATCAAGGGATTTACACTGTTCAGGGTGTTGCTCTACAAATCTGCGTGAACTTCAGTTTGTTGCCTTAGGGTTTCTGTAAGTTTCCGGCATCTCCCTGGAGACATTAATGTTCAAGAGTATCCAGTTATGGTCCGAGAAGGATCTTAGCTCTGATACTCTCCACTGTATCGTTTTCAGACTGGACCGTTAGAGCCATGACCTCTTCCCATCCAGCGTAGTTACCCGTACTCGAAAAAAACGAGGGTTGGATGGTCTCCCGTTTTTTACACTGAAAAGTTAGTATTTAGGATTAAATTTAAAAAGCGACTCACCTCTTTCATTTATTTCGTCGCATCCTATCAGTAGGGTTGAATTCCTGGAAGTTGTGGAAGGTATTAGCAGCTCCAGCTCTTCCAGTGGTGCTGACCTTCCATGGGCCATATAGGCAGAGGAGATATATATGGCTGTCCCATGTCTTGAACCTCCATTCTAACAACTGTCGGATCGGAAGTACTAAAGTGAGGACAGAGAAAGACATTAATACATTTCTTGGCTAAAATGCAGGTTCTTGGTTTACCTTGGTCTAGGTTGCTAACATTTTTGAATAGATTGTATTGCTTATTCCCGAGCTCCTTTATAGATTCATCGTGAATCCAAGGCTCCTGAACAAGCCCGAATCCTCTAGCAAGAGGTCGGATCCGTCCACTGGATCCTGCTCTTCACTGAAATTTGACCGAAACACCTTTATATTGGCATTAAGTATGCCAAATCGTAACTTGAAGTCCGCCTCTTCAAGTGCTGGCAGGCACTCATCATTTAAGAAGAGCATAAGACTTTCTTTGCTTTTGCGGCTCCTCAGCTTTAAGAACCACCCAGTCGTCCAGCGGCACTTTGGGGGTTTGAAGTTGCATAATGGGTAGCCATATGCGAGCCCTTGGCCTCTTTGGCACCTTAATGGTCGGGATGATCCATAACTCGTTCGGGGGAATAGGTGCCGAAATGAAAAAAATGAGCCGTCACCAAATCTCTGCAAGGTCATGTAGACAAGGCAAAAATACATAACGGTAAGAGCTTCTCTGCGAGCTAAACAGCGGCATGTGGTTGCTGGTAGGTAATCAGTTTCGGCACATTGGGGTCTTGCCGCAAGGTCATGTAGACAAGGCAAAAATACATAACGGTAAGAGCTTCTCTGCGAGCTAAACAGCGGCATGTGGTTGCTGGTAGGTAATCAGTTTCGGCACATTGGGGTCTTGCCGCTCGTATTCCCAGCCCAGGTCCAACACATATTAGAGGGGATATTACATGCCTATATACAAACAAAGGCAGAGAAAAAATAGGAAAATTAAATTGAATTTGGTGTCGTATGCGTACCCCCTGGCCTTGGTATTGGGCACTCGGGGTCTTCACCTTCAAATATAAAATAGAAAGACCCGCCCGTGAGGCGTCTCAGGGCCAATAAAAATTCAAATTGAGCGAGAGGGCCTTCCTTGATAATCAAAATACGCCAAGAGCGGGGAAACTTTAGGCACTGAACAAATATTACGGAATTTTTAATTCTCAGCCCTTCGGGCGGCAGTGGCATGTGCGTCACGAGGGGAAGGCCGCACCACGTGGCGACATAACCTCCTGGCGCGATCACTACACAATTGTAGCTTGCCAAAGCACACAGGGGACACTAGGAACAGTAAAAAAATGTAACAATCAAATGACAAACGAAATGAAGTCAGTGACCGCGAAAAATGTCTAACCGCCTCAAATATCAAAGCCCAACCTTCCATGTTTTGCGATAACCCGCTTGCCGCGAGACGATCTCACCCACACTACGACACGGCGAATCCAAAATCCGTCATTCGGGAGCATAGTTTTGCATACTATCATACGCACTTTTATTTGATCGGGTCCAATTAATTCGTCGTTAGTATATTGACGAGACATTCAAGTCCGTCGCAGACAAATAAACGAAATGCAACTCTTTCGAACGTATCGTTACAAGTTCGGTATACCAATTGGAACCTTACTTATTGAGTTACTTCATCCTGTGAGATCGCCGTTTCTTTGTTGACCGATTGACCGCACTTTGCTTAAGACTTAACCTGATGTGAGAAGTCAACAGCGAAATATGTAGCTTGGGGATCTGCTTTTTCACAGGACGGGGTTGGACTCTTTTTGTAGGTTGCTACTTAAGTCAACCAGCTAAGGTTGCAGCTCGGGAAAGGGTTGGGCGAATGTCTAAACAGTTTCGGACCGGGAGGTAGCACCAACAGGTCAAGAGTTCCCAAACAAGTAGTTCCGTAGATGACGTATTCCGTATTCGTTAGTTCAGGGATGACACTGTCTCAATGTCCCCAGACGTACTACTCTTTCCCGGTTCTCTGAAGCCTCGTGCGCTTCCATGTGAATTTTTCTTCTAGCATTCCCTGGTTAATGTAGGAAATTTCCCCGAACCGGTGAGACACTACATTAGGATAGTCATTGCCATCCACCAAAATTCTAATCAATCCTTAATCCACTAAGATGAGTTTGGCCCTCCGGCTGGTTTCTTGGTATAGGGAGGAAAATCTGTTTATGGGTTTTCCGCGTTTTTTTTTTGTGGGAAACTTCTATCAAATGTCGCTTGGAAAAGAATTTTGTGTCAACGATTGAGGTTAAAAAACGCCGATTTAAGGCTTGTCCCGATGAGCGCTTTTACTTGATAGGGTCTCAAGAAATCCACGCCCATCCATGCATTCTCTCATTATCGTAATGGGAACGGACCGGTTTAAACGATTGTCGGAAGATAAATAGTGAGCTTAAACCGGACGGATACGCTCTGGGCGCATTGTCATAAAGGCGTGCACATAGCACGAAACTGCCTTTGTTTATAGCTCATTAAATAAATGTTCCAGAGCAACGGATTCCTTAAAAAATGGTAAAAGCATTGAAAGCTTCGCCATTTCCAACAATGGGGCGATGGAACGTGCGGGCAAACTGACGGATGCATAACCTCACCCTCAGCAAAGCGGGTAAATCATCAACCGTAAATTAAAGTTTGACCCAATTACTGCTGATGGTCACCGGCAATATTTGCTCTACGCTATGAGCCTAATGCTTGAAATACATATCACGCAGCAGCATCAGCATCGCGAAATGTCAAGCACAATGCATTTTACATTGCTGACAAAAATGCTGGGCATTTAGCATATTTGTCAGCTATGAAATTCTGCCGATGCTGCTGCTTCTGCGCGATATGTATTTCAAGCATAACCGTAGGGCAGAACACGAAACACGTAATTTTCGACTACTCCAGTTTGTTGGTGTCTCCGTATGTATGTATTCTGTATTCTGTAGGATTCAACGAAAAAACGTTATATGTAATTAAAAAATATTGAATTTATTCTCTCTACAGTTCATAATCGTCTAAATGATACAATTCACTCAACAATCGATAAACATAGGATGGTGCATGCCCGCCCCTGTAAATAGAACGGAAAATTCAAATTAATTTCCACAACTGACTAAAATCCTGTCAGCAATAATTAATTCAAAACCACCACAATCTTCTCCCTCTAAATTCACAAAACCAACCAACATCACTCCGTACTTACATATTCGAAATAAACAACGTCACCAGCTCGGGTGGCACATAATCAAAAATTGGACTATAAACTTTTGCAAATTTCGCTGCCAACGAATTGTACGGCAACACACCCTCAGCACATTCCACCAAATTGAAGGCATCCTGTCCGGCATTACACATATGCATCGGTGACAATTTATACATGGGCGCCAGCACGATAACAGGCACGGAATAATGTTTTGCGGCCAACGCTACAGTATAGGCCCCGCAAGCTGCACGTAAACCACCATTGGCCAGGACACAATGCGTTCCGATTATCACCTTATTCACGCGTGACATCATGGCAAATATGGCCGCGTCGGGAATAACGACAATTTCGGCACTGCCTGTTGCAAGAGCGGCGGCTAGATGTTGACCCTGAATCACGTGGACGATATTGAATTGAATTAGTAGTTGTTTGGTAAATAGGACTAAATAGAAATGAAAACTACCGGAAATTGCATTTGATGGTACTTACCCGACATGCTGGCGCACATTCGGCAATAATAATTGTTAAATTTTCACGCTTTTTCATGGCGCGCTTCAGGAAGTTTTCGACACTCTTCGAGTGGCCCAAGGTGAGGATTACTTCCGATGTGTGAATATGCTCCTCGGCTTGAGCCGAGACGTTCTCCGAGCATGTTTCCATTTCAATTTCGATTTCTTGAAGATGATCCAGGAGCGCTTCACGCAATCCTTCTTGTGGTTTGGAATAGTCGCGATTAATTTCGCTGTCGCTTGTTTGTGTGACGAGTTTGTGAAGAGAAGCTTGCGAGTCGTCGGTGATTTGATGGACCTGTAAGATGTAGAGCAACCACAAAATACTATCAAACAAAGAGGCAAAAAAGAGAAGTGCAAAATGATTGAAAAAACTATTACAAAGGTGAGGCAACAAGTTGAGGGTATCTCGGAAGGAGCACGACTGAGACTGAGTGGTACAGTTAATTGGAATCTATTTCCGGGTGCTGCTACAGTGGAGCCCGATATGCTAGAGATGATGATATTCATTGCTTGTTTATAGACAGCATCTATCCAAGCGCCTTGGAAGAGAAAGTTGTTTTCCTACCAAAACCGGGAAAAGGACTAAACGGAAGCGAAGTCATTCAGGCCGGTTAGCTTAACCTCATTTCTATTGAAAGCAATGGAGATTGCTTGGTGGACCGTCTAGACTAGCGAATACAACGCTAACGTATATACCTCTGAGTAGATGCCAACATGCTTACAGGGCGGGTAGATCTACCGATACCACTCTCCATGAAGTAGCGCGGCTAGCAAAAAGATAAATTAACAGCAGCGGTATTGCTGTGTCAACGTTTATGGACATAGAGGGCGCTTTTGATAAGATCTCTATAGCAAACTAAGAAATGTCCCAGCTAAGAGGGAGCTCCAACCACTGATAATAACATGGATCGACTCAATGCTCGAAGGGTAGTCAACCGATGTCCACAAGGAAGGATACTTTCCCCTCTACTGTGGAACAGACTCTTTTCTCTGGAAACTGGACTCGATGGGCGTTCACACAGTAGGATACACTGATGAGACTTAGCTTTTATGGTTAGTGGTAACTTAATGGACACTATCCAAAGTTGCATGAGGCAAGCTCTCAAAGCAACTGAAGAATGGTGTAATGAACATGAGCTAACCATAAATGCTAGCAAGTCAAGAACTATAAATATTGAAATTTTTAATATCTACATACCACCACATTCTAGCTGTACAAACTACCATTTCAATATTGGTCCTCTTCTTAATGGAGAGCACAGGATCATTCTTGGTGACTTCAATTCCCATTATGAACTCTGGCATTCCGCGCTTCACAACGATGCCAGGGGTCAAGCTATCGCCGAATCTCTGGACGCATCAGATTTCTGTACCCTCAATGAAAACTCGCCAACCCGTGATGCAAACAATTGTATTAGCTCACCAGACATTACAATTGTCAGCGCTAGCCTAATTAGTGAGACCTCCTGGGAAACACTTACTGGTCTTCCCTCTGATCACCTCCCAATCATAGTCAGAATTGACAAACCAGCTGACCTGACCAAGTCAGAGAAGCGAACTTTTGTCAATCACAAAAAAGCTGATTGGGAAGGTTTCAAAACATTCACGTCATCGAAGTTCTTCGCGCTTCCCCCTCCCACCAATATACATAAGGCCGAACGGAACATTAGGAGCGTCATTGCCAAAGCTGCGGCAAGGTTCATCCCTGCAGGGCGCATTCCAAAGGTTCGTCCAAACTTTCCAACAAGTGCCGCAAGGTTAGCCGATGAACGTGACAACATTAGGCGCGCTAACCCTGGTGACCCC
This sequence comes from Microchrysa polita, assembly GCA_949715475.1. Lineage (NCBI taxonomy): Eukaryota > Metazoa > Arthropoda > Insecta > Diptera > Stratiomyidae > Microchrysa > Microchrysa polita. The sequence continues at coordinate 16,316,824 of OX454417.1, read as the reverse complement.
AGAATTCGGGAGCTCAATATTCAAATACAGCGACAAGTTAAAGACTACAAGAAGGCCAAATGGAACGAGCACCTCAATGACTGTAACCTTAATGAAGGTGCCAGTAAGTTATGGTCCACAGTCCGTGCCCTTTCGAACCCCACAAAAGATAAGGGCAATATAGCCATAACCTTCGGCAAAAAAGAAACAAGCAATCCTCTTCAGTGTGCGAGCCAGTTCAATAAACAATTTATTGAACATCCCAAGTCCGATGGCCTCAAGCGCAAAATCGCAACGTTCGCGCAACGTTACCTTTAATTTCAAATTAACCGGCCGTTACGGATCAGAAACTTCTCCCTACAAACAGATCCCCTAAGCGCTTAGGGAATCTGTTTGTATGGAGAAGTTTCTGATCCGTAACGGCCGGTTAATTTGAAATTAAAGGTAACGTTGCGCGAACGTTGTGTTTTATAACCTCACCCATTGAGAATGAAAAAATTCTAAGGCCCTTGGACCAGATGGCATTTCAATGGCCATGCTCAAACATCTTGATCTTCCTGCCATTGAGTATCTCACGGCAGTCTTTAACTTGTCAATGTCTACGCTCGCCATCCCCGACATCTGGAAACAAGGTCGCATAGTCCCATGCCTTAAACCAGGGAAAAGTGCCAAACTAGGAACTTCCTACAGACCGATTACGATCCTGTCACCTGTAGCAAAGACGCTGGAAGCCCTCATCCACCCCACTCTCGTTTCACATGCAAAGCTAGATCCCCATCAGCACGGATTCAGACGCATGCATAGTACAACCACCGCTCTGGACGCGATCACTACACGTGTAAGAGACGGACTAAACCACAGTACACCTTGCCATAGAACCATCATGGTCGGGTTTGACCTATGAAATGCGTTTGATAAGGTTAATCACTCCATGCTTCTGGCAAACCTCCTCAATATGCATGTTCCGACTCAAGAGATAAGATGGATTGCCAACTATCTAGCTGGTAGGCAATCCTTCACCGAGTTTCGAGGCAGTCGTTCCAAACTTAGAAAGATCAAATTAGGTGTTCCTCAGGGTGGGGTTCTCTTTCCCACCTTGTTTAACATCTACATGGCCGGTCTCCCAACACCTCCGGAAGGCATTGAAGTTATTTCTTATGCCGATGACTGCACTGTACTCGCCACGGGAGCGGATAGGGATGTCATGCGCGAAGATATCAATAGATATTTAGCGCGACTAGAAGCCTTTTTCCATAGCAGAAACCTAACCATCTCAGCGTCCAAATCGTCTGCGACCTTCCTTACCACCTGGTCAGGTGATTGTAGGTGGCCGGTTGGGGTACGTATTGGTAACAAACCAGTTCCTGCTGCTGCAAATCCAAAAATTCTCGGGCTTCACTTTGAGAAAATGATGACTTCAGCTCATCACGCGCAAGCGGTATGTGAAAAGATGCGCAGTAGGAACAAAATTCTTAAAGCCTGGGGCAAAGATAAAGAGACTATGCTAGCCACTTACAAAGCGGTGGGTCGAGCAGCGGCTGATTTTGCGGCGCCAGTTTGGTCGCAAGGTCTCTGTAACACAAGCTGGAACAAAATCCAAGTCTGCCAAAATGCTGCTCTACGCACAGCTACAGGATGCCTTCTGATGTCTGCCCAGGACCACCTACATCAGGAGACACATTTGATGCCAATACGTGACCACAATCGACTACTTACAAAACAATATTTAGGAGGTTGTTATCGAGAGGATCATCCTAATCGTAACCTCATGGACAAAATTCCCCCTCCACGCAACATCAAACGTGGCCCTCGTGACCTTGAGAGAGAAGTCCAGGGTTACAAAAGGGATCCTTTCGATGAAGATTCATACCGGGCTGCCATTGCAATGATTCACACTGAGGAAGTGAGTAGGTCTATTGCGAGTTTAGGAACGAACAGAGTCCTCTCAGCGCTCCCACCACCTATTTCGCCTGAGGAGATTAGGCTCCCGAGAGCCACCAGAGTGACTTTAGCCCAACTTCGGTCAGGCTTCTGCTCACGCCTCAATTCGTATCTATCTCGCATAGACCCAAATATACTAAACGTATGCCCAAACTGCGCTGGCACGCCACACGATGTAGCCCATTTGTTTCAATGCCCAGCTGCACCCACTAATCTCACCCCCCTCTCACTATGGGAAAACCCCATTGCAGCTGCCACGTTTTTGTCCCTGGAGATTACGGACGAAAACGACGACGTACTATAAAACGAGTCCATATAGATACACAGCGGTTCACACCTTTCTGTACCGCTAAAAGAAGAAGAAGACGAACTATAGACTTTACTCGAAAAAGAAAAGATGCAGAAATAACTACCATGCTGCTTTTTAGTTCTGAAATAAAGGAGCCCAAGGAGGGAGTAACTTTAGATCTCAAACTAACTGGGAATCCTCATGTTGACGAAAAAGCTCAAAAAGCATGGATGATCTTAATCAGTGTAAGAGAGTGTGTGCACGTCGTCGGTGAGGTATCTCAATGATGGTTAGGCCCATTCTGACGTATGCAGCAGTGATCTGGGGGTCCAATGGTCTCTAGAAAATTACGAGGCAACGGCTGAATGGGATTCAATGCATAGCATGTATAAGCATATGACGGGCAATGCGAACCACACCAACGCATCCTATGGAGGTATCACTGCGGCGTTTACAGGAATTAGAATGGAAAGGGATGCCAGATGGCAACACTTTGGTAGCAACGGAGGTCATAAAAGAATCCTGGATATTGTTCATAATAATGTCAGGGAGATTCAAATGCCTCTAGATGGTGTAGATAGGTGTAGGGTAGTCGAAAGACATCACAACACTCTCATAGAAGATGGTAGGATACACGAGGGTCCTCTAGGCGATATCGCTTTCTTTACTGATGGGTCTCGGCGATGACACGATCCAAGATAGAGCTGCCTGTAAAAATAGGCTGATACATTACGGCCAGAACGGGCGATGAGCCTACACCGCAGGTCGAGCGACGCGCCATGGAGCGGCATAAAGAACGAGGCAAGGAAGACGACATGGAAGGAAGGGAGTGTACTCCGAGGAGCTAAACCTAGCATGCTCACTTCGTCTAGGAGAGTATAAGTCCGTAAATCGGGGGGAGATGATTGGATCGCTATATGGCTATCATCTTCTGGAAGGCCGAGTGCAGGGGAAGATAGCACTCGATAACCAGTCGAGCTTAACGAAAGTGCTTCAATTAACTAAGTTACACTAATGTGGGTTAATGGACACGTAGGTACATTAGGGAACAAAAGGGCCGATACCCTAGCAAAAGAGGGATCAGCAGAGAAGTTTCAGGGATCGGAACCCAAAATTGCTTTGGGAAACGGAATGATTGGGGCCAGGATACGTAGTTGGATTGACTCCATACATCAGCAACGATGGCGTAGGCTAACCACATTTAGGCAGGCTCGAAACGCAATTACCAGTCGACTCGGGAGGAAAGCCAAAAAGGTACTCAGTTATACACGGAGTAGTTGGATAACTGCCAAGTGACAGGGCATGGTAGTTTTAAAGCGCACCTTCTTAAAATTAAAATCATAGAGGAAGATGTATGAAGATTATGTCTGGAAGAGGCTGAGACGGCAGCACACATTATGTGTGCCCAGCACTAGGTGGCAGGAGACTGAGGAACCTAGGCAAATCCGTAATACGTGTGGAAGCCATGAGTGAACTTAGCTGCAACGATATGCTACATATCACACGCGAAACAGTGATGAAGAAAGAGGTGGATAATTATCAGTCGACTTCTGGAAATCACTGACGAAAAGGGACCCAAGTAGTAGTGGTGGTGGTCACTTGTCTGAAGTTCAGAGACGGGCGCCATGAAACAAGAAGAAGAAGACGAAAAATCTCTTGAATCACTACTAGAACAATAAGAGATACGTCCACTCGCTTACTTATATCTGCCTAATTTGTTTCCTAGCAATCCCACACATTGAAGAGGACGGAGAAAAGGCTTGCCGCTCAGATATTTGACAGCCAGTATAGATTTCGTGCTGGCAAATATACTTATGATGCGTGGCTCTTTATCTGGGAGTTAGTATCACGCAGCTCGCCTCAATATGTCCTTAGGGTCTTTATTGACTTCAAGGGTGCTTTTGATAACTTGCTGTGGGATGCGATCCTGCGCAAGCTCGAAGCAGTTGACTGTCCGGAGTTGTCTCTTTGGAGGAGCTACTTCTCCGACAGACAGTCGGGCCTACGACGTGCATCGCGTGGCTATCGGCAGGGCTTCATCCTAGGCCCTTTCGTTTGGAACCCAGTCATGCTTAAGTCTCTCGACCGGCTGTGCACGTGCTGCGCCTATGCCGATGATCTACTGAGCCTTGTTGAGGGTAACTCGCGTGCTGCGTTAGAGCGTCTGAGATCGTTATACATGGACACCAATCAATAGGGATCCCAGATGGGAGTTGACGTCTCGTCCTCTAAGACTGTGACGATGTTGCTCAAGGGCAACTTCAACCATACCACAGGCACCCTCCCCAGTAGTAAGGATGGAGGAAGTTAGACTCAAGTACGAGGCGGTCCAGGTCAAGTACGTGGGCATAACTATGGGGCAGAGGATGAACTTTAGGTTCCACTTCACAGCTGTCACCGAAAAATAGATAGATAAGAAATAGTGGTTGACACGCGTCGTTAGGAAGGATTGGCGTCTCGTTAGGGGCGCAGCCCAGAGGATCTACGAATCCGTGTTTGTTGGCTGTGCAGCATATGGATCCGCAGCTCTTATGGACTACGCCCTTACCGTCGGTGATAGACTTCGTGAAACGTGTCAACCGGTCCCGCTGACTAAATGGCTTTGAGTATGTAATACGGTATCCATCGTGGCACTGCCAGTCCTGATGGGTGCACCTCCTCTTCAGATTCAGATGGAGATTTTGCGTCGTAGAACATACGAAGAGGGCTTGCGTTACCCCCTAGTAGTTTGTTATTCCCAAAGAGTATCTCTGCGAGGTCCCGGCGAGAAATAGCTGACCACCTAGAGGAGTGTGTCCTGTCTAGATGGCAATCTAGGTGGGAAACAGCGCCCTATGGAAGAACTACATTATGTATATGTTAGGCAGATTAGTGACGTGAGAGGAAATGCTGACTTAGACTTCAATCTAAGCCTAGGATTCCTCATCACTGGTCATGGATCGCTTAAAGCATGGCTTCATACGCGCAATTTAGCTGATGATACTTTAAGTATCATGAAGAAGATTGACGCATGTACTATGCCATTGCCCGACATTCGTGGATGTCCGAAATCTTGACGCATTCGGCGTCACTATCGAGGATGGTTCTCTGAATGTCTCTCGCTGTTTCTTTAGACGTGAATATGGCCTTCCCCTAAATGCCTTCGCTAAGGAGGCATTTAGTCGCCGCTACAGGCGATTGCATCCGGATGTGGTACAACAGTCCAGCTCTGGTATGTCTGGCATTGCCATTGTTTAGTTTGGGTGATACTGTTTTACCTTACTTCATCTTCACGCCGGTTTGAGTAGGCAGGACCTCCACTGGCTAAAAGACATTGCGTCGATTCCAGTGGGACTCTCGGGAAATGACTTTCCAGGTCTATCCGAATAATTAGGCGACCAGTCCTAGGTGGGTGTGCAATGCGCCCACTCTGCAGCAGTGGCAGAAGGCCACTGAGAGTCCGAAGCAGAGTCCTTATCACTTAGTAAGAAAAACTGTTACCTTTTAGGGGCGCTGATTGACGTCTAAAAATCAATCCGTTGGATATTTGAGGCCGTCTGGTAAACCTTTACGGTCGGAACGGACGTTAAACCCCATTCGTGGCATTTATTGTACGAGGGCGAATCAAATATAAACGGTAATTTTACTGTTGACTGTACCAAACACGTTCGGAACTGATGTGGCGGTGTTGTTGTTGTTGTTTTGTTTAATAGGAGTGGGGGTAACAGCTTACTTCGCAGCAGTGTTGTGTTCTGCCGTCAGTACAGCCATGACCGAGCAAGAGGTACATCCATCTGTTGCGCAACGCATCGTCATAAAATTTTTAGCAAATGAAGGTGTTAAACCTTCGGAAATTTTAACTCGTTTGCGGGCACAGTTTGGGGACACTACTCTGTCTCAGAATCGAGTGTATACGTGGGCCAGAGAATTTAGGGATAGACGAGAACGTGTTGAAAACGAAAGTCACCGTCGACGCCCAAGGTCAAGTCTTACAGATGAAAACATTAGTGTCCTTCGAGAGCTTATTGAAGGTGATCGCCGGTTAACTGTTCAAGAAATCTCGTCGGAAATTGGTATCAGCTACGGGAGTGCTCAGTCTGCACTCACAGACCACCTTGGCTTCCGAAAGATTAGTGCTCGATGGGTTCCGAGGTTGTTGACCGGAAATCAAAAACAGGTCAGGTCGGAGATCGCTGGGAGACTTCTGCATCGATTTCAAGAAGAAGGTGAAGATTTTTTGAGGCGCATCGTCACATGTGATGAGACGTGGGTCCACCATTACACTCCCGAATCGAAAATGGCAAGTAAGGAGTGGCGAAGGAAGGATGAAGGCTGCCCAGTGAAAGCCAAAACTCGTCTCTCATCCGGAAAAGTTCTTGCAACAATTTTTTTTGGCTCAAGGGGAGTTCTACTCATTGATTTTCTTCACGATCAACGAACAGTGAATGCAGCTTACTACTGCCAGGTCCTACAGTCGGCAAAAACCAGTTACCGGAACAAAAGAAGAGGTGTGCCCATTAGAGATGTCATCCTTCTCCATGACAACGCAAGGCCTCACACCGCATTGTGACAAGGGATAAATTGGAACAAATGGGCTGGGAAACTCTCGAACACCCTTCTTACAGTCCAGACTTGTCCCCTTGCGACTACTTTTTGTTTGCGCCCTTGAAAGAATCACTTGGAGGAAAACGATTTGAAACCAATGACGATGTCGAGAAGCACGTGCGCGATTGGTTGACAACTCGCCCTCAATCTTTTTATGAAGAAGGAATATTCAAGCTTCCAAATCGGTGGCAGAAGTGTGTAGATAATGCAGGAGACTATATTGAAAAATGTTGAATGTATAGTTTTTGTATAATATTATTCAATAAATATAATTTTAAAAATTACCGTTTATATTTGATTCACCCTCGTACGTCCTATCCTGACATATGGGGCACTGGTCAGGTGGCCAGCACTCAGCAGAGCTTACATTGTAACGAAGTTGGGCAGTGTGCAAAGATCGCAATGTCTTGGCATCAGAGGAACATGCGTTGAATGTAATCCTACATCCTCTGCCTATAAACCTTTTTGTCAAAGTACCGCGCAATGTAGTGCGGTCAGGCTTGACGCTGAAAAAAAATCATGAAATGAGATTTCTGCAGTTAAACCTAAACCACTGCCAGGCAGCACACGATTTGTTATCACAAACCGTTAAAGAAAAGGCCATCGATGTCGCAATCATCTGCGATCAATACAAAAACTTGTGCGATACGGTTTGGGTCGCAGACAAGGACAACTTAGCCGCAATTTGGACCTGCGGAGACTATGCACTCCAAAAGGGAATGCCAGGGAGACCAAGCGGAGTGACAACAGCTTTGGTTAACGGCATTTACATTTACAGCTGTTATGCTCCGCCACGTTGGAACGACTTTGAGTTCGAAATATATGTGGATGGCTTAGTGCACGCTGCGAGCTCACACAGTCCCGTGATAGTCGCTGGGGACTTCAACGCCTGGGCTCAGGAATGGGGTGTCGGGTAACAAATAAGCGTGGGCGAACTCTCCTTGACGCCTTTTCGCGCCTCGACATTGTTCTTATGAACACAGGTCAGAGCAATGCCTTCAGAAAAAGAAAATCCGGGTCCATTATAGACCTCACAATCGTCAGTAGCTCCTTAGCGCCAGTAGTCGACTGGTGTTTAAGTGAACACTATACACACGGCGACCACCAGGCGATTCTCTTTTCGGTCGGCGACAGAACATGCCAAACCGAGGCAAGACTCCCGTCCGCTGGGTGGTCCACTAGACTTTTTGATGAGGAAGCGTTTAGAGCTGTTTTGCTGCAGGCGGATTCCATTGACGGTTCGGCCGAACAAAGAACTGCGCAAATTGCAGAGCAGATAGAAACAGCTTGCGATGCCTCTATGCCTAGGAAAGGACTCAATAAGGGACGGCGGGAGAACTACTGGTGGACCAAAGAAATCGCGTGTCTGCGGAGACAGTGCCTGAAAACGCGGCGGATCAGCCAACGGGCAATGCATACGCCGGCGTACATTAATCGGCTTCAGGATTATAAAACCGCGCGTAAACTGCTTAAGTTCGCTATTAAGGAGAGTAAGCGGACTTGTTTTAGGCAACTCTGTGATGATGTCGTGCTCTGTGGCCGTGATCGTTCGGTCGCCACTCTGTGAAATAGACACTCATAGAGAAACGAGTTTCCAAACTCGGCACGACTCGTCGCAAGTTTATTATTCTGAAGAAGATGATAAGAAATATTCTTATCGTAGAATAATAAACTAACAATGCGACGAAGTGGTATGGCTGACAACCGTATCACACTCCGAATTCAATTGTCTTTGTAACGTTGATGGACTACACACGGTAGTTATCAACGCACCATGCTCCACTAGGAGTTACGGTAATCGAGAGAGAGAAGAAGGTGGGACAGAAAGCGCCACCGCTAAAATGCCCGGTATTATTGGGAAAAATCGTCTCGACTCTTTTCCCTCCACACACGTCGGAGCCCGTAGAACGAAACACTGCATCAGCGGCAGTTCACATTCCTGCCATCACAGAGAGCGAAATAAATCAGGCGTTATCCAGGCTGGAAAACGGCAAGTCACCAGGTCCGGACGGTGTTCCAAACGAAGCTCTACGAATAGCTGTAAAAACAGTGCCGGGAAAATTTGTGCAAGTCTTCGAAACCTGTTTGGCAGAGCAGACCTTTCCGAAACGGTGGAAGAAGCAAAATCTTGTGCTTATTCCGAAACCTAGGAAGCCTGCAGGCGAGCCGAACTCTTATCGCCCTATATGCCTGCTCGATAACACTGGAAAGCTTTTTGAGCGAATTATTTTCAATCGGCTGTCAGCTGTAGTCGAAGAAGAAGGAAAACTGTCAAACCGACAATATGGCTTTCGACGAGCACGTTCCACGGTGGATGCAATTTCACTAGTAACTGATCTAGCGACCGACTACCTCCGCAAAGGTACATGTTGCGGTATGGTTACGCTTGACGTGAAAAATGCGTTCAACTCTGCGAGCTGGGAGTGCATCCACGCTGCGCTGCAGAACATGGGTGTACCCGACTAACTGACTGGTATAATTAAGAGTTACCTTTCATGACGCATTCTGAAATATAACACAAGTGAAGGAGCAAAGGAATACACGGTTACCGCGGGTGTTCCACAGGGATCCGTACTTGGTCCTCTTCTGTGGAACATAATGTAGGTACAATGCTATCCTGGAACTCTCAATGCCAAGAGGAGTTACTGTGGTTGGCTTTGCGGACGATATTGCGGTGGTTTCCATCGCCCAAGATCCGGAGTACGTTGAATTGTTCGCCGGCGAGGCCATAACAACCATTAAACTGTGGCTGGAAACAGTAGGGCTCGAACTGGCGGAACAAAAAACGGAAGCCGTTCTGATAAGCAAACGTAGAAAAAAGTCCACCCTAAAAATCAGAGTTGGAAAAACAGTCAAAACATTCAAGTCTGCCGTTAGGTACTTGGGGGTAATGATTGACTCGAGGCTGAGCTTTGGCGAGCACGTGAAGCACGTATGCGAGAAGTCAGCGTCTGCAACAGCGGCACTATCGAGAATTATGCCGAATATAGGTGGTCCTACGCCCAGTAGAAGACTTTTATTGTCTAGGGTTGTTACATCCATATTGCTGTACGCTTCACCAGTTTGGGCCGGTGCTCTACAGTACGCCTGTTATACTAAACAGATTAATTCGGTTTATAGAAGGTACGCATTAAGAGTAAGCTCTGCGTATCGCACTACTTCACACGAAGCTGCCTACGTTGTTTCTGGAATGATGCCAATGTAGATATTTGTGGACGAGACAAACAGGCTGTACCGCGGGCGCAATGATGAAACGACGGTCGATTCGGTTGAACGGAGAAATTTAAATAGACTGGAGTCCCTGAGAATGTGGCAACTCAGATGGGACGACGCTTCTACAGGTCAACGGACGTACACATTAATTCCCGACATAGCATTGTGGTTAAACAGGAAACATGGCCAGGTAAATCACTACCTGACCCAATTCCTTACAGGCCACGGAGGTTATCGACAGTATCTCCACAGATTTAAGCTGGACGACTCGCCGGAGTGCCCTAGCTGCAAGGGGGTGGTTGAGGATGCGAAGCACGTGCTTTTCAATTGCCCAAGGTTCGCAGAGACTCGCAACGAACTGGGAGATAGCATTAGTCCCCAAAACTTGGTAGGTTTTATGCTGCAATCGAACGTAAATTGGGAGGCAGTGAGCAGAGCGGTCTGCAAAATCCACAAGGAGTTGCGCAACGAGGAAGCAAGGCGCAAGTCTAGCATGCAAAGTGCCGGCTAATTAGCCACAGCCGTCCCTGCGAAGTAATGCCGAAAGGTAGTTCCGCAGGGGCCCACGGCACGGAAGAGCTGTTTTGGGGTTTAGTCAGTAAAAATCTCGACATATCTCTGGGTCCTAGTGACGGCTAAACAGAGAATTTTATGAAGATACCCCTCACTCTCTATAAACAAAAAAAAAAAAAAAAGGCTTGACGAGTCGGGTCGCTGGATTGCCAAACCATATGGCCACTCTCACATTCTAAAGCAACTACCACTAGATACGATCAAAGCTACAACGGACTATGTCGTGACTACACAAAGTTTCTGGAATATCTTTGATGTCAGATTTCCGTTTAGGTGCTAATGGAGCAGGAGTGAGGTGACAAGGGAATGCGGTATCTCCCTTTTCACAGATGGGTCCAAAATGGACTGTGGTGTTGGTGCAGGAGTCTTTTGTGGCACACTCAATATCTCTGAGTATTACCGTCTCCCTGATCATGCCAGCATTTTCCAGGCTGAAATGTTTGCAATCATGAAAGCATGTCACGCACTCGGGACTATACAAGACAACAACATAGCCAGCTGTTCAGATAGTCAGGCTGCTGAAATCTGTAGGGATATCTTCCAAGCTTGTGAAGTGCTGTAAAGAAACACTGAACAACATTGGAGGAAGGCACACAGTCACTCTACTTTTGGTGCCAGGGACACAGGAAAATAGGGATAATGAGGTTGCAGACGAGTTGACTAAACTCACCAACTTGGAATTTACTCTCTAAAATATCCATGTAGGTCATCAGGTTCTGGTCGATGAGCCAGGACAAGGCTTTCTAAAGTTTGAGGAAACGAACAGTCTTTTCCATGTCCCGGCTGCGCTTCAACCAGTCGTTCGGCAGTGCTCTTACAGCCTTCGGGGAAGTCAGAACTGGCTTGTGCCTAAGCCTCCTTTAGGTTTTCTTCTCTGGATCAGAGTTTTATCCAGAGGTGCAATGATCGCGGGTGAAGTATATGGAAAAAAGTTGTCAGGGAGTCCACTCAAGTTTTTTAATCCAAGACCGCCCGTCTCAAGCATCAAAATATTTGAGGACGTCTTCTTTCCCTCCAACAGACTCAATAGGCGTCGGAGCGTGGGTTCAAATCTCACTGTGACCATGGATGTTTGTGTTGTCTGTAAAATGTTCCAACGACAGCCAGTTCTTCAAAGCTAATCGTTCGGGAGCAACCTGTCGTTACAACGGCCATTTGTGGTCCTATCGGCGACCATTCCCGATGGCAGCTTGCTGCCACACGGGTTTTTCTAGCCTCTACGGGGCGGACCACACCCGTTTCATCACCAACGAAACGGCCAAGAGTTGCTAAAAAAACCCCTCCATGGCAAGAACTATGAAGGTTCGATGCAGGAGGGATGTGTATGTCTGTGTATGTGTGTGGATGTGTTCTATGTGTTTTTTCGTCAAATTGGGAGCATTTCATCTCAGCGCGGTTGCTCTCAATTCTTCTAATCCGCGCCGGCATCGAGACCAATCCAGGTCCCGAAATCTACATCTGCTGTGTATGCAACCGACGTATCTTCGGGAATGCCAGGTCCGTGAGGTGTACCTGCTGCAGAGAATGGTGTCATTTCTACTGCTCAGGCCTAAGGAAATGAGAGATTATGACAAGTTGTCCTTTGTTGCTCCAGGGTGTCTGCACGCGGGTCGGCCCCCAGCCACCCCAGGCCCTAGCTCACAAGCTAATGGCCCACCACCGTCTCCGGCCATTCCTGGCCCAAGCTCTCCACCACCGCCACCCGCAGTAAACAATACAACAAGACATATTCGCTCCAGTTTAACACCTGCACCCACTGCAGCAGTGTACACCCCACTCACCATATTGCAGTTTAACTGCAATGGTATCCGTCAGAAGATGGGTGAGATAGTCCGTTTCATGAGTATGCGCAGAATTCTGATAGCGGCATTCCAGGAGACAAAGCTCAAACCATCAACTCCCGAATTTAACATCCGTGGCGATTACATACTTTTGAGGCGCGATAGAGTCGGCAGGCAGGGTCCTAATCCAGGAGGAGGGCTCGCATTCCTATTACACAGAACCGTGCAATACAGTGTATTAGATCTTCGTTTCAACGACGGCACGGCGGAAATGCAAGCTATTGCCGTTAAATCCGGCAATACCAATATCGAACTTATAAACATCTATGTTCCATCTGCATCCAGCTGTGGCTCTGGCTATAAGTTCGATATTGGTCCACTCCTCACAGGACAGCATAGGATCCTACTTGGCGACTTTAACGCCCATCACGAACTCTGGCACTCTCTTCTCGCAAATTATGCCAGAGGTATAGATATCGCGTCCAAATTAGACCCATCAGACTTCTGCGCACTCAATGGAATTTCGTCTACACGCGTCGCTGGTGCCTGCCATAGTTCTCCTGACATAACTATGGTGAGCGCCAGTCTGATAAGTGAAACCCGTTGGGAGACAACCAGATCTCTTCAATCCGATCACCTCCCCATATTAATAACTATTGATAAACCAGCTGAACTGACGACATCAGAACGGCGTACGTTTATCAACCACAAAAATGCAAATTGGGAGGGTTTCACTGCGTTCACTTCGACGAAGTTCGCCGCGCTACCTACTCCAACGAATGCTAGGGAAGCCGAAAAGAATATTAGGAACGTCATTGTCAAAGCGGCAGCTCGCTACATTCCGGCAGGGCGTATCCCAAAAGTTCGGCCATATTTTCCAACTACTGCTGCAAGGTTAGCCGACGAACGGGACGATTTAAGACGCGCTAATCCGGCAGACCCCAGAATTCAGGAGCTAAACTCCGAAATAAATCGACTAGTCAACACCTACAAAAAAGAGAAATGGAACGAGCATCTAGATAGCTGCAACCTCTCACAAGGTGTCAGCAAACTATGGGCTACGGTCCGCGCCCTGTCTCACCCAACGAAAGACAAAGGCAGTGTAGCCATCAGATTCGGCAAGAAAACCACCGCAAATCCAAAACTCTGCGCGAGCTTGTTCAATAAGCAATTTATTGAACACCCCAAGACCAAGATGCTCAACTGCAAGATAAAAAAAGGATTCGCAACCGACAGCGGACCAAGTTTCAGCAGTAATCAAGAATGCGAAAAAATCAAAGGCCATTGGACCAGATGGCATTTCAATGGTCATGCTGAAACACCTAGACCTTCCGGCCATCGAATACCTAACAATAGCTTTCAACTTGTCGATATCCACGCTTGTTGTCCCTGAATTCTGGAAAAAGGGACCAATCATCCCCCTTCTCAAACCCGGTAAAAGCGCGAAACTCGCCGAATCCTATCGTCCAATCACAATTTTATCACCCGTTGCAAAGACGCTCGAAGCACTCATCCACCCCACCCTTGTATCGCATGCTGAGCTAGCTTCTCACCAGCATGGCTTCAGGAAGATGCATAGCACCACAACAGCTCTGGATATGATCACTCATCACATCCAAAATGGCCTCAACCAGAAACCGCCCTGTGACAGAACCGTCCTAGTAGCCCTTGACCTGTCGAAAGCCTTCGACACGGTCATTCACTCTGCGCTGTTGGCCGATCTCCTAAATATGCATATTCCTGCACAAGTGGTTAGGTGGATTGCCAACTATCTAGCTGGGAGGCAATCCTTCACAGAGTTTCGAGGCAGTTGTTCAAAGCATAGAAAAATTAAGCAGGGAGTTCCACAGGGTAGCGTACTCTCTCCTACATTGTTTAACATCTACCTGTCGAGCCTTCCAACACCACCGGAAGGTATCGAACTAATTTCCTATGCGGACGATTGCACCGTACTCACCTCGGGGAATGATTAAAACGGCATGTGTGCTCGACTGAATGACTATATTGAGAAACTGGTGAAGTTCTTCAATTTTCGCAACCTAGTCATTTCGCCGTCTAAATGTACTGCAATTCTTCTCACCACATGGACGCAGGAATTTTCGGAGGTGCTTACGATCCGTACTGGTAAGCATGCTGAAGACGTTGTTCCTACTGTTACCAACCCCAAGATCCTAGGTGTCTATCTAGATACCATGATGAAGTCGAAAGATCACGTCGAGAACGTAGTCGACAGAATGCACAGTAGAAACAACGTCCTAAAGGCACTAGCCGGGAGTTCCTGGGGCAAGGATAAGGAAACTATGTTGGTCACCTACAAAGCGATAGGTAGGGCAATACCTAGCTATGCAGCACCGGTGTGGTCGCAAACCGTTTGTGACACGAATAAGATCCAGGCATGCCAGAACGCTGCTCTACGTATCGCTACAGGTTGCCATCTCATGTCGTCCCAGGATCATCTTCATCAAGAAACCAACATGTTATCAGTGCGCGATCACAATCACCTCTTGTCTTTACAATATCTGGTCGGTTGCTATCGAGAGGATCACCCAAACCATCATCTCATGGACAACACTCCCACTCCACGATATGTCAGGAGTGGACTCAGAGATCTCGAGAGAGACGTCCAGAGATACAAACGGGTACCTCCCGATATATTCGATAATACAGCATACCATGCGGCCATCGCAGATATTCACACAACCGTTGTGAATCGGTCAATAGGGAGTTTAGGTCCGAATAGAGTCCTCTCAGTGCCCCCACCACCCATATCGCCTGAGGAGACTAAGCTCCCGAGAGCCACAAGAGTGACACTAGCCCAGCTTAGGTCGGGCTTTTGTTCACGCCTCAATTCGTACCTATCTCGAATAGACCCGGACAAACAGAACATTTGTCCGAGCTGCGGTGGTGCGCCACACGATGTGGACCACCTGTTTCGATGCCCCGCTGCACCCACTAACCTCACTCCGAGGGCATTATGGGACAACCCTATTGCAGCTGCTACGTTCTTGTCGCTTGAGACAATAGGCGAGAACGACGACGAGACTTAGAGCATGTCCACAGACATGCACAGCGACTCACACCCTTCTGCACCGCTACAACAACAACAACTCCAGGTTGAATGTTGGCACTTGATGCTATTAGATATCTCTTGCGGATTGCGGTCACTCTTGTGTGTGTCTGGCAAGTGTCTGGCTTTTTCGGAAGCATGTCCTTGTGCGAGGAAGCGTACGTACCTTTTGCAGGCCGCCCCTCCAAGTCCTCTACGAAGAGGATCCCGAAGACCTCCCGGAGAATATTTAGGTGGAAGCACATATTTCTGCTTCCCCTCTTTTGCGGTACGCTTGCTAGAGCCCGCTACGGCTTCCGTGCAGGAAGTATTCTGTACAGGTCGGTGAGGCTCGTCCACATCCGACAAATAGAGTTCCACTGGAACAAATCTGAGCAAGTGCCTCTTGATCCGAGTCGGATCGGTTTTTGTTTTGTTTTGAATTATTCATGTGATTCCCACAAGTAGCTAGGGAAAGATGAGTCTGCCACACCAGGGCAGAGCCCCGCTTGATGTGGTAAGGCTAGATAGCACCGGAGGTCGCCCGGTATCCAGCTGCTCCGTTAGAGATGTCCATTTGCCTCCCTGGACATCTTCCCCCAAAGGGGACCGGTCCCTTAACATCCCGGGGATTTAGGACGAATCTAACATCCAAGAGCCATCTCACGAAATGACCGCAGTTACTACTCGCAATGTTACATACTAGCGAGGTACCAATAGCCACGAATGATCTGTCATTAAACCGTGTCCTTCGAGCTCGACCGCCAGATATCTCCAATGACGGAACTACAGCTACCTAGAGCCACACGTACCACCTTGGCTCAGCTTCGATCTGGATGGTGCTCCAGACTAAATTCATATTGGACCCGTATCGACAGCACCATTGCAGACACTTGTCCAGCATGTGGAGCCAGCCCGCACAACGTGGACCACCTTTTCAATTGTAATGCCGCACCAACGCATCTAACACCCATTGCGCTTTGGGAAAAACCCATAGAGGTGGCAACCTTCTTAGGCCTCGAACTTGAGGTGAGGATGCCAACCATTTATGAATGACACTAGTTCCCCCCTCCCCTCCTTACTTGCGCTGCTACAACAACAACAACTCGCAATTGACACATTCTGCTACCCGCGGAAAACCCGTTCGTTATGCACGATTTGTTGCCAAAAATGTTACGCGTGTGGCTTGAGAATGATCTATCGTCGAGGTCATTAATTATGGGAACTAGCGCGTTCATGGCGTGTCACGTGGAATATAGCACCACAATACCTGATCGGGATTCGGTGGCTCAATGGATGACACTTTTTCTCTGAGTTGCCGGAGCGTGGGTTCGAATGCCACTGTGACCATGGATGTTTGTGGTGTCTATAAAAATGCTCCAACGGCAGCCGTTTCTCCGATGGCAATCGTCCGGGAGCAAAACCCGCTTTGAATCAAGAGACAAAAATCTCTTGAATCGCTGCTACTACAACATAGGCGTTACCCCCAAGGATCTTTGAAAAAACGCACTAACTGAAACTTGCCAGCTAGCAGCATTTTTGCACTTAAAATAGCACACCGCTCTCCTTATCTCCTTTTGTCAGGAATATACAAACATTCGTCCAACGACTTATCCCAGTCAGTAGCTAAAGTCTTGAAGTCCGTTGCACATAACGCGCCATAACATTTGACTCCCTCTTCGGCCACTCACCTTCGCTTGCAACAAATCAAATTCTTCGCGAATCAATTTGATAATCCTTCGCGTAATATTCGCCATAACAACTTCTTGTGGCAAAGCGGACGCCAGAATTTTTCCTTGTGTTCGGATGATTTTCATCAGTTCCCTGCAAGAAAAGGTTGAGAGCATCAAGAGTCAATCAATCGCGGGCGCAACAAACAAAAAACGCAAAAAACCAACAAAATTCGTATCCACACTTACTCGGCACTCTTCCAATCGCATACGGAAATGATTTTCTTCAGAATGTCTAGAGTTTTCACCGTAATATTGTAGGATCCTTCGATTTTGCTGTAAATAGAAGAAATGATGGTGAAATGGTGTGCATGATGAAGGAGAGTGTACGCGATGCCTTAGATGTACCTTAGCTTGATGTCGTGAATAAGGCCAGCCACGGCCTTCAAAGGAGTTGGTTCTTGCGTTTCGGTGGACATTTTCGGTGTTTGGTTGTGAAGAAATTGCCTTTTTACAAGATTTATTGCTGCAGGGACCTTAAAAAATTGAAATGAATGTGTGGCCAAGTGTCAAAATGACGTGCGAGTTGTCATATTCAGCTGTGATGTTGACAGCAGCTGTCTTCGTGGTACCGTCTGGTCTAGTTTTGAAAGGAAAGGAAACTTCGAATCCACGCCGTCATTTTCTCTCAATTTCCGATACAATCAGTCGGATATTATCATTTTTAGGAAGATTTAGCGATATTCTGGTAAAACAACACTTTTGCACTAAAGTTTAATATAGTTTTGACGATATTCTCGTCATCTATGACATTCGATTTGACATATCGCACTCTGCGAAGAAAATTCTGCGACCGCATTACATGTAATGCTGTCAGTTTGGAAAATTGTGCTAGAGTTGAGTTGAACTGGACTTCTCGAATATTACACTTTCTTCATCGATTCTTTGGAGAAAAATTGTATTTTAATAGTAATTGGATAATTGTCGTGGTTTAAGCCCTTAAGCCTATAATTTTCCCATTAGTTTGGCGCCAAATCGTGTCTACAAATTACAATTACACCTTCCAATTGGAACAAAGCCCACCGCTGTGCACAAACTATTTCCAAATGGAAAATTGTGCTCTCCCAAATATAACTGCATTTTGCAAAAAGCCTAGAGCGTCGCAGTCGTGTCGGGACATGTAAGCCGAACGGAATTGTTTTGTGCGTTTTTCTGTCCGCGGTGCGCGTCTATCTTGTTCGGTACTTGGTGTCGGTAGCCTGCAACAGTCCAGTCGAGCAGTCCGTTCCGTTCTTATCTTGTTCGGTCTAGGAGAAAACAAGTACAATCAAATCCGCCGCCTCCACAAAAGTTCGCCCCCACGCCGTCGTACGAAAAGAAAATGACGCGACCGTGAAAATTGTGCAAAAACAATTCCAGGAGGACCGCAAAGCGTCGTTCGCGTCTTTTTTTCGATTTTTTTCCGTTTAGGGCTTCTGTGCCGTCGACACGGCCGGAAAATCGGGGCAATCGTTGCAACCGCGAGTACTCTCGTGACATTTTACCCCCGTGCGTGTGTGTGCAGTGACGTCGTGTAAATTTTTGCAGAGAACACCGGTGGACACCACCACGGAACTCTGGATGTGCGCCTAGCAAGAAGGTAAAGGACCACAACACACTTTGATCCTGGTGTGAAATTGGATTTGCCGCCCGCGAGTAGTGTCCCGAGTAGTTTTGGTCCGTCTGGAGGATTTTAGTCGGCCGCCTGGCACTCCATTCTGTGTGACAGGTCAAATTATCGATTTTTCGCTTGCAGACTGACTGTGTCCTGTCAGTGGAGGCGGGCTGAGCCTGAGCACGTTTTGCCTGTTCTCAGCTGTCCACGCGTTGAAATTTCAAGCGAGTCCTTTTGGTTTCTCTGGCCCCGGAAAGTCGGGACATCAGCGTCCCGGTGACTTGTCCTTCTCAGGCCCCATTGGAGCCCACGACCCCGGCGATTCAAACAGTTCAGTTTCTTGGAGCTTCGGTAACACGCGCTAGGATTCCAGTCATGTTCGATAACCGTTACAATTTCTCGCCGCATGTAAGTAGAACCGTTCGTTGGTGTTTGCGTGTTGTGTTGCCTCCCCCGTTTTCCCCCCAGACACTGACCACACGTCATGTCCATTTTGACTGTCGTGTCTGCCTGTCTGCCCATTTGCACCATCTCTTCTCGATGTTGTCGTTGTTTTTGCACAAAATTTTAGGTTTTCCCCTCTTCACTTTTCACAGGCACCCTTCACACCTGACGATTGGACCACCCTGCGCGGCGGCAAAGGAAGGTCCTTTTTCGCAGTGCAGTGCCACACATCTCTTCTCAATAGTTCTCGCTTCACTTCCGCCACGTTGTCTGTGTCGCGCGTGATTTGCATCCTCTTTCTCGTGGGCGCATTGTTTTCGGCCATCAGCAGCCAGAAGCCGGCATCCTGTGTGTGTGTGTCCTGTGTCCCAACCACATGACATGGTCCAACTATCCGCAGCCAACGCGCTCGTCTGCTGACCCAGTATGCATGCACACATCCTGCAGGAGTGGGATGCGCACACAACAGTGTGCATCACTGCACTGCAATGCATGGCGCGCGCGAGGCGGCTGAAATATGGAGTGGCCGCGTGGAGGTGGTGGGCTCGCTACCTTTCGCACTATTGCGGGCACGATGCCAACACTCCGGACAAAACCACCCCGTAATGGAGTGCCGTTCACACGCCACACAGATAAACTTTGTATAATTCTCGCCAGACTAGCGAATGGGGAGAACAAGCGAGCGAGCGCCCACCACCCCTGCCCTGGACACCATCCATCCATACGCTGGGCGCTCTCCCCAAATATTGCAGTACTTCTTCGAAGGCGTTTGTGTTGTGTGCTGGTTAAAATGGAGTCCCTCTGGCCGGCTTTATTCATATTCCATGCCGACACCCGGAAGGGAAGCGCGGTTTCCGGCCGCAGCATCCGGACACGGATTCTGTATCCGTATCCTGGACGCAGAGACGACCCAATCAATTCTCCCAATAATTACAAACTCGAAATTAATACGAGGCACTTAGCTCACAAGCCCAGCGTCCAGGACATGCGAAAGATTTGCATCCACACAGAGTCAGGAAGTTTGATTAAGAGTCCTGCCTCTCCGAATAATCGCCAACTTGGCACAAGTTTCGAAATTCAAAGCGAAATTATTTCGTCTCGAGGTCCCCGATAATGTGTGTGCGGCTCATTGATTTTTACTCGTACTTCAGCCCCACTCGTCGACGTGGTGTTCATTCCGAAGGGGGGGGGGCGAATGTGCCGCACTACCTCCCTCATTCGCCGGCACAGTAAATTGACTACTTTTCGCGTCTTTTGTCTTATCTATTGCACATGCAAAATATGATTACATAAATGAAATCGAAAGTGGACGGGCAAGTCATTATGAGTCTTTGGGGATCTGGTTAAGTGGCCTCGCAACCGCTCTCAAGTGGAGTCGAACAAAGAGCGTGTTGAGCTCGAAACAAAGGGTCGGTTCGTCGACTCATTTTGAGAGTGATTTGAATCATTGATGACGAAGCCGATTCATTGTAAGCGTATGAGTGTTTGGGGCCTAGTTTTTTGCATGATGCTGAATGATGCAATCATCGGTTGATGATACAGGACAGGGATTTTCCATAAAAGGTGACATAAGTGATGAATGTACAACGAGCAGACGGAGGAAGGTTGCGCCAGATTAGCCGATGAACGAGATAACATCAGACGCGCTCACCCAGGTGATCCCAGAATTCAGGAGCTTAACTCCGAAATCAACCGACAAGTAAAAGACTATCGGAAGGCGAAATGGAACGAGCACCTAAATGACTGCAACCTCAATGAAGGTGTCAGTAAACTATGGTCTACTGTCCGCGCCCTATCCAATCCTAGGAAAGGAAAGGGCAATAATGCCATCAAATTTGGCCATAAGAGCACCAGCGAACCCCTTCAGTGCGCAAGCCTGTTCAATAAGCAATTTATTGAACATCCCAAGTCCGATGGCTTAAAGCGTAAAATTAGAAGACGGATTCGCAGTAGAAATGTTGACACTATACCATCGTATACTGCGGACCAGGTTAAAAAAGTCATTGAGAATGCTAAAAATTCAAAGGCCCTCGGACCCGATGGCATTTCGATGGCCATGTTGAAACATCTCGACCTTCCAGCCATTGAGTATCTCACGGCAGCCTTTAACTTGTCGATGTCCACGCTTGCCATCCCTGAAATCTGGAAAACAGGACGGATTGTCCCCTGTCTCAAACCGGGTAAAAGCGCTGGTCTCGGTGAATCCTACCGACCCATAACAATACTTTCACCTGTCGCAAAGACGCTAGAGGCCCTTATTCACCCCACTCTTGTTAAGCATGCTAAGCTAGAACCTCACCAGCACGGCTTCAGGAAAATGCATAGTACCACCACAGCCCTCGATGCGATCACTACACGCATCCGTAATGGGCTAAACCACAGACGTCCTTGCCACAGAACGATTCTTGTGGCAATTGACCTAACGAGTGCTTTTGACAATGTCAATCACTCGATGCTTCTCGCTAACTTACTGAATATGCATATCCCTGCTCAAGAGATCCGTTGGATTGCAAACTATCTAGCTGGTCGGCATTCCTTCACTGAGTTTCGTGGCAAACGTTCTAAGCTTAGGAAAATCAAATTAGGAGTTCCACAGGGTGGGGTACTCTCCCCCACTCTGTTCAACATCTACATGTCCGGCCTTCCTACACCACCGGAAGGAATCGAGGTGATTTCCTACGCAGACGATTGCACCGTACTCGCCACCGGGGAGGATAAGGATGAAATGCGCCTCCAAATTAATCGCTATCTCGGACGATTACAGGCTTTCTTCCAAAGCCGAAACCTCACCATCTCCGCGTCTAAATCTTCTGCGACATTTCTTACCACCTGGTCGGTGGATTGTCGGTGGGAGGTTGATGTACGTATTGGCAACAATCCAATTCCTACTGTTGCAAATCCTAAAATTCTCGGGCTCCATTTAGAGAACATGATGACGTCAGCTCATCACGCAGCATCCGTTTGTGAAAAGATGCGCAGTAGGAATAAAATCCTAAAAGCACTAGCTGGTAGCACCTGGGGCAAGGATAAAGAAACCATGCTAGTCACATACAAAGCGGTGGGTCGAGCAGTTGCTGATTATGCAGCCCCAGTTTGGTCACATAGTTTATGTGATACAAACTGGACCAAAATTCAGGTCTGCCAAAATGCTGCTCTACGCACAGCCACAGGTTGCCTCTTGATGTCTGCCCAGGATCACTTACATCAAGAGACAAAATTGATGCCAATACGTGACCACAATCTCCTACTGTCCAAACAATATCTTGTTGGTTGCTACCGTGAGAATCATCCCAACAACAGTCTCATGGACCGAATTCCTCCACCACGACATGTCAGGCGTGATTTGCGAGACCTAGAGAGAGAGGTCCAGGGATACAAGAGGGACCCTTACGACGATGATGCATACCGAGCTGCCATCGCTGAGATTCACACTGCAGAAGTGAGTCGGGTCTATTGCGAGATTAGGTGCGAACAGAGTCCTCTCAGTGCGCCCTCCACCCATTTCGCCTGAGGAGATTAGGCTCCCGAGAGCCACCAGAGTGACATTAGCTCAACTTCGGTCGGGCTTTTGTTCACGCCTCAATTCGTACCTTTCTCGCATTAACCCGGACATTCAAAACATCTGTCCAAACTGCGCTGGCGCTCCACACGATGTGGGTCACTTGTTCCAATGCCCAGCTGCGCCCACTGACTTAACCCCTATCTCACTGTGGGAAAACCCTATCGCAGCAGCTATGTTTTTGTCCCTTGACATAACGGACAAAAGCATCGACGAACCATAACTCGAATCCACATAGATGCACAGCGGTTGCACACCTTTCTGCACCGCTAAAAGAAGAAGAAGGAAGGTTGCGTGGATCACCGCGAGCTCGCTGGGAGTACTCAGTAGGTGAGAAGCGCCCTGGGCCTCCGAAACTGCAGGGCTAAGTTGCGTGACCGCGATAAGTTCATATTCATATTGTGACTCTTCATACCCCTGTAGGGTTGTGCACAAAACTAAAACTTTTTCTAGAAACTGAAACTTGTTCTGGAAAAGAAAATTACGTTAAACATGAGTTTATGCTCTAAATCTTCATGTATCGATAAGGTGAACGCATCACCTGTGATTGTGTGCGCTGGTTTTTGCGAGAAACCATATCACAGCAAATGTGTTGGTATTCCCGGACCGGTTGCAGACTGCATACGCAGGGCGGATTCTGGCGTTCATTGGTTCTGCAGCTCTTGTAGAGCGAACTCAATGTCCACGTACGCTTCCAAAATGCTTACGACGTGGAAAGTGCTTGGTGGCGTAACAGCCGATTTCCAGGCAAACTTATCAAAACTTTTGGGAGCGCTCAATGAGGTAACTAAACTTACTTCATCTACAACGGACACCGCCGACGACAACGACGTATCTTCTGAGCCTGTGGGTGTCACTACACGTCAGCAAAAGGCTCAAAAGAAAAAGGAGGATAAACGGACAAAGCCTCCTCAATCAATCGAGCCCGTCATAGTGGCACCACCGGAACGTCAACTACAACTGCTGATTCCGAATTATCATCAGCAGTCTCAACAACAGTCGCCGCAAATTACACTGGCCCACCAGTTGCCGGTGACTTCCGCGAATGATTTTCACATCATTCAATCGTCGCTACAATTTCCACTGCAGCAGCCGCAAACCAGTTTAATAAGTGGCTTTGAACAAATCCATCAACTATCTGGTGTGTCAAATTCTGCCTCAACCACATCTGGCACGCAACAATCATCTGTAATATATACAAATGCCTCAACATCAGGTATCCAACAGCAACAACGGATTCCGTCTCCAAATCTTTTGTTACCAAATCCGTTCTCATCAATTCCGCCGCCTAGGACCGATAATGCTTCAGTTGGACAGCTCGGTCTGTTGCGTGTGTGCAGGCCTCCAAAAGAATTGTTCGTTTCGAGGCTAGCCTATGATACTTCGGAAGCCGATATCAAACATTATGTTGTTGATAAATTGGGCTTCGCACCTGCGTTGTTGACTTGCAGAAAACTCACGAAGGACAACATTCCAAATAGAATTGTGTCATCATTTAAGTTGACATTTACGGAAGACATCGATGAGATTTCAAATGGAACATTTTGGCCCGAGGGTATCCTAATAAAGGAATTCACTAAGCGAAATTTTCGTCGTCAACAACCAAACAAGATCCTAAAATAATTAATCTTTCTCTGTACTATCAAAATGTACGAGGGTTAAGGTCTAAACTGCATAACACAAGAATATTATCTTTAGCTTCCAATTTTGATTTTATATGCGTTACCGAAACGTGGTTATGTGATTCTATAAACAGCGCGGAGGTTTTGGAGGACTACAATGTTTTTCGTTGTGACCGTAACTTTGATCTGATGGGTAAATCTCGCGGTGGCGGTTCACTAATTGCTGTTCGTTGTATCTTCAACTGCCAACTTGTAGCCACCACTAACGCTTTTTCTTTTGATTGTGTAACTGTTAAAGTTCAATCGAAGAGTTCTTCGCTTCTACTATCCTGTGTTTACGTACCTCCTACTTCTGTTCTGACTGATTATGAAAACCTATTTTCTCATCTTTCAGACATTGTTAATGTGTTCCACCCTAACTGCAGTGTAATCATTTGCGGGGACTTTAACTTGCCTAATTTAAGTTGGCCTGATTTGTCAGGGCTACCTTTGTCTTCATCTTCTCCTATGTTTTTGTCAGTGTCTTCTTTCATGGAGTTTTGTAGTTTACTCCAATTCAGTACTACTAAGAATTTCATGGATCGTAATCTTGACCTTGTTTTTAGCAATCTTCCGCCATCATGCTTGACCTCGTCCAAGGCTTCTTCACATGAAACAATCATGTGACCCTTACCATCCAGCACTCTTACAGGATATAAGAATTCATTTTCCTTGCGCTCCCAAATTTAATCCTACTACAAGGTTCAATTTTCATAAAGCCGACTATGAAGGAATTATTATCAGGTTGTCTGACGTGGATTGGTCGCTAGTACTGGGGAGTTTGAGCTGTGACTCTGCACTGTCTGTATTTTATGATATTCTTTTCAATGTATTATCGGAATGTGTTCCAATGTACACTAAAAAACCTCGCAAGGGTCCTGTTTGGATAACAAGATCAATCCAAAGATTGATACAGAGGAAGAACCGAGTGCGTATTCGTTATAAACGGTTCAAACGCTCATCCGATCTTCTCCTTTTTAGGAGACTTCGGTCTGAAACAAAAAAAGCTATTGAAACTTCCAGGACTGCATACATTTACAGCGTTGAAAATAGTATCGAGAACAATAATTGCACACTTTTCTGGTCGTATGTTAAAAATATGCGATCATCTTCTTCGATACCCTCCACTATATCTTTAGATAATCGGTCTGCCAGCTCCACTCAGGAGATTTGTGAACTGAAGGGGTGGCTGGAAAAACGTTGTATGTTGCATTTTTTCAGACCATTTTGTGTATCATTCCTTCTAGATATATAATAAATAATCAACCAATAAGGTCAATGACTATGGAAGATGTGAAAGCATAGTTGAGAAGTGGAAGAATGTTGTATGTGTTACTTCATGTTCGTTACTTCATGTTCTTTCAAAGTGTGTCGGAACAACTTATATTCTTATGACGTTTTCCAAAAATTTATGAAATGCAACATACAACTTTTTTCCAGCCACCCATTCAACTGTTTTCAACGTATTTTGCTATTACTTTCCACCGATCTTCTAGTACATTAGCAAACTTTTCCAATCGAGCAAACCAATTCATAACACTTCCTTCCCTACCACTAATTACTCCTGATTCGGTCAGTCAATTAATTATGTCCTTGGGCAATAAATCGTCCTGTGGACCTGATGGTCTTTCGAACACTTTTTTGAAGAAGGTTAGGATTGGGATTTCTAGTCCGCTTTCAATAATATTCAATAAAAGCATTCGAGAGTGTATCTTCCCAAGTCAATGGAAGACTTCCTTTATAGTACCGATTCCAAAAACTGGGGACCTTAATCTTGCATCAAACTATAGACCGGTTGCGCTGTTATCATCTTGCTCAAAACTGTTAGAACGTATTGTGTACAATTATATTGATGACAATTTTGGTCAACTAATATGCTCTTGTCAACATGGTTTCCGTAAGAAAAAATCCACGGCCACAAATCTGACTGAATTTGTCGATTTCGTCGCAAACACTTTTCACAAGCGTCTAGAGGTCCATACAATATATACGGATTTTTCTAAGGCCTTCGATACGGTTAACCATGTTCTGCTACTAAACAAACTTTGTGGACTTAGCTTTCCTCCTTGGCTTATTTCCTGGGTGTCAACAGAACCTCTAAAGTAATTTTTAATAACGTTACTTCTTCTGAATTTTCAGCAACATCGGGAGTACCTCAAGCGTCTATCCTGGGACCTCTCCTTTTTTCATTTTTTGTGAATGACCTACCGGCTGTTCTTAGAAACCGATGTCTTTTGTACGCAGATGACTGCAAAATTTTCACCACTGTTTCACGCCTAGAAGACTGCCTTTCGTTGTAGGCCGATCTGGATTTATTATCTTCCTGGTGTACCTCCAATGATATTTTTCTTAATGCATCAAAGTGTTCGGTAATTGTCTACTCATTGAAGATTTCTCCAACATCATATTCATATTCAGTCAACAATCTGGCTTTAAAAAATGTTGACTCGATCAAAGACTTAGGAGTTGCCTTTAATTCTAAGCTTCATTTCAACGATCACTATGAAAATATAATAAAAAGGGGCTCGAAGCTCTCTGGCTTTGTTCTTCGTTGTACTAGTGAGTTTCGTTCTGTAAACAGTGCTGTAAGATTATTTGTTTCTCTTGTTCGTAGCGTTTTAGAATACGCTTCAATTGTTTGGTCCCCGACTGCTGGTGGGTCCACTGACACCTTAGAGCGGGTTCAACGAAGATTTACAAAATCATTATTTTTTAAGTTTAATCTTCCTTACCCAGAAAGACTTAATTACCTTAAGATTCTTTCCTTAGAGAAGCGAAGAACTTTTCTTGAACAATGTTTTTTATACAAGATTTGCCGTGGATATCTGCATTCTAGTTTGGCAGATAGAATTAATTACAGAATTCCATCATATCACACACGATCAAATCGATCTTGCGATCTTGTCCTCTTTGCGAATTCGCCTTTAATTAGAATGATGAGAACGTATGACTCTATGGAGATTGGATCTCTACCCTCTTCTATTTCAATCTTTACAAATATTCTTTTGCAAAAACTTTGATTTTGCTGCTTAATTTGAATTTCTAACGTAGTGTTTTTAGTTTTAAAAAATAATCAGAAACTTGCATTTTTTCTTGTAGTCTTATGTTAATCTCTATAACTTACTGTTGTAATTGGATATTTTATCTGTTCAGTATTTTCGAAATAAATAAATAAATAATTGAAGTTTAACTGTTAAAACACGTGGTTGGGAAGAAAAGTCTTTATTTGGCTACATTGACAATGCCACTGTCTTAATATTTCATAGTTGGTATGAATTCTCTCTCTCTCTCTTTGGTTCCTATTAACCCCTTGTGGAGCATAGAGAATCAACTACGCCTACTTTCCACCTCGTTCTGTTCTGTGCCATCGTCTTAAGGTCTGACCATCACTTGTTTAATGAAGCAGCCTCCACCGATTTGCTCTACGTGTTTCTTGGTCGTCTTGCGTTGGCTCCTTGTGGGTTCCAATCTAGGGCCTGTTTAGATTTTTGTTTGCCCTCTTCGGAGGATATCACCTGCCCATTGCCACTTTCGCCTTTTGACAGAAGTGCCTATCCAATCCAACCCTGTGAAATTGAGGAGGTCATCATTCGAAATAATCTGCGGCCAGCGGATTTGTAGGATGCGCAGTAGACATTGGCTTACAAAAGTTTGCCGCTTAGTTGCAGCACCAGCAAGCATGATAGGTCGAGAATGTGTTTCATATGTCGGAAAGAAGGTCACAAAGCGGCGTCCTGCGATAGCGATCCTAAATATTATGTCATGAAGCTGACAAGGAGAACTGGGACCATAAAACTGGAGGAATCAAGTGTCTTCTGTATCGGGAAGCGTATGACTTTCAATGATGCTGAGGGTCGCTCGGGCGGTGGTGGGTCGGGTGAATCAGGTGGTGGTCATCGGGATATGGTGGTGGGTAATCCCAATATGGCTGTAACTGGGCAGTTTATGAGGCTCGAATGAGGGAGGTGTTCGACAGCTTTCCCTTAGTCGAGTTCTCATTGGCTCCCCTTGATGTTAAATGTAGGTTCGTGTTCGAGTCTATGGCTGCCGTAAATGACGAGGTGCTTGGGGTCCACCGTACGGTGGAGGGCAGGCACGTCAAATGGTGGACTAGAGACTTAAGTGTCATGAAGCGCGAGGTAGCTCGACTTCGAAGACGCTTACAGCGATCCAGAGCGCGCCATCATATTGATCTGCACGACTATATTTCTGCCCACCGGCGTGCTATAGTCAAGTATCGCGATATGGCTAAGTATAAAACCGATCATTGGCAGCGTTTCGTCAGTGCGTCTTCCAATGACCCTTGGGGTAATGCCTACAGGGTCTGTCGGGGAAAGAAGTCGGCCTGCGATATTTCTACCCTCGATGTTGAGGGTAGACGTACGCGGTCCTGGAAGGAATCTGTGGGTGTGCTACTTGATAGTTTCTTTCCTGCTGCTCCGCCTGGCGATGTGCCGCTTTTCCAGCCTCCTGAGCAGGAAGTGATTCCTGCTCTTGAGACTGGGGAAATAGCGGCTTGCATTGCTAGGCTGAGAAGCAGGAAATCTCCTGGATTAGATGGGATGACTGGTGGGATGTGCAAGCACATCTGGCACGTCGTCCCGGAATATCTCGAGTGCTTGTTCACAGATTGCTTCCGACAGCGTCTCTTCCCGACGAGTTGGAAGTCTGCCCGTATGGTGGTACTACTGAAGGATCCTGACAAGGACAAGTCCAAACCTCTATCCTATCGGGGTATTAGTCTCCTTTCAGTACTTTGTAAAGTACTGGAAGGGATTCTTGTCGGGAGGATGGAGGAGAGGTTTGTCGGTCAGATGTCCGACAGTCAGTGTGGATTCCGAACTGGCAGATGTACTGACGATATCAGTTAGTATCACACAGCACGTGTCAATATGTCCTTGGAATCTTCATTGATTTCAAGGGTGCTTTTGACAACCTGCTGTGGGATGCTATTCTGCGAAAGCTCGAGGCAGTTGGCTGTCCAGAAATAGCTCTTTGGAGGAGCTATTTCTCCGACAGAGAGTCTTTTGTCTTTGAGGTCTATGACATGGTGCGCAAACACGCATCACGTGGCTGTCCGCAGGGCTCCATCCTAGGCCCTTTTGTCTGGAACTTAGTGATGGATGACCTGCTAAGGTCTCTTGACCGGCTGCCGGCGCGTGCTGCGCTAGAGCGTTTGGGATCCTCATACATGGACGTTGTTCATCAATGGGGATCCCAGATGGGAGTTGAAGTTTCACCCTCTAAGACGGTCACATTGATGCTTAAGGGCAGTTTTGACAGTGGTCGTCCCCCAGTGGTTCGGATGGGGGATGTTAGACTCAAGTACTCGACGATCCCGGTCAAGTACTTGGGCATAACTATGGGGGAGAGGATGGACTTCAGGTTCCACTTCACAGCTGTAACCGAAAAATTTGTTGATATATGTACAGGGTGGCCCAATTGAACTGCAACTTTTGGCTAACTGATTTTTTTATTTATTTAAAACATAATTTTATTGAAGATAAGCAACAAATATTGAAATACAATTATATTTTTAAAATTTAATTCAAATTTTCGATGTGACCACCATTAGCGCGAACTATGGCTTTGAGTCGGTTGACAAACGAATCGCACGTTGCACGAATGTGAGCCTCTGGCATTTTTGCCCATTCACGGCAAAGAGCTGCCTTCAGCGCATCAATACTCTGGTATCTTTTAGTGTTGACATGGGCCTGCAAAATCCCCCATATGGAGTAGTCCAGCGGATTCGCATCCGGTGAATGAGGAGTCCACTGTTCGGTCGAAATGAACTTTAGAACATTGTTTCTTAACCAGTCTTGGTTTGCGCGTGGTTTGTGTGACGGTGCAGAGTTTTGGTGAAATGTCCATTCTCTTTCAGTAAAATGTCTGCGTGCCCAGGGCTTCAAAGCACCTTCCAAAACAATTTCTCGGTAAACGTTCGCATTCATCTTGATGCCACAATCAAAAAACAGTAGCGGATATCGACCATTCGCCGTCACGGCTGTCTAAACCATCACAAACGGTGGGGATTGCGTTTTGGTGGCCATCCGGATATTTAAATTCTCGGGCGACCTTTCTGTTAGGTAGACAGGATCGTTTTGTTTATTTATAAATTGCTCAATAGGGAAATTTTTCTCATCGAAGAAAATGATATTTCGTAACTGGCCACGTTCGTGCAATCGCAATAGCTCTTTCGCCCTATCGAATCTAACTTTGTTTTGGGCTTCGGCTAGATGTTGTCCTTTTTGTATTTTGTAGGGCTTAACTTTGAGCTCCTTTTTCAATATTCGCTGAATTGTTGATTTCGAAATGTGCAGCTCAGCAGCCATTTTTCTGCCACTCCGTCGAGAATTTCGCCGAATTCGAGCCTTGATGTTCCGTACCATTTCCGGGGTTGATACAGTTTTTTCCGGCCACCACCATATCGTTTAGCAGCACTACCAGTTTCATTGTAACGAGCTATGGTTCGAGACACGAAAGATTTGTTGATATTTAGGTGTTGAAGGGCACGAACAATTTCCACTTGCGGCTTTCCAGCCAAATATAGCCCAATCACACTGTTACGTTTTACTTTCATCACAGATAAAGTGTTTTTCACAACACTCAGGCGCAAACGCTTGCGGATGCTTAAACACAGCAAGGTGAACTGTCGTGGAACAAAATATGAGGGCGCTATCATTAGCGGTCACAGATTTACAGTTTCCTACATTTGGTTGCAGTTCAATTGGGCCACCCTTTAAGTGGTTGACACGTATTGCTAGGAAGGATTGGGGTCTCGGTAGAGGCGCAATCCAGAAGATTTACGAATCCGTTTTCGTTGGCTGTGCAGCGTATGGATCCGTGGCTCTTATGGATTACGCCTCTACCTCTGGTGGTAGGGATTTGTGTGAAACGTGTCAACGTGTCCGGCTGACTAAATGTCTCCGAGTATGTAAGACGTGGCTCTCCAAGTCTTGATGGGTTCACCCCCTCTTGACCTGGAGATCTTGCGTCGTGGAACGGCGTTTTACATACGGAGAGGGCTTTCGTTTCCCCCGAGTAGTTTGTTGTCCCCTGAGAGTGTCGCTGGTAAAGGAGGAGTGTGTCCTGTCTAGATGGCAGTCTAGATGGGAAACAGCGTCGCATGGGAGAACTACCTACGAATACGTCAAACAGGTTAGTGACGTGAGAGGTAATGCTGACTTAGACTTCAATCTAAGTCTAGGATTCCTCATCACTGGTCACGGATCGCTCAATGCATGGCTTCATTCGCGCAATTTAGCTGATGATGCAGCATGTCCCATGTGTGATCATCTCGGCGAAGATTGGACGCATGTACTATGCCATTGCCCGGCGTACGCAGATATCCGGAATTTTGACGCATTCGGCGTCACTATCGAGGATGGTTTTCTGAATGTTTCTCGCTGTCTACTTAGACGAGAATATATCCTGGGGACCCCCCACTGGGAGAAAGACTATACGTCGATACCAGTGTGGACCCACGGGAACTGACTATTCCGCTCTACCTGAATAGTTAGGCGACCAGTCCTATGTGAATGTGCAAGGTGCCCACACTGCAGCAGTGGCGTAAGGCCACTGCGAGTCCGGAGCAGAGGGAGTATCGTGCGGGCTGTGGTTTCACAACGGCGTGGCGCTACAACCGGGTGCCGTGACCCATAGAACGGCAGAGGTAGTAGAAAGGCCTCGCATCAAGCAGTATGTAAACGCCAAGCCTTATCACTTGGTAAGAAAAACTGTTACCTTTATGGGATACTGATTGACGTTATCAATCCGTTCGCCTATTCGAGGCCGTCTGGTAAACCATTACGGTAGGCACCGATTCAATAAATGCCCTTCATGGCATTTATTGAATCGGGAAGCGCTGAAGTAAATCGCCATATGAGGTTCATTTACAACTGAATCGCGACCATTGCAAAGCAGCACATGAACTTCTGCTGCAAGTGCCTATCCAATCCAACCCTGTGAAATAATCTGCGGCCAGCGGATTTGTAGGATGCGCCGTAGACATTGGTTTACAAAAGTTTGCCGCTTAGTTGCTGCACCAGCAAGCATGATAGATCGAGAATGTGTTTTATATGTCGGAAAGAAAGTCACAAAGCGGCGTCCTGCGATAGCGATCCTAAATATTATGTCATGAAGCTGACAAGGAGAACTGGAACCATAAAACTGGAGGAATCAAGTGTCTTCTGTATCGGGAAGCGTTGAAGTAAATCGCCATATGAGGTTCTTTTACAACTGAATCGCGACCATTGCAAAGCAGTACATGATACATGATCTTCTGCTACAAACGGCCAATGAGAAGACTATCGATGTCGCAATAATATGTGAACTTGGGGGGAGCAATTTGGGTCGCAGATAAGGAAGATCAAGTAGCCATCTGGACGTGTGGAGACTTCTCCTTTCAGAAAGAACTAAGAGGAGTTATATGAGCAAAGGTCAACGGCATACACATTTACAGCTGTTACGCTCCAACACAATGGAATGACATCGAATTTTGACAATTTCCGGATGGATTGGTGCACGACGCGAGTACGAAAGGCCCTGTGGTAATTGCGCCAGTTAAATAGGCGAGGGAGAGTACTTCTTGTCGCGTTTTCACAACTGGATGTTTTTCTTATGAACTCAGGAGGTATTAATACCTTTAGGAGGAATTGTGGAATCCATTATTGATCTCACATTTGTTAGCAGTTCGTTAGCCCCGTTTATGGGGCTCAAACAATTTTGTACACGGTAAGAAACAGAGTATATCGGGCATAGATCCAATCACGGACCATTCGATGGTCCGCAAAGAGATTTGACGAGGCTCTCTTCAACAAAGTCCCTCGTCAAAGTGATCCAGTCGAAGGTTCTGTGGAAAGCAGGTCAGTACAGATCACAAACCAGCTGAAGATGGCCTGCGACGTATCTATGCCACGGAAGAAGGAATTAAGTTAAAGAAATGAGAACTACTGGTGGTCTGAGGAAATTGCGAAGCTCAGGCGCAATTACCTAAAAGCGCGACATCTGTGCGAAGGGGCAACTCAAAGAAGCGCCCATCATGTCATATTAGAGTCGACGATTAATGAAGCTCGCCATTAAAAAAAGCAAACAAAATTATTTTAAAAAACTCTGCGATGGCGCGAACATGAACCCGTGGGGAATGGCGTACAAGGTGGTGATGAAGAAGATTTGTCGAAAAGCGCCACAAATAAAGTGCCTAACGCTGCTCCAAAATATAGTCTCGGTCCCGTTCCCTGGACATGGGCCCGTGGAGCAAGGTTCGTCAAAGCAGATGGTTCACATTCCTGCTATCTATAACAGACGAGGAACTTGGCCAAGCTGCATCAAAATTGAAGGAAGGCAAAGCTCCAGGGTAGATGGGGTTCCTAATAAAGCGATGAAGGTTTTGTCACCCTAGGTTCTTTCTATGTTGTTGTAGTTGTAGCGATTCAAGAGATTTTTTTTCTCTCTCTCTTAAATCGAAGGGGGTTTTGGCAGCTCTTGGCCGTTTTTTAACAGCGGGTAGCTCCGGGACGATTTACATCGAAGGACCGGCTGCCGTAGGAGCATTTTATGGACAACACAAACATCCATGGGTCACAGTGGGATTCGAACCCACGCACCGGCAACTCAGAGATAGAGTGACATCTCTGCCACTGAGCCACCAAATGCCCCAGGTTCTTTCTATCAAGAGTTACAGTGCAAAATGTAAAACTCAAAAAATGTAAATTCTCTATAATACTTTTGGGTCTAGGGCAGACGTGTCAAACTCGCGGCCCGCGGGCCGCATGCGGCCCTCCTCGCAGTTCTGTGCGGCCCGCGGCCATGTCGAAGCAGCACAATCTGTATCAACACAAAAATGGTGAAATTGGTAAGGTGAACAAATTCAGAAGTTAAACTCAAGTCTACAAAAGTTACTAAAACTCGTCAGTGGCTTATGCAAGATTATTTTAGGATTTTTTCTCCAAATACTACCAACAATTTGAGGCTGGTTATTTAATTTTATAAGACAGCTCATCTTTTTTTTACAGGACAATACTAAGTCTCTTCATGAAACTGTTGTCCCGAAATGCAGTTAATAAAAAATTGTTTGGCTTTACCGAACATGAATTGAGATTTATTTGGAAAAATGGCAAAGCTTTAAAAACTACGGAAATCTTGGAACTGGTGACTAAATCTCTTGGATGTGAAATTCCAACATAAGCGCCCAAGTGCCTGATTTTTAAACCTATACTTATCAAGCTTTATTAGTGCATGAGTTTGTTTAAACCCATAACACAAACAACTTTTTGTCTCTTTTAGCCACCTTTCTACTGAAATTAATTTATTCTGACTATTTTGCCTCCCAATATTATTTGGCGCAAATCATGTAATTGTGGTATTTTCACGTTTTCGCTACTTGTCTTAATTTTTTGAAGTAAACTTTCGAAAGGAGCAATTTCTCATGGATAATCCCGAAGCCGCTATAGTGATCCAGACTCTCTGCTATATTTTAAAAGTAATATTCTGTAATCAGCTTTTTTAATACGATTACATAAAAGTTTTTGAAATTTTCCTCCTGCGGCCTACCAAAACCTGAGGAGAGTCTTATTTGGCCCGCGCCAGGTTTTGAGTTTGACACCCCTGGTCTAGGGTATAATATTCCGAGAAAACGTCTAAAGTGTTATATACCATTACAAAGGCAATTTTGTGTAGTTTGTTTTGTCCTCAGAAGATTTTAAGGTCAGATTCATAGTTTTCCAGATATTTGCAAAAAAGTGAAATTTTACCCCATTGCGACCCCCTCCCCCCTTAACCCATGGCGCAAATTGGTGTAACTTTTTACTGCGGATATTGGGAAGTGTATTCAACAATTTGGCATCAAAATTTTCTTTTTGTTTTGGATGTTTGGGTTTTGAGCTATCTGTACTAGACTATATAGGGAAATGCATACTAAAGAAATGACTCTGAAAGGGGTTTTAGATTACTTTTTTCTCACAGTATGCCCTTTGAACCCGTTAAAATGGCGTTAAGTCATAGCATCACTAATGTTACCATGGGGGGATGCATATACCCTCCTCCGGAAATATCGCAATTAGGATACGCCCCCCTTCCACTACTCTGGAGGTTCTGCTCAGACTCCACTCCATAGTTACATTAAAACTGGAAAGCCACCACCAGCTTAAGTATTCTCGGCCCAGTGAGGCATCAGTTTATCTATTGCAATAAACAAAGCGATGCAATAAACAAAGGACAGTTCTCTATCAGCTTTTGTTCAGTGCGGACGTGAAGAGTCGACTCGGCTCTGGGTTGCGGCGCAATACCGTCAATTGTTCTGCGCACATTAAGTGTATCTACCGGGTTGAGGATTTGCACCGAAGTGGCGAGCACAGGGATGCGTTTGTGGTGCGAGGCAGAGCGTGGAGGCCCGCGGACAATGTGATCAGATGGGATGGAGTACTCACCAGAAAATTATAAAAAAATATAACCTAAAAGTCCAAAGCCACATGGCTGGGCACAGTTAACATCTAAGAAACAAAAGACGATTTTATAATTACCAAAACAAATATAAAATATAATAGCATTGATTGCTAACAAATTATAAAAAAAAGTGAAAACCTGGCAATACAACCTAATCTGGTTAGCCAACCGTCCGATTCAAGGAGCCCCACCTGTGGACTTCTGCGTAGCAGAGGTGACATCAGGATACCAAGCCCTTGTTTTGGACAAAGGAGAACGTAGTAGTAGTAGTAGTAGCAATAAACAAAGCGATGCTTATATCGTGCAACAACAAAACGGATGTGGTCCGCCCCGTAGAGGCAGTTACCGTAAGACTTGGTGGGAGGACATCAGATGGGAGATGGATATACGTATTGGCAACAATTCTGTTCCTACTGTTAAAAACTCCAAAATTCTCGGGCTTCACCTAGAGAACATAATGACGTCTGCGTATGTGACACAAACTGGTCCCAAGTTCAGGTCTGCCAAAATGCCGCTCTACGCATCGCGACAGGTTGCCTTCTGATGTCTGCCCAGGATCACTTTCATCAGGAGACAAAATTGATGCCAATACGTGACCACAATCTCCTACTCTCAAAACAGTATCTTGTTGGTTGCTATCGTGAGGATCATCCCAATAATCATCTCATGGACCGAATTCCTCCACCACGACATGTCAGGCGTGGTTTACGAGACCTTGAGAGAGAGGTTCAGGGATACAATCGGGACCCTTACGATAAAGTTACATATCGAGCCGCCATTGCAGCGATCCACACTGAAGAAGTGAATCGGTCTATCGCGAGTTTAGGTGCGAATAGAGTCCTCTCAGAGCGCCCACCACCAATTTCGCCTGTGGAGATTAGGCTCCCGAGAGCCACTAGAGTAACACTAGCTCAACTTCGGTCGGGCTTTTGTTCAGGCCTTAATTCGTACCTCTATCGCATAAACCCGGACATCCAAAACATCTGTCCAAACTGCAATGGTACTCCTCATGATGTGGGTCACTTGTTTCAATGCCCCGCTGCGCCCACTGATCTTACCCCTATATCGCTGTGGGAAAACCCTATCGCAGCAGCTATGTTTTTGTCCTTAGACCTCACGGACACAAACATTGACGAACCATAAATCGTACCCACATAGATGCACAGAGGTTTCACACCTTTCTGCACCGCTACAAGAAGAAGAAGAAGAACAAAGCGATGCTCTTAAATAAGTAGTTTGTATCATGAAAAGCTTAATGCCAGATCATACGGCTGCCCTGAAATGAAATTTCTGAAATCTATCTTCTAGTTTATATACATATCTCTCTATTACATATACTAATTATTTTATTTCCAGTACTCTTCGTTGTTATATAGCTTTTTGGGTTAAGACATACGTTTGTGCTTCACATGCTTGTTAAGAAAAACCAGTGGCGTAGATAGCTTTTCGCAAAATAGCTTTTTACAAAATTCTTCTAGTCGTTTGAGGTCTTCTGACAACATCGAAAAAGGGGCTGTCGCTTGAAGGTTAGGAAATTGTTTCAATTCTGATTGTTTAGCTGAGATTAAAAGTTCGATCCAGGAAAGTTGTGGGGTGAACTTAAAATTGAAGGTTCGTCTGCAATACCGATCGAAAAAATTATCTTTCCCGCACTTGAGATGGATGCGGTAAAAATAGGCCTCAGTGAACGGTTTGTCTGCAGCATACAATAATGTTCTGGCAGAGCGAGGAAGCAGGACGTTGCAGTACTACGGAAATATGGTCCGGCGGATGAGTAAATAGGATGGTTATGATTTTAATCGAACAAAATCCTACATAACTACATAACGGGTAGCATGCAGTATTGTTCAAGCAAGTTAGTCCTGCATATGTCGTATTGCCGCTCAATTAGAACCCTATTGTATCAGTAGATATCCCATAATACTGTTTTTCGCTATAATGCAAAATTATCTTTGCAAATTATATCTGATATGTCCTTGTGACCGTCACACTATCTAAAAAACAACGCTTTAAGAAATTTAAATCCCATATACTTACGCCAGTATATAAGTAAAAATTACAAAATACTGTAAAAAGGGTTAATTCCGAAATTCCCCTGTGGATGGCATTTCGGTAGATATTGTTACGATATGTACCCAATTAATAGGAAATAACTATAAATTTATATACAGGGAAACCTGGCTAAAGAGACCACTGTCGGTTCCCGGAAAAAGTGGTCGCTATTAGAGGTGGTCGCTTAATAAGGGTAATGAACTTAGAGAACAAATTCATAAATTTAAAGGTAATGTACAACTTTTTTCCTAAATTAAAGCTAACGTGAGAGATTTCAAACCTACTATCTTCTCAAGAAATCCACGACCTAAATTTCCATCCAGAATTGGACAGAGCAACTTAAATTCCTTGACAGGAGGTATCCTGGATATTTTTTTACTTGCGCATTTAGTAAAGATAGGTGGCTCTGGACCACAGAGTAAATAGCGCAAATTTGCTGTTCATGCCCATGCTTTGTGGAATGCAAGAGCTGTCGACCGTTTAAATAGAAACATTTGGAAAGGCTTGCATACTTCACCGTAGCTTGACGAAATTGACAGAATTACGCCGAATTGGCCAATGCTTGCAAAACAACCACTCATGTTAAAAAGGAGAACATTTGAACATGTGAAGATGCATCTATTGCATATTTCATTCAAGAATTCTATTCTACTCACGCACGATAAAAACTCAATTAAGTTCTTTTATAAAATAATGAAATAATTTTTGAGTTCTACCAATGCTAATAGGAATGCGTTTTAGCGTTTTCCATTGCTAGTTTTTCTAAACAAGAAAACGCAACAACCTTTATTGAATGAATTCGAAAACGAAATCTGAACATTTTTCAAAGGTTCGAAAGTTCCCGCTAGAAAGATGTTACTGCCATACCCAGGGGCGTACGCTAAAATATATTTCGGAAGGGGTTTTCGATTCGAATTTTTAGTTTATAGCTCCAATTAGAGACATAATTTTTACCCAAGAAAAAAAGACCATTGCAATTCAGTCTCTCATGTCCAAATTTTTAAATTACACGATCTAGTCAGCTTTAGCTTCACGGAAAGTCCTGGAATCGGTAACCACCTACGGCAGCTGATTCTCCGTTTGAAATATTTCATGACTTAATCTAAATTTTCCGAAACATCCTCCACACAGGAAGGATTTTTTTCAGCCGCTATTGCAACATCACAGTATTGTGAATTAAGTTTGGAGGGGGTTTGAACCCCCAAAACCCCTATGTAGGATCTCCACTGCCATACTCTAGTTACTCAGCATTTAAACTTGAAAATAGGTCAAACGCGGATCGCATTAACAGTAAAATTATAATTTATTAAATACATTGTAGTATCCAGATGATAAAAGTAGTACATGAGATTGCAAAATGTGGTGGAGAAATTTTTTTTTGTTTCTTATTTTTTCGGGTGCTGAGGCCGAATCCGGAGCTTCCCATCAAAATTTCGTTTCGAAACAAGGTCAAAATCGCCAAAAAATTACTTTCAATTGTAGCAATACTGCTTAACACATTTTAAAGATCAATATCGCGTTGGACCCGCAATCATATTTTCTCTATCATGTTTATGGACTGTTTTTTTTTTTTGAGAAATGTACTGTTTTGAAGTTATAAGCCAAAAACGGAAAAACTAAGAAAATGTACGGTTTTTTTTTGTCGATTTTGCCCTGTTCCGCAATGAAATTTTGGTGGGAAGCTCCGGATTCAAACTCAGCAAAAAAAAACATTAGAAACAAAACAAAATTTTCTCCACCACATTTTGTAATATGGAATCTCCTAATGACTAGGTACTAGAGATGCCGCGGATAGTCATTTGGCCGGATACCGAATATCCTGCCGCATTCTCGGTCGGAGCGCCCAATATCCGGCTACCGGATATCCGGCGAAACATTGCTTCTGAATTTCCTGCGCCTATTTAGACGACAAAAGCACTAAACACTGTCATTGCAGAAAGATGGAATATTCCTCAAAGCAAAATTCATTTGCTTGTTCACGACAGTGGAGCGAATATGATAAAAGGCGTACGACTTGCAGAGTACGGTTTTGCGAAATGTTTTATCCATTCCTTACAACGAGTTGTCCATGAGTCGTTGAAGTCGCAACAGGAGGTATTGGAGATGGTAGCAGCTGCGAGACGGATTGCCACCCATTTTAATCACTCGGGTGTAGCACAAGAAAAACTTAAAGCGATTCGTCAGGAACTTAATTTACAAGACGGTCATTAGAACACCTGATCTTCATTAAAAGCTGAGATAAAAAAGCGTTTTCAGTTAGATGAAAATGATGAATACTCGATTGCAACTTTTCTCGATCCGAGGTTTAAAACTAGGTTCTTAGGAACGGTTCAAAATGGTGAGAGCGAAACAAAAAATCCTCTTAGAAGCTTTAAAAATGAGCTGTGATAAACCCGATGCTGAGGTTGCCTCTTCCTCTTCCTCACCACCTAATAAACGGACAAAAAATGTAAATGATGAGTCCACTGATGATATACACGACAGTTACTGGACCTGCTTCGATGAAATCGGTGTAGAAAGCGTGCCGAGTGAGGATATGCAAAAAAGCGATGCTGCAATTGAGCTTGAAAATTATATGAAAACTGCTTGCATAGATCGGAGGGGTGACCCTTTCAAGTGGTGGTCAGCGAACGCAACACTGTTTCCGATTCTCATAAAGTTTGTTAGATAAATATCTATCATCACATCACCTGATGTAGCAGCGTATTTAGTGAGCGGTTATTTTCTGAAGCCGGTCTTGTCTACGAGGATAAACGAAATCGTTTACTACCCACAAATGCCGAGAAACATGTCTTCATTCATCATAATTTGCGACTAGTGGACTTTAATTATTAAATGTCAGGACTCAGGAGTCTTAATAAAATATAAATAAAATGGATTACAGAATTTTAATTAAAATGCGTAAAACTTTAAATATTCGGTATCCGGCCGGATAGTAGCTTCTATTCGGCCTGTACCGGATACTAAAAAAATGGCCGAATAGGCCGGATACCGGATATCCGTGGCATCTCTACTAGGTACACTATTAGTCTTTGATGAACAAGAATGAAATCAGCAGCTGCATCACGACCGAATGATGGCTACAAAAACTAAAAAAACTAAATCTGATTGGACATTTTTGCTGTTGATGCTTACTGCCCATAATCTATTATTCGCGTAACGTAACGACTTACATTTTCTGCGGCCTTATGCTTTTTATGAGTTAATAGCGTTAATTGTTGAATTTATTAAGAAAACTTGCAAAAGAAGCATACAAAATCCAAAAGATAAGCACATTTGTACTTGACTATGGTCGCTTTATACGGGCACATCGCATTTTTCATGGTCGCTAATAGAGTTGGTCGTTTAAGAAGGGTAACATTTTTATGGACAAATGAGTGATGTAGTGGTCGTTGGTCCGACAAACAGGTAGTCGCTTAATAAACGAATTCCGTTCCTGGAAAAATCGGTCGTTATGATAGGTGGTCGCTTAATACAGGTGGTCTTTTAGACAGGTTTCACTGTATTATAATTTAGTATAAAAAAATATGTTACCAGGGGCATCAATCCCCTTGACCCTCCCCTTATCTACGCCACTGAGGAGAGCATTGAGAACTTTAGGACTCCCTGTTTAGTATCAAAGTTCGGCTACTATTATTTATCAATGCATGGCATGCATCATGGTGGTAGCCTCGTGTTTCACCAAATCGGCTTGAAAACCGAATTCCCCAAGTATGAGCACAGCATTGGGTCTTCCGGAGTCTGGTCACCATTGCTTGACGGAAACCTCAGCCTCTTCGGGCTGATCACACCCGTTTTTATCAATCGGCCCAGAGTTGCCAAAAAATGCTTCCGTTGCAAGAGGCTCGACGGTTCGATGCAGGCACGTTGTATCTGTTTGTCTTTCTGCTTAAATAATAAATACAAAAATTTTCAGTAAATATGTATTTCTATAACGGTATATTTAGGGAGATAGTCGTCGTCTATTGTGAATTTGATGCTTTTATGACCCCAAATTAAATGCTAAAAGTCGACGTTGATGTATGCCTCCCAAAGAGTCTTACACTTTGCCAAACGTGTAGATGAACTGATTTTTAGGAATACATATATCTATAACGGTACAATTTAGGGGAAAGTCCTATGTGATAAATTTGTAGCCTCTGTCCCCAAAAATCACCTTTTCGCCTTCTGGCACCGTTAGAAGAGCGCGAATTGATGAATTTCTCTCAAATCACAAATTTTATCTTATAACTTATATTATATCTGCATTGTATTGCAAATCCAACGAATTCAGATTCTGTAAGTTCAATAACATCTCGACATAGTTTTATGTTGATTTCTACACCTGAAGAGCCATAACTTTAATGCGGTCCGAATCTATGTTTCGTCCAAGGAAAGTTAATAGGCTCGGTCAGTTGATCTGCTTAATGTCCACCACTTACAAGTTCAGCAAAAAGCATGCTCCTA
Organism: Microchrysa polita; assembly: GCA_949715475.1. Classification (NCBI taxonomy): domain Eukaryota; kingdom Metazoa; phylum Arthropoda; class Insecta; order Diptera; family Stratiomyidae; genus Microchrysa; species Microchrysa polita. The sequence goes on along the minus strand of OX454417.1, from coordinate 16,274,490 downwards.
ATTCCCATTAATTTATCAAATTCTGGGATGAGCAGCTGTATCGATTTGGTCACTTCTTCCTCGCTCATATTATTATCTAAAAACCTACTTACAGCCATACTATGTATTTTTTGTGTCCTCTCTGATCTTTTTTTCTTGTTTTATTTCAAGCACTTATTCTTCTAATCAATGCAACGAAAGCACATCCATCACACTCCTCCACCATTACCCTCCCGCACCATATCTTCACCAACTCAACTGATTCAACGTGACAAATACAATGTGCCTGCTAAATATTTCACATTATTTTTTGCTCCTTCGCATTTTTACCGATGTCACTCGAAGGATTCGTGTCATTAATCATAACGTGTACGGTTCTCTGCTTCCCATTGACGTCTCCGTAACAACGACATCGTCGTCGTCGTCGTCGATATGGCTGTTGTGCTGTGTTGTTCTCTTTCCGCCGCAATTCCGGCGGGAAATTTCCTGGCCAAATGGATTTTCCTCCTCCCGAATACCGACCGTACTTTCGTCATATATTTTCCAAACTAGGTCTAATGACAAACTACCCGATAGCCTTCCAGTATAGTATACTTTTAATGTGCCCGAAGAACTTTATATCTTGAAGGCTCTTCATTTCAAAATGCTCTGTTTTGTGCGAGGTATGTTATTTGAGCGATAAAATGGATTCGTATATATGTCGACTCAGCGCAAGGATTTGTTATGTGTTATGGCAAAAAATTGGCAGTGCAGAGTGTTCGTGAGTGAAAAAGTCTGCTGATCCGATTTCTTGCATAACGCAACATTCCCGGCTGCTCTGTCCCAATGGGACTGAAAAGCGACACAAAAATCCAATGGAAAATCCTTTTACTATTAATGACCTATAAATTTAGGTTTCCTTTTGCCGTCCGCGACGCAAGGTGTACATACACAGGAATAAAACACTCAAAATGAACGTACTAAAAAATCCACTCACGAGATGAAGCAAAAGGGAAAAAACTCTTTAAGGTGTGGCGTGACACAAGTCGTCGTATGTTTCCGTGGCGAAATTGTGTGAAAGACAGAGATATTTGTTTTGTTTTTTTTTTTTTTAAGTTTAAAAACAAAACCACAAATCGCACCTGTATATACACCAACGCCACCATATCACTTGGCTGAGCGGTTTGTATCTGTCGAGTTCAATAAATATCCGCACAAAAGGAGAGGGAACGTTGTTGCACAGTTATAGTCGCCTTGGGTTAGGCAAATTGTGCGTTTGTTGTTTTATCCTATGGCAGCAAATCGTACGTCTTCCTTTTGTTTTCTTTTATCCTGGCTGAGCTGTCGTTTTAGGTTGAAAGACAGCATGATATCCGTATCGCGTCCTGACTATTCTTAGGCAAACAACAACGGCTAAACACTGTTTATATGTATCGTTCCGTTTCTAGACGTAGTAGAGGTCACGTTTCAGGCATCAGTCATAATTTGTAAGCGTTCATCCCAGAACTAGATTGGATGCGACTGGATTTATTGAATTCTAAAATTGGAAATGTTTTCATGTCTACATGACTTTTTGGGGGGTGAGTTATCAATAGGAATTTTCACTTTTGTTTTAACGAAACATATGTCGGTAGTCTGGCTGGTGCTGCGGTTAGTGCGCCGCACAACTTCGGTGCACAGGGTCGTGGGTTCGAGGCTCACCGTGAACTAATTCAGTTTATGGTGTTTTTCGAAGTCACGACCCATGTGACGGACTATGACCTCACTCAGATGTTAAACGAGTACCCATTTCTGGGAATAACACTGCTGAGCGCGCTGTTGATCTCAACACCTCAACAAAAATGCAGTTAAGATCTTGGAAATTGGATGTCGTCACTAACACATTTGCGGCCTTAGTTCAATGTTGGACTGTCGCGCTTGTTTTTTATTTTATTTTATGGAATAGACAATTGCGTATTACAGTAGTATCAAAAATCTTGTTTGGTGGCCTAAACACAACACCGCAATGCTAAAAATTATAAAAAAAAAATATATTTTTGACACGCTAAAAACACAGTGCCGAGAAGATGTTAAACTCGAGCAAAATTTTACTTATACATATTTAAAAAACTATGGTTGGCAATCGACCTGCTTTAAATCCAGCTGGTAAAAATCCAACCAGACAAAATCCACCTTTTCAATTACTAAATGGGAAACTCCCTGGCTTATCTTCAAAGTTTGCACTTGTGGACGTTAGGTATTACGAAAAAAGTTTAAATTTTAATGGGTGGATTTCAAGCTGGTAGATTTTGAACGGCTGGATTTTTTTACTTTGATTGCTTTAGACCCAAAAAATTATCGCGACTTAGCCAACTTATCCGGTTGAAAAAGACGTATGCTACGCTACACGCGGGCTTATGGCAACAACAGAGAAAAGAGGAAAAAAATTGTTCAATTGTTGGTGCTTCGATCGGACCTTATCGAATCCACCTCCCCATACATTAGAGGCCTATTATTTTGCCTACCGTAAAAGTTTATTTTCCTCGGCATTATCCCAGCGGCTCTAGTGACAGCGACTCGCTCATTCCACATAAAAACTCGTTTTAGATGATAATCGCTTAGCATAGGTCAACAATGAAGATTATCGTCGATTGAATCGCGCGGTTCATGTTGTAAATAAGGTCCGCATGTGTGGTGAACGTGGTGCACTCGCTTGTTTGTAGGCTTCGGGCGACGCGACGGCTTCTTGGGGTAGGGAGCTGCTGTGTACATAAGCCACGATCGCTGCAGCCACATCGAGGAAAACACCACTAGGTAATAGTCAACAGCTAGAGCCGCTGGAGTCGCTAGGGCCGCTACGGTCGTGTCGAGGCAAATGTACCTAAAAGGTTCAACCAGACGGTCCTCGAGTTGATTTTGTATGACGTCAATCAACGCTGGTGGCGAGGTGACAGTTTGTATTATCAAGTGTTAAAGCTTGGCGTTCACATACGGCTGGATGCGGATCCTTTCTACTACCTCTGCCGTTCTATTGGGTCCCAGATATCGGTTGAAGCGATTTGAAATTACAGCCCGCACGATGCTCCCACATGAGGACCTACTTCAAATATTTCGAGTGAGGGAAATTATTGCCCATCGATGATATGGACTTTTTACTCGACATATAGACTCGCAGTAGACCTGCCATTGCTACAGTGTGGAGACCCTGCACACCCACATACGACTTCTTCTTCTTCCTTGCCTTTTTTTTCGCTCCATGGCTTCGTGTTGCTTGGCCTGCGGTGTAGGTACATCGCCAGTTTTGGGGGTAATTTTCCAATTTTCATTTTCATCCCCGAGGCCAATTCGTTGTTGTTGCTTTTTCATCTGACACATCCACGTATTCTTCGGTTTGGGGTCCATCAAGTGGAACTTAACTTCCATTGATATCGCCTTCTTTGTGTGGTTCTTAGGACGCCTTTGAACATACACATGGATACCCACGTACGGCTGTCACTTAACTATTCGGAAAGCGAAATAGGCATATGCCGAAGGTCCCAGTGGAATCGATGCAATGTATTTGAGCGCTAGTGGGCGTCCTCCTTGTTCATATCAGCGTGTAGCCTAGCCGGGGCTAAAGCCTGACAGTGATTCCGACACTATACGTGGACAGCGCTAAAGGTAATGCGAAACCCACTGGAGCTGCTCACCATGCATGTCTCCGGCGATCTAATTCAATTCCTCCTTTGCGAAGGCATTGAAGGCCAGAAAATATTTCACGTCTAAAGAGACAACGAGAAACATTCAGAGAACCTTCCTCCATAGTGACGCCAAAAGTAGTAAAACTTCGGATATCCGAGTATGCTAGGCAAAGGCAAACTACATGCGTCCAGTCTTCGCTGAGATGCCCGCACATAGGGCACAAGATGTTATTAGCAATAGCAAACACCTCTCGTATGCAGCCATGCATTGAAATCCAGGTCAGCATTTCCTCTCACATCACGAAGCTGCGTAACGTACTCGAAGGTAGTTCTCCCATGAGACGCTAGTTTTCATCTAACTTGCCATACAGGTGGCAAGACACGCACGAGAAATCGCCGGGATCTGTTGGAGACACTCTCGGGGGTCAACAGAGAACTAGGGGCAGGGGGTAACATACGACCTCTTCGTGTGTAGTACGCCGTCCTAGGCTGCCTATTTACGAACGCGTGTTCAGTAGGAAGGAATGATTGCCTCTAACTCCGCACGGGTTTGGTCGCGATATCTTTGCTCACAAACCCGTGTTGAGTAGATAGTACAGTAGAGGCACTCGCCCTTCAATTCGACACGGGTTTGTTGGGCGTACGTTGTAGATACATTTCCGTATGCCACTCAAGGTAAATATGCCTTGACCTTCGTTTGTTTGCCTTGCAAATATGCTCCCAGAGGTTGTAGAATTTTCAAGTCAAGAGAAGGTGCACCCATCAGGACTTGCAGAGCTACGGTAGACATCGTTCTACACACTGGGAGGCATTTAGACAAAGGAACGCGTTTATTCGGGTCTACGCTCTTACTAGAGATGGCCAGGGTGTCCATCACTAGACCCATACAAATAAATAACAGGTGCGACAGTCCAACATTGGACTAAGGCCGCAGATGTGTTAGTGACATCCAATTTCCAAGATATGAACTGCTAACATCTGAGCGGGATCATATAGTCTCTCACATGCGTCGTGAGTTTGAAAAAGACAATAAACTGAACTCGTTCATTTGAGTCTCGAACACATGACCCTGTACACCAGCCATACCCCTACCCATGCCATACTCCAATCTTTTCTAATGACACGTGTCAACCACTTACCAATAACAAACCCCATAATTATGCCCCCAAGTATTTGACTCGGATGGCCTGGTACTTGAGCTTAACATCCCCATCCTGACCACTGAAAGATGGCTGTAGTTGAAGCTGCATCGTCATAGTCTTTTAGGGCGACATTTAACCCCCCCCCCCCTTCTAGAATCCCCAATGGTGGACAAAATACATGAATGGCGATCCAATACGTTATAGGGCGGCACGTAAATTGCCTTCCACAAGAATAAGTAAATCGTCGGCATAGGCGCAACACTTGCACAACCGGTTAAGTCACTTAAAGCAGATCATCCATAAATAGGTTCCAAACTAATGGGCAATGGATGGCGAACAGTCACGCGATGCACGTTTACGCACTACGCATCTACCAGCACGAAATGCATAATGACTGACAAGACTTTCCTCTATGCAGTATTTAACCAAGCACTGGAAAAGACTAATGTGAAGATCAGACTCGTCCTTATCGGTGTCATTGAGCAGTACAACCATGCTAGCGGACTTCTAGCTCGTCGGGAAAAGCCGTGTTCGCACGCAATCCAATCCGTCAAGAGACACTCAAATTCTTGCGGGACGGCATGTCAGATGTGTTTGTTCCATCCAACTTCCTGTTTTTCAACTTAGCAACGCAAGTCCTTATTTTCCCAGACCCAAGATCAGGAATTAGCTTGTGTTAAGAAGCCTGGCTCAGGGGTGCATTGCTAGGGGTAAGAAGCTATTCGGGAGTACACTCACTTTTTCCTTCAAAGACCGCATACTTCTTCCATTAATATCTAGAGATGTCAAAAAAGTAACTACCCGTTACTTAAGTAGTCGTTACTAATAAATATCGGAAGTAACGACTACCGAGTACAAAAAGTAGTCGTTACCAGTGTTGCCAACTGGAAATTCATATAACGGCTAAATTTAGCCGGAAAACCGGCTATCTTTTTTTCAAAAACGGTTAAAAATCCGGCTAAATAAATTTCTGCCAGAAAACGGTTAAAAAATCGGCTAAATCATACAAAACACTCACATTACGAAAAAATATAGTAAAAAAACTGATTTTAATAATTCTATTTCTTTTCTGGAGTACTACCCGTAAACTATGCTTTAGGCAGATTTCTTAGTTTTATTACATATATGCTCCAATCGCTGGCATTACAGTCAAAATTTACTTTTGTTCGGAGCTAGATAGATCAACTAGTCAAAATTGTCGTATACAGGTACAATTTCTCGGTCAAGTCCATAACCACATTAGGTTCGAAATTGTGGAACATACAATTCGTAAAAGGAACGTCCAATGCGTAGTAGTAGTAGTAGTAGTAGTAGTAGTAGTAGTAGTAGTAGCATTTATATGGATATCTTACCATCATCGCACCTGAACAATCTTATATTTTGATTAAAAGTCAACCATTTAAGGCCCAAGGCACATATCCAAATCATCATGACGATAATCCATCATGATGATGAAATCTCGACATTGGGGTGATACATATGCTTTCGTCATTAGAATTCATCATTTACTTTTGACGTTTGTGTAAATGGTGAAAACGTCCCTCACAATTGCGATATTTTAATGAATATTCAGCTCAATAATTTTAGGACACACTTTTCTTAAAGAATTTGAATAGAAATATGTAAAGTCATTATTGACCAAATGATGGTCCAAATGCGTAATTTGGAACTCGTGCTAATGATGATAAATTTGCGTCATTTGAAAATATGTGTGTCAAGCTTGTTATTCATTTTCGAATTTGAACCCTCCACATTTTATTTTATTTTCCATAGTTACGAAATTGATATGATTGTTGATATTCCGCAATTACGAATTTGATGCTCCAAAGATACGAAATTGGTGTTCCAAAATTATGAGCTTGGCCGGAAAATGGTAAAGATTTTAGATAAATTTGTTGCTACAAACCCCACAACAAATTGTAATACATCCACGAAAATGTGTAGTTTCTATGAATCGTCAGACGTTGTGCAAATAGCTTGACCAGTAAACTATAAAAATTAGATTTAAGTGAGTATATATTTGGGGGCAACTTACCTCCTTCTTCACCACTTGGATTTTCTGCTGAAGTTGCCCCCGAAATATATACACACTTAAATCTAATTTTTGTAGTTTACTAGGCAAACTACTTGCACAACGTTAGTGTAGAACACTACAAAGTTCCGGCGATATTATCAGTATCTATAAATCGCGCTAAAAGGTTTTCACCCTTATACTTAATCTGGCATGATTACGTTATCTGTGGTAAAGAATTGACACTTTGAAAAATGGAAAAATTTTCAGGTACCCTCATGCTCCAAGAATTGCTCAGTAAAGAATTTTATCTAAGAAACTGTCTTCCATTTTGCAAATTATTCAGCTTATTGGTGGTTAGTAAATTACATGCTAGATACTAATATCGTCAGTTTACGTGAAACCTATTAGCCTAAATTTATTGAAAAAGTCTCCGCGGCAAATTTTTCCCAGGAGACATAAATGCAAGTTTTCTTCTAGGTGGACATAGTAGGCATTTACCCTAATACACGACAATAAGTGTATACAGAAATAATTTCACGGCGGTTAATTATTTTGTTTGTGAATATTGAAAAATTGATTCTAGTTTCAAACAAATTTCATAAAATAATTTTAGCCGGAAAAAACGGTCGAAGAAAATTAATTCCGGCTAAAAATCCGGCCGGCCGGAATTAGAAATTTCTTCCGGCTAAACAGCACGGTTTCCGGCTAAATTTGGCCGGAAAACGGCTAAATTGGCAACACTGGTCGTTACATATGTACCGAACAACAAACAAACAAAGCAATATCGTATGTATGTACTCGGGTACAAACACAAGAATCGAGCATACCAAGTAGTCAATCATGACGGTTATCTGTAACATCCCTGTGGTCTACGCGGGGTAGATTCTCCCTTAGAAAATGTTGTTGCGAGTCCAGCGATACCTTGCTCGTGTCGTTCGGCTCAAAGATTCCAAAGATATCGACGGATTTCGGAAGTAGTACGAAATGTGAAATTGTTGTGTGCCAATATGCAATTTGACAGTTATTTCTGACCCCCCCTGTGCACTGACCGAAAAAGAGGATCCGTCAAACCGTTAGACAATTTTGTAGCTAGTCTAGCGACACCTCGATCGTGTCGCCAAACCAAAGGATTGCAGAGATATCGACGGATTTCCGAAAGATTATGCGGTTTCGTTCATAGTATGCGATAGGAAATGGTGCTGGCTCGATACTTGCGCACTGCGCTTCAAGCCACTACTCGGTCTAGTCGATACTTGCGCTTCTACCTGAGAGTAGATATCATACCGAGTGCTGCTCGCCGAATAGTACAAGCTACAAGCGCAAGAATCGAGTAGATCGAGTAGTACACAAGTACACTGTCTTATATCTACATTCTCTCAATAATCAAGAATCGAGCAGACCGAGTAATCGAGCAGTCCGAGTAATCGAGCAGTCCCAAGTAATCGAGCAGATCGAGTAGTACGTAAACGCGCAGTGCGCAAGTATCGAGCCAGCACAATTTCTTATCGCATCCTTTGACGTGGCGTCACGATAGATGTGTCGCTGGACTCGCAACAAAATTGTCTAAGGGAGCACTTTCCCCGCGAAGCTTACAGGGGTGTCAGGGATAACCGTCAAAGTACAATAATTCACAAAACGTATCTTGTCAACCTAGATGTTGGCCACAGCAATTTTCAGATCGACTTCGTATTCGTGCGGAAATCCATCTCTGTAATCCTTTGGGTGAGCGACAGGATCGAGGTGTTGCTGGGCTCGGCACAAAATTACCTAGCCTAGAGGGTGTCGAAGCCTGTTTCCCGATTAGTGCACAGGGTGTTAAGAGATAGCCGTCAACCCGAATTTTGGCAACAGCAATTCCACAGTCAACTTCGTACTACTTCGGAGATCCGTCGATATCTCGGCAATGCTTTAGAGGAGCGATACGATCGATATGTCAGCGGACTCCCCACACAATTACCTAGAGTTTTACCCGTTAGTGCAGTCAGAGATAACCGTCAGCCAAGATGCTGACAACAGCAATTGACGATTAACTTCGTACCATGTACATTAGAAAATGGTCGATATCTCTACAATTTGCGGCCGAGTGGTACGATTGGGTTTCCGCCTGTCTCGCAATTTAATTGTGTAAAACAGTACAAAAGATGAGTACAAGCCATCCTACCATCTCTACTATGTCGGCGACGAACCGTGAATAAGAGAACTATCGCATTCGAGTAGGTTGTCGTTGTAGTTTTCTATGTGTTTCTTTAAAAGCAACGATTACTAAGTAACGATTACAAAGTAACGATTACTCGAAACAAATGTAACGAATATAACCGATTACTGAAATGTAACTAAAGTTGACATCACTGTTAATATTGAGGGAGGAAACTTCACAGGCCAATATCCACGACAGACCCTTTAGGCGTTATCCCAAGAATCGGTGGAAGACGCAGTTTACTATGGCGATATACTCAAAAATAGCCCATCAGTGGGCTGCTCTAAGCTTGGGAGAATTGATAAGATGATGCGTCTTCGAAGGCGAGTTTTTTTTTGACGATTAAGTCCCTAGCTTATCTGACGTGCCTGCGCTCCACCATGCGATTGGCCCCAAGCATTTCGTCATTTACGGGACGGCAGCCATGGAATCGATGACGAAGCTACGCTTAAAATTTAAGGGGGAAAATGGCAACTCGACCAAAGGAAAGCGAGGCTCATAGACCACTCAATTAAATTGAACTTGATACCAATGCATAAACAGTGGATATCGGGGAACAAATTTCGGAAGACGTCACACAGAACACATCACCATCACGCGAGCGACCCTTAGCTTCATGAAAGGTCATACAAACTTCAATGATGCTGTGATTGCTTATATACTGTACGGCAAAACTTTCCAGTCAAACTGGAGGTTCCGAGCCGCACTATTTACACACGTAACATCGATGTCACTATACTCCCTGGTTCCACCGGTACGCACCTCTATTTCTTCGCAATTTGTTGAACTGGTGGGGCTCCATTCAAAACTGCACCTAGTTTAAGAGGTACACTGCTCACCAGACGACGTATGTTCACGCAGACACCTTTTTCATCGTCGAGATCTTTGACGCAAACACATAGGGCATTTGGTGGTTCAGTGGAAGAGATTACCTTCTACCTTTGAGTTGTCGGGGCGTGGGTTTGATTCCCACTGTGACCAGTGTGACAACACATACAGTTGTCTATAAAAAATGCTTCTACGGCAGCCGGTTCTTCTATGCAAATCTTCCCGCAGCTACAAGGGCCAAGAGCTGCCAAAACCACCTGTCTCTCGATTCAAGAAAAAAAACATATCTTGAGTCGCTACAACAACAACAACACAAACACGTTGAAAACTCGGATCACAATCATAGAGTGGCGAGTACGATCAGGGTATCTTAAAGCAGATAAATGAGTGTCTGACCTACAAAATTTAAGAAGTTCTGTAACAGTTTCATACAATTTCAAATCAATTAAATGTGAAAAAAATCCTACTTCATTCCCAAGTTTATAATTGATGCACTTTTAAGGACCTACATTCTCAAAGTCGTAAATTTTTATCATCATCATTTTCCACTTTCAACTGTGGACGTTGTACAATTATTTGTAATTATCCACTTTCTGTTTTATATTCCGCTGGTATACGTCTCCCGCACCATCTTCATCATGATTTCGCAATCACAAAACATTTTCATCCTTCCCGGGCGCAAATAAATTGTCGTCCCCTAAACGATGACGATGACTGACTACCGTGCCGTGACTTACTACGCTGGAATGGGTAATTGAAATTGACTTAGTTCGGCGACCATCATTCACTTTTGTAATAACCAGAAATTCACCTGACACGGAAAAAGCGTATGTTGAACCCTCCCGAAGCTGAAGCAAAACGATACATCTCGTCGCCTATTTACATATATATGTATGCATATTACTATATCCCAGGCCAGTGTGGAGGGGATATGGCGGGGCTGTAAGGCTGTGAGGTTGTGTAAGGGAAATTAACGTATGGATTTAATCTTTGAGCGGAAAAGCTGAAATGAACATACGTATACCCGAAAACGCCAAAGGATTTTTCATTCGCATATAATATTGCGTGTACACAGTTATACTCCCCTCTCTCATACGGTGAGTACACTTCTCTCACTATAAGTAGCACAGAAGCTGTCATAATTGGTCTTTTTGATGTGATTTCTCAAACGACATCTTTCATAAGCCACAGAGCATGGGGAGTCACGATTGTGTTTCGCATGTTTCTTCAATTGTGCAAACACCACACTGAAAACAACAGAGCAGACATTCTGTAAGGCGACAATCACTTTCATTTTTTTGGACATCGCCTAACACTAAATCTGGCAGAACAACGAACCTGGAACTGGAATGGTTGCGTATCATTAAAGGTAGTTTATCATAGGCGATTCGTAGCAATCACTCACATTCGAGTTGGATGTTACCAAAAATGAAAAATGAAAGCGACTGTCGCTTGTCACCTGTCGCCTATCACCTTATAGGAAATAGGATGCCACCTCAGGATATGTTGGGAAGAATGGAATGAAGTTCAATGAAAAGTAAAAAGATTACTAAACAAAATACATAATTTTATGACGTTTTAACTATGTATGGTGGAAAGGTAATGAGGTCCCCTAACCCTTTTAAATGTTGGGAGTCGTCTTATCGCTATCTATACCTACCAACATTGCGCCACATAGTATGCACATCCGCGCGTGTTGTCGCTTTATGATATCTTGTGAAAAAAGGATTCGTCGTCGAGCCGGCAAATGTCGTGCTCGTTTTATTCTTCAGATCTTATGCATACACGAAATGAATAAAGTTTTGTGCGGTAAAGTGAAATATCACACACAAAACTTTTTATTTACGTTTTCTCTATATGAAAGTTGCAATCAAGTTTGCCGCGGCTCGTTCTTTGCAGAAATATAAATTCAACAAAACTACTCTATGGGCGTGTCTGTTTGTGAGCGAGTGAGTGTTCAAATAAAGTGGATCATATAATTCGCAATCGCGATAAACTCTTAGAGAGTAGAGAGAAAGTGCGACAACACAAGGAAATGTCTAGAAGACGAGGAAGAAGAAGTTCCATTGAGGAGGAAGTTTTTCGAGTACACGCACGGAAGTGATAATGGATGATGGAAACACGAGCATACAGTTCGAATGAATGGCTTTCAAGTTTGCCTGCTTTGCTTTAGATGTGAGATGGGCCACGGGATAAGATATGGTAATGATGTGTGTTTTATAGGGATGAACTCAAAGAAGGGGTTGGACTATGCCGCAACGATGAATATAGGGAAGGAATTAGGTTAGTGTTTGCAGAAAATGCATATATTAATTTTGCATCAAGAGAGTTTGCTTATGATGGAAAATGTTGATTATGCGAAATCCTTTTTTCCTATTTCATCGACATGAAAGTCACCCGGACCAGTTTGGATGCATATTACAAATTGACTTTTAAACTTTGATCCGAACTCGTACAGAGTTCGTCGCCTTATATCAACTGCAATTTGCCTGTGGACATTGCAAACCATCGCTCTGGCGGGTGGGCGTGCCATAGAAAACCCACCGCCATAAACAGGTTCTTCTAAGGAAAATTTTATGGATCAATCGTTATCAAATCTCTCCTATATGCATGCCTATCGAAATCGAAAATATCGAAGTCACAAACACATGTGGGGTCGTGTTGCCGAAGATGGGTGGAATACCACCCAAAATGCACCCAAAATAAAGTTTATTTAACTCGCAAAAGTTTTTAACTTGATTTTTAATGTAGGACAGTCGAAATTAAGGGTCATGAGGGCCATAGAAGTCCCAACCCAAAAGACGGTTATAAGTAGAGCCCGGATTTTCGTGCAGTAAAAAATTTAAAAACGTGCAGTACAAAATCCCGAAACGTGCAAAATCGTGCAATATAATTGCATTTTCCATGCAATATGAAAAAAAAAATATTTTTTTAGGTTCTTAGAAGGTTTGGTTTCGGAACAGTGGACGCAGAGAAAGCATTGAAAAAAAATTCAAGAAGACTTGCTCTAAATAGCAAAATAATTTTTATTTAAAATGCGGGACACTTTCAATATTTTAACCGAACATAAACTTCTCCCCATAAAATGCTGTCTAGATTAGCTCATTTAAATGTGCCACTCGAAATCCATAACAGGTTTTCGTTTAGGATCCATCGCGCAACCTTTGGGCTTAAACAAATTCGTGAATACATCCGTCTTCAAAGGGGCAGATTTTCCTTTATGTGTTTAAGCTATGGTAACCATTAGATTAACATATACACTCTAAAAACCACAACTGCAAGTGCATCATTTTGTTTAGTTTTATTGTTTTCTTTCTCAATACTTTTATTCCCTTCTTTGTCTATCGAAAAATTCTGCACATTCTGGGAAATATTGTTATGAAACAGGGTTAAGAATGCAAATGTTCGTTTTCATGCAAAAACCTTAAAACGTGCAATTTCGTGCAATATACCCTAAAAAGTGCAATTTCATGCATTAACGTGCAATTGCACGAGAATCCGGGCTCTAGTTGAAGAAACGGACGAAATCCGAACACTGGTCATAGGGATGCCCGAGAAACTTCTAGACCGAAAAAAGTCAAAGGTATCCAAACTTCACCGCACGAAATTACGCCTTGGTCTCTTTTTATTCTGAACCTAGGTTGAAAGTTACCAATTTCAGTCTCCTGTGTCATAAAACATTGCAAATGCAATTTTATGTAGTTTAATTCGTGCTCGGAACATATTGTTGAAACTTTCACGATTTTTGAAATAATTACCAAAAACCCACTCTCCTCGCCTTCACTGGAAAAGCACACTCCCTAGAGGCGGGACACATATTTTTTTCCTGGGAAAACGAGGGCTAACCATGAGCAAACGAACTACGATAAAAAGATTACATATTTAAAATTCTAACGGTGAATAGGTTTGTTTTTACCATATTTAGGGTAGCCAGATCAAGCACACCACTAATTGAGTAAAATGTCTATTTTGAAAATGTTTTTTGTCAATACCTTTTTTTTTGCAATAAATTTTTTCCTAGTCAAAAGTGGGGTAACGGTGGGCTACCGAACTACTTGGAAAGTGAAACGAAAAATTGTCAAATTTACTAAAATGGGAGTTTTTTGTTGAGTCGAATTTCTGAACTAGAAAATATTTTTATTGAATATTTTTTTTCGGGTTGGGCAAATGACGATTTGGATCAACGTTTTCTCGAGGTCTCCAAAGTAGGCCTCCGTGGCGGCGATGACCTCCTCGTTTTTTCTTCAATTCGGCGTCGAATCGGCCCAATAATTCGGCATACTACAGCCCTGTGACCGCTTTGCCCTTCTGCAGGCAGTCGATGTGGATCACACCTTGTCAATCCCAGAAAACGCTGGCCATCATCTCCGGCCGATGGGACAGTCTTCGCCTTCTTCGGAGCACGTTCGCCGGGTGAAGTCCACTGTTTCGACTGTTGCTTGGTCTCTGGTGTGGGCCAGTGTATCCAAGTTTCGTCGACTGTCACGAAACGACGCAGAAATTCCTTCGGATTGCGCTTAAACAGCGTCAAACACTGCTCGACCTTAACTGCCTAATTTTGTTCGTGCTCGACATAAATGTACTTATACCCCAGGAAAATTGGCATTTCACTTCGGAAAAATTAAGGGAAAGCTGGATTTTTGCATGAACCTTCCTTTCGAGGTCCTAAACAAGACCCTAAAAGTCCCCGTCTCTACGAGTGCCGCTAGCTGTGCTACAGACGGTCAAAGACCCTCGAAAACAGGTTTTTCTGATTATCTTTATCTTTTCAATAAACGATGGCAATACCCAATACTTTCGGGCACTCCTAACGCTGCCAGGAGGTCTAGCGGTATTTTTAACATAAAAATAAAATAACAGGCGCGACAATCCAACATTGGACTAAGGCCGCAGGATGTGTTAGTGACATCCTATTTCCAAGATCTTATCTGCTTTTTGATGAGGTAATGAGATCAGCATCACGCTCAGCAGTGTTATTTATCCCCATAAATGGGTACTCGTTTAACATCTGAGTGAGATCATAGTCTGTCACAAGCTCGTGAGTTCGAAAAACACCATGGAACACGGTGAGATTCGAACTCATGAGCCTGTGCACCGAAGGTAAGCGCACTAACCGCTAGACCAGCCAGACTAACATACAGACATTTTTAACATATTTCACGAAAATCTCTATAACGGTAACTCGTACAAAAAACTTATGTATGGGAAATTTGTAGTCTATGGAGTTTTGAAGAAAGCGGCCAAATTTCATATCAATACATGCAGCCTCAAGTGCGCTATAGGGGTTCAAACCTTGGAAAAAGGTGTTTTTTGGGGTTTTTCGGGAATGGCGCTAAGACGGGGGAGTGTGCTCCATGGTCTACTAGGAGAAATTTGTAGCCTCTGTGGCTGTCAGTAAGACGCAAAAAGTCCCCAAAGATGGGAGCCCCCCTTACGAAGCCATGAGGGTCCAAACATTCAATTAAGCAGTTTTTCGGGAATATTTCTATAACGGTAATGTGCACTGAAAACTGTTATATAGCGAATATATAGCTTATACCATGCTTAATTAAATATCCGAATTTCAGATTATACCTGCAATGCTAATGGCGCTATGAGGGTCCGAACCGCACAATAACGGTATTTTTCGTTATTTTCGTGAATTTGTTCATAACTGGAACGCATTCGGGAGGGAAGCCTATGACAATTTGTTGCTTCTGTAACTTAAATTAAAATGTCAAAACCACTCATCTATGTGAACGCCCCCAAGGAAGCTATGAGGGGTAAAATTAAACAAAAAACGGATTTTTTTTAATAACGGGAACCTCTAGGGAATAACTCTATAACTGTAATGTTCACCGAAAACTGTTATATGGCGAATTTGTAGCTTATACAACGCTTATACCATTTCGGTAGTTTTGGATATTTTTCTGAAAATTTCTGTAACGGTAACGTATACCGGATACAGTCCGTAGAAATTTGTTGTTTCTAGGGTTCCAAATAAAATGCTCCGCCGATTTGAATGCACCTGACGCAACCATACGTGCACACATACACTACATACTACACGTACCTTCCTTAAAAATTAGTTAGTTTAAACGTTATAATGCACGTATGGTTGCCTCAGGTGCATTCAAATCGATGGAGCATTTGATTTGGAACCATAGAAACAACAAATTTCTACAGACTGTCTCCGGTATAGGTTACCGTTACAGAAATTTCCAGGAAAACAACCAAAAATACCGAAATTGTATGTTTCGGACCCTCATTACGCCCTTAGCATTGCGCGCATCAACCTTAAATTCAGATATTTAATTAAGCGTTCTATAAGCTACAAATTCGCCATATAATAGTTTTCGGTGCACATTACCGTTATAGAGATATTCTCAAAAAACTGCATTTTTAGATGTTTGGACCCTCATTACTTTTCTAGGGGGGCTCCCATCGTTGGTGACTTTTGACGTCATACTACCAGCAACACGAGCTACAAATTTGCCCCAGATGGGTTTCCCCTAGAGGTTCCCGTTATTAAAAAATTCCGAGAAACTTTTTTTTTTTAATTTTGACTCCTCATAGCTTCCTTGGGGGTCCCCGTATAGATGAGCCGTTTTTGTCATTTTAAGTTGAGGTTACAGAAGCAACAAATTGTTACAGGCCTCCCTCCCGAATACGTCCCCGTTATGAAGAAATTCACGAAAAATACCGATACAGTACGGTTCGGACCCACATAGCGCCCTTAGAATTGCACGCATCGATCAAAAATTCGGATATTTAGTTAAGCGTTGTCTAAGCTACAAATTCGCTGTATAACAGTTTTCAGTGCACGTTACCGCTATAGAGATATTCCCGAAAGACTGCTTAATTGAATGTTTGGACCCTCACCTTCTGGCGTCTTACTGAGAGACACAGAGGTTACAAATTTCTCCTATTAGACCATAGAGCACACTCCCCCGTCTTAGCGCCATTCACAAAAAAAACCCAAAAAAAACACCTTTTTTCAAGGTTTGAATCCCTATAGCGCTCTTGAGGCTATGAATGATATGAAATTTGGCCGCTTTCTTCAAAACTCCATAGACTACAAATTTTCCATAGAAACGTTTTTTGTACGAGTTACCGTTATAGAGATTTTCGTGAAATATGTTAAAAATACCGTTAGACCTCCTGGCACCGTTAGGAGTGCCCGAAAGTATTCGATGTTTCCAACGTTTATTGAAAAAGCACAAGAGCTTCAAATCTGCCATACACCACTTTTTTGTATATGCTACCGTTATCGAGATAATCAGAAAAAAACCTGTTTTCGAGGGTTTTTGACCCTCTGTAGCACCGCTAGCGGCACTCGTAGAGACGGGGACTTTTAGGGTCTTGATTAGGACCTCGAAAGGAAGGCTCATGCAAAAATCCAGCTTTCCCATAATTTTTCCGAAGTTTGGCCAAATTTTTGTTCAAATTTCCTGGCGTATTAGTGCAATGACCATTCGTAAGTCATCATCGACGTTGCTCATAACATAATCTTTCTTGTGCTCTCCAGCGGGACACAGATGTCTTTTTAACCTCTGCCTGTTAGCAGCTCCCCTCTTTAGCAGATCTCACGATTTCCCCCACTCATTTCAATATTTCTTCTCCGGAGAATTGATGAAATTATAAAAAGTCCTCCTGACAAACTATCATTCCCTATTGCGCTGTCACAAGCACACTCATCATAAAAATGTTTCTCATCTCACTTAATCTGACAAAACTTAATGTTTGTATGTCGAAACTGAATGAACCGGATATTTAAGATAAACTCTCTTCATTTCAAAATCACTTCCGAGATCCCAAAATGAACATTATCTCTCGACCAGGAACGTGTCCGATTACCGCAAACACTTGAATCGTCAATATCCCTGCGGCGCACGACCGTATAGCCATTTAGCAACACTTTCCCATTTAAACTGCTCATATTTCATAATACTTGATATGTACACACGTTCATATAGGTATATCCAGCAGTCGTTGTCTTCTGCGGAACTTTAATCTGTGCATTATGTAACACCATTCAAGAGTAGCCCCCGATGTTCATATATACGACGAAAAGGGTTTCTCTGCGGACCTGTTCAAATAGCAAACTTTTATACGTATATACACAAAACATAGCTCATTTTCAACCAGGAAGAGTGACTGTGACGGTGATGGTATACAATGTATGGAGGCAGAGATTTTATTGAGAATCTGTGTCAAGCACGACACACATCCTTAAAAGTCCATGATGTTGTTAAAAGAGCCAATCTTCATTTGCCTGCCCTGTCTCCTTCTGCTGTGTGCGTCTCATGTCCTGCGATGCAAAGACAATTCAGCAAATGAATGATTCAAAGGGCACCGCTTCTTGCCTTCTTATCTCCGGAAGCATATACGATTCACACTATTTCAACATTTGACAGAAATGCAAAAAACGTGCTGTCGTAGTCCTTATTCATATTGTGTGCGGATTCTTCTGTCTATTTGTAGTATTCTAATAAATGGACTGAGCGTGCGAATGACTCCAAATGTGTCTATATAGGCTTCAAAGTTCAAAGGGATGTTGTATACGTTTCTTGTACTTTTTTGTATGTTTTCGCAAGATGTGTGCTAAGTGGATTTCGACTTCAATACAGATAGTAACATGCGAAAATTCCTTTTGAAATATCTACGAATACATCATTTTTGGCTACGGATCATTGAATCGAAAAATATATTTGAGTAATTATGAGCATGTTGTCCCTGACACTTATTAGATGAACAATATTAATATATGTGCGCACTGTGCCGAGAGAAAGATCCCGAAAGATATACGGTCGTAGTTGTATCTTCAAAATGGCAGAACGACCTATTCCTCTACTATTCGATTCGTGTGTCCGTTCCGTTATTTATATATTATAATCATAAGAAACGATCAATGTGATGTGATGAATCTTTAACAATTTATAAGACGTTCGAGCGTCGAGGGCAGCCAACTATTTCGTAGCACGCTCTCCCTATAATCATAGAAGCCTAATTATACTTCACATAACTGTGAACAGAATCATTTCAATTAATTATAATTAATTTCAAATAAGGTTTGCGACTAATATGTAGTATGTATGCCAAAGTATTGCGAATGTGTACGTGTAATTGGCAATATCGTATCTTTGCGATTGCTTTACATTGGGCAGGGAAGGGATATGGAAAGGAGTTTAGCGAAAGTCTGGGAGGTCGACGACTGGTTGATGCTTTAGACCGTGGCGGTGCAGCGAAATGAAAATGCAGAACGCTAGGGTTTGCGTCACGAATGCAAGCATCGTCCCATTAATACTAAATAAATTATACGGAGCTTTTAAAGGGATGCCAAAAGTACATACGCGCATAGAGCAGTTGATCGAAAAGATAATGAGTTAAGAAAAGACAATTCTCTCCGATTGTATGGCGAGACAACGGGCAAAAAGTTTCCAACTTTAAGGGCTTTTGCGTAGAAGCTATACAAATCTGTCACATGAAATTCGACACCTTGCATTCCGTAGCTACCGCAGAAGTTTTGGATTGAGGCTCTCGCGGCGGGACTTATTGACCGGCACGTCAATAAGCGAGACGAGCGTGGGCGCCACACGTTTCGAGCGTCCCTGTTTCGAAGTGATCCGACGATTCGCCAAAGCCCCAATCCACCAATCCTGACTTCCGCGAACCCAAAACAACCGAAGCATAGCAGCCAGTCGCGTGAGCGGCACCGCGTACCAACCCACCGTACTTCACAACATTTGCAATGACACAATCAATTCAAAAACATGATAATTTTATTACTTAATTTACCGGCCGGTGCATCCACCACTCTGTTGCCCCCGACGACGACTCCTTGTGACGGCACTGCCAACTGGCTCTGGCTCGGTCTGATATGCACAACGATGACGACGACCACGACTCGCCCATGCGCGGCCTGGCGGCCACTCGCAGGGTACTGACGACTCGGCCTCACGTACGAGGACTACGACGCGCCCTTGCGCGGGCTGGCGGCCACTTGCAACGGCTCCTGGTGCGTCCACTCGCAACGGCACTAACTGTACAACGATGACGACGACTCGCCCTTGCGCGGGCTGGCTGCTACTTGGCCACGACACTGATCCTTGGTGCGGCCACTCGCAACGGTACTCCAACGACGACGATGACGACAACTCGCCCTTGTACAACGACGACAACTCGCCCTTGTACAACGACGACGATGACGACGACTCGCCCTTGCGCGTGCTGGTTGCCACTTGGCCACGACACTGACCCTTGGTGCGGCCACTCGCAACGGCACTAACTGTACAACGACCACGATTCTCCCCTGCGCGGGCTGGCTGTCACTTGGCCACGACACTGACCCTTGGTGCGGCCACTCTCAACGGCACTAACTGTCCAACGACGACTCACCATCTCTGCGTCTAAATCTTCTGCGACATTTCTTACCACCTGGTCCGGGGATTGTAAGTGGGAGGTTGATGTACGTATTGACAACAATCCAGTTCCTACTGTAGCTAATCCTAAAATTTTCGGGCTCCATTTAGAGATCATGATGACGTCAGCTCATCACGCGGCATCCGTTTGTAAAAAGATGCGCAGTAGGAACAAAGTCCTTAAAGCTAGTAACACCTGGGGCAATGATAAAGAAACCATGCTAGTCACTTAGGTACAAAGCGGTGGGTCGAGCAGCCGCTGATTATGCAGCCCCAGTTTGGTCACATAATCTATGTGATACAAACTGGTCCAAAATTCAGGTCTGCCAAAATGCTGCTCTACGCACTGCCACAGGTTGCCTCTTGATGTCTGCCTAGGACCACTTACATCAAGAGACAAAATTTATGCCAATACGCGACCACAATCTCCTTCTCTCTAAACAGTATCTCGTTGGTTGCTACCATGAGGACCATCCGAACCATAATCTCATGGACCGAATTCCTCCACTTCGCCATGTCAGGCGTGGTTTACGAGACCTAGAGAGCGAGGTCCAGGGATACAAGCGGGTCCCTTACGATTAAGATGCATACCGAGCTGCCTTCGCAGAGATTCACACCGCACAAGTGAATCGGTCTATCGCGAGTTTAGGTGTGAATAGAGTCCTCTCAGTGCGTCCACCACCTATCTCGCCCGAGGAGATTAGGCTCCCGAGAGCCACCAGAGTGACATTGGCCCAACTTCGGTCGGACTTTTGTTCGCGCCCCAATTCCTACCTTTCTCGCATAAACCCGGACATCCAGAGCATTTGTCCAAATTGCGCTGGCGCTCCTCACGATGTTGGTCATTTGTTTCAATGGTCAGCTGCGCCCACTGACTTAACCCCTATCTCGCTGTGGGAAAACCCTATCGCAGCAGCCATATTTTTGTCCCTTGACATCACGGACGAAAACATCGACGAACCATAACTCGAGTCCACATAGATGTACAGTGGTTTCCACACCTTTCTGCACCGCTAAAAGAAGAAGAAGACGACGACCCACCCTTGCGCGGGCTGGCTACCACTTGCAACGACTCACTGTTGCACAACGACGATTCGGCCTTGCGCGGGCTGGCAACCACCTTGCAACGATACAGGCTCCTGGTGCGGCCATTCTCAACGTACCACGTGGCTGGGTAATTCGTCCTCGCTAGTTTGACATATGCTCCCCGCAAACTCCGCTGGACCTCCCAGATCCGCTAAAACGGGACTTACCACCACCTGAGAACTCAGAAAAAGGAAGAGGCCCGGCTTGCGTTGACATTCGCTTTTTTAGTGTTGTCGGACGCCATCATACAACCTATCGGCAAGTATCAGAACTATGCAGTGATTGCTGTCACTTAAAATATCTTGGGTTTTTGTTTTTATCTTAATGTCAAGGGGACAACTCTTTGATGCAAGCATTGCCTTGGCGAAAGGGAAATTAGGGTAAGGGATCGAGAGGGGGACAACACAAACATCCATGGTTACAGTTGGATTGGAACTCACGCTCCGGCAACTCAGAGATAAAGTGACATCTCTACCACTGAGCCATCAAATGCCATGGTTGACGGAATTCAGATGACTATGTGACTCAGGTGCCTATTTTCATTACTAAACTTTTGGGGACATTTTTGGAAGTTGCCCTAACATCTTTGCAGCATATCTACTTCAATGATGAAAACGGACAGCATTTTCAAATATTTTTTTTTCTATAGGGTGCGAAGTCGAATATAGCTATCGCGTGTCTGGCACTCTAAAAAAGGCATAAACATTACCACTTATGAATGAATAAACTTGTTTCCTGAAGATATATTTTCTCTATACACCAGTGACTCCTGTCCCATAAATATCGGCGGACCACCATTACTTCTTCTTGAGAAAATGAATATTTCTGGTCGCGTTGATCTCAACATATTAGAGATGTCAAAAAAGTAACTATTGTAACTAATCGTTACTCTTAAATACCGGTAGTAACGACTACTGTGTACAAAAATTTACATACGATACGTAACAAACAACAAACAAGCAAAATATTCTCTTCTGTGTGTACATACTCTTTTGTCTGTTCGTGAACACTTGAAATGGGTGCCACATTTGGATTTAGAACGAATTGAAATTGTGGAGCACGTATGGGCCATGCAATGGGTTATAATTCGGGGGCGGACATTTCTGTTTTTTTTTTTTTGGGAAATACTCGAAAAACACTAATCTCATTTTTGGTTAGCTCATTTGAAGTCAAAAACAAAAAAAAATGTGTGTGGTTGCCTCCCCAAAATGGTACCTCTATCGACTTTTTCAAGACAGTGTTGAAAAGAAACGTTTCCAAGCTAAGGCGTTTAGGTTTTCGAAGCTTACTTTCAAATCAAATTGTGCAAAATGTGCCAAACACTATTAATACGTTATGTCTCAAATAAATACTGAAAAAACTCGTTTATTTAATGCTTAATTTGTACTTCGCACATTAATATGCACGCACGAACAAACTTTGAGCTTTCGCTTCGTGAGTCCTGAGCATTCTTCAATTTTTATCATACACCTCAATTCAATACCAGGGGTATCTTCTATTGAGTCGTTCATAAAAGTAATTCAAGACAAGGTGACAACTTGATTTGTCTTTTCTATACATATATACATATTGTGATGTGATATTTCTATACATGCTGTGCCGTATTGGTGGAGAAGTTTTAGCGGGGTCCATCGAGAAATTCGCCTGAACAAAAATGCTACTAAAAAAATGGCATACATTTTACTGCGGTGGCGTTTTTTTTCCTTTGTCAAAATTATCTCGGAAAATTACGATTGTTCACCTTCCTATCCAAATCTCCACCTTTATTAAATTCTGCAAAAACCGTTTTTTCTCTTTTAATTTTTCTGGGAAATTCTGTAAATCCAATTCGTAGACTCAAGGAAATTCTTCGGAAGGATCGAAAGATTATAATATTGTATTTCCTTCCATCGGTTTCAATTATTGTAGAAAGAAAAAATCATGTTTTTATCCTACTGCATTGATTGTGTTCCATATTTCCGAATATCAATGTTTCAGATAACTTTTTATACCCTTCGCTCATAGAGTGAAAGGGTATATTAACTTTGTCATGATGTTTTTAACGCATTGAAGGAAGCATCTCCGACCATATAAAAAGTATACATACATATATTAGTCTAAGAAAATTGGACCAAAATATGGCCATCGACCGGCAAAAATCCTACATCGGAAATTTTTTTTTGATTATGATTAGGGATGGTCCCGCGATGATGACACCCACCCGATCGGGGGTCCGCAACCTTAAAAAAAGGAGGGAAAGAGGGGCATTTTTTCGTTTTTTTTGGGATTATTTAAAAAACGGCAAGAGATACACAAAAATGGTCTGAAGACGAAAAAAACTACATAAAATTACCTTTCCAATGATATAAAACACATTAGAGTTTAAGTAAATATTTCGGCGCTAGCCTAACAAAATAAAGTAGAACATTTTCATTTTAGACCTTTCTTAAAAGCTCTATAACCTTTGAAAGAATGCTAGTTCAGCCGTAATGTATATGTATAAATATTCACAATAAGTTCAAGATCATTTTAAGGTAAACATTGAGTCGCTCCGGTCAAGGACCCCCATTATCCCCCATTTAAATTTGTCAAAAAGGCATGTCCATAACTCCCCCCAAAATTGGAGCTGAGTGCTAATTTTTGGTTTGTGGTTGCGGACCCCCGATCGGTTGGGACTTTTAATGCCATAATCTGGGGACCATTCCCAACCATAATCCAAAAAAATTTCCGATGTAGGATTTTTGCCGACCAAATATGCCATTTTTCTTAGACTGGTTGGTTGGTTAATGGTTGATACGAAATGGTTTGGATCTACGGGCGATGACACTCCTGTGCTCCCGTGTCATGTCGGGTGGCTGACTTTCTTCCATTTTCTTGCGCCATACAGGCTGAGCACGATGCGGTGATTCCTTGGTGGGGAGGTGTCACTAAGGCTTCATTCAAACGGCGCGAAAAAGGCTCGCAAGCTCCAGTCATACAAATGCATTGGCTTATATGGGAAGCTCATGGCGAGCGAGAGCAAACCAATCGTGAATACTATAATACCAAAACAAACCGTAAAAGTCAAAGTTATATAATGATTTATTCGAAATTAATATTACGGATATGACCGATTATTGAAATGTAACTAAAGTTTGCATCACTTTCTCCTTCGTAGCCTTCGTAGTCCTAGCTGTTTGCGTTCAGGAGTTACAGCTGTTCATAAAAGGGACCCAATTACTAAGAACGGAGTCAATTTTTCGTGCTACTTATTATCGAAAAAACAAAAATCGCAAGACCAAACGGAGTCAATTTTCAAAAAGGAGGCCGTAGTACGGGATAAGATAACCTCGCTTTCTGCTTTGGGTTCAAATTTTCATAACCAAAATGCCTATCTGGACAAAAATCGTAAACTTTGATCGCATCACGGCGAAATATTACATTTTCGTAAGTAAGCATCAGATTCTTCCGCGGACCACCTCCGAAACTTTGAAGGACCACCTACGGTCCGCCGACTACCGGTTTGGAAACAGTTCTCTACACAGACAATCATGATTAGTGGGGATTTTTTGAGTCGCTAGGTTAACAGTAGGGAATACTTATATTGACTATTTTTTTTTTAATTGCGTGAACGAACGAGAGCTCGCTGAGAGTACTCAGTAAGTGAGGACGGGCCGACGCGACGTCGGGCTATCGTGCCGCATTGATCCGGATTTTTTAACCCGAGCTACCTTGAGTTTAATACATTCCGGGTCCAGGGTTTCATTGGTCACCGTATGCAGTTTTGCCGCATTTTCAATATTCATGGTCATGAATGGTTTGAAAAACATCGAGCAAGGTAAGGTGGTCAGCATTTGTGACAATATGATTTAAATCATATTCTGACCAAAACTTGACTTATCAACAAAACCCACAAAGTAGCGGTAACAATTAAACGCAACCGCAAGACTTATCATAGTGTGAAAAACTTCTAATAAATCTAATCGTATATGGAAACTTTTTGTTCGGAAGAAACGTGCACTATAGCACCAATCTTAAGTAAAAAGAACATTGAGACACAAGGAAAAGGCTGAATGCATAACTTACTGACAAAAGCAAAGTGTCTTACATTGTCTAACAAGTTAAAATGTCTCTATTTTGTTTTTTCAAACTTCGTCATCCTTTTTTCTTCTCCATTGATGCAAAGCATAGACCTTCAGCACAACTATATATTCTAGGCAATTCATTTAAAACAACATATCGTCGTCTCGGGGAGTCCTTAATTCTTCATTGACATGAGGCCAAAACGAAAACATAGCAACTCAAACAAACAAAAATAGAGAAAAACAAAACCTCATCAGGCAGAGAACTAGCCGCATATAGCGCAGCAAAAAGACTCCGTTCATCGTTCACTTCCGTACAACATTTCCGCTTTCCTGACACGGGAAACTCGAGCGGGCACAGTCTAGAACAATATGGGCTTCATCGTGCAACGCCTGAAAGAATCCTTTGGCTACGTAACGTGGGCGCGCAAATAGCACAACACAAGAGAGGGGCTCGTTGTTCTAACAAAAATGCTACACAAGTAGTACCTACCATACCGCCGCACATTGTGCACATACATAATACTTTTCATTGTTTGTTTGCAATTCAAACATACATATATGTACTCGAGTATACAGCCTTGTGTCAATGTAATTTGGATTACACACAGGACATCAGAGCCCGAAAGTACCTACATCGGGAGGAACACAGCATGTATGCGTACTGTACCGACTGAAGGACGTTTGAAGAGGAGACGGAAATAAATTTTTCCCCGAATAACTATCGTATAACTCTGACTTTTCGCTTGGTCGGATGTAAAAACTTTCATCCCCTTCTCTTACAATTTGTGCGCTTGTATGTTTGTGATATGGTCCCAAAACTCCTCGGGAGTGTATGCAAAGCCTAAACTAACAAGGAACCCATAAAGTTTCCATAATTTTATATGAAAGCGGAAAAGTTTTTTGTTTTTAATTCTTCTGCTTCTTTTCATTTAAACGCTAGTCCTGATCGTCCTTGTCATTGTAAGGCAAAAATAAGCAGGATTTAATGACTTAAAAACTGCCAACAGTTTAGACTTGTGTAGAGTAGATGAAACTTTCTCTAGAACTGGAGTAAAAGGAAAAGATTTACTCTGCGCCGTGCATAATAAAATTAGATTTGCTCGATATTTTCTTCTCTTCTCTCTACCGTTTTTCTTGGAAAAGAAAAAACAATTTTGTCCTTGCAACATTTTCCGGAGTTTTAAAAAAAAGTTTAGTCAAGACAATGAAAGGCCTAATTAAAACTGCCAAGTTGCCCAAGAATGAAGATTTGCAGAAAAGCCATAAGAACTTTTTGTAAAGTAAATAAAAACGACAACTGATCAAGGGTAATTCCGACAAACGATTTTCCTAGAGATTCGACTAGGTTTGTACTCTGCATTCATTCAATTTTACTATAATGGTAATTACCATAGTACATACATCGGTTCCCAACATTTTGGGTGCCGCGACCCGCGGCCCGCCTTCAAAATTGATCACTTCTCCGTTTTTACAAGAGAAACGGAGAAGTGATAAGCTGATAAGAGAGAAACAATTAAATCTAAGTGTTCGAATGCAGTTTCTGTCACTCTTATTGCAAAATAATGGTACTGTCTACTTTTGCCACTAAAGGGCTGAAGATTTCGTGCAATGAGCTTATTTTCTCTTCAGGCGTTTTTAGGAAGTACAAAAAAATGCCAGAGAAATTTTATGGAGCCACTTTCAGAGGGTAGTTTATGGAATTCCTACGATAGTAACCCTGCAAACAAAACTTCCCTCCGAGTCTTATTTATTTTATTCATAATGTGTGCGTAAAATCAAGCTTCAATTAGTCGCTCCTCTCCAAGCTCATTATAAAGGTTTGTGTTCGTAGAAACGACTCATGGGATCATCGTTCAGCGATCGAAGTTAACACACCGGTTTTGACCACTATAAGCGGATATTTTCTATACAGACATGTTCCGGTAGGTCATAGTCAACACAAGGAAAGTACCACCATTCAAAAAATATTCAAATATGGCCCGGAATTGGATGCAAAACAACGATCGCTAAGCGATCATCACGTCAGTCGTCTCTGCGAACACGTACCTTTACCCCATTGACATGTACTTATGTACCTTCCCTTTCCACTCAAAATCGACTTCAATCATTCGCCCCCACCTATTCCACACTGGAATCTGACTGAACTTGATTTTCAAGTAATCGCATCATTCAGCATTTGTTTGTGTAACCGATGCGCACGAGCATGATGAATGACGGCTGTCGGCAAGTTTTCGTGTGTACACTCCGCGACACTTGAATAGGCCACCGTAAAAAATCATTCGAATCCATATATCGTCCACATAAATGCAAACAATCAACTTTTTTATTTTTTTTTTAATGAAAGTTTATTAAAGTCTAAACAATACAAATAAAAAGTATTTCCAATATCCTTACAGAGAATTTTTCATAATTTTTTTTATTAGTAACATCATAAAAAGTGTCTCAAAAAATGCGACACTTGAATAGGACACTCTTTCAAAACAATACCTTCAGATATAAAAAAAAACAAACGAACATAATTTTTTTCCACATTTTAGCCAAGTTCAAGTAAATTAAATGGTTTTCAATAATGGGTTGACCCCCCCTTGTGTAGAATTACTTCATAAACTCTATTGGGAAGAGAGTCATAAAGTTTTTTCACATATTCGAGCGAAATATTCGACCATGCCCTTTTAATATCTTGAATTAGTTCTTTTTCATCGGAATATTGACTTCCTGAGGAGTACACGCTTCTAACTAGCCATCCCCAAACATTCTCTATAATGTTGAGGTCTGGCGAATACGGTGGTCAATCTAAAAGGCTGACATTCTGGCTACCAATCCACGACTTGACAACCCTGGCATTGTGAATCGGAGCATTGTCCTGCTGGAACGTCCACTTCAGAGGTCCAAAAATGTTGCTGAAAACCGGAAAAGCCTTTTGGAGCACGCCTTTATAATACTCTGCGTTCATGGTCGACGTTAAGAAATGGAGCTCATAAGTTCCATAATAGGAAATGGCTCCCCACATCATAACACCCCCTGCCCGGCTGTGAAGACGATCCAATTGTTGCTCATCCTTCCGAAAATCGTGGAAATAATAACTTCCAAATTTTTTTTCGTCGGAAAAAACGACGAGTCTCCAGTCGCGTTTCCACGTCATATGCTCGCGACAAAATAGCAAGCGTATTTGTTTCCGCTCAGGTGTTAGCTTCGGTTTTTTTTTTCAATTTAAGTCTCCTTATGTGAGGAGCTTTCGAAATCACCCGTTGAACAGTTCTAATGCTCGCTTGAACACCTGTTTTTATTTTAATTTTCGACGCAAGGTCGCGTGAATTCGATGCAGCTCGAAGTATAGCTCGCCGATCCTTGGCCGAAGTCGCAAATTTTGAGCGCCCTTTCATATTTTTCCCATAATTCAAATCATCTGCAAGGAAGTTTCTTATGACATGACGGCTTCTTCGGATTTTCAATCCGAGTTGATTAATATTTAGTCTACAATCCCAATAGGTTTTTATGGATGCCTTTTCCGCTTCAGACAAACACTTTCCACAGCCCATTATAGTCCTATTGTAAGCATTATATTCCGCTAGATGCTAGATATTTTTTCCGACCACTTGCTCCGCGCACTGACAGAAAGAAACTGAAATAATAACTGATGTCCTATTCAAGTGTCGCAAAAAAAGCGAATGTCTTATGACCAAAAACAAAACAAAGTAATAAAACAAAAGAACAGTATTCTTCTAGTATACGATTTTGCTTTCAAATAAAGGGTGTAAAGAGATGTAGAAAAGGAAAAAAAATCACACACTAGACAATTGAATGTTTCGAGTAATGCGCAGTTAATTGGGATTAAAGGGTGGCCTATTTAAGTATCGCAGAGTGTATATATGATGCCATAGAAGTAGCATACATGCTCCTATAGAAGCATCATACACATCACCATTGACAATAGAATTCTATAAATTCCTTACAACCCAAAGTTCATCTCATTCCTAAATAACTCCCTCACTCATGCTCTGTAAAAAATGAAAACTATTCTTTAAGCAAGCCTAAAGATCATTATTTAAGAAAGGTTGAGGTCGCCTCAGGAATATTGCAGTGGAAAGCTAGACGCTCACACTTATTCATACACGAGGGGAAAATCTGGAAATTGTTGGAAGTAAATAAGAGAATGTTGTCCCGAGTCCGTATTCATTTTCGCTGCAACGGAACGAGAGTGTTCAGCATATCGGATGTGGGTTTTCCGAACAACTTGGTTTGTAGGGAGATTGATTTTATTAATTAATTTGTATTCTAAAAATTGGAGAGCAAAAAACTTCGTCCGAGGTGACTTTTATGTTGGGCCTTAATGCCGGCCCAAGCTGATCAGGGTTTGTCAAACCCCGCGCAAAAGATTGGTACAAAACTAAAGTTCGGCCTATAACAACAGCGTATTTATTAGCAAACGCTTTTTGTCATGTTATTGATGAGGTTAGAGGTGGCATAAACTGAATTTCATACAGAATGGCACACAGGAGCCTGTCGGTTTTTATTATTTCGTTTGTTGATCTGCTGCGAAAATTCGTATAGGAAATTAATGCAAATTATTATTATTATTATTATTATTATTATTATTATTATTATTCATATACAATTCTCATACAGACTTAAAACTACTTAACTTAAAGTGCAACTCAAATTTTAATGTAATTCAAAATTCAAAAAACTAATTGATGATAAAAGAGTGCGTTGGAGTATAGAAGTTAAAAAGCGTGTATTTTGAAATTTATTGATGTCTCACAAAGAGCTATGCTCGTGCTGTGGGACAGGTCGACCTATTTATGATAATATGCAGATCATTCGTTTGTATTATCTCGTCGATTGTTTGGTTCTGTCATATATGATATAGTTGGATTTAACAAATATCACTCTCAATTATAAACGTTTTTATAGCTTTTTTAAATACATAATAGTTGTTTATATTTCTAATGCTATTTGGTAACTTATTGAATATTCTTGGGGCAGCGTAAAATGCGTGATTGCTTGCAGCTGATGTATTATATCTAGTTTCAATTCGCAATATTTGAACTCGTCTCCTGGTATGGTATCTACTAATCCCTTCAAAATAAGGAAATTCATCTAAATTTATGTAGATATACTTAAGCAATTTGAATTTATAAAGCTTGGATATTGGAAGCACACCAAAATCATTATATGCTTGAATGGTTGGATATATTATAGGCTTTTTTATGCATATCTTAATAATTTTTTTGTGTAATAAAACCAAAGGTTTCAGGTTTGAGGGAGCGATTCCACCCCAACCTAGGTTTCCGTACTCTATGACTGATTCAACGATTGCAGTGAAAACCTTTCTTAATTGTTCTATTGGGAGCATCGATTTCAGTTCAACGAATTTGTAGATTACTTTTCTAAGTCGGCTACATAAGTAAGTCACATGATCTTGCCAACGTAGATGTTTGTCTAACATTATACCAAGATACTTTGTTTTCTCTACTATATTCAAGATCGGGCAATTTGAACAAGTTTCGGCGCAGTTAGGATTATGGATACAGATTCTGAGGTTTTCTGAAGGGACACCAGCTGAATTAAGAGAAAATGGTATGCCTACAGTCTTATTCGCATTAAAGCAAAGCTTGTGCTTACATAACCAACATTTTATTTTTGACATTCCTTCTCTAGCATGGTAAAATGCTTCCTCCCAATTGTTCCCATGAAAAATTGCTACTATATCGTCAGCAAATGCATACATCGAGTTGTGACTAATATTATTATTTAGTAATTCATTGATGTAAATTAGAAACAATATTGGGCCTAACACTGTCCCTTGAGGAACACCGATATTAATATCTAGAGCAGCGCTGGTATAGTTATTAACACGAACCGATTGTGTTCTATTTTGCAGGTAGGATCTAAATAGTTCAAGAGCGACACCCCTGATACCAATATGAAACATTTTTTCTAATAATAATTCGTGTTGAACTGTATCAAACGCTTTCCTTAAGTCTAGAAATACGCCTAAGCATCTATTTCCTCTATCTAAATGTGATACAATGCTTTTCGTAACTTTATATATCACGTCATCTGAGCTTCTGTGTTTTCTGAAACCATATTGCGCGTTTGAGATAATATTGTTCTGCTCGAAATAAACATCAAGTCTATTTTTAATAGCACGTTCGAAAATTTTCGACAAACAAGGCAAAAGTGATATCGGGCGGTAATTATGCATATTGGTCTTGTCATCACTTTTGTATAGTGGAATAATTACTGCTTCCTTCAGCTGAGTTGGGAATACTCCTTGAAGAAAACACATATTGATAATGTGAGTTAGAGGCTTAGATAGTATAACACAATTATCTTTAAAAACTTTAGAGCTAATACCGTCAATACCGGTTGCCACGTTTGTCTTAAGGTTGCTAATAAGAGTAATCAATTCATTTTCAGAGACTGGGTGAAAAAAGAAAGAATTTAAGTTGGTATGGACGTTATGACTAGGAAACATTCGTCGATAGTTATCATTATCAAACTGTATGTCTCTAGTTGTATTATGACCCACCTCTCTAAAATGTTTGTTGAATTCATTGGCAATTCTTATTTCTCCGTCTTTAAGTAATAGTTCACCCGAAGGCGATACAATATCAGAGTTAAATTTTCCCTTAATGACTTCTTTACCAGTGACTTCATTTATAATATCCCATAATTTTTTGGTATTATTCCCACAATTTTCAAACTTAGTTTTATAGTAGTGTTCTTTGGCGCGTCGTATAAGCGATTTCAAGCTATTTCTATATGATATATATTCAGTACGGAGATTAACATTAGACGGTTGTTTTTGTAATTTACGAGCCATTTTGTCCCTCTTCCGGATCGAAGTAATTAATCCTACGGAGATCCAGGGCTTAAGTTGTTTCATTCTGCAATTTATTTTCTTTTTATGTAAATTGTTTTTATATAAATGTAAAAGACGTTCGTAAAAATAATCAAACGATTTCTGGGCTTCTGTTTCATGATAGACCTCATACCAATTCTCCCTCTCCAGTTGCGACTTAAATGCGGACACATTTAAAATGTCTTTTTCTTTTGTTCTATCACTGTTTAGATATCTAGAAGGCTTTTGAGCAGGAGATGGAAATAAAATGCTTCCAAGAACAGCAAAGTGATCAGTTATAAAGGTTGTATATATAGCGGATTTAAATTTATACTCCTTATGGACCCTAACAAAAATGTGGTCTATACAAGATTCTCGTGTATTCCCTTTACGCGTACATCCATAATTATGGTTAACAAATCCTTGTCCATACATCATATTCAAATAATGATGTCCCACAATATCCAAACTTTCTTCAAGTATGTCTATGTTGACATCGCCTAGTATGATATGATTAGACAATCTATCGTATTTACTGATATATGCATCTAAGGAATTAATAAAATCGATTGAATTAGTATTATTTGGAGACCGGTACAAAGCAGTAAGTAAAAACTCCTGTGTATTGAAACTGAGTATTAAGTTTAGTGAATTTACTTCATTAATATTATCATTTAATATTCTAAAGCTAAGAGTATCTTTGATATAAGCTATAACTCCATCGCACTTATTATATTTATTTGTTGCAACAATTTTATTATAACCTGGCATTTGATAGCCGGAACAATCGTTCTCTAACCAAGTTTCTGTTAAAATTATAATATCAAAAATTGAACTTAATTGTGACAACCATACAGCAAATTCATCATAATTTTTACGAATACTTCTGATATTCAAATGCAAAATGTTGACGCTATTTAAATCATTAGCAAAGAAATCTTTACATTGTTTGTTACTATTCACAATTATTGAGTGATTATCATTGATATTGATACTATCTAAAAAGTTATTTATGTCGGACATATGTATGGATTTATCTTTATCGTTTTCTTATAATTATATAATAGAAGAGATTATTTGGTTAAGGCAAGTAGATCGTCATTACTCTTAATCCAAAGAGACTTACTTTTTTCGTTTTTCCTCACATAGACTTTACCATCTTTCGCCCATATAAACTTGTAGTCTCTTGGTTTAAGCGAGGACTTGGTTTCTCGAAGAAGTAAGGCAGTAGAGCGGATCAAGTGTTCGCTGACGTACACACGTTGTTTTTGAGAGGCTATTGATATGCCTGCTCCGTTATTCGCTTGCCGCACAGTGTCTCGGAACTTCGTAAGAAATATGTCTCGTATTATTTTGCGCGTAAAACGACAGATAATATTATTACTCGTTTTCTTCGTTTTCGGGCCGTTTAAAGTGAACTTTTGTCGATAGATGTAATTAATGTCAGTGCTGTGTATATCAACGCCAACATCTTTCCCGATTCCTTCAACGATGGTGAATAAGTTTTCAGATTGTTTCTCGTCGATTCCGCCTATACACACGTTTTGACTCCTGGCTTCGAGCTCTAATGCATTCGATTTTTCAGTCAACAACTTTACTTCAGTTTTGAGTGCTGAATTTTCGCTACGTAAAGCTTTGACTTCTTTGAATATCGACTTCATGTCATCGAACGAATCGGACAAAAACTTAATAGATTTGGTAAGATCTTCTATTTTCGCTTCAAGCTCGGACTTCAGTTTATTGTTAATTGCTATTAAATCCATTTTTAGTTGTGAGTATGAAGTGTCAGTGTCACCACCACTTGGCGCGGGTGTTTGTTTTTGTTGGACATCGGTGGATTTGGACTTGCAGGCTTCGCATTTCCAGGAATCCTTGACACCAAGTTTTCGGCTTTTTCGGACAGGAACCAAACCACAACATTCAGCGTGGAACAAACTTTCGCAATTAGTGCACTTCACAAGGTCTATAGGGTCCGCGATCGGCTTTTTGCATGCGCAACATGAATCGCCCATAGTGGTTTCCAAATTTTGTGAAAAATGGCACAATTATGTGATTGTTTGTGGTTACTTCAATTGCACTTTCACACAGTTCGAAATTAAACTTAAAGGAATAGTCAAACGGACTAAAAAAGCACAGGTATGAATAAAATTTTTGAAAATTGTTCCGAGTGAAATTTAGTTATGCTGTATTGTTTTAATGACAGATGACAGATGATTCCACAAATTTTGCCATAGCTTCCGCAATGCCGCCATGCCACCCTGTATATTTTTAAAACGAAGGTAATTTATTTGCGCGTATGCTTTCTAACTACATATGTACATACATACAGTGCTGGGAAAAACTAGTCACCTGAATTTTCTCCTATATAAACATTAAAACGTTAACATCGGGTCTATATTTTTATTCAATTGATTCATTGCTTCAATTTACATACTATTTAGTGACTTCTTAGCAGCAAAAAGCAGCCGTAATAATCATCTTATTTCGCTATTCTTGCTAGTCTTGTTTTGGAGATATTAAGTTTTAAGTTGCGTAAGAAAATGAATTTTTGAAAAAATTTCAAATGCCTGTGGTAGCTAAAGGGTTAAAAATGGGGGTATGTTCAGTACACCTGGTGCGGTACAGGGTGCGTTCATGCGGTAGTTTTCGGACACTACGAGTATATGCTACCCTTCTAGGTACATAGAACTTTTCCCCCAAAAACGTTGTTTTTTTTCATGTTTGACCCCACGTAGCTCTCATTGGGGGCACGTACAGATCGGGACTTTTGGCATTGTATTTGGATCTATTGAAGAAACATATTCATTGCGGACCACTTTCCCGCATAAGTTACCGTTATTAAGATATTTTCATGAAATTAAAAAAAAAAAAATTTTTGTATGGTTTGAATCATCATAGCGCCCTTAGGATTGTACGTATCGATCTTAATTTTTTTATTATTAATTTAGGCGTTGTACAAGCTATAGAAATTCGTGATACAGCACTTTTTAGTGAACATTACCGTTATAGAAATATTCCCCAAAAACGGTAAATTTTGACGTTTGGTCCCTCATAACTTCTTTGTGTGCCCACTAATCGATGGGGATTGGCATTTTGTTTGCAGCCAGAGAATATACAAATTTATCATACAGCATACACCCCGTTACAGAGATATTCACGAAAAACCCACAAATTCTCGTATTTCTATGGTCTGAACCCACTTAGTAGCACCCTTAAGGGTGCACATATTGATGAGAAATTTGGCCACTTTCTTGAGAACCGTCTGTGCTGCGAATTAGCCATACAACATCTTTTAGCCAGAGTTACCGTTAAGTATGGAGATTTTCGTGAAACCATATTAAAAATACCGTTTTACCTCCTGGCACCGTTAGGAATGCTCGAATCAAAATTGACTTTTGACATTTTATTTTGGAACGACAAGAGCTAAAATTTTTCAGCACATATTACCGTTATCGAGATATATAAAAAACGGTTTTAGAGCACCGCTAAAGGCACTCGTACGGACGGGGGGGGGGGGACTTTCGGGGTCTTGTGTAGGACCTCGAAAGGAAGGCTCATGCAAAAATTCAGGTTTCCCCTAACTTTTCCGATGTTTGCCCAAATTTTTGTTCAAATTTCCTGGGGTAGCCAGGCGGCTATTAAAAAAAATAGAGATTGGTGACGGAGGTCGGTGGGGGGAACTGTCACTGGGGGAGAGCTGTCATTTAACGGAGAGAGGGCGGACTTTTTTATTTGTGGTTTAAATAAAATAAATGGAAAAGGAGTGCTTGGATTTTTCTTTCTTGGTTTTGAAAAACAAAACGTGATGGCGGAATTGGTTGCCTCGTCTCGGTGAAAAGTGCCTGGAGGACAAGGCCGTCACAGTCCCCGTTTTGCCGTGAAACATGAAAAGAAAAGGACAGAAAGATAAGTTTTCTGTGATGTGCAGTAGTTAGGTTATTTCGTCTTTATGTGTATGTATGTTTGTATAAAAAAACTCACTGAATCCCCTATAAATATAGTCCGGGACCTTAGAGAAAGCATAGCAACGCATGTGCATGCGTTAGTCCAGAGTGGGCTTAAAATGCCGACGTGATAATTAACCCTTCTGTTGGCGTATAGCTCTAGACAGACCATTGATACTATATCTTGGTGAAATATATGATTCAAAAATATTTTCCACCCCTTTCCATCTATTTCAAAGGGACTGACGGCCACAAATGCGATCAAACGTTCGGCAAAATATAAACTATGTCTAAAGAAACGAAAAAAAACCGGCGTATCATGGTAAGATATAGTATGTAAACTGTGTCTAGAACCAAAATTAGACCTCTTCAAAAAATAAAATGAATTTTACAGAAGATTCAGCTAAACCTCAGGCATAATAGCTCGTAGGCGGCGACAGAAGGGTTAATAATTGCATCGACAATATTTTGACATTTGAAATAATTCGTGGAGTGTATTGTAATAAATTTGGAGTCAAACACATATAGGTTGTAGGGGTTGACGAGCGTAGCGAGTAGGGGGCGAAGCCCCCTAGTAAACGCAATTTAAACAACCTCAACATTTGCTAAACGACGATTTGTTCGGTATTTGGCAAACTGCTAGCAGTGTTGTTGGACGATTCCAAGGTACCGATCTTTTGTGCCGGCTTTGCCCAACTCCGTACGGTGTGGGGTTGGCTTAAAGCCTCAATCACACTGTCCGGGGTTCTCCAAACCGCGCGGTGCAAAAATTCAACGTTGTAGACAGCATACGCCTATGAGAGACACAGTCTATGGAGGAATTCAAGAATCGTTATTCGTTAGTTTAATTCCTCCATCGTCTCTGTCTCTCCTAACCGTGCGTTGTCCATAACTTGATGTGTGTGGGCCGGCTTAAAACTAACAGTGGCGCTACATTTCGGAAATGTCTCTCATAGTAGAGTGACTTTAGTTCTAGACCCAAACATCCAAAAAAGAGCTGACTTTTGATTCCAAATTGTTCTGTGGCCTAACCGCATTACGCAGTAAAAAGTTAGACTTTTTTGCGCGTCACATTTGGGGGGAGGGTGTGGCAAAGGGGTCAAATTATTAATTTATTTTTCGCCAATATCTTGTTACCTGTAATATTTACAGCAAAATGTTCTGAGGACGATTTAAACTACACAAAATTTCCTTTCTAATGATATATTATATCATATACCTTCTCTTGGCAGATTATATACTAGACCTAAAAACATTCGGTGTAATTTCGATATTTTGATAGTTACATTTGGCGTTAGTTAGCCCAATTACCATGGCTCCAATTAAATTACTTCAGGAGCTAGAGCGCCAAATGTAACTATCAAAATATCGAAATTACACCGAATGTTTTTAGGTCTAGTATATAATCTGCGAAGAGAAGGTATATGATATAATATTTCATTAGTGTAGTTTAAATCGTCCTCAGAACATTTTGCTGTAAATATTACAGTTAACAAGATATTGGCGAAAAATCATAATTTCACCCCTTTGCCACCCCCTCCCCCCAAATGTGACGCGCAAAAAAGTCTAACTTTTTACTGCGTAATGCGGTCAGGCCATAGAACAATTTGGCATCAAAAGTCAGCTCTTTTTTCGATGTTTGGGTTTCATCATTTTTTCAGCTAAAATCACTATACTATCAGAGGTCGGTTTGTCTTTCGATTTATTCTGCAGGGAGTTCAGAATCAATTTTCATGAATTCTATGATTTGAGCTACGAGTATGTCCCAGATAAAACTGACCGACCAGCAAGCTTTGCATACATCCAACTTGGTCCGTTAGGTGTGACCACCATAATTCACTGTGTGGGTTTATAGCTACGAGCTACGAAAAGGAAGAATGGAAAATGCGTTGCGATCCATCTATCCATCCGATCCAGGCAGACACAAAACATTGGTCGTCTCGTAAATCCATTCAATCATGTTCAACA
Source organism: Microchrysa polita (assembly GCA_949715475.1). Lineage (NCBI taxonomy): Eukaryota > Metazoa > Arthropoda > Insecta > Diptera > Stratiomyidae > Microchrysa > Microchrysa polita. Next base: position 16,236,404 of record OX454417.1, on the reverse strand, counting down.
TATTGATCAAGAAACTCCTTATAGGACCGATGAGGCATATTCGGTTTAAATTCTTATGTCTGAGTAATCGGTTATAGCGCGCTTGCGGATGGGAAACGATGCCAGAGTAAGAGAGAGGGACCCGTTTGACTATTCCTTTTTTATTCGAACCGTTTGAAGAATCGCTCATCTGAATGAAATTCAATTAAAATTATGGTGGAAATTCGCAATAAGTATTTTTTGTCATTTGGAATAGTTAAGTGAATTAGACGGGAGCATCATTGTCTACTAATGAGTATCAATCAACTGATAATGTTATCGCACAAATCGATCGACAATCATATTTTCTGATAACAACTTTTGATATAGGAGTGGTAGCATAACGTGCACGATGAAAAAATATTGCCTACACTAAAAGACTCAAGCCCAAGCATATCTGCTGAAATAAATCAATGACGTGTCAATATGCATGTCTGAAGACATTCACGTATGTTAAAGTTTTTTAAGGACTCTTGTCCGGAGGTGACGATTGTATGCAATAAATATTTACAATTCTATTAAAATCGACCGTGCGTCATAATCCATATACACATATTCTGTTTAGATATCGAACAATAACTCAACAGCCCTTTTATGAACAGCTTAGGTTGAATTTATTAGAAAAAGTGACAAATAAGTTTATAACATTTATACAATGAATGAGTAAAGTAAGCAATTTGCATTGACGCTAAAAGATTCACAGCGAGTAAATATTATATCTTAGGTTTTTTTTTCGCTTAAAAACATATTTGCATTTTGTTCAGTACATGTCTATAAAAATGTAAGGCACTCCGCACACGGGGATACTTTAGTCACAGCGACCTAAGGAGCAGGCGACTCGACGACGAGGCGATTTACACGTGTACGAACGTCTGGATACTTCAGGACTAAAATTGCCGACATCCTCAGTATGCTTTGTTGTTGTGCAAGCAGGCGGAATGCGGGGGCCATGCGTCGTTCTTGGCGAATATGAATGAAAACGAGACCGATCGTGCTATTTGCACGATTAGAATTCGGCTTCGTTTTCATTCCAAGCATGTTTAGTCGTCGAGTCTCTTAAGGTTTGTGTTCGTAGAGACGACTCATGGGATGACCCAAAGCCACCTTAATTTAGAAAGCCGGGAAGCAGCAATACATGCACACAAAGCGAGCCTATGAATATGTCGTATATACGTTGCACGATGCACTAACACAAGCACAGCGCATGTAAAAAAACCGTGTCTGCTCTGATATAAATCGCGAAAACACGTGGAAAATTCACTTTTTATCGGGATTTGTTTCTTTCACTGCATTATAGACACTTCAATTCACGACACATTGCACTTTTCGCGACGAAAATCGACCGGGAACCAATACTTTTCGTGTAAAGTTTGGCGCGACCCAACCCGATTTGCCCTTACCGCAATGTAAATTTTCGATCTGAACAGGCCTATGAATTGTCGTTTCAGTATATGACCGTGCTCTGCTTCCGGGCTTGTATGAAGGTGGCTTTGGGATGACCGCTTAGCGATCGAAGTTAAAACACCATTTGTAAGCACTATATGCATACATTTATTATACAGACATGTTCATTTAGGTCACAGTCGAGACAAGGAATGTAGCCACATTCAAAAATAGGCTAATAGGGCTGGGAATTGGATGCTAAACTTCGATCGCTGAGCGATCATCCCATGACACAAACCTTTAGTTTTAAGGCGCGCCGCGGAGTCGTTTCGTCGCCGCGACCTAAATATCTCCGTATACGTTGGCCCTAACAGTAGATTGAGGCTTATCATTTTTATACCCTTCGCTCATAGAGTGAAAGGGTATATTAACTTTGTTTTTTATCATATTGTCTTGTAAATAAGTGAGCATTTGTAAGGAGAATTGGAGTGACTAGGCTTTAAATCTACCAAAAAAAGCAACCTTGCTTGTAAAAGGGCCAAGGTGGCTTATATGAATCAGGTTCTTTGATCAGCAAAAGTACATTCTCAAAGATAAACATATTTTATGTTCTTTCGCGAAACTGATTGATGTGTCATGAGTAGGGAATGAGTCATGAGTTTAGAACTATCTATGCACAAGGTTTGCGTAAACCGCTGACAAAATTACTCGCTTAATTTTTTATAGCTTCTATTTTGACTAGAAGTTTTATTCGTTAATGCATATAATGACAATCATGTATTTTTTTTTTCGGGTTTGTGGGGGGAGGCCAGTGGCGTGCATTCCAAACATCCAGAAAGGCACTGCATACCATAGTGAAATATAACTAAATTTGTTACTTTTCAATGTAAACGTCTACATTATATACACAGATTTTCTTCTCGAGAAATGGCAAATTAAAAGAAGTGAAACCACATTTGATAGAAAAAATATTAAATTGACGCTCAACAGAGAAGTTTTACATAAGTCTTAAAAAACAATAGAAAGTTAAGCACATGCATAAGTTAATATGGACTTGTGCCGAAGTATGGTATGTAAAACTGATGATCTGAGACCGAGGTAAACTACATTTGTATTGACTAGCAAATTAAGCCATGAAATTTAGTGCGAATATTCATATTAAGTTGTAGATGATTTCTGGCGAAAATTGAGTCTTTCTGTCAATCTTCTTCTTCCTTGCCTCGTTCTTTATACCGCTCCATGGTTCCGCGTTGCTCGACCTGCGGTGTAGGCACATCGCCCGTTTTGGCGATAATTTCTCAGCATATTTCTACAGGCAGCTCTATCTTGGATCGTGTCATCGCCGAGACCAATGCGTTGTTGTTGCTTTTTCATTTGACACATCCAGGTGTTCTTCGGTCTGCCTCTGGCCTTGGGTCCATCAAGTGGAACTTCCATTGATATCGCTCTCTTTGCGGGGCTCTCAGGCGGACGCCTTTGAACATGGCAATACCAATCCATTCGTCGGTCTTCGAGCTTTTCGGTGATTGGTTGGTCTATGGACAAGCTGCCTCGGATGTAGCTACTCTTGATGTGGTCCCTTTTGGTTACCCCAACTGACATGCGTAACATTTTCATTTCAGTCGCTGTCATTTCTTTCGCGTAACCTTCATACATGGTCCAGCATTCTGATCCATACATGAGTGCGGGACGTACAACCGTTTTGTACAACTTGCCCTTTAGCTTCAGTGGCATTTTCTTATCGCAGAAAACTCCAGAGTTTTCTCGCCACCTCATCCACCCAACCTTTGTGCGATGTTTGATGTCATCATCGCATGTAGCTCCGCTGTTCACCATCGAGCCAAGGTACTTGAACTTGGTACAAGACTTAAGCTGCTCTCCTTTGACGTACATTTCTGGTATCGGTGCATTTGGGTCTAAGAATGGGCAGCATAAGAACTCAGTCTTTGTTATACTTACCCTCAGTCCATGCTCCTCCAGAATGTCACACCATTTTGAGAGCGCAGCTTGCAAGGCAACGATGTTTGGGCTACTGAGGACTATATCATCAGCAAAAAGAAGAGATATTTCTAGGCCGTCGGAGACACGTGTTAATAAGTAGCACATGATGATGTTGAAGAGCAACGGACTCAATACACTGCCCTGGTGTACTCCGACATTCACCGGAAATTCTTCTGATTCACCGGCTGTGCATCTAACCTTAGTCGTAGCTCCATCATACATGTCTCGTATCATCCTGACGTATGCCTCGGGGACATTAGGTGCTCTCAAGGCCAACCATATCAGATCACGAGGTACTCTATCGAATGCCTTCTCCAAATCGATGAACACAAAGTACAAGTCCTTTCGTGCTGCTCTATACTTTTCCATTGCAACACGAATGCACTGAATCGCATCGACTGTAGATCGACCTTCAACAAAGCCGCATTGATTGTCACTCAACCGCACAATCTTTCTCAATCGGTTGCAGACAACTCGCTCGTAGATCTTCAGTGTATGAGGTGTTAACTTTATAGCCCTATAGTTGTTGAGTTTGCGTGAGTCTCCCTTGTTCTTATAGAAAGGAAGAAGAAAACTTTCCCTGAAAGCATCAGGCATCGGTTGCCCACCTTCGATTTTGTTGAAGAGAACTGTGAGCCAACTAAGCCCGACATTTTCCATTTTCAACCAAAATTCCGCGGGGATTTTGTCCGGGCCGACTGCCTTTCCGCGTTTCATCTGATGCATTGCCTCCATCACCTCTTCCTCTGAGATATCTTCAATATTTGTGGTATTCGGCTCAACATCTTGAAAAGCTGCTCGAGGAAACTTCATTTAGAAGTTCGTCAAAATACTCTCGCATCCTGCTACAAATTGCCGTATCGTCAATCAGCAACATTCCTTGCGAGTCCTCCACGTACTTTGGCGCCTGTATTTCCCGAGCGTTCCTTCTCCTTTGGGCTGCGACCCTAAATATCCTGGCGTCGTGCTTAGGTCTCTCGCGCAAAGACGGTCCTTCGGTCGCAGTCTGAGTTTCTAATTCTTGGTAGAATTTCTCAGCTGCCTTCGCCTTTGCTTGAGCTACCAAGCGCTTTACTTTCTTCGAACCCGTTCGGCTTCACTGCTTGACTCACATTTCGTCCATGCCTTAAATGCGTTCGATTTGGCTTGCACTGCTTCCTTAGTTTCGGTGTTCCACCACCATGTTTCTTTCTTCGTGTGGAGTGGACCTTTCGAAACTGCAAGTGCCTTTTCCGCCTCACCTACTGACATTTCAGCGAAACTATTCCACATTTGTGTTGGACTGTGCTCGGTGCAGTTTATGTTGTTTTGAAACCACTCCGTCATTTTATCAATGAATGGAGTTACTACAGCTTCAAAGTTGTCGTTTGAGATTGTGCCATTTGATTTTTTCGACAGGCTTGGGAGTTCTTCTATTTCTTGCTCCTCCTCCTTTCAAAATAAATTCTGACAGGAGCAAACGATGTTGGCTGACGACAGATTCACCCAAGATCACCTTGCAGTCTCTTACCCACCTTCTCATAAAATCGAAACAGAGGTGGTAATCGATCTGCGTTTCGTGTTTCCTATCTCCGTGTCCACTACTGTAGGTGATTAGGTGTCTTTCGTTTTTCACAAACCATGTATTTAGGATGACCAAACCATGCGATCTGCACATGGTCAGAATAGCTTCACCTTCGTCATTTCTGACCGTTGAAGGGCTACCCTTTCCACCATGGCAATCCTCGTAATCATAATTTGATTCACCCACATGGCCATTTAAATCTCCTCCCAAGAACACCAATTCGGTATCTGGAATGGTCTGAATTAGGGTGTCAACGTCGTTCCAAAATGCCTCTTTTTCTTCCTGTGGCAGTCCCACTTGGGGAGCGTAGGCACTTATTACGTTCCACACCCTTCCGCAGATAACCAATTTGATGCTGATGAAGCGGTCACTTCTCTTCGCGACACTTATTATACTGCCAAGTAAAGACGACGCCAGAATAATGCCAACTCCGTTTCTTTGGTTTGTAGTACAATTTGTACTTCATGGAATTCGTAAGAAACCGGGCTCTGACGATATGGGTATTTCGCCACTTTGTCTCTTGCACGCACATGTCTATCCCTCTCCGCTTCATGATATCCTCAATCTCCTCACTCTTTGACGTCATGGAACCGACATTCCAGCTTGCAACCCTCAGCTTCTCCACAATGTAATTGGACTGCCTTATATTGCTCGCCCCCGGAAACCGTCGAGCTCTGGCGCGAACTAGGTTCGCCCCGGGATCACTCAACCGTATAGCAGAAGTAGTGCCCAGCGGGGTAGTGCTTGTATCTGCGTCAATTTCCATAAGGCCTTCCATTCTTTTACACCTTTTGGAGAAAGGTTGTGTTTTTTGGCACTAGTGTGTGGAAATAACTAAATTTATGGACTTTCCTTTTACGTCCGCCGCCTATCTCCAGACGCGGCAACCCATACACACACACACTAACCTATGGGAGGTCTTGTTGATGTTAAAACGTGCCTCAGGCTTCAGATGTCATGGTTGCCTGCGACCTTCGCATACTAGCGGCCAAGCACCCTCTTGACCATGCATCCCTCGGCGCATGCTGATCCACCTTGGATTAGGTCCCTTTTTAGTCGCCTTCTACGACACGCCGGGAAAGGCGGTGGCATTATTCGCGACCCATGCCACAGGGCATCCTTCAATACCCTGTCAATACATACAGAAAAACCGGATTATAGAGTCTAGTTATAGAATACATAGAGGGAAAGCTTTGTGGTTCAGATTAGTTGTATATCTGATTTAAGATTATTTATGGAAAGTTCTAATCGTAGAACATTTAAAGCGCCATATGTCGCGAAGCCGTAAATAACAAATCTTGGCAATATCTGCGACTACCGGCATCAAAAAGTTTGAATCAGTGTCGTATAAAATTCCCTTGATAAATCTTTTTTTTTCTATCGCAACAAATCGCATCGTCCGGCCCGGCTTCGCACTGTATGTGTGCGCAGTCTAAAGGTGTCACAATCCCCTAAAAAAAAAAAAGAACCACGTTGCCTTCCGCCTCTTCTTCGATGGCATATGGATTGAAGTTCTTATCTGCAACCCATGTTACACTAACTTTTATATCATTTTCTGGTTAAATTTAAAGAATTTAGCTGGTGCTACCAGCTGCAGAGAGTAGCATGAGGCCCTGCGTGGGGAGAGTTACACTCTTCTTCACGTTTAAAGCAGCCGTTAACTTGTCGTGCTTGCTGTTCAAGTTAGGGGACAGGCACTTCCTTCAGTCTACCTTCACTTTCTCCATTCCATGTATGGTAAAGCAATCATTCTAGTAATTGACGTTCTGTCCGCTTTCAACACGCAGTAAACTCGTCAGATGGATTTTTCAGCTTTCCACCGTGGAGGTAATCTCCATATCTTCTATTATGCTCATTGATTTAGTCGTTTGCTTCGCCAGATTCTAAACCAGTGGTTCCCCACTCAGAAAAGTCTGCGGACCACTTAGGCTGGAAATGGATTTCGACGGGCCACTATTCTATTGAATTATGATGAAATGAAACAAATTAGGTCACGATTTTGTTTTTGTCGAGGTATTGTATTTAAAAGCTTACGCTCTGTCTCCCATCACAAATTGCCCTTATTATTTTTATTTTGTTATTTCCTACTTAAAAATAAAGTGGAAAACGGCTTCCATCTCTTGGAAGGCGCATCCCCCAAACTCCCGACGTAACGGACTTTCATTGGGCTTCAATTTGTATACTAACACCATCTTGTAGGAAGCATGATTTAAAATTTGTCATATTTGCCAAGTAGAGAAAAGGGAGAAAAACTGTTTTGTTCGCATCAACACTTGCCTCACCAGCTGAGATTTTTCTCGCACAAGAATAGGTGTCTTCTGGTCTGGAAGGAACTTCGATTAAAAGTTATAAGTTAGTAAACGGTATAGCTCGGTCTTTAGACTCGGATTTTGAATTTGCAATCGAGTTCGTTTGAATAATTTCGGAATTAAGCTCTAAGCAACGAACCTAAGCTAACCCATCGCCTTTCCATAATCACAAACCTAGTAACAAAGTATTTACTTTATATTCCTTTACCATATAATGAGAGCGTGTTTAGCGTGATTATTAGTTACAAGAAAATGTAACTTTTTTGTAAAAAGTATCCAGAGTCTCCCCGCGGACCTGTCACGGACCACCCCCGGTCCGCGGACCACCTGTTGGGAAACAGTGCTCTATACAATGCTAGCAATCTAGAGCCATATACAGGGTGTCCGGAAACTGCCGCATAAACGCACCGGATTGTGACTCCTCATGCGATTTCCAGCAAAAAAGTTGTACTGAACATACCCCCTTAGCTTAACCCTTAACCTGCCACAGGCATTTGAAGATTTTTGAAAAAATCATTTTCTTCCACGACTCAAAGCTCAATATCTCCAAAGTTAGACCAGCTAGAATAGTGAAACAAAATAATTATTACAGCCAACAAATTTACCTATAAAATAAAACTAACCACACTAAAATTGGATAAGAGGTTTGGTTTTTACATAGCTTCAAAGTTTAATTTGTGTAATTTCACCCAAAAACATTCTATTTTTTCATCTCAATTTTCTCCAACTTCGGCCAAGGAGAGGTGCTTGTACGATTCTTTTAAAAATTGGCGCATAGTCTCACAATCATTTCTTTTTTACTTCATTATATTCTAGCTTTGTTATTTCTAACAGTTTTAATGTCTTAAGTGTAAAAAACTAGGGCTAATTTTAGCTCGATTTCGACATACTTTGAATAGATTTTACCAATTGCAGATCTTTAGAAGCAGTGTGAATTGAATTGTATTGAATTCGAAAATTAACCCTTGTTTTCTACACTAAACGTATAAAAACTGTTAGAAATAAAGGAGCTAGAATAAAATGATGTAAGAAAGATATGATCGTTAGACTATGCGCCAATTTTCAAAAGAATCGTACCATCACCTCTCCTTGGTAGAAGTTGGAGAAAATTGAGATAAAAAAATAGATTGTTTTTGGGTGAAATCACACCAATTTGACTTTGAAGCTCTGTAAAAAACAAACCTCTTATCGGATTTTAGTGTGGTTAGTTATATTTTATAGGTAAATTTGTTGGCTGTAATAATAGTTTTGTTTCACTATTCTAGCTGGTCCAGCTTTGGAGATATCGAGCTTTAAGTCCTGCAAAAAATGATTTTTTCAAAAATCTTCAAATGCCTGTGGCAGCTAAAGGGTTAAGCTAAGGGGGTATGTTCCGTACAACTTTTTTGCTGGAAATTATATGAGGAATCACAATCCGGTGCGTTTATGCGGCAGTTTCCGGACACCCTGTATAGATACTATCCAATATTATTGATTTGCCTTTTTTCAATTTGTCTTATTATTCAAATTCATCAACAGTTTTTACTCATAATTTCTACTAATCATCAACAAAACTCTTAAATTGGTTTACCTCTCCATAAATTAAGTATGCCTAAAATGTTAATCAACCATCGAACTTGAGACGGTTATCATCATCCATCCACTAAAACGTAGGAGGTTAATGATACCTCTTTAATCTCATCTCAACGTATATAGTTGCAATAGTTTAACGAACTTAGAAGATTTATCTCGTCCTCTCTCTTTTGTTCTAAGAACCGATCTAATTCATCATCACAGCATACACGTTCACAGTGTTAAAAAAAAATCTTTTTAGAAGATACTCCGGCATAACAAAAATTTCGATTAAAATCAGAACAACACACACAACACTACGTCATCGTCATTTTGCTGCCATTTGCATCTTTTCTTTTAATAATTATCGTCCCCGATCATCATCTGTCCGTGGTTATCAAACGAGGTACTCCATAATGAACATATTCTGGCGATGTAATTCATTATGTGGTTGAACGCCAGCAAACTTATAGAATATGTACCGCAGAGGCATTATGATGCATGCACGGAATATGTTGTTGAGCAATCTGGCAGCCCCGGCCCTACGACGATAAACATAATAATAATTTCAAAATTTGGCAACCGATTCAGTATGGATTTTCTGGGCAAACTATGCCCAGAATTGTATTCCCTCGCACGTCTTGGAAGTATGCTCTTGACTCCTATGGTTAATGATTGGCTGAATTGGCTCCATTTGGGTAAAATTCATGAAAAGGGTCAACGTCTTATTCTTCTCTTCTCTGATGGGCTCTTTTGAATATGCTTCTAATTCCTTTCCAATTTTCTCAGTTTTCTAATGTCTTTTTATCTCTTTATGTTGTTGATGTTGTGTCCTGTTCCTGTGCTTGCTTGATGTCGTTGTATCTTTTAAATGAGTAATTATGTGCACTATACTTAGTTCAATAATTTCTTGTGGTCGCAGCTGTTGTTACATTATACCTATAGATATACGTATGTTCTTTTATGGATAAATTGTTGTAAATGAAAATTTGTTGTGTCGTGTTTAATTTGCTAATTGACAATTTCCATTTCTCTTCTAATTAGCAGATAATACCAACGATGGCGGCCGCAATGAATGGACATAGTAAATCGATATTGTCGAAGCGACGATATGATGGACACAGTTTTGGTCGTAAGTATTTTTTTTATATTATCAATTTGTTATAATTTTTAAAATTATGTAGTTTAATGTTTTTTTAGCTACCAAGTTAATTTATTTTAAGCCGTTTTTTGGGGGAAATCTCACGAGTTGTATCGTTTAGTGCAAAGTCTATCCGTACTAAATCCCGTTCCTTGTTTTCAAATTGTCTTTCGGCCGTCTTCAACGCTACCTCCTGACGCATTCCGGGCCGATTGCCTACAACACAAGGCCACTATAGCTTGGTATCTAGCATAGCGTAATGTTGAAGAAGCGACCCGTCTCTTTAAGTACTGAACGGCACTTCTCAATAGTTCTTGATGTATTCAGCACTGAATCAAGTGATTGAATTCCAGCCTGATTATCAGTAACAAAATGACGTCCCTAGGGCTCCTTTCAAACGACGCGAAAACGGCTCGCAAGCTCGAGACATACAAATACATTTGGTTATATGGGAAGCTCACGACGAGCGAGGGCCATGCCGGTGTCAAAACACGGCTCGCGAGCCGTGAATTTGCGGGTTGTGGTGCACGATATGCGAAAACACGTCTCGCTAGTCGTGTTTTGACAACTAAATAGCTCTTGCTCGCCGTGAGCTTCCCATATAACCCAATGTATTTGTATGGCTGGAGCTTGCGAGCCGTACGGATCGTCGTTTGAACCGTGTGAACCCTTACAGTGACAGTGTGGCAACTCAACCAAGTTAGGGCTTCCAGAATCGGTGAAACCGACGCTTGGAGAACGCTACAGAAATTAGGGAGGCGGAAAGACCAATTAATATTCAGTTCATCCGAGGAAATTCCTTTACCAACTTCTGCATCCGTCCTGGAACCATCAGTATACATTGAGATAGATACACTTACCTGGTGCCTGTAACTATCCTAAGATTCCCTTGACCGGATCAACCTACAATGGATTCTACCAAAAAAAGTAATTGGGAACAATGTAGTCAGTCGCTAGGGGCAGTTTGAGTTACGAAGTTTGCACAATCCGTTAGGATAGTTAGGGCGTTCTCTAATAGCCCGTTAAGAGTGTCCGGAAACTAGCCTCTAACGACAATAGCAACGTCATCCGATTCCTTTCAAGTTCAAAAGCAATTGATTTATGGCTTTATTCCAAAGTACAGGAGAAAGAACCTCTCCTTATGAGGTACCTCTAGAAACATATCTACAAAGAGGTAAGCAACATTTTCACGAAGGTGCAGATTGGATCTTCAATCTGTAGATTAAAAAGACCATTCGTAATCGCTATGAGTTTAATATTGTTAAAAGCCCCTCAACATCTCCGATTGAGGTAATTTTTAGTGGGGGGTGTAATGGTCCCCTCAAATAAACAAAAATTTAGGTTTCTGCTTCGGGGGGAGTTATGGACATGCCGTTTGCCAAATTCAAATGGGGGATCGGAGCGACTCAATTTTCAGTAAAAATCATCTTCAACTTAATGTGAATACTCATACCAAATTTTACGACTGAATTGCCATTTTTTCAAGAGTTTGGAGCTAATGAAAAAGGTCTAAAATGAAATTATTCTAATTGATTTTTTCGTCCCCAGACCATTTTTCTGTATCTCTTCATCATCAATGTGGCACGATAGCCCGACGTCGGGCCTTGGTCGCCTGAATCGTTGACCTCCAATTGTCGCGGTTACGTGACCTTGTCCTCCAGTTTCGGAAGCCCAGCAGCTGGTGGGCGTCTTCACCTACGGAGTTCTCCCAGCGAGCTCTCGGTCGTCCACGCAACCTCGCTCCGTCAATTCGTTGTGCGTTCATTACTTTCTTTGGCATGCGATTATCGTCCATCCGTTGTACATGCCCCGCCCATTGCAAACGTTGAAGCTTCACGATTTTCGATACTTCCAGCTCATCGTACAATTGATACAACTCCGGATACGCCATTGGTCTCGCTCGCGAACGGCCCCGAAAATTCGCCGAAGGACCTTTCGTTCGAATCGGTCTAGCAAAATTTCGGAGGCTTGGGTGAGGGTCCATGTTTCGCAGCCATAACATAGCACGGGTCGGATGATCGTTTTGTACACGCGGAGCTTCGTGTTCCTGTGCGCAAGTTTCGAATTAATTATAGGGAGGACCGAGAAATATGTCTTATTGGCTAGTTGTATCCGTCGCTTAATTTCGTCGGTTTCGTTGGCGTCCTTTGATAAGTTACAACCCAGATAGTTGAAGTTGTCTACATACTCGATACTAAGGTCCCCCACTGTGATGCTTGAATTTGCTGACGTCCTTGTTTTCGATTGCATCATGGACTTTGTTTTGCTTTCGTTGATATGTAGTCCAACTTCCTTTGCGGCGTTATTGAGGTTATGCAGAAGGCTTTCTGCATCACCCAACCTTCGAGACATGATGTTGATATCGTCGGCGTACGCCACTAATTGAGTCGACTTGATGAGTAGCGTTCCGCTGCTGTCCATATTCATGGCTCGAATTACATACTCCAAAGCCAGGTTGAAGAGCGTCGGCGCCAGCCCGTCGCCCTGCTTGAGTCCAGTACGAGTTTCAAATAGGTCAGTGAGTCGATTCTGCACTCTGACCTGCGAGACGGTATTAGTCATCGTCATCCTTGTGAGTCGCCAGTATACCAAAATTCAGCATAATGTTGTACAGTACACTTCGATCGATACTGTCGTATGCCTGCTTGAAGTCGACAAAGATTTGGTATACGTCGATGTTATATTCCCAGCACTTTTGGAGCAGTAGCTTCAATGTGTCGTTGAGTGACCAGGTCTGAAGCCGCCTTGATACTCGCCAATGATTCGTTCTGCGTACGGATTTCTGCGTACGGATTAATTCTCTTTTCAAGAATTTTAGATAATATCTTATAGGCCGTACAAACTAATGATATGCCCCTGTAATTCTCACACTTCAGCTTGTCACCCTTTTTGTGGATTGGGCAGATTATGCTTTTGCGCCAATCTTCGGGGATTTCCTCGTCGTTCCATATTTTCAGCAGTAGCACATGTATAGCGTTGGTCAGGCACGTTCCACCATGCTTCAGCAGTTCTGCTGGGATCTCGTCAGCGCCGGGCGCTTTATTATTTTGAAGCGACTGTATGGCAAGACTCACCTCCTCTACTGTTGGGGGTAGAACGGGAGGGCCTGGTTCGGCTAACTGCTCAAGAGCTGGCTCCGCGGGGGATGTTGATGGTGCATTGAGGAGCTCTTCAAAATGCGAGGCCCATCGTTTGTTGACGCTTTCGATATCGCTGATGATGTTACCATCCTTGTCCTTACATAGGCTTGTCCTGGGTTGATATCCGTTCTTAACATTATTTATTATTTCTGTATCTCTTGCCGTTTTTAAAATAATCGCTAAATTTCCAAAAATACCCCCTTTCCTCCCTTTTTTCAAGGTTGTGGACCCCCAATCGGTGGGGACTTTTTTCTCCATAATCAGGGGGAATTCCCAACCATCCTGCAAAAATCCAGAGAGGTTTGATTTTTGCCGGTGGCCATATTTTGTGTTATTTTTCTTCGGCTACTAGGCAGGTTTGATGTCCTGCGATTTAGAGTCAGCCACATCACAGTGCAAGCCTGATATGCAAATACCGATGATCAGAGAAAGAGTGCTCCGCCGATACTCTCCAAAGATTAGTTCCCAGAAAATATTCGAAATGTAATTCACTTCGAGCGTTTGCGTCCGAGCTGCCCCAGACAACATGAATCGCATTAGAGTCGCATGCGATGATTACGCACCTGAAGACGTTGCTACAGCAACGGCTTGTTTTAAATTCGGGGAAGGTATAGAGTGCCGTCATGGGACATACATTCCGAGGCAATCCAAAGCATCTTACCCTCCTCGTCTATGTCAAAGTCCTTGTAACTAAAATTAGGCAACATAAAAGTCTTTACAAAAATACAAGATCGCGGTATCTCCTGCCCTGTTACGTAAAAAGTAACATAATCGGAACAATATAAGGTTCCTGAATTAGCACAATATCGTTCGTGCCTTGCGATAGGTACTGCCAGCTGACGCTTCCTTTGCATAATGGCGATTAATCTGCAAAAACTTCATAATTTTGCTTTCTCAACCACCATTACGTTCCGTTCCCCATCCGTTTCGCACATCTGCGCTCATTGACGGCATCTTTCAACTTTACGATTCGTCAATCCTCCGTTTGAATACTGGGATTGCACAATTGGATGATGTGCAGAATTTTGTCCTTATCGGACACTAGCTGGTAGCCATACGCGGGCCCTTGGAATGTGGGAATGTCGGCTTTAGCCACGACCTCAAGCTGGGCAGTTCGTCTGCTTTGCTATAATCGCATCGCATCGCGGAAGTTTCATCAGCTTTGCGTGATCTTGAAACCATCCTCCATCTTCACAAACCGGAGTAGGTCCTGGAAAAGCCTCCATAGCACCCTGAAAATTTATAGTAAGCTCGATCCAGCTTTTTGTCGTTTCAGCGTATGCCGGAGAGTTTTTGCCGCTTTAAACCCTCCGCCTGAAAGTCGTTGGACAGAGGAAAAAAAAACCCCAACAAATATTCTCATAAATGAAATGGACAAGTATATAAGGGCGCGTACACATACAGTCCGACGCCCAGCTTTTCTGATCCGGGCGATGCGATGCGACTTGCTGCGAGACGATGCAATCGGTTTCCATGGCAAGAAAACCAAATTTTTCAAGGTAACAAGGACGTCGCATCGCAAGCAGTCTGAATGTAATCGCAATGTGAACGGGGATGTAAAAGGAAACCCAGGCAAACCTGTATTAACACACCTTATGAAACCCCGGTTCTGAGTAGGTGATGAATCCTAAGGAAAAGAACTGAAATAAATGGTACTGAACTAGTGTTAAAAAATAAACAAAAAAGTGGTCCATAAAAAAGGTATTGAATTATCGCTGAAGAAATTGAAAAAACGAGCACTGAACTGTTGGCAAAAACGCGCTACTAAAAATGTGCTAAAAACACTAAACACAGTACTAAACAAGTGCTATAAAAAAATTGGAAACGCGCAGAAATCTTGGAGAAGGTCCCTGTTAGGAAGAAAAGCTGAAAAATACGGTAACGAAAATAAAACTACGAAAAATTATAATAATAAGCATAATGGACTTAACCGTAGAGATGGACACTGCTACCTAAAAGGTATATTGTGTCATAGTCCTTTAATTTAGAAGGTCATCAACCCGTTTGATATATGCTAGAAAATCCTTCACATAATCATACTAGTGCTGATTAATCACGTCCAAGGAGTGATCTCCTGTACCTGGCGATCGCCGGGTATTCCAGTAATAAATGAGTGGAGGTTTCGTCATCCTCCAGGCAGAGGCGACATTGGGTTTCCCTTGATGGACCAATTTTATGAAGATGGTAGCGGATCCCAAAGTGCCCCGTAAGAAAGCCTATTAATAGTCTGAGCTCGGTCCTGCGCAGACATTTAATATCGGAGAAGCTGAAGGGCGCACTAACTCTTTAGTAACTCTTAAGCCAGGGTGCGATGTACAGTAGTTATGCCTCAGGTCCGAGGACCAGATACCAATTACGCCTCTAGCAGCTTTCCAGCTAATTCCACAGAAGGGCTCAGGACCGATGAGTGTGGAGGATGAGCCCCCTCTTGCTAATTCGTCCACGTATTCATTTCCTTCAATGACTCTGTGACCCCGATCATTGATACGAGTATCAGCTGATAGGTTGATTTTCAAAGCACTCAATGCTGCAGTTTCTTGTATGAAAATATCCAGTGGCGTCATTTCCTTATTTAGCTTCCATGGCTAGGGTAGATGTAGTACTGAAAGCACCAGTGATGCCCAGACAGACAAGTCGTTGGAACTTACAGCTCTTATTGGTGTTGCGTTGTAGTGTTTTAGGCCACCACTCTAGAAAAGCATAAGTGATTACAGGTCGTACTAGAGTACTATATAACCACTCCGTAATTTTGGGCGAAAGACCCCTAGTCTTACCATAGCAGTTCCGGCAAGTCCACATGACACGCGTAGCCTTGCTAAAAGCGTTTTCCAAGTGGCTATTCCAGTTTAATCTACTATCAAGTCTAATGCCAAGGCATTTAACCTCTTTGGAATAGGTAATGAGCACACCTCATAAGTAGATTGGGTCAAGAGGAGGAGCAAGTTTCTTTGTGAATGGTACTAGGACTGTTTTTTGTGGGTTGATACTGAGCCCAGTTGCTGTGCACCATCTGTTAACTGTTGTTATGGCTGTAGTCATCAAATCCGTGATAACAGACTCGAATTTACCCCTGATCACAATAGTGATATCGTCCGCGTAGCCGATTACGAAAAAACCCTGCACTTCAAGTAGCGAGAGTAATTCATCTACTAACAAGGACCCCAAGGGAGAGTACACCCCCTTGAGGGCAGCCCTTAATAGCGTTTATGTTGAGAGTATAACCACCGAGGAAGGAATAAATCTCCCTTCCTTTTAGCATGGTGTCAATCCACCCTCTCATATTCATAATCATCAGTATTATACAGGGTGTCCGGAAACTGCCGCATAAACGCACCGGATTATGATTCCTCAGTTGATTTCCAGCAAAAAAGTTGTACGGAACATACCCCCTCAGCTTAACCCGTTAGCTGCCACAGGCATTTAAAGATTTTTGAAAAAATAATTTTCTTGCACGACTTAAATCCTAATATCTCTAAAACTAGACCAGCTAGAATAGTGAAATAAAATGATTATTATAGCCAACAAATTTACCTGTAAAAAAACACTAATCACACTAAAATCGGATAAGAGGTTTGTTTTTTACAGAGCTTCAAAATCAAATTTGCGTGACTTGACCCAAAAAATATCTTTTTTTCCATCTCAACCCAAAACAATCTTTTTTTCCATCTCAATTTTCTCCAACTGCTGCCAAGGTGAGGTGCTTGTACGATTCTTTTAAAAATTGGCGCATAGTCTTACGATCATATCTTTCTTACATCATTTTACGAGTATTCTAGTTCCATTATTTCTAACAGTTTAAGTACCTTAAGTGCAGAAAACTATAGGGTTAATTTTTGCTCAATTTCGACATACTTTGAATAAGATTTTACCAATTGCATATCTTTAGGGGCAGTGTGAATTGAATTGTATTGAATTCGAGCTAAAATTAACCCTAGTTTTCTACACTTACGTATAAAAACTGTTAGAAGTAATGGAGCTAGATCAAAATGATGTAAGAAAGATATGATTGTAAGACTATGCGCCAATTTTTAAAAGAATCGTACAAGCACCTCACCTTGGCAGAAGTTGGAGAAAATTGAGATGGAAAAAAAGATTGTTTTGGGTTAAATAACGCAAATTTGACTTTGAAGCTCTATAAAAACCAAATCTATTATCCGATTTTAGTGTGGTTAGTTTTATTTTATAGGTAAATTTGTCGGCTGTAACAATCATTTTATTTCACCATTCTAGCTGGTCTAGCTTTGGAGATATTAGGCTTTATGCCGTGCAAGAAAATGATTTTTTCAAAAATCTTTAAATGCCTGTGACAGCTAAAGGGTTAAGCTGAGGGGGTATGTTCCGTACAACTTTTTTGCTGGAAATCAACTGAGGAATCACAATCCGGTGCGTTTATGCGGCAGTTTCCGGACACCCTGTATAGTCGGCAAAAATCCTACATCGGAATTTTTTTTGGATTATGGTTGGGGATGGTCCCCAGATTATGGGATAAAAGTCCCAACCGATTGGGGGTCGCCAGCCTTAAAAAAGGGGAAAAGGGTGCCCTTTTTCGTTTTATTTTCGATTATTTCAAAAACGACAATAGATATAGAAAAATGGTATGAGAACGAAACGAACCCCCATTATCTACCTATCCAGGTAGTTGTAACATAAAATTTATGACATAGCATCAAGAGACGCGAGAGCGTCTCGCCCGCCAAAGGAAAAAGAAAAACGAAAGCGAACAAGTCTATGATTACTGGAGACAACTTGCTTTTTTGTTTGACCAGGCTACAGCCTTCCAGGCAACAGCCCCCAAAAATTTTTTTTTACCAAAATATTCCAAATTTCCTGTTCTAGTGCCTTTCCAAATAAAATCTTCGATCGGCACAATAACGGGTAAGAAATATGCAATAAACGGTGAAATTTTCACCCTCACAGACTTAAGCGAGTAACCCAATTTCAGAATGAAGTCTACAGTTGCAGAAAGACTTGCTTCTACTGTCTCTCTTCGTGATGGGATTTTTATGAAATTTGGAACGAATGGTCCTCTGGTGGTCCTTCTAAAGAATCAATGTCTTCCATTTAGATAAGTGGATGGAATAACGGAAAATTAATAGGTAAAGTTAACAAAAGATTTCCAACAATTGCGTCTATCGGCTCATCGCATTGACCATTTTTTAAAACACACTGCGGCATTGGGACATTTGGTTATTGGGACACCGGGAGACTAGGATCTTGGGGTAGTGGGATATTAGGAAATTGGGACATTAGGGTCTTGGGACATTAGGACATTGGGGCATTAGGCACAATGGGGAAACAGGGACGTGGGGACATCGGCATATTAGGGCATTGGGACATCGGGATATTGGGGCATTGGGACATCAGGATATTGGGACAATGGGACATTGGGATATTGGGACATTGGGATATTGGGACATTAGGACACTGGGAGACTGGGACATTAGGACACTGGGATATTAGGACATTGGGACATTATGACCTTGGGACAATCGGACATTGGGACACTGGTACATAGGGGCATTGGACCACTGAGACATCGGAATGTTGTGACATTGGGATATTCGCACATAGGGGCACTGGGATATAAGAACATGTGAACATTAGGGTCTTGGGTCATTAGGACATTGGGATATTAGGACATCAACACATTAGGACATTGGGACATTAGGTACACTGGGGAAACTGGGACGTGGGAACATTGGGGCACTGGGACATCGGGATATTAGAACATTGGGACATTGTAACATTGGGATATTGGCACATTGGGATATTGGAACATTGGGATACTGGGACATTAGGGCACTGAGATACCGGGACATTGGGGCACTGGGATATTAGGACATTAGGCTATTGGGACCTTGGGACACTTGGTATACTGCGACATTGGGACACTGACCACTGGTACATTAGGACATTGGGCCATTGGGATATTATCACATTAGGATACTGGGACATTGGGGTACTGGGATATTAGGAAATTGGGGCATTGATATTAGGACATTAGGTGAGAGACTGGGACATTGGGATATTCCGATACTGGGACATTGGGACACTAAGGTAGTGGGACTTTCGGACATTAAACCATTGGGGCACTGTGATATTTGCACATTGGGTCTAGTGATGTGTAGCACATGAATGAGTCGTTCATTTTGCACGACTCAGCAAACTGAGCAAATGAGTCGGCTCAGCAGCGTTGCTACTGATTCGTTCAGTTAAAAAATATATAAAATACTTAAAATCTATAATTTACCGATTTGTAGAATAGCAACCACCAACACTAACATTTATCCAGTCAAATTCAACGATTTTCATTGAACAATGCTCAATGTGACGGTGTGGCACTCTACGGAGCACTGAGCTGATTTTTACTCTGACACACTGAACTGATGTGCTCACTGCTCAGTGTGCATCATCGAGTACCGACCGACCGAGCACTGAGTTGTTTGTTACTCTTACTCAGATACATTCTGTTGTGCTGAGTGAGTGCTCACTGCTCTGCTCAGTGTGCATCATCGAGTTTTCCAACTATCAGATACATTCTGTTGTGCTGAGTGAGAATGATGTGATCGATTCGTATGAACCGTAATGAGTAGTAGCATGTCCATCTAGCACTATGAACGAAATGAGTCATTGAACGAGTTTTAATGAACGACTCAGTGAAAAGAGTCAGAGGTGATGTGTCGGCTCAGTGAAGTGAGTCGAAATTCACATCACTAATTGGGACAATAGGACCTAAATTGGGACACTTGGACATCAGGATATTGGGACATTGGCACATTAGGATATTAGGACATTGGGACACTGGGATATTAGAACATTGGGACATGAGGACACTGTGACAATGGACCTTAGGGCATTAGGACATTGGAACATTGAGACAATGTGACATTGGGACACTGCGTCAGGGGGGGCATTAAGACAGATCAGTAACAGAACGTTAACAAAGCGTTGGCAAGGCAACAACAAAGCGTTAGCAGATCGCTAACAGAGTGTTAACAGAAAATTAACAGAACGTTAACAGAACGTAAATCGAGTAATAAAAGAAAGGTAACAGACCGTTTACAGAGCGTTAGCGGAATGATTAAAGAGAATTAAGAGAACATTAACAGAACGTTAACAGAGCATTAACGAAAAGATAATAGAGTGTTAAGAGAACGTTGATAGAGCATTAACAGAGTTAACAAAAAATTAACAGATTACTAACAGAATGTTAGCAGAGCCATAACACAAAGATAACACAAATCTCTTTTGCACAAAGTACATATTAATAAACTATACCCATTTCATCCTAAAATTATTTTTAAAAAAGCTCAGCAACAGCCATTTGTGGCGTATTTGCAATTGCGTTTGCAGTATCTATTTATTTTAAAGAAGACCCTGTGAATATAACTTATGATATTAAATTTATGGAATATGCTGAAGAAAAACCTATTGAAACTTTTCCCAAAACAAAAATATTAGTTGGCTATTTAAGTATGCAAAAATATATGATATCTGACCAAAAACAACAAAGTTGTAAAAGTTACCCCGCCAAAGAAAAATGCATCTGCCGCAAAAATAATACATGTAGTCTGGCTGGTCTAGCGGTTAGTGCGCGCACATTCGGTGCACAGGGTCATGAGTTCGAATCTCACCGTGGATCATAGTGTTTTTCGAACTCACGAGCTTGTGACGGACTACGATCTCACTCAGATGTTAAACGAGTACCCATTTATGGGGATAAATAACACTGCTGAGCGTGATGCTGATCTCATTACCTCAACAAAAAGCAGATAAGATCTTGGAAATAGGATGTCACACATCCTGCGGCCTTAGTCCAAAGCTGGATTGTCGCGCCTGTTATTTATTTAAAAAGAATACATATCACTCCAATGCGCTGCTCATATCTAATTTTGTTTGCTGGATGTACTTTTGTTTTAGGTGTAAATGCTGGAGAAGTTTAAATGTACAGGACTACTTCTTAAAGTAATTTGGAGGGAGCCGTCAAAGTGGCACTGAATAAAATGATAAAGCTCCCACCAAATTACTTTAGGAAGTAGTCATGTACATTTAACCTTCGCTTTCATAGTATCTACCCGGGTAGATATTTCAATTTTCATTTGTTAATAACTCAGCGAGGTTTGACCAAAAATTAAAATGCCTCCTACTCAGTTATTAATTTTCATAGTTAATTGGGATAGTAAGAAAAAAGTTAATATTTTAGGATGCTTTTAAATTTTGTTGCGAGTTTTGTCAATTTTCAAACGTAGTTTCATGTATATCTACCCGGGTAGATAAAAAAAAAACTTAACAAAATCAGTTTTGATTTATTCTGAATTAAATCTGTGTATTTTTTTACGGCAAAAATTCACTTAAGTGCCAGAATTATACAGTTTTTGTAGGGATGGGTAATTCAATATCGGCACTTTTTATGTTTATTTATTTATTTATTTTTTCGAAGAAATCCATTGATTTTTGGTGTTTTGTTTTCTGAATATCGAGTTGATTTGCAATGGCAGGCTATTGGTTGATATGTATGCAAATTGAAGACTCGTCATGGTGCATAGAAGGTACAGAGAAAAACGTGTGTGCATACAAATTGGAAAACTTCTTGTTTTTTGGACTAAAATTTAAACTGCTCCCTAAAATCTATTTCGTCGACGAACATTTTATTGAAGTGGAACCTATGTTGTAAAAATTTACGCTTGTATACAAAAAAGCGAACAATTGTCTGAATGGCGCCACCTCGAAAGTACCGTTTCCGTGAACCCAGACGAAATTGTAAATCGGCTCCAAAGAAATACCTATCGATTGACATTACTTTCACTTGATAACCCGAAACCTGAATTTCGATCGATCTGTTCCACCCCAGTACTGAAAACAGCGCATTCGGGGATTAAAGCGTGAAAACTGCGAGCGGAGACTCCGTTGAAAGTCAACAAAGCCTTTCAATTCACAATAATTGTAAAAGGCAAAGAAGTCATTGTTGGTTGGTGTTTGGTTTGGTCCTATAAAATACTAGAAACGATAAATTTTAAGGGCTTATGTGGGAGCAAACGTTTTGCTAATGTTTCGATAAAATTTGATTTACAGGAATTCGAATTTTTTTTTCTTGGGCTCCAGGGCATATGAAATTCAAGAGGTAAGTCTTTTATAGGTGGAGCTCGATCTGTAAAACTGAACTTTGTTTGGCTGGCGTAACCGGAAAGGGCTGGCAACTAAACATGAAAGCTAAGCAAAATTAAATAAACACTATTTCCTTGTAAACAATTAAACTAAACTCGGATATATTCAAACATTTGCAAAGTAATTTTTTGGACATCCCTACACTAACGATACTTCACATACAAAATAATCGATACTATCGGCAATACACTTGATTATTTGCTTCAATATCTCAACAGAATAGTTATGGATGAGATTATATACTACACAAATTGTATGAAATATTTGTATCTACCCGGGTAGATACTATGAATCCGCGTAGAAAAAAATCTTCATGAAAGCGAAGGTTAAACTTCTCCAGCATTTACACCTAAAACAAAAGTACATCCAGCAAACAAAATTAGATATGATATGTATTCTTTTTGCGGCAGATGAATTTTTCTTTGGCGGGGTAACTTTTACAATTTTGTTGTTTTTGGTCAGATGTAATTTACGCACTATATAATAAGATATAAACTTGCCATTAGTTTAGTAACCATTGTACTGAACAGTGGCGTGCGGTGGAAATTAGAGGAAGGGAAGCGCTTGTTTTCTTGCACTGGACACTGCTTCGGAATATAATTGATAATTGACACATTCATACACAATTCAGTTTTTGGGGTTTGTTCTTTTTTCTAATCTCTGAAGCTGATAATTGTGCATTTATGAATGTTACGGTAATTAAACATAATCCAAAAATGTCTTACATCTTACAATTTGTTCGATGGCCATTCCCACTTAAACCATTTATGCTCTAAAACTTATCCAACCGAAATTCCGAGACCAATTTGGATATGGTCCTCGCTTGCAAACATATTTGAATCGAATATGTTTTGGAACTGTGCCACAATATTAATTGTTCCAACATCTATGCCTCGGTCTACCGTTCAGATGCAGATACAAACTAGACTAGAACCGTACATATTTCTCTTCCTATCTTTTTAGCATATGCATAAATTTCTCTACATTGCACATTTCCTCTTTTATTTTACAGTTGCAACAAAAAAGAAACAACGTCTGAGCAAGGAGCGAGTACCACAACCGAAAAACACAGTGGCCATGCTGAATGAACTGCGACCCGGTCTCGTGTATAAATTGGAATCTCAAACGGGTCCTGTTCATGCTCCGGTCTTCACTATCTCTGTCGAGGTGAGTATACTGCGACGACAAAAAAAAATGTACTCGGTGGACATGTTGCCGTTCACATTTATCTTTTATCTATATACACTACGGCCTCGCTATGCGTCGTCCCGCTTTGCGTTTTTTTCGCTTTGCGTCGTCCATCAATCTCTACCTTAAACTTCTATTGCGTCGCTACAACCCCGTATTGCGTCGTCAATTCTTAGCTTGAAAATTTTGAAATGAGTGAAAAAATCGTAAAACGATCTAAGAAAACAATTTCCATTGATCCAAAAATGAAATTTTGAGACGAATCGATTCTGGTGGAAAAGCTATCGAAGTAGGAAAAGCCTTAGATTGGTTTCAAATTTAGGCACTAACGAATAAATTGATATTTATTGTTGTATTTTGTACTAAAATTAGGACTGCCGCCTAGAACCATTCGCACCATTGTTAGTAGAGATGCTGCAAAAATGCCAGGAATGTAGCTTGGAGCACAAAGAATATAGAAGCCGAGTCATGGTAAATATGGAGTCCCTTTTAAATCTATGGATACAAGAGTTTGGAGGAAAGTGCCACTAGACTAAACTCTTTATTAATTCCAAGGCTAAGAGTTTATTCGAAAACATCAAAACAGAACCCGGTTTTTAGAGGATGCGGTAGAGACATTTGAAGCGGGCAACTAGCGTTATATTGCACTAAAGCGAGAATTACCGGATGCACAGTAGCAGCCGATGAGTTAACAAAAAAACTCTTAAGGGTCTAATTGAGTCTAGAGGTTATAATTCGAAACAAATATTCAACGTCGATGAGACGGGTTTGTTTTGGAAAAGATTGCCTGGTTGAATATTTATTTCGACAGACAGCTTCCGGTCACATCTGAAATATCCAATTCCAATGAATGTGGTGGCTGGGCGCCATGATATGTTCTCCTCGGCGCAATAGGTCTCAAACCATTCCCTGAATATAGCTGCAGTCATCCAGGCTTTTCGGTTACTTTTCCAGTGAACAGGAAGCGATGCTTTGCAAACACCTCTTAGCGCCCTCGGAGTTTCAGATATCAGGCGTCCTGTTTGGCCAGAATGTCTGAAGTGTCAGGAGATTACAAATGACGTACGGCTTGTGACCCTTGAAATTGTTAACATGGCTTCTACAATAAATCTGGATAGAATCGAAGAGAAGGACGTGGTAAATTTAGTAAATCTGGATCATGATCCAGAAATAACCAATGAAGAACTTCACAAGCTTCACCGACTAGACATCGTCGATGGAACTTCTGACGTCGAATATCGGAGGTTCTAAAGTATATTGAGCAAGCTACTGACGTTTTCGTAAATGAAGACGAAAACGCCGAGCGAAGTTCATTCGTCGCCAAAGCTCTGCAAGAGGCTGTCAAAGCTTATAATGATCTCTACATAAAAAAGAAGGGTGTTATAGTTCATAAGACATTGGATTCATTTTTCAAAAAGACTTAATTTGTGATTTGTTTGTAATTTTTTGTTGACGAAAAAAGCAATTTTTAGCTTTGGGAACCTATCCCCCAAATTTTATACTCTTCTTGTTTCGATTTGCGTTGTTTCGCTTTGCGTCGTCTTTTTTAGGAACGCATCTACGACGCAAAACGAGGCCGTGGTGTAGTTCATCCACATTTGGCAATTGGATCCATATAGCCGGGTGGCTCATTTATTTCCAGTGACCATATCTATGGAGGTCAAGTTGTTCGACCAAAACGACTGAGAGTGAAAAAAAGCTTGCCTATTCCACGCCATACACCATATATGTACTTGTTTGGAGTAGTCGGTGGATCAGCCACCAAAAAGGACACAAAGTCGACAATGTATTATTTAGGGAATAGTAAGTAAATGTTATTTTTACATTTACTGCACACGATGATGTTGTTTGCACGAGCCTCGACGCTATTTCTTGAATTTTTGTGCCATTTGTGTGCGACTGAAGAGCAGGGCAGAAGAAAAAGAAGACTTGCCGATGTAAATCGATTGCTATTATTCACCTTGTTTTGCATAGTAGGTACTCGGTGTGAGCAAAAAGGGGTCTATCAACATTTCTTGTTGTTTTTTATTACACACTAACCGTTCAATGTATCGTCGTCTATTTTTAACTCTTTCTCAATATAGACATATTCTGGCCGCGTAGGAAAATGAAAGATATCCTACGTACGCGCCGCCCGACTTTACGGGCGCTACATATCACGACCGCGACGGTTAGTATAGCAATTGCGGAGGAGAGCACACAGCATATCGCTTTAATACGATTCTATCGATTAAACGATTGCAAATCAACTACATATCGCGCGGCCTTTTAGATTTTAGTTGTTCAACCCGTAAAGCATGTAATATCGATGCAATCCAATTGACGATATAATACTCATAATATCGAAACATTCCGCATACGACCACGGGAGCAATAAAATGCATACATTATGATATGAGGATGACATGCAAAAAAATGGCCCCCAGAAGAACGTATGATTATTATCATAAAAAAGAGGACAACGTCGAGAAAATGTCGTGTGCATTCGTAATATGGCAATTTGCTAAACACTAAACAGATTTGTGTATTTTTATGCACACTATTCGGGACTGTTTTTGGAAAAGTTTTGATTACGTTTTCCATATGTGGTCTTCGATCGTCGTTGTCGTCCTGATGGGAAACTACATTTTTTTCTTGTGTACACATTTACATCCCGATCCCGCAGGTCCTCTTGATTTCATGCAAATGACACAAAACTTTTATACATTTTCATCGCTATGACGCGCTGTATGATGTGGTGTTCCTATCATTGGCACGAAACTTTTCTAATCAGAAATTCAAATCGAAATTTGGAAATCAAATTTCAGTACCAGGCACAAAATTGTATATATGTGACACGGCGGTAACACTTCTTCTTCTTCTTATCTACGAATGCACATCTTTGTGTCGATGAAAGAAATTGAACTGCAAGTGAGTTAATCGTCTTTTATCAGTATGCCACCATCTGAAAAGTACCTACACCTCTAAATCGTCATTGAAAATTATTTCACAAAATCAATTTAAATTCTCAATTCACTATAAAAAACCTAAAATCCTGGAAAGATACGAAATGACCGTGTGCTATTTCCTTTATTAATTTATTTGATAGAGGCACATGACTGACATGAAAGATGTATGAATTTCCGAATGGGTCGTGTACACGGGTCAAGGATATAGTCAAACCACCAACCGTCAACGTTGTATGTTTCGAGATTCTTGATTCTGATAAATAATAGGCTTTCGGTTCGGACTTTCTCCGGTCGTATATATGTAGGTGCGGTGTGGAAGTTGTAGTTTCGACCCATAGGAGATATGTCCGCTTCTAATCCGGATAAAGTGGGTAACCGTGTAGATATTTATATCGTTTTAAAATTAAAGATAGACGTTTTGGCTCTCCGAATGGTAAAGTAACCCAGCGTGGAATATATTCTGAAAATTTTGTGTGTTAGGGGGTCATTTAATCAATGTAACAGCAACGTGGACGACGACGACGCGACGTGACCTTTAAAATGTGCCGGTCGTTTCAATTTGAAAATTGAAATTTTTTTTGTAGGATGTTTTCGACATCATTAGATAGGTTAGGCTAAATTGCATTGTTCCGGGTGTGTGTCCATTAAGGATTAAGAATTCCGAAAAAATCTGTCCGAAATATGTACGATAAGATGAAAAAAAAAAATATAAATGTTGAATTTTTTTTATGCAACACAAGAGCTTAACAAAGATCCTAGAGCAACGGTTCTTAACCTGGTGCTCCCTGAGACGACCTTAGGTGCGGTCCGCGAAGTCTTGGCCGTGGTTTTCACATAAATTTTCAATTGAGATGTTTCGCTGTTTTTGAGGTTGTGTGTAAGGGTTTGTTGCGCTATTGGTCATTAAAACAAAAGTTTGAATACTGAAGTTTAATTGATTCGGATGAAATAACTAACTAGGCGAGTCATTTAACGATTTTAGGTCGCAAAAAATTGCTCGGCTCTGTTGTTTTGGGATATTGTTAGGATAGATATTAGAAGTGTACCACCAAGTTTGGAACTTCGAAAAACCTGTGCTAACCCCGTAACCCTCAAAAAACCTCAAAATTTTCGGACTTTTTTCATATTTTTGTTTGTAATTTCTAAAAAGGTGCTTCCTACAAGTAAGTCGTCCACTGCACTTTTAAAGCTAAGAAAATCTTCTTTAATTTGAGTGTAACTCCAGCTTTGTAGGTGCAAAGGATCCCAAGATACAGCACTTTAAAAAATGTGATTTTTTTGTAAAAAAAAGTCCGGAATTGTATTTTAGGAGGTTTGTATGACAGCCCTATGACGTAATGTTCCGATTCCATCCATTCCTAGATATGTTTTGAGGCTTTACTAGGAACACATTTGGGTGAGGTTTGGTTAAGATTGGTTCATAAAGAAAAAAGTTTTTCTTAGAAGAACCTGATTATCAGGGGTTGGTTTGTATGACAGCCCTATGACCTAGTGTTCCGATTTCATCCGTTTCTAAATATGTTTTGAAGCTTTACTAAAAAACACATTTGGGGGAAGGGTGGTTAAGATTGGTCCATAAAGAAAAAAGTTTTTCTTAGAAGAACCTAATTTCCAGAGGTTGGTTTGTATGACAGCCCTATAACTAGAGATGAGCATCGAAAGAAAAACATCGATGGTTACCATCGAAAAAACATCGATACGAAACCATCGATGATATGAAAACATCGAACCAAAAACATCGATGTTTTGGGTTTTTTTAGTACTCAAAAAATAATAATCACTTTAATATCAAAAATTAAGCTGATTGAATAGATATATGGTTTAGTTTATGATTTTCATTCATTGCCTCTACCACCCACCAGAAAGCAACTCTTCTCCTTGCGTTTTTTGCATAATACGCATTCGTATCGTACCCACAATCCATTGCATAGAGCAGATATGTCAAACTCGCAGCCCGCGGCCAGGTCGAATGCTTGAAATACATTTCACGCAGAAGCAGCAGCATCGCGAAATGTCAAGCGCAATGCATCTTGTATTACTGACAAAAATGCTGAGCAGAAAGCTTGGCATTCAGCATATTTGTCAGCTATAAAATTCTGCTTATGCTTCTGCCGCTGCGCGATATGTATTTCAAGCATACAAACTTTATTAAAAAAAAAAGTGTGGCACCACAAATTCGAGATGTTGAACTCATTTCCACAATATACTAAAACTCGTCAAGAAGTCGGTGGCTAAGGCACGCTTAAAAAAATCGCCGATGATTATTTGAGTTAAATTTGCTCAAGTCATCCTTTTTTGTGGAGGAAAATATTAAGCCTTTTTGTGAAATTGTTTTGTCCCTAAATTCGGTCCAGATTTATGTTAGTATGTATTAGGCAAACTTGCTAGCTATCCGCCACGTTGCACTATAATGCTTGAAATACATATCACGCAGTAGCAGTGCAATCAGCATCGCGAAATGTCAAGCGCAATGCATTTCACATTGCTGACAAAAATGCCAGGCAGAAAGCTCGGCATTCACCAAATTTGTCAGCTATGAAATTCTGCCTGCTTCTGAGCGATATGTATTTCAAGCATTTTTTTTTTCAAGCAACAAATAATGTTGCCGTTTTAACTTCTTATCTAAAGTTCTCAATTTATTTGAAGAACATTTTCAAAAGATGTAATTTCTATAGGACGTAATCTAGGAAGCTACTGACTTAGATTAATAGTCACGCATCTTAAAGGAAATATTCTGGGATTAAGTTACAAATATACATAGGTTTCAATACGCGTTTTAAATTTTTTTTTATTTTGGAGCCCGCTTAAACCTTAAGACACTGATATTTGGTCCAGGCCAGGCTTTAAGTTTGACACCCCTGGCATAGAGCAATCAGCGGTACCTCGAGGGAATCTGACCGTGTGACCACGACTTGGAAAAGTACGCGACGAAATTTCAGTGGGCCAGCTATTCCACTTTCTCCATAGTCTCTGAACACTGAGGGAGAAAGCACGATAATCGGATGTCCTTCGCCGTCCGTCGTACATTGCATCTTGAAGAGTGACAGTGGAAATTGTGCCTTACCGGGCGTATAAAGAAAGACACTCCTTTTTGTGTGTACAGTGTTCACGACAGATCGATTGCATGTTGTAAGTTACGATGGATTTACATTTTTCTCTGATTGGGCTGTTTCGCGGTATTCACATACACTTATAAAGACGAAGTTGAGTTGTAAAAAAAAAGGAAAGAAACATCGATAGTTGATGGTAAAAACATCGACCATCGGACCAAAAACATCGATGCTCATCCCTACCTATAACGTAGTGTTCCGATTTCATCCGTTCCTAGCTATTTTTTTAGGCCTAACCAGCAACATACTTGGGTGAAGTTTGG
This sequence comes from Microchrysa polita, assembly GCA_949715475.1. Taxonomy (NCBI): domain Eukaryota; kingdom Metazoa; phylum Arthropoda; class Insecta; order Diptera; family Stratiomyidae; genus Microchrysa; species Microchrysa polita. The sequence continues at coordinate 16,206,623 of OX454417.1, read as the reverse complement.
TTAATATTGGTACATAAAGAAAAAAGTTTTTCTTAGAAGAACCTAATTTTCAGGGGCAGCCCTATGACCCCATGGTCTGATTTCATTCGTTCCGACATATAACTGGTTTATAACTTCATGTCACATGACTTTCTCCGTAAAATGCGCATTTAAGCCGATATTAAGCTCGGAACATGACTGAAATTACAATTTAGAACTTTTTTTCTAAAAACAATGATTAAAGTGCTGTATCTTGGGATCCTTTGCGCCTACGAAGCTGGGGTTACACTCAAATTATAGAAGATTTTCTTAGCTTCAACAGTGCAGTGGACAACTTACTTGTAGGAAGCACCTTTTAGAAATTACAAACAAAAATATGAAAAAAAGTCCGAAAATTTTAGGTTTTTTGAGGGTCACGGGGTTAGCGCAGGTTTTTCGAAGTTGCAAACTTGGTGGTACACTTCTGGTATCTATCCTAACAATATCCCAAAAAACCAGAGCCGAGCAATTTTTTGCGACCTAACGCCTTATTTTTCGGTTTATTGACTGGCCTATAACGGTTCTCCCATAATAATGAAATTTACAAAGAAAACAAATGTTCCGCACGTGTTACACAATTTTCCAGCCTGTGCTATACAGGGTGTCCCATTCATGGTGGAGGTGTTTTAATGGTAGGTAGGGTGGCTCATTTAAGGAAAATTAATATACAACGGGACCCCTCTATTTTTATACCCTTCCCTCTTAGAGTAAAAGGGTATATTAACTTTGTCATGAAGTTTGTAACGCATTGAATGAAGCATTTTCGACCATGTAAAAAGTATACATACATATATGATCAGCATGACTTGGGAAGTCGATTTGGCGATGTCAGTCTGACCGTCTGTTGCGACGCGTTTTACTCGGCCAATTTTAAAGCTATGAAGCTGAAATTTTGCACAAATGCTTCTTTTTGCTGCAGGCAGTTTGTATGTTTGAATCGGTAAAATCGGACAATGGGGTCATGGGGCTGCCATACAAATCCAATCCCCCAAATTAGGTTCTTCTAAGAAAAATTTTTGTTTTTGTCCACCAAATTTCACAAAAATGTGTTTCTATTGATAGCACAAAACATATGTGAGAATGGATAAAATGGGACCATGGAGTCATGGGACTGCCATACAAACTTAACCTCCCCCAAATTAGGTTCTTTTAAGAAAAATTTTATTTATGCACCCATTTCAACCAAATTTCACAAAAATGTGTTTCTATTGATGGCACAAAACATATGTAACAATGGATCAAATCGGACCATGGGGTCATGGAGCTGCCATACAAATTTAATCCCCCAAATTAGTTCTTTTAAGAAAAACTTTTTTATTTGTGCACCAATTTCCACCAAATTTCACACAAATGTGTTTCTATTGATGGCACAAAACTATGTAACAATGGATCAAATCGGACCTTGGAGTCATGGGGCTGTCATACAAACCCAAGCCCCCAAATTAGGTTCTTCTAAGGAAAACTTGTTTATTTGTGCACCAATTTTAACCAAATTTCACACAAATGTGTTTCTATTGATGACACAAAACATATGTCAGAATAGATCAAATCGGACCATGGGGTCATGGGGCTGCCATACAAACCCAACCCCCAAATTAGGTTCTTCTAAGAAAAACTTTTTTATTTGTGCACTAATTTCAACCAAATTTCACAAAAATGTGTTTCTATTGATGGCACAAAACATATGTAACAATGGATCAAATCGGACCATGGGGTCATGGAGCTGCCATACAAATTTAATCCCCCAAATTAGTTCTTTTAAGAAAAACTTTTTTATTTGTGCACCAATTTCCACCAAATTTCACACAAATGTGTTTCTATTGATGGCACAAAACATATGTAAGAATGGATCAAATCGGACCATGGGGTCTTGGGGCTGCCATACAAACCCAAAGCCCCATTTTGGTTCTTCTAAGAGAAAAATTGTACACCAATTTCACAAAATTAAATACAAGTCGTAGGTACGCCCGAAAAAAACTTTTAGCTCGGAAGAGAGCGAAGGGGGTATCCAAATTTCGACGCGCCCGAAATTAGCCTCGGTCTCGTTAACCCTTTCAATGTACATAATAGCATTTTTTGTAAAAATGCCCGACTTGCGACCTAAATCAAAATTTTCTACGCCACTAAACATTTCATCCGAGATATGACTTCACTTTCTGAAATTTCATAAAATTTCCAGTAAAACGACACCTTGTCCGTTACGAAGTTGCTCGTATCTTCCGAGATATACCCGAATATTTTAACTATATATTAACAGCAATGACTCTTTCGAAGTCGTCACATTAACACTCGCATGATTATCTCTCTCTCTCTCTGGTTCCTTTTAATCCCTAGTGGGGCATAGGACATTGACACGCTTCTTTCCCAACTCTGCCTATTAGCAGCCATCGCCTTTAGCTGGTCCCACGATTTGTATATAGATTTTCCCTCTGTCTCAACAGACCTTCTCCATGTATTTTTAGGGGTTTGCATCGGTTCCCTGAGGATTCCAATCTAGAGCCTGTTTTGCAATGTTTTTTGGCTCTTTTCGAAGTGTGTAACCTATCTATCCACTGCAACTTCCGCCTTTTGGTGTCGATGCCTATCCTATTTTGGCCAGTAATTTCGAGGAAGTTTCCTGCCATCGAATTCGTAGGATGCGCCGTAGGCTCTGATTCACGAAAGTTTGCAGTTTGGTTGTAATGTTACTGGTCACCTTCCACGTGAAACACCCATAAAAAAGCACAGATTTTACGTTGCTTTCGAAGATCCAGAATGTAGTATTTCTGGAGATGTTGGGGTTTTGCCAGAGAGGCATCAAACTGAAAAATACTCCTCGGGCTTTATTTATGCGCGAATGTAAATCGGCATCACCCCCACCATCCGCTGTCACTACCTACTGTAAGCAAAGTTCTCAACTTTTTCTAACGATAGAAATTGTGCATTGCCCTCCTGGTGTCAAGCTCAGGTATTTAGTCTTAGCTTCATTAATGCACTTCGAATTTCGCGATGCGAATCATTCGTCATTTGAGCCAGATGATCTTGTGCGTTTGAGAATCATTTGGCGCAAAAGAACATTAGAGCGAGGAATCATAAGCAACCAAATCCATGTCCGGACGCAGGTGTTGGTTTTGAGAGAATTCTGATTCTCATTGTAGAACCGATCGATCAAATTGATTATTTCACCTAGCTTCCAATAACTGTACAATTTTATATTTCTAGTAGGGCTCCAATTGGTGTAGCCTTTTATTGCCGTTATAGTATAAAAAGAAAATTTAAGAATTATTAAGATTTGTAGTTACAATGCATGAGCATGGACAATGTGGCTTGGTTATTTTTTACTTTCTTTTGATTACGTATAACTGTAAAAATAGGCGACTTTTTTAACGCATTTTTTTTGTATCGGGCTATCACCTACTTCCGTGTATTAAGGCACCCTGTATATAGTACAATAAACGATATTTTACTTACTGCGTAATGGCTGAAATTTGGGAGAGATTTTAGAAGATATACCCTAGTCCTAAAACTGACTTTTCGTATTCGTTAGTAATTTTTATAGATAACTTTCGAATGGCAGCCGCGCCGGTTAAAGGTCAGACTTTGACTTTCGATTGCTGAAAAACGACTTATTTTACATACGTTTTTGAGTACCGATTTGAAAGATATTTTTGGGTTTTTCATAAATATGTAGACCAAAAACAGTTTAAAACTACAGTTTTGCGGATTATACAAAACTGAACTGAGTCATTTAGGATGACAATTTTGGTACCGTTACGTATGTAATTTAACCCCTAATAAAACGTGTATAAAAGACTTGACTGTAGAGTCAATAGTGAAAAAGAAATCGAGAAAAAACGACTTCTTTTGGAAACATGCAATTTACCGTAACTTCCTCCACCTCCTCGAATACGAGGGTAGGGTTTCTATTGCAGCCCAAAACTCAGCAGTACGTTATCGTTCGTTATAAAACATATTTTGTGTCTTCGATAAATGCATGCATAAGTAGTTAACATTAATGTTTTTCTTAGAACCTATACTTTTGAGGGTGGTGTTTCTATGGCAGCCCTGTGAATTCGCCCGATGTTTGGTTAAAATAAATTAATAAAATAATAAATAAAGAATGAAAAATATTTTAGAAGAACCTACTATGACCTCTAAAACTAGAGATATCAAGAATCCTACACATCACATCACAGCAAAACGAAAAGAGTCGAAAATAACTCCCCAGCATTTACAGTGCCGCTCACCAGAATAGGTCCAAGAATTTTCCTTAACATTTTCGCAAATATTTCAGAAAGTATAACATGTAGATAATATTTTTAGGTCACGTTTTAATCGTTCAGCGAGAAATAGCTAAAGAAAAATTGGTCGAAGTCAAATTTTATCCGCAAAGATGTGAACTGTGGGAAAAATATGAAAGTATGTCTTTATTCAGCAACAACAGCCACAGACAGAAGACATATTGTTCGAACTGCGTCGAATTCTCACCATTCTGCGTCAAAATTCATGGAAGAATGCGGTGTTAGGGCAAGGCTAGCTACTGTTAAACGTGTTTTACGTAAGGCCAAGACCTTCAAGCGATTAAAACCAAAAAAAACCGCCACTTACCGAAGCTCATAAGGATACTCGTCTTCTGTTTGCGCGGGAACATATGACCTGGAATAGGGAGTGGCACACGGTTGTAATTTCCGACGAAAAAAGTTCAACCTCGACGTACCCGATGGATACAAGTATTATTTCCATGATTTAAGAAAACAGAACACTTTTTTATACACGCTCTGTGGCTCACATGGTTGAGTCGCACTCTACAATGCTAGTAATCTAGAGGTCCGGAGATCGATTCTCGGTGTGGTCCAAAATATATAGTGCTTGCAACATTATATACACTCCGAAATGATATACAATGTAACGTTTTCCAATTTCTGCTTCGTTAAAAATCAATATATAATATACCCTTTAGGAGTGTCTAAAATGTTTCATAAAATTGTATCATAGACGTGATGAAGTTTCATAAAGTGCTAGAAATAATAAAGGATAAAATAATGTTAGAAAGATATGATTGTAAAGGTTTGTGTTCGAACACACGACCTATACGATGATCACTCAGCTATCGTCGATATAGGCGATGCTGTGTGAGAAAATGATTTTTTTTTTTAAATCTTCAAATGAATGTGGCAGCTAAAGGGTTAAGAATTCGGGGTATATTCTGTACAGATTTTTGGATGGAAATCATAATGAGGAATCATTTTCTGGTGCGTTTCTGTGGTAGGCTCTGAACACTTTGCATAATTTTATTTTAAACGAATTCATGTCATTATTCTACTAAACATCCTTTCGCCAATCGATATCTACACTGACAGAAAAAAACACATGAAATCAAGCATGTTTATTCTTAATTAGAAACTTCATATTTAGCAGTAAACGCTATTAAAGCTACTCTGATCACTCTTAATTCGACCACAAAACTATTGCATTTTTGAATTTAAAGCGAATGATATTACTTTAAGTGCGCGCAGAGAAGAGTGTTTGCTGTGTTATGTTAATCTAAACCAGTATTAAATTAAAATTCCCAGAGAGTTACACACATATTCGGGTTAAAATAATTGTAAAATTTATTTAAACTCTGACGTTCTAAAATTCAGTAGAAACCCTGTAACGTCAAAATCATGTTTAAAAGGAGTTATTTTAAGCGTGCTTTCCATTGATGACACTCTGTTTTTCTCTCAGTGTACACATCTTTCAACACTTTTTGTCCCAAGAAAATTTCTATAAAATAAATTGGATTACATATGATCGAAAGCTGAAGCATGACCAGAAATCGATAGAAAATAACGAGAACGATGTATTGGTATCTTCTTCATTCCAGTGCTATGATTTTCTGCGCTATGCACCACACCATATAGCATAAAACGAATATGAATCGTAATTTTCGTGCAATTTTCAGTGCAATCACGTTTTGTGCTGACTATTTGATTTGCTCACGGATTCAACTTCTAACATCATCATGTGTAAGCTCGGCTGAGAGTTGGAGTCTATACAGATACAGAACAGAATGCAATTCAATATTCATGGCTGTATAGCGTAAACATTCTTGGGATTTTCAAGGAAGGACTTGAGGCTCATCTTAATGAGGTTTGAAAAAATTTCCCGATTTTTAATTTAACGATTTTTCAAGGCGTCTTACGGAGAATTCCGTTGATTTTCTATATAGATGAGTCCTACTGATACAGTTTTTTTGCATTTCCATTTTGACACTGCATTTTCGAACGAAATTGCCAATGTTCGTACTTATATGGTTATTCAGTGCGAGTATCTTATGCAATTTAACAGAGCCAAATGACAAACTCGACGAACATGCCGACAGCCAATCGACGTGACGTGATGGCGCAGCAATAGATAAAATAAATTCAATTTTCCTATTTAAGAGGAATTTTCAATTTAATATTATGCTTTCGATTCAACAAGAAAGGCTTATATGAAGTCTGCAACCTAAGCGACTTGTCTATATTCGTTGCCTTTAGCCACTTCTTTGATCAAACACTATACACATCAATAATTATGAAGCCGGGGAACCTATAATCAAGGAGTTGAATTGCAAATAAAATGTATCTGTCTGTCGCAAGAAAATTGAAAACACCTTAAATAGGAGGACAGGTGGATAGATACGGATGTGTGTAGTTCTCTAACTTTATACGCACGTAGGTACTATGCAGTTGCAGACAGCGCTATTTGGGTGTTCAGAATATGTCATTTATGTGAAATTGCCTATTATAGGAATACATATTACAACAAGAGCACTCTTGTCTTGTCTATCGTATATCTGAGTGCAAACATTAGATTGATATTATGCAGGAAATGGAAATTGATTTGCACGCACAGGTTGGGCCGCGACCAGAAGCTCCTTTCTATAATAGCATAGAGTTGACGACCACAACCACCTTTCATTTTGCCTGATTGGAAAATTGACTTTTTAATGGAAATTCAGCACGAATTTAGCTTGAATTATTCAGCGACCGCGTTTTGGGTTTGGGTATATGAACTGAATTGGAAAGTATATGCCTCTTTTGATGATGGCTATTGATTCAGCCATACAGTTATGCGCTAAGAATTTGTATGATTTCAAAATTTAATTGCAAAGCCTACGTAAAATATCCTGAGCACTATACAGATCCATCGTCCTACTCAAATAAATCAGCACGCAATATATTTCATGGTATAGTGTCAATCAGAAATGGTATCTATAAAGAGCGATAAACTATATATGTACATATATAATTTTTAGCGACTATCTTCATCTATCTATCTTTAGGGACTAAAACAACGTCGTCTTCGTCTTCGGGGCTGTTATTGAAAGGTTTAGATCTCTTGTATCCCCGATCACAAAATCCCCAAACGCGAAATTCCCAAACACCAAATCTCAAAACATAAAATCCCAAATGCCTAGTTGATAAATATGGTTATCTACAATCTACAATTTATCCTCTATCATCGATCTACCATTTGCCATTTCCCATCTAACGTTCATCTACTATTACAATAATCTAAACAATCTCCGTGGGTGGCTAGCGTAGCGAGGGGGGATGACGAGCGTAGCGAGCAGGGGGCGAAGCCCTAGTGTCTGTAAATTTTCGAATGTTTGACGGGAGATAATGACGGCTAAATCTATCTACGTTCTGCGAAGAACGTTTTTAACACGTTTATTGTCTATGGATTACACGCGTTCCTCCCCGTTCACATCTATGAGTCATATGTGACTCATGCAACAAAGAGCAAACAAAAAAGATTTTCAGAAGGCAGACGAAGTAGTAATATAGATGAAGAAGAGTCAATCCGTAAACGGGCTTATAATAAATGTGAATTTTCAATTTAATGTTTTTTTTTTGTAATATTTCAATTTAGCGTTCACTTACAACGTTTAACAATAACAGTTTTGTCATATATCACTATGAAAAAAATATCAATTTTATCAATTATGAGTTTTGCGAAGGCTACTGACTGAATTTGAAATCCGCTAGGTCATAAAGCGGTCCATGAGTTGGTAAAGGTTCAGGCAAAGTTAAACATTTTCTTAACAACCGCTTCCCAAGAATATGGGGTTTACTTGCGCGGCCGTTATAATTCGCAAGATCTACAGCCACAGTTCGATCAGGAAGATGAGTGAATGAATAACTCTTGCCTTCGTCGGTAAGGCGGCTACGGTGATTTTACTACACTAAACCATTCATTTCCCCTTTATGTTTAGTGATTGATTTAACAAGTAAGAAATGGCGAAGGAAAACCAACACGTTGGTTGCTTTTGGCGGTTTTTTTTTCGATCTTCATCTATCAAATAGATGACTCAGTGCATGTTTCCCTTTGTTGAAATTGAGCGGTGTATGATTGAAATCCATAATGGAGTAGTCTTCTCACGTGCTTATCTTGATTTTTTGTGATTAAGGTGTCAATCAAAGAAGAAGGTACGAATCGCTGCAATAAATACAATACCTAAATCGATAAGCTTTTAAACTTATCTGAAAACATTTATTTTGCAAAATTAAGCTTTAAAAGTTTAAAAGTGTCTATTTGTTTTACGAATTTTTAGTAAATTCCAGTGCTAAATTTTAGTCTCTAGCAATTCGTACACTTCTTGTAAATGCCTATTCAAAAACAGAACCATTATTCTGCCAAAAAGAAACAATTATTATTCCTAGGCAGCTATTAAATAAGTTATTATACTGTTTAGCCAGTACTGCAAAATGGCTAAATATCTATTTTACTTTTCGCCGCTGTATAATTATTTCTGCAAACAAGCACATACGTAATACTGAACTGAACAGCCTCCTCGAATAACCGGCTGGATATGAGCAAAACAGCAACCGAAAACGCAGCATCCGTCCATTGCAGGTTACATCTGCAATCAATATATGACATTTATGATGAAAAATAAAATCAGACACCATTAGCCTGCTTTCATTACATAACGTAATGTTTCTGGCTGCAGGCTCCGTATTTCGTCTTTGTTTCATCGTTTAGCTGTCTAATATTCCCACAGTAGTTTTTCTACAGAAAACGAAAACCGAAACGCTGGACCTAATTTTTAAGCATAAAAGCGGTAGGACCTAATATTTTCGCTGCTAAATAACAATCGATTTTTGACAAGAATAGAAAAAATCGATATTTTTATCATTACTTACCATATTTGGTTCTGCTGGATAGTTGGTTTGCCGACCACTGGCCTAGGCCCTAACTTGAAGAAATTATGACACACAGGGACTATTTCGTGTAGTGGTTAGGGCGCTCGCCTTTGAAGCACTATTTCGAGAGTTCGAATCACACTGTACACGAGCTACAGATTATGATCTCACTCAGATTCTCATTGAGTATCTATTTATGATTTATGGTAAATAGCAGCGCTAGGCCTGTTTGGTATTCAGACTTCAGTACCAGATATCGGTTTACTTTCAAACACCGTTTTTTCTGTTTTTCCAGCACCTGTTCGGCACCGTTTTTTTTGTCAGGTTTTTTCAGCATCTGTTCCGCACCGGTTAAGGTAATTTTAGACCGCTGATTCGGAACGCCAAACCTAAAAACAATTTTTTTTAGGTTGCCCCAGAATGTTTATTCTGTTTTCTCGAGAAATACTCATCAAATCGGCCCGGTAGAAACCCTGAGGTCATTTTGGGTCGCTGGTACCGCTGATGGTAATCGGAAACCCATATTTGAAATCAGCGACTCAAAATTACCTTAAGGTCCTGCGTCCGTGATCTCAAATATGTTTTCGCCGCGCACACTGTATTACACTATATTTCATTATTATATACGTCAATGCGAAAAAATAGGGGTACCATTCTGGGGCGGGCTGCACCAAAAAAAAAATCTTGTTTTTCACCTCAACTGTGGAATTGGGGACACAAAATTACCTTAGTATTTCTGTCACGCGGACTGAACGAGTATTTCCCGAGAAAACAGGGGTGCCGTTCTGTTGCGAGCAACCGCAATTTTTTTTCTTATTTTTTACCTCAAAATTGGAATCAACGATCCAGAATTATTTTAGTGTTACTTGCCACGCCAATTGGACGAGTATTTGCCTGAGAAAACAGGGGTACCATTCTGGAGCGGGCAACCCCAAATATATTATTATATTATATTATATTTCTTATTTTTGATCTCAAAACTGGATCGCTGATTCCAATTTTGCCCGCCCCAGAATGATATCCCTATTTTCTCGGGAAATACTCACCCAGGAATTAGCGACCCAAAACTACTTTAGTGTTTCTAGCCACGCCAATTGGACGAGTATTTCTCTGAAAAAATCGGGGTAGCTTTCCGAATGAATAAAGTTTTAAAACAGATGAAAAAAGAAAAAAACAGAAGAAAAACATGCTAAAATGCGGTATAAAAACCTGACATTAGTTCATTGGGTGTTGAATAGGTGCTAAGAAATACTGAACAGATGCTAAAAAACTGAAAAAAAAAACGGTACTGAACAGGTGCTTAAGAAGCCTGAAAAAGACCGGTACCGAACAGATGCTAAAAACCTGAAAAAGACCTGTAATGAACAGGTGCTAAAAACAACCGCTGTTGCAAAAACGGGTTTGGCCAATGGTTGAAAAAAAACAGCATATTGATACTTCAAAATATTGGCAGCGGTGTTTATTAAACACCGGTTCAACGGTTTACGGGTGTTAGGAACAAGCAATGAAGAAAAAAATTAAACGAAATAACTGAAAATAAAGGAGACAATTTGCTTTTATGAACAATGAGCAGTAGCGTAGGAAATTTAATGTTTGGGGCTGGTATGATTTAATACTTATTGGGTTATTATTATTATTATTTTGTTCCTGCAGCAAAGTCGTAGTCGGTTCCTTTTTAGATTTCCTTATTCATTGGGTACAGGCCTAAGCATGGTAAAGGGTGCTGTTATTCACGACACTATACAGAAAGATGTCTACCTATAGATTAATTGAATAAGATTTAGTCGCTTTCGGGTCTTAATTAATCTTGAGCAGAAACGCGTTTTTTTTTTTTTTTTTTGCCTCACAGAAGCTTCTGCCCCGGGACAGGGCTTCTCGGCATCACTTTACTTACTATGCGTACGTAAGTGACTAATCAATCAATCGAGTGTAAACTCTAGCAGATCGATAAAATAAAATCTAAAACAAAAAATAAATTAATAAGGAAATTTATCAAAATAATTTCTTTTAAAAATTAATTTGTTAATGCAATTAAAATTAACTAAGTCCTTCAAACTGTTATAAAGAATTATTGACCTTGTAATTGGTTCGTTAAGACCATAATTTACTCTATGATAAGGCTGAACAAGAAGGTTGTTCCGCCGTAAATTGTGAGGAATAGTTCTGACTTCAAAGTTATTTAATATATCTTCACAAACAATATGAGAGCAAAACAGATCTCTAATGAACATAGCGTTTAAAAGCTTGTAAACCCAATAAGGAACAGCGAGTTTTATATTCTGGCCAGCCAATTTGATAAATAGCAAACCGTGTAAAATTGTGTTGAATTCTTTCTATACGCTCGATATGAACCTTATAGAACGGATTCCACACAATAGAACAATTCCAAATGCGAGCGAACGAAAGCTGTAAACAATATTTTTAAGGTAAAAGGATAATTAAATTCACGAGCGTTACGTTTAACAAATCCTAACATACAATTCGCTTTTGAAATAATGTAATCAATGTGTTGTCGAAATGAAAGATCATGGTCGAAAATTACACCAAGATCCGATATTTCGGCAACCCTTTGCAGAACACTACCTGTTAAGGAGTACTCAAAGAAGATCGGAGTTTTCAATTTATATATGCTAAGTACTTTACATTTACTAACATTTAAATTTAAATTATTATTAAGGCACCAAATTTGTAGTTTTTCTAAATCGGATTGCAAGTTAAGACAATCACCTATATTGCGTATTCTCATTGCGATTTTCATATCATCGGCATACTGCCATACACGCACGAATTTAAAATTTTGTATGATATCGTTTACGAAAACTAAAAAGAAAAGTGGTCCTAAATGGCTTCCTTGCGGAACTCCTGACGAACACTTTATGAAAGAGCGCGATGTACAGCCATTCAACTTTACCAACTGCGTCCTATCCGTTAGATAGGATTTCACCCAGCTAAGAAAAACCGACTGTATACCTAAATTTTCTAGTTTCTTAAGTAAGATATTATGATCTACTCTATCGAAAGCCTTCGAGAAATCGGTATAAACCACATCAACCTGCATTCCCTGCTCAATACCATCTGCAACAAATTTAGTGAATGATACCAAATTTGTTGTAGTTGATTTTCCTTTAATCCATGTTGACATGGTGATATTAAACGGCTAATTAAAACATCTATTTTATTTTTAACGGGGCATGAAATATAGTTTACGACCGATTACCATACCTAGCAAGGATATATACAAAATTTCATAAAAATCGGTCCAGCCGTTTCGAAAAGATCATATCCTTAAGCCTGTTCGATTTCATTTAGTACACGTTTAAAGCTTTAAAGCGAATGAATCGAGTAGGTTTAATTACTTACTGTACAAAATAGAAAAATTACAATAAAAAGAAGAGGAGGGCACTTCGGGGCATAAAATATAGTTTACGACCGATTACCATACCTAGCAAGGATATATGCAAAATTTCATAAAAATCAGTCCAGCCGTTTCGAAAAGATAATATCCTTAAGCCGGTTCGATTTCATTTAGTACATGTATAAAAATTTAAAGCGTATGAATCGAGTAGGTTTAATCCCTTACTGTACAAAATAGTAAAATAACGATAAAAAGAAGAGGAGGACACTTCGGGGCATGAAATATAGTTTACGACCGATTACCATACCTAGCAAGGATATATACAAAATTTAATAAAAATCGGTCCAGCTGTTTCGAAAAGATCATATCCTTAAGCCGGTTCGATTTCATTTAGTACACGTATAAAAATTCAAAGTGAATGAATCGAGTAGGTTTAATCACTTACTGTACAAAATAGTAAAATAACAATAAAAAGAAGAGGAGGGCACTTCGGGACATGAAATATAGTTTACGACCGATTACCATACCTAGCAAGGATATATACAAAATTTCATAAAAATCAGTCCAGCCGTTTCGAAAAGATCATATCCTTAAGCCGGTTCGATTTCATTTAGTACACGTATAAAAATTTAAAGCGTATGAATCGTGTATGTTTAATCACTTACTCTCACACAAAATGGAATTTCGATATTTACCACCACTTCCTTTGATATTTTTAAAAAATGTTTGGTCCATAAACCTTCTCCAATATAAGACGGATAAAACAAAAAAAGAATCATCCAAATCGGTCCAGTGGTTTAGAAGTTTACTGGCAACAGACACAAATACACGTCCATTTTTATATATATAGATAAGCATTTCGAACAACTTCGGTATTGCTGATAGTTTGGCTATGGGTCTATAGTTATCAATAAGATGTTTCGGACCCTTTTTGTGAACAGGGGTTATGTACGAAACTTTCCATTCATCAAGAAAAACACCTGAAGGCAAGGACAAATTAAAAATAAAGGCTAAAGGACGACATAACGATTGCATGCAATTCTTCAAAAATATATTAGGAATGCCATCAGGTCCGGCCTGAATACTAACATCAAGATCACGGAAAGCATTCAATAGGTCAGCCTCAGAAATCTCAAGAGCAAGGTCCTCCTGAGCTATCCGAGGGACCAATGCACTGTGGCTTGGCTTGGTGTTAGTACATATTCATTTCTGGTGAAACGGAGTCTGGCACTTCGTAAACTGAATTGAAAAATCTAGCAATATAAGGGTATATTAACTTTGTCATGAAGTTCGCAACGGATAGAAGGAAGCACCTCTCCGACTATGTATATAAAATATATTGTATATTGATCAGTGTGACGAGAGGAGTCGATTGAGCGATGTCCGTCTGTCTGTTCGTCTGTTGTAACGCAAAGTAGTCCCTCAGTTTTGAAGCTATCGGTCTGAAATTTTGTATGCAAGTTTCTTTTTAGTGTACGCTGTATATACACTGCGCGACAAATGCTTAGGTTCACACACATTTCCTTCCAGGAAACGGTAAAAAAAAAGTTTACCGGTTCAAGAAATGTTATTTTCGAAACTATTTAATATCACAAATAAAATGGATGGACTGAGGCCCTACAGGACATTCTCCTTAAATTACAGTAATTGATTTCATTCAAAGAGTTTTTTTCCACTGCGACAATTGCTTAGGTTCAGGGACGATTTTACCGTTATACTTAATGTTTTCGCTGAAAAATATTTCAGAAAAGTGTCAAGCAGGAGAAATACAAAAAAACAAGAGAATTTTTTGTTGTTTAATAGTGTTTATTTCCGCCATTTTTATTTATAATTTTATAAAGCCTTGAAGGTAGGGAATTGTGTAAAGAATGCAGCACGGATAGCGGTATTTTAGACCGAGCTGTCTTAATTCCATGAATTAACTCTCTTTTAGGGTTTTACTGTTTACCACTACTGTAAACCTCCCGAACAAGCCACCCCCAAATGTTTTCTAATGTGTTAATGTCAGGGGAGTTGGGCACCCGGTCTAACAAAGTCACGTTTTCCTCGAAAATAAACGATTTAACTACCCTCGCTGTATGAATTGGGGCAAGAACATGTTGCAATATCCAATGGTCGCCTTCGTCCATAACATTTATCTTAGGGATATCCTCTTCTAAGAGCGGTTTATAAGATGAACTCGTTTGGCGACCTCGTAGGATGACCAAGACGATAGTTCCATAATATGATATGGCTCCCCATACCATAACGGAACCTATTCGGGAGTGATGGCGTGACAGGTACATAGGTTCCTTCCTAATATCATGATAATAGTAAGAGAACCCATTTGGAGCGTCCACACAAAACCGTTTTTCATCCGTAAATATTACCTCTCCACTGCGATGTCCAGTTCATGAATCTTGAGGCGAATTCCAGGCGCTGTAGGCGATGCTGCGGGGTTAAGGCTGGTTTTTTCTTTAACCATAAACGTTTCAAACAAGAAGAAGATCTAAGAACTCGTTGGATGGTCCTCACAATTGTTGATAACCCCAAATTCTCCCCATGCTTACGCTCAGTAAGGGACGAATTCGAGGCTTATCTTAAGAAACGTCGCCGTAATGCACCGGAAATCGCTTTTTTCTGCCTCCTGCGTATCGTCGGCCATAATTTTCACTATCTCGTATAAAATTACTTGGAACGTTCGAGCTCCGCAGAATCCATATTGCCATTTGTCCGTTTGAATATCCTTCTTGCTTTAGTATGGAAATTGTCGCCTTTTCCTCGGCAGAAAGTTGCTTTCCTTTTGACATTATCCACTATACGACTCACAGAGTTTAACGCGAAAAAAATGTTTACAGAAACACTTCTCACCAGGACGAGATAACTCTTTAAAGTAAGTAAATCTATACAATTGTCGCAGTGGAAATTGCGATTTTCATTTTAAAAAATTCCGTTAGCTATGCGAGTTGCTTGATAGAGTTGCAATATTTATTAAAATAACCGTTAATTGAGAGAGCATTATTTAAAAATTATTTCTGATCAGAGTACATAGAAATTATATAATTCTAAAGGAAAATATCCATGAACCTAAGCATTTGTCGCGCAGTGTATGTCAGAACGAATGGAATCGGAGCATGGCGTCGTGGGGCTATCATAGAAACCAACCTCTGACAAGTAGGTTCTTCTAAGAAAAACTTTTTTCTTTATGTACCAATCTTAACCAAATTTCATTCAAGTGTGTTTCTAGTAAAGTTTCAAAACATATCTAAGGACGGATGGAATCGGAACATTATGTCATACGGCTGCCATACGAACCAGCCCCTGACAAATAATTTTTTTTTCTTTTCAATCCGACTTTTACCATACTTTACCCAAATGTGTTCGTAGTAAAGCCACAAAACATATCTAGGAACGGATGAAATCGGAACATTACGTCATTGGGCTGTCATACAAACCAACTTCCAAATATGTATTAGGTTTATTAGATTTTTTTTCCTTATCCACCGTCCAGTTTGTCCATCGTGGGACAGCACAAGTATGCATACTCCAGCGAGTTGCGGCATCTGGTGAGAATTGCAGCGCGCCATGTAATACTAGTTCGAAACCGACTCGAAATGCACTCTGTGTGCCGCAACTCGCTGGAGTATGCATCCTTATTGAATCTTAACCAAAATGCATCCAAGTGTGTTCCTGGCCTCCTCGACGCATCCAGGAACAGATGGAATCGCAACACGTTATAGGGCTGGGGTAGAAATTTTTAACACAAAAGGAGCTTAAGTTTCATTCAAATGTGACGGGTATTCAAATTTCGCCCGCGTCCGAAATTAGCCTCGGTCTCGTTTTACTTATGGTTTTCGAAAACTAAACAATTGGTTTTAATATACGAAAACATTGATGATTGATCTCTATTTAATTTTTCGTATAATTTCATCATTGCTTTGAAAATTTCAATAAAAGCCACTATCTCCAAACATCAAAAGATATTCAACATTGTGCATATAATTCGATAAATATTTACAACCGCACCAAATTTGTACACACATACAAAATAACTATCCGAGTTGTACTTGTATCGATGCATACTATGGGAAAAGCCACAACAGGAAACATACCAAGAAAAAAAAACGATTCGAAAATTTGATTTTCCTTCAGCTTATTTGTCATAAAGTTCGTTTTTGGGGAAAAAAACACCCTTAGTGGGAAATTCACTTCACATGATATTTTATCGCATTTTCTCGTCGCCATGGACCAATCAAAAACGGAATGGTAAATACAAAAAAAAAATATGAGAAGAAGAAAAGGAAAAAGATTCTGCAGCGCTCTATCCAGTTTGATCCTGGATGATGCTAATATCTGACTCTGTACCGGGACACATCACATATCATCAGAGAGTAATAGGGTAAAATTCCAATACTTATTGACATTTTAAAGCATATGGTGAAGACAAGTCGTTGTATGTATATGGAGCCCATATATGTCGAGCAGAAAATCGTATATAATATGAATATGTATATATCTGCAACAATGGCGGTGAAAAAAAATAATCAATAAAAATCTATATCGCATACTCTTTGGCAAGGGGGCAAATCGATATTTTTCTCTCTCCAAGTACATAATAGCATAGCAATAGCATGTGCCAGATTTAAAGAAGCCCAATAGATATCATAGCCGGAAGAGTGTATGTATATGTATGAGTTCCAATCTATAACGCAGAAATTTCAAGAAAATATTATCTGTAGACCTGAATAGAACAGACAAGGGCTTTTCGATCTTGTATCTTAATGTTTTGAAAGGAAAATTGTCCGGATGCTATTACTTATCGAGGAGAAGCTAATACTAATGAGGCAAAGAACGATGAAGTAGCAATTTATTGGAAAGTATATGTAGAGAGCAAGAAGCTTTGCAATACAATAGACAATTGAGGGAAATAATGACGCTTATTGAGATGATATTGATCAATTCATCTTCTATAAGGTTTCTGTGATTTATGAGTGGCATTAGATGTTGACTTTTGAATAATTAGGGGGCTGGGACTAGACAGTCCGTCAGTGTAGCCGCAGCGATTCTTCAAATTGCTAATCAGGAGGGCGTATCAAAATGATTATGGAGGAACACTGTTGCGAGTAAATATGGACCGCTACAAGTTTTCCGTTACATGCAGAATAATTCTACGGAAAAAAATTATAGTGATTGATAGTATGGTAAAGGACCATAACCTTCACCTAGTCCTTGTGGATGCATGCTCCATGGATAGTCTAATTGAATTGAAGGAAAATTTTAATCTGAAAGGCAAAGAGTCCAGTGTGCTGCAAACACTCCCGACTTTTACTTTAACTATAACTTTTAACCACTTTCAACAACAACGACAAGACAAGCCGGAAACTGTTTCAGGAATTGATTAGTTCCGAAACCCTCCAAAACTGATCAATTTTTAACTCATTGCCGGACACAACGGCAAAATTTGACACGATTTGTATGTCAAATGCTCAAAATTGGACAAGGGTTAAACTCCATAGGTACAATTAGTGAATTATAGTTCGCTACCCATGTTCGTTATAGCACTATATCCCGACATCCGTCCGGTCTCTGCCTCCTGTATCGTTGACCTCCTATTGTCGCAGTCAGGCGAACTTGTCCTCCAGTTTCGCAAGCCCAGCATCTAGTCCTCCTCTACTGATTGCTCCCGTTAATGCTCTCAGTTGTCAACGCAATCTGGCTTCGTCCACACTTTGCGCGTTCAGCCTTTGTATACATGTTCCGCCCATAATCGTTGCAATTTCATGATTTTCGACACTATAGGCACTGCGACCACTCACTGGGCTATTGTACTGTTGTCCCTACTTTGGTTAGATGAATTCATCTAACCCACTACTCTTAAAAAAAAATCGATTTAGCTTGCCTATATATTAGGCAATATCCAATTCGAGGGGAGACACAATGCCAAAACTTTCCAGACGGCACCAGGCTAGCCTCTCACACCACAAAGAAGCTACAGTTCGAGTTGACGTCGTTGACAATTTGCATTGTTTTTAAATGGCAATTCAATCAGCAGTGCCCCGTGAGAAGCCCGCAAATAATCCTGGCCTTGATCGAAGAGCCTTGGCCTGTCGAAGCTCTGGAAGGGACTTAACTCTTTCCCACTCAATTATCTAGTTATTCAATGTCCGCGGTGGTATCTCCTAGAAGGGTTTATTTATTTATTAAAAGTTAAATACAGCTTATATAAGAGCACTGGCGACTGAGGCCTTAGGCTTTAAGTGCTTTAATTGCACCGTGGCTTCAGTAAATATTGCTATTTTCCTATTTGTATGACCACGTTTCTATTGGAATGAATAGATAGTTATCTGAGCCACTGATTCCTGCAGCAGAACCCGTATCGGTATTTGAGCCGTCCGTGTCAAATATAATCGTAATGGGGTCGAGTATGCTCTTACCTGATCAGTCCATTCCTCTCTCGTCCAGATCGCCGCTATATGTAGAGTGGTGGAAGATTAGGTTCTCGACATCTTCCGACAGGCCAGCCTTTGAATTTTGTCCAGGTGTAAACTGCCCTCCGGGTTGGGAGCTATTTTTCATCACACGACCGCCCCTGACAATTGTCTTGTATATCCAGAGTAGATGTAGCAACAACAACGCATTGGTCTCGGCGATGACACGATCCAAGATAGAGCTGCCTGTAGAAATATGCTGAGATATTATCGCCAAAACGGGCGATGTGCCTACACCGCGGGTCGAGCAACGCGAAGCCATGGAGCGGTATAAAGAACGCGGCAAGGAAGAAGATCCAGAGTAGATGTAGATTCAATAATTGCTATCTCTGAGACCACACTTAGCTGATTTTTCCAGAATAGTTTCTAATAAAAAGTGAGCCCCATATAAAGGGTGGTCCAACCAAAACGCACGATGTTAATTGTAAATAAAACAAAAAGTTTTCAAAGAATTATCTTAATATTTTGTCGTGATGATAGAAGGATCTATGACAATTATGTGTGAAACAAAATATCGACCAAATGCTCGCCACGGCTACGGTGGCATACTTCTATCCGATGGTCCATATTTTCAATGACTCTGCGACATAATTGAGGTTGAATATCGTTAATGTGCTGAATTATCTCATCCTTTAGCTCTTGAATTGTTTTTGGCTTATTGACGTACACTTTTTCTTTTAAAAATATCCCCAGAGAAAGAAGTCCAACTGTGTCAAATCACAGGATCGTGGCGGACAATTAACATCGCCAAGACGAGAGATAACACGGCCATTGCATTTCTTCTGCGAAGGAGCCATTGTTTCGTTGGCTGTGTGGCAAGTGGCACCATCCTGTTGGAACCACATATCGCCCAGGTCCATATCGTCAATTTCTGACCACAAGAAGTCCGTCATCATCTTGCGATAGCAAACGCCATTTACGGTAATTGCTTGGTCGTCTTCTTTTTCGAAGAAGTACGGCCCGATGTCGCCGCCAGTCCAAAAACCGCACCAAACCGTCACTCTTAATGGATGCATCGGCTTTTCAACAATCACTCGTGAATTCTCATTTGACCAAGTTCGGCAATTCTGTTTATTAACGAATCCAGTGAGGTGAAAAATCACCATTCACTTCTGTCTGTTCAACGAACCATTCGGCGTGTTGCCGTCGCTTGAAATGGTTAGTACGCTTCAGCTTTTAAGTCAATTAAAACTTGTAAGCGTGTAAATTCAATTCTTTATTCAAAATTCGTATCAGTAATTTTCGTGAGATTTTCAATTGGTAGGCACGACGACGATTCGAGGTTGACGGCTCTCTTCTGCCACACTATCGAGAACAATGTTTTCCGCAGAACTAATTGGGCGAGCATGCACAGGTGATTTCACATTTCCTACAGATCTGGTTTGCTGAAATTTGAGCACAATTCTCCCGATTGTGGACACATTTGTTCGATTATGCATCACGAAGTGCACGAAATGCATTTTAATTTGAACGCCCATTTTCGTAAAAGGCTTCGACAACCTTAACGCGCTGCTCAATTCTGTACTTCTCCATGGTTGAATTTGTCAAACACTGAAAGAAAGAAATGTCGAATTAAGTTAGGCGAAAAACATTCATCGTGCATTATGGTTGGACCACCCTTTGCTTGACACTCTGGCATGGTCAATTTTATTATTTATTATATTAGATTTGGGAAAGGCCTAGGACGGCTTGCTTCCCGGGATAGGGAGTGCCACTTTGAAACCACAAGTGTTCCCCAATTTCCAATTTTTTGGTCTTGGCGTATTTCCACGTCAAATTTTCGAATTTACATATCATGTTGACAGTATTTCATTATAAAGTGACGAATTTCCATTTCACGTTCACAAACTACTGAATTCCATTCCAAATTTACAAAATTCAATTCACGAACTTTCATGTCAGATTAACATATTTCCAGTTAAATCTGAAGAATTTTCATTTCAAATTTATGAAATTTGAAATCTTGTTGGCAAATTTCCATTGGTGAATTTTCAAATCATTTTGACGAATTTTCAAACCATTGATGCATTTCCATTTCTAATTGGTGAATTTGCCAATTTCCAGATCAAATTTACGAATTTCCATTTGAAATGAGTCGTGCTCGTTGGGTTTTCCACTATCATCCTCCGAATTTCGAACATTGTTGTTTGGGAGTTAGGGTTTTGCGATAAGGACTCAGATCGGTGTTAGGTTTAGTGTTTTTGTTTTTGGAAACTTTGTTCATTGTAATCCCACCGAGTAGCCAGAGAAAGGGATAGTCCATCCCACCAGAGCCTCCCATGATATGGTACGGCTAGATAGTACCGGACGTCACCTGGTATCCGTTGGCGGGGGAAGATGTCCAAACACGCGATTGTTTGGACATCTTCCCCCGATGGGCACGGGTCGCATAACACCCCGGGGGGAATTATGACAAATTTAGCATCCTAGATTAATGTCTAAAAACTTATAATCAAAGCGCGAACAATTAAGATTACCCGATGGAACATGGTTTACCGGTCGACAGGGCTACAGCCTTCCAGGCAATTTTCCGAAAAATAATTTTGTATCTAAATATTCAGCATATCAAAATCCAGTACATAGGGGATACTACATAATCCCGAAAAAAATCCCGCCTGCTCATAATCCCGTGTTTTACCAAAAATCCCGCTTTACATTATCCCGATATTACTGAATCCCGCCATTGTAAAATCCCACCCACAGAGGATACTTAAGTCTCGACAGGGATACCGCATTACATTATCCCGACATGCCTAAATCCCGTCACTTAAAAAACCCGCCATTACCAAATCCCGCTACATCAAAATCCCGTCCACTAAAAACCCCGCCATTTTAAAACCCCACTAGTGGATAGTGAAATAATCCGCCAATAATTATTTTCATTGTTTAAAAAAATCTTATGTTATGGGACTCCCAGCAGTTAATGCGATACTTTCTCATAAATCCGTCCGAATATTTACTTCTTAGTTCGATCAAGATGATAATTTAGCACAGAGCAAGGCTGTCATACAGGGAATTCTTAGGTCTCGACTACCGAAAGACCAGACCACCTATTTTTTAAATTAATTCATTTGGTCCATGGGTCTCCGAGAATTAAGTATTCCCATGCGAGGAGACCCATTTATTTTAACGGTGAATATGGTGGCGCTTTTTAATTTCCCGTCATGGAAGGTTAGTACTCTTTCATAAATGGTGCGCGCAATTTTTGAAAGAATACTTACCTATGACGGGATATTGAAAAGCGATATTTTGAATTAAAAGCGGGTTATTGAAATGGCGGGATATTAAGTTGGCGAGATTTTGATTAGACGGAATTTCAATTAAGCAGGATTCTAAAGTGGCCGGGATATTGGAATGGTGGGATAATGAATGTCGGGATTTTGAAAAACGGGAATATGATGGGCGAGATATCGTATCCAAACCAAAAAAAAACATTCAGCATATCAAAATCTAGTGCATAGAGGATACGTACATAATCCCAAAAAAAAAAAAATCCCGTCTGTTCATAATCCCGCGTTTTACAAAAAAATCCGCTTTACATTACTCCGACATTACTAAATCTTACCAATTCAAAATCCCACCCACAGGGGGTACTTAGGTCTCGAATACCGAAAGACTAGACCACCTATTTTTTTCAAATTAAGTCATTCGGTGGCTCAGTGGTAGAGATGTCACTCTCTTTGAGTTGCCGGAGCGTGGGTTCGAATCCCACTGTGGCCGTGGATGTTTGCGTTGTCCACCTCTCAATCCCTTACCCTAATTTCCTATGCTTGCATTAAAGGGTTATCCCCTAAAAAAAACCTGGGCCGTGGGTATCCGAGAATTAAGTATCCCAATGAGAGGTAAATGTGGTGGCGGGATATTGAAAAGCGGTATTTCGAATTGCGGGATATTAAGTTGGAGGGATCTTGATTAGACGGGATTTCAATTGAGTGGGATTTTTAATTGACGGGATATTGAAATGGCGCGATTGTGAACGTGGGGATATTTAAAAAGGGGAATATTATGGGCGGGATATCGTAACCAACCCAGTGCATAGACTATAAAACTCACGAGGTTTTGTATTTTTTCCTCTTCTATCTATTCTAGAGAAATAAAAATCTTAAGACTTATCCTTATTTTCAAGAGTTGCCTAGGCCATAGTAGTCTGATCTCCAAACTAGCTTTTTAAGAATCTCAGCGTACATTGTTATTTTTATAAAGTATGAGAAATAACAGGAAAACAAAAAATGGAGGATGGCAAATTGAAAACGGAAAATGAAAAAAGAAAATTTGAAACTGAAAAAGAGAAATGGGCAATGAAAATGAAAAAAAAGGAAAATTGAAAATAAACGAGACCGAGGCTAATTTCGGGCGCGGCCGAAATTTGGATACCCTTCGCTCCCCTCGGGCTAAAAGTTTTTTTCGGGCGTACCTACGACTTGTATTTATTCCCCCCCCCCCCCCCCCTCTTCCCATTCTTTTCCTTCCGTCTTCACAAAAGTTCCGTTGCGTCGACAAAACAATATTTGTGTGGGGTTTGGCTGAAATAAGTGGGCAAATAAAAATATTTACTCAGAAAATTTTATTGGGGGATGCGGGTGCATAGCCCCATAGTATGATACCATTTGTTTTGAGCTTTTTTGTTGCTTTGATAAAGACATATTAATTCAAGCTTTTGTGAAATTCGTGTACAAAATGTTTCTTAGAAGAACCAAAATGGGGGGTTGGGTTTGTATGGCAGCCCCATGGTCCGATTTGATCCATTCTTACATATGTTTTGTGTCATTAATAAAAACACATTTGTGTGAAATTTGGTTGAAATTGGTGCATAAATAAAAAAGTTTTTCTTAGAAGAACCTAATTTGGGGGGTTAGGTTCGTATGGCAGCCCCATTATCCGATTTTACCAATTCAAACATACAAACTGCCTGCAGCAATAAAAAGCAATTCAGCAAAATTTCAGCTTCATAGCTTTTAAATTGGCCGAGTAAAACGCGTTGCAACAGACGGACGGACGGACAGACTGACATCGCCCAATCGACTCCCCAAGTCATGCTGATCATTCCTTCAATGCATCACAAACTTCATGACAAAGTTAATATACCCTTTCACTCTATGAGCGAAGGGTATAAAAATGGGAGATGTAAGATGGAAAACGAAAAACGGAAATGTGAAAAGCTGAAAGTGGAAAATTTAAATTTGAAAATTGAAAGTCGGACATTGAATATTGAACAGAGTGTTGACTGTTGTTCAATGTTTTAAACATATACTACAAAAATAGATACATATATGCAATGTCCCAAAAAACAACAAGTTGGAAAGGCGTCCGCCAAAGAAAAATTGACTAGTTGCAAAAACAAATTGATATCACCTCGATCCGCTAGACATATCCAGTGTTGCATATCCCGTAAGGGGGAAGATAAAGGTTGAAAGGCTTCGGCTAATTCCTATATCTTCTTCAGTTGTGGCATAACTGCGGACCCTTAGCTATGCAGGAGGAGTTTCATAGGAAAAGGACTTCGGCCAATTCCTATGTCTCTCTACGGGGCGTTACTTTCCCGCATTATCCGAGTAACCGCTGCGCCTGAGTGCTGCATTAACATCTGCAGCGTCTCAGGTTACTTAACGTGATAGGTGACAGAAAACATTTAAGTCAACCACTAAAGCAGCATCTTCGAGGCATGCCCATGATGGCCTTTACTCAACGATTAAACCCTATCATGGTTTAGCGATGTGCCGACAACTCATCCTAAGAAAAACTTCAAGTCAAGAAACCTGAAACAAAAGCCTCGGAATGGACGGATACAAAACAACGACGACCCCGCAAACGAACAACTGATTTCTCTTTCGGATCCTGGAATGTACGCTCCCTGAATAGACCGGGGGCCTTAAGGGCCCTCCTGGATCAGGTAGAACAATACAAGCTGAGCATAGTTGCAATCCAGGAAACTAAATGGCTCAAAAGCGAGATTAACGACCTCAATTCGCACACTATTTTTACGAGTGGTAAAGAGGAGGGCAACAAGGAGTTTGGAGTAGCTTTCATTGTGAATAAGCAGCTCAAGGACCACGTTATCGGCTTCAAACCCATCAACGAGCGGCTATGTGCGATCCGCATTAAGACCCGTTTCGCTAATCTCTGGCTCATTAATGCGCATGCCCCTACAGAAGTAAAAGAAGACGCGATTAAGGACGAGTTCTACAACGACCTAGAAACACTCTTCGACTCACTTCCATCAAACGACGTTAAGCTGCTGCTAGGAGACTTTAACGCCAAAGTCGGAAATGAAAGCTGGCATAGGGGAACTACTGGAGGTCATAGCCTCCACGACGAAAACAACAACAACGGTCAGCGACTTATCGACTTCGCGAGCGGCAGAAACCTGGTAATAAGCTCTACATGCTTCCCTCATCGACGAATCCACAAGCAGACCTGGAAGTCTCCAGATGAATACACTGTGAACCAGATCGACCATGTACTGATCAGCAAGAGATGGGCTTCTAATGTCCTAGATGTTCGATCCTATCGAGGAGCCAACTGCGACACCGATCACTATTTGGTGAAGACGACCTACAGGTGCAGAATCTCTTCGGTACACCTATCGAGAATCAACCCTGCCAAGATCTTCGAGGTTGACAATTTGATTGATGATGTCACGGCGGCTGCGTATACAACAGCACTAGAGGAAAAACTGTCGCCCATGCTTGATGACATCAACAATTTAGGCATCCATGAGTTCTGGGAGGAGCTCAAAGACAGCATCAAGGGGGTCGCAGAAGAGGTCGTGGGCTATAAAGGCCGGCGCAGACGAGCAGACTGGTTCGACGACGAATGCAGGGCCTCGATTGAGGCGAAAAATGAAGCCTATCGCCAATACACACAACGCGCATCCCGAGCCAAAAAAGAAAGATATAACGAGCTTCGGCGAGTATCTAATAAGTTAATTAGACGTAAGAAACGCAAACATTTTGACGAGCAGTTACAGCAAATAAACCAAAGATTAGCCAGTAAGAACATTAGACAGGCGTACAAACTTATAAATAATGTTAAGAACGGATATCAACCCAGGACAAGCCTATGTAAGGACAAGGATGGTAACATCATCAGCGACATCGAAAGCGTCAACAAACGATGGGCCTCGCATTTTGAAGAGCTCCTCAATGCACCATCAACATCCCCCGCGGAGCCAGCTCTTGAGCAGTTAGCCGAACCAGGCCCTCCCGTTCTACCCCCAACAGTAGAGGAGGTGATTCTTGCCATACAGTCGCTTCAGAATAATAAAGCGCCCGGCGCTGACGAGATCCCAGCAGAACTGCTGAAGCATGGTGGAACGTGCCTGACCAACGCTATACATGTGCTACTGCTGAAAATATGGAACGACGAGGAAATCCCCGAAGATTGGCGCAAAAGCATAATCTGCCCAATCCACAAAAAGGGTGACAAGCTGAAGTGTGAGAATTACAGGGGCATATCATTAGTTTGTACGGCCTATAAGATATTATCTAAAATTCTTGAAAAGAGAATTAATCCGTACGCAGAACGAATCATTGGCGAGTATCAAGGCGGCTTCAGACCTGGTCGATCAACGACCGATCAGCTTTTCACAGTGAAGCTACTACTCCAAAAGTGCTGGGAATATAACATCGACGTATACCAAATCTTTGTCGACTTCAAGCAGGCATACGACAGTATCGATCGAAGTGTACTGTACAACATTATGCTGAATTTTGGTATACCGGCAAAGTTAGTGCGACTCACAAGGATGACGATGACTAATACCGTCTCGCAGGTCAGAGTGCAGAATCGACTCACTGACCTATTTGAAACTCGTACTGGACTCAAGCAGGGCGACGGGCTGGCGCCGACGCTCTTCAACCTTGCTTTGGAGTATGTAATTCGAGCCATGAATATGGACAGCAGCGGAACGCTACTCATCAAGTCGACTCAATTAGTAGCGTACGCCGACGATATCAACATCATGTCTCGAAGGTTGGGTGATGCAGAAAGCCTTCTGCATAACCTCAATAACGCCGCAAAGGAAGTTGGACTACATATCAACGAAAGCAAAACAAAGGCCATGATGCAATCGAAAACAAGGACGCCAGCAAATTCAAGCATCACAGTGGGGGACCTTAATATCGAGTATGTAGACAACTTCAACTATCTGGATTGTAACTTATCAAAGGACGCCAACGAAACTGACGAAATTAAGCGACGGATACAACTAGCCAATAAGACATATTTCTCGGTCCTCCCTATAATTAATTCGAAACTTGCGCACAGGAACACGAAGCTCCGCGTGTACAAAACGATCATCCGACCCGTGCTATGTTATGGCTGCGAAACATGGACCCTCACCCAAGCCTCCGAAATTTTGCTAGACCGATTCGAACGAAAGGTCCTTCGGCGAATTTTCGGGGCCGTTCGCGAGCGAGACCAATGGCGTATCCGGTACAACCATGAGTTGTATCAATTGTACGATGAGCTGGAAGTATCGAAAATCGTGAAGCTTCAACGTTTGCAATGGGCGGGGCATGTACAACGGATGGACGATAATCGCATGCCAAAGAAAGTGATGAACGCACAACGAATTGACGGAGCGAGGTTGCGTGGACGACCGAGAGCTCGCTGGGAGAACTCCGTAGGTGAAGACGCCCACCAGCTGCTGGGCTTCCGAAACTGGAGGACGAGGTCACGTAACCGCGACAATTGGAGGTCAACGATTCAGGCGGCCAAGGCCCGACGTCGGGCTATCGTGCCACATTGATGATGATATCCGTATTTGTTGGATACAGTGGCATGTTGGGAGCTTAAACTGTAGATGGAATCTAGTATCCCTTTATCGTAATAATGTTAAGCCGGCCCCACACTGACCGGAGTGTGGCAATCACCGCACAAAAGACCGGTCCAATAATGAAACCTTGGATTCGTTCAACCACACTGGTGCTGTACGACTTTTGTATCAATGCTTTGCGCGGGGTTTGCCACACTCCGGTCGGTGTGGGGCCTTCTTTATAATATCGTCGTCGTATTTGCTGATTTTAAAGCTCCCACCAAAGAACATTGAAGATAGTCCGCGTACGCTCAGACTTATCTATTGTGTACAACCAATATGCAAAACTGGATATGGCTGGGGGATTGAAGTGATATAAATCCCTTTTTGCAGCTATTGAAATTTTCTTTGGCCGACATCTTTTCAATTTGTTTTTATTTTTTTGATAGAAATGTGGTTAGTCTTTGGCACAGTTCTCGCTACACGGTTTTCGATTCGCCGGTACAGCCAGCCTTGTCTGAATCAAGAATCCCACAGCAACTAACCCTCACAGTTCAGCCTTAACAAATGTGGCGTCTCTAGCGGCCACCGAGAGTAGGTACTGCGACCACTTCCAGTAATGGCGGTATTGGTTAGGGTCCGTGCTTTTCAGTCATAGTATCTCAGGTCGGATGATCGTTTTATACGCTGATAAGTGGCAGTGAAATCTATAAATATACAGTTAGGTTCGCCCAGCCTAGTTTCTGCAGATGTAACAAAGTCACAAGCAAAAAAAAACTCATTGCGAAATAATTTTCCCATCATTCATACTGTTTCTACTACAACTTTCGTTTAATCATACCGTGATACTTGGTACTAATCCCAATTTAATTTACTCGACTTTCATCCCATCCTCTGCCTTGATTTTTTCGCTTGCACAACATTATCATTTCTAAATCCTCGTAATCCTTTGCATTTACGTAAACTCATCACAGACTGCTTAGCCAACTGTAAAGGGTCTGCTAAATATGAATCGGAATAAGGTCAACTAATGATGTCGCAACGCGGAGGACACTCGAACATAAAGGCAAAGCTTTTATCTGAATGCTACTTGAAATTCATTTGTACATATACGATCGAAAAGTCGGAACATTCTATGATTATATGTATGTTGCACGAGTATCCTTTATGTGTTCAATACATGCTCGCAGCATCACTGATTTACGGGGACGAAACATTTTTCTACTTCTACATCAAAGCATCCGGCCTAGTACAACCCCAAGGCCGCGTTTCGTTCGTCACATCAAAGTCGTTGCAATTGATGATAAAAGCACGAAAAGGCGTTTCGTCAAACAGAGAAAACTTAGAAAATCAACTCCATCAATCACGTCGCCTCTTTTTCGTTTCTTCGAAGACTTTGTCTGTCACTGCATAGCGTCGAAAAGGAGTCGTCATTTCATGACTTATGTGTGTCTCTCACTTCAGCTTATCGTGACAGGGTTGTGAAATTCCTGTGCATATCAATGAACTCAGTGGGGGGCGGGACACTTCGAAAGTATTTTTTAATTTGCATATTTCGTTTGCAAGAGTTGCATGTGCGAAGAAGGGGTAAGGTGAGACACTCGTTTTGAAGCATTCCTTTTCAAACTCTTAATGTCATTCCCCACATTGTTTTCATATTTCACGAAATTGCCTATGCAGCCCGTTGAAGTAGTTCACGAAACCACAACGAGCCTTCTATGACAATATACATGCGTGTCAGGCAATCATTAAATCAAAGTACTCGCGAGAAGGAAATATATTCGTGTCATATATGCAAATAAAGACGAAAAAAAAAAACATAGCAGAAAAAGCTACAGTTCTAGTTGCTTATTATACTTATACAGAATGCACTTTACGAGCGCAATCTTCTTCATATTTGATGTGTGTGCCACATGCAACATAGGGAGACGTAGGAATTGTCGCTCGTCTTTTCAGCCATCTAGATCTATTTGGCTACCTAGATACCTAAAAAAGCCCTAGAGACAGTTCAAGTCATGACATCTGGCTGCGCTAGATCTAGATGCATATATCGTCCTCTTCTTGTTATTCATCATCTTTTCTAAACTACAGTGTACATATACACTACATATTTATGAAAATGTTTTATTTATGGCAATTTTGTTTTTTTTTTTCTTGTCTTTCAGGTGGACGGACAAAAGTATACGGGACAAGGTCGTAGCAAAAAGATTGCCCGTATCGAATCGGCCGCTGCAGCATTGCGTAGTTTTATACAATTTAAGGATGGAGCCGTACTGACACCACTCAAGCCTGCTATCAATGTGGACTTTACGAGTGACGAGCATTTGGAAAATGGTATTAAAAAACTTGACGACAATGATGAATTAGTTGCCGTTTATGAGCACATTCTAAAGCATGCTAAACCGAAAGATAATCTCGGCGCTCGTTTCGCAAGCAAGTGTTTTGATTTTTTATTTCATTTTTAATTTGCTTTTTTTGATTTTATTTTATTTACAGTTGTACAGAACAATTTGCAAGGTATTTGGAAATACACACACACACATTTCACACATTTTTGTACACTATACTCATCCAAACGCAAACTGACTCGAAAAGGATATCTTTTTCGCATGTTACGGCATCCGCACAGAGTCACATATTTTCCAACCACAAAACTCTGTCCTTGCAACATAGGCTATGATTTAGTGTTTTTTTTTATGTCCTTGTCCTTTGCACATTTTTGCACAATGTGGAATCTTATGAAGTTATGTTTGTTGAAAATTCTTTGCCCTCTTGTTTTCTTTTTGGAAAAGGTCTGCTTAACATTGCTTGCTTGCTTTCGAATTCATGTGAGGTTATTCCAAAATACAACATTTGAGTGCATTTTTCATATTTTTATATTTATATTGTGTAAGAAAAGTCATATGTACATACATTTCTTTTTCAAAAAGATAAGGATCGAATTTTGCGTAATACTTAATCAGGGGCAAAAAGCCTTGTAATTATGCAATCATATTACAGTGTCTTGCTTGGTTGAATGCTGGTGTAACGGTAAAATTAACTTTAAAATGATTTATATTACCCGCTGAAATATTCTGAATTAAAGCGAGCGAGCGTTCGGCAAAGAAGCGCATTGAGTAAAGACGGCTGAAGTGAAATCCGATCCGTATAGAACAAAAATTCAAAATTAAACTGTTTCCATTTTCACGAGTTTACAACAACGCATCGCTCATTAGTGTATGAGTCTGGGGTGTGGCCTTCGATTTGCACACATAAGCTGACCTTCGAGTGTCGTCGCCTTTAAGCAACGAACAATTTGAAAATATAATACTGAATGAATAGTCTAGGAGCCCGGTGCCGAAATACCTTCGTCATAAGGTAACCGGCTGAATTTATGTGCATGTGTTAGATCTCGACTCCCTTATACCGACAGTACCGGTCAGCCCAATTAGCGGTTCCTTCATCTATGCTGACCGCCTCAAAGATGCAAAAAATTACCCATATCTTCGTCATAAGGTTGAATTTATGTTCACACAATAGATTTCGCTTAACAGTATCAAAACAGAGTGGGCTGACCACTCTGAACCGGTTCCTAGACAAAGTATCCAAAATACCTCCTTAAAAATATATTTTTGAACATACTTTTTGTACATTATGTAACTGAATTTGTATTCATATGGCATATCTAAATTCACCATACCGAAATTGAGTAGGCTGAATACTCTGAACCGGTTTCTTAACCTGTTAAAAATAAGCAAACATTGACCAAGTACGAGGGTAGTCTGATAAGTATCCAGCCTCCCCGCCTGATGGGGTCAGTACGCAAGAGCAATTTACTATCGTATAGTACATTCTTCTAGACGGCAACTGTGCAAATTTCAGCCGGATCACACTCGTAGTTTTGCTTTGGCCGCGTGTGAAACCTGGAGTGTCCGCCGATTTTCGAAAAATGGAAAAAGAGCAATATCGATCGGTGATTCGATTTTTGTTTTTGGAAGGGAAATCGCGCAGCGAAATTAAAGAGCGTTTGGATGCTGTGTACGGTGACTCTTCTGCTTCGACGGCGACCGTCAAAAATTGGATTAACGAGTTTCAACGTGGTCGCAAGTCGGGTTTTGACGAGCCACGTCTAGGTGCCCCGAAAACGGTTAGCACGCAGGATAACGTGACAAAAATCTACGATCTCGTATTGGCAGACTGCCGATTGAAGGTGCGAGAGATAGCTGAGACAGTAGGCATTTCAAAAGATCGCGTGGGTCATATCCTGCATGAAATTTTGGGCATGAGAAAGCTGTTGGCGTCATGGGTGCCGCGTTTGCTCAGTCCGGACAAACGCGAGACCACTTCAAAGCAGTGTTTGACGCTGTTTAAGCGCAATCCGAAGGAGTTTCTGCGTCATTTCGTGACATGCGACGAAACTTGGATACACTGGTACACACCAAAGACCAAGGAACCTTCAAAAACAGTGGACTTCACTCGGCGAACGTGCTCCAAAGAAGACTGTCCCATCGACCGGAAAGGTGATGGCCAGCATTTTCTGGGATTCACAAGGTGTGATCCACATCGGCTACCTGCAGAAGGGCAACACGGTCACAAGGCTGTAAAATGCCGAATTATTGGGCCGATTCGACGCCGAGTTGAAGAAAAAACGGCCCCACTTGGCAAAGAAAAAAATGCTCTTCCACCATGATAACGCACCGGCTCACACTTCCGCCCGCCAACGCCAAACTGGTCGAATTGAGCTACGAACTGCTGCCCCATCCACCGTATTCTCCAGATTTGGCCCCGTGCGACTTCTTTTTGCTTCCAATCTTGAAAAAGTCACTCGCCGGGCAGAAATTACGGTCGAATGAGGAGGTCATCGCCGCCACGGAGGCCCACTTTGCAGGCCTCGAAAAAACGTATTATTCAGACGGGTTAAAGAAGTTGGAGAATCGCTGGATCAAGTGTATAGAGCTAAAAGGAGACTATATTTAAAAATTAATCGCCACTTTTCCAAAATTTTTGCTTTTCTTTTGTAGGCTAGGTACTTATCAGACCACCCTCGTACACCCTCAAAAAATATAATTTTAGGAAGATTTGGTGCGTTCACCCAATCGAATTTATGGTCGTATGTTAGATCTCGACTCGCCCGGGTCGATAATGCCGGTCAGCCCAATTCAAACCGGTCCCTTGACGCATTTTTACCGATTCAAAGTGAGCGAAAATTCATTAAAAACTACTAATCACAGTCGGAGTCGGAGCTATAAATATAACTAGCAATGTCGTCATCGTCGTTGATATCGTCATGTGGTGCTGATTCCAAGATATCTTCTATTTTCACTGGGGTTTGTTCAACGTCGAACCAATTGAGTTCCAGCCTTACCGAATAATTTGCAATTGTTGTTTTCCATCCGTACCTTGTTGGAGGTAAAACAGTACAAGTTGCCATAGTTGCATTTCGCCACATTGATGAAACGCATATTGCTCTCAATATTTTCTGCTTCAATGATTTCCAGCAAGGATACTATCCTAATGAATTTTTGCCTGCTTTGAATTGGTAAAAATGCGTTAAGGAACCGATTAGGCCTGGGCTGAGGCACCCTCAACACGGGCGAATCGAAATCTTAACATACATATGACCATAAATTCAATTGGGTGAATGCACCAAATCTTCTCAAAATTAATTTTTTTGGGGTGTTCTTGGTAATTTTTTGGTTATTTTGAAACGGTTAAAACCGGTTAATGAACCGGTTCATGTTGGTCAGCCTACTCTGTTTCGATACGGTTAAGCGAGATCGATTGTGTGAACATAAATTCAGCCGGTTATCTTATAACGAAGGCAGGGGCATTTTTTGCATCTTTGAAGTGGTCAATATAGGCGAAGGAACCACTAAAAATTGGGCTGATCGGCATTTTCGGTATGAGGGATAAGAGATCTAACATATGCATATAACTTCAGCCGTTTACCTTATGACGTGCTCTATGATCGTTATCGTTCGGTCGCCACTCTGTGAAATAGACACTCATAGAGAAACGAGTTTCCAAACTCGGCACGACTCGTCGCAAGTTTATTATTCAGAAGAAGATGATAAGAAATATTCTGATCGTAGAATAATGAACTAACAATGCGACTAGGAAGTGGAATGGCTGACAACCGTATCACACTCCGAATTCAGTTGTCTTTGTAACGTTGATGACTACACACGGTAGTCATCAACGCACCATGCTCCGCTAGGAGTTACGGTAATGAAGAGAGAGAGGGAGAGACCTTATGACGAAGATTCAACCTCAAAATTAGCACAAACAATGCGTAATTTTCCTAACAAGGAACCGCTAAATTTTGGGCTGACCCAACAGTTTTGAACAGAAGCGGTGATGAACTATCTGAACATGTACACATTTTAAGCCGGTTACCTTATGATGAAGGTATTTCGTAACCGGGCTCCCGTACTAGAACAAACTACCGATTTAAACCACATTTCCAAGTATTTGTTCTTGCGCGCCTTGCAAGGAATGTCTACAATAGACATAAAGTTGCATAATTTCCACATCAAATTTTCGAATTGGTATATCATGTTGACAAATTTCCATTACAAATTGACGAATCTCCAAATCTCGTTCACAAATTGTAATTTCAAATTGACAAAATTCCATATCAAATTAACGAATTTTCAATGCAAAATTGACGAATTTCCATTTAAAAATTATGAAATTTGAAATCATGTTGACGAATTTCAATTCCAAATTTATAATTTCAAATCAAACTTACGAATTTCCATTAAAAATTAGCGAAATTCCATCAAATTATCGAATATAATTTGCTGTTGATGAATTGATCGTGTTTATGAATTGTCAAATGTCAAATTGGCGAATTTCTAAACCATATTGACGAATGTCCCATTTCAAATTGGTAATTTTTCATTCCTAATTGGTGAATGTCAATTGTGAAAATTGACGACTTTACATATTATGTATTTTGATGGATTTCCAGATCGAATTGACGATTCAGTCCTGATTGCTCGGACTCTCCAGGTTCCCAGACAATTATTAAAATTGATGTTCAATGCCAGAAAATAAGAAAAAATTTAATATTTAAAAATCAAGTATGCACCCACGACTAAGAAAGTTTGCAAACAAGCACGAGGTTGTTAGAAAGTTTCTTGTTGTTGTTGTACTGATTTTTTCTTTTTGAAATGAAGAGAGTTTTGCAGGCTCTTGGCCGTT
This sequence comes from Microchrysa polita, assembly GCA_949715475.1. Classification (NCBI taxonomy): domain Eukaryota; kingdom Metazoa; phylum Arthropoda; class Insecta; order Diptera; family Stratiomyidae; genus Microchrysa; species Microchrysa polita. The sequence goes on along the minus strand of OX454417.1, from coordinate 16,171,691 downwards.
GTGACAAGGAGTGGACATATATTTACATCGAAGAACTGGCTGTCGTAGGAGCATTTTCTCCTATTTGTCTTATAAAGACAACACACAACCATGTAGGAGAGAGTACGCTACCTTGTGGAACTCTCTGCTTAATTTTTCTATGCTTTGAACAACTGCCAGCTAGATAGTTGGCAATCCATCTCTTACCGAAGTTGATTGCTCTTGTCTTTGGTTAAATGAGACAGGGCGCGGACCGTAGCCCAGAGTGTGCTGACACCTTTTGAGAGGTCGCAGCTTTCGAGATGCTCGTTCCATTTTTCTTTTTGGTAGGTGTTGATTTGTCGAATAATTTCAGAGTTAAGCTCCTGAATTCTGGAGTCTGCCGGTTCTGCGCGTCTTAAATTGTCCCGTTAGTAGGCTAACCTTGCGGCAGCAGTTAGGAAATATGGCCGAACTTTGGGGATACGCCCTGCCGGAATGAAGCGATATGCCGCTCTAACAATGACGTTCCTTCTATTCTTTTCGGCTCCCCTAGTGTTTGTTGGAGTAGGTAGCGCGCAAACTTCGTTGTTGTTGTTTTTGTTTAAGCGGCACAGACGGGGGAAACATTCAAAATTAATTGCACATTGTTTATTCGAAGATGGTGGGCACTCAATCCTCGAGGTCGAGATTTAGAAAGAAGGTGTTTTGTCCATGAGTTGGTTGTTTGGGTGATTAGCTCGATAACATCCAACTAAATATGGCTCGGTAAGAAGCATCATTTTTGTCTCCTGATGTAGATGATGCTGTAAGGACATCTTAACACAGCCGGTGATGGTGCGTAGTGCTGCGTTTTAGCATGTTTGAATGTGACTCCAATTTGTATTGCAGACACCATTATTCCACGTCGGTGCTGCGTAGTTGACTAGGGGGCGACCGATTGCTTTGTAAGTAGCCAAAAGCGTTTCTTTGTCTGTGCCCCATGTACTACCGGCAAGAGCTTAAAGTATCTAATTTCTGCTCCTAAGTTTCGCACAAATATTTTCAGCATGGGTGTTGAATTTGCCGGAGTTGTCGAGCGTGACACCAAAGATTTTGGGAGTTCGAAGAGTTGGAATGATGTGAGTGTCGATGTAGATAGGCAGTTGTGTGTTGTACTCCTGGTTGAAGCGGGTGAATAATGTGGCGGCGGACTTGGGCGCTGATAGCTTCAGATTTTTGTTCACGAAAAAGGCGTTGAGAACAAGCCAGTATTCATTAATGAGATCTCACATTTCGGCAATGTGTGCCAGTTGCCATGATGGTACAGTCGTCGGCGTATGAAATGATTTCAAGTCCCATTGGTAGTGTGTGTGGGTAGTCCTGACATATAAAGGTTGAAAATGTTGGGAGATAGAACACCATCCTGGGGACGCCTTGTTTGATTTTCCTGAGATTAGAGGCTTGAAATTGCAATGAAGCAATGGTTGCCAGTAGGACCACCACCATCAGTGGTAGTACTGTGCATCTTTCGAAAACCATGCTGATGATTTGTTGGATGTGCTCTAGGAGTTTCGCCACACTAGCGCCTCAAGTATTTTGGCCACAGGAGACAGAAGCGTTATTGGACGGTATGATTCTGCAAGTGTGTGGTCTTTACCTGATTTGGGTATGGGGGTGATGCGGCCTTTTTTCAATAATTCAGGTATGATGAAGGATTTTAGTGATAAGTTCATCGTAGCAGTGACATACTCAATGGCCGGTGAATCAAGGTGCTTGAGCATGATTATGATCAGCAATACCGTCTGGGTTGAACGCTTTGGAATTTTCGGCATTTTTTATTGCAAGCATTACTTGATTTGTGGTAACCGGAAATGTTGATCTGTGGTGCTGTTGCGGATAGCTCTTTTTCGGACTTATGTGAAGTTAGCCCGCACACATTCTCAAATTACGCTCGTAACCGTTTGTTTGCCGGCGACTACGTTTGTTCGTGAATGTTCGTCAATAATTTTCGTTTGTTCGTCTCTAATTGTTTAATAATAGCAACTTTAAAATAAGAAGTGTGAACTCAGCCCGCCATCTGTAAATATGGTCGGCTAGGTATAAATTTGGTATGAATCGAAAGCCAGACGTTTGTTCGTTGTTTTGGGCGTTTGTTCGTCCTGGGAACGCAAGGATTCAGGAGTAATTAAGGGAAAACAGAAGCCGAGACACAAGCCATTTTTTATATTCCAATTCAACTGGTTTCAATATTCCAATTCAACTGATAATTTGAATTAAAAAAAAAAATACCGGCGTACAGAGGGCTGCGCCCGCAATACGAGGGTTTTTTAGAATTTTGATGTGTAGTGAATATTTTTTGTACATATATTTTATAAGCAATAGATAAGAATTGTGCACAACATTAATGTATTGCTTCCTGTAAATCTATTTTTGGATTGGTCTAAATAAACGCGTTCCAGAATGAAAGGCTAGCGCCTTTCATTCTGCTGCACCTTTACCAATACCCGGTCTGTATAAAAGTACTCCAAGCAAATCTACAGGATTTTTTCGATTTCAGATTTCTGATGGCCTTTGAGCACAAAGAAACTCAGGCAAACGTAAGGATGGCTTGGCATTATATATGAACTGAATTATTAGCTGTAAATCTACTGTTACTTTTTTTTAAATCAAGGAAAACCAACTTATATGAAATGATTCCATTGTGTCCCCTGACATTAGAGCCCACGCAAGCTTTCCTATGAGTATTGAACAAGTATACTTTTGCAGCTTCAGGGACACCCTGTTAACTTGGTCCTACAAATTTCAAAAATATTTGTGGCAAACACTTTTACCATTCTATGCATTTCCACAAAATTTCATGTTCATCGTTTCATCAAGTTAAAAGATATGCATGGAAGAAATGCTTAAGAGGCTTCCCTTGTATTGTGAAAGGCCTTACTAAATACTTACTTGGCTATATTTCCGGTTTGGATACAGTTATTCGAATGAAAATTCGTAGACATATTCCCTGTTTAATTTTCTAAAAACCCTTAGCAGAATTTTCATATTTGGAAACCTAAGAGAGGCTACACACGAACAAATTTAAATTTTACAAATTTACTGTTATTTACTTTTCCTTAGCAAAAGTCAACAGTCTTAATATTTAACGTATATAAGGCCATACTGACCAATCTCTGTGCAAAGTTTCATATCGATCCCTATAACGGTTTAGAAAAACGGAGCTCGAAAAGGATGTTTAACTTTAAACGCCAATAACTTTTTTACCGTTACTCGAAACTGGAAAATTTTAACTGATATGAGATGTACTCGTCTAGATCTTTGATTTAAATACCCATACGTTCAACTCCGATTAAAACTAAAAAAAACCGACTTTTTTCAAACGTTCGGGACACCCTGTTATCTTCTTCCTACCAACTTCTAAGGTATTTGTGCCAAAGACTGTAACCATTCTACACATTCATACCGAATTTCATGACAATCGGTTGAGCCGTTCGCGAGTTATTTAGTGAACAGACGGACGGACGGACGGACGGACAAAATCGATTTTATAAGGGTTTTTTGAAAAAATTCTAAAAAACCCTAAAAACAAGCAATGGTTTGTGTCTCGTCTTCTGTTTTTTCTTAATTACTCCTGAATCCTCGCGTTTCCAGTACAAACAAACGCACAAAACAACGAAAAAACGTCTGGCTTTCGATTGATACCAAATTTATACCAATCCAACCATATTTATAGATGGCGGGCTAAGTTTACACACCGAATTTTAAAGTTGCTATTATTAAATAATTAAGAACGAACAAACGAAAATAATTGACGAAAATTCACAATCGTAGCAGCCGGCGAACAAACGGTTACGAGCGTAATTTGAGAATATGTGCGGGCTAACTTCACATAAGTCTTTTTCGGGATGTTCAAAAAATTGTTGTTGTTGGGAATTGTTGATTAAATTTATGAGCGCTTTTGTCGTCATTGCTGTAAGTTTTATCACCGAACTTGATGGCTACTTTTCCCTTGGGGTGAATGGGGTTCGAAAGAGCACGCACAGTTTTCCAAAGGTTGCTTACGCCGGATTTCATGTAGAATGTTTTCAAATGCGCATTCCATAACTGCCTTCTTCATAACTGTCGTTGACTTGCTTTGTTATAACTAGGCCCGGATTTCTATGCAGTAAAAAAGGTCGAAATATGCCATATAATATGCAATAAAAAATCACAAAATATGCAATGAAATATGCAGTGATAAAACGAAAAATATCATATATATGTAGCCGAAAAATATTGAAATACGTAATTAAACCTATTACCATCAGTGGACTAGACAAATTTTTATGGCAATTCGATTCAAACAGAGATAATTTTTTTAAGTAAAGTGTCTAAAATAAAACAGAAGTGCTTTCGATGATATGTTTTAATACTCAATTCAGTTCAATTCTGATTCAACATAAAACACATTTCAGAACAATAACAAATACATAAACTTTAGCAATATGATAAACCCAACCAAAATCTTTTTAAAAAATTCAGATAGTTTTCGGTACATAAATATATTTTAAACGATTTCATTATTATTCCATTTTTGAATTGCAATGAAGTACCTTTCAAAATTTTCCTCAGTGAAACTGTGTTTTCTGCCGTTTAAAATATATTTATATACCGAAAATGATCTTTCTACATTTACTGATGTAATTGGAGCAAATTTAAATTTTGATAGGTCGGTTATTTCCGAATTCTCCGCGTTGTTATCGTTAATGATTTTGTTAATATTCCTTAGTGTGGTTAAGCCTGTGCTTTTGTCAGTAATTGCACGAAATTTTAATTTGTGCATTTCGCCCGAGCTTCCCGGAATTCAATTTATATGTATGTTCTTCAAACTTGTTAATTAATTGACAACTGTCACTTAAGCTCGCCATATACAGTAAAATTGATTGAACAATCGATTGAGCAATCGATTGCACATAATCCATCTGACGCCCGTACAGCACATTTCTTCTTCTTCCTTGCCTCGTTCTTTATACCGCTCCATGGTTCCGCGTTGCTCGACCTGCGGTGTAGGCACATCGCCCGTTTTGGCGATAATTTTTCAGCATATTTCAACAGGCAGCTCTATCTTGGATCGTGTCATCGCCGAGACCAATGCGTTGTTGTTGCTTTTTCATTTGACACATCCAGTTGTTCTTCGGTCTGCCTCTGGCCTTGGGTTCATCAAGTGGAACTTCCATTGATATCGCTCTCTTTGCGGGGTTCTCAGGCGGACGCCTTTAAACATGGCAATACCATTCGTCGGTCTTCGAGCTTTTCGGTGATTGGTTGGTCTATGGACAAGCTGCCTCGGATGTAGCTACTCTTGATGTGGTCCCTTTTGGTTACACCAACTGACATGCGTAACATTTTCATTTCAGTCGCTGTCATTTCTTTCGCGTAACCTTCATACATGGTCCAGCATTCTGATCCATACATGAGTGTGGGACGTACAACCGTTTTGTACAACTTGCCCTTTAGCTTCAGTGGCATTTTCTTATCGCAGAAAACTCCAGAGTTTTCTCGCCACGTCATCCACCCAACCTTTGTGCGATGTTTGATGTCATTGTCATCATCGCATGTAGCTCCGTTGTTCACCATCGAGCCAAGGTACTTGAACTTGGTACAAGACTTAAGCTGCTCTCCTTTGACGTACATTTCTGGTATCGGTGCATTTGGGTCTGAGAATTGGCAGCATAAGAACTCAGTCTTTGTTATACTTACCCTCAGTCCATGCTCCTCCAGAATGTCACACCATTTTGTAAGCGCAGCTTGCAAGGCAACGATGTTTGGGCTACTGAGGACTATATCATCAGCAAAAAGAAGAGATATTTCTAGGCCGTCGGAGATACGTGTTAATAAGTAGCACATGATGATGTTGAAGAGCAACGGACTCAATACACTGCCCTGGTGTACTCCGACATTCACCGGAAATTCTTCTGATTCACCGGCTGTGCATCTAACCTTAGTCGTAGCTCCATCATACATGTCGACGTATGCCTCAGGGACATTAAGTGCTCTCAAGGCCAACCATATCAGACCACGAGGTACTCTATCGAATGCCTTCTCCAAATCGATGAACACAAAGTACAAGTCCTTTCGTGCTGCTCTATACTTTTCCATCGCAATACGAATGCACTGAATCGCATCGACCGTAGATCGACCTTCAACAAAGCCGCATTGATTGTCATTCAACCGCACAATCTTTCTCAATCGGTTGCAGACAACTCGCTCGTAGATCTTTAGTGTATGAGGTGTTAACTTTATAGCCCTATAGTTGTTGAGTTTGCGTGAGTCTCCTTTGTTCTTATAGAAAGGAAGAAGAAAACTTTCCCTGAAAGCATCAGGCATCGGTTGCCCACCTTTGATTTTGTTGAAGAGAACTGTGAGCCAACTAAGCCCGACATTTTCCATTTTCAACCAAAATTCCGCGGGGATTTTGTCCGGGCCGACTGCCTTTCCGCGTTTCATCTGATGCATTGCCTCCATCACCTCTTCCTCTGAGATATCTTCAATATTTGTGGTATTCGGCTCAACATCTTGAAAAGCTGCTCGAGGAAATTCTTCATTTAGAAGTTCGTCAAAATACTCTCGCATCCTGCTACAAATTGCCGTATCGTCAATCAGCAACATTCCTTGCGAGTCCTCCACGTACTTTGGTGCCTGTATTTCCCGAGCGTTCCTTCTCCTTTGGGCTGCGACCCTAAATATCCTGGCGTCGTGCTTAGGTCTCTCGCGCAAAGACGGTCCTTCGATCGCAGTCTGAGTTTCTAATTGTTGGTAGAATTTCTCAGCTGCCTTCGCCTTTGCTTGAGCTACCAAGCGCTTTACTTTCTTCCGGCATTGCATATAATTTTCGCGAAGTTGAACCCGTTCGGCTTCACTGCTTGACTCACATTTCGTCCATGCCTTAAATGCGTTCGATTTGGCTTGCACTGCTTCCTTAGTTTCGGTGTTCCACCACCATGTTTCTTTCTTCGTGTGGAGTGGACCTTTCGAAACTCCAAGTGCCTTTTCCGCCTCACCTACTGACATTTCAGCGAAACTATTCCACATTTGTGTTGGACTGTGCTCGGTGCAGTTTATGTTGTTTTGAAACCACTCCGTCATTTTATCAATGAATGGAGTTACTACAGGTTCAAAGTTGTCGTTTGTGAGATTGTGCCACTTGATTTTTTCGACAGGCTTGGGAGTTCTTCTATTTCTTGCTCCTCCTGCTTTCAAAATAAATTCTGACAGGAGCAAACGATGTTGGCTGACGACAGATTCACCCAAGATCACCTTGCAGTCTCTTACCCACCTTCTCATAAAATCGAAACAGAGGTGGTAATCGATCTGCGTTTCTTGTTTCCTATCTCCGTGTCCACTACTGTAGGTGATTAGGTGTCTCTCGTTTTTCACAAACCATGTATTTAGGATGACCAAACCATGCGATCTGCACATGGTCAGAATAGCTTCACCTTCGTCATTTCTGACCGTTGAAGGGCTACCCTTTCCACCATGGCAATCCTCGTAATCATAATTTGATTCACCCACATGGCCATTCATCTGGAATGGTCTGAATCAGGGTGTCAACGTCGTTCCAAAATGCCTCTTTTTCTTCTAGTGGCAGTCCCACTTGGGGAGCGTAGGCACTTATTACGTTCCACACCCTTCCGCAGATAACCAATTTGATGCTGATCAAGCGATCACTTCTCTTCGCGACACTTATTATGCTGCCAAAGACGACGCCAGAATAATGCCAACTCCGTTTCTTTGGTTTGTAACTCCATAGTAGTAAAATTTGTACTTCATGGAATTCGTAGGAAACCGGGCTCTGTCGATATGGGTATTTCGCCACTTCGTCTCTTGCACGCACATAATGTCTATCCCCCTCCGCTTCATGATATCCTCAATCTCCTCGCTCTTTGACGTCATGGAACCGACATTCCAGCTTGCAACCCTCAGCTTCTCCACAATGTAATTGGACTGCCTTATATTGCTCGCCTCCGGAAACCGTCGAGCTCTGGCGCGAACTAGGTTCGCCCCGGGATCACTCAACCGCATAGCAGAAGTAGTGCCCAGCGGGGTACTGCTTGCAGGGTCCGTACTCCTCCTATATTTCCTATATTTCTCATATTTGCATCGCACCTCCTATATTCTCCTATATTTTGCCCCTATTCCTATATATTCCAATATTTTTCATTTGTCTCTCTAAAAAAGGCTAAAAATTTAAAAAATTCCAATATATGTGAAACATAAAACAATTTGAAAAGGAAATTGAAATGCTCCATAAAAAGAAATAAATGTGAAAAATATACACATAATGACCAAAAAAATAAGTACAGTAAAATAATTTTTTTCTTAAAGCCCTGTAGCCCTGCGGTTATTAAAGAAAATAAAATCGTTTGATAATATTTTGTTACCTAATTGGAGAGGAATAAAATAATATAAACATTAACAATTGAAAACAACGGCTCTCATTTTCCTTAAAAAAGTATGAGACGACTAAAAAATGCTGGACGAAATAATAAGTATATGTATTTCAATTAATTTAATTCAAACTAGCTTTAGTTCCAACTTCATGCTCTAATTCGACGAGAGTTTACTGTCTTTCATTATTTCTCATCATATTGTCCATTTTTCTTCAGAGAAAAATCCGTTCTTGTTGACTTTCTGGAGATAATTTGGCGGCATGGTCCAAATGGTACCGTATACCAAGTAACTTAAAGAAAACCCTTATGATTCTGTCCTTATTTTGGCATACCTTTATCCAATTCTTTAACTTAATTCTTTCTGATATTTCGAGTGAATTAAAGTTCGGTAAACGACTTCACCAAGTAAAAATTACACTCCTTGTTAATGAAGCTAATCGTTCACCAGCTTATGAGGTGTGGTTAATGTTATTATTCTGCTAGAATGATCACCTAACTGGTATAGATTCTTTAGCATAATGCGATTTGATTCTTAACAGACATTTCTTATACTGGAATTGTCTCACTGTAATAGTTACTAGATGGATTTGATTGACAACAAATTCTGAAAAAAAAAAACATTGACCATAATATTTTGGCTCCGGTTGGAAAAAGTCCTTTAATGTAGCGTTGATCAAATTTATTTTTCTCTGAGACAAAGAATATTTCGATAGGAGTCTTTTATGATTCAAATTTATTACGATATCAGCACATAATATAAAATACAATTCTGAATATTTCTTTGTTTTGTTTCGTCCAAGGAGGACTATCTCTCCCCATAATTGATCGCACCTTCCATATTTTTTTCGGCGAAGGAAACTTCGAATCTATTCGCCAAAATTGCTTTACTTCTTGTAGTCTTCCATTGACTTTTTGGTGAGATGAAATATTTCCAATACTCCCGCGATAAGCATCAATAATGCCAAGGGAACTTTTTTCGTCATAGTGATAATGTGATTGTCAATTATCCTTGAGAGGATTTGGATTTTATCGTAGTTCCGTCTGATTTTCTTTAGTTCTTAATGAATTATGAACTGAATGCACGATCAGCCGATTCCTTTCATGATTGAGCGAATAGTTTGACAGAATAGTTTGACCGCAATTTCAAAGTTTTGGACCCCACACGATTTTCTATAGGCCTGGTAAGCATTTTTCGCCCTTTAAGTATTTTTTGTTTTTAATTTGACGTTAGTTACACGCCAAAAAAATAACAAAACACAAATCCTGATAAAAAGTCAGAAACCGTTTGTGAAAAAAGTTAAAAAACGCTGGCGTACTTATTATTTGGACCAAGCTCATTATCCACTTCAGAGTTTATTCCGGTCGGGACCAAGAAGATAGGGGAGAGCCATCTTCTTTTTCGGGTTCCCTGGCATTGTTGTATCCGAGTTCTTATAATGACTATCTATTTCGATACAATATAATAAATGCAATGAAAATCATGAATAAAATGGTACAAGAGGGGTGTACTTATTTTTTTGGCCATTAATGTATGTGTGATGATATGTTACAAGCAAAATATTTACCTCCTATATAACTCCTATATTTTCTCGTATATTCTCCTATATTCCTATATTTTTATTTTGTGTAATGCGTACGACCCCTGTGCTTGTATCTGCGTCAATTTCCATAAGGCCTTCCATTCTTTTACACCTTTTGGAGAAATGTTGTGTATTTTGGCACTAGTGTATGGAAATAAATAAATTTATGGACTTTCCTTTTACGTCCGCCGGCTATCTCCAGACACAGTAACCCAACCCATACCTATGGGAGGTCTTGTTGATGTTAAAATGTGCCTCAGGCTTCAGATGTCATGGTTGCCTGCGACCTTCGCATACTAGCGGCCAAGCACCCTCTTGACCATGCATCCCTCGGCGCATGCTGATATACCTTGGATTAGGTTCCTTTTTAGCCGCCTTCTACGACACGCCAGGAAAAGGCGGTGGCATTATTCGCGACCCATGCCACAGGGCAAACGTTCTAAGCTTAGGAAAATCAAATTAGGTGTTCCACAGGGAGGGGTACTCTCCCCCACTCTGTTCAACATCTACATGTCCGACCTTCCCACACCACCTGAAGGAATTGCGGTGATTTCCTATGCTGACGATTGCACCGTACTCGCCACATGGAATGATAAGGATGAAATGCGGCTCCGAATTAATCGCTATCTAGGACGATTACAGGCATTTTTTCAAAGCCGAAACCTCACCATCTCTGCGTCCAAATCCTCTGCGACTTTTCTAACCACTTGGTGGGAGGACATCAGATGGGAGATGGATATACGTATTGGCAACAATTCTGTTCCTACTGTTAAAAACCCCAAAATTCTCGGGCTTCACCTAGAGAACATGATGACGTCTGCGAATCATGCAGCTTCAGTCTGTGATAAAATGCGCAGTAGGAACAACATCCTAAAAGCTCTAGCTGGTAGCACCTGGTGCAAAGATAAAGAAACCATGCTAGCTGCTTATAAAGCGGTGGGTCGAGCGGCCGCTGATTATGCAGCCCCAGTTTGGACACATAGTCTATGTGACACAAACTGGTCCAAAGTTTAGGTCTGCCAAAATGCCGCTCTACGCATCGCGACAGGTTGCCTTCTGATGTCTGCCCAGGATCACTTACATCAGGAGACAAAATTGATGCCAATACGTGATCACAATCTCCTACTCTCTAAACAGTATCTTGTTGGTTGCTACCGTGAGGATCATCCCAATAATCATCTCATAGACCGAATTCCTCCACCACGACATGTCAGGCGTGGTTTACGAGACCTTGAGAGGGAGGTTCAGGGATACAAACCGGACCCTTACGATGAAGTTACATACCGAGCCGCCATTGCAGCGATCCACACTAAAGAAGTGAATCGGTCTATCGCGAGTTTAGGTGCGAATAGAGTCCTCTCAGAGCGCCCACCACCAATTTCACCTGAGGAGATTAGGCTCCCGATAGCCACTAGAGTAACACTAGCTCAACTTCGGTCGGGCTTTTGTTCACGCCTTAATTCGTACCTTTCTCGCATAAACCCGGACATCCAAAACATCTGTCCAGACTGCAATGGTACTCCTCATGATGTGGGTCACTTTTTTCAATGCCCCGCTGCGCCCACTGATCTTACCCCTATATCACTGTGGGAAAACCCTATCGCAGCAGCTATGTTTTTCTCCTTAGACCTCACGGACTGAAACATTGACGAACCATAAATCGCACCCACATAGATGCACAAAGGTTTCGCACCTTTCTGCAACGCTAAAAGAAGAAGAAGAACAAACGGTTTCGAGCGTAATTTGAGAATATGTGCGAGCTAACTTCACATAAGTCTTTTTCGGGATGTTCGACAAATTGTTGATTAAATTTGTGAGCGCATTTGTCGTCATTGCTGTATGTTTTATCACCGAACTTGATGGCTACTTTTCCCTTGGAGTGAATGGGGTTCGAAAGAGCACGCACAGTTTTCCAAAGGTTGCGTACGCCGGATTTCATGTATAATGTTTTCAAATGCGTATTCCATAACTGCCTTCTGTGGTCGTTGACTTGCTTTGTTATAACGTTGTTTAAGTCGCCGCCGATACGAGGATCACTAGGGCCTGCTGTTCTGAGTCGTCTCCGTGGAGAGAGCTCCACAGTTCGTGATGGGCGTTAAAGTCGCCAAGTAGGATCCTATGTTGTCCTGTGAGGAGTGGACCAATATCGAACTTAAAACCTGAACCACCGATGGATGCTGGTGGAATATAAATGTTTGTAAGTTCGATATGGGTATTGCCAGATTTAACGGCAATAGCTTGCATTTTCGCTGTTCCGTCATTGAAATGTATTGCACGGCTCTGTATATTAGGAATGCAAGCCCTCCTCCTGGATTAGGACCCTGCCTGCCGACTCTATCGCGCCTCAAAAGTATATAATCACCGCGTATATCGATGAAGGTTGTTGGTTGGAGCTTTCTCTCCTGGATTGTGTTGAAATCGTCTGTCGACAATACAGCCTTAGTCTCTCATTTCATTGACATTGAGTAACGAACGTCGAGGTCCTCCAATCCCTAGAAGTGCTTTTAGTATATCTATTCCTCCCATCTGATGTCGAGTGCCTATCTGAGCATTTAGGAATCAAATTGATTTTTCAGTGATCCATACAACATCATTCATAATCTAGTCTAGCTAAAATTTGATCAAGTGTCATTAAACCGTACAGTTAGCATTTCCTATTGTGCATTCATCGCTACCAACTAATTAGCTCCTTCCTTTCCAACACACATATCTCGTCGTGTCGTTCAATATGAAAATACGGAAAATCATATTGCGTGTCACATTAATTTTCTTCCCAGATCATTGCCTTCCCCACCACACTATATCACGTGTCAAATTATTATAATCACCGCGCATTTTGTGTTGATAGGTATGCAAATGTTGTCGCACCTTTTGCGCTCACACATATGTAATGTGACCGTCTGTAATAATTCCTAAATGAACCATATGTCGTAAAAACAAATTGTTAAATCCGTTTTCATTACAACGAATACGAGTAAGTATTATGAAATGATTTTTAAACGTTTTAGCATAAGTACGCTTTTCTGCGAGTGCATGTCAGCCAACGGGCGATTTCAAATAAATGTCACGAAGAACATCGTCGTCGTTTCTCGGGGAAAACATCAAGGGACGATAGACGACGTGACGCGACGATAGGATGACAAAGTAAAATAAAAAACATATTTCAACTAGGAACATTAAAAAACAACAACAATAAACAACCGACATGAAACAAAGATGAAAATATTTTAATTTGACATAACAAGTGCTGCAGTGATTTACCAAACCCAAATGATACGAGTACGTGCAAGAACGTATGTTGTCTGAATGTAATGCAAATTACAAAATGTTTTGTTTTCTAACATGATTATAAATATGATGCAATTATTATTAGTCAAATGATTGTTCGCTGGCCCGTGGAATATGACCGTGCAACAGTGTGTGCACAAGAGACTACGGTCCCTCAAAAATAATATTGGGTCTATTTTGAGAGTCCCATTCAGTCGAAAGGGATTGTATTGAGATGGCTTTGCTTGAGAGATGAGATATCGTATAGACGGGTGAAGTGGATCGCCTTTTCTGGTAATTCTAAAGAATGATTCAAGACGATTTATCAAAAAGTAAGAATAGACCTAGTATCATTATTTATTTCTATTCTATTCTAGATGACGACTTTTAGAATCCGTAAAAAAAAGAAACTGACTAGCATAACTGCTAATTATCATGAATGGGTCGATCCGAAATAAAATGTTAAAATGTAATTGATGACACCAAATGCAAATTGTCAACTTAAAGCGCCGCGCCGCGTCATACGAAGTTTTCAGACGGTAATTAGTGTGCCGCTTGACCAATAAGACTATGTGTAAAAAATGCGGATAGTGTTTGCCAAAATACAATATGTTTCCTGTATAGAGAAAATGCATTTAATGAGAACAAGCGAGAACATGTTAAATTGGAAATAATTAATTTCAGTCAATTTAGGGTTCACCTGGTCAAACTAAAATTGATATCAATAGGTATTCGTACTGGGTGGCGCAAAATTAATCACTCTATTTGAAGATGCTAAAATTTTTACAATTGATCGTGCTGAGAAACGAGTTGAGGTCGTTTATAGATGTCGAAGCTATGTCGTCCGTATCTGGAAAGGCCACTCGGAGGTGTGACCAGCGACGCTGGGCCAGTGCATCGCACTTGCATAAGACGTGGAAGGAGGTTTCGTCATCTTCTTCACATAATCGACAGCTCGCATCTTGCACAATTCTTTTTGTGCGTAAATGTGATCTCAGGCAGGAGTGACCTGTGAGAATGCCACAGATGATGCGTACTTTAGCTCTGCTTAACTGCAGCAGCTCAGCCGTTCTTCTGTGGGAATATCCTGCTATAAACATTTTCGATTGTCTGAGCCCTGGTAGTTAATCCCAGTGCTCAATTGCCTTGAGTCGTTCCTGATCTCTGAAAGCTCTCTTTACTAAACATGCAGAGATGATGCAAAAAGGTTCAGGTCCGCAGAAAGGGGATGGTGCAGCTGTGCGTGCTAGCTCATCAGCCTGTTCGTTCCCTGCGATGCCCATATTACCTGGAACCCAGAAAAGTGTTAGTCTATTGTTTTCGCCTAGTTTATTCAGCGCCTTCAGGCAGCATTGAACAAGTCCTGACGTGACGGTGTACTTAGTAAGGGATTTAATAGCCGCTTGGCTGTCTGAGAAGATGGCTATACGTTTATTTACGTAGTTCTCTCGTAGGCAGAGATCAGCGCATGTTTCTATTGCGTGTATTTCTGCCTGAAAAACAGTGGTGTGGAGGCCCATAGGTATAGATATCCTGTGTCCTGGGCCAACCACACCCACTCCTGAGCCTTCAGTTGTCTTGGAAGCGTCAGTGAACCATTTGATGGTTTGTGGATGCAGCCTAGCGAAGTTAGGGTGCCACTCCTCCCTGCTCCATGTTACAGCCCGGAAGCAGCGTCCGAATGTGAGCTCTTTTGCAAGGTGGTCGGAGGGCATGTTCGCTATAGTGTTGTTTTTGAGGCATCTGAGCTGCCCCTTAGTGAGCTCCAGACTGCCATCATTTGCAATGAGTCGTATCATTGCTAGTTTTGCCTGGGTGTCGAGGTGGATTTCAATCGGGTGTAGATCTAGTAGAACTTCTAGAGCACTGCTAGGGCAAGATCGGAGAGCACCGGTGGTAATCAGACACGCTAGTCTCTGTACCTTACCTAGAACGGACTTGCCCCCCGTAGTTAGGGCTCTTTTCCACCAGACCACAGCACCATAGTTTAGAGTTGGTCGAACTATTGCTTTGTATATCCAGATCATAATGGATGGTTTCAAACCCCAGGTTTTCCCTACGTATTTTTTGCATATACAAAGGGCTCTGGTGGCCTTTTCCGCCACCTCCTCGACATGCTTATTCCAGTAGAGTTTGCTGTCAAGGATAACTCCAAGATATTTTACTTGACTCCCAATTGGTAGAGGGGTGTTGTACATAATCGGGCTTTTGAGCTCAGCCAGATTTCTGTTTCTGGAGAAGGGTATGATGATCGCTTTGGACGGGTTCACTCGGAGCCCGTTTCCATCACACCATTCTTGTACTGTATTTAGTGCTGGTTCGAGTAAATCTGGAAGAATTTCCTTAAACAAACCCTTAACCACTATAACCACATCGTCGGCGTATCCCTGTACTGAGAAGCCATTGGATGAGAGCTTGCACAAAAGATCGTCGGCAACCAGGCACCACAGGAGTGGCGAGAGTACACCCTCTTATGGGCATCCTCTTGTGACCTTAGCAAAGAGAAATTGTTCGTTTATTTGGCAGACGACTTTTCTTGAGAAGAGCATACTGCTTATCCATCAAACAGACGTATTTTCTACCATCCTATATCTTAGCGCTCTTTGAATTGCATCGAAGGTAGTATCATCGAATGCCCCTTCGATGTCTAGGAAAGCAGCGAGCACGGTGTTTTTAGCCTCAAAGGCTTTTTCAATTTCTCCTGCAAGGCTATGTAGCGCCGATTCTGTTGATTTACCTGGTTGGTAAGCAAACTGTCTCTTGTGAAGCGGGTTTTTGATCTGTGTGGTATTTCTGATGTGCTCATCAATGATTTTTTCCATTGGTTTGAGCATGAATGAGGTAAGACTGATTGGTGTGTATGCTTTGGGATCCTCTTTAGGTCGGTTTCCCAGTTTATGAATAAATACAACTCGCGCAAGTCTCCATGGTTGCGGAATGTAGCCTTGTGCAAAGCTGCTTCTGAAGATACTTACGAGGTATAGAGTTTAGGGGCTCCAGACCCTTTTGTAGTAAAGCTGGAAAAATCCCGTCAGTACTGGCGGATTTAAATGGCTCAAATGAGCATATTGCCCATCTTATTTTATCGTGAGTGAAGATTGATCTTGCTAATCTCCAGTCTGAGGAATTAGTTCTATGCAGACTGTTATCGTTTGAGGGGACCCCGTTCCTCAGTATTTGGCATCCCGGAAAGTGGGTGCTGAGGAGTAGTTCACCCGTCGTTAAGGCGTCAATTGTGTGGCGCCCATCAGGATGTTTTATGGTACTTAGGTACTCGGTGTCATTTTTAGCCAGATCTCTGTGGAGTCTGGCAGCCGTGTTGGTGCATTCGACACCTTCGCAGAACCTGACCCACGAGTTCATTTTGGCAGACCTGATCTTTTTGTTGTACTCATGAAGTTTGGAGCGGTACGTTTCCCACTCTCCTGTCCTTTTGGTTCTATTAAAGAGTCTTTTTGTTGACCTCCTTAGTCTCGATAGCTCCGGAGTCCACCAGGGTACTCCTTTGTTATCGTTCGTTCTTCTGAGGGGGCAGTTTTCCTCAAATGAGGCCACTATAGCCCTGGTCACGTTGGAGACCAAGCCGTCCAGACTCAGCTAGCTGGAGGCTGTCTTGTCGATGGTCGATAGCCTCTCTCGAAGGGAGATACAGTAGTCGCCCCACTCAGTTAGCTGGGGAAATCGCCTTTCCCGGAATCTGGGTATGGGCGCTGTTACTTTGAACCTGATGTGCATGTGGTCTGACAGTAAGGTTTCATCAGATACATGTCAGTTCCTGATCCAGTTTTCTGTCCTTTGGTTACCAAAGGTTAGGTCGAGTACTTCCCGCCTAGACCTAGCTACGAAAGTAGGCTTACTACCTCTGTTGAAGATGCTGAAGTTCAAGGAGGAAATAGTTTCTAATATGTACTCACCTCTTGAGTTTATGTCAGTGCTTCCCCAGACCGTGTGGTATGCATTGGCATCACAACCGACCAGGAGAAGTGCTTTGGTCTTACCACAAAAATCCGCTAGGCCTTTAAGTTGTGTTGCTGGAACTTCCTCATCGCTTGGGAGGTAAGCTGACACCACCACGAGCTTCGTGTTGGTGTCGTCATTGAGAGTAACGCAGATTGCTGTTAGATCTCCGTCGCTGAATTCTGTAAGATAAATACACTTTATGCTATTTCTGATTAGTATACATGCTCGAGGTCTGCTCGAGCTTGTATCATATATGACTGAGGACCCGCTCACCTTGAGTCCTTTAATTTCTCCGCGTAATTGCCAGGGCTCCTGAATGAGCGCCATTCCCAGGCTCTCCCTGGTGAACCTGGCCACTACCGTATCCGAGGCTGCAATGGCGTGATGCAGGTTGGCCTGCAGCACGCCCAGGGGTACGCTAGTCGTCGGGTTCATCGGAGTCGTCCACGTTATCGAAACCCTCTGGTGTTGGATCCCCTTCCTCAGTCTCCATGTGTATCACGGTTTCTGAGAGAGGTGATTGAACGTCGTCGTCCTCAACGCAGCCCAGCTCGTCAACCGCTGGTGCTGCAGCAATCTCCAGCTCATTGGGGGTAGTCCGTAGGCTGCTTGATGTAGCTGAGCTCTCCGTTACTCCACTGTGGCTCCGTTTTCACACTCGATCAGGATGTGGCCTGGCCTGAATCGCATTCCGGCGAACTTCGGCTTTACCTGTTTGGCGCTCTCGGTAAGGATTTCCGCCAGTAGCACGTTTTGAATAGACGTCTTCTGCTCTGCCGTTACTTCCGCTGGGTCGGTGGGTATTATGGCCACATTGGTATTTGAGGCCACCTTCGCATATGAAGCTTTCGCTTTTCCTTTGCCTCCAGAGGGGGCAGAAAAGCGACTTCTGTCCGCGGTTGTTGTGGTCTCCTTGCTCGTCGAGGGTTTCGCATCAGTCCTCTCGCATCCAACAATGCCGCCCTCAATCACGACAGCGCTACCTTGGTCTTGGCCCACCCTTCGCCGCTTACTGTCTAGCGTAAGAGCAGGTGAGACATCGTACGTGGAGCGTTGTCGCTTGGCTTGAGGTGCAGGCTGATTGCTGGAGTTCAGTGATGGTTTCGCGGCTAATTCCCTCGCTTTTGTCGGCTCATGTCCCAGGAACTTGAGATAGCGCTTGCATCCCGCGCCGCTGAGCCCTTTCCTAAGGGGATCCTTAGCGCCTCCTGGCTCGAAGAGTTTTGGATCTTTCTTTTTATACCTCGATGGCCCTGGTCTGGGCTCGTCAATGTCCGAGAGGTAAAGCTCCTCAGGGACACTACGTTGGGTGGCTTGATTGGTGCCATCCCGTGGCTGTTCGGAAGGTCCGGCCTTCCCTTTATCCATTTCGGAATCACTCGAAGCAGTTAGTGTCACCTTGGCTTCGGGTGTGCTGTGTGTTTGGGTTTTGTTGTTGTTTTTGTTTTTATTGTTATTCATGTTATTCCCATGAGTAGCTAGGGATAAACTGTCCACCGAAGCAGAGCCCCGCTTGCTCCGGTAAGGTCTTAGCTACCCTTGCATATAGACCCGGTATCCAAGGAGCTCCGTTAATGATGATAATTTACGCCCTGATCACCTTCCCCCGATGGGCACGGGTCGCCTGACACCCCGGGGATTTAGGCATATCTAACACCATGGACGTTATCAGAAACTGTATGATTACAGATCCTGAGAACGTCTGGTGTATACAGTGATACTGGGAGCTCGACTCGCCGACTCACAATGCACCTAAACATATATTTACCTGCATGGCCAGTCTTGTCTGAGAGGAGGTCCCACGATCACCGGCCCCCACAGTTTGGCCTTCACCGGAGTGAAGTTTCTAGCGGCCACCGCGGAGAGGTACTGTGGGCACTTCCCGTGATGATGACACCTTCAACCTGCCATCTCACGAACTGACCACCAATCTCCCATTTAGGTGATTTGGCATCTCCCAATTTAATCATCACAAATACCTTTCCTTGGTCTATTTGAAATCGCGATTTTATGCCAACGGCAGGAATGCGAATAGTTTTCACCGGAAGCTGCGTAAAGTTATGAAAATGCGATACAACGGGCACAAAGGTGCATCAACACTGGCGGAATTTTGAATCTTTACCACCACAGAAAAAGTTTGGCTCCTACGACGTGGATGCGGCTACGTTCTTTCCGGACGATCGGATCCTTCAAAGCTGATTCAACGGAAATCCCACTGTTTTCTCTGATATGATATATGGTGGAGTCATGTAGCGCCCACAATTAGAGAGAAAACTCAACGGTAACGAGCAAACACTGGGAATGTTCGATCTGATTCATTCGTGGACAATATGACTGTTGCCTCTTCTATCTAATCAAACTTCATTCGACGCTACCACCAGTAGGACTTTCCTGATCATTTTCTCATTTTTAAATCATCTTTAACGCGTATGGTTGATTCTTGGCCGTGTCGTTGGTAAAAATCTGTCTATCCATAATCATCTCTGTAAATATCATGAGGTACCTACACTCAGAGAAATATTCACTAATATTGAACGAAATATATTTAATTCAAACGATTTGCGCTTTTGATTTGGCTCCACACGCAAATGCGTTTAATTCTAACGAGTGGCGTTTCTTTCAAAAGCATAATGAGTTGTAAAAAAGCGTTTGAATTAAAAGAATTTACGTTTACCTGGAAAGAAGGAGCCAGTCGATTTAAACGTATTTTTCATTGAAATAAACACTTATTCTTTTATTGTAAACGGGTAAAACATTTTAAATAAATGAAAGGCAATTGTATCAAACGTCTTCGTTTTTATATTGAAAATTTTTGTTATTTAAAATAAACGAAGCATTCTTTTTAATGAAACGGTATGTATTTCGAAAGTAACGCATCGCGTTTTCATTTCATAGAAATTATTTCATTCAAAATAATTGAGTTTTACATGGAATTAAAAGCAAACTCTGCTGAAATAAAATAATACATTCCGTTTGATTGTCCATTCTCCATTCGATTAGATACATACTGTTACCTGGGTTGACAAATCAATAAAGAATAAAACTTATGAAAACTTTAGAAAAACACTTTATTTTTTATTTAGGTCTAATTTTAATATGGTTAATACATTACACTTTTATTCTAACACCCGCTAAACTTAAATTGCACGTGTGCAAGCGTCCATTCCTCCAGATGAATGCAAAAGTAAATTATCGAAAACACTCTTAACATCGACGAAGATTCTAATACGCGTTTGTTGTTAGACACTACACATTTGTTTGGAATGAACATGAACACGCGAGACTCATCGGACCGGCCGGAAGTATTTAACTACCTGTTGTGCTACGTTGAAACAAATGACATTTTGGCATCGCGTCCTTTAGGTATGTGTATTTGTTACGTAAAGGAATGTATACACATTACTATGTAATGCGGAATCTTTTGATTTAAACGACCGTCGTTTACGGTTTGGCTGCTCTTTTGTTTTAAAAGAAATTCTCTTAGCGTAAATGAGAATTCGTTCAAATCAAACGAGATTTTTCAAACGAATACTGCGTTCAATTTAAATGTGGAGCTTTTAATATGAATGTGCGTTTTTTTCTCTGAGTGTACAGCTCCTTGTTGAATCCTTTTAGGGAATTTTAATGGCAGAGTATGAACCCAACCTACATTTTACAAACCACGGAGTTTGGGTGTCAGAGCAGATTCAAATGTTGCGACCGCGCCAGTTGCACCGCATATATTCATGGGTTACCACTATAATGGCGTAAATTTTTGCTTGAAAGGTAGATGTAATGGTCCCAAGACACTGGTACAGCTCAATTCTTGGTTGAGCCGAGAAGATCCCTAAAGCAGCCCTGCCATTCATCAGTGTAGATAATTATGTCATCTCCAACGAATTCAGAGTGGCCTTCAAAGGACAATTCTTCTCTGTCAGTGGGGATTACTTGGTATGACGTATCGAAGACGTATTTTGAAATTGTCCTGTCCGAAGGCATCAGCGCCTGTGGATGTTTTTGAAGTGATTTCATTATTGACGCATTACCGTGGAATGTTGTTATCCTTCAGGTGCCCATGTTTATAAGACGGTAAGCGTCGACCATTGCCTTCCTCTTCACCTCCACATCAAGTGGTGGTAAGTTTAGGAGGGCCTCCAGTGCCGCGGACGGCGCGGTTTTCATTGCCCCAGTGATGCTTAGGCAGCCCAGTCTCTGCACATGCATCAGCAGCTTCTTGCTGACGCCAACGCTGACTCTAGGCCACCAAACAATGCAAGCGCGTAGCAGGATGGGTAATATGATGGAAGTATACATCCAGTGTACACGTTGTGGTAAAAGCCCCCTAGACTTACCTATTGCAGTTCTGCAGCACCAGAGCAGCCTGCAGGTTTTATGGCATTGTTCTTGAATATGGAGTTTCTACGTAAGTTTGGAGTCCAAGCGCACCCATAGATATTTCACTGTAGGAGATAGATGAAGCTCGACACCGTGTAGCCTGGGTAAGGTGACGTTTCCCAAATTTCAGTTTCTGATAAACATAACCAAGACAGTCTTCTCGGCGTTTACTGATAGCCCATTTTGCCTACTCCATCTATCCATTGCATTCGATCACAGATTGTGTTCACAAATTTTCCTTTGACTATTACAGCAAGGTCGTCTACATAAGCTTCCACAAACACTCTGTTATTATCTAAAGTCCGGAGCAGAGTGTTTAACACAAGGATCCATATCAGAGGAGAGAGAACTCCGCTCTGAGGGCACCCTCTGGTACACCCTGCTTCGATGGTCTGTGATCCAACTGTTATAAGAATATTTCTTGACGTGCGCATGTTACCCATCCACCCTATCAGCAAAGGGTCGATTCCAGGCTCGTTTGTCACATCACCGATGCTGGTTAATGAGGCGTTTTCGAACGCCCCTTCGATGTCGATGAATGCATCCAGTGCAAACTCTTATCGAGCTCATTGACGAGATCATGAAGGGCAGTTTCTGTCGATTTGCATGGTAAGCATGTTTCCTGCTGTTCATCGGCCGTCTGGGAAGGCATACATCCCGTATATACCTGTATACCAGTCTTTTCAGTCCATTTAGGAGGAATGATGTCAGACTGATAGGCCGAAAACACTTAGCTTCAGCATAGGAGGGTTTAGGGATAAACACAACCTTCACGCTCCGCCAGGTTGTTGGAATGTAGGCATACACGAGGCATGTCCGATATATATTCCTTAAATGTAGGCCATGCCATGCATTCCATTCCTTCTTTTACGAGGTCAGGAAAAATCCCGTCAGGCCTGGGGGATTTGTAACTGTCGAGTGCCCACTTAATTCGTTCTAACGTAACTATTCTGCAAACCAGAGACCAGTCTCTTGAGTGGGGACTGTTTATGGTCTCCCTTAGAGTTTCACCCTGTCTGCTTCTTGGAAAGTGCACGTAGAAGTTTGATGGTTTCCTCTTCACTCTTTGTCCAGCATTTGGCTACTATCTTTAACGAGGATTCGCTTAAGTTTGACCGTAGCCTCTGTGGAGTTGGTTTCTTCACAAAAGCGTCTCCACGATGATCTTTTTGTGGATCTTATGTCCTTTGATGATTCTTTGGGCCTATTGGTAATTAGTCCACTCCACGGACAAATTTGTCTCCAAAGCCCTATTAAGGAGCCTTGTAGCCCTTCTCGTCTGCGCCAAGTGCGGATTACACCAAGGTGTACTTTCCTTCTTTGGCAGGCGCATTTGGCAGCTTTGCTAGTAGGCGTCTACTATCCGATTGGTTAGCAAAAGTGTCGCCTCCACTGCCGCCTCAACAGATTTGATTCGGCGGCTTGGTGGCGGCAAGGTGGTTTGCAAAATTTCTTTATATTGCGACCAGTTGGTTCTGCGGGGATTTCGAAAAGGTTTCCTAGATGTGTGACCTAGGTTTGTCAGGTTGTCATACTAATGTGATATCAATCACTTCTCTCCTTGCACTTGTGACAAATGTAGGCTCATTGCCCTTGAATCTCGAAGTCAGTCGTAACTAGATACTAGATAGTTCGGATCCTCTAGAATTGATGTCAGTGCTTCCCAACCTACATGATGCGCGTTGGCATCGCACTCGGCGATTATGCCTATGCCCTTTCGTTTGGCGTAGTCTACTGCTTTGACGAAGTTCGCTGTTGGAACCTCGGTGCTGTCATATTGAAAGTATGCCGAAATCAAAAGGATTTCTTTCATAGTTCCGTGAGCCTGTACGACTTCTTTTAGCACAGTAGTGTCACCGTCACTTAGATCGTTCATCAGTGTTGCCTTTAGGTCACGGTTAACCACAATGCAAGAGCGAGGTTTATCGTCCCCTGTAGCATAGAATAACTCCACATTCCGGAAATTTAGACCTCTTTTTTTTCGCCAGTGTCATCAATCCAAGGTTCTTGGATTAGGCAAGTAATATCTTGCAAGCATCCGATTACTGATGTGCGAAGTGGCCGTTATACAATGTTGCAAATTTAATTGAGGGAGGGAACATTAATAATTAGACATAATTATGTTTCCTTGTTCGCGCCTTCCTTCAGATTATGTGGATCTGACACCTTCACGGTCATTGATCCCAATCCGAGATAAAGTCGGCCTCCTCGTTGTCGAATCAAAGTCATCTCTGATTCAGGGATGCCGATTTTCAGGAACCTACCTACCGTTGTCCTGGTTTGATGTCATACAGCAACCACGACTCAGTCCGAGGTTCATTTTTGACTCCCAACTGTTGAAGTACTTTTCTCTCTTCCTCTGGAAACCGGATAAAGCACTTCTTTACTACCGGCAAGTCACTAATCTTTTGAAGGATTTGATTTGCGCCTTCCCAGTTAAGGTCGGCACAATTGCTCCTTAGCCAGGTAGCCGTGGGGTCGGCAAAGTTTAACCGGAACATGCCCTGAAATATACCTACCTTCGAGAGCTGTGTCCGCAAATGAAACGCCCTTCGTCGTCCTGCGCTTCTTATTGGTCGTTTTTTTTCGGATTCTGGTTCGTCCCCTGAGCGCTGCCGTTTCGGTTCACCCTTGATTGCAGAGCTCTGGCTAGAACCGGTATCCGAATCCCCCGGAGGCGGTTTGCCCGAAGGCAGTTTGCCCGAGGGTTTTTTTTTGTCCGGAGGCCATGAGGCGCAAAAGATTATTTGTGGTTTGCCCATCCATAGGTAATTTACGTCCAGCAGATTGCTCCGAATGGAGCTTGTCGCCAGGAATGCTGGCAAAATGGGCCTGCTGCGCGACGCCTGTGGAGGGGGTTCCACTACCCTTTGGAGTGGAATCGGTTTAAGGAGAGTCCGAGGCCTGACTGAGGCTCAGATTCTCCATAGATGTGCTCACGGTTGCCCTTTCGCACTGGGGATGATCGGAGCTTTGTTTTGTTTGTTTTTTTTTTTTCAGATTATTCATTGTTGGCCTATGTAGTGTAAGGGAAAAACAATCAATCCTGGCAGAGCCCCTTTTGCCTGGTACCCAGAGTCCACCGCTTACAATCACATATTAACCCCTGGCTTGGGGCTGGAAGATTTTTTTCCTAATTGCCCATTTTTCCGTCAACCTGCAGCCGTTAAGCCCCCGCACCGCGTCAAGGTGTCTTACTCGTGGGTCTTCCCAACTCGCAAATATTTGCGGACCACTTTGTCCCAAAATTACTATTTCAATGCTGAGAAATGACGTACGTTTTCTGAATTTTTCTGTAAGGTTGCCGTTTCCCGGTTATTTGATGTTAAAACCAACAAAAATGCCCTTTCAAATTTTTCAAAGGCTTGCTAGGAAATGTTGCAAAGGATATTTGAAACACAAAGTAACATAAAATAACTAAATAGATGTACCAGAAAATGTTGCTAATGTGTATTCATCAAACATGGAAGTTACTGAGCACAAAGATGTGTACTTTAAAAGTTTTAATACCGAGAGCTGCCAAACATTAGCTAGGGACTATTGTAAGGGTTATGGCATTGAAACTGTAAGAAAAAGATTCCTCTTCAATGTGAGAAATACAGAACTGAAAGAAACGCAAAGTCTTTCAAATCTGTTTCCTGACAAGGTACGTGTGCCCCTTACATGATAACAGTGAAAATAATACAAAGGACGGTATCGTGAATGTATCCTTGGAAGCACTTCGATTCTGGTTCCAGCTCCGTTATATACCAATCTAATTAAATATCTTTCCCAATTGTTATCGTCTCGTCACGCTGAGGCATATGAGCTGTACACGTGCCTACACCGCTAGCGAGCAAGGAAGCAGGAGCAGATGTACACGTGGATACTATTGATTATTGCACCTACATGAAGCTTGAAATTGTTATTCATCTTTTCATTTTCCCTCCATGGGCTATTTTTTGCAAGATGCATCGTTGACTGATTCGATCTGTCGCACTTGCTGCTCGAAACTATGCTTTCTTGTGATGCTTTCTATTTTGCATAATATTGTTTCTATTTCGCAGTCTACAGACACGCGTTGTGCCTTGCGGAGCTGCGCGAAATAACACTAAGCACCTAAGGGACCAAATTTAGATGTTTTTCAAATTAAAAAATCGTGTATACCTCAAGCACAGCTTGTTTTATTCCATTTGAACATCTACCCGCCCTTATTGGAAAACCCTATAGTTGCGATATGAGTTTTGTAGCGACTTAATTGCGTCTATCTCTTCGAACATCGAGCAGATGTGCCTCATCGGAGTGTCTTTCTAATTCTTTAATCATCATCAATCGTTGAACTCCAATTGTCGCGGTTACATGACCTTGTCCTCCAATTTCGGAAGCCCAGCAGCTGGTGGCCGTTCTCACCTACTGAGTTCTCCAGGCGAGCTCTCGGTCGTCGGCGCAATGTGTTTCTGTACGCGTGTTTCGAATTAATAATTGAGAGGACCGAGAAATACATCTTATTGACTAGTTGTATCCGTCGCTTAATTACGTCGGTTTCGTTGGCGTTTTTAGATAAGTTACAACCCAGGTAGTTGAAGTTGCCCATCATGGCCTTTATTTTGCTTTCGTTGATATGTAGTCCAACTTCTTTTACGGCGTTATTGAGATTATGCAGAAGGCTTTCTGCATCACCCAATCTTCGAGAAATTATGTTGATGTAATCGGCGCACGCTACTACGTACTAATTGTGTCGACTTGATGAGTAGCGTTCCGCGGTCCATATTCATGGCTTGAATTACATACTTCAGTCGGTGCCAGCCCATCGCCCTGCTTAAGTCCAGTGCGAGTTTCGAATAGATTAATAAGTATATTTTGCACTCTGACCTGCGGGACTCTATTAGTCATCGTCATCTTTTTCAGCCTCACTAGTTTTGGTGGTAAACCAAATCACAGCATTATATTATACAGTCCACTACGGTCGATACTGTCGTATGCTTGCTTAAAGTTAACACAAATTTCATCATCATCATCAATGTGGCACGATAGCCCGACGTCGGGCCTTGGCCGCCTGGATCGTTGACCTCCAATTGTCGCGGTTACGTGACCTTGTCCTCCAGTTTCGGAAGCCCAGCAGCTGGTGGGCGTCTTCACCTACGGAGTTCTCCCAGCGAGCTCTCGGTCGTCCACGCAACCGTCAATTCTTTGTGCGTTCAAAACTTTCTTTGGCATGCGATTATCGTCCATCCGTTGTACATGCCCATTGCAGACGTTGAAGCTTCACGATCTTCGATACTTCCAGCTCATCGTACAATTGATACAACTCATGGTTGTACCGGATACGCCATTGGTCTCGCTCGTGAACGGCCCCGAAAATTCGCCGAAGGACCTTTCGTTCGAATCGGTCTAGCAAAATTTCGGAGGCTTGGGTAAGGGTCCATGTTTCGCAGCCATAACATAGCACGTCAGCTTGTCACCCTTTTTGTGGATTGGGCAGATTATGCTTTTGCGCCAATCTTCGGGGATTACTTCGTCGTTCCATATTTTCAGCAGTAGCACATGTATAGCGTTGGTCAGGCACGTTCCACCATGCTTCAGTAGTTCTGCTGGGATCTCGTCAGCGCGGGGTGCTTTATTATTTTGAAGCGACTGTATGGCAAGACTCACCTCCTCTGCTGTTGGGGGTAGAACGGGAGGGCCTGGTTCGGCTAACTGCTCAAGAGCTGGCTCCGCGGGGGATGTTGATGGTGCATTGAGAAGCTCTTCGAAATGCGAGACCCATCGTTTGTTGACGCTTTCGATGTCGCTGATGATGTTACCATCCTTGTCCTTACATAGGCTTGTCCTGGGTTGATATCCGTTCTTGATATTATTTTTAAGTTTGTACGCCTGTCTAATGTTCTTACTGGCTAACCTTTGGTTTATTTGCAGTAACTGCTCGTCAAAATGTTTGCGTTTCTTACGTCTAATTAACCTATTAGATACTCGCCGAAGCTCGTTGTATCTTTCTTTCTTGGATCGGGATGCGCGTTGTGTGTGTTGGCGATAGGCTTCATTTTTCGCCTCAATCGAGGCCCTGCATTCGTCGTCGAACCAGTCTGCTCGTCTGTGCCGGCCTTTATAGCTCACGACCTCTTCTGCGACCCCCTTGATGCTGTCTTTGAGCTCCTCCCAGAACTCATGGATGCCTAGATTATTGATGTTATCAAGCATGGGCGACAGTTTTTCCTCAAATGCTGTAGTATACGCAGCCGCTGTGGCATCATCAATCAAATTGTCAACCTCGAAGATCTTGGCAGGGTTGATTCTCGTTAGGTGCACCGAAGAGATTCTGCACCTGTAGGTCGTCTTCACCAAATAGTGATCGGTGTCGCAGTTGGCTCCTCGATAGTATCGAACATCTAGGACATTAGAAGCCCATCTCTTGTTGATCAGTACGTGGTCGATCTGGTTCACGGTGTATTCATCTGGAGACTTCCAAGTCTGCTTATGGATTCGTCGATGAGGGAAGCATGTAGAGCTTATGACCAAGTTTCTGCCGCTCGCGAAGTCGATAAGTCGCTGACCGTTGTTGTTGTTTTCGTCGTGGAGGCTATGACCTCCAGTAGTTCCCCTATGCCAGCTTTCGTTTCCGACTTTGGCGTTAAAGTCTCCTGCGCCCACTGATCTTACCCCTATATCGCTGTGGGAAAACCCTATCGCAGCAGCTATGTTTTTGTCCCTAGACCTCACGGACACAAACATTGAAGAACCAAAAATCGTACCCACATAGATGCACAGAGGTTTCACACCTTTCTGCACCGCTACAAGAAGAAGAAGTTTCCTAGCAACAGCTTGACGTCGTTTGATGGAAGTGAGTCGAAGAGTGTTTCTAGGTCGTTGTAGAACTCGTCCTTTATCGCGTCTTCTTTTAGTTCTGTAGGGACATGGGCATTAATGAGCCAGAGATTAGCGAAACGGGTCTTGATGCGGATCGCACATAGCCGCTCGTTGATGGGTTTGAAGCCGGTAACGTGGTCCTTGTGCTGCTTATTCACGATGAAAGCTACTCCTTGTTGCCCTCCTCTTTACCACTCGTAAAAATAGTGTGCGAATTGAGGTCGTTAAGCTCGCTTTTAAGCCATTTAGTTTCCTGGATTGCAACTATGCTCAGCTTGTATTGTTCTACCTGATCCAGGAGGGCCCGTAAGGCCCCCGGTCTATTCAGTGAGCGTACATTCCAGGATCCGAAAGAGTAATCAGTTGTTCGTTTGCGGGGTCGTCGTTGTTTTTTGTATCCGTCCAATCCGAGGCTTGTGTTTCAGGTATCTTGACTTGAACTTTTTCTTAGGATGAGTTGTCGGCACATCGCTAAACCATGATAGGGTTTAATCGTTGAGTAAAGGCCATCATGGGCATGCCTCGAAGATGCTGCTTTAGTGGTTGAGTTAAACGTTTTCTGTCACCTATCACCTATCAAATAAAATAAAATAAAAATAAATAACCTGAGACGCTGCAGATGTAAATACATCACTCAGGCGCAGCGGTGCTTCTTCCAAATGTCGCATCAGATGATTTGACTTAGCCGTTAGAAGTTTTACCCACTACCGTTACCAGGGGGCGCCCGCGCGGAGGACACATGGAGAAGTCTTTTGCCCCCCCCCCCCCAAAAAAATTTGGTACACGTCAATGTTGTATTCCCAGCTCTGTGAAAGTAAAGAGCTGATCTGTTGTTGATCGAACAGGTCTGAACCCTCCTTGATATTCGCCAATGATTTGCTTTGCGTACGAATTAATTCTTTTGACAACTTTGCAAAATTGCACGATTGAAATACTGTTATAAAAAATGATTGCTTGAGGTTGTTATGAAAATTTTATTTGGAAATTTGTCTGAAGCCTTAAGCAGCTGTACCTGGAAACGACTAACATGTTTGCAACAAATAAAATGTCAGTTTTTGTGAAAATTTATGTAGTTTCTAAAACTGAAATAAATTTTGTTGTTTGGCGTTTTTTGGCGTCAAACAAAATGTCGAAACAGTCCCCATGAATGTGTGCCTCCCTCTCTTTTGGCCAAAGCTGGAAAATTACTGTTCCAATTTTATGGGCCCAGAAAGTAATTTACGTTTTAATCAATTTTCAATTGTTCCCCAAATCAACCATCCGAAAACCCTCTGTAATTAAAATTTTGTTTTATTTTCATTTCGATTTGGCACTCTACATTCCACCCATTAATGTACAAAAATATTTATCCATTTTCTCATCCACCACATCTCCTAAAAGTTGATGATTTTCTTTTCTTGTCTCATTGTTTTCCTGAATTTTTCGCCTCCCTGACTTATCAAAAATTTATTTAATTGTCCCATCTTTCCTTTTGTGATACAGCAAACAGCATAATTGACTTTTTGCATACTAATCGAAAAAAATGTTCTTTCTCTCTTGTGTGTATTATTCAAGAATTGACAAGAAATGTGATGACGGCCGAAGGTCAAAAGCGTGTACCGGATAAGGGACCAGTCATGCTTTTGTATGAGCTCTTCAACGACGTTCGTTTCGATTGTTCCGGTGTGGATGGTGTACAGAATTGTCGATTCAAGATGACAGTGCATGTCAATAATGCAACCTTTGAAGGAACAGGTGAGTTGGGTGCAATTGTTTTTACATTTTAGATTTGATAAAAAAAATACATGTTAAAAAATTATTTCAGACCTTTTTTCACCTTTTGAACTTAGCTAAATATTTTTTGAAAAAAAAAAAGAACAAGCTCCAAATTTAGTCATAATCATTCTGTTAAACAATGTCAGCTCATTAATCTAATTTTATTCATGCAAAAAATATTTCAACGAACATCTTCAAATCTCTCCAAGATCCGCTCTAATGATTTTTTGTTTAATCTCATTAAATGAATGCCCAAACTTTTGTTTCAACACTCTGGAATTTTCTCATCATCACTCTCTTTCTCTCTCTCTCTCTTTCTTTTCAGGACCTTCTAAAAAATTAGCTAAAAATGCTGCGGCCAAAGCGGCATTGGCCTCCCTCTGCAACATCTCATACAGCCCGATGATAAGCTCACAAAAAAACGTACCCGTACCGGTGGATGATAAAATCTCATCAATCGAATTGCCACAAATTCATGCCGACACAATAGGACGTCTCGTCACGGAGAAATTCATGCAAATCATCAAAGGACAGGAGTCGTATTCACGACGTAAAGTCCTAGCCGGCATTGTCATGACGGAGAATTTGAATTTCAATGAAGCCAAGGTTTAACCCCATAAAACAAGCAAAATAATTTTCTATTAGCATATTTGTGAGAAAATTAATTACAAATTCTATTTGTTTTCATCTCTTTCTTCTCTCCTCCTCTCAAACACACAGGTCATATCCGTGTCGACCGGGACGAAATGTGTAAATGGCGAACATATGAGCGTGCACGGAGCCGTTCTGAATGATTCACATGCTGAAATTGTATCGAGAAGATGTCTAATGAAATATTTATACCAACAGCTTGAGATGTTTGCAAACACGGGTATGAGATTTGCTTTTTTTTTTGTTTTGGAAAATGGAAAAAGTTTCATCCTTGTCCTCCTTTTCATGCCTCCGTTCTTCATCATGGTCTTCCCTTTTCTCAGCAACACAAAGTCAATCGATTTTCATGCGAAACAACGGCAACGCTAAATATCCGTATAAAGTCAAAAGTGGCGTACATTTTCACCTGTACATTAATACGGCACCGTGTGGCGATGCTCGAATTTTTAGTCCTCATGAAAATGACACGGGTGTCGATAAACACCCA
The DNA here is from genome assembly GCA_949715475.1 of Microchrysa polita. Lineage (NCBI taxonomy): Eukaryota > Metazoa > Arthropoda > Insecta > Diptera > Stratiomyidae > Microchrysa > Microchrysa polita. The sequence goes on along the minus strand of OX454417.1, from coordinate 16,140,405 downwards.
AATAGGTAAGTCAAATATAGTGTGTGTGTATACATATAGTCCTTGTGTAGTGGAGTTGCTTCAAGTAAATTACCATGTTTCCATTATAATTAGATTTTTATGTGGTGCTGGGAGTTCTCTTTGTTAATTTGAAAATCCACAATAGGATTCATTATTTTAATTATACTCATTTTTGGGGAATTAAAGTGACATGGAAATTGGATAAGATGTTAACGAGACTTTTTCACTTTTTGTTTGTTTTACAGAAAGGCACGAGGACAGTTACGAACGAAAATTGAATCGGGCGAAGGTACAATACCGGTGAAAAGTAGTGATGGGATACAAACATGGGACGGTGTGATGCAGGTAACGTTTTAAAGTTCATACTGTCAATGGATAATGTTTCTAGGCGTAAGAAAAAGGTACACAGTAATAATAGTTAGAACGTTAAATTGGAGAAATGATTTTCTGTCAATAGAAGGCGACATAATAAATGAAACATCAACCGTCAAGTAATTTTGTTTTTCCGCCCAGTCTACCTATTGAAATATGTAAATGAAACTCAATTCAAATGGCGTGCCAAGTTGATTTGAATAATATGAATTAATGCTGGAATGGGATCTCTGAACGGTACTTAATCGTTAAGTCACCCGGGCTGGATGATTGATTACTAAGTAATTTCTATAAATAAAAATATTTCGTTCAGTTATGTTAAATTGATTTAATCAGAAACTCTATTCGAAATTTTGAAGATACTATTAGGGCTTTGCAATTACATTAAAGTAAATAAGTGAACCTGCCCCGAAGAAAACTCCACTCCACACATACAGTGTTAAAACCAATTTTAGAGGCACTTTTTCTGGCCTAATTTAATAGAAATATGTAAAATGCAGCTTGCTATTTCTTCCGCTTCCCAGTGGATTTCATTCAGTAGACGTCGAACGCCGTTGAATCTGCGCCAAACCACAAGCAAAACCGTGTTGTTCCAAACAAGTGTTAAACGCTAACCATAAATTTTCGCTCTCTTAGCGTACCGTACAGTTGTACCCTATAAGGTAATAAAAGCCGCGCTTTGTGAGACCTATCGAACAGTAGTAGGTTGAAGATTCGTTGAAAATCTGCTAGATCCAGTCGTAGGTGATCAGTGTCTTCGCAGGTCAAATGAGCCCTAGACTCAACTAACGTCTAAGACATTGCATTTACACGATTATGACTGGTTCATCTGTTGTTCAATTTCTTCAAAGATTTATTGTGCGTCGTGAGTGAAACATTTTAAATCAGTTAGAAATTCCCTGGATCAATAGTGTTTTCAACGGTAAATATCAGATGAGGCATCTTGTAGCGATGCATAATGCAGCAGCCTGACCTATTTGAATTTTGTTGGTATCGCAACTGGAGCGTAATAGTCATGCGCTGCTCGACCCACCGCTCAGTACGTGGCTAGCATGGTTTCTTTATCTTTGCTCCAGGAGCTGCCAGTTAGTGCCTTTAGGATCTTGTTCCTAATGCGTATTTTTATCAAAAACTGTCGCGCCGCGTCATGATGGAAAAAGATGTACGCCTAATATTTTTGGGTTATGCACAATAGGAACTGTGTTTTTGCCAATAAACACATCAGCCTTCCACTTATAGTTTCCCAACCAGGTGGTGAGAAAGTCGCAGAGGGCTTAGATGTATGCATACTCCAGCGAGTTGACAGCAAAGAATGCTTCTTACCGACTTAGATGGTTGTTTAATTTGAGTCGCATCACTTTTCTATCTTTCCCCGTGACGAGTACGGTGTAATCGTCAGCATAGTGGACTAGTTCGTTTCCATCCGGAGGTAATTCCGGCTAAGTAGATGTTAAGCAAGGTGGGACAGAGTACGCCGCCTTATGTAACACCTATTTTGATGTTCCAAAGCTTTGAACCCTTGCCTCGAAACTCGAGGAAGGATTGCCGACCAGCTAGGTAATTAGCAATCCAACGTAACTCTTGATCAGGAATGTTTATATTAAGCATACCATCCAGCAAATGCACTAGACAGATCACGAGGATTGATCTATGTCAAGGTTGTGGCTGTTTCAGTCCTTCTTTTCTCTGATGCGGTTCATCAACTACACGAGCTGTTACGGACGTGTCGAGCTATTGTCATTTTTAATTACAACAATTGATCATACTCCGTCGAGTCTCTTCAACTGGCGCGAGTGTTTAACCGGTGCTCATCTTTCTCTCTTGAACACTATCTTTAAAGCACTAAGTGCCTTGTCGCTTTCGCCTTCTTCTTTTAGAGTTAATTTTTCTCCAGTTTCGCGCTTAAATTACATTCAGAGCACTCTATTCCTCATAACTGTAATATGTACTGTGCGTGCTAGTGTTAGTGTTTCACACTCCCTATCATACAGTGTCAGTGACGTCGAATATTTTTAACTCTTCATCTGCTGTGACTGTGAATGCTCTCACCTAATAATACCACTCCGTATTTGGCATGACTTGCCATTGGCAAGAGCGTTATATAACTATAACTTTCTCAACAGTCTGCGTGTTAGTATGTGTGCTTGCTGATTTAGCTACGGACGACGAGTCTTTAGTGCTCATTGTGTGTGAGCTCCCTTTTTCGTACTCCTTTAATTCTATAAAGTCTGCTGCTCCCGTCCAATGATGCCCAACAGTTTACATTGAGTGACTCCGTTTTTTTTTACATAAACTAACGTTTTAAGTTTTATATTTTTAAACACTACTACTAATCATGAATATTAGTTAGTGATGTGTAGCACATGAATGAGTCGTTCAAAATGAAACAAACTGAGCAAAAGAGTCGGCTCAGCAGCGTTGCTATTGATTCGTTCAGTTTAAAAATATATAAAAAAATAGCAACCGCCAACGCTAACGTTTTACAAAAAATTTCTTCACAAATTCAACGTTTTACATTGAACAATGCTCAATGTGGCGGGGTGCGTGTGGCACACTACTGAGCACTGAGCTGATTTTTTACTATGACACACTGAACTGATGTGCTCACTGCTCAGTGTGCAGTGTATCATTGAGTAATGAGTACCGACCGATTGAGGACTGTTTGTTACTCTTACTTAGATACATTCTGTTAAGCTGAGTGAGAATGATGTGATCGATTCGTATGAACCGAAATAGTAGTTGCACTATCATTGAGGTTTTCTGATTTTAACGACACGGTGCGGAGTGCGTGGGCAGTGAAAGTATGGCTGTATAGACAGACGGACATGCTCCAATCGAATTCCCTCATACTGATCATTTATAACATATTTTTTTTATAATCGGAGATGCTTTCTTCATTGCGTGACAAACTTCTTGATAGAGTTAATATACCCTTTTACTCATATAGTGAAGGGTATAATACACTGAGCAGCCAATAAAAATCCGCTCAATGTGCATGTCAGCAGTTAAGAAAAAGCTTGTTTATGTACTCTTATATTAGACGAAATGAGTCATTGAACGAGTTTAAATGAACTACTCAGTGAAAAGAGTCTGAGGTGATGTGTCGGCTCAGTGAAATGAGTCGAAATTCCCATCACTAATATTAGTGTATGTCACGTTTCTTCATGTAAAGAATCTCCGTTCATCATATGCGCCGGGTTCTGCCAGAAATCGTTCCACAGCAAGTGCGTGGGCATTTTCGCTAAAACTGCGGAACAAGTAAGTGTTAAAATACTGGTTTTGCTCGAAATGCAGATTTACTTACATATATGGCTAACTACGCTTCGAAACTGAAATCCGCTAAGAAAACTGTCGCGAGTCTTTGAATGAAGCTTAATGCTTTCCATTCGAAGTTTTCTTCGGCATCGACCTCAAAGTCTTTCTACGCGAATTGTCGTCACCAAAAGTCCGCGTAAGGGGGAGGATAAAGGTTGAAAGGCTCCGGCCGATTCCTATATCCTTTTCAGTTGTGGCATAACTGCGGACCCTTAGCTATGCAGGAGGAGCTTCATAGAGTGAGCGGCTCCGGCCAATTCCTATGTTTCTCTACGGGGCGTTACTTTCCCGCATTATCCGAGTAACCGCTGCGCCTGAGTGCTGTATTAACAACTTCAGCGTCTCAGGTTACTAAATGTAATAGGGTGACAAAAAACAAATAGTCAATCACCGAAGCAGCACCTCCGAGGCCTCTCCATGATGGACCTCTTTCGTTTTACGAATACTATCATGGGTAAGCGATGGGCCGACAACCCATCCTTGGAAACAATTCTACGTCAAGAAACCTGGAATGAAAGCCTCGGATTGGACGGATACAACCCAACGACGACTTCGCAAACGAACAACTCTTTCGGAACCTGGAATGTACGATCCCTGAATAGGCCAGGGGCCTTAAGGGCCCTCTTGGATCAGGTCGAAAAATATAAGCTGAGCATAGTTGCACTCCAGGAAACAAAATGGCTTAGTAGCGAGATTGATGACCGAAATTCGTACACAATTTTCACAAGTGGAAAACCTTCGGGCCACAGGGAGTTTGGAGTGGCGTTCATTGTAAACAATCAACTTAAGCCGCATGTTATCGACTTCAAACCCATAAACGAACGGTTGTGTGCGATTTGCATTAAAACCCGCTTCTTCAATCTCTGGCTCATAAACGCGCATGCCCCCACCAATGTCAGTGAAGACGCGGTTAAAGACGAGTTCTATCATCATTGCTGCTGGGGGATTTTAACTCCAAAGTCGGAAACGAAAGTTGGCATAGGGGGATTACTGGAGGGTACAGCCTCCATGAAGACTGTAACGACAATGGCCAACGACTAATTGACTTCGCGACCAGCAGAAATATGATCATTAGCTCTACATGTTTTCCGCATTGTCGCATTCACAGGCAGACCTGGAGATCTCCAGATCAACATACCGTCAACCAAACTGACCACGTCCTCGTCTGTAAGAGATGGGCATCGAGCATCATGGATGTTCGATCCTATCGTGGAGCAAATATTGATTCTGACCATTATATGGTGAAGGCGACTTGGAACCGGTCTCGGATTGTAGCTTATGGAATTCCCCACCATTTGTGACATATTCCACGGCAGTAAGTATCCATTTGGAAATTTGGTGGAAATGCATAGAATAGTAATAGTGTTTGCCAGACATATTTTTGAAGTTTGTAGGACCAAGTTAACAGGGTGTCCCTGAATAGCTGCAAAAGTATACTTGTTCAATACTCATAGGAAAGCTTGCGTGGGCTCTTATGTCAGCGGACACAATGGAATCATTTCATATAAGTTTCTTTTCCTTGATTAAAAAAACAGTAACAGTAAATTTACAGCTCATAATTCAGTTCATATATAATGCCAAGCCATCCTTACGTTTGCCTGAGTTTCTTTTTGCTCAAAGGCCATCAGAAATCTTAAATCGAAAAATGCCTGTAGATTTGCCTTGGAGTACTTTTAGACAAACTAGGTAAAGTAAATTAGTAGTTAGTAAATCTATTTTTGGATTGGTCTAATTAAAGGTAGAACAGAATGAAATATTATGTTCAAAAAATTAGAGCTCAGTCTATTTATAAAACTACAACGCGCATAAAAAACGGATCGTTGTAGCTTGCAATTGATGGCGAATTTCTGAACTGTTCGATCAGAAGCTTAGACTAAAAAAAAAGTGTGTTCAAGGGCCTGTCCTAAGTCTCAAACGGAGTTTTCTTATTGCCTATTTATAGGCGGATTTCGTTATTTAGCTCAATAATTTACACTAAGCATTCATCAACTTAAATATTTCTTGCTGAAAACTACAAACATGCAAAATCCAGTAAATACAATCCTGCCAATTTGGCCAGTAATTGCAAGGAGGTCGTCGTTAGATATGACCTCAGGCCATCGAATTCGTAGGATGCTCCGTAGGCATTCACGAAAGTTTGCAGATTGGTTTGTAATGTTACTGGTCACCTTCCACATGGAAAACCCATATAAAACAGGTTTTACATTGCCTTCGAAGATCCGGAGTTTGGTATTTCTGGAGGTGATGTGTTGAGATCCCCCATATTATTTTTTATTTCGCCTCTGGGAGCCTTGTCAAGGCTGTCGCTGAGTGTCCTTAGCATGCTGGTCGGCTGACTCAGTCATGGCGTAGCATTGAATTATAGTGATGTTTCCTACTCTGGATTTGAAACAAGCAGTTATTTTTCGGTTGGAAATAGGTTTCCTATCTATAAGATATCGGTGCGCCTACTTGTTTAAATGGATGCCGATGCCATTCTGGCTGTGGCTCTACCAAAGTTGGGAACTGTTTGATAAGATCGCTCCCGAACCGGTCCATCTTGTTTCGCTCAATCCTAGTATTACATTTCTATTTGCGGTAATTTCCCGTTCGACTTCCGCGAGTCTCGTACTATTACTACTCTCGCCCCACATCGTTCGAACGTTCCAAAAATTTCAGGTATGCAAGGTACAAGTCTGCATACTATATCCATCTAGTCGCCTTCTACAACAAGCCGGGATCGCTGTGGCATAATTCTAGACCCAACACCACAGGGATCCATTTTTGTTAAGCCTAGTACATGTCTATACCGTTGAGCGCAATCAATATCGCGCGCAATTGTATAGATTTGTACGAGGCCGAGTAGAGTTGAATTTTGCCTTGCGTCTTTAGTCGTCTTCAAGGACACGCCGGGGAAAGCGGTGGCACTATACTTGGCCAATGCCACAGGGCCAAAGGTGTTGGTATAATGTTATAACGGTCAATAACTATCATAACCCACTTCGGCTCAAGCAAGAAAAATAATATAAAAATTTGAATTACTCGTAATTCATTAACAAAAATCCATGCAAAGTCCGGTGTATCGTATCTGACCAAAAACAACAAAGTTGTAAAAGTTACCCCGCCAAAGAAAAATTCATCTGCCGCAAAAAGAATACATATCACTCCAATCCGCTGCTCATATCTAATTTTGTTTGCTGGATGTACTTTTGTTTTAGGTGTAAATGCTGGAGAAGTTTAAATGTACAGGACTACTTCTTAAAGTAATTTGGTGGGACTTTTAACATTTTATTCAGTGCCACTTTGACGGCTGCCTCCAAATTACTTTAAGAAGTAGTCCTGTACATTTAAACTTCTCCAGCATTTACACCTAAAACAAAAGTACATCCAGCAAACAAAATTAGATATGAGCAGCGAATTGGAGTGATATGTATTCTTTTTGCGGCAGATGAATTTTTCTTTGGCGGGGTAACTTTTACAACTTTGTTGTTTTTGGTCAGATATCATATATTTTTGCATACTTAAATAGCCAACTAATATTTTTGTTTTGGGAAAAGTTTCAATAGGTTTTTGTTCAGCATATTCCATAAATTTAATATCATAAGTTATTTTCACAGGGTCTTCTTTAAAATAAATAGATACTGCAAACGCAATTGCAAATACGCCACAAATGGCTGTTGCTGAGCTTTTTTAAAAATAATTTTGGGATGAAATGGGTACAGTTTATTAATATGTATTTTGTGCAAAATAGATGTTAATGCTCTATTAACGTTATCTTAACACTCTATTATCTTTTCGTTAATGCTCTGTTAACGTTCTGTTAATGTTCTCTTAATTCTCTTTAATCATTCGGCTAACGCTCTGTAAACGGTCTGTTACCTTTACGTTCTGTTAAGGCTCTGTTAATTTTCTGTTAACACTCTGTTAACGATCTGCTAACGCTCTGTTGTTGCCTTACCAACGCTTTGTTAACGTTCTATTACTGATCTGTCTTAATGCCCCCCTGACCCAGTGTCCCAATGTCACATTGTCCCATTGTCAGTGTCCCAATGTTCCAATGTCCTAATGCCCTAAGGTCCATTGTCACAGTGTCCTCATGTCCCAATGTTCTAATATCCCAATGTCCTAATATCCTAATGTGCCAATGTCCCAATATCCTGATGTCCCAGTGTCCCAATTTAGGTCCTTTTGTCCCAATGTGCAAATATCACAGTGCCCCAATGGTTTAATGTCCCACTACCCTAGTGTCCCAATGTCCCAGTATCGGAATATCCTAATGTCCCAGTCTCCGACCTAATGTCCTAATATCCCAATGTCTAACTGTCCTAATGTCCCAAGGTCATAATGCCCCAATTTCCTAATATTCCAGTACCCCAATGTCCCAAATGTCCCAGTATCCTAATGTGATAATATCCCAATGGCCCAATGTCCTAATGTACCAGTGGTCAGTGTCCCAATGTCGCAGTATCTCAGTGCCCTAATGTCCCAGTATCCCAACCCAATGTTCCAATATCCCAATGTGCCAATATCCCAATGTCCCAATGTTCTAATATCCCGATGTCCCAGTGCCCCAATGTTCCCACGTCCCAGTTTCCCCAGTGTACCTAATGTCCTAATGTGTTGATGTCCTAATATCCCAATGTCCTAATGACCCAAGACCCTAATGTTCACATGTTCTTATATCCCAGTGCCCCTATGTGCGAATATCCCGATGTCCCAATGTTACAACATTCCGATGTCTCAGTGGTCCAATGCCCCTATGTACCAGTGTCCCAATGTCCGATTGTCCCAAGGCCATAATGTCCCAATGTCCTAATATCCCAGTGTCCTAATGTCCCAGTCTCCCAGTCTCCTAATGTCCCAATATCCCAATGTCCCATTGTCCCAATATCCTGATGTCCCAATGCCCCAATATACCGATGTCCCAATGCCCCAATATGCCGATGCCCCCACGTCCCTGTTTCCCCATTGTGCCTAGTGCCCCAATGTCCTAATGTCCCAAGACCCTAATGTCCCAATTTCCTAATATCCCATTACCCCAAGATCCTAGTCTCCCAGTCTCCCGGTGTTCCAATATCCAAATATCCCAATGCCGCAGTGTGTTTTAAAAAATGGTCAATGCGATGAGCCGATAGACGCAATTGTTGGAAATCTTTTGTTAACTTTACCTATTAATTTACCGTTATTCCATCCACTTATCTAAATGGAAGACATTGATTCTTTAGAAGGACCACCAGAGGATCATTCGTTCCAAATTTCATAAAAAGTCCATCACGAAGAGAGACAGTAGAAGCAAGTCTTTCTGCAACTTCATTCTTCATTCTGAAATTGGGTTACTCGCTTAAGTCTGTGAGGGTGAAAATTTCACCGTTTATTGCATATATCTTACCCGTTATTGTGCCGATCGAAGATTTTATTTGGAAAGGCACTAGAACAGGATATGTGGAATATTTTGGTTAAAAAAATTTTTTGGGGGCTGTTGCCTGGAAGGCTGTAGCCTGATCAAACAAAAAAGCAAGTTGTCTCCGGTAATCATAGACTTGTCGCTTTCGTTTTTCTTTTTCCTTTGGCGGGCGAGACGCTCTCGCGTCTCTTGATATTCTAATGTCACATGTAGTATTTGAATTGTTTGGGTGACATCATACACCGTATAACGGTACATTTTTTCTTACTAACTCAAAATCAACAGCTGTCGAAAGTTTTTTTTAAGAGGGTTATCAACACTTTCCCTCAGAATGACGAAAAATGTATTTTACAGCCAAAAAATATGTTTAGTGCGTTCCTCTTCAAAGCACACGAACCAGTACCCATTTATGGGATTAAATAACTGAACAGAGTGTGCTGCAGCTGCTGATCTCAACACCTTCGCAAAAACCCGTCAAGATCATGTAAATCAACACCTAATGTCCCACGTTGGACTGTCGCATCATTAATTTGATTTTTTACCAAGCAAATCATTTTTAGAAACCAACTTAAAAGAAACAACATAATTTTCCATTTTTTAGGGACAACGTCTTCTCACCATGTCCTGCTCGGACAAAATCGCACGCTGGAACATTCTGGGCGTTCAAGGTTCGCTTCTGTCGTCAATTACGGAACCAATCTATTTGCACTCGATTGTGTTGGGTAGTTTGTTGCATCCGGAACATATGTATCGGGCCGTATGCGGTCGTATTGAGAAATCGATACAAGGTCTTCCGCCACCATATCATTTGAATAAGCCACGTCTGGCACTCGTTACGTCGGCCGAACCGCGTAATCAGGCGAAAGCACCAAATTTCGGTATAAATTGGACAATTGGTGACACAGACGTTGAGGTTGTGAATTCGCTAACCGGCAAAACCATAAATAATCAATCGTCGCGCATTACAAAGGCGGCATTCTTCCGGAAATTTGGAAATTTACTAAAAGTCATGCCGGGATTGCAAAATCGTCGAGTGGTCAGCGACTATGGCGAGACGAAGACTAAGATTGAAGATTATCAGGTAAGTGAAGTGTTGTTGATTGTATACACCTTGACATTTATTTAAAATTTCGCATCATCACACCAACCTTCCATCCTTCTGTTTTCAGATTGCAAAACGTGAACTGTTCGATGCATTTCGTCGCGAAGATCTCGGCAATTGGCTAAAGAAGCCAATCGAACAAGATGAATTCTGTCTTCCTGAATGACTAGCTCTCACAGTGCTCTTAATGTTCGTAATAATCAAAGTTTCACTAAAGTATTGTTTCCAGTTAATTTTAGACAACTACAATATAAAATGCATAGATTGCAATAGAGAGTCTTGCAACCACACAACTTACTCGACCGGCATCCCGAACGCTAGCAATAACACCAACTTGATCCGATGCAATCTCAACGAGTATGACGGCGGCAAGATGCGTAGTCATGAATCTGATATACGATTTAATTACAATAACAATAATTATATTGATCATACCAAATTCTTGTTGGTAGTAGATATGCCGCAACTTTCCAAAGATTTTAAAATGCTTTTAACTACTAATGTTGATTATTCTAATTCTAATGATAGTAGTGAGTATAAAAACATGAATCGTAGTCATCATATTGATACAGTATCGAATCTGATTATTCATAATAATAATATTATTCTTAATATGCGAGAAACAGCATCGCAACTTCATACTATACAGCGTGAAATGAAGGAGAACTTTCACTCTAGGATATTTCTAGAATAGAATGCAGCTCAATTGCTGGAACTAAGTAAGAAAGTATTATGGCATTACGATAGTGCACTTGTAAGACATTTAGGAAAAATCTCACACAGTTGTATGCCAAAGGCAAAATTTTCAAATTTCCTACATCGAATTATTTCATTAGAAACGCGTCGACGTCACCGTATGTCAAATTCTATTTCGTCTTCGTGAATGATTATTATATGTTGCTCGCGTGATTGTGTGCGCTTCCCTAAACCGAGGCAATAAATTGTGTGTGAATTAATTTATTTTGATTTTGTTTTATGTGCATTCAATTTATTATTTGTATATTTGAGTTTGTATGAAAAAAAATTTGTTAAGTTATATAAAATGTCCGTGTCCAGTGAGGCAAATTGAGTTTCGTGCAATAACTGCATAAGACACCGTTGAATATGAAAATATCTGACTGAAATTATAGCCATTAGTTTATTTTATATACGAAATAGATTTTGTTTGATGTTTATTATTTTTGCGTTTTTATTCCGTTATTTTTTGCAATTTTTACGGTGTGACTTGCTTCGTATGGGTTCGTATGAATTTTATCCTGTCTGCATGCGACCACAATAAAAAATCTCTCGACAGATAGTCTTTGAAAATAAATGATTGACCATTATTGTGTGTGCGTGTGTGTTGATGCGATACTTGATTATGTATTTTCATTTTGGAACTATTGGCAATCACTCTATTCAGTAATATCAGCTTGGCCAGCATCTATTTTCACATGGTTGAGACAATAAAACATACTTGCATCGTAAACTCATAGCCACAAGAGCACAGGGATGTCTCCTGGTAACTCTTTAACTCTCAGGAGCAACAGCTGGTGCCTACTCAAAATAATAAAATAATAAAACGTCCATGGGTGCTTCGTACACGGCTCACTGGCAATCTTCTGATAGACTTCCGGACTTAGTTTGCGTGTAAGGCTGTTGAGGCATTAACTTGTAGCTGGGCATTGCAACAAATAATCCACATCGTGAGGCACGCCATCGCAATTTGGACAGATATTTGTATGCTCGGGTTTATACGAGCTAGGTAAAACAATTAAGGCGTGAGCAAAGCCCCTACCGAAGTTGACCTAATGTTCTATTTGTACCAAAATTTGCAGTAGACTAAATGTTTGTGTTGCTAGAGACGACGCATGCGATGATCACCTAGCGATCGTAGTCCAGGAACCAATTCAGAGGCCTATTTGCAAAATTTTTTGAATGAACCCAGACTCCTAGTATCGACTATCACTTTAAGCTTCCTATCGCGGTCGGGTCTTTGTCCCGGAACCACCCATGCATCTTAAGCCTGGGCCGCGAAACCCCCTCGACACAAGTGGCGAAACACAAAATATGTATGCACATTTATTCATTAGTTTTTACCCGTTTCGAGCAACTCGAGCCGGTCCAGTTACTCAAAGTTCTACTCATACGCGCCGGCATCGAAACAAATCCTGGTCCCTGGATGTGATGCGTTTGTGGGAAGAGGATATACACAAGTGTACAATTATCCGTGCAATGTTCGTGCTACAAAGAATGGTGCCACTTGGTGTGAACCCTAGCAAGACAAAACTGATGCTGTTCACTAAAAAAACCAAGCTACCGCCTTTTACCCTTCCAAAGTTAAACGGAGAACAACTCACACTATCAGACAGCTCAAAGTATCTTGGAGTCGTTTTAGACACAAAGCTTAGCTGGAAACTAAACATAGAGGAGCGTGTTAAAAAGGCCTGCGTAGCCTTCTACGCCTGCAAAAGAATCTTAGACAAAAGATGGGGCACCAAACCAAATGTGATATTATGGATCTACACAGCAATTGTACGTCCTATCTTAACATATGGGGCACTGGTCTGGTGGCCAGCCCTCAGTAAAGAGTACAATGTAACGAATTTAGGCAGGGTGCAAAGATCAGCATGTCTTAGCATTACAGGGGGAATGCGAACATGTCCGAGGGATGCTTTGAATGTAATTCTGCATCTTCTGCCGATCAACCTTTTTATCAAAGAACTAGCGGCTTGTGGTGCGATCAGGCTTAAAGAGTCTGGTCACTGGATTGCCAAGCCATATGGCCACTCTGATATTATTAACCAACTGCCACAACATACAATCGACGCTACTACGGACTATTCTATAACTACACTAAGTTTCGGGAAGAACTTCCATGTAAGATTTCCCACCAGAAGCCAGTGGACAGCGAGTGTGCTAACAGGAGAATACGATTTCTCCTTTTTTACAGATGGATCATAAATGAATTGTGGTGTGGGTGCAGGAGTTTTCTGCGGCATACTCAATATCTCAGAATCCTACCGTCTGCCTAATCACGCCAGCATTTTCCAGGCTGAATTGTTTGCAATCATGAAAGCTTGTCACGAACTTGGAAATATACAACATAACAAAAACATAGCCATCTGTTCCGATAGTCAGGCAGCTATCATGGCACTGAAATCCGTAAGATCATCCTCCAAGCTCGTTAAGACCTGTAGAGAAACGTTGAACAATCTTGGAGAAAGACACACAGTCACCCTACTTTGGGTGCCGGGACACAGTAACATACAAGGAAATGAAGCTGCAGATGAATTGGCCAGAATAGGGGCAACTCTACAAAGCTCTCATGCGGAGCACGTGAACATTCCGTTGGCAGCAGTCAAAAGTAAAATCTCCGCTTATTATCTCGCAGTTGCTAATCTTAATTGGCGGAGCCTTAAAACTTGCGTAATATCAAGGAAACTATGGCCATCGTATGACCGGAAAAAAACATCCGAGATCTTGACCAGACCGCGAAAAGATATTGCTAGAGTCACAGCGGTAATTACTGGACATTGGCCAATAGGAGACCATGCAGCAAGGCTGCGTATACCCCACAACTCGCACTGTCGCAGCTGCGATAATACAAATGAAAGAGAAACTCTTTTTCATTTCCTATGTGAATGCCCAGGTCTCGCCAGATCTCGTTACCGTGCGCTGGGTTGTCCGTTTTTTGGCAGCCTAGAGGAGGCGTCGGAGGCAAAAATCGGCGAGCTGCTTCACTTCCTTAACCTCTCTAAATGGCTCTAAAGCCCTGTTTACATGAGTCGAGTGCATGGTGGAGTGGAGTGGAATTTTTCCAATGCCAAACGAAAAATTGTATGAATTTGAAGTTTGACAGTGGAAAACAGTCCCGATCTACTCTACCGTTTACTCGACTCATGTAAAGGACGCTTTGGTGCATCTACGCCCAAATTTATACTTCCTGTAACCCTCATCCTATAAGCAGTTAACGGATGTCTGTGGTCTCAAAACGGCGCTTATCGTGCTAATTGGGCTCTGGGCAAGTCTCGCCTATGGCCACCACTTTTACCAACCAACCAACCATGGTGCCACTTTAAGAACTGTTCAGGGCTCAACAACGCTGATCTACGATCAAAACCTTTACAGCACCGAACTGTAGAATCTGCGGACAACATCATAATCATCGATTTCTCAACAACACGCTAATCAGGATCAACACCTGTCGCCCCGTAGTTTCCGCCCACCTTGCAACAGCACAACATACTCGCATTCCAGCATCACCACAGCAATTTGTAAACTACTCCACCACGAAAATTGTACAAGTAAACTGCAATGGTTTGCAAACCAAAGTCGTCGAGCTAACCGACTTTATGGACAGACATCATATTCAAGTTGCTGCAGTTCAAGAAACAAAGCTAAAAGCCGACTCATCGTTATATTCCTACGGAGGCTATAACATCATCCAACGCGATCGATCTATCGGCGCAGGTGGAGGCCTTGTTTTCTTGATCCATAGTACGTTGCCATACACTGTAATTGACATCACCGCCGCCGATACAACCACTGAACTACAAGCGATATCCATAAAATCAGGAAATGTTGATATATGTAGATATCCTCAATAGGCTGGTGGAGCCTCAAGTCGTCCCACTGGTTTTAGGCCAACATTACTCCGTTACTCACTGGACAACATCGCTTAGTACTGAGTGATTTCAATGCTCATCATGACCTATGGCACTCTTACCTCGACAACGACATTGGAAATATTCTAATCGAAATCAACTGGATGAATCTAATTTCGGTCCATTAAATGACGATACGCCAACCCGCGTTGCAGGATAATGCAGAAGCTCACCTGACATCCTGGGCTCAAACAATATCACATGAGAACCATTCCTCACTTTTTCATCTGACCACCTACCAATTGTTCTCACGCTCGATAAACCGACTCAATACACATATACAGACAAAAAAGCCTACTCGAATTTTAACAAAGTCATCCCGGCTTCCAAAGGCACACCAGCGAAGCCTTTTCTGTCCTAACACCTCCCACCGACGTACGTCTAGCTGAAAAGAATTTCTGACTGCTGCCAAATGATACATCCCAGCTGGCCGCATCCCAATCCTGAGACCGCATTTTCCATCTTCCGCGGCTAAATTGGCAAAAGTGAGGGATGAACTCAGAATAGCAGACCCCAGTGATTCTCGTATCGCTGACTTGAACAACGGGATAACAAAGCAAGTTAACGACCACAGAAGACAAAAATGGAATGCTCATTTAGAAACCTGCCACGTGAAAACCGGTGTCAGCAACCTTTGGAAAACTGTGCGTGCACTTTCCAACCCCGTCAAATGGCTACTTCTCAAAGGAGACTAGAGAACTCCTAGAGCACCTCCACCTTGCAAATCGCCAACATGTTTTCCGAAAGATGCACAGTACCACCTCCGCTCTTGATGTTATCAGATCCAACATGTTGAATGGACAACCAGCCGAAGCCATGCAAGCGCATCATCCTTGTAGCTCTCGATCTGTCAAAATCGTTTGACACAGCTAATCATACGCTACTGCTGACTGATCTCCGCAATACCACTCCGCCTCACATACATAAATGCATCGCAAATTACCTTGCTGGTCGTCAATCCTGCGCCGAGTTTAGAAACGAAAAGTCTAAGCTCCGAAAAAAATAAACAAGGCTTCCCCCAGGGTGGAGTTCTATCTCCTACCCTATGCAACTTCTACATGTCTGGACTTCCCACACCACACTCCTGATGACAGGCTCATGTATTTAGTCTTAGCGCCATTAATTTTTAAGGCAGCACTTCGACTTTCGCGATGCAAAGCATCCGTCATTTGAGCCAGATGATCTGGTGTGTTTGAGAGAAGGCAAATGTTGTCGGCGTAGTCAAGGTGCTGAAGGTAATCAAATAACTTCAACCTGATACCCTTACTTTTATGGTCGCGTAGAGAATCGCAGATTATGTCGTTGATGGTAACAGCATTGGTGATAAAATACAGCCTTGTCTGACTCCATTATTCACCTCAAAAGGACTGGACAATTCACCCTTGTCCAAGACATGACATGGGCTCCATTATAGGACTCCTTTATGATGGAAATAAGTTTTTCTGGTATGCCTCTCCTACGTAAGGCTGTCCAGATATAAGCCCGGTCAACGCTGTCAAACGCCTTCTCGAAGTCAATGAACATAAGATGTAACGAGGATCTCCATTCAGCGGATTGTTCAATTATAATTCGGAGGGAGCTGATATGATCGCTACATGAAAAAGCCTCATGAAAACCAGCTTGTTCATTGTTCAAAGTGCGGTCGATCGTTGTCTTGATCGGGTCCAAGATTATTTTGGCCATCAGCTTAGAGACTGCAGGAAGGAGACAGATTCCACGCCAATTATTGCAATCCTTGAGATTTCTCTTTCTTAGGGATTTTAACAATGACGCCCTTCTTCCATTCTTGAGGGAGAGTCTCGGTTGTCCGACACTCTTGGATCAGGGGTAGAAGAATATCCGCTGTAGCGTTGATATCCGCTTTTAAAAGTTCCATGGGGATACCGTCTGCCCCCGGAGCTTTACCTAGCTTCCAATGATTTAAGGGCCTTAATTATTTCCAGCTTGGATGGTACACCGGTATTAATTCTGGCCATTGGCGGAAGACTTGCTGCTTCCGGTGGAGGTGGACTTGAAGTTGTTGTTAAGTACCTCCATGAAATGCTCTCGCCAACGGCGCAGTTGTTATTCGTCTGTGACTAGCAGAGACCCGTCTTTATCTTTTACAGGATGCTCATGGGTAAAAGATTTGCCAGTCAATGGCTTTGTGAGCTTGTAAAGGGTACCACTGTCACCATGGTAAGCCGCATCTTCTGACTCCACCGCTAACGCGTTGATGTTGTCGCGTTTATCACGTCTTACGCTTCTCTGTGGCTAGTGTCAGTAGCCGAGTTAAATTGCTTATTAATTCATTATTTAGTCGGAAGTTATCGAACTAATCACCCGAACAACCGACTTATGGACAAAACACCTCTTCCACGTCGAACTAGACGCTCAATCAGAGACAAAAATCGTGAAGTTTAGCAATACAAAAAATGTCCCTTCGATAACTCCGACTACAAGGCGGCTATTGCAAACGTCCACAGACAAGAGGTTCTAAAGGCTACTCGTATTCTCGCAAACAATCGCGGCACCAAACCACCAGCCATCTCTCCTGATGAACAACAATTACCAAGAGCCACCCGCACTACCTTGGCTCAACTCGGATCCTCATGGTACCCGCGACTAAACTCCCTATCTATCACGCATAGATAGCGAAATCGCCACCTGCCCGGTCTGCGGAAACAGTCCACACGATGTGAACCACATTTTCGATTATCCGGCTGCTCCCACGTTATGACTACAGCCTCGACCTCGAGGATGGGATGCCCACCATCTTCGAATAAATTATGTGCAATTATTTGAAATGTTTCTCCGTTTGAGCCGCTAAAACAACAACAGCTGTCACCTAACTGTCATTATAAGAAAAGGACTCTTTCTTTCTTAAAAAGACTGAAATTCTGCAAGAAAATTTCAGAAAGCATGAAAACCCCATGGAACTAATTCAGAGGACGTGTTGTTGCTGGATTCGTTAAGAAATGCACCAGATGGCATGCCGTTTTTGGATTTTCGCTGATGGAAGGGAAACTGGTTACTTTTTTGGTCTCTGTCCTATTGTCGTATCGAATCTTTGAAATGGAATGCGTATTTCTGGTAGTTACTCAAATGTAATGTGCGGCAAATACACATCCTGGTCGATGAAATGAAGGGCACGCTTCCCAGAAATTTTTGAAAAACAAAAATATTTTAGGTTCGGCAATTTGACATCTTGCCCTGGGCGTCGTAAGTGCTAGAGCGGGTGCTGTATACAATTACAACGTGCTACCTGCTGAAGAAATATATTCCCCACTATTGCACCGTCTAAATATGCTCGGCCCCAAGATGTTAAGTTAACATCGTCTAAACTCATTCTCCGCCTTAATATGTCGTGCGTTTTGTGGGCCCTCTGAATAATTGACCAGAATCCAATCTTTGTCATGGTGCGAAATGCGATAGGCAAAACTTGCAACCTGTAAGTCAGTCCTAATCTGAGGCCTAGTAGACGTTACGTCAGTATACCGGAATTACCGCTGCGCCAGTTGCTGTGACCCTATCCCTTTAGTCGCCTTATGCAACAAGCCAAGAACACTGAGATTTATTCTGTTCCCACCACACCGGTATTCGGATACCGCGGGAAAGGACGTCACGTTGGGAACGCCATCCTGCGTCTACCTCGGACTTGCCATTAGGAGTACCTGAGCCAGGTGGCCATAACCTCCCTCCCTTGCGGGAGGACAATGTTTATCCGGTTTAAAGCTGGAATCGTGTTCTCCGCCGGGATGCCTCCCTTTGGAATCCCACCTTGGAATGCGACTCTAGCTGGTCGACTTGTCTAACACCACAAACCCCCTCGAGACCAACGCCAAGATGGTTAGGGACCATGATCCGTTGGGCACGCCCATCCCCAAGGTACACAATTCGCTAAAGATTTCTCAATAGCCGTTGTGATCCTCCTTTGGCCCCCTTTCGGTTAGACCTAACGGATTCGGCTTGCCAGCCGCAGGATCGTTATGCCAGTTTACTACTCGACTGCTTAAAGCTTAAAGTTCACTTCAGAGTGCCCCATCCGCTTACTAGGCAGCAATTTGGCTCAGGCCGTGTGGTCATCAATCCACAAACTAGTTAGGTATAGGCGCATTGGCCATTCTCCCTAACTAGCCCCTTCGTGGTTTGGGTTACGCGAAGCCGCTAGCTCCGGTCAGATCACTCCACCCTAGCACCATCAAATTTTACACGGACGGCTCCAAGACCGATACAGGATCTGGAGCTGGAATTACTGGCCCGAACACTAATATCTTTATTCCTATGGGAATACATCCGACCGTCTTTCAGGCGGAAGTGCACGCAATCGAAGTGTGTGCAAGATTATGCCTTGACAAAGGTTACACCAACAGGAAAATAGCAATATTCACTGACAGCCAAGCAGCAATAAAAGCGCCGACGAGCTGTACTGTCCTATCTAAGCTCGTGTGGGTTTGTCAGGAAATCCTCCAACAGGTGGGCAATTTCAACAATCTCACCCTTTTCTGGGTACCTGGGCACTCGGGGTTTTACGGCAATGAGAAGGCCGACGAGCTCGCAAGAAGAGCATCAACCACTCCCTTCTATGGCCCAGAACCTTACTGTGGGTTACCACTCTGTATCTGCAGAAATGTGATTAGTGAGTGGGAAAAAGCCAAAGCCACCACACACTGGGAAGCTCTTCCAGGGCTTAGGCAGTCAAAACTTTTTGTCGCTAACTACTCACCCAACCGTACCCTTGGTCTGATGAAATTGAGCAGAAACAGGGTTAGGATCATATGCGGGCTCCTTACGGGGCATTGCCGTTTAAACGGTCATTTAAAGCGCTTGCGCATTGTTACCGACGCCAGCTGTCGCTTCTGTGAGACTGACGACGAAACTGCTTCTCACATCCTGTGTGAATGTGAGAGGCTAGCAAGGCGCCGATTGGAGTGTTTCGGTATCGCTTCTCCCTTGGAAGAGGATGTCGCCACTATCAATATGGCCCAGCTGAATCGATTTATCGAAGGCAGTCGGTTAGATGAGTTCATATAATCCATAGTAGGGGCAATGGTACAATAGATCACCGGTCGCAGTGCCTAGGGCAACTCTGTGCCCTCAATAAATCTAATCTAATCTAGCTCTGGTTTCTCCCCTACGAGGAAACACTGCGTCTATGACTGACTTTCCGAAGGAATATGGAAAAAGTCAGCCATGCTGTGCCACCCATACATGACTAGGGAGCTCGGTAGCGCCAACGCCCGAAGGTCTTTGTACATATCTAGGCCATGACGTATCAACCATATCAGGGGCCTCCCTGCGCTGCTCAGGTCCGTGGTGACGCAACTCACCAAAGATCAGTGTCACAAGGACAACGACCCCCTTGCGGGACGTCACGTTGGGAACATTGGAATCGGTCGGAGCCGTTGTATGTAGCTTTGAGACAACTGAAAAAGATATAGGAATCGGCCGGGCAGTACAATATTCCCCGCTAAGTGTTGTGTGTTACCGAAACGGAGAGGAAATTTTGATTTACTCGTATTTTAGGCTTTCATGAGAAGTCTCATTAGTACGCGGACAGAAGGGTCACTGAAGATTTTAGCCGTGTCGAAAGACTAGATTGAATCTTAAGTTCGATCGGCACCTACAGTTTGTCCGCATACTTGCGATCAACCTCCAGGCTCAATACAGTTGCGATGAAACGGTCAACGACCAAGTGCGGCTTCCGGAATTCAGAAAAATGTTAATTTTGCTTCAAGTATCGAATCCACATACCACAAATTAAAACCATATAAAAATATCATTGAAAAGAAATAGCAATGTCTTGGACTGTGATGATGGAATCAAAATTCCAAATCATTGGAGGTGAATAAATTTATTAGATTTACACGTATTAGATTATTAGGACCAATTCGTTTTAAATTCACTCACATACTCGGTATATCTTACTCAATTCCCTAGAAGATAAGTTTATTTGTATAGATGTTGAAATAAATAGAATTACCAAATATTAGGGATCAAGAAACTCTTCTGTTTAGTGTGTATTTTAGGACATATATTTGTATAGACATTAAGACGTAGTCGTAGTATTATAGTGGAGCATTTTTAGGTAGACAGAAAGGAAACAGTATTGAATGGGGTCGCCAGAAAGACAGGATAATATTCATAGAATTTTCAGTATGGAGGGGTCACGCTTTGATGGAGCGAAGGAGAAAAAAAAAGGATTTTTGTGTTGGTTTTTCAGTATTTTTTTTTACAGAGTGTGTTTTAAAATTTATTCGAGTGCATGCATTATTATTATTATTTTTTCGAATTATGTACCTCCTGAACTTTTTTCCTTACCCGATTTTCAAAACACAAGGCTTAAATGCAAAATGGTCTTCTGTTATTGGTGGTTATTCGCAAATTCTCTCTCTCTCTCTCCGTGTAATCTTGCCGACTAAAAATCATTTGACTGTAACATCTACCATTCATCTTGAACATCACCATATTATTCATTCAGCTATTGCAACGAATTAGATCGCTTTTACATTATATAAATGCATAGTATGCTTCAATTACTCTGCAAATAAAAATAGTTACTAAAATATGTTTTTTAAAACATATTATAAAAAAACAACTCTCAACTTTAAAGCTATATATTTGCGAACACGACCACCACCATCCATTCCATTTTGACACATCGTCACTCCCATTTCAGTTCTTCGAGGCTACAACTAAATTAAAAAAAAATCATCAACTCCAACCATAAATAGTATAAAACCAAATAAACTCAATATTCAAAATTTTCCGAAATTTATTTATGAACAATATTAGCGATCAAAGGCAACAATAAGAGAAAAAATACAAAAACAAAATGAAATGAAAGAAAGTAAACGATAATACTGTGATACTAATTTTTACTAGTATTTCCAGCATAGCTGCGTTTCTCCCATTCTATGAATATTGAACAAAACAGCAAAACAAAAAAAAAACATCACAATGCAACAACATGCATATAATACTTCCTCAAATTAAATAAAAAAACAGAAACTATTAAATAAACAATAAATGCAATAAAATAATAAATTATCACTTCTAAACTAAATAATATTATTAAAAACAAAGACAAAAGTTAAAATATATCCTTTAAACATACACATACTTACATACATGCAATTATTACTGACAAACTCACATTAATTAAAACAACAACAAGCCCTGACTTGAACGTTTAAAATTCAATCCAATATAAATTAAAAACGCACGCATTATGGTGTGTAAAGAAAAACATAATAAACTTGAAAAATCGTTAAATAATTTTGAAGTTGTATTAACACTGATTGGATAAAAATTCAAATATAATAAAAAAAACGGGAAAAACGATGTGCTAAAGAGGAAAGTTCTTTGACAATGCTTGATAGAAAAAAGACATGAAGAAATTCAAAAGAAATATAAATGCATCTTGACAAAAATAAAATACAAACAATGAAATGGTTTATATCAAAAGAATGGTAATGATTTAAAAATAAAAATTAGTAGTTTCTAAACAAACATTTGATTGTTTCTTCTCTTCTTTACAGACGGTAAGTGAAAGCTAATGCTGTTTATTATTGATATTCTGATATTCGCTTGCCATTGCCTGCGACTTCCGTGGTGTGTGATGGATATCTCCGTGACGCATGACAAGTAGAGATGTAAAAAAAGTAACTACCCGTTACTTAAGTAGTCGTTACTAATAAGTATCGGAAGTAACGACTATTGAGTAAAAAAAGTAGTCGTTACTTATGTACCGAACAACAAACAAACAAAGCAATCTCGTATGTACGAGTATGTACTCAGGCACAAACACAAGAATCGAGCATACCATGTAGTATACAGTCTGATCTCTAATCATGACGGTTATCGTTAACATTTCTGTGAGCTACGCGGGGTAGATGCTCTCTTAGAGAATGTTGTTGCGAGTCCAGCGATACCTTGATTGTGTCGATTGGCTCAAGGATTCCAAAGATATCGACGGATTTCGGAAGTAGTGCGAAGCTGATTGTGAAATTGTTGTGCAGTTTGACAGTTATTTCTGACCCCCTGTGCACTGACTGAAAAAGAGGATCCGTCGACCCATTAGACAATTTTGTGGTGAGTCCAACGACACCTCTATCGTGTCGCCACGTCAAAGAATTGCAGAGATATCGACGGATTTCCAAAAGAATACGAGGTCAATCGTTTCGTTCATTAATAGTATGCGATAGGAAATCGTGCTGGCTCGATTACTCGGTCTGCTCGATACTTACGCTTCTACCTGAGTGTAGATATCATACGGTGTGCTGCTCGCCGAATAGTACAAGCAAGCGCAAGAATCGAGTAAATCGAGTAGTACACTGTCTTATACATATCTACACTGAGAAAAAAATCCTGTAAATTCAAAAAATACGCATATGATTCAAAGAGATTCAAATATGATTTTGCTTCATATTTGTTTCCCTTTGAATCATTGTATAATCCCTTTATTTCAAACGGATTTCCCTTTGAACTAATAAGATATTCCTTTTGAAAGTCTATCTATAATCACTTTAAATTAAAATGATGCAGTGTCAATTTAATCAGGTCACTACCATAAATCGAAAGGATTTCCTTTTAATTTAAAAGGATGGACTCTTTGTTTTAAATGCATGAACTCAAAAGAATACTTTAAATTACACCAAAAGGAGTAATTTTCATAGGGTGTTCTTTCCCTGTGAAAATTACTCATAAATGAGTTTTGTATAACTGACCTCGCTATAGGTGTTGGCGACATTTCATTTACCTCTTTACGCTCTAAAATGCATAATAAATTACCTGCCTACAGTGGGATTCGATCCCGCGAACCTCACTGAGAAAAAAAAAGTATGAAAACAAAGGTTTTTCATTTAAAATCAAGCATTTTTACCCTTAATTTTTGCGCAAAATGACACACTGTTAAAATCAAATACGCCGACATGTTATTTCAAAAGATTTCCTAATATTTCGAAACAAATTGCCGTCCTTTTAAATCAAAAAGGTGAAACTTTAGAATCAAGATATCTGAGACTCTTATATCAAGATTTGTCTGTTTTGAAACAAATCCACAACATTGTGTTTTTATACATAAATTTAAGTGTTAAACCCTTTAAAATCAAATTGCATTAGCGAATGGTTCACTCTTCCACTCATCGATCAGAGTAGCCAATTTCAAATGCAGAAATTTTATATGTTTCTTTGTTGAAATTTAAAAAATATGAATAGTAAAAAAACAGTTTATTAAATCGGCAGATATACATTGAGATGTACTAATAATACGACAAATATTTATTAATAATTATAAACTTTGTACTTTTGAACATTTGCAAGTCCCATACTGACTTAATACTTAAACATACCTTGGACATATTTTGGCTAAAAAATATTTTTTAACTATAATTAACAACAAATTGAGTGTTTTTGTATATAATATATTTGTTTCACTACCCCGGTTCGAGTTTTTGAGTCCATGACATCGCATGTGTTCGATGATGCTGAATTTCTAGTTTGCGAAAAAAAAGATAACTCTAGGAAATTCGGAAGTTCACTTGCTCATATACTTACTTTTACCAACAAATGTATTTTGGATGACATGAAATCTGCAAACCACTATTTTGCACCGGTTGGAAAATTTTATTATTAATCACCTTCTGTAACATTTTTTTTTTCTAATCACGAAAAACACTCAAACGAAATCTACTTCCTTTTTGCGGCGTCACTTTACTAAGAAGATACGGTTGTCAATAATGTCAATTAATAATCATCATTTGATTCTATTTAAGATCAAGAAGTATTCCATCTTAAAGTCGTGGAAACCTTTGAAAACTAAGTGCACTTTGTTTTATTCCTTGGAAAATTGTTCTATTAAAATTCCACAAAGTTTATTTTAAATTGTATAATTATTTGAATTATTGTTCTGAGCATTTTCAAATTAAATATTTCAATTTAATAAAATAAAGAAGTCGTGAAACTTTTATTTTAAATACTTCATATCTTTCATTTTGAAGGTTGTTCTGAGACCAAACATTTAAAATAAAATTGGTCATATTTTGATACGAAATTTTACAGCTCAAATCAAGAATTTTCAAAGAATCTTGAAAACAAGTTAGTGATCTTTTAAAATCAAAATGTTATTTTTTTCTCAGTGTATGATTTAAAGACTAACGCCCCTACCTACTACACCACACAGACTATACGGGACGACGTTTATAATTTACACCATACATTGTGACATCGCTCGACTACACTGCCGACCAACTGCGAGTGTAAACAAAAAAAAAATCCTATTGAAAATTTGGATTTAAAGGATTTCCCATTAATTTAAAAAGAACGAATTTGAATTAAAGCGATATATATTTAAAAGGAAAGGATTATATTTAATAGGAATGTAACTCGATTTAAAAAGGATATCGAGTTAATTTTAAGGGACGTTATTTTTCTCGGTGTACACTCTCTCAATAATCAACAATCGAGCAGACCGAGTAATCGGGCAGTCCGAGAAGTAGGTAGAAGCGCAGTGCGCAAGTATCGAGCCATCACGATTTCCTATCGCATACTATTAATGAACGAAACGATTGACCTCGCATTCTTTCGGAAATCCGTCGATATCTCTGCAATCCTTTGATGTGGCGACACGAGGTGTCGTTGGACTCACCAGAAAATTGTCTAATCGATTCACGGCGGGGGAGGGTCAGAAATAACTGTAAAATTGAATATTAACACACAGCAATTTCACAATCAGCTTAAAACTACTTCTTTGGAATCCTTGAGCCGATTGGCACGATCAAGGTGTCGCTGGACTCGCAACAAAATTCTCTATGGGTCATATTTTCCGCGCAGCTCACAGGGGTTTCAGGGGTAACCGTCAAGTTACAATATTTCACAAAACGTATGCTCTTGTCAACCGACATAGATGTTGGCCACAGCAATTTTAGATCGACTTCGTATTGGTTTTTTTTTTTATGTCAGTGACAAGGCTTTAGGGGATAACCCTTTAATGCATGCATAGCCTTGGCAGAGGGGAAATTAGGGTAAGGAAATTCGTGCGGAAATACCTCGATATCTCTGCAATCCTTTGGGGGAGCGACACGATCGAGGTGTTGCTTGATTCGGCACAAAATTGCCTAAAAGGTGTCGAAGTTTGTTTCCCGAATATTGGCAACAGCAATTCCACAGTCAACTTCGTACTACTTCGGGGATTCGTCGATATCTCTGCAATGCTTTGGTGGAGCGACACGAGCGATATGTCAGCGGATTCCCCACACAATTGCCTAGAGTTGTCGAAGCCTTTTACCCGTTAGTGCAGTCAGAGATAACCGTCAGCTAAGATGCTGACCAAAACAATTGGCGATTAACTTCGTAACATGCACATTAGAAAATTGTCGATATCTGTACAATTTGCGGCCGAGCGATACGATTGGTTTCCGCCTGTCTCGCAATTTAATTGTGTAAAACAGTGCAAAAGATGAGTACAAGCCCTCCTACCATCTCTACTATGTCGGCGACGAACCGTGAATAAGAGGACTATCGCATTCGAGTAGGTTGTCGTTGTAGTTTTTTACGTGTTTCTTTAAAAGCAATGATTACCAAGTAACGATTACTCGAAACAAATGTAACGAATATAACCGATTACTGAAATGTAAGTAAAGTTGACATCACTGATGACAAGTGGGTCCGAGGAAGAGACCAAGTAGCCGTTGCGGACTGTATGTTATGTTATGAACATGAACACAGAAATGAGTATGAAATTCATTCACTGCCACGTCCCGCCCGCGTCTTGTGTGGTGTGCGATGTATGGCACCGCGGCGCGGCGCGCGCATGATAAGTGGACCAAGTTGGGAAGAGAGAAGGAAACGACACGAGAACACGTTGCTGTGAATGACCTGTGCATGCGCCTACGAAATTTAAAATTCGTCTGTGGCATGTGTATCTACACATATGGCCAAAAAAATAAGTACACCCATACGAATTTTTCTTATCACCCTGTAGCAAAGTAGTTATTTGAGGAAATAAAATCACATGGAAGGATTTAATTACTTAATTGGTGAGGAATCAAATAATATGTAAATTAGCATATTATAATAAATAACAGCTTTCATTTAACTTGAAAATGTACGAACTGACTAAAATAGGCAGGACAAAATAATAAGTACATGTCAGTTAATTTGATTAAAACTTGTTTTAATTAAAATATTAAGTTCTGATTCGACAAGAATTTAATTTATTTTATTATTTACAGGTAAATGGTCCATTATTTTGAAAGAAAAAAGTTTTTTGTTGGCCCTCTGGAGATAATTCTTATGGCATGTTCCCATACATCCATATATCCAGTTACTTCCAGGAAATTCCGTAATTGGTCCGTTTTGTGAAAACTGTGTTTCTGGTTCATTGATTCAACTCTCTCTAGACATTCCGGATATAATTTAACTCTAGTAACAACGTGAAAAGCCACCCGATTTGGTTGAAGCGGATCTTTGACCAGTTTGTGAGGTATGGTTAGGGTTAATATCCTGCTGAAATCCCCATTTAAAGTGTATGGGTTCATCAGTGAAATATTCTAGGACTCTTTACTAACATTTCTTATATGGAAATCGCCTCAAAGTAACGGTTATTAGGTATATTTGAACGAAACCAAACTATGAAAATTAAACCATAGACCATGTTTTTTCGCCTCCATGGCAAATAGCCAGTTGATGTAGCGTATATCATATTATTTTTTCCTGAATGAAGAATATTACGATAAGATTAGTTCCCGATCAAATTTATTACGATCTCATAAATAAAACAGAATATTCTGTGAGTTTCCATTGTTCGGTCTGGAACAAGAATAACTATCCCTCCCAAATTTTCTTGAACCGTCAACACTTTTTAACGTCGCCATGGAAAGTTCTGAACTTTTTGTCAAAACTGCTTTACTTCTTGTATTCTTCGATTAACTTTTTAAAGGGATTCTATATTTTCAATATTTCCGCGAAAATCATCAGTCATGTCAAGATAACTTTTCCCGCCATAGTGATAATGAGACCGACAGTTGTCCTTAAGGCCCTTACATGGACTTAACCGCATTAGAAACTGCTTTTATTCACTTTTTAATGAATTACGCAGTAAATACAATGTTTAGCTGGTTTATTTCGGTATTGAGAGAATAATTTTCCACTATTTCAAAGTTTCGAACTTAAACTTCTTTTTTCGCACCTACCATGCGTTTTTCGCCCCTTAAGTATTTTGGTTTGTTTCCAATTTAACGCTTCTTGCATACACCAATGAATAAAAAAACAAATCCTTACGGAAAATAGCACCTTGTTGTCAAAAAATTAAAAAAAACGATGGTGTACTTATTATTTTGACCAAGCTAAAAACCCACTTCAAAGCTAATATCGGGAGGGACTAAGATAATAGGGGGATACCATTTAGTTTTTCGGTTCCTTTGGCATTGTTGTATCCTAATTGTTGTAATGGCTATCTATTTGGATTAATTCAATTTTAAAAAGGGTATGCAAATTTGGCATAAAAAGGTACATGAGGGATGTACTTATTTTTTTGTCCATATGTGTATATTTTGAGGTTCAGATTATCTGAGCCGATGCCAAAATGGAAAGCCTCTATTGGAGACGATAATTAATATAAGTGTAGGTACGAGTTTTAGGGTCATAGACATGGAGTTTCTGAAAAAAACACCTTCTTTCTTCGTCCCTTCGGGCATTTTACTCCCTCCATAACTTGTGACAGAATAAAGGAAGTTCAAATTTTGCACATATGATTTTTGTAAGAAGCTCTTCCTACATGTTGCGACCAATTTATTCAATACCTTCTCTAAATTTGCATTTATGCGATCGCGTCTAGACAGCTGTAGATTTTTCAATTTATAGTATACATAGTATTTTTTCTTGATATGCCGGCCGTGGCAACAAGCATAGCAAAAATTAGCCAAAACTAAGGCCCTTATTTATAAACATACCTTACCTTAAAATAAATGCCATTAGTTTTCATTGAAATGCCAGTAGTTTTCATTGAAATAATTTATTTTCTCGAGACAATGCATCCTTGACTTAAGGCGATTTCAAGGAAACTTTGAAATTTTGCAATAGTCAACCTCACTTGAAGTCAATGTAGCTAGTTACCTACCTTGAGTTATTATTATATTACAATTGTGTTAAAGCTTAAGGTCTCCTTGAGTTTCGCCTTAAATCAAGGATGCATTGACTTCTAAATATAAATTATTTCAATGAAAAACTACTGGAAATGACATCTAATTTTTGAATTTCGGCATACTTGACTAAAGGTCTCCTTGAGTTATGTAAAAATGTAAAACTCAAAAAATGTATATTCACTATAATACTTCTGGGTCTAGGGTATAATTTTCTGAGAAAATGTCTAGAGTGTTATATATCATTACAAAGGTAATTTTATGTAGTTTGTTTTTCCCTCAGATCATTTTAAGCTCAGACTCATCGTTTTCCAGATATTTGCAAGAAACTGAATTTTCACCCCTTTGCCACCCCCTCCCCCCTTAACCCATGACGCAAATTAGTGTAACTTTTTACTGCGTATATAAGGCTGTGTATTCAACAATTTGGCATCAAAACATTTTTTTTTTTATGTGTAGGTTTGGGGCTGTTTTGAACCAATTGTACTGGACTATAAATTAAATTTTAAATTTTCACCGGAATTGTCCAAAAATAAAATAAATTGAATATGTTCAAAACCAAAACATATTAATCTATTTATAAATCACTCGGTAATTAAAAACACAAATTTAATGGCATAGCACAACAACACCCTCGTCGGCCATTAATGAAATGAATCAAACGATTCTAAAAGTATGTACTCGTGTTCTCAACATATTGAGTCAATTTTATTTAATTAAGATTGATTGGAAGATGTCATTTTAATTCACACCAACTAGTCGGATATTTTCTGACAACTGGAATTAATGTAAATGGCGTGCGGACAATGTACGTACCTCCTTTGAAATTAAATTGGCGCTGAATATGGAAATTGTGATGATTTATTTGATCAAATATGTACCTAAATATGTACATATAGAATTAAAATATAAATAAAAACGCTAAAAGACAAATTATAATTCAACCAAAATCAAAGTCCTGTTCGGGATAAATTTATATGCGGAAAAAAATAAAATTCTATTCATAAGAAACATCTTCTTAGACATCTGCATATTTAAAAAAAAAAAATATTTCCATTGACTTCTCAAATACTCTACAAACGAAATCATTTAAATATCTCCACGCGGCACAATGAAATTTATGACATTGTTTTATCGAAATCAAATGGTCCGTTCCACCTCCATAATACCACAGTGTCACACAACTCAACTCTCAACCCCATCCCTTTGCAAGTGAAATGTGAAATGCGTTCCGTTCAGTATATTAATAGCAGCTGCTATCATGAATAATTTCCAAATCCTCATTTGCTTGAAATCGCATTCTTCATTTGGAGGTAATTTCTTTTCGTCGCGAGATGATGGCCTGGTGGTAAATCACTTTGGATTGGAACCCTTTCGTTCAACATTTAAGAAACACCGCACTACTGCATCTCGTCGCACGGATGCCATCATTTCATGTCAATTATAGGATGATAATTGACTCATCATCTCTTTATGTTGATAGCCAGTCATCCGAAGATCCGGACAATTAATTTAGTTAGGCGTGCATTTTTAAATCACGAAGGTGTGGGGCGAGTTTTGCATTAATTTGATGTATGAAGATGGGTTTTGTGTGGTTTCACCATTTATTCAAAGTACCTTATAGTTTACAAAAAATATATGTATAATTAGTTTTTACCAAAATTTGGTCCCGAATTTATCAAAAACACATTTTGTAATTTGCTATATCTGCTTATTAATTTTAAAAACGCTTTCAATGGCTAGGATATTGTACTGTATAACGTACATTAAATTAATCTCAACTTAATTATGACCACCGTCTCCTATT
This sequence comes from Microchrysa polita, assembly GCA_949715475.1. Lineage (NCBI taxonomy): Eukaryota > Metazoa > Arthropoda > Insecta > Diptera > Stratiomyidae > Microchrysa > Microchrysa polita. Next base: position 16,109,660 of record OX454417.1, on the reverse strand, counting down.
ATATACATATATGTATTACGCGACAGTACACACTCAATTCTAAAAATACATATCACAATAATTCTCAATTCAAACTCATAGTTAGCAATCAGCTCCGCAGCACACCCTATCTGCACCCAATGCTTGAGCTGAAACCAATTTTCATATTTTCCACGTGTTTTTGATAATCACCGGCTAATTAAGATTGAGTAGGGTTGCATGCCATCACTCGCGCCGATGTGCACTCAAAAGTGCAATTTGAAATAATTAAAACGCTCCAGCACTCACTTCACTTAAAAGGTCGTGACTGCACTTTTTGCTTTCTCCATAATATTAGCTTGTTGATGAAGCAAAAAAAAAAGACACTAAAATCTTTTTAATATCATTTCCCATACATGCAACTGCATCCAATTCAAATTGTCTGTTCTGAATTCCGACAGGAAGGATGCATATGCAAGAAATGTTTGAAATAGTTCCGGACTCAATCCGGTGGCGGTGACAATAATTCTATGGGGAATCAGAAAATTTATTTTTTCGTTGTATCTTTAATTTTTTGTTCCTTAGATCTTAGAAAATGATATTTATTGCTCCCGTGATAGAGGAACTAAGATGCAACTATGCTGGGATTCATTTTTATGTATCTGAATATTTTCAAAATTTGTTGAGGAATTTGTATCCAGTTAATGTTTATGTATGTTCAGTGTTCGTATTTATTTCATATGAGAACGAACACGAATATTTGAATTTATTTGAATCTGATTCTATATGGGCTTTGGATGGCAATGAATGCTGCTAAGGGTTGAAATATGATTATGACAAAAAAATATGAAAGTATGCTAAACTGTGGTTAATTCCAAGTCAAATGTAGGATAAATGTGTACCTAAAGACAATGAAAATAAAAAATATACTTTATCGTCTGGTAAATGAGATTTATTAAGGATTTTTTTTTAATGAGTATGGGTTGGATCAATCAATTATCATAAATAAATGGAAAGGGGTTGGGTTGGGTGAACTATTAAAGTTAAAATAAGGTTTATTTGATATACTTCGTAAACTTTGAAAATTATACGATGATACAGTTTTTTTTTCGATGAAGATGAAGTTCTGTTTCAATTCAATTCAATTCATTTTTTACCTCCCGATGTATTTTCAACGTCGACCACAATATTTGATGATTTTAGGGCTGCGATTTATTAATTTTTAATAGTAAAATAAAACCCAGCGCCCTAAATAAACTTACCCAAATCTTTTCATTTGTACCTACTTTAGGTATCAATTCGTAAAAATATTCCCATTTCTTTTTTTCCTTTCACATCTTAACTGAACATATATAAATATGTACATTGGAAACGAATAAATTTCTATCGAATGTCGGATAATACACAGAGAAAAAAAATTAGAATGGTTATCTAAAGAAATAGTCGAATTCATCTAAAGTTCGCGTTGATTTTCAGCTTATGATTTTATGTAGTTGAAACAGTTACGAAGATATGGATAATTTTTCTATTCGTCATTAGTTGAAACATCTACTATATTTGCAAATTCAATTAATTCATTTGTAAAGACAGCTATTCATTATCTATAAATTGTTAAATGCTGGATAGCTAAATTGTGTTGAAGAAAAAAGAACGATTGTTTGTAGATAAATTTTATATTTGAATAGTACAATCAACAACTTTTGTGGAAGAATTGACTAAACTTTTTCTTCTAATCTTGCGTGGTTAAATGAACGAATTTAATAGTATTTTCAGCTACGAAGATTAGAGAAATCAGCTATTTCTTTGGTAAAACTATCTAAATTTAAGTCAACTACTTCACTTTAGATAAAAAGTCTAAACCATTTTTTTCAGTGTACGAGGAGGCTGTCAACAGTAATTACCGTGTGTGCAAAGATATATAGAACTACAATAATGTAGAGTGGTGTATTTCTCTACATATTTAATGCGGCTACTATCGGGTCAAAGGAAACATTAATAGCCGCGAATTTCACTTGAATTGTATCTCGCCCTTTTTCTTGTTTGTGTGTTGTAGGATTAATCTAATTAACTGAATACGTAGGGCGGAATTCATAGTCCCCACTTGTATTTAACGGAAATCTTAAGGGACTGCCACTATTCATAGTCACTCAATAAGCAAACGCTTAAGGGTTTCCGAAAGGGTTCCCTTATTCGTTAAGGTACATATCTAGTAACCTTATATGAATTCATATATCACCTTATTCAAACACTTTGACATTTTTAAAAAATTTCAAATTTTTAACCACTTGATATTTTTTTAAATTTTATTAGTCACTTTCAATAGATATAGTCTGAGAAAATTAAGCTAAAATATGGCCATCGAATGGCAAAAATCCTTCATCGGAAATTTTTTTTGCATGATGGTTGGTGCCCAGATTATGGGAAAAAAAAGTCCCAACCGATTGTGGGTCGGCAACTTTAAAAAATACCGGCGTACAGAGGGCTGCGCCCGCAATACGAGGGTTTTTTAGAATTTTAATGAATAGTGAATATTTTTTGTACATATATTTTATAAGCAATAAATAAGTATTGTGCACAACATTAATGAAATGCTTCCTGTAAATCTATTTTTGGATTGGTCTAATTAAAGGTGGAACAGAATGAAAGGCGCTAGCCTTTCATTCTGGAACGCGTAAATAGTAAATAGATTTACTATTTACCCAGTTTGTATAAAAGTACTCCAAGGCAAATCTAAAGGCAACGATTTAAGATTTCTGATGGCCTTTGACCAAAAAGAAACTCAGGCAAACGTAAGGATGGCTTGGTTTTATTTATGAAGTGAATTATTAGCTGTAAATCTACTGTTACTGTTTTTTAATCAAGGAAACGCAACCTTATATAAAATGATTCCATTGCGTTCCCTGTCATAAGAGCCAACGCAAGCTTTCCTATGAGTATTGAACAAGTATACTTTTGCAGCTATTCAGGGACACCCTGTTAACTTGGTTCTACTAACTTCAAATTTTTTTCTGGCAAACACTATTACCATTCTATGCATTTCCACCAAATTTCATGTTCATTGTTTCATCAAGTTAAAAGATATACACTGAAGAAATGCTTAAGAGGCTTCCCTTGCATTGTGAAAGGCCCTTACTAAATACTTATTTGGCTATATTTCCGCTTTGGATACAGTTATTCGAATGAAAATTCGTAGACATATTCTATATGTAATTTTCTAAAAACCCTTAGCAGCATTTTCATATTTGGAAACCTAAGAGGGGCTACACACGAACAAATTGAAATTTTACAAATTTACTGTTATTTACGTTTCCTTAGCAAAAGTCAACAGTCTTAATATTTAACGTATATAAGGCCCTACCGACCAATCTTTGTGCAAAGTTTCATATCGATCCCTATAACGGTTTAGAAAAACGGAGCTCGAAAAGGAAGTTTAACTTTAAACGCCAATAACTTTTTTACCGTTACTCGAAACTGGAAAATTTTAACTGATATGAGGTGTACTCGTTTAGATCTTTGATTTAAATACCCATACGTCAATCTCCGATAAAAACTAAAAAAGTCGACTTTTTTCAAACGTTCGGGACACCCTGTTGTCTTCTTCCTACCAACTTCTAAGGTATATGTGCCAAAGACTGTAACCATTCTACACATTCCTACCAAATTTCATGACAATCGGTTGAGCCGTTCGCGAGTTATTTAGTGAACAGACGGACAGACGGACAGACGGACAGACGGACAGACGGACAGACGGACGGACGGACGGACGGACAAAATCGATTTCATAAGGGTTTTTTGAAAAAAATTTTCTAAAAAACCCTAAAAAGGGGGAAGGGGGTCTCCTTTCGGTTTTTTTGCGATTATTTAAAAACGGCAAAAGATACAGAAAAATGGAATGGGAACGAAAAACACTACGTAAAATTATCTATCTATAGCAATGATATATAACATATTAGAGTTTATTTGAATATTTCGGCGTTAGACTAAAAAATAAATTAGAATTAAATTTTTTTTTTCATTTTAGACCTTTCTTAAAAGCTCCATTTCAGCTTCATAGCTTTTAAATTGGTCGAGTAAAACGCGTCGCATCAGACAGACAGACGGACATCGCCCAATCGACTCCCCAAGTCATGCTGATCATATATATATACTTTTTATATGGTCGGAGATGCTTTCTTCAATGCGTTAGAAACTTCATGACAAAGTTAATATACCCTTTCAGTCTATGAGCGAAGGGTATAATAAATTTCTAGGAAGAATGTTACAACTTGCACCGATCGTCAAAACTCGCGAATAACCAGTACTTCAAGAATAATATTCATTTTCAATTAAAATCTAAAACTACCTGCATTGCTTTATGTTGAATTTTTCGATTTTGTTTTCCGAATTTTGGGATTGAGCCCCCTTTACGCCCTCTTTTGGTTGCGCCACTGGGATATACCACAATGATCCCTGCTTTTCTTTGGGCTAAAATGAATTGGGGGATGTAGATTATGTTGCGGATCATATTTTGCTGAAAAGTTGAGAGTCTCAGCTGTCTACGTTCAGAAGTTATTCGAAGGAGTGACCCACTCCAAAAGAAATACCAATGGGGGGGGGGGGGATGTAGATGATGTTACGGATCACATTTTGCTGAAAATTTGAGAGTCCCGGGTTTCCATAGAAACCTTGTTTGTTTACAATTGGTAGAAATTCAGTTAAACGACTGTTTTTTTGTATTAATAAGAGATTCACACTGTTGACAAAATTGATTAAAATCTAAATTTAATGGACAGTTGTCCTATATTGTAATGCAACTTTGATAATTGAAGTGTAGTCTACAATACGTTTTAAATTTAACGACATAGATACGATTCAAACCAGTTTACTACGGTTTTAACTGATTTAATTTATACCAAATAAGATTTTTTTCTAGTGTGAACCAGCAATAAGCATAGTTTGTAGATTAAACGGCAGTTTAACTTTTTGTGCAAATTTTTTAATCCTCGACGGTTTAACTGACATCCATTAGTTGAACCATGAATGTACACTCGACCCTTAACCCTTAGATGACCAACAAGGTCCTTGGGGACCTATGGTGTTTTCAACTTTGAGCCATTTGAATATGGTTCAATTGAAGCGGTTCAGCTCCCTTGACTTCTCCAATCAATATGTTTAGAAGCAAATGCAATGTGTTTCGAATTATTTCCTTAAAATTTTCTGTCATAGCCAGCCGGCTAAAGTGATATATGGCGGTGAAGTCCAACTAGGTCCACTGGGACCTTCATGAAACACGTTATTTTCGAATTCAATGGAAATGAGAACGAGAAGTTTTTCATTTCAATTTTATTCGTAAAAACCATTAGGTCCTGGCAAATTCAATTAAAAAAGGTAATAAAAACAAAACTCCTCGCTACATTTTCTTGTAATCAGTGGCAACGTTTGTTATTAGTGTGTTCGTAATGGGTACACATAGGATTCAGTTCTAGGTGTTGCTACTAGTACAACGCATCTTTGCGCTTAAGGCTCGATCAATATCAAAGCCGTTGTGAGAAAGTAATAGTCTAAGAGCCCAAGTGGAAATTATTTACAACTATTTCCTATGCATTCTGTTACACATTATCGGAAATTTCACGATTCAAAATACCCCAAAACGGTAGTCTGCCTCCTGGACAGTGGGGCTAAAGGGGTGGCAGACAACTTCAAAGTCGTTAATAGTTGCAAAAATTTGCAACTATTTCCTCACTCTTCGTGCTTTGCACGATCATAGTACTTGGTCCACTGATAACGAAAATGAAGATGGCAGACACTTTCAGTGGGGCTAAAGTGGTGGCAGACGAGCCCGAAGTCATTAATAGTTGCAAATATTTGCAACTATTTCCTCGCATTTGATTCATATACCATTTCATAGAGTACGAGTCCCCGCATATATATTCCAAAAGGCAGACAAAAATAGGGGGGCTAACATGGTGGCAGACGCGTTTCAAAATTTGAAATTTGTATGAAAAATGGGAAGTGCTTCTACAAAAATAACGCTAACTCCATCATGCTACATCATATAGGTACAGTAAGAGCTTAATTATTTTCCAGACACTTCCCTGAGTATTTAAGCCAAATTTCATTTCAAAATACCAGTTACAACCCGGTTAATTTATCAATCGAAATTTGACTATTTTTAAGTAAATTTACAGGCAATATAGTACAGAAAACGAATATACAAAGTAACATTTTCCCCTAATATCACACGGATGGCAAGCAGCAGCGATTCTTTCTGAACGGCACCTCATTCAGGACACCATGCTAACTATATGTTTCCAAAGGCAGACATAAACCTTCACAAGGACGACCAGCACACGAGCCTAAAGTGGAGCAAAAAGTGCGATTTTGTGAGAAATAACAAGGATCTCTCGTGCCAGCATTGTACCTAATATCACCCGAATGGCCCCCAGCAGCGAATCTTTTTGAACAGGACATCATTCACATCACCATGCTAAGTATATCTTTCCAAAGGCAGACATAAAGCATTAAAAGGACGATCAGCAGACGCGCCCTTAAATGTTGCAAAAACTGGAATTTTGCAAGAAACAACAATTATCGCTTGTGGCAGCATTTCCCCCTAATTTCACACGGATGGCCCTCAGCAGCGTTTCTTTTTGAACAGTGTATCATTCAGGACACCATGCAAAGTATATATTTCCAAAGGCAGACATAAACCTTTAAAAGGACAATCAGCAGACGAGCCTAAGTTGAGCAAAAAGTGGGATTTTGTGAGAAATAACAAGGATCTCTTGTGGCAGCATTTTTGCCTAATATCACACGAATCGCCCCCAGCAGCGTTTCTTTTTTTAACGGCACATTATTCAGGACACCATGCTAAGTATATATTTCCAAAGGCAGACATAAAGCATTAAAAGGACGATCAGCCCTTAAATGGGGCCAAAAAGTGGAATTTTGCAAAAAACAACAAATATCTCTTGTGGCAGCATTTCCTCCTAATATCACACGGATGGCCCTCAGCAGCGATTCTTTTTGAACGGCACATCATTCAGGACACCATGCTAAGTATATGTTTTCAAAGGCAGACATAAAGCATTAAAAGGACAATCAGCAGACGCGCCCTTAAATGGGGCAAAAACCGGAATTTTGCAAGAAACAACAATTATCGCTCGTGGCAGCATTTCCCCCTAATTTCACACGGATGGCCCTCAGCAGCGTTTCTTTTTGAACAGTGTATCTTTCAGGACACCATGCAAAGTATATATTTCCAAAGGCAGACATAAACCTTTAAAAGGACAATCAGCAGACGAGCCTAAAGTTGAGCAAAAAGTGGGATTTTGTGAGAAATAACAAGGATCTCTTGTGGCAGCATTTTTGCCTAATATCACACGAATCGCCCCCAGCAGCGTTTCTTTTTTAACGGCACATTATTCAGGACACCATGCTAAGCATATATTTCCAAAGGCAGACATAAAGCATTAAAAGGACGATCAGCAGACGCGCCCTTAAATGGGGCAAAAAGTGGAATTTTGCAAAAAACAACAAATATCTCTCGTGGCAGCATTTCCTCCTAATATCACACGGATGGCCCTCAGCAGCGATTCTTTTTGAACGGCACATCATTCAGGACACCATGCTAAGTATATGTTTCCAAAGGCAGACATAAACCTTCACAAGGACGACCAGCACACGAGCCTAAAGTGGAGCAAAAAGTGCGATTTTGTGAGAAATAACAAGGATCACTCGTGGCAGCATTGTACCTAATATCACCCGAATGGCCCTCAGCAGCGAATCTTTTTGAACAGGACATCATTCACATCACCATGCTAAGTATATGTTTCCAAAGGCAGACATAAAGCATTAAAAGGACGATTAGCAGACGCGCCCTTAAATGGGGAAAAAGTGGAATTTTGCAAAAAACAACAAATATCTCTCGCGGAAGCATTTCCCGCTAATATCACACGGATGGCCCGCAGCAGCGTTTCTTTTTGGCCGGTATATCATTTAGCACACCATGCTAAGTATATATTTTCAAAGGCAGACATACAGCACTAAAAGGACGATCAGCAGACGAGCCCTTAAATGTGGCAGAAGGTGGAATCTTGCGAGAAACAATAATTATCTCTCGTGGCAGTATTTCACCCTAATATCACACGGATGGCCCTCAACAGCGTTTCTTTTTGAAGGGTATAGCATTCAGGACACTATGCTAAGTAAATATTTTCAAAAGCATAGGCATAAACCTTTAAAAGGACGATCAGCAGAGGAGCCCCTAAATAAGGCAAAATGTTTGATTTTGCGAAAAACAACAATGATCTCTCGTGACAGCATTTGCCCCTAATATCACACGGATGGCACCCAGCAGCGATTCTTTTTGGACGGCATATCTCTCAGGCCACCATATTAAGTCAATGTTTCGAAAGGCAGACATAAAGCATTCAAAGGAGGATCAGCAGACGCGCCCTTAAGTCGGCCAAAAAGTGTGATTTTGCGGAAAACAACAATTACCACTTTTTGACCTTTTTTGCACCACTTTAGGAACGTCTACTGATCGTCCTTTTTAAAAATTTTTGTCTGCGTTGGGAAATATACACTTAGCATCGTGTTCTGAATGATATGATATCGTGTGATATTAGGGAAAAATGCTGCAACGAGAGATAATTGTTGCTTCTTGCAAAATTTCACTTTTTGCTCGGCTTAATGGCTCGTCTGCTGGTCGTCCTTTTAGTGCTTTATGTCTGCCTTTGGAAATATATACTTAGCATGGTGTCTTGAATGATATACCGGTCAAAAAGAAACGCTGCTCCGGGCCATCCGTGTGATATTAGGGAGAAATGGTGCCGCGAGAGATAATAGTTGTTTCTCGCAATATTCCACTTTTTGCCCCATTTAAGTGCTCGTCTGCTGATCGTCCTTTTAATGCTGTATGTCTGCCTTTAGAAATATTTACTTAACATTGTGTCCTAAGTGGTATGCGTTCCAAAAAGAATCGCTGCTGCGGCCCATCCGTGTGATATTAGAGGAAAATGCTTCCGCGAGATATAATTGTTGTTTCTTGCAGAATTTCACTTTTTGCCCCATTTAAGGGCTCGCCTGCTGATCGTCCTTTTAATACTGTATGTCTGCCTTTGGAAATATTTACTTAACATTGTGTCCTAAGTGATATGCGGTCCAAAAAGAATCGCTGCTGGATGCCATCCGTGTGATATTAGGGGAAAATTAGATCCTTGTTATTTCTCACAAAATCCCACTTTTTACTTCACTTTAGGCTCGTCTGCTCGTCGTCCTTTTAAAGGTTTTTGTCTGCCTTTGGAAACATATACTTAGCATTGTGTCTTGAATGATGTGCCGTTCAAAAAGAATCGCTGCTGAGGGCCATCCGTGTGATATTAGGGGAAAATATCACTTTGTATATTCGTTTTCTGTGTATGTACTATATTGCCTGTAACTTTACTTGAAAATAGTCAAATTTCGATTGATAAATTAACCGGGTTCTAACTGGAATTTTGAAATGAAATTTGGCTTAAGTACTCAGGGAAGTGTCTGGAAAATAATTAAGCTCTTTCTGTACCTATATGATTTAGCATGATGGAGTTAGCGTTATTTTTGTAGAAGCACTTCCCATTTTTCATACAAATTTCAAATTTTGGAGCGCGTCTGCCACCATGTTAGCCCCCCTATTTTTGTCTGCCTTTTGGAATTTATATGCGGGGACTTGTCCTCTATGAAATGGTATATGAATCAAACGCGAGGAAATAGTTGCAAATATTTGCAACTATTAACGACTTTGGGCTCGTCTGCCACCACTTTAGCCCCACTGAAAGTGTCTGCCATCTGCATTTTCGTTATCAGTGGACCAAGTACTATGATCGTACAAAGCACGAACAGTGAGGAAATAGTTGCAAATTTTCGCAACTATTAACGACTTTGAAGTTGTCTGCCACCCCTTTAGCCCCACTGTCCAGGAGGCAGACTACCGTTTTGGGGCATCTTCAATCGTTAAATTTGCGATAATGTGTAACAGAATCGAGAGGAAATAGTTGTAAATAATTTCCACTTGGGCTCTTAGACTAAATAATGTGCCGTTAAAAAAAATTCGCTGATGGGGGCCATTCGTGTGATATTAGGGGGAAATGCAGCCACGAGCGATAATTGTTGTTTCTTGCAAAATTCCGGTTTTTGCCCCATTTAAGGGCGCGTCTGCTGATTGTCCTTTTAATGCTTTATGTCTGCCTTTGGAAACATATACTTAGCATGGTGTCCTGAATGATGTGCCGTTCAAAAAGAATCGCTGCTGAGGGCCATCCGTGTGATATTAGGAGGAAATGCTGCCACGAGAGATATTTGTTGTTTTTTGCAAAATTCCACTTTTTGCCCCATTTAAGGGCGCGTCTGCTGATCGTCCTTTTAATGCTTTATGTCTGCCTTTGGAAATATATACTTAGCATGGTGTCCTGAATAATGTGCCGTTAAAAAAGAAACGCTGCTGGGGGCGATTCGTGTGATATTAGGCAAAAATGCTGCCACAAGAGATCCTTGTTATTTCTCACAAAATCCCACTTTTTGCTCAACTTTAGGCTCGTCTGCTGATTGTCCTTTTAAAGGTTTATGTCTGCCTTTGGAAATATATACTTTGCATGGTGTCCTGAATGATACACTGTTCAAAAAGAAACGCTGCTGAGGGCCATCCGTGTGAAATTAGGGGGAAATGCTGCCACGAGCGATAATTGTTGTTTCTTGCAATATTCCAGTTTTTGCCCCATTTAAGGGCGCGTCTGCTGATTGTCCTGTTAAAGGTTTATGTCTGCCTTTGGAAATATAAATTCAGCACGGTGTTTCGGATGATATCCCGTTCAGAAGGAATCGCTGCTAAGGGCCGCATTTGCGCTATAAGCGTATAATTATAATGCGAAAAATGGTAGTTGTTCATAGCCAAATTTATGTTTTTGACACTTTTTGCTCCACTTTAGGCTCGTCTGCTGATTGTCCTTTTAAAGGTTTATGTCTGCCTTTGGAAATATATACTTTGCATGGTGTCCTGAATAATGTGCCGTTAAAAAAGATTCGCTGATGGGGGCCATTCGTGTGATATTAGGGGGAAATGCTGCCACGAGCGATAATTGTTGTTTCTTGCAAAATTCCAGTTTTTGCCCCATTTAAGGGCGCGTCTGCTGATCGTCCTTTTAATGCTTTATGTCTGCCTTTGGAAACATACACTTAGCATGGTGATGTGAATGATGTCCTGTTCAAAAAGATTCGCTGCTGAGGGCCATTCGGGTGATATTAGGTACAATGCTGACACATCCTTGTTATTTTTCGCAAAATCCCATATTTTGCTCCACTTTAGGCTCGTCTGCTAGTCGTCCTTTTAAAGGTTTATGTCTGCCTTTGGAAACATATACTTAGCATGGTGTCCTGAATGAGGTGCCGTTCAGAAAGAATCGCTGCTGATTGCCATCCGTGTGATATTAGGGGAAAATGTTACTTTGTCTATTCGTTTTCTGTACTATATTGCCTGTAAATTTACTTAAAAATAGTCAAATTTTGATTGATAAATTAACCGGGTTGTAACTGGTATTTTGAAATGAAATTTGGCTTAAACACTCAGGGAAGTGTCTGGAAAATAATTAAGCTCTTACTGTACCTATATGATGTAGCATGATGGAGTTAGCGTTATTTTTGTAGAAGCACTTCCCATTTTTCATACAAATTTCAAATTTTGGAGCGCGTCTGCCACCATGTTCGCCCCCCTATTTTTGTCTGCCTTTTGGAATATATATGCGGGGACTCGTACTCTATGAAATGGTATATGAATCAAATGCGAGGAAATAGTTGCAAATATTTGCAACTATTAACGACTTCGGGCTCGTCTGCCACCACTTTAGCCCCACTGAAAGTGTCTGCCATCTTCATTTTCGTTATCAGTGGACCAAGTACTATGATCGTGCAAAGCACGAAGAGTGAGGAAATAGTTGCAAATTTTTGCAACTATTAACGACTTTGAAGTTGTCTGCCACCCCTTTAGCCCCACTGGCCAGGAGGCAGACTACCGTTTTGGGGCATCTCCAATCGTGAACTTTCCGATAATGTGTAACAGAATGTATAGGAAATAGTTGCATTTGAAGTGTCGCTGGCTCTAGGTCTATAATAACCATCGAAAAAAATAGTTTTTGGGATAAAATAGAGCTGCTTATAAACCGGCGAACGCGTTTTCAATGCCTGAGTGCGAGTGACCCAGATGCAGCCGTGGAGAATTTAGCCAGATACTTGGAGCAGGCAGGCCTGTAGAGAGGGTGGGGGGAACGGGGTGATTCCCCCCGGACCCGGGAATTCAAAGGGGGCCCGGATTTTGGCACAAAACTTGTGCTTCAACAAACAACATGATCATTTCGTTACTAAATTTCTAAATTCAATCTGCCCTCGCCTTTCGAAAGTGCATGCATGATTTTATACAAACAATTACAATTAATTTCGAATTCTTCATCCAGTAGCATACCATTTTTTCAAAAAAATTGCTTTCGAAGTAAAAATAGGAGCCCTGTGCAGCGACGTTTTTTTCTAGAAGGACTTTTTCGGGCGATTATTATTTGGCGTACGTACTGCTGCTACTAACGAAATTTTGTTTCAAGGTACCAACACCCAGATGTTGATCACTTAAATTATTGAATCTTAATTTCAATCAATCTATATATCTATCGCCAACTCGATACCAAAAAATTTAAGGTTTTTCTGTACTAGAGAAAACCGCGAATGCTTACGAAATAAGTAAAATAGGAAAAAAGAGACTTTGTAAATTCGTAGCGGTGCGCATTTCGAAAGCCAATTTTAAAGTGTAACGGCCAGCTGTCTGGGCCTTTGCGAGTGTGCTAATGAATTACAGATTTGAGCTCCCCAAGCATTTAATAGAACTGTGAACTGTATCCGCCTTGTTTTCCTAAAACCTTTGTAAGGGTTGTTTCCTTTGAAAAATCTTCTTACATAGAAAAAAACCATAGCGTATATAATAAATAAATTTGCCTAGTTTATTGCTTTATACACTTTCTTTTTTGCGTGTAGTACAGCCTTTATTATTCATCTGTAAAATGAACACTTGAACAATCTTACCCGTATAGTCTTCAAATCGTATCGTTTTATGCGTATATTGTGTAAAGGGCACGACCATTCAATAATAAAGATTTTTTTCATCACGGGCAGAAACTTGTCCCTAAGCAGTCGCTTTTTTATGAAACTTCGTTACCCAAAAATGCACGTAAAACGAATGAACCTTTTTCTAATACATACATAGTTCCTTAAAATTTGCCAATCAAATCTCAAACCGTCTTTAAAATATACTGGAATAAAAAAACGTTTTTTTGTGAGTTTAGTGTGTAAAAATGCTTCACGAATGAATTTTGTTTCTGTCAGTTTTTTGGCAAGTGGCTTATCCGGTATCAGTTTTTTTATTATTTTTCTACAAATCGCATTTTTTTGAAAACCCATAATTTTAGCTCAGAACTTAAACCTCCAAATGCACCTGAATGCGCAGAAGACCGCTTTAAAACACTCTTCAAATATTTATCGTACTGATGCCGGACTATAGAGGCTCCCGATTAGAATACTGCCGGATTATTTAGACTGAGCCGATTCAGTGAGGACACCGGATTATGAGGTGTTCCGGGTTAGATGGAGGCCGGACTATAGAGATTCCACTGTACAATTTGTTTAAGGACCGATATGTCAAAAAATGTTTGTTCGATTCACAATTTTTATCGTATTGAAGAGGTGGGCCCGGAATCATTTTCCCATCGGGCCCGGCTTTTCTCTCCTCGGCCCTGGGAGCAGGATGATGAAGATGATCCGTTTACCACCGAGAACAGTGATGATGAGTTTATTCCGGATGAAAACGCATCTGATGCCCGAAATCGAAGTGAAGGTTGAAGTGGCAGATTATTCAGACTCATCGGACGATGAAGACCTGTTTGAAATCCCTACAGCCTTTGCAGCAGCAATTCCTAATGAAAGGCCATATTTTATTTCCAGAAGTGTTACGCTAATCCACCAGCTAGTGGCCGCATTCGAACTCATAACGTCGTAAACTATACCCAACGTCGTCCAGGGCCTGCTGCTGGAACTGTTGCGGATCCTTTAGGAATCTTCAAGTCAGTCATCACTGATGAGATCGCTTACATCATTATCCGCGAGACAACTAGGAAGGGGAATGAAAGCACAGCAAAGTGGAATTCCAAAAACTCAAATGCAAAACCAAGGCAATGGACTCCCTTGACCCTCAATGATTTTCACGCTATAGGGATTTTGCTGTATGCGGCTGGCTATCAGTTGAATTCGCAGCCTCTAAAAGAATTATGGTGCGATACACAATTGCCTCTATATAAAGCAGTCATGGCCAAAAATCGCTTCTAGGCAATAAACAGAATGATTCGATTTGATAATAGCAATACTCGGGAGTCGAGGCTTCAGGAAAGCAAGACTGCTGCAACAGACGACATCTGGACCATGGTAATGGCCAATTTAGAGAAGGCCTATACACCACACGATTCCATGACTGTAGACGAGCAATTGTTCCCCTTTCGAGGCCGAACACACCTCACGCGGTACACACTGTCAAAACCAGCAAAATACGGTATCAAAATATGGTCGCTTTGCGATGCACAATCGTATTACCCCTCAAAAGGGATGATTTACAGTAGAAACAGCCGGGTGGAGGCCGGAAAACCAACCAGGGAGAAAAAGTGATCTTATATAGTTGGTTTACCGCTATGAAAGAAGTGGACGAACTATATACGCCGATATTTTTTCACGACATTGGAGTTGACATTGCAGCTTAAATCCAAAGAACAAGCCTTTGTTGAGACAGTTCGAAGCAACAAAACGTTTGTGCCACGTAATTTCTTAAAGGACCGGTCTCGGGAAGCGCTTAGCACTTTCCTCACATTATATATAAATACCTATATAAAAAAGAAAATCATTTTTTTTCTTGAATTCAAACTGCTTACTATATTTTATACTACTAAGCATTTAACATTCAACCCAAAAAACATGATAATTCAAATATTATTCACATATATGTAGTCTAGTACAGATAGCTCAAAACCCAAACATAAAAAAAAAGGAATTTTTGATGCCAAATTGTTGAATACACTGCCTAATATACGCAGTAAAAAGTTTACATTAATTTGCGCCATTGGTTAAGGGGGGAGGGGGTAGCAAAGGGGTGAAAATTCAGTTTCTTGAAAATATCTGGAAAACTATGAGTCTGACCTTAAAATGTCCTAAGGACGAAACAAACTACATAAAATTACCTTAGTAATGATATATAACAGTCTAGTGATTTTCTCAGAAAATTATACCTTAGACCCAAAAGTATTATAGTGAATTTACATTTTTTGAGTTTTACATTTCGCACTGTAACTCTTGATAGAATATACCTACCGTCATAAGATCTTGTCCAT
The DNA here is from genome assembly GCA_949715475.1 of Microchrysa polita. Lineage (NCBI taxonomy): Eukaryota > Metazoa > Arthropoda > Insecta > Diptera > Stratiomyidae > Microchrysa > Microchrysa polita. The sequence continues at coordinate 16,094,280 of OX454417.1, read as the reverse complement.
ATACTGATAACAAAATGTATTTGATTTGTACCAAAAATTGGAGTGCTCCGATCATTACCGCCCCCCTCACTCCTCCTAACATTTTTCAAAAAGGCATGCCTGTAGCTTCTTTGTAAATTGAGCCAGGCAAATCATATTTGGTGGGTTGCCTATTCTAAGCTAAGCCTATTCACCAAAAATTATTACCATCGGATGAAAACTAAGGGTACCCCCCCATACAAAGTGAACGAAAATTCTAAGAAATTTCACGTTTTTTCACTTCTAAATTCTATGTAAAATACAAGCAAAAAATTTATCTCTTAGAACGTCATTATAACAGTTAATTGTAGTCTTGTGAATGTATATGCAAAAGGTTGTACCAAGGCGTACGCTACAAGTATCAAAAAATTGGGTTTGAAGGTCAGTGATACCAGTTCTAAGACTTCGAATATTTCGAGTAACGTGTGCTAGCATCTAGCAACCTTCAAACTCGATTTTTCGTACTTCTAAGGCACGCTCTGGTACAAACTTTCGGATATACGGGGGCGTCAATGGGCGGAGCACTTCAATTTTTGGTTCAAATCAAACAAGTTTTGTTAACAATATATGGACAAGATCTTATGATCCTTAATCTATTTTATCAAGAGTTACAATGCAAAATGTAAAACTAAAAAAATGTAAATGCACTATAATACTTTTGGGTCTAGGGTATAATTTTCTGAAAAAATCTCTAGACTGTTATATATCATTGCAAAGGTAATTTTATGTAGTTTGTTTCGTCCTCAGGACATTTTAAAGTCAGACTCATAGTTCTCCAGATATTTGCAAAAAACTGAAGTTTCACCCCTTTGCCACCCCCTCCCCCCTTAACCCATGGCGCAAATTAGTGTAACTTTTTACTGCGTATATTAGGCAGTGTATTCAACAAATTGGCATCAAACATTTCTTTTTTTTTATGTTTAGATTTTTGGCTATTTTGAACCAATTGTACTGGACTAATATGAAACTTGTATAAGCATCATTGTATAGTGTAGGTCCCTGGGGACCTTGTTGGGCTTTAACCGTTGGAGAAGTTGTCGGTCATCAGAGGGTTAATGATTGTATTGTGTTTCAATCGGCCTAAAGGAAGATCCTGCTTACTTTCTAGGATCTTAATTAGAATTAATAATAAGGGTGCAAATTTGCTGCGACATGTTTTTTGTATACCTATACCATGAATTTCATTCTAATTTGGCTTTGTGTCATCTGTCACTTACCTTATAATGATGAATACCTACATACATAGTAGTTGTTAATTGCAACAATAATCGTATAACACTTTAATCTGCTATTTAACACCTACTTAACTTTAAAGGGTTATTAAAAAAGCAAAATTTTACATTCACTGATTTACCTATAAAAAAAAAACAAACATATCCAACAATAACTACGTAGTTATTTTGGAGAAAATCACTACTCGCCTTACCAGTGTAATGCATTGCATCATACTACTCGTATATATCTTGTTCTAGTATGAAAATTCCTTTACGCCCAGAGGCCAGAGATTCCTAACTTTTCTCCGAAACCATTGACATTTTTCATACCTAAAATAACCCATTCGTTGTCACACTGAAAAACAGAGAAGCAAACGTGCCACACCAAAATGAGATACCATGTAACCGATCATTAAAGCTTGTAACAGATAGAATTTGTAAAACTGATTCCTAAAGGTACGTGTTCGCAGAGACGACTCACGTGAGGATCGCTCAGCGATCGTAGTTTTGCATCCAATTTCGAGCTGAATTTGAATATTTTTTGAATGGTGGTACTTTCCTTGTGTCAACTATGACCCAAAGGAACATGTCTGTATAGAAAATATCAGCATATAGTGCTCAGAACTGGTGGTTTAACAGCGATCGCTGAGCGATCATCACATGAGTCGTCTCTACGAATACAAACCTTAAAGGTGCTCTTTAAGCAAAGTAGGTATAAAAGAATTTAATTTTTATTAGGCACTTGCTCATTCGTAGATGTATACGATTCTGTTATGTATTGATACAGCCTGTGCCCTAAGCGTCAGCAGTCTCGTATGGTTGTATGACTCGTTTGCAACCTTAAATAATGTCCAGCTGTCAGCTCCGCATTAAATTAATAAATTTATCTCAAACTTAACATCTAGAAAAAAATATCATTCTGAAACACTATCCGTATCATTTACTGATCCCTTATCTTTTCGGATGGATCTAGAAGAGTGTAGGTACTCTGTGTATCAAGATGAGGTCAGAGTAGCACATACTGAGCATGTAGGCCACCACAGCACAGCAGAACCCCCAGACCAAAACAAAGACCTCACCTTGATCTCAGAGGTGATATCTCGATTTATAATCTTTTGTCATCATCATCTTCGTCGTGTCGCCATGTCGTGGATTTTTGGTACCTTGTCCTATGGATAGATGCAGATATGCTCGGAATTTGTGTTTTTTTTTTTCATATCTTGGGAACAACAGTACGATTCGATGAATTAAAATTAAAGAGAACTTCACTTAAAAAGTGATGTCAAGGTATGCAGATATATACTAGATATTAAGGATGATGATAAACGGTTCGAGGAAAAGGGTTTCGTTTCGCGTTTAATAAGGTAAAAGAAACATACATTGTTGCAATGTATTAAAAAATGTATTCTGAGAGACAGTTCAACGTAGAATACAATTTGTAAAACATTGGGAAGTTAGCAATTCTTCTAGCAATTTTTTTTCATATATCCATAAAGATTTAAAAAAAGTTATAGTTCACATAAATGAATTCCTGAATTATAAAAGAACAGTGAAAAATTAGGTATCACTTCTACTGTTCAACAAATGTGTTTTGTGCCTATATGGTAATTTATTTTGGCCAGCCGATTAGTTGTTGTCAACACAAATTTGTTTCTATGGCTATCGATTTTCATTAACATCAGAGACTTCTTATCCTTAATGGACCCCCAAACTCAACAGACTGCATTTGGGAACAGTCGATCCGATATCACCATCACGTGATGCTTATGTCACCATGGTTTTGATTTGATTTTATATATATGTATGTACATATATGTTTTTGTGCGTTGTCACTAAATTTAATGTCGCGTTTCGCGGAATTCTACATAAAGTTCATACAAACATACTAAAGCATGTGAACAAAACTTAAAATTTATGACTAGAGATCAATATCAGTTTGAGATATAAATGATACGTATATAAATTGTATGCAATTAATGCTTTCTGAAGAAAGGAGAATCTACCTTATTATGCATATGGAGGAAGATTTTATTTCGAAGATAAAGACGTCAAGGAGTTTTGGTTTGGCAAAATGTGTATAATAAATAAGCTTCGAAATTACTGAAGAGAGCGTGGGAAAGAATATAAGGGAAAATGTTCTTATATCATTTAAATTAATATGATTTAAAAAACATATATAAAAAACCAGGGCCAGGGACCGTGGCTTATATCGGGCGTGGCCGAAATTGTACTCTTCACTTTTTTTCGTACTAATAGTTTTTCGGTAAACCTTATGGCTTGCGTCCGTTCTTAAGTATAGTAACCTGCTTTTAGGAGTAGGGCTTTCATGGCAGACCCATGTCCACATGTTCCGATTTGGTCCTGCATGTGTTTTGGGCATATATGAGACACTTGTAAACTATTCGTCCACAAAATTTTCCTTAAGCCGGCCCCACATCGACCGGAGTGTGGCAAACACCGCGCAAAAAACCGGTCCAAGATTGATACCTTGGACTCGTCCAACCACACAGCTGCACTGCTGCTGTACGATTTTGGTATCAATCTTTTGCGTGGTGTTTGCCACACTCCGGTCGGTGTGGGGCCGGCTTTATAAGAACCTGTTTATGGCAGCTTCATGGCCCCATATGCCGAATTGATTCCATATTATGGATTGTGACTCCGATAAAAAGGTATTTATATAAGTTTTGGTAAAGGTTAGCTAATGAAAAAAAATTTATATTTAAAAAAAACTTGATTTCAAGGGTGGACTTCTATGGCTTGGCAGTCCAATGGCCCCATGCTCCGACTTCTACATGATTTTCTCCAATGTCCCATTTAGCCCGTTCTTACGTAATTTTTATAACGTCGATAGTGTCTTCCATGTTTCCGACTATTGTAGTTCCTTTAATAGTTTATTAAAAGCAGTAGCCTCCTTACTACAATATTTTTTTATTTGTAAATATATATTTCGGGAACGACACATTCCCTTCTTCAGTACATTTGCTACTAACTATTGATTTTTTTGAAACATAATTATATAGAGGACATTTTTAGTTTTACAACGGCACTTAATTCTACTTTTTACACTTTTATCCTAATTATGCTACCTGGTTTTTACCTGCTATAAATTTTATTAACCGAGTTGGGCAATTCCCTTCGTCGGTGTTGAGCAATTTATCTTGGTCTCGTCGTAATATCTCGAGGCTTTCCCATGCATCTAGGGTGTATGGCCGCTGTACCTGTACAAGAAGTTCGAGGTTGGCTGTGTCGATCTTATGTTTGTTGTTGATTATGTGGGCTGCTACTGAAGACCGGATTAAACTTGCATCACTTTTCGCTGCTTCCTTGATATGCTCATTGAATCTCGTTAATATGAGTCGCTTGGTTTGCCCAATGTAGGATTTATCGCAGTCGCCGCAGGATATTCGGTAGATCCCACTTTTCTCGGTTATCGCCAGGGGGTCTTTTTCGCTTCCTAATCGCCTTTTCAAAGTTGCATTTCTCGACGATCCCACTATTTCGATGTTAAACCTTTTCATAAATGTTTTTATTGCGTGAAATTCTTGAGATATTGGTATGCTTATTCTTCTGACTGGTTCTGTGTCGATGGTATTTGTGAAAAGGGTGGTGTGTTCGTTTCGTTTTTCTTTAAAGATTTTTTTGCCTATTAACTTCTCAATTGTCTCAGTACTATATCCGTTTTTGCTTGCTGTATCTAGTATGTACGCCTTTTCTTTTTTGAACGCCTGGTGTGTTAGGGGGTACTTCACGAGCCTATGTACCATACTGTGGTATGCGGCCCTTTTTTTGGGCGTAGGTGTGGTTCGATGTTGCAGGGATTGTACGTTGTGTGGTAGTTGGTTTCCGATATATATCGTAGGCTAATTTCCCGTCGGCTTTAGAAATTAATAAGTCCAAGAAGGGTAGTTGTCCGTTGACCTCCCTTTCGACCGTGAATGTTATTTTCGGGTGGATCCTATTTATGTGAGCAAGGATGATGTCTACTTGGTCCTTTTTAATAATGGCAAATATGTCGTCCACGTAGCGTAACCATACCGTTGGCATTAGGCTTTGTTCCTCGATCGTCTCCTCAATGCTTGACATAAATAACTCGGTAAGCAATGGTGATAGTGGGTTACCCATGGCCACTCCTATCGTAGTTTTATAAAACTCTCCCCGAAATGTAAAATAATTTTCGTTCATACAGAGTGAAGCTAGGTTGATGTATGCTCTCGCTTGCTTTTTCCATTCCGGGGTTGAATCGCGCTGTGTTAGCCACCTTTCGAGTTGGTATAGAGCTTGCCTTACGGGTGTATTTGGAAACAGTGCCTTAACGTCGAATGACACTTGCATTTCGTCTTCGTTTATGCGCGTAGTTGAGAGTCTCTCAATTAGTTCGTAGGTGTTTTTAATCGAGTGCTTCCTGTTTGTGTTACCTAGTGTCTGGAATTCGTCCACTAACCATTTGGCGATACTGTATGTGGGTGAGTTTGAATCCGCTATTATTTCTCGTAGTTCATTTCCCTCCTTATGAATTTTAGGTTGGCATCTAAGTCTAGGTAGGGACGGGTTGGGCATCTTCAGCTTACTTATGTTGGGGAATATCGTTGACGCTTCCTTAAGGGTTCGATCTACTCGCTTAATCGATTCGGGTAAGGGATCCTTTCGCAGCTGGAAAAAGGTTCCATTAGCTAATTTATCCTTTACTGCCTGGTCGTAATCGT